>JADMLD010000920.1:0-1200000 GCA_017589585.1 Phylloscopus whistleri
TCAAAAACAGCGCTGGCAGTGCTCAGAGAATGCTGTGAAACCATCCACATGAAAGCCAATGTTTACTGGGACAAAACCCAACTCCTGAGGGCTGCATCCATGTCCCAGCCAGGAGCTGGCTGCTGGAAGGTCCTGGACTGCTGCTGGTGATGAGCAGGGGAAAGAGAGCAGGAGCACAAGGAGCTGCTTGCAGGAATGGTGTGATGTGCTGAGATGCAAACCCTCAATCATGCAAGCCATGATCCCACATCTGTATCCCATGGAGCATTCCCACAGCTGTGGGGAACTCTGGGAAAGCCTGGGCTGCAGGAGGGAGGCTGGGGTGAGGTTCTGGGGCAGGCAGCTCCATTCCTGCCTGAGCATGGGCTGCATTTTGGGATAAAGAACATGTTGCCAGGGGGAAACTTGTGGCTGCCCCATCCCTGGAAGTGTCCAAGGCCAGGTTGGACAGGGCTTGGAGCAGAACCTGGGACAGTGGAAGGTGTCCCTGCCCATGGCAAGGGGTGAAGCTGGGTGGGCTTTAAGGTCCCTTCCAATCCCAACCATTCCATGGTTCCATGATCTCAAGCATGGGCTCCCCTTTAACTCTCACTTTCACCGGGGGATTTATTTCCCTGTCAGTCCCTCTGCTCTTCCAGAAACCATCCATGAGAGCAAGCCAGAGGATTTGGAGCAGAAGTGGACAAACCACATGCAACAGGTGAGGTCCAGTTCCACCCTCTGTGGTGTGGTTTGCAGAGAGATGAGACAGGAGCCCTTACACAGCCCCCAGCCCTTTCGGAGGGAGGATATTTCCAGCTCTCAGTTCCTGCGCCCTCTTGCTTTCTCACCCTGCAGGGACAGGACACCATCCCCCAGAAGAGGCTGTCCAGAGCCCCCTCCAGCCTGGCCTTGGACACTCCCAGGGACAGCAGGTCCCTCCTGCCTTTCTCTGTAAAATCCCTCAACCAAAATGCCACTGTCAGACAGCGAAGCTGTGGCTTCTCCTGGGCTGGGACAGGGGGCTGGAGAGGATGGGAGTGTTCTCACTCTCTCCAGAGCCTTCAGGGCAGGATGGCAGCTGACAGGTATGGACACAGCAGATGAGCACCACTCTGAGCCCGGGGGTCTCGGGGCTGGAGCTGGAGCTCTCTCTGCTCCCCTGAGCTCGGGTTCCACACTCCCTTGATTCAGAGCGACCCTGCCTGACTCACCCAGGAGCGGGGCTGAGCCTTTCCAAAGGCAAACTCTGCATTAAACTCTGCCACAAGGCTCTGGCGACCATATGGAGCTGGGAGAGGGGTGGGGGCCAGCCCTGACCTTTATTGTGGGGAGGGCAGCGCCGCTGACCCTGCCCCTGCCCCCCGGGGGGGCTGTTCCCAGCCCGCTCAGGTTTGTTCCGCGGGGCTCTGCTGCTAAAGAAGACAATTAAATCCTTGAGCCCAGGTTTTAGTGTTTCCATGTGCAGCCAAGTATCTTAATCTGGGCTGTTTGGGGAATTTTTATCCCGTGGATCCCTTGGTATGCCTGGAATGTTTGCTTTTCCTACTGTGTGCGTGTGTTTGAGGCACTCCTGTAAAAACAAAAGCTTCCTGCCTGCCTTGCAAACCTTCCCTTGATTGGCAGAGTGGCCTTCGGTGATTAATCAAGGGGCACTGCGGAGCTGACACCCTCCAGGAGCCGGCTCCTTCCAAATCCCCAGCAGGGCGGTGGGAGCCCTGGGGAGGGCCCCGGGGCTGGCCGCCCTCCAGAGCCGCGCGGTGACATCGGCTTTCGGTAAGAGCCTGGGAGAGGAAGGACGGAACGGAAATTCCAGAGAGCTAAGGAAATGCTCCGGAGGGCCGGGCCTGGGGAGGCATTTGCTGTTGTATCATCGGGATAAAACACGCGGCTGCGCTCCGAGGGGTTCGCTCGGTGGCCAGCCAGACCTTCCCACCTGGGCTGGGATGGGATGGAGATTTGCCCTAACCAGACCTTCCCACCTTGGCTGGGATGGAGGAGATTCATCCCAGCCAGACCTTCCCACCTTGGCTGGGTTGGGATGGAGGAGATTTGTCCCAACCAAACCTTCCCACCTTGGCTGGGCTGGGCAGGAGCAGATTGGTCCCAGCCAGACCTTCCCACCTTGGCTGGGTTGGGATGGAGGAGATTCACCCCAACCAAACCTTCCCACCTTGGCTGGGCTGGGAAGCAGGAGATTTGTCCCAACCAGACCTTCCCACCTGGGCTGGGATGGAGGAGATTTGTCCCAAGAAAATCTTCCCACCTGGGCTGGGCTGGGAAGGAGGAGATTCATCCCAACCAGACCTTCCCACCTTGGCTGGGATGGGCAGGAGATTTGTCCCAACCAAACCTTCCCACCTTGGCTGGGCTGGGAAGGAGGAGGTTCTCTCTATGCATGGATAAAGGTCTCTCCAGGAGATGGACACAGGATAGGGGAGGCTGCAGAGAAGAACCACCTTGTTGGTGTTCCTGGGTTTCTTCATGTTCCTGTTGGAGGCTTCCAGGTGTCACAGGCTCTGCCTGGATGTGGTACAGGGCTTCCAAGTTAGCTCTAACCTCTGGAACAGCAAAAACAGCTCCAGCACCTTGGCCAAAGGGCTCTACTTTGTCCCAACTGACACAGCTACTGCTGTTCCAACCCTGAGCTTGCTTGCAGCTGGCTGTGGGATCCTGAACTGGTGTTGTGTTGTGCAGGCCACACTTGGTCCTGTCCCCGTGTCCCCATGATCCCAGAAGGGTCTCAGCTTGGGACAAAAGCTGGCAGAGCTGCAGGCTGCCAGCCCTGGGGCCAGCCCCAAACTCGTTGTTGTAAGCAAGGAGACCTTCAGCGTGGGAGCCTGGTGGAAACTTGCCATGGGAGAGGTCAGCACTCGGCATTTTAGAGGAAATTGTGAGATTTAGCAGGAAGTTTTTTATAATGAGGGTGTTAAAACACTGGCACGGGTTGTCCCGAGAAGCTGTGGCTGCCCCATCCCTGGAAGTGTTCCAGGCCAGGCTGGACAGGGCTTGGAGCAGCCTGGGATAGCAGGAGGTGACCCTGCCCATGGCAGAGAATTGGATTGAGTGACCCTTAGAGGTCCCTTCCAACCCAAACCATTTTGTGATTTTTGATTTCTGGTCTTCCCACTATTTTCCTTGACTTTTGCCCACTCCTAGAGGCAGGATCTGTCCTGTGTGCCAGGACAGGGCCAGGGCCAGGATCAGGAGCTCCATGAACAGAGCACTGTGAGCAGGAAGCCAAGGAGGGTCTGTGTGTCTGTCCCAGCTGAGCCGTGGGAGGAGGGACAGGTGGGAAGGAGCAGAGGAGCACTCAGGACATGGAGGAGCACTCAGGACACGCAGGAGCACTCAGGACACGCAGGAGCACTCAGGACACACAGGAGCACTCAGGACACACAGGAGCACTCAGGACACGCAGGAGCACTCAGGACATGGAGGAGCACTCAGGACGTGGAGGAGCACTCAGGACATGCAGGAGCACTCAGGACATGCATGTTGGCTTCCCTGGACCATAGGAAGATGATCTTTGAGGTTGCTTCCAACCCAAGCCATTCTGTGATTCTGTGAAAGAACACTTCAGCCATGCACAGTGGTGACAGTGTGGGCAGAGCCCTGCAGCCTCTCCCTGCTCTTGGACAAACTGAGGCCCTGCCTGTTTATCCTGCTGATATCAGAGGTGCTGCTGATGGATCCCCCTGGAGCCCATCTCCCCACATCTGTGGGTTCATCCCTGCTCCATCTTTCCCAGGCAGTGCTGGGTTTGGAGGTGCTGCTCCACCCTCCACCATGCACCTGCTGGAGGATGCTCTTTGCTGTCCCCTCTCCACACCTGCCCCGAGGCCACTCCAGCCTCTCCCCCACCCATCATCAACAGCAGCTCCAAAACTCATGGCAAGAGGGTCAGGGCTGTTTCCCAGGCTTTTTGTGTCCCCAAGCAATGAGCCCTGCAGCCATCCAGCCCTGTTAGCTGTGACCATCCTGGTGACAACCTCGCTGCCACGGTGCCAGGGGATGTTCAGTGCCACTGAGGTCACCTCCATGTCCAGCACGTTGTTCCCTTGTGTTCTCACCACTACACAGCTCCCAGCACAGCTCCAGTGTTCAGGTGCAGCTGGCAATGATCCCAGAGGTGACACAGAGCTGCTCTGTCCTGCCCTGTCCTGCCCTGTCCCACTCTGTCCTGCCCTGTCCCACTCTGTCCTGCCCTGTCCCACTCTGTGACAATTCCTGCTGCCTTTGGGATCCTGGGATGAAGAACAACCCCTGCCCAATGCTGTCCTTCCCCTTTCTTGTTTCACTGAGCCTCTCCCTGCACTGGGGACAAGCTGCCTTTAAAGTGTCATCACTGGGCACTGCAGTGAGCAGCCCTTTTCTCTCTCCTCAGCCTCTCCTCGGCCAGGGTTGCCCTTCCAGCATGGATAATTCTCACTTATTCCGTGTTTGGGAACACGAGGCCGAGCTGATTTTGCTCTGGCTGCATCCTCATAGCCAGGAAGATGTGAAATTCCTTAGGGCTGCAGATGTGTGTGCTTATTTTCATCCCCACAGAGTGTCAGGCATCCCCCTGCCCCTCTGGGTTCTGCCCTCCCCCTCCTTTTGCAAGTGGTGGCTCCAAACTGGGGTGCAGATCCCCCACATGGCCCTGGGGAGGGGGTCAGGCTCCATCCATCCACCTGGACGTGCTCCAGAGCCAAGTGGGCAAATGTGGTCAGTGAGGAGGGGCTGCTGGTGGCCACCAGCCTGTGACACTTGCCCGGTGTCTCTGTGTCACCCCACATCCCCACCCAGCTCTGGGGCACGGGGTGGAGCCTCCCCTCTCCCAGAGCCGTGGGGGGTTCCCTGCCAGGTGGGCAGGAAATCACACCCAGCACTTTGAATTTCTCAGGAAAAGGGGAAAATTCCTCACAGGTGGCAAAACGGCAGTGAGGGGCTTTGCTATGGAAATGCGGAGCCGTGTCCCCTGGGGCTGGTGGCTCCACCTTTGTCCCTGCTGGCCCCTCCTTGGCAGCTCCCTGGACTGGGTCCCACTGGTGCTGGCAGGTCAGGGGCAAAGGCCCCTTGCAGGAAACAGGGAAATAAAGGAAAGCAGAAAAGAACAATTTAACATCCAGGAATGGAAATGACTCAGGGGGATTAAAATGCAGGGAAGGTGAGAAAGAGGAGGGTCCTGGCCCTGCTTTCAGCCACATTTTTCCCCCTCTCAAAATTCCTAAGAAGGGGCTTTGTGAAGGTGCCTGTGGCATCACCTCCCAGAGTGTTTGATTGATGAGCTGTGGCAGGAGTTCCTGGGAGTGGGGATGTGCCCTGGGTTATCCAAGTGACAGATCTGGGATCTGTAGATCAGCTGTGGAACAGGACAGGACCCAGGTGGGAAGGGGGAGCAGGAGCACTCCAGCTTTCTGTGATCCTCACCTGGGGCAGATCCAGCATCCCCCTGAGAAAAGGGGAATCTCAGGGGTCTGACTCTGGGACAGATGCCTGAGGCATGGAGGAGCTGGCTGTCCCCAGAGCCATGGGACAGGTGGGAATAGTGCTGGATTCATGTCCTGGGGATGGCTGGCCATGGGGATGTCCCCATCAGCCTCTTTCAGGTGGGGTCAGTCCTGCTCCCCTCATTGCTCCAGCTGTGTCCCCACCAAGACTACTGGGGTTTTCCCCCAGGTGGAGAGAGATCTTTCCATTCCTTCCTCCACTGAGAGAGAGCCAGATCAGTCGCCAGCTCACAAAGCAGGAACAGGAGTGAGGGGATTTGGCACAACCAGGAGCATCCCAATCCCAACCCCAGCCATGCCCTCCCCAGTCACATCAAGGCACATTCCCTGTTGGAGTTTTGGGAACAGAATTCACTCGGCTGCACAGCAGCACCCCAGGCCACACATTCCTGAGGATGGGGGGGATCAGACCTGGTACACCTCAAAATGATGCAGATTTCAGAGAGAGGAGACAGGGAAGGCGAGTTGGCCTCAGGCCTGGCAGCTTGAGGGGGTGTCTCCAGGAGGATAGGATCCCCCTGGCTGGGATGGTGGGAGCAGGGGAAGGGCTGGGGTGGTGCCTTGGCTCCCTGCCCATGGGGCTGCAGCTCCCTTTGGAGGCAGCCTGGGGAAGGAATCCTGTTCCCACACAGCACTTGTTTGATTCCTTGAACTCCAACTCTCCTTCCCACCTGGCTGCCCTTTGAATCCCAGGTTTGGGACAGAAGCAGGTACCTGGAGGAAGCTTTTTCAGGAAGATTGCCATGGAGAGGATTGGAGGGTTCAGCATGGTCACGGGACACTGCCACTGGGGCTCAGTGGTCACGGGATGCTGTCACCACTGTCCCCATCACCCCGGGAGATGTGCTGAGGCTGCAAACCCCCTGTCCATCCCAGGCACCTTCCTCTGCCCACAATGCCCCAGTTTTCCAGGCTCAGCAGGGCTGAGGGCTGAGGCATGTTGGGAGCCTGAAGACAGCCGAGGTGATCTCATCCCACGAGTATTTTCTTGGCTCAGTCTCCTGGCTCCAACGCCTGGGCGATAAGGCTGGGCTGAGGTCAGTGGGAGGGTTTGGCATTGCGGAGCTCTGTGTCACCCCACCGAGCCTGGGACAGGCACCTGCGCTTTCCTGGCTCCAGACACATCCCCCAGTCCCTGCTCCAGCCACCAGGACGCTCCACCTGGGATGAGGGTCTGTGCAGGCAGCCAAAGGTGCCCCCACTTCCCACAGGTCCAGCTGCCAGTTCACCTTCTCCTGGGGAAAATGAAAAGGTTGAGGTTTTTCTTACCTCCAGCATCAGAGAGAAGGAGAGGAAACTCTGCAGATCACTTTCCAAAGGGGTGTTAATCAGCCCAGGAGGGGTTTCCTGCTGCCAGAAATAGTGGTGTTAAGATAGGAAGGGAAGCAGGACGACACAGGCATAGATAAGGGTGGGGGGATGAGCCAGGAGAGGAACCCTGGCTGCTGGAGGGGCTGGGCTGGCTCCCTTGGGGCTCAGGTGGGAGCCTCATCCACCTGGGAAAGAGCAGGGCAGGGCCACACCTGTGTCCTTTTGGAGATGCTATTGCTGGGCTTGGTATATTGGAGTGGTGCACCATCCATCCATCCATCCATCCACCCATCCATCCATCCATCCATCCACCCATCCACCCATCCATCCATCCACCCATCCATCCATCCATCCACCCATCCATCCATCCATCCATCCATCCATCCATCCACCCATCCATCCATCCACCCATCCATCCATCCACCCACCCATCCATCCACCCATTCATCCATCCATCCACCCATCCATCATCCATCCATCCACCCATCCATCCACCCATCCATCCATCCATCCCTCCATCCATCCATCCATCCATCCATCCATCCATCCATCCATCCACCCCTCCATCCACCCATCCTCCATCCATCCCTCCATCCATCCATCCCTCCATCCATCCATCCATCCATCCCTCCATCCATCCATCCATCCATCCACCCATCCATCCATCCATCCCTCCATCCATCCATCCATCCATCCACCCATCCATCCATCCATCCATCCATCCACCCATCCATCCATCCATCCACCCATCCATCCATCCATCCATCCCTCCATCCATCCATCCATCCATCCCCCCCATGTGGAGCTGGGCCTGGGCCAGTGTTTCCAGACTCTGCCTGTGCCTTGGGACACAGGGACAAGTGTTGTGCTCTTGTCTCCTCCCCACACAATCCTAGACCCTCACTGAGGATTCAGGGTCGGTGCCAGTTCCTCCATTTTGACCTTCATCTGTGAAGGTTTGACTTGTCACTGGGAAAACTGGGCTGAAAAACCTGTTTCCTGAGCTTCCAGGTGCTCCTCTTCCTCCAAGCACTGACTCTATCTCTCTGCATTTCCTTTCCATGCTCTCCTGCCTTTGAGTCTGGTACCTGCTACATGTCAGAGATTTATTTTTTCCCCATTTTTTGGGAGATAACCCAGAGGAACTGAGCTGTGCCTGCAGCCCTGTGCCTGCTATTGCACCCTGGCTGCCCCAGGGGTGATACCAGAGTGTGATGGAGCAGAAAAACAAGGAGAGCAGGCTGGGGACCCCCATGTCCCCCTCCCCAGATCGGCCTCCCGGCTCTGTGCCAGTCAGAAGATGCCGAGTTCCCTCCAAAGAATGGGAGCTTAATGTCCCAGAGCTAATAAGCAATTTTCCCCTGCACCTGCCTCTCCCCGCCGCCTCCCCTCCGGCCATCTGCCAGCTCGGGACCTCTGGACTCTGCACCGACAGCCTGGGGCTGCTGCTTCACTGCTTTGGGGCTGGGGCTGCTCAGTGTCCCCCCAGAGATGAGCTGGGGTGCTTTGAGGGGGGAGTTTGGCCCCTGACGGCTTTCTCCATCCCCCCAGGGAGGTGGGTGGCAGAGCCCAAAAGAGGAAACTGAGGCTGGGAGAGCAGCAGGGAACACCCAAAGGTGCCAAGGCAGGCACGAGCTGGCAGGAATTACTGCATCCACAGGGATGGCATCCCCGGGCAGGTGGGTGTGAGGGGGGATGGGAAAGAGGGGCCGTGAGGAAGGGGTTGTGAGGATGGAGGACACGAGGGGGTGATGCAAGAGGGAGGAATGCAAGGAGAGGGATGTGAGGAGGGGATGCAAGGCGGGGGAAGGTGAGGATGGGGGATGCAAGAAGTGGGATGTGAAACGCAAAGAGGGAGACACAAGGAGGGGGATGTGAGGAGGAATGTGAGATGGGGAATGAGAGGATAGGGGTGTGAGGGGGGGCTGTGAAGAGGGGGATGTGAGAAGGAGGATGTAAGGAGAGGGACACGAGGAAGGGAATGAGGAGGGGGGATGCGAGAACGGAGAATACGAGGCAGGGGGGATGCGAAGAGGGGGAATGTAAGGAGGGGGATGCGAGAAGGGGGGCCCGCGGGGGCAGAGCAGATGGGGCCGGCAGGCTCGGGGTTGCCCCGGCCCCGCAGACAAAGGCTGGGGCAGATTTACGGCCCGGGACAGCTGGCGGGCAGAGCCGCCCCCCCGCCCGCAGCTGCCGCTCCCGCTCCCGGCCGCGCTGCTGCGCCGGCGGCGGCCCCGGGGCGGAGCGGGGCGGGACCGGCCCCACATTCCGGGCATAGCAAAGCCCGGCCCGGCCCCCGCGGCCCCGGGACGCTCTCAGAGCCGCCGCAGCACCGCTCCGCTCCGCCATGCCCCGGTGAGTTCCGCCGCCGGGCCCCCCGACCGGCACCGGGGACCCCCCGATACCGCGAACTCCCCAGCACTGGGACCCCCTCGACCGGTACCGGGATCGTCCTGACCGGCACCGGGACCTCCAGCACCGGGAATCCCCCGGTACTGGACACCCCCCCCACCCCCCCGGCACAGGGAACCCCCTAGTGCTGGGACGGCCCGGACCGGGATCGGGATCCCCGACCGGCACTGGGAACCTCCCGACCGGCACCGAGACCCCCCCGGCACGGGGATGCCCGTCGGGGAAAGGACGCGCCCCCCCCCCCCCCCACCCCGGGCACCGGGAACCCCCAGCAGGGATCGGGACCTCCCTCGGTACCGGGACCCACCCGGACCAGTAGCCCCGGGACCGGGACCCCCCTGAACCGCCATCCTCCCGGCCGGGACTGGGACACCCCCCTGGGACTGGGACTCTTCGACCGGGATCGAACCCCCCCGGCCCAGGGAAGCCCCCAGCCGGGACTGGGATCCCTCCACGGGCAAAGGACGCCCGCCGGAACCGGGACATTTCTCCCTGGGACCGGGACTCACCCCCCGCCCCCGGCACCTGGACCCTCCTGGGGAAAAGACCCTTTCCCTTGCCGGGTCCACTCCCAGGGACTGGGAACCCTCCCAGCCGGACCGGAACATCCCCACGGCACCTAGAGCCACCCCCCCCCTCGGAAAAAACCCCAGGACCCTCACCGGGACTGGGACACCTCTGCAAGTCCAGGACTTCCATGCCCGGGGATGAGGGGTCCCGTCCATCTCCCGGCGGCTCTGTGCCTGCTCCCGCGGGGCCGCTCCATCCCCCATTCCCGGCCCGGTGCCAGTCCCGGGGCCACGGGAGCCGGCCCCAAGTCTCTGAGCGCTGAGAGCCCCGGTGCTCGGCCACCCCACCGCGGAGCGGAGGCTGCTCCGCTCTCCCACTGGCGCCACGGGCTCCCAGCCCTCCGGCACGTCCCGGCCGGATTCCCGACGAGCAATCCCGTGTCCATCGGGATCCGCGCTGTCCCGCCCCGACTGCTTCCCAACCATCCCGTTTTCCCCCCTCGCAGGTGTCTCGGCGCGGCCAGCTGCTGTTGAGGTCCCCCGGGACGCCCCTCTCGGGTGGAAACGTGGCTCTGCCGCCGGCACGGACGGACATGAGGACGGCGGAGGACTCGAACGGGACGGTGCTGCACCGCCTGATCCAGGAGCAGCTGCGCTATGGCAACCTCACGGAGAACCGCACTCTGCTGGCCATCCAGCAGCAGGCCCTGCGCGGCGGCGGCGGCGCCGGGAGCCCCCGCTCCTCCCTGGAGAGCCTCAGCCCCGAGGAGAGCCAGATGGTGCAGCAATCCACGCGGCAGGAGCCGCAGGGCCAGGAGCATCACTCCGACCACGTCTACTTGGAGAACAGCGTCTACCGGCTCTGCCCGCCCAAGGGCGAGGAGCTGCCCACCTACGAGGAGGCCAAGGCGCATTCGCAGCTCCTGGCCTCGCAGCGCGGGGGGCTGCGGGCGGAGAACGCCCCGCGCGGGGCCGAGAGCGGCGCCCGGCGCCCCGACGAGGCGCTCAAGGACCTGAAGCACGGCCACGTGCGGTCGCTGAGCGAGCGGCTGATGCGGATGTCGCTGGAGAGGAACGGGGCCAAGGCGCAGAGCCCCATCAGCGCTTCCCACAGCTTCCCGCAGCTCTCCCGCCAGCTGGTCCCCCTGCGCGGGCAGCACCCCGAGGGCACGGAGCCGCGGGGACCGCCCCCGGAGTATCCCTACGTCATCCCTTCCCAGGACGCCTACCTGGCTGAACCCCGACCCTGCTCCCGGGAAGGTCCTGGATTTCAGCATCCTGAGATCAGGTAAAGTGTGGCCCCTGGGCTCTGCTTTTGGATGCCTCTCAGGAGCGTCCGGGACGGATGCTTGGAACTTGCGGGATGTGAAGGGCAGTGGGGGCCCAGAGCAGCTGCTCCTGCCCTCACTGGCTCAGGCCATGGGGTCTGCTGGGAGTCCCCCACTCTGCTCCTGTCCCCAGTTCCCCCAGCATGGCTGGGCTTTTCCAACCAGTGATGAAAATCCCATTCCCACAGCAGAGCCTGCCCCCTCCCCATGCACCAGGAGGAATCTGGGGGTAACTCAGGGGATGATCTAGGAGCTGGAAGCAGCCCAGGAAACAGCTAGATGTATGGGGCAGGGTGGAAGACAAATATGCTCCCTGCTCCATGGAAACCCATCCCATGGTCCTGAGCTGGGAATGTCCTTGTAACTTGGAATTGCTGCGGAGCAGAGCCTGGGCTGGTGCCAGGTGGTCTGTGGCCCTTTGGCAGCTCAGTGCCTCTGGCAAAGCCCCAGGCTGACTGTGAGATGGACATCTGGGGGTCCAGGCATTGCCTGGAATTTGGAAAAAAATCTCTTCCAGTGTGGAAAATGATGGGAAGAAGGGAATTGGTGGCTCAGTGGGAGGACACACTGCTCCCAGCCCTGCTGATCTATCCAGGCAGAGAGCGATAGCATCTCCAGCAGGAAAACCTTCTCCTTCCAGGGAACAAAGAGGGGAAGGGGAGCTGCGAGGAAGATGTATTTATTCTTCCTTGCTCCTATATCACCCCGCAGGAATGCAGGCCCTTGGCAGGCAGCCCGCGGGGGAGCGCAGCGGGGCCGGGCCGTGCACAGCCACCCTGCCCTGGGTATTCCAGGCGGGATGCTGGGCTGGGGTGCTGGAGCAGAGGCACAAGGGGCAGCCAGGCCCCACATCCATAGTTTGGCAGTGAGGACCTATGTCAGGAGCCCTTGCTTTGCCCAGAAAATAAGGAAAATGCTGGCTTCCAAAGTGCATCCTATGCCCGCAGCATTCCCAGGAAGAGAGGGGCCTAGGGGGTTGGGAGCCCACCCAGACCTACTGGCCAGGTCCTGGAGGGGTCAGGTCAAGCCACCCCTGCCAGATGGGATTTGTGGTTAGAGAGCAAGCCCTTCCCAGTTCCACAAAGCAGGACAGGCGCACTTCCACCTCCTTTGAGGAGACAGCAGCACGTGCTTGACGGGATGCTGGAGCCGCAGCCAGCTCCCCAACCGTGCCGAACCTTGACCGCCTCTCCCGGCTCCCCGCAGGGTGCTGCCCACCCCGGTGCCGGCCGCCTTCCTGCCGCTGTGTCCGGGCGCGCTGGGCCCGGCCGGCGTGGAGGCCCTGGTCAGCGCCCAGGCGGTGTCGGCCGGCAGCCGCCTGGCCCGGGCGGACGCCGTCCTGCGGGAGAACGAGAGGCTCCAGCGGGAGAGCGAGAAGCTGCGGCGGGAGCTGGAGAGCTGCGCCGAGAAGGCCGGCCGCATCCAGAAGGTGAGGGAACGGCGGCCGCCCCGTGTCCTCCCCTGCCCAGGGGGATGCTCGACCAGCTGCTGTGAGAATTCACCCCCTTTTGGTGGTTTAATCCTTTCTCCTCCTCCTCCCGCCGGCGGCTTGTTCCCCTCGGAGCAGCTGCAGCGCGGCAGCCGGGATTGGGGAGAAGGAGCCCATTCTCCAGTGGCCCCCAACCCGGCCACCACAGAAAGCCCTTTGTGTGGCCGTGTACAAGGGGAGGCTGTTCCCCGTGGCCGGGCTATGGCAGAGCCAAAATCTGTCGAGAGACTCTTCCGTAAGAAAAAAGACCGAAAAAAATCAGTTTTCCTCCCCAAAATGTGTGCTGGGGGTCAGCTTGGGGTGCACTGAGCTCCTCCAGCAGCTCAGGTTGGGCTGAGCACCCCGGCTGGGCTTCGGCCGGCATCTCCCTTTCCTTTCCTCATTCCATGAATGTCTAACCCTGGCCTGTCCCTTCCTCCACCCCAGCTGGAGAGCGAGATCCAGCGCATCTCGGAGGATTACGAAAACCTCGTCAAGGCGTCTTCCAAGCGGGAAGCCTTGGAGAAAGCCATGAGGAACAAGAGAGATTGTGAGATGCGACGGCTCCAGGACTTCAACCGGGACCTGAAAGGTGAGGGACCTCCTGTGTCCCCATCCCTGTGGGTGCTCAGTGTCCCCCACTGTTCCCATGGGAAACCAGGCTTTTCCTGCTCCCTCCAACCAAAATCTCATACTTAAATCTTAATTGGGTTTGGTTGTTTTGGACCAGAGCGGTTGGAGTCGGCAAACAAGCAGCTGGCCAGCAAGACCCAGGAAAACCAGGAGAGCAACCAGGGCAGCGTGGCCAAACTCCTGGCACAGAGTGAGTCCCGGGGGACACCCATCCTTGCCCGGCTCCCCGTGGCATCTGCGAGCGGGGCTCTGCTGGAGGAGGAGGCGGGTGTCGGGCGGCAGCTCTCGCCCTTCCCCAGGGAGGATGGAGCAGCTCTTGGCGCTGGACTCGAGCCATTAATCCCGGCGGCCGGCCGGCGGCGTGACCCGCATTCCCCACATTCCTGCCGCAGCGCCGGCTCTTCCAGCACCAAGCCCGCACTCCCGCCCCGCGCCAGCCCAGCCGTTCTCTCTCCCTCCTCCCTCCTGCACTTCGCAGCCATGCCAGCCTGGGCTTTTTTGGGGGAAAAATGTACTTAAATTTTAGCAGAGAGCCGTGCTGTTGGTCAGGAGGAATAGCATCCCCTTCCCTAAGGTGGCTGGATTCATGCCAGGCAGGTTTCACCCTTCCTGAGCAAAAATTTAGGCTGTAATGTGGCACGTGGAGGCTTTTGGCCATCTGCCCAGGTGGCTGAAATGCCCCTGGCCCCCATTTGATAGAAGAAGTGGAGGAAGGGGTGGCACGGCCAGACGTCAGGAAGCAAAGAATCCCCGCTGGGCTTCACGGGCCAGCCTCGGGGGAAGCCAAATGTCTGAGATCTGCGGGGTTCCCTTGCAGGCTACGAGCACCAGCAGGAGAAGGAGAAGCTGGAGCGGGAGGTGTCCCTGCTGCGCAGCGCCAACGAGGACCAGCGGCGGCGGGCAGAGCTGCTGGAGCAGGCGCTGGGCAGCGCCCAGGCGCGGGCGGCCAAGGCAGAGGCCGAGCTCCGGAAGAAACGAGCCTATGTGGAGAAGGTGGAGCGGCTGCAGGCAGCCCTGGGGCAGCTCCAGGCCGCCTGCGAGAAGCGGGAGCAGCTGGAGCTGCGGCTCCGCACCCGCCTGGAGCAGGAGCTGAAGATGCTGCGGGCTCAGCAGGTGGGTGCTGGCCCGGCCACGGTGGCTCCAGCGAGGCGCGGCGGGTGCCGCGTCCTCCCGCCACCTCCTCATCCTCACCGGGGGCTTTGTTTTGGCTGCTGCAGAGGCAGGCGGGCACCGCCAGCGGGGGGACGCCGGAGCTGAGCGCCCACACGCTGTCGGAGCAGCTGAGGGAGAGGGAGGAGAAGATCCTGGCGCTGGAGGCCGACATGACCAAGTGGGAGCAGAAGTACCTGGAGGAGTGCACCATGCGCCAGTTCGCCATGGACGCCGCGGCCACGGCGGCCGCCCAGCGCGACACCACCCTCATCAGCCACTCCCCGCGGCACTCCCCCAACAGCAGCTTCAACGAGGACCTTCTCCTGGCCAGCCACAAGCACCAGGAGATGGAGAACAGGTAGTCCCACCTACCTGTTGCCAGAGGCGTTTGGCCCCCATCAAATTTTTCCCGGGGTCTGGTGGGGCAGCGCCTGGATCCTCCTCTCCCCATCCAGCTCCTCTTCCAGCTTCTGCCTTTCCTGCTCTCCAGGTTGAAAGCCCTTCATGCCCAAATCCTGGAGAAGGATGCTGTCATCAAGGTCCTGCAGCAGCGCTCGCGGAGGGACCCCAGCAAAGCCCTTCAGGGCTCCCTGCGGCCGGCCAAATCCGTGCCCTCCATCTTTGCTGCCTCTGCCACCCCAAGCTGGCCAGGGGCTGGCCAGAGTGATCGGTCATCCGAGGGCAGCTCCCGTGGCAGCACAGGTAAATAGGGACACCTGCCCACTCCCTACCTTCACTTGGCAGTGGGGACCTGCTTGCAATTTTCCCCTGTGGTTTCGGAGTTAGAGAGCGTGGGGAGGGGTGATTCCTGCAGGACCAGCCAGCAATCACAGAACCCCAGAATGATTTGGGTTGGAAGGGACCTTTAAGCTCATCTTGTTCCACCCTCTGCCCCATGGGCAGGGACACATTCCAGTAGACCAGGTTGCTTCAAGCCCCGTCCAACCTGGCCTTGAAAACTCGAATCCCTTGCCTTGAATCCCTAACAGAGTCTCCTCCAGCAGGCAAAGCCACCACTGAAGGGACAGCAGTGCCCGCTGCCCTTCCCTTGCCATCCCACTCCAAGCACGGCAGCAAGGACGGCAGCACGCAGACGGACGGAGCGGCCGGGAGCGGCGGGCAGGGCGAGGGCACCGCAGCGCTGGGTGAGTCCCCTGGATGGCACAGGGCAGGGAGTTGGGCTGCCTCAGCCCCCAGCTGGGCTTAGCATCCCTGGGATGGGCTTTGCACAAGCACCAGCAATTTTTTAAGGGATTTTTAAGGGCCCAGTTGAGTTGGGTGGGTTCAAATCCCTGTGAATAATGAATCCCTGTAAATCCCTTCTTTCTCTGCAGAGAGCTCGGCCACTGCCAGAGCCCCGGACCTGTCTGACATGGTGGAGATCCTGATTTAAGGCCACCCAGGGCTGCATGGTGGCCCCTCCACTTTTCCTGCCAGCATGCCAGGATGGAGAAGTGTCTGGGAAGGAGGGACGGAGCCGGGAGCTCAGTGACTCCCCCCAGCCGGTGTCGGCAGTGACTCTGGGGTGTGGGAGGGTCACTGTCCCCCCGGTGCCCACAGGGCTCCCCGGCTGCGCAGGGCGCGCTGGAGCCCGGGGACCCCACGGTGGCTTCATCCCCATCCCGGCTCCATCCCAACTCCATCCTTATCCCAGCTCCCACCTCTGGGTCTTGGCAATCTGCACCCACCCAGGTGCTTGGCTTCCAGCTGGGAAATCCCTCTCTGATCACCCAAGCTGAAGTCTCTGCACGAGGGCAGAGCTGGGAGGGATCCTCCGTGGGTCCTGTCATACACCTGGATCCAGATGGCCAAGCCAAGCACTGGAAGCACCAAACATCCGTCACCTGCATCCTGCCTCTGGGTTTTCGTCACGGGCTTTGCGATGGGGTGGCAGTGAAACAAAAATGACAGCAGAGGGGATGGAAGGTGGAGGTGAAGGGCTCCGAGGATGCCAATGGAGGCAGCGGGATCTCCCTTCTCCTGGCTGCATCCCCTGGCTACTGGCAGCTGGCTTCTGCCGTACCCAGCGCCGACAACCTGCTCCTCGGAGCTTCCCATCCTTGCCTTTGGTGTAAATATATATATATTTCTTTATTTCTTTCCCCTTTCAACGTGTGCATTTGCTGGCCAACTGCATTTTTTATTTTTCTCCCCCCAGACACGTAAAAAATGCCTTCGGTTCTCGTGCATTGTTTACAAAATGGAAAAGAAGCAAAAAATTATGAAAGAGGAAAAAAAAAAAACCAAAAAACCCGAACCCCGTGACTTAATATATTTTATATTAATATTGGTATTTCTTTTTAAGTATTTTTTTTCGTGCTGTGAACTTTTTTTTCCTGCCAAAGACGACAAGTTCTCGTTTGTGCATTTTAAGTTATCTTTAAGTATTTAAACATAAACCTGGCTGTTTCGTTACGCCGCCCTATACCGAGATTGCTGTAGCATTCCACTTGGTATAACAATATTTTAATAAAAAAACCCAAATATTGATCCGTGGATTCTCTTTTTGTCCATGCAATGCGGAGAGATGGAGGTGCTGCCAGAGGAAGAGGGTCTGGGGGTGCTGACCCCCTGGTTCACATGTCCTTCCCAGGGCAGAGATTTGGGGTGCAGCTGCATGGGAGAGGGGAAAAATGCTCAAGAGCATTTCTGCATTCCCCAAAATCCCATTGGGATCCCATTCCCCTCATCTTCATGGGGGAAAAGGATGGAGCTGCCTAAAAGTGTTGACATAGTTTCCTCCCTGCATCCCTGTGTCCTCAACCTTTGCAGCCTGCTCTCCTTGATCCCTGCATCCCATGACTGCATCCTGATGGGATCCTCCTCCTCTTCCTCACAAAACCCCTTCCTGCCCTCCTAAGCCCCTGCCACAGGGACTCCCTGATGTCTTCCAGCATGGATGGACCTGGTTCCCAAGCTCTCCTTGCCTTTGTCAGCCATCTCCAAGCCCTTCCCACTCTGCCTGGCTCCTCCACCTTTTATAAGACCAGAAGTTTTCCAGGTGTTGGACTTTTATTTTCTGATAACTGTGGTGTTAATGCTTCCCAGGGAACATCCCTGGGGACTCCAGCCAGGCCAAGGTTTTCCCTTTGTGCCACCCCTTGGCATTAACTGGGAGCTCATCTTTGTTATCCCACTGTCCCTGGGGACCAGGAGCTCGTGTGCTCTGCAGTGGGGTTTAGCTTGGATTGTGCAGAACAACAGCATCAGAAATCAGTTTTACTGCCAGCTCTTCCATGGAATCGTGGAATCACGGAATTGTTTAGGTTGGAAAAGCACTTAAAGATCACCAAGTCCAACTGTTAACCCAGCACTGCCAAAGCCACCACTAAACCATGTCCCCAAGTACCACATCTACATGTTTTCCAACACCTCCAAGGATGGTGATTCCAGCCCTTCCCTGGGCAGGATGCCTTAGGACTCCATGGAGGATCACTGGTCTTGGTGGGACCATGATTCCCAGCTGAGCCCCAACCTTCCCACTCAACACTCTGGAAGAAGTATGGCTAAAAAATGAAAATTTGGGTCTTTCTATGGCTGTGGGACAGGTCCCCATTCCTGAGGAGCAGGTTAAGGAGACTTGGAGCAATGTGAAGCTCGGAGCTGGGATCCTCCTTGCACCTCTGGCTTCTCCTGGCTGTTGCAAGCAGGGAAATCAGCTCTGCCCATGCAGAAGGCTGAAGAGGACCCTGAAACGGGGCCAGGGATGGGAAGAGCAGGGTGGGAAGCTCACAGGGAACTGCTGAGGTTGGGAATATGTCTGGGGGATCCTGGCAGCCTCCAGCCAGGGCTGTACCTGCCCTGCCTCCCCCAGCTCCTGCCGCTCCAGAGCCCAGGAAGGCCAGCAGCATTCCTGGCATACTGCAGCTCTCACACCCCACGCTTTATTTACCTGAATCCGGATGCAGAGTGGCCTGGCTGCAGGTCTGGCTGTTTGCAGGGAGCCTGCTGGGACCAGGGATTCAGGGAATGGGCTCCTGTTGAGAGCTTTGCCCATTGATCCTCACCCCCAGGGCTCTCAGTCTCAGGCAGTCAGAAAAAAGCACAAAGCCCATCTGTGGATACAGGAATGGGGCCACAGGGAGAGCATTCCTAAATCCAGCAGGTAGAGCAGGAGGTCCCAGTTCTGCCTGTCACACTTTTAAGGAGCTGTGTGCTTTGCTAGGGATGCTGTTCAGCCAGAGCAACACCCCAAAGGAGCTGCACACCTTGGCCATGGAAGCTGCTGTGGGGGGTTATCACCTGCTCTGCCCTCACGGGCATTTCCTTCTGCCCTTCCCACACTGTCTCCCTGGATTTCACCATCAGCATTGCCTGGACCCACTGTCCTGTACCCCATGTCTCTCCTTCACCCCATGTCTGTCCTTTATCCCATATCCCCGTCACCATGGCACGGCTGAAATATCACGTGGGAGCCAAACCTCCTCCAAAGCTCCCACCCCTGTGCCTGCAATCTCTGTGTCCTTGATCCTTGCATCCTTCTGTCCCTGCATCCCTGTGTCTGTCTGCTTCTGTGGCCCTAATCTCTCCCCACCTGCATCCCTGCATCCCCATACCCTCCATCCCTGCATCCCTGCCTAGGACACAGGGCTCTCATGCCTGGGAGGGTGTGCTGGGGATGCCTGCAGAGCTGCTGGCTGGGCTGGCACCTGGATGTGTCTCCTCTTGTGGGCTGCACATCCACATCCCTGGAGAGATGGGAAAGGGCCAGCAGGCTCTGCTCCACCTTGGTGGCTTTGGGTGGGATGCCCTATCCTGGGTCAGCAGCTCTTGTGGGTGACAAGGGAGATGGCTCTGCTGCTCCAGGGCTGTCTGGGGACTTCTGGTCCCTCTGTGGTCATAGTGGGCTGGGACAAGGCCCAGGATCTCCTTGGGGCTCCCTGGCTGTCCACCAAGCCCCATTCCCAGCCAGGAACACCTCATTCCCTTGGTGCCACACCACAGCAGCCTCTCTGCAGCTTTGGTTCCTGCTCTTCCTCATTCCTCTTTGGAGAACATTGGAACTCGGTCCTTGGAGCATCCTTGAATTTTGGCATGTCCTTTGTGGGCCCTGGTTCCTCCTCCTCCTTATCTCCTCGTGCATCCCCACTCCTTTTCACTTGCTGAACGCTAGAGCTCCATGGGGAGAGAGAAGCTCATCACACTCTCTCCTTCATATGGAAAACTTTTAAAAAACAAAAAAAAAAATCCTCACTGGAATTTGGGAGAAAGGGAATTTCACTCCCCTTCCAAACAATCCCGATCCTGGTGGGGGAAGCCTGGCAAGGCTCCGGGCCAGCCCTGCAGCCGCTTCCCAGCAAACCAGTCAGGCAAACCGGCTGCTTTCTCTCGCCTCAAGTCCCGGCTTGCTCGTCGGACCGGCAGGAATGAAGCTCTCCCCGCTGGTCCTGCTGAACCCTTCCCTTCCCCCTCCCTCCCTCTCTCATCCCACCCCTTTCCCGGAGGTCCCTCCAGGCTCCTCTCTGTGTCCAGAGCTTGTTGGGGGGGGTGCCCCCCGGGCTTTCTTCTGCCGGGGGGTCAACGCTTCCGTCCCGAATTCTTTTCATCGGGATTTGCATTCCACTGCAGAACGAGCCACCCCAAGGTGTCCTCTCTCTTCAGGACATCAGCATGTCTTGATTTTTGCATTCCCATGGCCCTGCACCCCTCTGTCTCCGATCTCTGTATCCCTGCGTCCCCAGTCCTTGCATCCCTGTCCCCCTGGCTTCCCATGCCCCTGCGAGGGGGTGGCTGGAGCTGCTGCTGCGCACCGGAGATGCCTCTGTGGCAGGGATGGGATGGCAGGAGGGGGGCTGATATTTCGGGGTTGGCCATGACACCCTCCGGGGTGCTCCATCCCCTCAGCCTTGGAGCATGACCCAGCTTGGCAGCTCCCACCCAGGGCCACCTGAAACCCTTCCTGCAGGACCCTCGTGGGGTGGGGACAGTCCAGGTGTCCTGGAGGGGCTGCCCAGCTCCTGCTCCCACAGCCGGGACCAGCACCCGGGCTCTGCCGGGCTCAGCAGGAGCGGTCGGACCCGCGGTGAATTCCTCATTCCTCTTCCCTGCGCTGTGCTGCCTGCCTGCCATCTTTGCATGCAAACAGTAAACAGGCTGTTATTATCCTGGATGCTTGGAATAACTGTGGCTATTTTTTCTCTTCCCAGTATTCTAAAAAGGCAAAAAATTCCCTGCGGTTTCTGAGTCAACTTCTTTTTTTTTTTTTTTTTTTTTTTTTTTCCTCGCTCTCTTTTCTTTCCTTCCCACCACCTCTGTGACCTTGAAAAACCAGGCGGATGAGCTCCCCGGCTGTCTCTGCTCGCACCCGCTCCCCGGCCGTGCTCCGGCTGCCGCTCCCGCTGCTCCCCGTGGCCGGCAACGATGGAATTCGGGGCTGAGCCTGCTGGCGGCAGCGGTGCGCAGGACCCGGCCTGCTGGGCATCTGCTCATCTCCTCCCCTGGATGAGGAGCCAGGGATGCTCATGGAGGTGTTTGGGATGCCAGAGGAGGCAGGGGATGCTTGAGGAGCTGGGGATGCCAGAGGAGAATGGGGATGCTGAAGGCACTGGGGATGCTGGAGGTGCTGGGGATGCTCAAGGAGATTTGGGATGCTCAGAGATGCTGGGGATCTTTGAGGTTCTGGGGATCATTGAGGTGCTGGGGATTCTGGAGGTGTTGGGGATGCTCATGGATGCTGGGGATGCTGGAGGTGATGGGGATGTTGGAGGTACCTGGGATGCTCGAGGGGCTGGGGATGCCTGAGGAGGTTTGGGATGCTCAGAGATGCTGGGGATCCTTGCAGTTCTGGGGATCACTGAGGTGCTGGGGATGCTCACGGATGTTGGTAATGCTGGAGGTGCTGGAGATGTTGCAGGTAGCCAGATGCTGGAGGTGCTGGTGATGCTGGAGGTGCTCGGGATGCTCGAGGAGGTTTGGGATGCTCAGAGATGCTGGAGATCCTTTTGATTCTGGGGATCACTGAGGTGCTGGGATGCTGGAGGTGGCCAGGGATGCTGAAGGCACTGGGGGGGCTCCAGTGGGTGCAGCTCACGTGGGTATCTGGAGCAGGGGCATGGGATGCTGCCTGTGCTCCTCACTGTGCATCCCCAAGGGCTGGAAGGTGTGTCCAGGAATGACGTGGGCAGCTGGGAGCTGAGGGGGACATGAGAACAGCCTGACCACCCAGCCCTTGCAGGCAGCAGGTATTCCCTGTTCCTTCCACAGGTCCCCTGACAGATCTGAGACCCCTTCCTTCCCTTTCCTGCCTCCTCATCCTCCCTTGGAAAGCTTTCCCTGGACCAGGGCCCTTGGCAGAGGATGGCAGGAGCCAGACAGAGCATGGGATGGGATGGGATGGGATGGGATGGGATGGGATGGGATGGGATGGGATGGGATGGGAACTAGATCCAATGGGGTTTTTTGTTTGTTTGTTTCTTGCTGAGTTTGGCAGCAGCAGGAAAATGTGAGAGATTTGTGGCAGGTCCTGGCACACAGGGTTGGACCCAGCATGGAGCAAAGGGCAAGTCCCGGGGATGATGGGCCATGTCCCACCACAGGGTGCTGCAACATGCTCTGGAATAATATCTGGAGGAAACCAGGGATTAATTAACAGGATGGAGAAAAATTGTGGTCATTAGAAGCTCATTTGGAAGCAAAGGGGCTTGGAAAGGGCACTTCCTCGGCTGGAGGGGGAAACACATCCAGCTGCAGGAGACAGAGATGGCCGGAGCCATCGCTCCAGGCAGGGAAAGCCTTTAAAACCCACCCAACCTCATTTTCCAGGTCTCTCTCTCCCAGCACAGAGTCATTACACACTAATGCTGCTCAGGCCATTTCAAGTGAAACTTCAGTTTCAAGTGTTTTCCCATACAGAAGTGCCTTGGGGTTGTATGTTTGTTTGTTTGTTTGTATTAAAAAACCTTGTCTTCTTCCTTCCAGGAAAAATGGGATGTTTAGCCTCTCTGCCCACTGCAGGGGAAACATCTCATTGTGATTTTCCTTTCCTCTCCTCCCCCCTTTGGAGCTGAAACTCTTCTGGATAAACAAGCATTTAAGAATGTATGTTGGTTAATGGAAGAGAAGGGGCCCATATCCCACTTTCCCAGAAAATCACAAAAATACTGAATTTTCGGGAAAACACTTGGCTTCAGGCCAAAGGAAAGTTGTAACTCCAGGCACTTGAAATTGTATATGTAGAAAGTTTCCTTGAAACATGGTAGGGGGGAGAAGAACTTTCCTTGAATTTCCTAATTTTTCACTGCAGAAAGCCAGAGAATAATAATAAAAAAAAAATATCCAGGTTTCAGGGAGAAAAACACAAACAGAGAAAGGCAGAATGTGAATTTTGGCCTCGATGGAAAATGACACAGGCTGGAAAATATTCCCACCCGCATTTTTACAGCCTTCAAATGCGATCCTGTTATTTTTTTCCCCTCTTGCATTGGGTCCAGCATGAAGTAACACTACCCAGCCTAGAGATCCCATGGCATGTCCCAGGAATTTGTAAGCAATGTTGTATTTGCCGAGTAAACAGGGGTCGGGACAGAGGGTAGGTCAGGGCCACGTGTGTCCAGAGCCACTGGAGAGCAGCTCCTGCCACTTTCAGGAAGGGAGGGCAAGCCCCCACCACCCTGACTGGCCAGCCTGGAACTCCAGGCATGTCTTGGATCTACCAAAAGTTTAGCAGCGTGTTTCCAAGGCAACCAAAACATTCTTTTTTTTTTTTTTTTTTTCCAGCTGCCCTTAAAAAAAAAAAAAAAAAAAAAAAAAGGGGGAATTAGAGAGAAAAAAAAAAAATAAAAAATGGAACCATCAGAGGAAATTCTAAGAAAATGAAATCAGATGGAAAACTGGCAGGCTGATCCCTCTCCCTGGCCCTCCCTGAGGAATGCTGGATGCATACAAGCAGGGAAGATGCTGGTGGTTGTCTCTAAGCACACCAGGGCTGCCCTGGCCAGCCGAGGCTATTCCTGAGCTGCTGCCCCATGCCCAGACCAGGAGTGGCTCCATCCCGGAATAGAGCCCCCATGGAGACATCAGCCCATGGCAGCTATTCTGGGTTGTGTCCCTGCAGAGTTAAATGTGGCCCCAGCACCCGGGAGGCTCCGTTCCTGTGGCCCAAACACAGCTTGTCCTGCCCAAAAGCCTCAGTATTTTGGTCCTTGTTCCTTCCTCTCCCATCCTTTTTTCTCCCCATCTCCCTCAGCTTTGTGTCTGTTTAACCAGCAGCCTCCCTCTCCTTCCCCACGTTCAGCTGGCTCCAAGGCTGAGCAGTGCCTGGAGCCATCATGGGTTGGGAATGCCCATGGATCAGTGGGGAGGAATGCTCAGCATCACCCAGCACCCCAGCACAGGGCTCACCAGCAAATCAGGAAGACTGGATTGCAAATCCCAGGAATTTTTTTTTTTTGCACTCTGCTCTCTTGTTTACGGCTGCTTGCAGGGTGTAATCCCTGCTGCCCTCTTCTTCTATGTCAGGCATTTGCTGGCAGTGATTCCCTGCCCTGCTGCAGAGCTGCATCCAGGAGAGTGTGAGGGAAGCTGGGCAGAAAATGCAGGAAAATCCACTCGGGCTTTGCAAGGTCCAAAACATCTGTAAGGGAGGAGAAAACCCATGGAAAAGAGGGATGTGTGCCAGGGCTGCAGCAGAGCTCAGGGAGGCAGCTCATGGCTTTGTGGTCAGGGGAACAGGAGTGAATGGGAATGGACATGGCTGGCTTGGGAGGCTTTGCAGAGAGCTTGGAGAAAGTGTCACTCTGTGGTGAAGCAAGACAGTCACCCCATCACACCACCCCCCTCGGCCTCTGCCTGCTTCCAGGCAGGAGAACCAGTCCCAGCCCTTCCAAACCACATGCTCTTCATGCTCCACCAAACACCATCCCCACTCCCATGGTCCAAAGAGCATCTCCAGTCCATGGTCCATCTCCACTCCCAGTGCTCCTTGGAGGCTGGTGCCCTGCCAGGTGGGAGAACACTGAAAACAACCCCAAAGCTGGAACACTTCCAGCTCCACAACCTCTCCTGGCTTCAGCACCAGGGAGCCTTGGGGCTAGAAATAGGGATCCCTGGGGTGAGCACGGCACAAACACTGAGGGATGGAATCCTGAGCATCCAGGCTCCTGTTGTGCTGTGGATCCCTCTGGCTGCCCACACACACACACACACACAGAGTCATGTCCTGCACAACCAAGGCACAGCTGTGCATGTCCCTGACTGTCACATCTCACTCACAGGCCAGGGAACAAAATCCTGGGATGACAAAGCAGGAGAATTCCAGGGTGAGCTCTACCACCATAAAACAGTCTGGAGAAGAGAGAGGCGGGGGTTTGGAGTTTCCCAACTGCAGACTTCCAGTGTCTGAAAGGGGCTCCAAGAGAGCTGAAAAGGGACTTTGAACAAGGGAATGGAGGGACAGGACAAGGAAGAATGGCTTCCTGCTGACAGAGGGCAGGGTTAGGCAGGATATTGGGAAAAAATTCCTCCCTGTGAGGGCAGTGAGGCTCTGGCACAGGTTGCCCAGAGAAGCTGTGGCTGCCCCAGACCAGATTGGATGGGGCTTGGAGCAACCTGGGGTAGTGGAAGCTGTCTCTGCCCATGGCAGGGGGTGGAACGAGATGAACTTTAAGACCCCTTCCAACCCAAACTCCTCTGGGATCCAATGATCCCCTCCTGGAGACAAGAATTTGCCAGGTAACCCCGCATGCTCCCCAGGCTTGACTTTCAGAGCACGACTAGAAAGCGCCGGCTGGCTCCAACGTGCCGAGGCAAGCGCTGCCTCTTCCTGCAGGTTCTGCAACAAACTGCTGCTGCTTTGCTTTTGTGCAACACCTGGAGCCTTTCCAGAGGCTGGGCAGGTAGGGAGGCAGGGGAGCCTGCCCCGGGAATGCTGCCGGGTCAGCCTGCTGTCCCGCACTGCTGCGCTGCTGCTGAGCCCTGTTCCTGCCACACTGGGCTGGGAATGCTGCTGCACTCACCCCCTCCCCAGGAGCTGAACCAAGGGAGATTTTGTGTTGCCTTCTTTCATTTTATCCTGCTCTCAAACAGTTACCCATGGGCTGGGGAAAACTCTCCTCTTGTACTCTGGTTTTGTGCAAAAATTCCACAAATTCTTTCAAAGCTCCCCGACTTTCTCAGCTTCGCTGCAATCTCGGGGCTTCACCGTCCTCCAAAATCTGTGGAATGAGCAGCATTTCCTGGTGTTGAAATGCTGATGTAACAGGGTGGTGAATCAGTGGGGATCTTTCTGCCTGAACCGTGTTGTATCGCTGTTAGTGCTGAAGTTTTGCTATTTTAATCCACAAAGCCCCACACAATCCAGCCGGAGTAAATGGCGAGTAACCTGCCCGTATCCAGTTTCAAACCTAGGAACTGGTGAGAACTGTATTAATGCAAAACTGTTCTGGGTGGTGGGACCCTGCTGCAAACAGACTGGATGCCATGCAGTAATCCAAGCGGTGTGTAACATTGTAAAGTGTATAAATAGCCCTGGCCGGGTGTGTCGGAGGGGCAGGGGGAATTAGAGCAGCCCTGTTTGCCTTGGAAAGATGAGCTGAAAGCCAGCTACGGGCCTGGGGCTTGAATTCACACTCAGTCCTGGTTCCTGCCACGTTACAGACACTAAAACGAGTTGGCTTTGCTTAATACCTTCAGCCTTTTCTGGGTCTTTAAGTAACACCCACCAAATTGGGGTGCTGGTCCCTAACTTCTGGTCTCCTTCCCTACCAGCGGCTCACCGAGGATGGGTTTGGCTTCTCCAAAGTCAGAGCTGCCTGCTGCCCTGAACCCAACTCCTCAGCTAGCAGCATCCTCATGTTCTCCCAGCTTTTCCAAGAAAAAGCTGACGCAGCTGCAGACTGAGGGGCAGAGGCCACGGAGCCACCAAAACAAGGAGGAACAAGGAGCGAGTCCCCAGATGCCACGGCATGACGTGGGGAGATCTTTGGAAGTGACAGGGGAGCTCACCACCCCCCTGGTCACTGAGGGCCGAGCCTTGCTCAGATCCCAGTGTCCCCCTCCTCCAGGGTGAATGAACTGCAGTGCTGGAGTTTGGAGCGGACACTGTGTCCACATTCTTCAGCCCAGGGCCGGGAATGTCAGCTCCTGTCCCGACGCCAGGGGCTTGCATTCCTCCCCGATGCTGCTCCCAAAGAATGCCAGCCCAGAGGGTGCTGGGGACAGGGTGCTGCTCACTCCTGGGGGATCAGGGGAGACGTGTTCAACCCGAGCTGGCAGAGCCGGGCAGGCCGTAGCACATGTGTGCTGCCGTGTGTTTACTAAACACTGCTCCCAGCCAGAGGGAATGGCTGGAATTCACCCCCTCACTCCCCACCAGACCCCAAGGACATGCAGGCCGAGCAGGGGAATTCGCTCCTCCAGCCTGTTGCCATGGCTGCATATTTCAGAGACTCAAGCAGCGAAAAAAATAAAAGAAGAAAACCAAAACATTTCAATGGGAGAGAAGAAAAATAGGAGGGGGAAAAATGCAGAAGAGTAATGAGAAGGACGAGCGAGTCCAAGAAATGTATTAGATCATCCTTAGAAACTGGTGTCTGAGGAGTTCTCTGCAGCTCAGGCTGTTCCAATATTTATTGTGTGTTATTTAAACCATGACTCCTGGCACCAGCTGGGGCTCTGCAGCACCGTGCACTGCTCAGGAACGTTGTTAAAAGTTGGTCCCGGGCTCCAGGAGAGCTTGAGAGGGGCTGGAAGCAAATCATCCCTGCTGGCTGAGGAAGGCAGCCTGCTCCAGATGAACGGCTGGCTGGATAGCAGCAGGGCTGGATCCTGAGAGCAGGACCCAGTGTGGAGCTGGCAAACAGCAGTGTGGGATATAAACTCCTAAGTCATAGGATCAAATCCTTGGAGAGGCTGAGCAAGGACAGGCAAGGGCTGGCTCCAGCATGAGAATAGAGCTGAGCTGAGCAGCAAGCCGAGCCTGAGCGAGGGTGGGATGCACACCTGCAGGCAGGAAGGTATCCTGGCTCCTCTGATCCCAGAGGGATTTGTTGCTATCAGTGTACTGGGTATTTAAAGTCACTCTGTGGGCATTTTTATGAGCAGGTTTTGGCACATGGATTGCTCCCTGTGCTTTGTGTCTGTGACACTCTGGAAAAGCATCCCTTTCTTGTGCAGAGGCAGTGCACGGCATCGGGAGCGTGGAGTTCCCACTCCGGCCAGGGTGATGCAAGTCTGGCTCATGTATCCCTGTGGTACCAGTTGGAGTTCACAGGGGAGCCACAGGCATGCCAGAATCCAGCTGGATTTAAAACCCTGCAATGATCCGGCACCTTTGGCTCTCATATCTCCTGGAGCAATCTGCATCTGCAGCAATGTTTATTCTCTCCTGGGATTCCCAGTGTTAATTACAGGATCTGGATTGATGGTGCCATGGCCTCTGCTCCATGCCAGGAGTGCCAGGGCTGTCTGACCACATGCAAGAGCTGGTCTGGAGCTGGATGCGAACAGGAGCAATTTCCCAAGGGACAAAATCAGACAATCAGGTTTGGGTGGGAAGGGACCTTAAAGATCATCTATCTTCACCCCCTGCCATGGGCAGGGACACTCCCACTATCCCAAGTTGCTCCAAGCCCTATTCAACCTCACCTGGAACACTTCCAAGGATGGAGCAGCCACAGCTTCTTTGGGAAACCTGTGCCAGGGCCTCTCTACCCTCAAAGAGAAGAATTTCTTCCCAATATCCCATCTAACGCTGCCCTCTGGCAGTGGGAAACCATTCCTTCTTGTCTTGCCACTCCAGGGCCCTTGTCCCAGATCCCTCTACAGCTCTCCTGGAGCCCCTTTAGCTCTGGAAGTTGCAGTGAGGTGATTCCCTTCCCCTTCCCCTTCCCCTTCCCCTTCCCCTTCCCCTTCCCCTTCCCCTTCCCCTTCCCCTTCCCCTTCCCCTTCCCCTTCCCCTTCCCCTTCCCCTTCCCCTTCCCCTTCCCCTTCCCTTCCCTTCCCCTTCCCCTTCCCTTCCCTTCCCCTTCCCCTTCCCCTTCCCCTTCCCCTTCCCCTTCCCCTTCCCCTTCCCCATCCCCTTCCCCATCCCCTTCCCTTCCCTTCCCTTCCCTTCCCCTTCCCCTTCCCCTTCCCCTTCCCCTTCCCCTTCCCCATCCCCTTCCCCTTCCCCATCCCTTCCCTTCCCTTCCCTTCCCTTCCCTTCCCTTCCCTTCCCTTCCCTTCCCTTCCCTTCCCTTCCCTTCCCTTCCCTTCCCTTCCCTTCCCTTCCCTTCCCTTCCCTTCCCTTCCCTTCCCTTCCCTTCCCTTCCCTTCCCTTCCCTTCCCTTCCCTTCCCTTCCCCTTCCCCTTCCCCTTCCCTTCCCTTCCCCTTCCCTTCCCTTCCCTTCCCCTTCCCTTCCCTTCCCTTCCCTTCCCCTTCCCTTCCCTTCCCCTTCCCTTCCCCTTCCCCTTCCCCTTCCCCTTCCCCTTCCCCTTCCCCTTCCCCTTCCCTTCCCTTCCCTTCCCTTCCCTTCCCCTTCCCTTCCCCTTCCCCTTCCCTTCCCTTCCCTTCCCTTCCCTTCCCTTCCCTTCCCTTCCCTTCCCTTCCCTTCCCTTCCCTTCCCTTCCCTTCCCTTCCCTCCGGGTCCCTCTCCCGCTCCGACAGCGACACCTGGCGGCCCGCGCCGCCCCTGCACCCCCGCACGGGCCCGCAAATCCTGGAGCGTGTCCAGGGAAGGGAACAGAGCTGGGGAAGGGCTGGAGCACCAGGAGCAGGCTGAGGGAGCTGGGAAAGGGGCTCAGCCTGGAGAAAAGGAGGCTCAGGGGGAACCTTCTGGCTCTGCACAACTCCCTGACAGGAGGGAACAGCCGGGGCGGTCAGGCTCTGTTCCCAGGGAACAGGGACAGGACAAAGAGGAAAACAGCCTTGAGTTGTGCCAGGGGAAGTTTAGATTGGATATGACAGAAAATTTCTTCATGAAAAAGGCTGTTCAGCCCTGGCACAGCTGCCCATCAGGTGGAGTGCCCACTCCTGGAGGGATTTAAAAGCCACGTGGATGTGGCACTTGGGGACGTGGGTCAGTGGAAGCCTTGGCAGTGCTGGGGGAGCAGTTGGACTCTATGGTCTCAGATGGCTTTTCTAACTTAAATGGTTCTATGAGTCCATCTTTATATTGTGTTTAGTCACCCATTCCCCACAGCGGAGCGTGGCAGCGGTGTTTTCCAGCCCAGGGCTTTTCCCCATGATTCATTCAGGAACATTTCTCCCTGTCTGGTTTCATTCTGCTCACAATAATGTCTCTTTAATGACAACCCTGTTGCATGTTCAGGACAAAGCTTAGAAATGAGGGACAGGGAATCTGATGCCCTGCCCAGGCAGGATTATGAGCACGGGTAGTGAGATGCAAATATCACCAATCTAAAAGTAATTTTGAAAGTGAAATGCATGGCTGTAAACTGTCATACAGCTTTCACCCCATAAAAATGTATGTGGATGGTTTTCCAAGACCTGCCTTTTGCTTTTCATGGTGTTCAAGAGATATCAAGCAGCAGAAAGTTCCTTTCCAGCTGACCTAACCCTCACCCTGCCTCACAAGGAGATGCCTCAGTAGGAAAGGGGATGGAATTAATTGCTGTGACCCATCCGTGTCTGGCCCAGTCACCCACAGCTCAAAAAAATGCTGAAATAAGACCTATGGAAGTGGGTCAAGGTCAGAGTTCTGCTTTACAGGGAAAACCCAAGGAAATGCAGCTTATTTCACTCATGCAAGCAAAGCAGCTGAGCACAGTGACCGCAAAGCAGGAAAATGCCCAAGGATTTTTGCCACAACGGAGACAAAATGTTAATCAGCTGGTGAAAACGTGTGAGGATCCTGCAGCTGTCATCCAAACTAGGGCACGACCTGGCCTGTGGAGGTTCCTGCTTCCAGGATCCCTTCTCACTGTCTCTGGGGCTTTAAAATATTTCCTAGCATAGAAATCAATGTGAGAATACCGTAGGTTTTATGAGAAGCATTTAAAAACGTCCTGGGTTTTTCTGATCTTTTGAAAGACGTTTTCATTGAATTTTGGGTATACAGGGCTTCATGTGGTGGGAGCTGCTGGAGAGCAAATGGTCTGGCCAGGATTCTGAAATCACCCAGGAATGGTTGGATGGGAGGAGCACAGGTTGCCTTTCCAAAGCCTTTTTCCTGACTCTTCCCACAATTTCAAGATGAGGATCTATGAAAACACAGCAGCACTGAAAGAACAGCATAGAGCCAAAGGCACAAAGCATTTTAATGAGGCAAAAGCATCCTGCTAAGTCTTTTAGTTTATTGGTGTTGAGCCTGTTCCAAGCCCAAAGAAAAGGACTCTGAATCTATTAAAATAGTTGGCTTGTGGGATCTGCAATGTAAGCATGATTAAAAGCCATCTATTTTTATCCATGTGAGACTATATCAGCCAGAGGAATCTCTTTTTTTTTGAGAAGTAAAATATATTTGTCTTCAATAAAAGCATCCAGGTGAGCTCAGTGTGTAACAGCATTGCCCTGTGCTGGGAAGAGAGAAAGGTACCTGGGCTTGCTGCTTCCCAGCCCCGTTGTTGGCTGGTGCTGGTGACATTCCAAGAATTGTAATGCCACTTGCACAGAAAATGGGAGATGAGAGTTAGATCTCTGCAACCTGAAGAATTTCAGGCTTGCTGCTGCCCAGAGCAATCTAAACCCTGAGAGTAGTGGGAGAGTCCTGCTCTTTCCTGCTTCCAGTTTTGATGGATCCAGGGGGGGCCACAACCCCTTCTGTAAAGGGTGTGAGATTTGCTCAGTACTTCTTTCTGCTTCTCATTTATCCCAGTGAAAATGAGGATTTTAATACTTTCTCAGAAAGAAAGTCACATAAATATTTCCCACTTCCTGGGCAAATGCTCCAATTGTGCCTTTTGTAAAAGAGGGATGGGATACAGTGACTCCTACAAATAATTATCTCCATTCCTGTATTGTGTGTGGGCTCTGAAAAACCGTGGTAAACCATAAACCAGCTCCAACTGCCAGAGCACAGGGAAACACTTGCATAAGTGACCTGTAAAACACAACCACATCAGTTTACAACTGCTGCTCTGTTGGCTTCCCAAGGGGAAAGGGGAAGTGATGGAGAAAACTGAGCTCTCTGAGGATGGGTGCTGTGTTTGGAGTCATGTGCTGAACTACAATGAAAGGTCTGTTGTTTGAGCAGAGACATAATAAAACCCCTGGAGACAAATTTTGAAGGATCACTTGCACTGAAAAGCCAACAAAAGACCAAGCAGGAGTGGGTTCAGGTGCCTGCTTTCCTTTTCTTCTCCCTCTGACAGACACTCATCCAATTTTCCCTCAATTTTCTTCCATTAGAAATGGTTTGATTTGTAATATTCTGTCCTGATACCAACTCTCACCTGAGCATCAAGCTATGACTGAGTGCAGAACAAACTGTAACAGCATTATAACTCTTGTTGTGCAACATCCATGGCCCCAAATTCTGGCATCCACTGGCAAGGAAAATGCTCCCAATGTCACACACATCAGCCAGCAACCCCCAGGCGTCCTGGGGAGGGAAGAGGTGAGACAGCCAGCCCCCAAACACAAACAATTTATTTCATATTTAGCAATATCAAGGCATGCACACTCCCCTTATAAGGCAAACACAGGAATGGCATGTGCCTTCCCAACCACATGCTGAAACTGTATTCCGAGGCTCTGCTCTCCCCCAGCCTCCCTTGCTTAATGCCACAGAAGCTCCAGCCAGCTTCATGTTCCCAGGATGTTTTTTCCATTAAATGCTACATTTCCAGGAACTTGTACACACATTTCCCTCTGCTGCTGTGTGAGTGACTTTTCCTCTCTGTACATCCCAGACCCAGCAGTCTGACTGCAGCAACGGAGCAGCCAGCCCTTCCTCCTCTAGGGCAGCTTTATCGACCTGTTTGCACAATCAGGAAATTAATAAAGGAAAAATAGAAGTCTGGTGCAAAGGGGAGCAGGTTGGAAGTCTGAAGGCTTTTATCTTTGCCTCCGTGCTGTTCCAGAAACAGGAAGACACCAGCCTTCCCAGTGCTGCCTGTTTATAGTTGATGTAATGGGACAAAAGGAGTTTGTGGGAAGGTCTGTACATTTTAAACTTTGAAATTTCAGCTCTTCCCTCCCCTGGAAGACTCCACGGGTCAGTGCTGATTTGAGTGAAGCCATCTGTCTATTTATATTACTCAATATGTTGTCCATTCTCTCATTCTCAGTTCTCATGCTTTGGGAAAAGGCATGGCAAATTCAGAGATGCGGGAGAAAACAAGCAGCAGGCCGCCAGTTTGTTCCACCCTGATGAGCGAGGAGAACTGGAAATCCTGGGGCACTGTGCTCTGTGCAAGACAGAAATGGGAAACCCCTCAGGAAACGGCAGGCAGTGAAGCAGAACAAATGAATGGGTTTATCTCTACTCAGAGGATAAACCCTGAGTAGGTTTATCCCTACTCAGAGGATGCATGGACGCATCCTTGCCCATGGAAAGGGGTAAATAAATACTAAATAAAGGGGAACACTAAATAATAAAGAGGTTAATCTATACTGAATAGCTCAGGGAGCCTGCTGCTTGCACAAGCTCAGCTGTGCCATCTTTTCCTAGCACTCCTAAATCTGAAGCCCCTCTTGCCCATTTCTAATGCCCATCCATGAGCAAAGCCAAAGCTCTGGAGCATTTCTGCAGAGAAGCCTTGCGGGCAGAGATCCTTCTACAAATGATGAGGGGCCACGGAACCAAGGTGCAGTTGTGTTGGAAGCCATCCAAGCACTGAGGTCACCTGGTACTTGTAAAGGAGAGAAGCTGTTTGAAGGGAAAAATGTTGGAAGACTGATTGAAAGAGGCAGCAGGACTTCATTCCTGTGTCTGTGTGAAGGGGCCAGCCCTCCTCTCCAGGGAATGCTGCACAGTCACAATCATGAAGAGGAGGTGGGAAAAGCCACCCCCTATGGCAGCGGCGAGTCTGGACACGGAGCAGCCATTCCCAAAGCCCTGCCTCCCATCTTCCAGCACCCACGTAAACATCCCTATATCATGTGTCTTCCACGAGGCCCTCGTGTATCGAATTCCTATCAGTGCCATTAATTGTCAGCTATTTGCTTTCACAGATTTGTTTTACATGCAGAAAGGAATCCCAGCTCTTCCGTGCCCCTCGGGACGCGGCGGTGGTGAGTGCTGATCCAGTCAGGCTGGGAGCACACGCAGTGAGGCATCCCAGTGTCTATCCAAGCAAAACTTTTCCAGGCGAGTGCTGCGAGTTCACAGCTATTGCTAGCAGCTTGCCACAGACAGACTTTGTGTATCCTCTTGCAATATAATCTTCCCCAGAATGGTTTTGAAAGACCGTGAACTCGATCCTGCCAAAAATAGTCTGCGCGGCCAAAAAAAATCAACACAAGATCTTCAGTGTTTGAGCTGGCCTGCGAGTTGCATTTTTCACCCTTTTCCAGTGAGATGTTTCTTGACATCCATGAAACCTTCATTGGCTTCTAATACCCCCAATTATCCTCGCAGCCTGCGTTTTAATTACAACGTCAGAGCCCAGCAAGCAATTGGCTTGATGGGCAAGAGGGGCCCAGCCAGGCCTGTAGCCCCGTGAGTGGCTGTGCACAGGCTGGCAGCTGCAGCCCAAGAATGTGTTTATTTGTGTTTGGTTTATGTGGCTTTGGTGACCTTTGGTTAAAATCAGCCAGTGGCTTCCAGGAGGCAAAGTTACATAGGCACTGAAAAGAAATGCAGGGAAATCACCCCGCACGGGCCCTTCTGCTGAACGTCACATTTGTGCTGAATATCGTGTCCTGATGCCCAAGGCAGGGGTGGCTAAGGTTAAAGTCATGTTTGAATATTGGTCCTCGTGAAGGACAGCCCAGAAATAAGTTTGGGGAAAGTGGGGCGCAGTGGAAAATGGAAAAGGACCCCCATGCTGGGGTTCCTGTGGGTCCTGCCACCACTACAGGGTATTACAGCTGAGGAGTGCCCATGGTTTTCTGTCTCTTCTTCCAACTCTTTGAAAAACTCATAGATAAAAAGAGCTGTTTGTCTCCTGCCTGGTGCCCACACCACATTTTCGACCTTGATGGGCTTGTCCAACCTCCAGAGAGCAGCAGCAATTTCTGCTGTTCCTTCACACTCATTGTGAGTGAAGAGGGACCTCTCCAAGTGATAAATCCATGCCAACACTCAGCTTTGGTGGCTTTGGCAGTGTCTTCCCACATAAGCTGCCTGCTAATGTCACCAGAAAAGGGCATCAAAAGTTTGCTTGGTCTCTGGCTGGCGAGCCTCAGTCTTGGTTTTGATCACATCAGATACCAGACGTAGTCTGTCTGTCCGTGAGTCCCTAAGTGAGGTGCATCAGAAACCATGCGGAGTCTGGGATTCGGGCTGTGTCTGCAGGGCAAACAAACACAGATGCCCAGGCGCCGGGTCTCCAGGCTGAGGAAATGGCCTGTGGAGAAGCTGTGCTGTGGAGGGCTCTCTCAGCAACCAGCACTGCACAGCCTGGGCCACATCCCCCAACTACAGACCCGCCTGTAATTTCCAGCTCCATTCCTGTTTGGTATTTTAGTTTTTTTACACCTCAGACTGTTTAAGTAAGTGATGGATATTGTGGGGCAGAGTGCAAGTGATTCCTCTTTCAGAAGAGCAGAACTTCCTACACACTTCCCACTCTTACAATGATGAGCTGAAAGACTCAGTGATTAAACCCCACCATGGCCAATTAGCCTGCAGTGTCCTCCTGTCACGGTGTCCCACAGGAAAAAATTCCTCCCGGCAGGTCAGGAGAGAGCGTGGAATTCAAAGCCATTAAGGGATTTAATGGTTGTAAGTGACTATTGTGATGCTTCTGCTGAAAATCTCAACCAAGCAGGCAGCTCCCAGCGATGGATTTGCTGAGAGCGAAGCTGTCCCTGCTCTGGGGATTCCAGAGGACCTGGAGAGCAGCCAGGTGTGCCAGCAGGTAGGAAGGGGACAATGCAGGTGGCTCTTCAGCCCGAACGAGGTGTGTTTTAGGTCAGCAGCCAGCTCAGAAAACCAAAATCCCCTTCCTAAGCCAATTGGAACAGAGGTTTTGTGTTTCAGGGGAAAGGTGGGCACCTTGAAAAAGGGTTTTGCACCAAACCGCCACAGAAATCCTTACTTTTGAAATTCTGAACAGCAGAGGGCTTTGGGAAAAGGTCAGGAATGTTTGTATAGGAGATTCAAAGCCTCACACTGGAATTTAATGTTGTTTGCATCGTTGGACTTGATTATTATTGCATTCTTTTAAAATATATCAGCTGTCAAGCTGTCCTGCTGCTGGCATTCCATACTGTAACAGAACAGGAGATGTGTTTACAGTTTGGATTTTACTTCGGGATCGTTACAGGCAGCAATGGCTTGGCTGGAGCTGAAATTCCCATCCTCTGTGGGCCAAAGGCCCTTTGTTGCAGTGAAATGAAATGCTGCTGCTTCTTAGCTCTGAAAGGACTGTGAGATAAAAAAGCAGATTAAAACATTAAATATAACATCAGTGTGTTTTATACACTTATAAACAGTGAAATAAAAAAAAAAAAAGCCTTTTTTTTTTTGTTTAAAAAATTACCAAAAAAGGAAATTCTCTTAAACTAAAACACTGGTATTCCAGCACTATTTCCAGTTGGGAAAGCTTCTGAGCAGTGTGTTGGGTTTTGGGCAGTAGGGGAGCTATAGGAGTGGCTTCTTTGAGAAGCTGCCAGAAGCTTCCCATGTGTCTGATGGAGCTGATGCTGGCCAGCTCCAAAACAGGCTTCTCATTATCCTACCAATCTGATTGGTAATAAATTCCATACATTTCCTCAGACTGAGCCTGTTTTGCCCGTAACAGTAATTGCTGAGTGATCTCTCCCTGTTCTTATCTCAGCTTAGAAGCATTATATTTTCTCTCCCCTGTCCAGCTGATGGAGCAGCTTTGGTGGGCACCAGGCATCCCACAGTCTGTCATGCTGGGATTATCTTTTTGGGGGGATATTTTGGCAGAGCATTTCCAGTCATGGCCATGACCCCTTGGCCCATCTTGGATGGATGGCTGGGGCAGGCTGGAAGGGTTTGGGGATGGAGGCAATGACAGCTAAGTGGGAGCATGGGGATATGCAGAGTCTCAGGGCAAGCATGAGGAGATTCAGTGAGTGACCTTCAGGATGGGGTCAGATGCCATAAAGGACCTGGACAAGGCTTTGGACATGCTGGTCAACAGTGGCTGGACACGAGCCCAGGTGTGTCCATGTGGGCAAGAGGCCAATGGGTACAGCAGGACCAGGGCAGTGACTGGGCACTGTGAGGCCCCTCGAGTGTTTTGTCGAGTTCTGGCCCTCACAAGAAGGACATTGAGGGGCTGGAGTGTGTCCAGAGAAGGGAACAGAGCTGGGGAAGGGGCTGGAGCACCAGGAATGGCTGAAGGAGCTGGGAAAGGGGCTCAGCCTGGCGAAAAGGAGGCTCAGGGAACGTTCTGGCTCTGCACAACTCCCTGACAGGAGGAGACAGCTAGTGGGGGTCAGGCTCTGCTCCCAGGGAGCAGGGACAGGATGAGAGGGAACGGCCTCAAGTTGCACCAGGGGAGGTTCATATTGGACATCATGGAAAGGGTGGCCAGGCTTTGGAAGGGGCTGCCGAGGGAGGTTTGGGTTCCCCATCCCTGGAGGTGTCCAAGGAAGGCCTGGACATGGCACTCAGAGCTCTGGGCTGGGTGACAAGGTGGGGATCGGTCACAGGTTGGACCCGATGGTCTTCGAAGTTTTCTCGGACCTCAGTGATTTTGTCATTCTATGACCGGCGCTACGCAGGGACCGAGGACGTTCTCCCTCCTCCTCTTCCTCCCGGCGCCGGGCGGGATGCGGGAAGAGGCGGGAAGAGCCGTGAGGGGGATCCCGCCCCGCCCGCCCGCGCCGAGGGGGCGCCCGCGGCGGCGGGAGCGGCGCGTGCGCGGGGCGGGGCCTGGCGGCGGCCGCGCCGTGCGAGGGTCCGGCGGGGCGGGGGGTTCCGCCCGCTTCCCCCCGGCCCTGCGTCCGTCCCTCCGTCCCCGCGGAGCGATGGTGCCGCGGCGCCGGGAGCCCGGCGGGGGGCGGCGGGGCCGGCCCCGTGAGGCGGCGGGGGAGGCGGGCGCGGGGCCGCGGCGGGGCCGGCGGGTGCGGGGCCCGCGCCGCCATCTCCTCCGCCTCCTGCCGCCGCCGCAGCTGCTGCTGCTGCTGGTGCTGCCCGCCGGCGTGCAGGGCCAGCCCGGCCCCGGCTCGCACGCCCCGGACTGGCCCCCCGGCGGCCCCGGGCCCAGCCTCAGCATCTACCTGAGCGAGGAGGAGGTGCGGCAGCTGATCGGTGAGTGCGCCCGGGGGCGACGCGGGGCCTGGGGGCGGTGCGGGGCTGAGGTGGGGGGAGTCCGGCAGCTCAGGAGGGGCTGAGGGGAGTTCTGTGGGTCGGGGTGGAAGTTTGGGGGGCTGGAAGAGGATGGGGGACTGGGGGTCTGGGCTGGGAATGGTGGGCGTCAGCAGGATCGGAGGTGGCTGTGGGGTCCGGGAGGGAATCGGGGGTGTATTTGGGAATGTTGAGAGGAAAGCAGACCTCGGATGCAGGGGAGGGTGGAGGGGACTGTGAGTGTGGGGATGAAGGACCTCCAACTCATGGGAGTATGGGGGTCTGGGATGGGAATGGGTGAATCCAGAGATCTGTGTGGGTTCTGAACGGGGATGAAGGACCTGGGGCTGGGGAGAGTGGGGGGCTGAGGCACTGGGGTGGGGATGGTGGGTGCCAGCAGGACCGGGGGTTCGCAGTGGGGTCCAGGAGATGGGGGCTGTGTCTGTGGGACTCGTGCAAGGGACACAGATTTGGGGGTGCAGAGGAGGATGGAAAGGGTCCTGAGCGGGGATGAAGGACTGAAGCTCAGGAGGGAATGGTGAACTGTGGGACTGGGATGGGTGATCCCAGGGATCTGTGAATTTTGTAGCACTGGGGTCATGGTGAGAATGGATGAGTCAATGAGGTCTCTGTGCTGCCTTGTGTGTGTGTGGTTGGGGGAAGAAAAGATCACAGGGCTTTACCCTTATGGTGAGGGGCTCCCCTGATTGGAACAACTGGGGATGGTGTCCTGTGGGAGCAGGGTAAGCCCTGGAAGAGGTGAGCTCAGGCCCACGATTTAATTAGCCAGGCAAGCGACATGCAGAGGGCAGAGGGGAGACCTGGCAATAATTGGGTGTGTGTGTGAAAGGAATCTTAATTTCTAGGCAGGCTGACAATTGCTGCGCAAGGACTTGGAGGCAGTTCCTGAAGTCCCCCATCTGGCCCGCTGTGGAAGGCTTTCACAGGAGTTCTGTGCTTGGAGAGTCTGACTTAAACAAAGATTTGTTTTCTGTAGGCTTTGGCTTGCATAGGCTCTTGTTTAGAGTTAGTGGCTGGAGTCTCAAAACAAATCTGTTGGTGTCCCCGGTGATTTGTTTTTCCCAAGTGCCCTGTATCTCTGCAAGCTGGAAAACTGGCAGTGCAAGACTTTATTTGCGTCCAATGGACAAAATAAAAATATCTCCAGTTAATTTGCACTCTGTGAGCACACAGCTGACCCAAGTCAGGGGATCTGGGGACTGAAGAACACAGTAAACATTTTTCCCTCATGGTTTGCCCTGGTGATCAGTGTCCTGCTGTTGTCATTTGTATGTGGCACGTGCTTGCTGCCAGATGCTCCAGTACAGATAGAGGTTGGAAATGTCTGGCTTGCTGCTGGGCTAAATAAGTAGTTAATCTTGGGAGTACTGCATGGTAAGGTTTGAGCTCTCCCCAGTCTAGTGCCTGAAATCTCTGCTAGTTGGATTTGTTCAGGCTTCTGTGGCCCCCTGGCATAATAATTCACCATGAAGTAGCAACTGAGGGGGCAAGATGTGCTGTTACTATTTTTTAAGGTAAATTTCTTCCTGTAGCCTCCCTTATGGGTGTCTGTTACTACATGGCTGAGGGCACTTACTACTCAGCTGTCTGTAGCTGGTTTATATCGCTTTAAGTACCTGACATGACTGATCTGTTCTGCCTCTGTGACCCCAGAGACTTGGATAAATTGGAATCTAATGTGGAGATAAACTGGGGCTTCCTTTAGTTAGTGGGGTTCAGGTCACTGGAAATCTGTTGCAAACTAAACTTCCAGGATCTAAATGTGTCGTTGGCATAAGCAGATTTAATTTTAGGGGTGTCTCTACACGTGCTCTCTGCTGTAGGTGAGGGGTAGTTTAAGGAGGCTTTTAGACACAGGCGAATTTATCAATAATTTCATGTGTTCCTCTGGCAGAAGAAAATCCAGAGGGACAGACAGTTTTGTTCCAAGTCTCCACGATTCTGGAAACAAAGCCAAGTTTTCACATCTTTCATTTTGTAGTGTCTGATTGGGGTTTACATACAATCAAGTTCATGGTTTAAAGCTTCATACCGATGTGTGAACTTGCAAAGAGCAGTGAGGGGGTTCAGCTTCTGAAACTTCCCTGGGAAAAGCCCTGGTTCAGCAGATGCTGGTATAGTCAGTCACGGGGGATAGGAAAATGAGGTTACTTGTGAAGTGAAGTGTTAAGTTCAGTGAAGCTGCTAATAGAAACTGGATTCTTTCACCTTTTGTCTCTAAGCAAACTCTTGTCTCTGCTACTGTCTTGCTGTGGCTGAGCAGAAACTCTCAGACTTTTCTGCTTATAAACCCAAACGTTACATGGAATTACTGCAGTTACTACAGCCCGAGGTGTTCTCATGCTTCTAAATATCATCCCTATACATCTTTAGGTGACAAATTTGATTAGGAATAAATGTAAGCACACATGTGGCTGCTGAATCAGTCACAGGCAGCGATGCAGAGCTGGAGCATCCCCAGGGTTTGGTGGAAGCTCCGTATCCCCACGTGGTCTCTCCATCAGCCAGGCTGACACGGATCAGTGGAGTGTCTGGTGCTGCTGCTTTCCCCTAACCCAGGCTTTGGTGTCTTGCAGAGCCATGGGTTGTGTTTTAATCAGGTTGTGGCTCTTGTAAGTGAAATAGGAACTTGTTGCAGATTATTTGTGGCTGCTGTTCTTTGTGGCATGGAGGAAGGACAAATATGGTGATTTACGGTGAAAACTGCCTGCTCCTTTCCTGTATGCTCACGCCAGATTTCCACTGTCAGGCTGTGGAATTCTGACCATGTGTCTGCCTTAGGAGGAATTGTTTTGTAGTCTTCAGGACTTTTTGTAGAGGAAAACTAGAGGAAACTGGCTCATCTTGTTGTGTGAGGTGGATTTTTATTTCGAAATGCTGCAGAGTTCTCAGGGTCTGAAAGCAGGACTTGCTATATGGCAGGCATATGGTGTCTCAGAAATATCTCTTGCCATTCCCATGGAAAATATTCCCAGCCATCCAGACTGCAAGCCTTTGGGAGAAATAATCTGTGGTTTTCACAGACTTGAATGTGTCAGATTCCACTTGCACCAGGCAGGATTCGGCAATAGAGGGGATGGAGTAGGAAGGAGAGAGCTGAGGGGGCTTGGCTGAGGTGACTCCAGCGATGGCAGCAGGAGGCAGAGGTGTCAGAGTGAGAGCAGTGATGAGGTACAGGGTGAGGGGGAGTTGGGGAGGAGGAAGGGAAGTGCTGCTTGTTGGGGAGAGACATCCAGAGCACGACAACCATTCTAGGGGTGTCTGTGAACTCTCTTGGCACCATCATCTGTAGCTTTTTGGAGCTGGTTCATCTGGAGAATCTTTCTTGAGCCTCTGCTCGGACCTGAAGAAAGTTTTGTTAGCCTTATGTAGTGGCTGTACAGGTGTGAGAGCACCACCTGATCCTATCCTTTTTTCCAGTGACCCCTTGTGGTGCTGAACACGCCAGGTGGTGTGAAGTTAGTGATGACTTATGCAGTAGGAGGTCTCTACTTGATTTAGTGACTTTCATTCCAGTTTTCCCATGAAATCACGGTGTGGTGTTTGCCTCATGTTGAAATGCTCCATTGTTCTGCTTTTCACAGGATCCTGGGATGTGGAGGCTGGTATATCCCTGTTAGCAGGTAGCAGTCTAAGGTTTAGAGAATAAGGTAGAAAATATTATTATTAGATAGCTTGCTTTAATAATTAGATTGGATCTGTTTCAATACACTGTGTTATTTGGCACTTTGTGCATTCCTTTGGTATCTCTTAGACCTTGGTTGTGAGTTCTAAGCAGTTCTGAACTCAGCCTCACAGGAGACCTCGGGTTCTACCCTCTGTTCTGAGGACCAGAATCAATAGCTGCCTGTGAAAACTTGGCTTAAGCAGTTCTCCTGGCATTGCAGACTGTTCTTTTGCAGCATTCATGGCAGCAAGAAGGTGCTTAAGCAGTGAGGACAACCCTTTCTGTCCCTGCAGGGGGTTTTTTTTGCAGACTACATGTATTTCAGCTGTGAAATTGGTCTTGTGGATAGCCCTCCTGTCACATGGCTCTGGGTCTTCTTAGGAGTCTGGTCTGGATGTTAACTGAGACTTTAGTCCCATGGGGGGAAAATACCACCACATTATCGTGTAACTAAGAGCTATCATAATGCATATGTATACAGGGGCTAAATTAGAGTTGCAGGGGAATTTTAAAGTCAGAAGTCCTACAATGTTTACATTGAGTTTCCAAATTTAGTGTTCTCTGGCCTAGTTTCTTCTGAGCAATCACTGAATGCTGTCTGATGTTAGTTTTATATTTGCACTCACTCAATTACAGAATTAAATTAATTTCACTTATGTGACTTGTACTTACGTGTTCTAGAATTTCATTAAAAGCCATTGTGCAGTTTACTGAAATGAGTTGTCTGGCTGGAAGATGCAACATCGATGCAAAATCTGTTACAGCAGAGGGTTGTTTGTTTGGTTTTTAAATTGAGGTGGTGACTCACAGGGTGGTTGAGGTTGGCAGGGACCTCTGGAGGTCATCTGGTCCCACCCCCTGCTCAAGCTGGGCCACCCAGAGCTGCTTGTCCAGCACCACATCCCAGAGCTTTTGAACATCTCAGAGGATGGAGACTTCACCACCTCTGTGGGCAGCCTGTGCCAGTGCTCAGTCACCCTCACTAGATGGGTTTTTCTTGCTCGTCAGGCAGACCCTCACGTGTTTCAGTTTGTGCCTGTTTTTTGGATCTTGTCACTGGGCACCAGTGGGAACCTGCTTCCAATCCTCTCTGCATACACCTTTGAATATTTATGTACATTGATGAGATCTCTCTGAGCCAGCTCTTCTCCAGGCTGAACAGCTCCAGCTTTCTCAGTGTCTTCTCATGGTAGAGGTGTTGAAGTTCCTTTAATCCTCTTTGTGGTCCTTCACTGAACCCTCTCCTGCAGCTCTGTGCCTCTTCTCTTGGGAAGCCCAGTGCTCCAGGTGTGTCTTCACCAGGGCTGAGCAAAGTCCTGGGAAAATACAGGCCAAGTGCAATTTTGTATGTTAGAAATGAAGTCTAAACCTCATGTTATTGCAGCAGATGATGTTAATTGTCTTCATTGTATACTGTGAAACAGCTTTGTTGATGTCACTGTTTTGGGGAGTTGGCCACAGGAGTTCCTATCAAAAGTGCTTTATGGTATTTGCAGAGTCTACAGTGGCTGGAAATCCTCTTGTTCCTTTGTTGTCTGGTTGTTATGAAAGGGAGCTGAAAGTGTGTATTCTTTGTGATTCTTGAAAAGCTTCAGGGCCCTGTTAAAATCCCACTCAGCCTGTCTTGTATAACATCACAGCCTGGAGCACCACCAGCCAACCAGTGCTGTGCTCTGATGGGGGGTGTTAGCAGCACCCAAGATCATTTTCCCTGGGAGATGGAGAACTCACAGGTACTAGAAAAAAATGCAGCAATGAGCCTCTAAGGTTACAGGAGGTTGAAGGAGGTGTCCCCCAAGGAGCAGATGTTTGAGTACCCCAAGATGTGGAAGCAGATGTGTGTGTGGTACATGACTTACCATTCAAGATCAGGTTCTCTTGTGTACGTGTTCTGAAATCTTCATTTCATAGCTTTTAAGTGCTTGGCTCTAAAGAACAGAAGCTTTTTGAAGGCTCTACTTTTGCAGTGTCCCACATGCCTGTTTTTGCAGGAGAACAAAATCCCACTTCATGGCACCAGTAGAAAGGGAAGATTTACACAGGTGCACATCTGGATGGAAAACGTACTTCCAATCCTGACAAATCCCACACACTGAAACAAAACTGAACTGCTGACAATGTTCTGCTATATCCAGTGAAGTGCAAGTGCTGTTTTTAGGATAATAGTTCTGTTACCTTGCTCTGTGAAGCCCTTTAGCCCACTGACAGGTGGGTTTGGGATTGTGGGCGGGTGTTACCCAGCCTGTTCTGGAGCAGTGGGGCTGGGGACAGGCAGCTGTTCAGGGCTGTGCAGCAGCAGGTCGTGACAAGTTCCCTGCATCAGCCTGTGTTCGTGCTGGAGCCTCTCATTGTGCCTGGGTGTCTGTCTGTCTGTCTGATTTACCTGTGTCCATTCTGCAGCCTCCCATTGTGCCTGGGTGTCTGTCTGTCTGATTTACCCATGTCCATTCTGGACCTCCCATTGTGCCTGGGTGTCTGTCTGTCTGATTTACCCATGCCCATTCTGGAGCCTCCCACTGTGCCTGGGTGTCTGTCTGTCTGATTTACCCATGTCCATTCTGGAGCCTCCCATTGTACCTGGGTGTCTGTCTGTCTGATTTACCCATGCCCATTCTGGACCTCCCATTGTGCCTGGGTGTCTGTCTGTCTGATTTACCCATGCCCATTCTGGACCTCCCATTGTGCCTGGGTGTCTGTCTGTCTGATTTACCCATGTCCATTCTGGACCTCCCATTGTGCCTGGGTGTCTGTCTGTCTGATTTACCCATGTCCATTCTGGAGCCTCCCATTGTGCCTGGGTGTCTGTCTGTCTGATTTACCCATGCCCATTCTGGAGCCTCCCATTGTGCCTGGGTGCCTGTTGTTCTGATTGACCCAGGGCTGTGGTTCACATCCATGTTGAGGTTTCTGAGAATGAGCTGCAGTTGGGGTTCCTCTGTCCCTTTCCATTCTGTTAGCTCCCCTTCAGCTTGCACAGTTCTAATAACTGCACCACCATTTCTTTGGAGGTATGTGAAATCATATAATCACTGCAATATTGGTAATGCTTGCAAAGCTGCAGAAGAATAAGCTTCTAGAAGCTTGAAATAGCCAGTGGAAGGGTTTCCTCCTAGAGGAGGCAGTCTCTGGCCTGGATTAGGGTTGCTTTGGAACCATATTCTGTGATGCCACTAAGGCAGAAGTCTGCAAAATAAACTTCAGTCCTTGCATGTGTTGATTGCTCAGCATTGCTGAGGTGGGGAGTTGATTTTGAATCCTGCTTTACCACATCAGCTGATATGTTGGGATTTACACTGCTGGGGGCTCTGTCTGAATCCTGCCTGGAGAAGGCTCTTTCCTTCTGCAAATTGGTGTTCAGGCAGGACTGCACGGGCAGAGTGGGGCTGGGCTGCCTTGTGCAGCTCTGTCTGTGCTCAGGCCTGGGAGGAAACAGCCATTTTAGCTCCCCAGAGACCAAGCTCTGTCTAGTGATGAATGTTTGTGGCTCTTGTAACATTTGTGTGTCAGGGACTTGGAAGAAACCCGACCTCTGAGACTGGAGGCTGTCCTGGTGGTGGTGAGGGGAAAAGTTCCCAAAGATGCATTCCTCACTCTTGTGACTTTACACCTGCATTCTGTTTGGCAGCATCCTATTTATCACTGCTGATTATTTGGCCTCTTTCTCCCTCCAGTGCACAGACAGAATGGGAACAGAAAGAGAGGAAATGGAGGCACAGCTCCCTGCATGCAGAGAAAAGCCAGCAAGAAGGGCTCAGGATACTGGGAGGAAGGCAGGGACCGAAACTGCTCCTAAACACCACCTGCCCAGAGGAGAATACAGGAGATAGGGATCATGTTCACAGGCATGAAAAATCCCAGGGTGGTGCTTTCCTGAGAGTGGGAGCTGTGGAGGCAGCTGTACTGTACACTCTGGGTATTTTAAAGGATGAAGCCTTGTGTTTTTCTCCTCCCCTTCTGCCATTCAGAGCTGTGTTTGGATACTGGAAAAGCTGAATTAATGAGACAAATTCCAAATGTGTTGATTCACGGTTGTGCTGAGCTGTAGTGAAATGGCTTGATGACTAATTCCTACCTGAAGCTATCCAGACTGGAATATCACAGAGGTTCCTGCTTTCCTTGCAGTGGAAGGGTGTTAAGCCAGAGTTCCTCCTGTGTACTTTAGTGTGCAGGATTGAATCGTATTCGAGGTCTCAGCCGTGAGAGCAGGGAGTACAGGCTGAAGTGCATTTAACGAGTTGTGCCTGGTGAATTGAGAGTTCTTTTCCCTTTTCCCCCCGGAATGACAGCAGCACCAGCAGCTCCCATGTGGGGATGAATGCTAACACTCTCTGCAAACGCCCTGTGGTGGCACAAAGGGCGCGATGGCAGAGGCTTCAAACGCATTATTCCTCTTCCATCGCTGCCTTTGTCCTTCTTTCAAGCGGATAACTCGCGTATTTGCACTGCCTGCTCCGGAGAGCTGGGAGCAGAAGCAACAGCATGAAACTAATGTGATGCTTTAGAATTTCCCTGCCACTTACTGGGTGTTGAATAGCTGTAATTAAATTAACCAGTATATTGATTTCAGCACGCTGCTTGGGAAAGAGCAGAGTGGGAACACAGGCATGGGAGCTGCTGCTTGGGAAGCTTGGAAAGCTAGAGCAGGCTGATAAACTAATGATGATTCTCCCCTCCAATCTGTTTGGGCCTTTTCTGAAATGAGTTGATGGCCTTGTAGAGTAATTCCTTATAAAAGAAAAAACCACTAAGCTCTGTGGGTTTAGAGATGGCCACAGGAGCAAACAGACCTGGCTTAGTTTGTTTAGAGCTTGGTTTTGTATTAAACAATCCATATCACTCTGAGGCTGTTCTCAAAGTATCTCAAAAGATGTGGACAGTCCATTACCCTTTAGCAATCCTGTCAGGCACAGAACCAGGAGTATGGGCTTCAAGGCTGAGAGGTCTGAAGCACTGAGGAAGGGGGTGTGTTGATTCTTCCTAATTAATATTAGATTTATTTGTACTCTGTCAGGTATTCATTACTGAATAGCCATGGCACTGGCCAGGACACTGTTCTGAAGGTGATTTAGGGTCTTGTCTGCAGGGACAACTAAATCAACACGTGGGTGCATTGCTATAACTAAATGAAATAAAAACAAGATGGCACAACTTCTCAGGGTAGGTGACACTGAAGGACCACAAACACACGTTACTCAAAGCCCAAATGACACCTGGCACACCTCAGTGAGGTGGTGGTGTTTAAGCTGGGAAGATGGCAGCAGCTCCCTGCCAAAGCTTTGGAGCACTACTGAGCATTTGATCAGAGGTTGTTTTACTTTGAGGACTGTGCTCTTGCCAACTGCAGTTCACGAGGGGGGAACCTTTCAGTTTTCTATTCTCAGTGTTTGCTTTCATTCTAATTCAGAAGGAGCATCAAACTTCCTATTACAGTAATGATGAAATTTGCCGTAGCTGCTAAGTTAAATTTTTATTTCATAAGAATATAAGTTCTTTTATAAGAACTTTCAAAGAACAAAGTTCTTTTTCCTGAAGTTAGATTTCTTTATTTGTGTTACAGAGTTTCCTTTCAGTTGCTTCCAACCCTGTACCTGTGCCATTCCTATTCCCACTTGTCCCATTTCCCCTTGCCCTCTGTGTAGGTCCTTGCCACTAATTTTCCTCTGCCTTTGAGTATCCATTTTGTGCATCTCTGCTGCATTTTTCCTTTGGAATCTGTGCTTCAGGTAACTCATGTGCACCATCCTGCCTATTAACAGCAATGTGGCTGCTGATTTTGGTGAGTTTTCTAGTTTTCTTCTTTTTCTTGAAATGGCCGAGTTTCATTTAGAAAGGTGTTCTCAGGAGCAGAGTTCAGTTGCATTTTGCTCTGAGGTGAGATATGGTATCTGGGTTGTGGTTTGGGATCCCCTCTCCCCATTAAGAAGTATCATTTAACTATTAACTATTTCTACAGGGAACTTTATATCCTACCTAGCAGAAAAGTGGAGATTTTTTTTCTGTAGGTGAAGGAGAGAAGAACAAGCAGGTGCTTGAAATGTGATTGTTGTTGCTGTTCAGAGGCAAATAAAGGGCAAGCAGCTGGGTCCTAGGAAAAATAAATATCTTCTATTTAGTATGGATTGAGTAAATACTGATTGTACTTCAGCAGGTGGCATCTCCTAGGGGAGCTTCTTCCTGTGGAAGTGAAGAAGTCTTCCCTCTGACTTTCCAAAAGGACTTTCAGTGGAAAAAAACTCTCATTTGCCTGGGGTGTTGAATTTGCAAATTGTATTTAACAGTATCAATGAGGGGAATTGGGGGTGAACTGCCTGTGAAGATTCACAAGGACTTAATGAGAGCTCTCAGCTGGGAGTTTTTCTCCCTTTTGCTGGACATTGGGAAGCTTCCTGCTAAGATTTCCTGCCAAGGAGTCTTGGTCGGTTTTCAAGGGTGCATTAATTGCCTTGAAGTTATGTTGGGTATTTCCTCAAATTGAATGCCTTGCACAGTTGTATTCCCCCTCCAGCTCATGAGAAGTTAACTCTGCACAGATAACAAATAACCACAGCCCGTGTTCCCTCTGCTGCTGCTCCTTGGAGCTGGGGGAGCTTGCAGAGCTGTGAGTATTGCTGGGTTTGTGCTGCTGCTTTGTCATTCGGCTTGACACTGATCACCATCCTTTGGCAGTCCCTGCTGCCTGTGTTAGGAGAGTGAAAAAGGCTGCTTCTTCATCATCACCATGTTGCTGAAGGTTTAACTTGGTTTTGCCCTGTTTTATTTTTCATCAGGCATCTTTTCTGGAGACTCCTAATGTGTAAGGTGTTTAAAAGCAAGTATTTCAGCCCAAAATCCTGACCAACAACTCCCAACTGGCAGACTGTAGCTCTGTGGAAAGCTTAAGTGAAAATGCAGGTGGAAGGCAGTGCTCAGTTACTTGTTTTAGTAAAGCAAATTTCACTTTATTGTTGTATGTACTGGATATGCACAAATATGATGTGAGTAGTTTTTTGTGTGTCTGTGTTTTCAGAGGCTTAGTGCTGCATTCCCAATAGTTTGCTGTTTTCTAAGCTAAATCGATCCATGTGGATCAGTTTGCATTTTTTTCCTTGTGTCTTTGAACTCCCAGCTGTAGTTTCAGCCCGGGGCAGGCTGATTGTTGAATTAATTAAGCACATTCAAACTAATAAGGCTTGCTCTGGGAACGTGTTCTTTCTACCCTGTAAAAAAAAAAAAAAAAAGGAAATTTCAGTCGTCAAGAGCTGATTTTTAATTCTGCAGTCACATTTCCTTGAGTTTGGGCTGTATTTCCAGTGGACATTTGCAGAACCTGCTACAAAACCAGGCAAAGTTTAGTATTTAAAGTCAGTGTTTCAGACTTAGGGTGCACTTTAAATGAAAGGAAAATGGAAGTAAGAAGGCACTGTCTTTCTTCAGCAATGTAAATTGTCCAGTGGTGAGAGAATCCAGTGTGTTTATGGAGTGGGATGAGCAGGCTTGGGAGGGGGTGATGTTGGAGGGGTGTTGAACCCTGAGGTTGGTACTCTCATATGAGTGTCATCCTGACATGGAAACTTCTGGTCTGGCCAGAGGACTAACCCAAATGAGCTCCTCAGGAGCAGAGGCCTCACTCTGGAGTACATAATAGAGCAAATAAAATATTTATATAAAGATCATAATTCACTGAACTGGGTAAATCTTCCCTGTTAATTGGTTTCAGTGGCTGTGAGTCAGGATCAGGAGTGGCTGTGCTCTGGGTGGGCTGTGGTGGTTTGATGTCACACTGTGGAGATTTCTCAGCTGCTGATGAAGAAACTCTTCTAAATTACAGACTAGAGCATGAAGAAAACAGCCCCAAATTTTAGTCATTTCTCTGCTGGGGAGCCACTGGACAGATAATTGTCAGCTGTTGTTACCAGACTGCTTTTAATGAAATGCTGCTTTTTGCAATATTCTAGCCCTAGTCTGATAGGACACTCTTGAATTGCACACTCATTTTGGGTTGCCCCATTTAAGACAAAATCTGCCAGAATTGTGTTATGGAGATTTCAAGTGATTTAGTAATCACTTGAATGAAACCCCAGGTAAGAGACTCCTAAACACTGCTGTCATCTTTAAGAAGAAGGTGTTAGTACTGGTGCATGTTGCAGGATAGGTTTGCTTTATAAAAATAAAATCCAATTTTCCCATGGTGGCAGAGGCAGGTTTCTTTTGTATATTTGGCTTAAAATTAAAAAAAAAAAAAAAAAAAAAAAGGAGTTGAAGCTAGACTGTGTTTGCACAAGGACATTTGCAAAGAAGTGTTTTGTTAAGCTGCTGGACTGACATGATTCAATTTTGTCATGAACACAAGGGCTGCCCAGCATCCTTGGCATCTGGGAATGAAAGTTGGCCTCTCCCCTTCCTTTCTGAGCTTCTTCAGATGTTTTGTTATGTTAAACAGTGCAAAGAATGACAGACTTTCTCTGTGCCGCTGCTTAAATTTACCTTTTTGTTTGCCTTCAACTTTAATGTATTCTTTCAAGTCTGTGCCCAAGGTACAAAGATGGGGAAGTTAATAATGAGATTCAGAGGTTGCCTGGGTAAAAGGTTGGTGGTTTTGCCTCAAAATCCAGCAGAGCATTGCTCTGAACTGATTTCATGTGTGCTGGTGTAGGTTGGTCAAGTCCAAGTAAGGAGAAACCAGATCCTTCCATGCTGTGCCTTGTCTGCATATGGACTTGTTTAGGGAGCTTTGCCAAAGCAAAGCTGCAGCCCAGCTTTTCAAACTTGTCAGCATTGATCACCAATATTCTGCTCAAACCAACAGAAGCTGCTTTTCCTCCTCTGCATTTTGTGATATTTCTTTGTAAGGCTCTTCACCCCTTTCTTTATGTTTTGCCACTTTGCCTGGAAAATGATTGAGGAGCTGCCCATTTCCTGTAGCTGTTTGTATTGCATCTGTGTTTTCCTCCTAGAGCCACCTGTTTTCTCCTTTTATTATTCCATTTAGGACACAAAACATTAAATCCATCTTGGATTTGCCCTACTTTGTGCAAAGGAAGAATTAAACACCTTCAGCGGAGCCCAGAATCTTGCAGAATCACATTTTCCCTCCCCTCACCCACCAGTGAGGAGGTTTAGTAGTTTACTGAGCGTTGTTGAAATCTGAAAGAACTGAGAAACTAGAATTTGTTTCTCTTTTCCTCTGCAGCCTGCTGCCTCAGCTGGTGCATCTTATGCTGCTGCTGAGTTTGAAAGAGATTTACATTAAAAAAGTGAAAAGTTGAGGTCACTGCTTTAGGCTGTGTATTGGCAATGATCTGCTTCATTTGATGCCATTTTTCCAAGCTACCCACCTCCAAAGCATGCTTTGGAAAAACCTTACAGTATCTGATGAAGTCACAGGACTGTTTTAGTGTAAGCTCCACCTAAGTGCTGCTGCAGTCTCGTCCTCCATGTGGGATGCTCCTGGGCATCCTCACTAATCCAGGGAGTTAAACTCACTGAGAGTGTTCCCTCACTTGTTTTCTCTCCCTGCATACTGCCAGCTCAACTCCTTGCACTTGGCTCGCTGAAGGCTTAAGTAAGGAATGTTGCCAGGCATGTGTAAGCGTGCAAGTCTGAAGGAAAAAGGGGAAATGCAAAATTAAAGCAATTCTGAGTTAGACTTCAGCTGTCATGCTGTGACTCGGATCCCACACCCCATCAGTGAACCACGGCTCTGGCTCTCACTGCTCTTCTCTGCAGTGCCCTGTGGGATTCCTGGCCTGGCCATGCCTTCCCAGTGCCTTCCCTTGCAGCTGGAATGTGCTGCAGCTCCCGGGATCAGCACTGGGCTCCCCTGTGGCTGCAGGACACACTTGCCTGCCTGGCTGCCTGCCTGCAGCACAGGCTGGGTGAGGCCTTTTCTCACTGGCAGGTTCAGCTGCAAAGTTTTGTGTGTTTTGCTGGCCTGATTGAGAAATTACACAGACAGAGTGCTTGGGGAATTCAGGATTGAGTTGGGGAGGTAGTGAGGGGATGAAAAATGGGGAATGGAAGGATGATCTGGAAGCAGATCTGTCCTGTGGTGGATTGGAGGTGGGGAGATGGGAGCTTGCTTGTCTGGGGAGGACCCTGGTTCTTAGCTGTGCATGGGAAATGGAATTTTGTCTGTAGTTCACTGATGGGAAAAGATGTGCTAGAGAGGAAATGTTTTAATTGTTGCTTAGCTTGAAAGGGGAAATTACTCTACAGTATTGAAACACTGACATTTCCCAAGGGTGTATCCATCGGTTTCCAGGCTTGGAGAAAACATTGACCCAGATTCCTGGGAGAAAAAAAGATCTAGTGAGAAGCAATTGGGAGATACTGCCTGTGAGTTTAATCACAGAGTCGTGGAATGGTTTGGGTTGGAAGGGACCTTAAAGCCCATCCAGTCCCATCCCCTCCCAGGGCCAGGGACACCTTCCACTATCCCAGGTTGCTCCAAGCCTCATCCAGCCTGGCCTTGGACACTTCCAGGGATCCAGGGGCAGCCACAGCTTCTCTGGGCAACCTGTGCCAGGGCCTCACCATCCTCACAGGGAATTTCTTCCAATATCCCATCTAACCCTGCCCTCTGGCAGTGTGAAGCCATCCCCCCTCATCCTGGCACTCCAACCCTTCGTCAAAAGTCCCACTCCAGCCTTCTTGAGGAACTTTCCTAAAGTTTGTGAACCACAAACACTGGCAGCACAGAGGATCTGCTGGTAGAGTGTCACTGTGTCCTCAGGTTTTAATCCTTCTCTAGATGGTTTCTTTAGCTCCCTGATGGGAGCAGGACTCTGAGTCAGACAATCTTCTGCCTTTTTGAGGAATTCAGAGCTGTAGTACAGAACCTCTGAAATTATTTTTCTGTGACAGTCTTGAAGCACAATATTTTGAATCAATACAACACAACATTGATTCTCATGCTGCTCTTCTATTTTGCTTGTGAATACATGCAATTAGTGTCTCCTGTTAGTGTGGAGCTTTTTCTGACAGTACAGGCACAAAACATTTGTGTCCTATGAAATGCAGTTACTCAGTGTTGTACCACAATTAAAGCTTGGAGGTTTGATTGATCTTCTGTAGGGTAATTTGCTTTCCTACACTTTTATATACTATTGCACATCAAGATACTTCTGACAGCTTCAGTTACAGTTGCATTTTATATTACTTTTGTGAAGCTGGGTTTTTGCAATAGGCAATTTTATTGCCATGTACCCATTTGGCTACAATGACCAGTTTCTCTACAAAGTTTCTATTAAATCAAGAATAATCATCCTGAAATTCTGAAATGTTTCTGTGAACCTCTGGTTGCTGGGACCACTTACCAACAAGAGGTTTTCTTTATTCCAGAGGTAGTTTCCTTGTTCCAATTGCATTGTTTCCCATTGCTAATCCTTTTGTTTCCCTAATTTTTAAAATTATTTGTACTTAATGGGTTCATTTGAATGAAGGTTTTGCCTTTAAACCTTCCCATCTTGATTGGATCTAATGCTGAGTGTCTGGTAGTTGTGAGCTCTTCTCCACACTCCTTCTGTGTTTGCTAACTCTGAGTTGGGTTTCATGTATAAACATGTAGACATATAAAAATGATCTGGGCAGGGATTTTTGAAGTTTGCTGTTGCTTTTAAGTGTTTTCAAAGTTTTATTTTGTGTCTGGGGCTGTGTGGGCTTCCCCCTCCTCCCTGTTTTGCTGGTTTTTGCATTTCCCATTTATTTTTAAGTGGAAATAGGGACTATCTGTACAAGGAATACTGAACATCTCTTTAAGATACTGTCTCAGACTGTTTGCATTCAACACTTAGAGCAGCACCTGCATCTTTTTCTGCTCAGCATCTTGTGTGAGATCATTGCTCCCTGGGATTACTCCATTATCTTGATTCCTTTCATGCATCCAGTCTTTGGGGTTCTTTCCCTCACCACCCCCAGTACCTGTGATTAAACTGTGGGGTTTTGGTTAACTTTTGGGACCCTGATGAGGCAGCAGGGAATAAAAGTGGTTAACAGCAACAAGAGTGAGGAGGAACATCTTGACTGCATTTTTGTATCTTGTGGAAGCAAGGTGGATTAAATCAAATTCTGAAATAAGAGAAAATGTCACTTTGTACTTGATCTGTACTCAGCTTATCTACACAGTTCAGTGGTTAGCTTGGATTTATTTTTCCTTAATTTCTTAAGAAAACCCAGCCTTTCATGATTCTCTGGATTCTTGACATGATTTCAGGATGCCTTAAATGCTTGAAGTCACAGCCTCTCCAATATTCTTGACTTTCTAGCCATAAAAAAAAATTAAAAAATTAATGGAATCATAGAATAGTTTAGGTTGGAAAAAGCCCATCCAGTTCCACCCCCTGCCATGGGTGAGGACATCTCTGCTCTCCCAGGTTGCTCCAAGCCTCATCCAACCTGGCCTTGGACACTTCCAGGGATCCAGGGGCAGCCACAGCTGCTCTGGGCAACCTGTGCCAGGGCCTCACCACCCTCACAGGGAAGAATTTCTTCCTAATATCCCATATTAGGATATGGGATATCCTCTCTTAGTTTAAAACCATTCCCCCTTGTCCTATCACTGCCTCATTTTGAAAAATGCCTTCTGTTTTTGAAAAGCCCCCTTTAGATACTGGAAGGCCATGAGGAGGCATCCCAGAATCTGCTGTCTCCATTCCCATTTGCACTGTGACTGTTTGATTTGAACTCTGTTCCCTCAGTGTGGAACATTCAGTGTCTGATTTACCCCACTGTTCTCCTGGCATGTCCAAGAGCCTTGGTAGCATTTAACTGGGAGCACTGGAGGAGGAGCTGTATGAGACAAGGCCAAATGGTACTGACTGCAAATCCAGTGTGGTTTTGTCCTGAGGATATGGAGCTGGGATTCATTTTACCCCTGCAGGGAAGCAGTGCTTACCCTGCCACTAATTGCTGTTGACACCCAGGGCAAGCTGCAGGGTCCTACCCTGTGTTCAGCCTGACCTTGGATCGTGTGCCACAAAAAAATAACAGCAGCTGCAGTGTTTATGGTATCCCTGGCTGTGTCTTATGTAGGGAAATGCACCTTAGTGCCCTGAAATGGATAGTTTTGTGGGGCTGTCAGGTCTCTAGGGGTATTTAAATGTTCAGAGAGAAAAGGGGAGACACAAAATGTTGCTATTGCTGGGTGTACAAATGTCACCTCTCATTCTGCATGAGGGAGAGCAACTTTTTACACGAGCAGTGATAGGACAAGGGGGAATCTATATCTTTTATCTAAACTATAAAAGAGAGATTTAGATTAGATATTAGGAAGAAAGTGTTCCCTGTGAAGGTGATTAGGCCTGGCACAGGTTGCCCAGAGCAGCTGTGGCTGCCCCTGGATCCCTGGAAGTGTCCAAGGCCAGGCTGGATGAGGCTTGGAGCACCCTGGGAGAGCAGAGATGTCCTTACCCATGGCAGGGGGTGGAACTGGATGGGCTTTTTCCAACCTAAACTATTCTATGGTTCCATTAATTATTTCCTTTTTTTTATGGCTAGAAAGTCAAGAATATTGGAGAGGCTGTGATTTCAAGCATTTAAGGCATCCTGAAATCATGTCAAGAATCCAGAGAATCATGAAAGGCTGGGTTTTCTTAAGAAATTAAGTTAAAATAAATCCAAGCTAACCACTGAACTGTGTAGATAAGCTGAGTACAGATCAAGTACAAAGTGACATTTTCTCTTATATCAGAACTTGATTTAATCCACCTTGCTTCCACAAGATACAAAAATGCAGTCAAGGCCAGGTTGGACAGAGCTTGGAGCAACCTGGGCTAGTGGAAGGTGTCCCTGCCCATGGCAGGGAGTGGGACTGGATGGGCTTTAAGGTCCCTTCCCACCCAAGCAATTCTGGGATTCTGTGATCTAATTACCTTGAAGCTGATTCCATACTGCCTAGGTGTCTCAGGCTCAAGAAATGAGCTGTTCCAGGAGTTATCTGTGATAACTGACTGATAATCCAGAGCAGTTTGGTTTGAGTGAACACAGCTGTAAATAAAATGAGCCGTGATTCCCAGAGGCAGAACAGGGGATGTTCAGGAGATCCTGTAATGACTCCCCTGGATGTTTGTATGAGAAGTTGTGTTTCCTTCCATTACATTCCAGTTTTTACCTGTTCCTTAGGCTGTGGCTCCTCTCTGAAGTAATTGCTCTGTAGGGCTTTGGAGCACTCTGTGAGAGCTGGCAGCTGTGACCCTTGGTCTCCAAACCTGCCTCAGAAATTATGGACTGGGGAAGTGTTTGCTTCAACATGCAGATATAAGTGGAGCTGGTGGTCATGAAAGTTGTTTGTTCCAATGTGCTTTGTCCTGTTCTTCCCTGTCTTACTCTTCTTTCTTCTTACAGGTCTGGATGCAGAGTTGTCATACGTGAGGAATGATGTGGTCAATCACTATGCCTTGTCCTTCAATCTCCTAATACCCAGCGAGACCAACAATCTCCACTTCACCTGGCATGCCAAATCCAAGGTGAGATGTCATGACTTCTGCTCTGGGTACTTGATGTATGAGCTGTTCTGCTTGGTGAATACCCACTGTTATCATTTAATGGCTTTTTTTCTCCACAAAAATTAGCATATGCAAGGTGCAAAATACTTGTTTAAATGACTGCAGGCAATAAGTTAAGATGGCATACATCCAGCCTGTTCCTTACTTTAGAAAGTTGAAGCCCTTATTTCAAAGTGTTTTATACTTCTTGCTCCTGGCAAGATCCCTGTATGCATGCAAGCCCCTGGCTGTGGAATCTCTTCTCTTGGTGCTTTGGACACACAGAAGGGCAGCCATGAACTGAAGGCTCTGGAGATCGTATGTGGAGCAATTGTTATAGAGATTTCTAAAAACATATGCTTGGAGACAAGGAGAGCCTATAAAAGCAGCATCCAGGATGTTATTACTGAGCCCTGATTAAATGGAAAGGGTTTTTATGTCACTTAATCACCGTGCCTGGAGCATGCAGCAGCAGCTGTCAGAGAGATTGCGTATGCTCTTACATTCTGAAGCCTTTCCAGTAACTTAACAATTTATTTTCATATATGAAATGGTCTGTTTAGTCTCTGCCAGATGTTCATTCTGGGTTTTTTTTTTAACCTTGAGTGATGGTTGTTCTTCTGCCCTTAAGTAGGAAAGGCTGCAGTAGGAGCAGTAGCATTAAACAGCTCCACCAGTGCAGGTCCTGCAGATTGCCATTGCTCCTGCCATCGTTGTTGCCTTTGAGGTGTAACTTGTTAAGGGGGGTGGCTTTTGGCCTGCAGTGGAGTTGGGTTGAGTGCCAGCCAGCCCTGATCCCCTGTTCCACATGCACAGTGACACTTCAGTCACTTGGCATTTGGATAGGAGCTCCCTTGTCACAGCTTCAGCCGAGGCTCCCTGCATCCCTGGCCCTGCCCTGTGTTTCCTTGGGCCTGGCTGTGAATTCTGAGGAGGAATTTTAGAGCTTGTGCAGCCCTGCTTCCCATTCCTGTGATTCCAGCCCTCGGCATCTTCCCTTCTAACCGGGTGTAGTGCGACTTGGAGGAGCTCAGGGGCTGGGTTGTGTCTCTTCCCTTGGCATCTTGACTGAAAAATAAATTGATAACAGAAATGAACCATATTATGTTTTAGAAAGGGAGGAAAAACTAACTGTTGGGATGAAGTCAAACAAATTAATTCAGCTGAGAATGCAGGGGTAGGATGAGTTTCCAAGAGGAGCTTATGGCTTAGAGTAGGTCCTCTACTTTTTTTTGAATCAATGTTGGCAGAGTCAGCTTCTTAAGTGGAAACAAAATCTCGACTATAGTTGAATAAACTATTTCTAAGCAATTTTGTTTGTAAAACTGACTGTGGGAGGGGGAATTTTTTGAATTCTAGCAGCTTTAGCAAACTGACTTTTGAAAAAGTAAGTTTAAAAGTATCATTCAGTGAGGTTTGCGGGGGATTTTTTTTTAATACAAGCACTCTGAATTCTGCCCCAGATTTTAAGGAATGATTTTAAGAGTAGCTTCTGTTTTGGCTTTCTTAATTTGAGCTGTCACAAAAGTCTGATACTAAAATGTCACTTAAAAACTTGGAATATGGATGCCTAAAATTACCAGCACTCCTTGAAAATAATGTATGGGTTTTTATTTTCAGGAAGAATGATGAAAAGGGATGTTGCATTTCTTTATAATCCTAGACAGATTTCTGATGTGTTTTCTCTCTCCCAACTGTTGTTACAGGTTGAATATAAACTGGGATTTCAGGTCCACGATCCCGTGGCTATGGCTCTGCCCCAGGCCAACATTTCTCTACAAGGAGAAGTTCCTCGCACCCTCTCAGGTAAACTCCCCACCCCCATCCAGCTCAGGGATGAATAATGGTCATTTAGCCACAAATGCACTTTTAGTAATCTGAGAACACTTAATAAGATTGACAAAAACTAATTTAAAATCCGTGTCCTTTAATGCTCTAACAGCTGAAGTGATGAGGCATGAAGACTAAAACAGCATTTCTTAGTGTCGAGTTCTTTACAATGTGATCATTTATGGTGTTTGTAATGTTCTTCAAAAGGCCTTTATTTAAATATTCTCTCATCCCAGTGTCTGAGGATGTCCCAGTGCCCTGTAACCCCTGTGTTGTGTTCACAGTGTTTCGTGTCGAACTCTCCTGCACCGGCAGACTCGACTCCGATGTCACAATACTGATGCAGCTCAACTTAACAATCAACTCCTCCAAAAACATCACAGTTTTAAATTTCAAACGAAGGAAAATGTGCTACAAAAGTAAGAGATGAAGTTTCAGCTATTTAAAGGTTTTTATTCTTTAAGTGTGAGAGGAGAAGAAAGTGGTGGGGTGGTGTATATCCAGGACAGGAGTAACAGAGTGAATTTTGGGGAGGATCGGAAGAAATCAGGTAAAATTCTGTCTTTCAGAGAGGAATGGGCACTTTTGGTTAAAGTAGAAGCTGGTGAATGAGCAACTTTCCCCAAGAGTTCTGTTGCACTGACTGACCTTTTTATATATATATATATAACAAAAAGCATTTTCTCTCTGCTTGGAAAGAAAAAAACAGTTCCCTCAAAACTGCAACATTCTGAGAATTCAAATTGTTCTAAGAATTACCAAGAAAATTGACTTACTTTATAAATTGTGATAAGATTGTCTATTTAGCGAGTGTAGGAGGTGTTAGTCTGTTAAATGTGAAGCACAAAATGATCTTGGAAGATAATCCAGATTTTGGAAATCCTAAATTGACTCTTCTGTGTTACCACTTGGGAATCTGCAGGCATAATTTATTCTTGGATTGTTCCTGCTTACTGCTGCTGCTTCCTAAAATTTTCATAGTATTTCCTAGTATTTTTGTAGGCATCAGAAGAAAATTATTTTGGAGAATCCCAAGAGATATGCCCTCCTTAAAAATACCTGTGGTGTTCCACTCCTGAGCAGTATTTGGGAATGGCCACCTCTCTCTTTGCATGTTCCTCCTGCCTCTGTTCAGCTTCCCTGGAGCCTTTGAGGACAGTAGCTGTCTTTACAAAGGGGGGTTTATCGCTTCTCTTGAGTATAAATATTTAAGGATGAGCTCAGGGAAGGTGTGGATGGAAGAGCCAACCATGCCTTGTAGCACACAACGTTGAGATACTCATGTTCCTTGCATTGAGGCTTCAGGAGGACCATTCTTAATTCAAAATGTGTATCTCCTTCTGGTAAAATGGAGGTCTGGCTGATAATGTTGATATTTTTACCTTTATTTCATGTTTTCTTGGGTATTTTTTAAAATACTCCAGATGGGGGAAGTCAGCCCTGCTGATCCATTCACAGCTTACTGAGCTGTGGATGTGTGATGGAGCTTTCCATAAGCACCACACAGTTCTCTGGGGGCTGAGACAGCTACTGCCTGAACCATCAGAAGTGCTTCTTACAAGGATCTCGTTTCTGCAGGTTCATAAAACCAAAAAAATGGCTTTGTTTGGTGTGTGTTGATTGGTGTAGAGCATACAGGGGTTTCTGGTTCAATTTAACAAGTTAGGAATATGCAGGAACTTGCTAGTGATTTTGCTTAGGGCATTCCTGATAGTTCCTCCTCAGGTTCAAAAAAAGGGATAAAAAAAGAAAAACTCTTTGATTTTTCCCTCCCTTGGATTACATTTTCTAAGCTGCACTGGCTTAGTAAGGAGTGGGAAGGGGCTGTGCTGTGTTGGACACAACTGGGAGCAGGAAGGGGGATGTGCAAGTGGGACTGTGCCTGTGCAGCCACAGAAATCCATGGGATTCCCTCAGCTGCCTGCAGATCCTCAAGGGGGGTTCATCTGGAGGCATCTCCTGCATTCCCCAGGTTTGCACTGCTCCTCTTGGTAACCAGACTCAGAGAAAGCTTAATGAAGATTTATCCACTTTCTAAAGAGTGCTGCCACACCTGAGCTGAGTATTGTCCTCCTGCCTTCACTTGCATATTTATGAGTATTGAAATGGATGTCACCTCTTCCATCCTTCTGTTTTAACTCTCTGACTCCTGACTGACATCAGCTGAGGAGGCACAGTGCCTGTGGTTGCATCTCTGATCCCTTCCTAGGATGAGCAACATTAGACTGGAGCCAGGATTTCCTCGAAAAGATCAGGGTAGTCTTGACTGAACATCCCAGCAATGATTTTCTCTCCTGTAGGGACTGATTCTGTGAGGTCTTTGTTTAGTGCCTTAGCAAACACATTCTCTGCACCTCTTTTTTTCTGCTGCTTTGGACCTTGGACAAGCTGCAGGGTTTTTCATGGATTCAGTGAGTTCAAGCTCTGCCTCCCTGGACATGTGTGTCAGTGGTGAAACACCTGACCTGTGTGTTTCAGTGTGATTTTAATTCTACCCTGGTTAGGTATTTAAATGGAAATGTGGGGATTAGTGTAGGCCTTGAGTCAGGACTTTTCTCTTTGGAAAAGCAGATCTGTTTTTCCATGCCTGAGACAATGTGAAGGGCTGCAGTAATAAATGTACTCCAAACTTAATGGTTTCCTCTCATCTCTTTAGAGCTCGAACCAGAAGTCAAATCTCCAACAGCTGATAAAAACAGCAGCAAGGCTATCTGTAAGTAATCCTGAATGTACAACTTGGGGTGTAGAAACTGAAAAACTTTATATGTGCTTTGATTCCACAACTTTCCCTATGAAAACAGTCCCCAGGTAGTCTGTACTGTACCCAGTATTGCAGTGGTTTTTTGGTAATTAGTTGTTGTAACTGGTGAAGAGGAAAAAACCCTATTCCAAGTCTTGTAACAACTTTTGTATCACGTTAGGGGCTCTGGTTTCCATACATGACTCTGATCTGTTTTCTTGACCTTAGGACTTGTCTGATTTGCTGTTTAATTAACACTATTGAAGGAATAGAATGAGGTAGTTTCCTTTCCTCCCCTTCTACCTGGAAATGTTATTGGCTGACTGTGGCTCCATAATACCCAAAATGGGAGTGTTTTTGCCAAAATGCTGTTGGAAAACAGTGGGAAAGAGTGCTCAGGGCTCTCTTTAGCTCCCACTGTCTCTTCCTGGGTAGTTCTCCAGGATACCTTATTGAACATTTGGGATGGCTGAGGCTGCTGCCTCTCCCTGCCTCCAGCCCCTCTGCTTGTGTTGCCATAACAAACTAACAAAAAATGTCATTTCTGGGGGGGGTTGTTTGGGGTGTTTTGTTGTTTTTTTCTCCTTTTTGAGAAGGGTTCAGTAACTTTCCCCATCCTTTGCAGTTGATCCTGTAAACGCAGCTCCCACCACTTCGACCCGGGTGTTCTACATCAGTGTGGGCGTGTGCTGTGCTGTGATATTCCTGGTGGCAATAATCCTGGCTGTCTTGCACCTCCACAGCATGAAAAGGATAGAGTTGGATGACAGGTATGTGTTCAAGCTTTCCCAGTGTGGTTTTGGGACATATTTACTCAGATTTGTGGGAGTTTGGTCTCAAAATGAGCACTCTGTGGTAGTTTGCATTTTCTGCTCTCAGTGGCAAGCTGTAGCAGATACTGCCTGTGTGGGGTTGTGGTGAGAGCTGTGCTGCAGAAAGGCAGTGGTTGCAGATGCTCTGCTGTTTATGAGGTGGAAGGGTTGTTTCATGAGGTGGAAGGGTTGTTTGGGTTTTGCCAGAATATTTGTGTGGAGTGGGAAGATTCAGACAGAATCACATCTGCAGGGATTGTCAGGATTGATGGAAAAATTAACTTGGGCACACTGGAAAGGTAGGGTGAGGGAGCTGGGGGTATTCATACTGGAGAAGAGAAGGCTCCAGGGAAACCTTAGAGCCCCTTTTAGTGCCTAAAGGGGCTCCTTGACAAGGGCCTGGAATGCCAAGACAAGGAGGAATGGCTTCCCACTGCCAGAGAGTTTTTACCTTTATTTACCTTAGATGGGATATTGGGAAGAAATTCTTCCCTGGAATGGTGGTGAGGCCCTGGCACAGGTTGCCCAGAGGAGCTGTGGCTACCCCATCCCTGGAAGTCTCCAAGGCCAGGTTGGACAGGGTTTGGAGCAGCCTGAGATAGTGGAAGGTGCCTCTGCCCATGGCAGGGGGGTGGGACAGGATGAGCTTTAAGGTCACTTCCCACCCAAACCGTTCCATGATAAGTGATTGGATGAAAACATTTGGGTTTTACTGACATCTGCAGGAGACTGAATTTCAGTTTTTGCTACTTTGATTGATTTCCCAGTGTTCTCTTTGGCCTTAGGGTGCAGTCTGAGCATTACAACTGCTTGGTTATAAAACTGGCAGTGTTGGCCTCTCCCGAGTGTATTTCCAATCCGGAAAAACCGTAGCACATGCATGGAAAAGGGACTTGTAACCTGAGTCCAAGGGCACTGGAGTGGGGATTAAACACTGAGGAGAAGGGAGGCTGGAAAAGCAGGTGGGCTGAGGCTGAGTGAACAGCCTGCATCAGATGCAACTGTTCAGGAGCAGGCAGTGTGAAACTGGATCCTTTGGAGAGCAGTCGGCCTGTGGGTGGTCACCCCTGTGAAAGGATATCTTGAACTAAAGGATGTCTCGAGCTGCTTCTGTGCTGCCTGCAGCCTCATGGAGTAGCTTTATCTTTTCATCCTCCACTTTATCCATTCATCTGTTCCTTTCAGTTTTCTCCCTGCCATTCTCTCCCCTGGTGTCCCCAGCCCATGTGGCTTTAGTGGTGCCACTGCATTGAGCAGTTGTGGTTTCTCAGTTGATTGTAACCAAATGAACTTGTCAGCCTCCCTCAATTTCTTTGTGCCTGACTGTCTGATTGAGGGGTTTTAATTAGCTGAAGGTGTTAAAGGATGTGCAGCTTGCTTTAATTCAGAAAGGAAAAACATTACATTTATAGTGTGGGATAGTATCATCTGTGAGGTTTTGAGGTGTCCAGCCCAGCAGTGTAATCAGATATCCTTCCATCTGCTCCATTGCACTGGATTTCTATGGAGGTACAGACTAAAAATCCTAAAAAACCAACTGACTTTCTGTGGAGATAAAGCTAAAAATCCATCTACTGTTAGTGCTCTGTGATTAGCAGCTGTTAATTTGCTCTGAATCACCATATGTACTACTGATAGATTCTGATAAATTCAGGGGCTTTCCCTGGAAGAGGATTGGAACGAGATAATCTTCAAGGTCCCTTCCAACCCAGACCATTGTGTGATTTTATGAAGTTTGTGCAGCTCCTGGGTTTAGCTCTTGGATCATCGTGTGATGACTTGTTTTTTGAGACTGAAGGTGCCTGGCCTGGCAGAGCTGTGGATGTGCTGCTGTGTAAAAGCTGTTGCTCAGGGAGTGCCAGAGCAAAGGTGTAACAGAAGCAAAATGTGCCTGAAAATCAGGAGCTGTGGGGTTTGTTTTGAACAAACTCATGGAGGGAAGGAAGGAAGGAAGAACTTCTGATTTGCTTGTGAAAAATAATCTCAAACTGTTTCTATAAAACGTTCCTGAATGGACTATGACAATGTCATTAGGCTTAACGACCTCCCAGGAGCAACAGAGCCTGGAAAACCCACTAGTGCTCTTAATTTCAACCCCCAGAACTAAATAAAACAGAGGAGGGTTGTTAACTGGAAGCTCAAGCCAGGCAGCCGAGTTTACAGGCTGCACATGGATTATTTAGGAACATTGTATTGGAAGTCCTCAGAAATGCTTCAAACCTCAGAGCAAAGGCCCTGGAAGAGTGCCAAGGAAAGCTAGCAAGGTTTAACAGCAGGATAATGGGAGTCATTAAAGCAAGAAGGCATCGTTCAAATAGCTGACAGAATATGCAAGTGAGGAAGCTCAGGAAGCGAGTTAAACCTAAAAACCAGAATGAAGCCAACCCAAAAGGGAGTTTTTCGGTCTTGCAACAGGCATTTAAGGAATAATTCCTTCCTCACACTTGCCTCCAGCCAAAGGAATCCGCAGGGCTAGTGGGTGATCAGGTTACAAAAGGAGTTTCCAGCCGGAGCAAGGAAAGGAAATGCAAGTTGTGCCTTGGTGTTTGATGTGGTGACCATGCCAAGACTCTCCTTCCTGGGGAGCTGGCTGCAGAGTGGATCCTACTGAAGCAGCTCGTGGATGCAGTAGTGGGAACAGTTCAAATAAGCAGTAATAAGTTGCCTGCACCAAAGGATATTCATTCAAAAACTCTGAAGGAAGTTTAAAGGGGAGGAGCTAGACCAGCATCTGTGGCTTTTTAGGCTAAATGCTGTGCTGGAACCCTGTACCTGGAAGACAGGGAATGTGGGAATAACTGTAAAAAAACGGTTCCAGGGAGAGCTTGAGGCCAGCTATAAATAAGTAAGTTTGTATTCTGAGATTCAGTAGATTCTGTTCCAAAGAATCCATGGTAGTGGTATAATGGGAAGAGTGGACTTGGATTTCTGGTTTTTAAAGGAAGCCTGGCTTCAAAGGTAGCAGTGGGCCTGGAGGGCATCACCAGCCATGTCTGACATTACAGGGGTGGCTGGCACTGCTTGGTCAGTGCTCAGCTGCAAGAAACCTTAAATGTTGATTATTTGGCAAAGCAGAGGTTGTATCCCAAACCAATTTCCTCTTTGTCCTCCCAATACAGTCAGCAGTGGAGAAGCTTTGAAGTTGGATCAAGTGGGGGGGACGTTTGTGTGTGTTTGGAGGGGGAGAACAGCAAAAATGTTCTGGCCCTGCCATCTGACCTGCTAGCAGGGTTTTGGTCCATTACATCTGCAACAGCCCTTCTTGTAGGGTTTTGACTATGAAAATAAGACAGAAGTCAGCCTGCTGTGGTTTAGGCTGTGGTTTACGTGTTTTGTGGATAATCTGTGGACCCCTGGGCCTTCTGCCCAAAGAAAGCATCTCAAAAAGCACATTTTAGGTGCTGCTGGAAGGGGCAACAGGTACTCTTAGGGAGGGGAGTGACAAGGTAGGGTAGAGCAGTTTGGGCTGTAAAATAGAGCCCTTGTGTGAGTGGGACATCAGTGCCATGAGAGAAATGTGTTCAAATCTTCCCTGGAATATAATAGTTGTTCCTGGTATGACAGAGTGGTTCTGGCAAGGAATGTTTTGTCACTTTGGTTATTCTAAAGTGGGGAGAAGCACTAGAAGATAGAGCAAATTCTGGAAAGCAGATAGGAGGAAGCTGTTCATGCTTAGTGCCGAGATTTTTGAGTTACCTGCAATATATTTTCATGTGTGAGAGACTTCAGAAACTCTGCTCTTTTAAAGTCCTGCCTGGAAAATCTCCTGGTTTCGACCTGGACAAGTGAATTTGGAATGTGTTGGAGTGGCAAGCAGTGCTGTTGATGTGCATTTTTGTTTGCCCACAGCATCAGTGACAGCAGCAGCTCACAGGGGCTGTCGCAGCCCTCCACGCAGACCACGCAGTACCTGCGGGCTGACACGCCCAACAACGCCACGCCAGTAACCAGTAAGTGTTAATCTAAGCACAGAGCCTCCTGCCTCCTGCTTTGGTGCCAAGGGCAAGAGAAGAGCAGGAATAATTCTCTGGCTCTGTCACTTTGCCTCTTGAATTTGCACAGTGTGTGTTTTATCCAGCCACGCCGTAGGCAGGAGTGAGTTTGGGGGCATGTGAGTGGTCATATGAGCATGAGGCTGTTTGTCCCTTGGGTTGTTCTCCCTGAGCCAAGAGCAGTCAGCCAGCCAGACTTCACCAGTAGCTGTGAAGCATCTGTGTTTTACACTGGGAGGAGCCTGCCTCATGCAGTCCAAGCAGAGGGGAGAGAACAGGATCTATCCACCCAGCCCTGGGATCAGATACCTAAAGCAGGCGGTGCCTTGTGCATGAGTCCTGATGGTTGTGTTATTTTTGTCATCTCCTGTTGCTTACAGCTTTGCTTGAAATGATATGAAATAGCTGAAGAGAGCAGTGAGTGGAAAGGAAGGGTGGAAGCAGAGTTTAGGTACTGATCTGGTAACTGATACCAGAGAATCACAGAATATCCCAGCTGGAAGGGACCCACAGGGATCACCCAGTCCAACCCCTGTCCTTGCACAGATACCCAAACAATCCTACCCTGGGCATCCCTGAGAGCACTGTCCAAACTCTCCTGGAGCTCTGGCAGCCTTGGGACCGTGCCCATTCCCTGGGGAGCCTGGGCAGTGCCCAGCACCCTCTGGGGGAAGAACCTTTCCCTGATATCCAACCAAAACCTCCCCTGACACAGCTCCAGCCGTTCCTTGAGGTTCTCCTGTACCTGGTCACAGAGAGAAGAGCTCAGAGCTGCCCCTTGGGAGGAGTTGCAGACTGGGATCAGGTCTCTCAGTCTCCTCCAGGTTGAACAGACCAAGTGCTCTCAGCTGTGTTCTGAGTTAATTTTGTAGTCAATGAACATATTTATTACCTGTGGAATTTTTACTCCTCAAATTATTGTCTGGTGGAGGGCTATCCCATCCAGCACTGCTCCAGGGAAGGGACTGTTCCAGCTGGAGGGAAGGTGGCCAGCATAGGGACACACATGGGGTTTTTTTAAAGTAACTGGTAAGACCCCAAAGTCTCTCCCATTGTCCTCTGATGGCACTTGCTGATAGTGACTGTCCCATCATGAGGGAGCACAGCAGAAACAGCACACACATCATTACTCTCAGCCCCTCCTGTGTTCTCCTTTTTTCCTTCCATGTCTGGAAGCAGGTGTTTTACCTGAGGTTGAACTACACCTCTGGGAGAGATCTGGCTCGCTTCTAAATTGTCCTGTATCTCCCTAAAAAAAATAAAATATCTTATTTGTCATCTGAGTTCATCTTTCCCTTGCAAAGAGCTGCCTTCAAAAAGTGTTTGGTATAAGCATTAATTTAAAAACAGGCTTGTAAGAATTTAATATATGAAATGTTAAAAAAATTCCTTTTCAGAGTTTGGAAGAGACCTTATCGTGCAAATTATTCTAGAGCTAGTTTCCCTCTTGTCACCTGAGTCCCTTCCCAGTCTTTTTATTTTCCATCTCTTAGAGTCACAGAATCATTTAAGTTGGAAAAGCCGTCCTGCATCATCAAGTTCAACTATTCCCTCAGCACTGCCAAGGCCACCCATGTCCCCAAGTGCCACACAGCTTTTAACTCCCTCCAGGAGTGGGCACTCCACCAGCTGGGCAGCTGTGCCAGAGCTGGACAATGCTTTGGAAATGGAATTTTCCCTCATGCCCAATCTAAACCTCCCCTGGAACAACTTGAGGCTGTTTCCCCTCATCCTGTCCCTGTTCCCTGGGAGCAGAGCCCAACTCCTCTGAGCTGTCCCCTCCTGTCAAGGAGTTGTGCAGAGCCAGAAGGTTCCCCCTGAGCCTCCTTTTCTCCAGGCTGAGCCCCTTTCCCAGCTCCCTCAGCCACTCCTGGTGCTCCAGCCCTTCCCCAGCTCCATTCCCTTCCCTGGACACGCTCCAGCCCCTCAATGTCTTGTCCCAGCTCAGGCTGAGCTGTTGATGTCCTGTCAACCTCAGGTTTTTTGTTTGGCTTTCTAAGTGACTCAGGTTAATTTGGCTGAGTTCCAGTTGCTGGAGTGTTGTCCCCTGGAATTCTCTGGCCAAGGGCAGGGGGCCAAGCCCAGGGTGATGGTTCAGCCCTCCTCACCCTGCCCAGTGTGGTGGCCAATGTGCCCAAGTGGCACCTGCTTGCTGGGGGCAGCCCTTGCTTCACAGAGTCTCTTACCTGCTTTGGGATACCCTCAGTAGCATTGGAAGTGGTGAAAATTAGGAGAAGAGAAAAGGTTGGATGTGTGTGAAAAGCAGGATTGACATTCTTAGTCATTCCACAGTTGCATGATTTTGTTTTCAGTAACGTTTAAATTTTGAAGGAGGTGTTATCAGAGTAATTCTCAGGATTTCTCTAATAATTCATACACATGTACAAAAAATATTCTGGCTTTTCTGACTCAGCTAGTGTATCCAGATGTCTGGAAGTGCCAGAAGAGGGCACTGGTAGTTTGTTAATGTCCTACTGGGGTAAGGCATCTTCTCCCAGCTCCAAGTTTTCCAGCAGTCTATTTCCTCCTCCTGAGGGCAGTGTGGTGTTGATCACCTTCAGTACGGGAGCTTCCTTCACCTGGAGTTAATAATAAAAGTTGTTTGCATGACACTACAGAGAGCTCCTGTGTGATTTCTTACCCTGCAGATGATTATTCTTGTGGTTTTTGTTGCTAGATGCTATTATCTTTTTAAAAGCAATATATAATATATTTAAGGTTGTGCTGCTCCCCTGTGTGTGGAGCTGTAAGTGGTCAGAGGTGAAGCCCTGTACCTGTTCTCATTCCAAGGGTATTTATGTTGGATTGTTTGGCTCTGCTGGCTCCTCAGGTTATCCCACATTGCGGATAGAGAAGAATGATCTGAAAAGTGTCACTCTCATGGAGGCCAAAGCTAAAGTGAAGGATATAGCCATCTCCAGGGAGAGGATCACCCTCAAAGACGTGCTCCAAGAAGGTATTTAATTCACAGCACTCAGACACTTCATTCCTACAACGTGGTGTAGATATACAAGTACAAATATACAGATATTTATTTACAGATTCTTCTGAAATTGTTCACAGATGACATTTCTAATCTTCATAGCTTTGGTGGAGGGGAGGAATGATGAGTTGTGTTTGCATTTGGGGTGTGGGGAAAGTGGCTTCCAGAATTCATTAGGCTGGGGGAGCGACCAGGCGTGCTCAGTAAATCATTCAGCTTGTCTGTCCTAATAACCTGCTCCCTGAAATGAAGGGTGGCTGAGGAGGGAGGTGATCAGTCAGGGCTCTCTGTGCCAAGGTAACTCACTTTGGGGAGTTCCTGCAGGAGAGCTGCTCTTAACAACATACAAATCAAAGCAAAACCAACCCAAAGCCCAGAAAAACTTCGGTTGTCCAAATTTGGTGTCTCGCTTTGATAACTTTGATTTGGAAATCTAATCAGCACATGCAAAATTTACAGCTCTGATACAAAAGATTCAGAGATCAGATTACCTGATTGTTTTAATGGAATATCATGAGCTGGAAGGACCCACAAGGATCATCCAGTTCCTGAATTATTCACTCTTTGTTTAATGTGCACTTTGAAAGTGTTCATGCACAACATGAACTGATTCTTGTTGATACTGAATTTGAAACATCTGCTTAAATATTTAGTTTTCTTTGTCATTCACCTTTACTACTGCAATTTTGAGTCTCTGTTCCCTGAGAAATCAAATTTCCCCAAGCTGGAGATGGGAAATAATCATCCTTTGGAGGCAGAATGCTTTGTGTTAGTCTGAGCAGCAGTGGAGGATGTTCCCATTCTTGTTCAGTGTGTGTGCCTCTGAACCTCTGAGGAGGCAGCTCCATGCTCACTTCAGTGTGGGCTCTGCAAAAACCTTCCTTGTGGGATGTGCTTTGTGTTCCTTTGGGCTGCCTGGAGCTGGGATGTTGGGAGTCATCCGTGACTAGAGGTGACTCAGTGCCCCAGCAACGCTTCAGATGTTTGGTGTCAGAGCTGCCCTGTTCTGCCAGATGAGGCATAAGGAGCTGTTGAGTGCAGTTTGGACCCAGTTAATCCTGGGATCTCGTTTCTTAGCCTGCGGCTGTTAATTTGAGTCAGAACCTTCAAAAGTTAATCACTGAGTCGTTAAGGTTAGAAAAGCCCTTTAAGGTCATCGAGTCCAAACACTCCCCCAGCACTGCCAATTTCACCCATGTCCCCAAATGCCACATCCACATGTCAGAGGACTTAAAAGACCTGACCAGTTTTAGTTCAGGATTGTAGTGGTGTTGAGTCTCTGCCATTGAAGAGCAAAAGAGCTGCAGAGGGGGAGAAGGGGATAAAGTAAATGCATTCCATGCATGCACGGGAGACTTTTTTACAGATCTTGGCCACAGATTCATTATAAACTTCACGTGGCTTCCATAGCTTCGCCTGCTTTAACATTTTGGAAATACATACTTAGGCACTTTCTTGAAGTCTTCAAGAACCAAGGCAGGAGGATTTTAGTTGCTATGAAATAATTCGTGGTGTTGTGGTTGCCTGAGAGTCTCCCAAGTTCAGCTGCTGCTTAGTGAGATTGCAGTGAGATTGCAGAAGACCCCTGTCGTGCAGGGTTTCCTTACAGCCCCAGGATAGGTGACAGAAAGGTTGTACTGCCCCTGTTTAAGGTATTTAGAAACAGGTAAGACCTGTGCTTCATACAATAAAAGATCTTTCAACCTAGTCAGGCAGGAGGAATCCCTGGGAAGGAGCTGTAATGCTGGAATAGACTGTGTGGAGATGATGCACACCTTGGTGCAGGAAAGTCTTGCCAAGCTGAGCAGTGAAAACCAATTAATTCTGTGTGTTACCAGTTGTTCTCAGCCCAGCTCCTCTTCCTGCAGTAGCATCAGTAAGATCCTCTGAATGGAAAAATGCTGGAGAGCCTGAAAGACCCCAAGACAAACCCAGCACCTTCCAGCTGAGGTGAAACTTGTGAATAATGTGATGCTGGCTATTTCAAAGTGATCCATGTGTGCTGGCTGGCCAGGATTGCTACTTCCTTGTGAATGTTTCCAAAGAAACTAGGTCCTTGTGAGAAGTGCCTTAGCTTAGAATTCCAGACTGGGGTGGGTGAGAAAAGGGAGCTGGAGTTCCTAGTGCGGGCAGTTGACTCAAGTGCCACAAAGAAACCATCCTCATATTGACATTTAATTTCACTGGGCTCTGCTGCTATCACTAGTTTACTCTCATGCTTGTCCCCTTAAGTTTTACTCCTGTAAAACGTCAGCATTTCCTGCCTGTAGTTGTGAACCCCCCTCATGCTGAAGAGCAGTTGTGTTCTCTCTTGGTGACTTTAGGGTTTAGAGCCTTTAACTGCAGGCATTCCTCACTCTCTGCTGTGAAAGGTACTGTTTGCTTAAGATACTCCTAATGTTATCAGTGTTTCTTAACCACACAATACTAATTGGATGTTCTGTTCCTAGGCACGTTTGGGCGCATTTTCCATGGAATTCTAATAGAAGAGAAAGACCCCAGTAAAGAGAAACAAGTTTTTGTCAAAACTGTTAAAGGTATGTTTGCATAAAGGAGCGGGTTTGTGTGCAGGTGTTTGCATTGTGCTGCAGGCTGAGGGTGCCAAACTTGGCTTTGCAACAACCCCTTCTCCCCAAAAATACACAAATGATGAAAAGCAAAAGCAATTTGGGTGCTTCCTTCAGCCACAGAGAACAGCAATCTTATATGGAAGAAAAATGCATGTGTTCTCCACCAGTGCCTTCAGTCATCACCCTTGAATACTTTTGTTTATTCTTCTTCTAAGTAAAAATTGTAATTTTTTTTCCCAGCATGTAATTGTCTTCCCAGTCACAGCCTTGTCCCCTGCAAATTGCTGAAAAACACCTGAAATGCATCTTAAAAATCTTTTACAAATGCATGGCTGTACAAAAGGCAGGGCATAATTTCTGCCCTCCTGAAGCCTTGCAACTGAAGCATGAGAATTGGCATTTAGAGCTGAATTTAATCCAAAACAGCACCTGTGTTGAGGAAATACCTTGTTGGAATGATTGAAATGAGGATGGGTAGACTTAAGGAGCAAGGTTGTTGTAGATGAAAATATTGCAAGTGTCCTACGTGTCTGTCACATGTATCCTATGTGTATATTACAAGTATCCTACATGTATCCCTATGTTACATGTATCCTGTGTGTATCCATCTGTCCCTTCCTCTGCAATCATCACAAGTTCTCTGGTCACTCATAGGAGTTTTGCCAAATTCCCAGTACAGTGGTTGTTTTACCACTTACTTTTGTCATTTCAGTTGGGTGTCTTATTGCCTTTGGTTTTTCATTTGACAACAGCTTTAATTCTTCCTTGCCAAAGAAGTAAGCATCTATAAGAATTTCAACTCATTCTACTTTTTTTTTTTTTTATTTTTTTGCCTGGCTATTAATTTTTGAAGATACTGATTGGGAAATGGTGAAGGTACTGAATTTTATTGTTGAATCTTTCTGCTACCCATTTATTCTCTGCCAGCTTTAAGAAAAAGATGTTGCTTAAAGGAAGCAGCCACCTTGGTCTGACACAATCAGGTGCTTGTGGTGCTCTTTTCTCTCACATGACATAGAATCATGGAATGAATCATGGAATGGTTTGGGTTGGGGGGAACCTCAAAGCTTCACCCTCTGCCATGGGCAGGGACACCTTCCACTGTCCCAGGGTGCTCCAAGCCCTGTCCAGCCTGGCCTTGGACACTGCCAGGGATGGGGCAGCCACAGCTGCTCTGTGCACTCTGTGCCAGAGCCTCCCAACCCTCCCAGGGAAGAATTTCTTCCCTGTGTCCCATCTAACCCTCTGGCAGCTTAAAGCTTGTCCTGTCCCTCTATCCCTTGTCCCAAGTCCCTTCAGCTCTCCTGGAGCCCCTGGAAGGGGCTCTAAGTTCTCCCTGGAGGCTTCTTTTGTCTGGGTGAACACCCCCAGCTCTCCCAGCCTGGCTTCTCCTATTTAAAAACCAAAAAATATGCTTCTTTCCAGGATTTTGGGAGCATTTTCTGAATTCTGCCTTCTTCTGTTCCCGTTCCCTGCCAAACAGTTCTGTCTTTTTTTTTTTTTTTTCTTGGCTCTTATTTAATATAGTTCTCAAAAAACTTAGCCCTTGGCATGCAAGCAACTTTTTATAGCATTGGATTAAACAACATAACAACATTTGTCAAAACTGATCTTAATTTAGCTGCCTCCCATGACCTCTTATTAAATTGCTTTCCCAAAACAGGACTGCCAATGCTCTCCTAAATCCATAATTCTCCCTTACCATGGCTTGTGTCTGTGACACAGCTGTGTCCTACAGGAAAAAAGCTCTTCCCTTTGCAGGGAAGGATTCACTGCAGTGAACTGGAGCGTGGTCTTCAGGGAGTGATGGCATTCATAGGATCACTGCAGAGAGTTTCCCAGCATTAAAAAGGATCTATATGTAAAAAGTGCACAGTGGGTTTTGCTGATAATTGGGCTTAGGCAGCAGAAGTTTGCAAAGAAAAAAACCTGTAACATCCCCTCTCCTCACAGCAGCTCACTTACAGTGCTGATATCACACAGCTTTGTTTTCACACCCTGACCTGTGATTGCTGTGTGTGCAGCTGGGGCATGTAGTAAGTTGGGAATTTGATCTGGTTGGAAGAAAAAACCTGCAAAAATTCTCTTGTAACCAGAGTTTTTCCTTGATCTCAGTCATTCTGTGGCCACACACACACTGCTGTTCTGGCACAAACAGGAGCAGGGCAGGACCATAAAAGCTTGATGGGTATGAGAACCATTAAACTGACTTAAGTATCTCTTTGCTGAAGGCAATAAAGCCTGAGGGTCATGGAAAATAGACAAGGAATGAAGTCTTTGTCTGTGGAGTTAAATTATCCCTTCCCAAAAGCACGAGCTGCTCCAGAACTGTCTTGTTTTACCCAGAGGTGCACTCTGAAAGTGATAAAATGAAGTCCAGTAGTGCCCCAAATGTCAGGAAACAATGGGGAGGGGGGGTTGGAATATCCCAGATCTTTGGAAAATGTTAACCTTCTTTTAGTAGGTACCATGAAGAAGAATAACCTCCTTGAGAGAAAAAAACACCACTTTTTTCTCACCAGGATCAGAGCTTGAGAAACTGAAGACACTGTTCTGACATTAGGGTAGTTGCTATAGCTTTAAACCTGGAATTTCAAGAGAATCCTAGAATCCCAGAATGGTTTCGGTTGGAAGGGTCCTTAAAGCCCATCCACCCCCATCCCTGCCATGGCAGGGACACCTTCCATGGACCAGGTTGCTCCAAGCCCTGTCCAGCCTGGCCTTGGACACTTCTGGGGATGAGGCAGCCACAGCTTCTCTGGGAAACCTGTGCCAGTGTCTGACCTCACAGGGAAGAATAAATAAATAAATTTTTAAAAAATTGTCTTCCTTATGTCCAATGTAAATCTACTCTTTTTCTGTTTAAAACTGTTGCCCCTTGTCCTGTCCCTGCAAGCAGTGATCAAAAGTCTGTCTCAGTTGTTCGTACAATCCACAAGCCACAAAGATGTTCTTGGAAAATTTTGTTTTCCAGGCTGAGCCCCCTCAGCCCAACAAGTATTATAGATGGGCCATGAGCTTGGGTTTGTTGGCTGTTAGGAGGAAAGCTCTGCAGCACTTGGGCAGGAGTCAAGGTTGTGCTGGTCAAGGAGTGGTTTCTGAATGAAAATCCATGAAGAAAAGTCGTGCCCTGAGTGCCTGTCACAATGGATCTCTTTCCATGTGTCCCTCCTTCAGCTGTCAGTGTACTACAGCATCCATCCTCCTTCAAGAGGGGTTATTTCCAATAATGTGGACAGAGGAAATGTGCTGTCAGTTTTCCCATTTCGTCTGCTGGGAAAGGGGAATGTCGTAGCTGTTGTGCTCATCAGGCAATGGTTACATTGGAGGGAGAGTGATTGCAGCCTTGTCAGTTTGTCTCTTCCATATTCTTCCCCCATGGTTGGTTGTTGCCCCCAAAGGATCAAAAGCACAGCTAGTTGATTGCAGTAGCTGAAGCAGCCCTTCCCACTGTCCTTGCCCAGTGTTTTCCAGAGCTCCAGTGAGATGCAGAGAGAGCATTGCTATAAACCAGGAGAGTGCTCAGTGAAAACAGGATCTCTGGATTTCTCTGAACTTTGTGCTTGTCCCCCTTCTGAAGTGATCTGCTCTTAAAGAGTCAGTAATACATGAAAACCAGAGAGCCTGGACCTGCCCAAGAGGTGGAGGAGCCCATCCTGGAATATTCTGTATTCTCTGTTGTCCCAAGCTGGGGTAGAACCATTAGGTCAGACTGTCAGACAGCAAGTTTGAGCCTGATTAAGCAAAATCAGTGCAGGGGTTGAATAGGTTGGAGTGGGCTGTTCAGCATGATCTGACTGGTTTCTCATCCACTACACAATTTGGGGTCTTTCATTTGAACACTTGATGAAGTTATTGAGGTACTTTTGAAGTGATTCAGTGATTACTTGTTCTGTAGCTATTAAATTGATGGGGTGTAAAAGCTGGAGTCACTTTTCTTGAAGGCTCAACACCACATCTCTTATAAAGACGACTGAAGGAGGATTCATCCCTGGATTTCACTCCAGATCCTTAAAAGAGTTTTTCCTTTCATGGGACTTCAGTTCACTCCAGGGAGAAAGTTGTAACATGCCCGTGGCAGTGACAAAGTTTCTACGTGCAGCTTCATGAAATAGATGAGTTTATAAGGTTTAATGTTGTATCATCTGTGTCTGGGTGTCTGAGCCTTCTCATACGTGCAGTGCCTTGTGCCAAGGAGAGCTTAAAAGGAAAATGGATCTCTCTTGGCTTTCTGGAAGCTCTAATTAACTTTGGACTACAAAGATCCCAAGCTCTGGGGAAAAGGTGTGACTTGTTCAGACTGTCCCACATCCTTCATATTGGCCATACAATTGTTATGTTTTCTTTGCCCTTTACACTTCCACTGTGTTCATTTGCTAGGCAAGGTGCTCACAGTCATAGTTACTTTCACACTTAGACATTTCAGTGGGAAATTTGCCTTCATTCTGTCTTCAAACAGACACTGATGAAGATTGAGGATGTGTGTCACTGCCAGCAAGAACAAGGATATGTTATCTAGAATATTTGGGATTTTGGAATCTTTGGATCAACACAACCTGAATAAGTTCTTTGTTAGAAAGATGAGAGATGTAGCTGGCATGTGCTCTCTTTGTTGTGTTTTTGTTTTACAGAAAAATTGTGTTATGAGGGTGGACTGCTTCACTTTCCAATGAGAGATTTCCAATCCCTCTCTTGTTTTGGAAGTGTCTCTGATGGCATGTTTCTCCAAGCTGGCATTGCATCTCTTGCCAGGGTTTAACAGATCCCTTCAGCCTTTCTGGGGAATCTTTTAAATCATCTGATGTCAGGGGAGGAAGAAAACACACAGGTTTCACCTTTGATTTAAAGAACACATTGTTTAATGGTGCTTTTCCTGTGAAGGAGAAAATTCTTAGTAAAACAAATGGAATTGTGTTATTCCAGGAACATGTGAAGTGAGGGTGAGCTGTGCAGAGCCCTGACTCATTTAGGATGTTCTGGCCAAGGTACACTTCTGGTAAAAACAACCCAGTGTGTAGTTCAAGATAACCTGCCTGCTCCCATTTCATGTTCTAACCACTTAACATTTTTCTGATGTACAAGGAAGGAGTGTTTGGAAACAAACCACCCATGGAAAGCACTGGAAACAAAGTCGGTGTTGACAAAGGTCAGCTCTTTAAACTTTATTGTTCTACCAACTTTTAACAAAGCTTTGAGTTCTGTCATCTTAGGTCACTAAAAGACTTCCAGCATTCTTGGCTATCTCTGACATTTTACTATTTAGATTTTTAAAATTTATTGCTAGTCTAGTTAAGAGGAGATGCCCCATCCCTGGAAATGTTCAGGCCAGGTTGGATGGGGCCTGGAGCATCGTGGTCTAGTGGAAGGTGTCCCTGCCATGGCAGGAGGTGGAGTGAGATGAGATGAACTTTAGGGTCCCTTCCAACCCAAACCATTCCATGATTGCAAGGTTGGTGACCCTTTAGGACTTCATGCAGTTGAGAAGTGTAGGGATAGAAATGCTGAGAATTCAGGCCATGCCAAGCAGGAGAAAGCAATGGGCACCTTTAGGGGATTTAAGTGTGGACAAGCAGCTCTGTGTTAGCCCAGCTGAAGGTTTCTTGTTTACACTAAAAGATACCAGAACTTGGAGCATGCACAGTTGTTCTCAAGGGGTCGTGTTTAAATTGATGGAATTTGCTATTCTGGGCAGGTAATTCTTAAAAGCACAGCCTTGTGAAAATAGTTCTAAGTTTAAATTCATACCTTAAACATACGGTATTTGAATTAATTGTTCAAAGTATTTAACTTCCCAAAATCAGAGTGCAGGATCCTGTTCTGAAGAATATAGCTTATGCAAAAAAAAAAAAGAGCTAATGCTCATCTGAGCTAAATTCTTGAGTGTCTTTAGAAAGGAAGATATTTGAATTTAAAGAATTGGGGATAAGTAACAAATTTCTGAATATCAGCCTAAAAATGCACTCGATTTGCCATTTAATCCTAGTTCTTTAAGAAAATACCCTGAGACACCTAAAACAGTACAATATGCTTCAGAAAATACTGAGGAGATGGTTTCCAAAGTATTGTGCTACGTCATTTAAAGATTTATTATTCCATGTGCTAGAAAATATTGACCTGCAGGACACTATAATTTACATACAGTTAAAATCTCTGCTTGTACATCAGTTTTATTATGTGCTGCCCCTTGACCTTTGTAGCATGACATCATTCATGTCTCTCTTTCCCAGTTTCATTTTGCAATTACTTAACACTTTCAGGTTCATTTTGAGTTAAGGGGATTATTGAGCAAAGAGTCTGTTACTTCCTCCTCTTTGCTGCTGCTTCTTGGATTCTGGTGTTACTGTTACACAGGGAATTAAGACAATCCCCAAATGCTGCTTTTCTCTGCTCTTTTCTGTGGTTTAAAACTGCATGTGGAGAACCAGAACAGCATTCCCTATTTTAGCAGTGTCATGTTGACTCAGTCCTGGAATTTATTAAAATTAGGCTTAGATTTGTCAGTGTGAGCTGCCTTGCTTTGCAAAATAAACTTATGTGGTTGATACTTGATGCCTGGATACCAGGATTGGAAGAGAAATCCTGCTCTCTGGAGATTTTATCAGGACTAAGTGTGGTGTCCCATGCTGTAACCTCCTCCTGCTGTGGTTTGGTGTGCATGTCTTACCTTTACAGGAGGCTGGAATTCTGTAGGAATCAGGGCTGCCTTGGAAAGCAGGGGGATGTTGATTTGTGGAGGTGATGACCTGAACCCCTCCTGCAGCTCTGAGCTGCAAACAGGAGCACAGTGTGCTGTGCTCAGTCCATGGCAGGAGGAAACATCAGATGCTCCACTTGACTCCTGGGGCCTCAAAATTTTAAAGCTGAAATATTTTTTTATGTGTACTTTCCTTTCTGCCTTTGAAAAAGCAGGTTGGATCATGACTCCTTGCATTCCTTCAGCATCCTTCTGGTGAAGGAAAGTTACCTGCTGGGAGCATTAAAAATGTCCTGTGCAACAGATGTGAGGAGAGGCATTGAATTTCTTCCAAAGACTCGTGTAGAAGGGTTAAAGCAATACTCAGGCATGCATTCTCTTTGAACTGGGGTGGAATTCTGCCTTGGGAGCAGTTTTACCTAATTAATTGCCTTGCAGAAGCAGCAGTAATTAACAAGGATGTGTTGATCCTGGGAGCATTTATCACTTGGAGCTGCTCTAGTCCTGCACTCTCAATTCCTGTGGCCACACTCTGTGACCACAGTGCCTGCCTGTGTGCCTGTCACCCTTCAGTAACTGGAGCTTGTGTGCATTGTCATGGGATGTTTGGCAAAGCCCACAAGGCTGAAAAATCGTAAGGGTAATAAAAACTTGTGAGAACAGGCAGGTGTGGAGAAAATGGGCTGTGTAAGTGTGATGTGGGGGAGTATAACCTTGCAATATGAAACAGGAGGAAGTTCACAAGGGAACAAGCCATTGTTCCAAAGATGAGAAAAGCTGCAGATAAAACATCTTCTTAAATGTTGCTGTTGGAAACATTCATCAGAAGCCTTGGAGCTTCTGGCTGTAGCATTTGCAGAGCTGCTTCTGACAGGAGTGCTGAGAGAATCTGCTGCTGCTACCTGTAGCAGGCTGTGAGAGGGCTCAAATGTCACTCAATTCAGTACTGAAACCTGTGATTACATGGATTTTCAGATTCTGCTTGGTTTTCTGCAGAAACAGATTTCAGTGACCATTCTACAATCAGAAGTCTTTTAAATTGTGATATTACCTGAGAGGGGGTTGTGGTGAGGTGAGTGTCAGTCTGTTCTCCCAGGGAGCAAGGGACAGGACAAGAAGAAGTCACCTCAAGTTGTCCCAGGAGAAGTTTAGGTTGGATATCAGGGAAAATTTCTTCCTAGAAGGGGCTACCCAGCCCTGTCACAGCTGCCCAGGGCAGTGGTGGAGTCCCCATCCCTGGAGGGATTTCACAGACATGTGGATGTGGCACTTGGGGACATGGATTAGGAGTGGCTTTGGCAGTGCTGAGGGAATTACTGGACTTAATCTTGGAGGGCTTTTCGAACCTGAAGGATTCTGTGATCCTACTTAAGCTGTGCTTTGCTGTTTTGAGGTTCTGGGAGGTCTGACTTACAAAGTGACTCATGAAAACATCCACCTAATCAGCTCCCCACTGCAATATCCAGGTAATTGCTGCTTTTCATCTCTGCTACGTCCTTTGGGGTGTGAGTGACTTTTCCTGGTGAAGCAGAGCCTGGTGCCCTGCAGCTGATGAGTACCTGGTCTCAGAGCAGGCAATTTCCTTAATTTAGTGTCATCAGAGAACTTCCCAAGATCTTTTCACGTGATGATTCATGTGCTTGATGAATGATAATGAACAAAGATTTTTAAATACGTTTTTGCAGCTGGATTTTAAGAAGTTGGTAAAAATGGAATAGGTGTTTTTTCACATCAGTGAACCAGGCAGGGCCCCAGCACATCCCAGCATAGAGGAATCATCCTCTTCTGTAAAATCAACAGTGCCAAGAGCCCCATTGTGCCTGGCTTCATACAAATCCTGTTATATCAGGAGATAAACCTCTGCAGCTCCATCAGAGCTTGGAATCATGCCTTGTTCTTGCCCTGGGCCTCAGGGCAGGCTTTCACAGCCTGGCTTTTGGGTAAAACCAGGAATTGGAGAGCATTTTCCTCTCTGGAATGCATTTACATCTATCTCAGTCTTGATTTTAAGCACCTTCTGAAAGTTGGACCTTTTTGGTCCTAAATCTGGAATATTTCTGGGTGTTAAATCTTCCTCTGAACTCACCTGAAGCTGCTGCTCTTTGGTTTCTGAGCTGTTGGTGCATGATCACCTTATGGAAACCTGGCTGCTCCCTGTGACTATCCAACTGCAACTCCACTCATGGCTGAGCACTGACATGTTCTTAATCACAAATAATGGTAATACCTCAGTTTAGCTTTTTTCAGGGCTTTGAGGAAGTTTTGCAACGAGCCCTTGTTGCCTCACCCTGGAGTGATCAACTTAAATTTGGCTGTTCCTGGTGCCTAAAATTAATAAATGGGAGACTGTGACCTCTTCAGTTGTGTCTCCAAGTAGCTGTTAAAATTTCAGAGGTTTCTGGCTCTCCCATCTGCAGCTGTCTGTGTGGCTGTGCTCACATCTGACATCTTCACAGATCCAGAGCAGACAAAAGGAGCCACCAAAGCCTGTGGGCATCCCGTGGGTTGGACAGGATCCTCTCCCTGCTTTGTTTGAGTGGCTGCACAAACAGCTCTGAGAAGAAGACAAAGTGTGTGTGCTTATGTGTAGCACTCAGGGATTGACACAGTTTGGGGAATTTGGGATTATACATTGGCCCAGGCAGGGAGATGAAATCTGTAGGATTCATCTCAGTATGGCCTTGGAAAAATGTCTCAGCAGCTGGGATTGTTGTGGCACAGCTGTCACTGGCTTGGCTCTGGGACTCTGGTTTCTCTTATCAAAACTAGAAATGGTGAGTTTGCTGGTTTGGTTTTAAGGGTTTTCAGTACAGGATGATCAGATTTACCAGGCCCTCACAACAGAAAATGCAATATTGCCAAAATCACCTTCATCCTGGTCTGTGAAGGTTTGTGTGCTGGATGCTCAAAAGTGGTTATGGTCTACTAAATGTGACAAAGTTTGTTTAACTGAACTTTTTTCTTTGTAACTGATGAAAATGGCCTTAAAAGGAAGCCTAATTGCAGTGGGGACTGTTGCAGTAGCAGTATTTTGTTGTTCTTTTCCCCCTTTTGACAAGAATCACTCCTAGAAGTGGTGATTAACATTGTGTTCTGAATTATATCTAGTACAAACCCACAATAATCAAATTGTGTGGGGGCTCTAAATTGGCACTGGTCTCAGCTAGGAGAGGATTAGCCTTGAACACCATTGTTTGTTCTGAGTCTGTTGAATTTGTTGGTGTTGGGTAAGTTATTTTCCATGTAGAAAACAAGGAAATAATATTGATAAGCAAACACAATATGGATGGTGGGACTGTTTCACAAGATAAGATTTCAGTTTCCTTATATACTTGCCTGGGAGTCAATCGTTCCTTTTGGGTGCTCAACCACTCTGATGTGGAGAGAAAACAAGAGAACGTCACAGTGACCCTGCTGGAAACTTCCCTGAGTGCTGGAAAGGGAAAGGCATCAGCAGAAGAGTCACCATGAGGAGATGAATGGGAGCATTGTCCAAACCAGCCTGACTCGTTCTGTAGATTTTAAATCCACTCTGAAACAAGCTCTGATTTAAAGCTTCAAATTATTGCTTGGTGGCTCTTATAATTAAAAAGCAAACCAGTTCAGCAAGCACAGGGCCAGAGAGCGTGTGAGGAGTTAATCAGCTTAAACTCACACCCAGGAATCTCTTTCCTCCCTTGGTTGTGTGCTGGGTGAAGAGGTTGAGGTCTTTGGGCCCTGTAATTAATTACTGCTTTCACACCTGAAGGTCTGTACAGGTAACCTGCTCCTCTGACTTCTCAGAATCTGCTTTTCCACCTTCATTTTTAATGCTGGCTTTTAGAACTGTCATTCAGGGCCGTGTAACTTTGTTTTAATGTAGGATCTTGGTTTTTCTTCCCTCTTTCCAAACCTTTTGAATCTGTCTCATACACAATCAGATTCATCAAGTGTCCAGCCCACAGGGGTAGGACCTTCTCTTTCACATGCTTCTGTTGGAGAGCAGACCAGAGACTTCAGCTGGCTGTGTCTTCAGTCTCTCCTGCACTGCAAGAACCTGTTCATACCATCCCCAAATACAGACTTGTTATCAAATAGAAGGGAATCATAGATTTCTTTGTGTTGGAAAAACTCTCCAAGACCATTGAGTCCAACCATTCCCCCAGCACTGCCAAGGTCACCACTGACCCATGTCCTAAGTGCCACATCCACACAGGTTTGAATTCCTCCAGATTTAAATCCTCAACCACTGCCCCAGGCAGCCTGTTCCATTGTCTGGCCATTCTTTCTGTCAATAAATATTGGGGAATATCCAGCTTAAACCTCCCCTGGTGCAACTCCTGGCTGTTTCCTCTCATCCTGTCCCTGTGCCCTGGGAGCAGAGCCCAACATCCCCCTGGCTGTCCCCTCCTGTCAGGGAGTTGTGCAGAGCCAGAAGGTTCCCCCTGAGCCTCCTTTTCTCCAGGATGAGCTCCCTGAGCTCCCTCAGCTGCTCCTGCTGCTCCAGCCCCTTCCCCAGCTCCATTCCCTTCCCTGGACATGTTCCAGCCCCTTATTGTCCTTGAAGTGATGGGCCCAAAAGCACTGGCTGATGCATCCCATAATATACCACAGCCACAACTGTCACTAATTTAGTGGCACCTCTGAGCTTCGCCAACGTGCTCCCATCACTCTTCATTCAGCCAGAATCACGTTTTCTTTTGCAGGGCTCAGGCTCAGTTAGGAAAGGGTGTCAGGGCTGTGCAGAGAGCAGGATCAGACCTTGGAGGAGAATTTCTTGCCTATTCTTCCTCCCAGGGCAGTAAAACCTTGGCTTGACTCATCCACAACATGCAAATTCCCCCTGGTGCAGCAAGGAGAGCTCCTTGGGCCGTACTAGGCTGTCCTGTGCCAGCTCCCTGCCAGAACTAGTCCCAGCACGAGGGAGACACAGAAAATGCTCCCAGGTGTGAGGAGGGTGGGATTGGGAGAGCTCTTGTTGTCGTCTCCTTAAACTTCCCTGGAGGTTCTTGCCACCAAAGGGTGAAAAAAGCCCCAAATACACAAGCAGTGGTGGGAAAGGGGTCCAGACACCACTTGTTCTTCTGTCCAGTGGATGCTCTGATTGCTGTGGGTTACTGGAGTTATCACAGGTGCCTGAATTTTAGCTGGCAGCAGTGGCTTTATTTATTTATTCATTTTTAAAGGTGGAGAAGAGAACAGCAAACACTTCTAAGGTTACAAGAGTCGAGTGTGTCAAGCAGAGAGAGTGTGTCAAGAGTGTGTCAAGAAATAAATAAATCTAGACATAAACAGCCTCCAGCCACGTGGCAGTAAACACAGCTGTACCTGGAATGGTAACTCAGCAGCAAAGCAGTGTCCTCAGAGCACATTGGTGCTTGGGAAGCACTTGGCACATCCCACTGCTTCCAGGGGAACTGGTCCTGTGCAGGATGGGACCATGCTGCCCAGTGCAGCCAACTTGTGCCTGCCCAGAAGCTGTCAGGAAATGCAGAACCACAGCCTGTCAGCACTTGGAATGTGCTTGATTTCCTTTCTGGGCTTCACCCCACTCCTTTAGGCAGAAGTGAGCCTCAGAACTTGGCCTTGAACCTTCTTGTTAAGTGGGGCTTCTTGTAAGTGCCATTTTAAGAAAGGAGGCAAACAAGTTTTGTTCGTGCTCAAATGACCTCAAGTGACTTGCAAATCTGGACTGAATTTTAATTAATATGTTGATTTGTTTCCAAAGTTTATCTGTGGTTCCTTTTTCCCTCAGATCAAGCCTCCGAGGTGCAGGTGACAATGATGCTGACGGAAAGCTGTAAACTCAGAGGGCTTCACCACAGGTAGGGCAGGCAGGGCTGGTGACAAATCCATGTCGTTGTGAGGTGGAAGTACCTGGGCTTCCTGGGGAGAGGGAGCTCTTTGTTGGGAATTCAGCAACACTTCTGTAGAATCATGGAATGCCAGGGTGGTTTGGAATGCCAGGGTGGTTTGGGTGGGAAGGGACCTTAAAGCTCATCTCTGTCCTGAGCAGGGACACCTTCCAGTAGCTGAGGTTGCTCCAAGCCCCATCCAACCTGGCCATGAACACTTCCAGGGATGGGACAGCCACAGCTGCTCTCTGCACCCTGTGCCAGGGCCTCACCACCCTCTCAGGGAAGAATTTCTTCCAAAGTTCCCATCTATCCCTATCTGGCAGTGTGCAGCCATTCCCCCTTGTGCTGTCACTCCAGTCCCTTGTCCAAAGCCCCTCTCCAGCTCTCCTGGAGCCCCTTTAGGCACTGGAAAGGGCTCTGAGGTCTCCCTGGACCCTTCTCCAGACTGGACATTCCCAGCTCTCCCAGCCTTATATATTAAAGGCCTTGGCTGAAGTACAGGAGTAGCAGGTTCTTGGTGAAGCATACCTAAAATAGAAACAAAATGAACCTGCCCCACTCCCATCATTCTAAATGAGCTGTTATCCTCTCTTTTATAAGTCAAACTTTTTAAAAAAGTCCAAAAAGCTTTTCTCCCCTGCACTGCCTATAAAGCTGGGACCTTCATGGGTCTCTAGGGCTTATGGATGTGACACCTGGCTACGAGAAATTTTCAGGAAAGAGTAAGAAAATTCAAAATTAAAAACAGTTGTAAGTCATTGGTGACTTACTATTGGTTTTCAATGGAAAATAAAGGGATTTTAAAAAGGGATTAGTGGAAATTGAAACTGTATCCAGTTTGGTTTGAGTTTCTCTGAATTTCCAAATTGATATATGTAATACTTTATATTTCTTCTAAGGAAGATGTGCAGAGACACTGCAATGTGGGAGTTACCTCAACCACAAAAGGCTTGGAAAGGCCCTTAAAGTGGCTGATTCAGAACTAAAATCTTACATTCTGTCACTTTGCAGCAGCTCAAACATGATGTTCTGACTTTGTTTTTTGTTAAACTGCTGTAATGGAAGTATATATTTTATATCTGTAGCTGATTTAGAATGTTACACCTCCCAGTTTAGGATATAGCACTTTGTGTACAAATAATAACCTATATTCACAACAGTTTATGTCAGCCCACTTGGACCAAGTGAAAAGATTTGGAGGGTTCTTCATAATGGGAAAGTGGTCAAATATTTTGTTTATTAAAAGAAATACTGTCTGGGGCTTCAGTTATCTGGACATGTTGTGCTCTGCAATTCCTAATACGAGATAAAATGGTTTTCTTCCATGTTGAATTAGTTTTATTACTGCGTTTAGGAATCAAAAGTCTTTTTATCAAATGTCAGTTCCACAACATCAGGAATTTCTCTGTCTTCCAGGAATCTGCTGCCTATCACTCATGTCTGTATAGAGGAGGGAGAGAAACCAATGGTGCTGCTGCCCTACATGAACTGGGGGAACCTTAAACTCTTCCTGCGACAGTGCAAATTGGTGGAGGCCAACAATCCTCAGGTACCTTTGGCTGTGTGGGGCTTTGTGCCCATTGAACCTCCATTTGCTCTGGCACCTGAGTTTGTGCCACCAGAGGAGTGGTTGTGGCACTCTCCTGTTCAGTCTGATGGCAGGAGAGCTGCAGAGGTGACTCCCCAGCAAGTGTTTGCCTTGACTCCCACCAGGAAAGTGTTCCTGGCTGTTTGTCCTGGGTGTTCAGAGGGCAGGGAGCTGAGTCACCTCTCATTAGGGTAGGAGCTCAATCAATGCATCCTAAAATTATATCAACAATTAGAGAAAACTGTGGATTAAGTTAAGGGAAATGGTGTATGGAGAAATTTCAGATTTACTGATACTACTTTTGGTATCCCATGCTATAAATACTTGTAAGATTTTAATTATGATGGGACTGTGAAGTTGCAAAAGGATCTGAAGCAACAACCTTTGATACTTTGGATTTAGAGAGCAACAAGGATTTTGACTCTGCTCCTGCCTGGAAGTGAGCTGGTTTCCAGGGAAACAAAGTGAAAAAGGTGTGGGAAGAGGGGTGAAATGGACCATTTTTGCCTATGTCCACTTGCAGTCAAAGGAAAAGTAGGTACAAAGAGTGAGACACTTGCAAGATGGAAGTATTTCCCCTTGGCATGTCAAAAAAGAGGTTAAAGTTTAGAGTAAGGCACCATCATGAGTGTGCATAGGTGGTTCTCTCTGGGGGACTGGAAGGGGAGGGGGCACTGGGACACAGCCAACCCAGTAACCCTGCAGGTTGTGGGCTGAAGGGGCTGATGGCTGCTGCTCTGGGCTCTTGCAGGCGATCTCCCAGCAGGATCTGGTACATATGGCCATCCAGATTGCCTGTGGCATGAGCTACCTGGCCAGGAGGGAGGTCATCCACAAAGACCTGGCTGCAAGGAACTGTGTGTAAGTACTGTCCCCTCTGCAGCTGCAGCTCCCTGCACTCAGCCTCAGCTCTCCTTCAAAATGCAGGTTTGGGGTCGCTGGTGTAGTCAGTGAAGTTGTTTTCCTCCAAAGCCAGGGGAGCCAGGAATTGTGGTTCTAAAGCATGCAGAACATCCTCTGTGTAAATTCTTCAGCTGGGTTTGTCTATCACTTTTTCAAAGGCTTGAAAAGAATTAAAGCTTCCCTTCAACTTCAATAAAAACTTAGAATATCTTCAACAGTTTATCAATGTCATATCGATATTTTGTTTGAAAAATATCGATTTTTGTTTGAAGTTGGTTTTCTTCATTTTTTCTGCTTAAAAACTGAGTTAAAGACTTCGTTCATTGGTAGATTTCTTAGTTGCCAAATGATGGATAGATACAAATGTGCTCTGGAATGGCAGGAATGCCAGAGAGGGGTTTGAGACCATCTTCAGGCTTGAATACACTCCAAAATATAGAGATGGAGGTGTTTGGTGGCCTTCTAGGAGCCCAGTCACTCAGTGATCACCATCCATGCTCTTGTGCCCCAAAAGGATGCTCAGTGTGATGGGGTTCCTGACAGATTCTGTTCCTAATTTCTATTGCTCTTCCTCACTGGTGAGCATATTGAGTAGGAAGTGGGACCACAGGAGACAGAGATCACAAACATCAGGGACATCACCTGGAGCTTTATATCTGAGAATATATTTTTATTTATTTTTCATATCAGAGAATGGTTTGGGTTGGGAGGGACCTTAAAGCCCATTTAATTCCACCCCCTGCCATGGATTGGAAAGAGAAAGAGGTGACAGTAGCCAAGGTCCCCTGGAGGACTTTGCCTGAAGGTCCCTGGAGGACCTGCCCCTCTTTGTTTCCCAGGTTTGCTCTGGGTAGTAAAAGGCTGGGAAGTGCATCAGACTCGTGTCCTAATTTTGGGAAAGGAGCCAGTGTTCCAGTGATCTTGGCAGGTTTAAGGGAGGAAATGCTTTTGGTCTCATGTGCCCATGGCACAGCCAGGTGCAATTACAGTGGATATGAGGATTATACAAGTCAGAGCTCTCTGATCTCTGGGGAATTGCCTTTTGGATTGAATTTGTTTTCAAACAGGTCTTCTAGGAATTTTCCTGAACTCTTCAAGGAAATTTTCTGGTGTGTAAATTTTGAGGATAAGGAACTGGCCTGAAAGTGCATAGAAAGAAAATAAAATAAATAAAAAGGTATCTGAGATAGTAAAGAGGGAAACAGACAGAGCATTTATGTTTCATTTTTCTCATCAAAATAAAGAAATAATTGGCAAGATAAGAAGACAACAAAAACCAATTTGTTGCAATACCCCCAACCCAATGTTCCTTCTGTATTTTTGTCATACATTGTTGAAGCCAACATCTCTGCCATATTCTGAAGTCAGCTGTTTATGAGAACACTGAACTTTATTGCACACAGTTTTAGGTTCAAAGAGTTTGAATCACATCCCAGAGGGGGCAAATTCTCTGTGCTATTTTGAGTCATCTTCCCTTGATTAAAGTAAGTTCCCCTTAGAACCCAATTTCTGACTAACATCAATATCTCTTGTGGAGGGAATAAACAGTTTTTCAGCAGATGGCTTGATCAGAAACATGCTTTTGGACCACAAAGAGAACTGGTTGCTTAAAGATATTACTGGCTCTTCATTTGCTTAGATCTCTGCCTCATTATTGCCACAGAGGTGGCAATAGCTACAAGGTGTTTAATTGCTCTGATAGGGGATCTCTAGAAGAGCAGGAGTAACTTAAGGCCATTACTTGTTTGCTTTAACAGTAATTTTTTGCACTTGTAAACGTTTGGTTTTATTTAATCAAGCCCGCTGATTTTTCTAGTGCTTATCAGTTGGCACAGAATAAATTGGTGCCGTGATAATATTTGCTAATGACAGAGTAAGTGTGTCTTGATGCAGGAGAGTGCCAGTGCAGGAGACGTGGGTTAGCAGTCCCCAGTTAGACCTGGAGTATTATCCCAGCTGGTGGGGGTGTTCTCAACTCTGGACTCCAAGGAGGGCCCAGTCACCCCAGAAAGTATCTCCTCTGAGACACTCCCTAGGAGGTCGAAAGCACTCCTCTCAGCTGGCGGGTAGTGAACTCAGCAAGAGGGCGGTAGTTCAGCTCTCAGTGATTCAGCTTGTGATTCCAGCTCCTGCCCCCTGCGAGCTTCGCTTTCCCTGTAGCAGGCCTGGGGTGTGAGAGAGAGAGGGTCTCGTTTCGGCGGTTCCGCAGGAGCAGCTTTATTGTAGAGACGTCAGCGAAGGGAGCCGAGGGGAGAGGACCCTGGCTCTTAGGGCGATTTTCAGGGGGTTTTATCGGGAAACCAGTGGGAGGGGGAAGGGTACAAAACCAATCGGTTACAACAGATCTACATAAGGTCCTGAGGGTGCTTGTGGGTCTTCCAGGAGAGTCGCCGTGACCAGGGGGTTGCTTTGTCACTTCAGGGTCTGTGAGAGGTTGCGAAATTCTCCTTCCCTCCAAGGCAGAGCCACTGGGGCTCCGCCCACCCCCACAGCCGAGTGTGGGGCTGAGGGCTGGGCAGGGTTGTTTGCTGTGGGGCTGCCCTGCTGGGCTTGCTGAGCGCTGCTGTTCTCTGTGCCCCAGCATCGACGAGGCCCTGCAGGTGAAGATCACGGACAACGCGCTGTCCCGGGACCTGTTCCCCATGGACTACCACTGCCTAGGGGACAACGAGAACAGACCAGTGCGCTGGATGGCCCTGGAAAGCCTGGTGAACAATGAATTCTCCAGTGCTAGTGACGTGGTGAGGTTTTTTTCCTGTGTTTTGTTGACGTTTTTATCTTTTTTCAGCTGTTGGAGAATCACAGAATCCTGGAATGGTTTGGGATGGGAGGGACCTTAAAGCTTGTTTAATTCCACCTCCTGCCATGGACTGGGACACCTTCCACTGTCCCAGGTTGCTCCAAGCCTGGCCTGGAACACTTCCAGGGATGGGGCAGCCACAGCTGCTGCTGGGCACCCTGTGCCAGGACCTCACCACCCTCACAGGGAAGAATTTCTTCCCAATATCTCATCTAATTCTGCCCTCTGGCAGTGGGAAGCCATTCCCCCTTGGCCCTCTCCAGCTCTCCTGGAGCTCCTTTATGCACTGGAAGGTCCTGTGATGTTTCCCTGGAGCCTTCTCTTCTCCAGGTGAACCCTCCAGCTCTCCCAGTCTGCCTTCAGAGCAGAGGGGCTCCAGCCCTTGGAGCATTTCTCTGGCATCCTCTGGACTTGCTCCAGCAGCTCCAACATCCTTCTGATGCCCGGAGCTGGAGGCAGGGGATCATGGCACTGGAGAGATAACAGTGGCTTGTTCAGAGCAGCATCTCTGCTCCCACTCCTGCATCAGCTGCTCGTGGCAGATGGTTCAGGGGTCAGTCAGGCCCTTCAGGCACAGCAAAAGGGTCCCTTTCTCCCTGTGCCCTTGGGAGTGCTGGCAGGCAATACAGTCAAATTCAGGAGCTGCACTGGGACTAGTCTGCTTTTCATAAAGTATCCCAAGTTGGAAGGGACCCACAAGGATCATTCAGTCCAGCTCCTGGCCCAGCAATCCCACTCTATGCCTGGGAGCATTGTCCAAGTGCTGCTGGAGCTCTGGCAGCCCTGGGGCTGTGCCCATTCCCTGGGGATCCTGTTCAGTGCCCCACCACCCTCTGGAAGTAGAGGTGGACATCAATTGCTCACCCTCTCTCTGCTCAGCACAGATGTGGTCAGGCACAGGTTCCCTTCATAAATCCACACTGGCTGTTCCCAGACATCCCTGTGCTTCATACACACAGGAGTGAGTTCCAAGATAACGAGCTCCCTAACATGAGCAGGAGCTGGTGTGTGACTGTGTGGCCCATAGCCCCCTGCATCCCGGCTCTTCCAGAGGATGCCTTCATTCCAGTGGTCAGGAACCTCTCCCAGCTGAGGTGACCTTTCAGAGATAAGAGCAGTGTTGCAGTGACCTCAGCCTGTTCCCTCAGTGCCCTTGGATGCATCCCATCTGGGATAGTGATCTGGTGCCAGTTTGGAAAACTTCAGAGAAGTTCTGGTTAGATTTTTTTTCTTTCATGGTCTCTGTACTAGTGCTGCAGCCATGTAAACAAAAAGAAAAACAAGAAAGGAAGGGAAGGTGCCAGTTGTGCTCCACATGTGTATTCACTGGAAAACATATGGTGGCTTGTGTTATACCAAACTTGAAGACAGAAGAGGAAATGGAAGTTGCCTGTAAAAGCATGTTTTTAGAGAGCTAAATGAACTCAATCAAGTGGTGGGTTGTTCTTATTTTTACTTTCTTCAAAAAAATCTGGAACGTGAAAGCATTTGCTGTTTGTGAGGACTGGGAAACCAAAGCTTATGTAACAGTGGCAGTGAGATGTGGAATTTTATTAGGATGAGTAAATCTCAGTATTGTAACCATTTTTGAAAACTCCAGTGCAATTCAGCATCTCTTCCAGCCCATTTTAACTCAGAAGTGCTTTTTTCATTGCTTAGGGATAAATGCCACCCACCTTTTAACACACAGCTCTAACTGCAGTCACGTGGCCATCTGAGTTTTGTAGAGTTCAAAAGTGAACAGTTTTTCTGGGTGTACAAAACACCACGTGCCCTAAATATCAGCCTTGCATCTACCTGGCCTCCTTTCACAAAAAGCTGATGTCAGATGTTTTTGTGGGTTTGGTAGGAACAAACGCAGTGATCCATTGCGTGTAACAGGGAACGGGTGATGAAGTGTGGTACAAACAGTGTCTGTGTCTGCAGAGATGCCATGGGATGTGTTCCAGGCTTGCTTTTTGGATGACTTTCTTTCAAATGTGTTTGCTGGCTTGAAACTTTCCCAATAATGCGTTGCTCCCCTGCCAAAGGCTCTATCAGTCAGCCAGAGTGTAGGAAAACAAACCACAATTCCTGCTGATCTTAATTCCGTGGTTTTCCTGCTGTTGGGCATGAAGCTCTGCATCTCTTCGTGCCATTTTTATGCAGCTACCTGTGGAATTAGAACAGCTGTATTCTCAGAGTGTGTGGAATCACTCTCTATCTCATCTTCATGACCACCCCTCGTCCCTCAGCACTCTTCTGCACTGCAGGTAAAAAGGGGCTTTATTTCCTTTGGTGGCTGTTTGGAGCAGGGCCACCTCTGCAGCCCTGCCCTTCTCTGCCCTTCCCAAATGAAAATATCCCTTCCCAAAGGCTTGGATCAAGGCAGTGGTGGGATTTCTCTTGATTAAAACAAGAACCGTGTGAGCCTTGCAGGATTCTGTCCCTCTTTAATGAATGATGATGTGTAACTTGAGTAGTGAGTCACGAGCGTGCAGTATCAGCCCCATCTCTGTTTGGTCTCCTGGGTCTCTGGATACCAGATAATAAATCATTTTCCTTGTACTTGGCTTGTGTGTGGATTAATTGATGGATTTTTCATCACTTCAGGCTCTTTCTGGCAAGGGTTGCCAGCTGAATGTGTTGAATGCTGATCCAGCTGTCAGGTTTACTGAGATGAATTTTTTTTTTTTCCTGAGTCGGATTCTGAGCATACTCTCCAAATACACAGATTATTCAGAATCAAAAAATTATCATTTAATTCAGTTTGCCTTTCTGATCCTTTGAAGTTTGCAGACTTTTTTTGAGGGTTTTTGAGGCATTTTGAAGAAATAAAATGTAAAAAAACCCAACAGTTTTATACTAGACAATCATTTGGTTTTCAGTATTGTTTAGATTTAGGTATTCTTTAATGTCATGTTAAAAAATGCATGATTTTTAGCACTGATATCTTAGAACAGTCAGATTTTAAGTTTAGTTCAGCTTTGTAGAATCACAGGTTGGTTTGAGATGGGAAGGATCTTAAGACCATCTGGATCCTATTCCCTGCCATGGACAGGGAGTCACTAGCCCAGGTTGCTCCAAGCCCTGTCCAGCCTGACCATGGACACTTCCAGGGATGGGGCAGCCACAGCTTCTCTGGGCAATTAACCACCAGTTCTGTGATTCTTCATTAGCCCAGTTCAAAACATGTTGAATTTAGTTATGTAGAGCATTTATGTAAAGCTTTCTTACTTCTGTGTGTAATCTTCCTTAGAGCTGATTTTGTGGCCTGGCTGGAGGAGCTCTGGGGTTCAGCATGCCGTGTTAATGTTGTGTTAATGTTGTGTTAATGTTGTGTTAATGGCTGCACTGTTCCTTTGCAGTGGGCCTTCGGGGTGACGCTGTGGGAGCTGATGACCCTGGGACAGACCCCCTACGTGGACATCGACCCCTTCGAGATGGCAGCTTATTTAAAGGATGGCTATCGAATAGCTCAGCCCATCAACTGCCCCGATGAACTGTGAGTGCCTCTGCCGGGGCAGGGGAAAGGTGCTGGGTTGTGCTCGGTGTGTTAAGCCAGGCTGGCCAAAGAGAGAGCCAGGGTTGCCTCTGCCTGCTTGTTTGTTCTGCCTGTCAGACAAACCCCGGGGTTAACGTTGCTCAGGGAACTCTGCCTCCAGCTCTGGGGTCCCCAGCATCAGAGGGATGTGGAGCTGATGGAGTGAGTCCAGAGGAGGCCATGGAGATACTCTGATGGATGGAGCCCCCTCTGCTCTAGAGACGGTCTGGGAGTGTTCAGCCTGGACAGAGAAGGCTCCAGGGAGACCTTAGAGCCCCTTCCAGTGCCAAGAGAGCTGGAAAGGGACTTGGGGCAAGAGGTAGAGTGGCAGGACAAGGGGGAGTGGCTTCCCACTGCCAGAGGGCAGGGTGAGATGGGATACTGGGGAGAAATTCTTCCCTGTGAGGGTGGTGGGACCCTGGCACAGGTTGCCCAGAGAAGCTGTACCTGCCCCTGGATCCCTGGAAGTGTTCCAGGCCAGGCTGGACAGGACTTGGAGCAGCCTGGGCTAGTGGAATATGTCCTTGCCCCTGGCAGGGGGTGGGACTGGATAATCTTCAAGGTCCCTTCCAACCCAAAGTATTCCATGCTTTTATAGCAATTGAGCAGTTTCCAGTGAACTATGTACTGCTCCTTCCTGGATTGCCATGGGTAATATCCTAAATCAAGCCAGGACCTCTGGCAACAGCCCCTTTGCTCATCATTCTAGGTGTCCATCCTTGGAAGGAGCTGTTCAGCATTATGAGCCATAAGATCCAGGGCTCCTTGTCTCTCTCTGGTTGCTCAGCCAGCTTCCCAGTGGCAAATGCTGTTTTGCCTTTCAGGCTGCGGCTGTGATTGCCTGGCTGACATTCCCCTGTGCTCCATGTGCCTCTGTTGCAGGTTTGCTGTGATGGCCTGCTGTTGGGCCCTAGATCCTGAGGAGAGACCCAAGTTTCAGCAGCTGGTGCAATGTCTCACTGAGTTTCACGCAGCATTGGGAGCCTACGTCTGAACCAGCAGCAGAAGATGGAATTCCATGCTTGGGAGAAGCCATGGCATCCACCTGCAGCTCCATGCATCCCTCGGACTCGCACACGTGATGTGTATAAAGCAACACTACAGGGAGAAAGCACTTCTTCCAAAACACTGTGCCTTAGAATGCCTTAGTAGTCTCAAGTTTTTTTTTTTTTTTGTAAGACCTCTTGGTGTTGAATATTTTCTAGATATCACTTTTGCTAAGTTAAATTGAGACCTTTTGGTTTGCCATCAGGATTTGTAAAGTGTAGAGATAGCGAACTGAAACACGAGATTTGGATGGACTTTGCACTCTGACAACAGACACGTGATTTTTTTGGAAGGGTTTGTGGAACTGGTAGAAAAGTGAGGAGAGGGGAAAGGAAAAGCCACACTGCAGAAAATTTTCCCTGCTTTTAAGAAAATGTTGAAACTGAATCTTTCTGACCAGCTCTAGTGTTTGTACTTGTATGTATCTGGAATAGCTTTTTAGTATCAACTTCTTCTATTTTGAGACAACAGCACATTATGGTTGGATCCACACATCTTACCTTTTTAACCCACTCACAAATGTTCTTTGGAAAAGCTGGTCTTCAGGATACAACATCTCCTTTCTAAAGCGATGATGTAAAAGTGATCCCAGTTTACCTCATACAGAGAGTGGTGGAAGTGGGGTAAGAATGGTGCCTCTCCTTTCACATCAAAGGGTTTTTGAGATGGTTTTATGTGCTAACTAAAGGCCTTCAGAGAAGCGCCAGAGCAGGCCCTGTGTGGGAGTCTGTCACCTCAGGCTTCTGCCCTGCAGTTTCTCTTGTTCAAAAAGGTACTGGTTTTTTTTTTATGGGATTTTATGGCCTGAAATGGGCTTAAATATATAAATATATATTTGTAAAGACACTTGCAGAGTAAAGAATGTTTTTCTATTACACCTAATGTGAAAGCTTGGTCCCTCACCTTGCCCCGTGCGTGGATTGTGCAGGTTGGTGGTGGTTAGGTTGGAGTTGGCAGAAGGGAAGGTGGATTACCTGCCTCCCTGTGGAACTGGTCCCTGAGACTTCAGGTATTATCTTGCTGCCTTCCTTAACCCAGAGATCCATTCCCCCCCAGGTTGTTTTGAGTTGAACATTGCTTAAGAGGACTGAACATGTTTTTTCAGCAAAATGTGTGACAGATTCAGGCTTTTTCTATATGTAGCAAAGTTACTTGCAGGATAGCTCCCAGTTCTCCTGGTGAGCTGTAGGTTGCATCCTCTGCCTGGTGGCACCACAGGGGACAGTGTGGGACATGAAAAGTTGCCTTTTGTCTCTCACCATCTGCAGCTGAGCACCCGCTGCCTCGAGTGTTTGTGCAGCTGCAGGGGTGGGACATTGCCCTGACAGGCTCCAGAGCCATCTGAGCATTTTAGAAGACTGCTGTGCAAGTACGAGCAGCTGGATTTGGCTGGGTCATGCAGATGTGCAGCTTCTGTTCTTTCCAAACAGGTGAACCTTGCTGAAGAAAATTAATTCTCTCTAATTAGTGTCACATGAGACAGAGCCTTCTGTGGTCTGTGTCCCTCAAAGTGCCAGAGCTTTCCTGTCTGTACTCCAGGGTTTGTTACCTGTGGCCAGTGACCCAAGCCTTGCTTTATCCTGGAAGGAAAGCTTCCTGCTGGCTCAAGTTTGGGCATGTTGTGATGGGCTGTGCTTGCCTGATGGAATTGAAACCCATTTTGTTTGGTTGAGTTTGGAGTGGCTGAGTCTGGGGACAGCAGCAGGGCTTTGGGTGTGTGGTCTCTCCATTCTGACCTGGGGAACTGGTACCAGTGGCAGGACTTGATGGTGATATGGGTGTTGAAGTCAGCAGTGGCAGCTCCTGACATCCAGGTCAGTGTTCCAATGGGATCTGCAGAGATCACAGCTCTAAAAGTGAGGTTGGAGAACAGCCCAGGGTGAAAATGATCCACCTGTTGTGTGTGCCCAAGGCAGAGTCACATGCACACAGGATGTGCATTGTGCAAGTTCTGCTCACACCCCAGGGGTGTCACAGGTGACATCTGACCAGTGTGGGCTGGATGTGGCTCAGGGATGTGCTGCACCTGAACCTGCTCCACTCAGAGCTGTGGGAGCAGAAAATGCATCAGCTTTCCCTTCCCTAGGCTGCTTCTCCCCTGCTTTCATCCCCAAAGACTGGGAAGTGGTTCAGCGTAGGTTAGGGTACAGATACAACTCCTAATTTTGGAAATTTGCTTTCAGTTAATCAGGGTTCATCTACAGGGATGAGGCTGCCACCTGCTCCATCCAGGGCAGTGGTGGAGTCCCCATCCCTGGAAGTGTTCAGCAAAGAGGTGGATGTGGCACTTCAGGATACAGTTTGTTGGGCATGGTGGACTGTAGTCAAAGGTTGGACTCAATGATCTTGGAAATCTTGTCCAACCCTAATGATTCAATGCTTCTACGACAGGCATTCTGCTGATAGCAGAGCTCCTACCTTGAGTAGATTCCTTGCAGGAATTTGTTGTACCTGAGACTGCAGATAGCTTTGCTGCAGGGATTTTGCTGCATGTGCTGTATCTTAGCTGCATGGGCTTTTGGGGAAACTCTTGAGGTGCAGGTCACTTGGGTAGATGATTGGAAAGACAGACTTCCTGGAAGGAGAGCATTGTTGGTAACTTCTAGTCTTAAAGTATGTGGAAAAGTCTCAGTGTGACCCTGGGGAGAGCTGGATGGAGCATGGCTGGGAGGTGAGGCAAAGAGATGAAGAACAGAAAGCTGTGGTTACAGGAAAGAAGAAATGAGGAAGATTTTGGCTCCCAGGTTTGTTTTTTTTTTTCTTGGGAGAGTAACACCAGAAGTAGAAAATGAGGCATGGAGGAGTAAAAGGCCAAGAGGTGTTGAGCATTAAGTTAGGGGCTTAAGTGGGAAGCTGGCTGAAGGACAGGGTAGGAGATCCAACCAGATAAGGACATTCCTGCAGCCATCGTGGGCTCCACGCAGTGATGCTCCTGGTAATTGCTGCTGCCTCACAGGTGAGGGTGTGGAGAACCTACCTTTGCTCTGGGAATGCCTTGCAGGTATCAGATGGAAGTGGCATTGCAGAGAGGCAGTGTTGTGGGGTACAGGGAATGTGCTTCATTCCTGATGGCTCACACCATTCCTGCAGGGCTGTGCTCTGCCTGTCCTGGCTTCAGGCTGGGTCTTGCTTGGAGCAACATCCAAGTGCTGCTGAGAAGGGCCTTGTGTCGCTGTGCAGCAGCTCTGAGCAGGAGGCAAGGTTTGGCTGGGAGATTTAGGGGGTGTTTTGGGTCAGTTTTTGGCCTGATTTGGTGCTGAGTGTTGGACTCAGCAGAGCTTGGCGTGTTCTCACATGGCTGAGCTTGATGTCCTGCTGCCAGACATGGTGGCTTTCTAGAAGCTTCCAATGAAAACATTCATTCACTAAGAAATCCAAGAATTAGACAAAGTTAAATGAAATAACATCCCCAAGTGTGTTTTTGATCCATATGCCAGCTTCTGTGCATTCCTAGAGTGGGAGAGGCTGGATCATTAACCTGTCTCCTCCTCTCCCTCCTTTCTGCCCCCAGCCCCTTCTGCAGCTTCATACTCTCAGCTTCCACCTGGGTTTCTTAAACAGGGTGACTGAGTTTATTCCAGCTCTGTCTTTGCTTGGGAAGTTTTCTCTCAGGCTCTTCAGCTGTGTCACAATCCCATAGCTTTGGACCTGGTGAGCTGGGTTGTGTTTGGGAGAAACCCTCCAGGATCCAAGAGCTCTTGCCTTGCATCTGTGTGGAGGCAAAACACAGAGCAAGCAACCAGAAACCCTGGCACTGGCTGGGCTGCAAGGAATTTGCTCCAAGGAATCAGACTGGAACCAGCTGGTAAGAGAAGGATCTGTGTGGTTCTGCTCATGTCACCCTGGAGATGACAAGATGTCTGAGACCTGTCTTGATCTGGGAGAGACCCAGAGTAAAGGCTGGCACTTGAGGCTTGCCTTTGGAGCTGTCCAACACCTTCAAAGGAGGCATTTTCACTGCTGGAATGGGTTTGAAATCCCAGTTCTGTGCAGGTCTCAGGCTTGCCTGCCCTGTAAAAGCCATTTGCACTAAGGGTGGAAGTTGGGGGAGGTGGCTCCAATATATTTGTGATGCTTCAGCCTCTTATAGAGCCTCTTATAGAGGCTTCAGCCAGGAATAGACTTGGAGAAGGCTGGAAGCTGAAACTGTGAGTGCTGAGTGCGTTTCTGCTGCAAAACTGGGGTGAAAGTCAGTCACAATCTCCTCTGGATGTGCCCGAGATGTGGTAGCCTGTGCAGGATGCACATCAAGTGCTGCAGCCAACATACAAAAGCTCTTTTCAATCTTACCTGGTCCTGAGACTGCTCAGCCCAGGCCCTCGGTGTCCCACCTCATTCCAGGCAGCCTTGGGTCAACACTGCTGTGAGCACATCTTGGTTCTTGAAGCCCCTTGCTCACAAAGAATCCAGCTGTTCTCAATCCTTCCTTTCCAAATGGAGCAGAGCTGGTGGGACTTGTGAACAGCTGCCCTCCAAGCCTTGTCTCTGAGCCAGGAGTGGATGCACCTCTGTGTAAACCTCCCCTGTGGAGTCAGGCTGGGGAGGTTGAGGTTTCAGCCTGGAGAAAAGAAAGTTGTGTGGAGATCTTAGAGCAGCCTTTCCAGGATCTTAGGGGACTACAGGGAAGCCAAAGAGGGCTCTTTGTCAGGAGCTGGAGTGACAGGACAAGAGGGAATTGATTCAAACTGAGGGTAGGTTTAGATGGAAAACTGGGAAGAAATTCCTGTGAGGGTGGTGAGGCCCTGGCACAGGTTGCCCAGAGCAGCTGTGGCTGCCCCTGGATCCCTGGAAGTGTTCCAGGCCAGGCTGGACAGAGCTTGGAGCAACCTGGGATAGTGGGAGGTGTCCCTGCCCATAGCAGAGGCTGATATGGGATGAGCTTTAAGATCCCATTCAAACCTTGATATTGTGGGATTCCATGTAGAGAAAGTGTCATGTGAGGGGTGATTCATGCTCTACAAGGAAAAATAAGTGCATTGTCTATCTGGGTGATGCAAATAGGACAGAGGTTGGGAACAGCCCTCTAGGAAATGCTGAAGGACAGTGAATAATAGGGTTTGATGGAAAAGGCTTGAAGGAACAGGGAAGTGGAGCGACTAAACTCATCTTTGCAGACATGTCTAAGTCTGAGGAGTTGGGGAGACAGGAAGCTGCTGTGGAAGGAGGATACTGATACCATGGGTATGACAAAAGCATGAGCTGAGCAGGGAGATGGTCAAATACCAGGGCAGAACAGCTATGTTGGCCTGGGAGGAGGCTTCAGGCTCTGTGCTGGGTAAATGTCATGTTTGGAGCATCTCTTTTTATATATAAACAGTGTTTCATGGAGCAGCTGGATGGGACACCCCTCAGAAAGAACCCTGGCTGATGCACAGGACCAGGCATGGGATTAGTGGAGAGCTGCTCTGTACCAGGGACCAAACTGGGGTTGGATCTGCAGTCCTGCTGGGCAGGGAAAGAAAAAGAGCAAAGGGGGTGAAGAACAGGAAAAAAAACCCCAATGAAACACAAAAACACACAACAAAATCCCACAACTAAATTCATACTTAATCTTGAAAGAAATGGTGGCTGAGGCTGCCTTGCTGAAGGATTTATAGGAGCACCAAGAAATGGTGGGGAAGCAAGGCCAGGGGATGTTTAGATTGGATATTAGGGAAAATTTATTTGCCAAAAGGGTGTTGAGACATTGGAAGAGGCTACCCAGGGTAGCAGTAGAATTCCTGTCCCTGGAGGGATTTAAAAGCTGTGTGGATGTGGCACTTGGGGACGTTGTTAGAGGTGGCCTTGGCAGTGCTCAGGTGGGGTTGGACTCGATGATCCTGGAGGGCTTTTCCATCCTGTTAGTTGTCAGTTAACTGGAAATAGCACAGGGGAAATTTAACATGGGAAGAGGGAGTTGCTGGCAGCTTCTCTGGGAGTGGGAAACCTGTGCTGCATCTCCAAGGGGCCCTTCCATAGGGTGCCATTGTAGATTAACTACCAAATTTTACTTCTGAAGCAAAAGAGTGGTTTGCTGGGGAACTGAGGAGACAATTGGCCTTGAATTCTTACAAAACCATGAAGGGATGGTGAAAACCCACTGAAAAGTTTGCTGGCTTGATCCTCTTCTCCAGCAGGATGGTGCTGGCAGCTGAGTTGTGGGCCCAGCTGCTCTACAAATGCCCTTTGTAGCCTGGGTGATGGCAGCAATTCGGGTGGGAATCAGGGCCAGCTCCATAAAAAAGGTGTTCTCAGTGCCTGTGTCCAGCAGAAATCCCAGGTATTGCTCTTGGAAGACAAGTGAAGCTTCAGGTGATGCCGTGTCAGTCCTTCCTTCTCTGACATCATGTTACCTGCAGAAACCATTCCTATCTTTGTTTTGGCATCGTTGGGATATAACAAAGGACGTGGATTCTGGGAAGAGCTGTGAGATCCAGCTCTGTTCAGCTTTTGGGAAAACAAGATTGCACGTCAGAGCTGGGTTTGGTTGTCTGCAGGGAGTTGTTGTGCCCTGGGGGATCCGTGCTGGATCCTGGGTGCCGGTGCCCTGGGATGGTGTTGGCTGCTGCCCAATCCCCCGTGGTGCCAGCGCTGCAGAACGTCAGAGTCTTGGCTTTTGGGATGCATCCTCCAAAGACTCTCAGCCAGAAAGCTGTACCTGGGAGCAACAGGAATGCTGCTTCCAAGAAACAGGAGGACTTCCTGGGATAGAACCAACCACTGCTGGGTTGCTGCCACAGGTCTGAAGATGTGTGGTCACCCAGGCTGGGACCACTTCTGAGGTGGCTTCTCCTCCTTATCCCCTGTGTGGTTCCTGGACCTGCAGAGGAGATAATGTCCTGCTCCTTGTTCTAACTTCACTCACCAGATACAATCCTGTTCCCTTGGATGTTAAAAATCAATGTCCAAGTAATTTTTGGAGCAAAAGTTTGATGAGGAGCAGCTGGGGGGGCTCAGCCTGAAGAAAAGAAGGCTCAGGGTGTCCTCATCTGTCCAGTTCCCTGACAGAAGGGTGGGGCCACAGGAGTTTGGTCTCTGTTCCCAGGGAACAAGTGGAAAATGCCTCAGGTTGCACTGGGGGGTGTTTAGGTTGGATATTAGCAAAACATTTCTTCACAGAAAGGACCAGGGAGACATAAACACCCAAACAATTCCTGGTGTGAGTAAACTCTGGATTTACCTATCACTGCAGTGAAATTTGTCCTCTTTTCCCCTCTCTGATCCATTCCACACAACACCTCACATTCAGTTCCTTGCTGAGAAGCAAGTGACGTCGTCATGGAGCATTGGAATTACAGTAAGTCTTTAGGGATAAATTAAAGTTAATGGAGCTCCTGACCCAGGTGTTAGATTTGTCATTCTCCCTTGTGTAACACTGGTGTAATGAGGAGTGCCCCACAGTGTGGACAATTATCCATACTGGAAAGCTTCAGCATGACTCCCAAACAAGGGAAAAAAGACTTTAATAATGAAAAGCTAAATGCCCGAAGTTGTACACACAGGGTTTTGCTGCAAGAAGGGACTTGTGGATGCTGTCTCCGAGTCTATAGAAACACATAATTCTCTCAAAGCTGCTTTGTTCCTTCAGGTAGCCTGAGCCATGCTGGGTGTGTGCTCTCTAATCTTTAAATCTATGAGCTTTAAGGAAAAAATTAAGTTAATTAAAGCAGTTTTTACATCTATTGTCAGGCGGTGCTTCTGAGTGTGGGACCAGACTGCCTGGATCCATGATCACTGAAACACAGGAATCTCCTACCATTATCCCCTCCCAAGATCTGCTTAATTTGGACCAGAGCAGTTTGAAACTCTGTTGTTTGGGGAATTAATATCTTATTTCTCAACGTGTCTGCTCAATAGACGCCGAATCCCAGGGGGGAAATTGGGAGCCATAGGAAGGAGAGGTGGGTGGGAGAGCACATTAAGCAGCCGCCACTCCCACGAATATATTTCCTCCTTGCGAGTCGTTGATGAGATGCTCTGGATTTGCAGGAAGCTTGAGTGCTGCCACTTCTTTTTATCTCCTTCCTGTGTCCTGGCAGAGTTCATCTGGCAGTAATTGGTGACAGGTTTGTGTTTTCCTCCAGTTCCCTGGGGCAGAAACTCTCCCTTCCCTTCGCTGCTGGTGGCAAAGTCGTGGTTCCAAGGGCCTTGGTGGTCGGACCCCCATGTGGGGCTTGTTGCCCCCCCCCATGTACATTCCTCAGCCAGGAGTAACATCTTGTACCACTTCCAAAGTTCATTTGGGCTTCTTTCACCTGACATTGGTGCTGGGCGGGTCCTTGGGGTTCCAAAACCTGAGGGTTTCCTGGATTTCCTGTCCCTGTGGAGTGAGGTGGCTGCAGGGCCAGAGCCCAGGGTTTTTTTGGTGAGCTGATGTTGCTGCCTGTGGCAGCCACCACAGATTGGATGTCAGAGCCACAGAAAACAGCAGAAAAATGCCAAATGGGGCTTTTTTAGCATTGCTTTAATTTACTCCCTTTAAAATGTCAGGGTCTGGAGTCCTGTCCTTATGTGAACACCTCATGGAGGTGCTGCATCAAGTTCCCAGCCCTGAAGAAACAAAACCTGGAAAACAAATAGGCTCTAATAGGGAAAATGTCTTCATGAATGTCATTTTTTTAAAAAAGATTTAATTAGTTTTGGGGTTTTTTTTCCATGTTGGAGGAAAACTGCTTCCTTCATGCATGGTGCAGCTGCCGGTAACACGTCAGTCCTTGAGCATCACCCCGAGCTTGGGCAGCCCCAGCACAGGAAAGAAGGAAATTGTTTGTATTCTGCAAAAATATGGTAATCTGGGAGGCCATTTGGTGGAGGAAGCAGCTCTAAGTGTTCTAAGTGTCGATTAATTGCTCAGTTTGTTTTTAATTTCTCAATTTCAAGTTTTCACTCTTTCCCAGAAATGCCCCTGGGCTGGGCTGAACCCCAAGTGGGCAGCAGGAAAGGGATTGGGATTGTGCCCCTCTGCCCCTGTGCTCAGGTCAGACCCCACCTGCAGAGCTGCCCCAGCCCTGGGCCCGGCACAGGGAGGACGTGGAGCTGCTGGAGAGAGTCCAGAGGAGGCACCAGGGTGATCAGAGGGATGGAGCAGCTCTGCTGGGAGAGCTGGGAGCTGGGGTTGTTCAGCCTGGAGAAGAGAAGGTGATTGTGGCCTTTCAGTATCTGAAAAGACTTTGGACAAGGGATAGAGTGACTGGGCAAGGAGGAATGGCTTCAGGATGAAAGAGAGTGTGTTTAGATTAAGTGTTAAAAAGCAATTCTACCCTGTGAGGGTGGTGAGGCCCTGGGTCAGTTACCCAGAGAAGCTGTGGCTGCCCCATCCCTGGAACGTCCAAAGCCAGGTTGGACAGAACTTGGAGCAACCTGCGATAATGGAAGGTGTCCCTGCCCACGGCAGGGGTGGAACATGAGCTTTAAGGTCCCTTCCAACCCAAACCATTCCATGACTGCACGAAGAGAAGTCACTCACTTTGCTCAGCTGCTGTGTCTCTTGTTGCAACTTCCACAGCCTTCCCAGGAGCTGCAAAGGGCAACTCAGAAATCACAGGAGAAGCTTCCCCGAGTCTCTTTGCTTGCAGCAGATGGTACTTGTAAGGATAAGGGGAACGTGTCCTGGGAGGGGCTGGCTTGTCCTGGGGGCTTGACCTCTCCCTTCAGGCGAGTTCTGCTGTCAGGACATACTCGGGGCTACTATGAGCTCCTCTTTTGGGAATTCCATCCCTAGGATGCTTCAGGCTTGTTCTGCCTCTACCAGCAGTGAGGTGAGCACATGCCATGGGAAAGGGATGCTCTTGGAGAGTAAAGCCCACATGCCCTGGGACTGCTGGCAGGGGCTGCTCCAGGGCAGAGACCCCTTTCTCCCAGCACAGGGCACAGGAGGACCCGGGATGTGCAGCCCCCATGGGTGACTCCTGGTGGGATGTGGTGCAAAGCGGCCTCTCTTCTCCCTGCCCCTGTGAATCCTCTGAAAAACGTGGCTGTGGCCATCCTACCCACCCCAGGATTTGCTTCATCGGGGATCTTTAGGGTAAATTCCTCTGTGATTGAGTCATGCAAAGCTGTCAAATGCTCTGTAAACCCAGTTTGTGTGTGAGGGCCCCCCTGCTCCAAAGAGATCCAAGATTTCCCAAGCCCTTTGGCCACACTTTGGGGAGGGAATGCTCATGTCCTTAGGTGGTTTTGCACTGCTGGGCTGCATCCTGGTTCCACTGCAGAGGGTTTGATGCCACCAAAGGCTCATGAACTCACTTGACACGTTCAAGATGTGCTTCCCTGTTGCAGTTCGTGCCAAGCTGTCCCTGTGGGTGGCACGTTCCAGCCTGGCACGCTCCAGCCCTGAGAGCCTGGTTCCCTGGCTTGTCCAAACAAAGGCAGGTGGCTGATGTGCTCGGGAAGCAGGAGTGACACTCTGAGCTCGGCCTGAAGGAAACAAACAGGTGGGAGCTGTACCCTTTGTGGGGAGGCCTCCAGAAACAACAAAGTCTGTTGCTGAGGCCTGGGCAGGGCCCAGAGAGGTGGGAGCAGCCAGAACAGCTCCAGTGACCACGGGGCAAACACGTGCCCTGGGCAAACAAAGCAGCACCTGCATGGCAGCACCTGAGCCAGCACTGGCAGGAGGCAGCAAGGGGTCAAGAGGGCTGGCAGGTTTCTAAGGCACCTTTCCTAAGCTCCCAGGAATGTCAGAACCCGGAGCAAAACACGTCTGCATTACCCTCTGACCCCAGCAAGGTGTGGAATCCCCAGGAACCAGCTGGCTTTGCTTCCTGAATATGCCCCAGGGTTCCAGCACAGCACTGGGGCACCTGTCCCTGCTGCTGTGTCCAGGGCTGTTCCATAAGAAGATAGACTGGATAATATGGACAATTTCTTCACAGAAAGGGTTGTCAGGCATCGGAATGTGCTGCCCAGGGAAGTGGTGGAGTCACTATCCCTGGAAGTGTTCCCAAAACGTGTGGGTGTGGCACTTGAGGCCACGGTTTAGTGATGAACTTTCTGCTGCTGGCTGATGGTTGGACTTGGTGATCTCAGAGGACTTTCCCAACCTTGAGGCTTCCATGACTGTTGGGAGCAGGGCAGTAAGGACTCTCCCCCATCGTGCAGAGCTCACCAGCTTGCCTCTGGCAGAGGCATCCCCCAGCCCAGCAGCACACAGCACAGTCACACCTGGGCTGCCAAGGGCACAGCCTGCCCCTTCCTGGGCACCTCCTCTGCCGCAGACCCTCGGGAGGCCGTGCCCCGCCGGCATCCCCGGCTGCGGGCTGGGCTGGGGTCAGCGGGGCGGCTCCGTGTGCTGGGGGTGAGGCCGAGCTGCGGCACAGCCTCGGGGAGCGGCTCGGTGCCCGGTGCTCGGGGCTCGGGGCTCGGTGCTCGGGGCCCGGTGCCCGGTGCTCGGGGCTCGGTGCCCGGTGCCCGGTGCTCGGTGCTCGGTGCCCGGTGCCCGGTGCTCGGTGCTTGGGGCTCGGAGCTCGGGGCTCGGTGCTCGGTGCCCGGTGCCCCGTGCTCGGTGCTCGGTGCTCGGTGCTCGGGGCTCGGTGCTCAGGGCTCGGTGCCCGGTGCCCGGTGCCCGGTGCTCGGTGCTCGGTGCCCGGTGCCCGGTGCCCGGTGCCCGGTGCCCGGTGCCCGGTGCCCGGTGCTCGGGGCTCGGTGCTCGGTGCCCGGTGCTCGGTGCCCGGTGCTCGGTGCCCGGTGCCCGGTGCTCGGGGCTCGGGACTCGGTGCCCGGTGCCCGGTGCTCGGGGCTCGGTGCACGGTGCTCGGTGCTCGGTGCCCGGTGCCCGGTGCCCGGTGCTCGGGGCTCGGTGCCCGGTGCTCGGTGCTCGGTGCCCGGTGCCCGGGGCTCGGGGCTCGGGGCTCGGTGCTCGGGACTCAGAGCTCGGGGCTCGGTGCCCGGTGCCCGGTGCCCGGGGCTCGGTGCTCGGTGCCCGGGGCTCGGTGCTCGGTGCTCGGTGCTCGGGGCTCGGTGCTCGGGGCTCGGTGCTCGGTGCTCGAGGCTCGGTGCTCGGTGCCCGGTGCCCGGGGCCCGGGGCCGGGGCTCGGTGCCCGGTGCTCGGGACTCGGGGCTCGGTGCCCGGGGCTCGGTGCTCGGGGCTCGGTGCCCGGTGCTCGGGGCTCGGGACTCGGAGCTCGGGGCTCGGTGCCCGGTGCCCGGTGCCCGGGGCTCGGTGCTCGGTGCCCGGGGCTCGGTGCTAGGTGCTCGGTGCTCGGGGCTCGGGGCTCGGTGCCCGGTGCCCGGTGCCCGGGGCTCGGTGCTCGGGGCTCGGTGCCCGGGGCTCGGTGCCCGGGGCTCGGTGCCCGGTGCTCGGGCTCGGTGCCCGGTGCTCGGTGCTCGGTGCCCGGTGCCCGGTGCCCGGTGCTCGGTGCCCGGTGCTCGGTGCCCGGTGCTCGGTGCTCGGGGCTCGGTGCCCGGTGCTCGGGGCTCGGGGCTCGGTGCCCGGAGCTCGGAGCTCGGGGCTCGGTGCTCGGTGCCCGGAGCTCGGAGCTCGGGGCTCGGTGCCCGGTGCTCGGGGCCCGATGCCCGGTGCCCGGTGCCCGGTGCTCGGTGCTCGGTGCTCGGTGCCCGGTGCTCGGGGCTCGGGGCTCGGTGCCCGGTGCCCGGTGCTCGGGGCCCGATGCCCGGTGCCCGGTGCCCGGTGCTCGGTGCTCGGTGCCCGGTGCCCGGGGCTCGGTGCCCGGTGCCCGGTGCTCGGTGCTCCGCAGGTAAAGGCTGCCCAGGCTGCCCAGGCTGCCCGGGCTCTTGCGCAACCCCGTGAGAACGAAAACAAACCCCGGCCCTTCCTCTTTCCCTCAGCCCTGGCATTTAGTGGAAGTGCTGGTTGGTATTTTTATGTTTGTTTGTTTGCTGCTTGCTTGCTTGCTGGCCCAAGTCCACGGTGCCGCCGATTTTCGGTTAATAAGCTTTTTCCTGGAAAGCTCTGCCGTGGAAGAGGAGGAGGAGTGCCCAGAGAAGAACTGGGGCTTCAGGGGAGGTGGTGGTGGATGCACTGACCAGGGCTGAAACAGGGCCATCTCCTGCGGCCAGCAGGAAAACTTCAGCCTGGAAAATGGAGGAAAATTTGGATGAGACCAAAACACTTGAATATTTTGAGGATCACAAACCCAGTGGGGAGCACGCGAGGGAATCGTGGAATGGTTTGGGTTGTAAGGGACCTTTAAAGGTCGTCCAGACCAATCCTCCTGGTGTGAGCAGGGAGTTAGACCTGGGAGAAATTCAGATACCACCGAGGATATGCAGGGAGAGCTGAGGAGCAGCAAATGTCAGAGCTGAGTGACACAGTGCCAGGGTGGGGTGGCTGCCTGTCACCTGTCCCGCCACGCCCTGGGATGGAGCCAGGTGTCTGCTGAGCTGCTGTGTCAGGATGGCTGAGCGTGTCCTGCCCTGGACCCTGTCCTTACAGTGAGGGATCTCCATCCAGGAAGCCATGGGGGCAGGAAAAAGGCCTCAGCAGCAGAGGTGGTGCTGGAAACTGGTCACTGGTCTCCTTGCAGTGACCCAGAGCCCAGACAGAAGGGCAGAGCTGGGTGTCATACCATGGACCTTAAAGCCCATCTCATTCCACCCCCTGCCAAGGGCAGGGACACCTTCCACTGTCCCAGGCTGCTCCAAGCCCCATCCAACCTGGCCTTGGACACTGCCAGGGATCCAGGGGCAGCCCCAGCTTCTCTGGGCAGCCTGTGCCAGGGCCTCAGCTCACTTACAGGGAACAATTTTTTCCCACTATCCAATCTAAATCTCTTCTCTTTTAGTTTAAAACCCTTTCCCCTTATCCTATCACTATTTTCTTGTGTAAAAAATTGTTCTCTCTCTTTTATAAGCCCCTGTAAGAACCAAAAGGCTGCAAAAAGATCTCTCCAAACTTCTCCAGGTGAACAACCCAGCTCTCTCAGTCTGTTGGTGGCAGCTGCTGCTCTTCCCAGTGCTCTGTTCCCCTGCTCTTGCCCCCTCCAGGCACTGGTGTCCAGCAGCCCTGGTGATGTTCCTGCAGAGAGGAGAAGGCCTGGCTGACGTTGACTCATGTTGACTCATGGCACTTTGCATCCCTCTTGCCATCCCAGCTCCTGGAGGGAACCTTCTTTGTGGGGGTGATGGAACTGTTTAAAGTGTCTTGTCAGCCCTGGGCAGGTGCTCCAGGAAGGTGGGCACGATGTGGTTGCCTGGGCTTTGTTGGATGTTCCCCTGGGCCCCTCTGGTGGGACCCTGGGGTTGTTTCCTCCAGCACAGCCCCTCCTGGTGTGAGCTGCTCTGGATGCCCTTGTTGGACCAAAATAGAACAATGACTTCCAGGGTTTTCCTTTGAGACTGTCTTGAGGGAGAACAAATGGGAAGGACTCAAACGGGCCATCTGCTCCCCTCCCATCCGGCCAGGCCCTTGATAAGGGTGGGTGCAAGGCAAGGTTTGCCAGGAGGGTTGGTGTGAAGAGCGTGAGAGAGGGCAGCACACAGGGAGCCCTTGAATCCCACCACACCGGGGACCACTTGGGAGGAGAAGTCAACAGAGCCCATGAGAAAGTGCTGTCCCTGCCAGCCTGCTGCAGCTGGAGCAGCTCTTACCCTGGGCACCTCCTGCCCTGGGCACCCCCTGCCCTGGGCACCCCTGTCTTCTGCTCTGAGCCCTGGCTGGGCTGTAGAGCAGAGACTCCAGCAAACACAGTCAGCTTGGATTGGGCCTGACCTGGTCCTTGGAGCTGGAGAAGGGGAGCCTGGGAGAGGGAGCATCTCCTGGTGTCCTGGTTAGAGGCAGGACCTCACCAACAGGTATTCCCATGGGCAGGGTGAGTTACAGGAGCCCTGGCTCTCCTGTTCCTGCTCGGGGTCTGGCATTCCCAGCCTGGTGTGGAGGGAGTGGGCAGGACCTGGACACTGGCCGTGTCCATGGGTGTGCTGTGCCCTTGTCCCCAGGCCAGTGCTGTCTGTCCCACCCACGTGCTTCCCCTCCTGCCCCTGGTGAGACCCAGTTTGCCAGCAGGATCCTGCAGCTGGAGCAGGAGGCACACCATGCTGGGAGATCCTCCCAGAAAGCAGGGCACGAGCCTCACAGGGTTTGTAGCTTGTGCTGGGGCTGTCACATCCTTGTGGGTTCCTATCTCTGAGTGTTGTGGGTCGTGTTTCTCTGACCTCAGGTGCCCTCCTGGCTCTGCTTGTTTGGTGAGGAGTGAAGGCTGGGAGGGAGGCTGGTGCCCTGCTGGTGGCTCAGGTTCTGCTTTGCTCACAGGGATGTTTCTGTCTCTCCTCTGGCCCTGAGGGCCCCCAGGTCCTTGTTGAGCCCAGCCTACAACCCAGGGGCTGAGTTACATTGGGAGAACCGGCTGACCTTGGTGTTTGCAGTTCTCCTGCCTTTATTTTGGCAAAAGACAGGTCCTGGCAGCCCTGCTGGCAGTGGGGCACCTTGTGCCTGCAGCAGGAATGGGAAGCTTGGCATGCAAAGCCAGGATGATGGGACGGTCAAGCATGATGACTAGAGGCAGCTCCCTGTTTTCCAGGAGGCTTTCCAGCTGCTCCCTCAAGCTGGTGCCAGCCTGGCCACGTCCCAAACATTCCCTGTTGCCCAGGCTCTTGCTGTGGGTCGGGACTGAGTGTCCTGAAGATGTTTGTCTGCTCCAGGAAGAACCCCAGGGCTGAACCTCCCGAGCGGGGAGCGAGATCTTGGCTGAGCCACCCCTCTGCAAGAGGCAGCACGTCGTGGCCTGTTGTATTCCTCTGGGGAAATGGTTTCTCCCCCAGAAACCCCCTGATGTCTGTACCTATTAGTTTGACCCTGTTCCCCCCTTATCTCTGACCTATGGCTCAGTGCCAGCTATCTGTGCTGGGACAGAGATAGATAAAAACCCCTGCTCCTCCATGTTCTCCCTCTTTGCCTCTTTGCCCCTGGGATCCCTTCATGGAACAGAGCCTTGGAATACATCCTGAGGTAAGGAGCCTCTTTTGGATTTCTTTTCCCTATCCTGAAGTCTATCCCCACCCAAAGCTCCCCAAATCTGAGCTAGCATCGCAATCAGGGGGGCAGAGGGGGGTAAAACTTCAGTGGCCTCTGTCCCTGTGCTGGGCAGAGCAGGGAGGGACGAGCCCCGGGCCTGTTCCTGGCACTGCACATCCCTTGGCAGGCAGGATGACCCTCCCGTGGGCTGGAGCCACCAGCAGCCCCTGCCAGGGCCGTGCCTCCCCCAGCCCTGTGCCCTGGCCACGGCGGGTCCTGCTGGGCCAGCACAGGGAGCACCGAGCCCTGGGGGCTGCCCGGGCATGACCCAGCCCCTGGCAGGGATCAGGCTGGGTCAGGTGTCCAGGTGCAGCAGCTGGGTTGGTGCAATGTGCCTGTTCCTGCTCGGCAGGGAATGTTGCTCACCTGCCCGGGGAGGCACGGGCGCTTGGCACCGCCTGCCAAGCCTTAATCTGCACGGTTTGACAGCTGGGGCGCTGCTGACGTCAATGCCATGGCTCAGGGGGCTTTGGGGGAAGAATGGGCAAGTCTCCACACACGTGGGCTTAGCAGGAAAACATCGCCCTGAAACCACAGCCGGGGAGCAGGGAGAAGGAGAAGGAGGAGCTGGAGAAAGGACAAGGGTGCAGTGCCAAGGGACGCCGCTCCTGTGCTGACTCACAGCCAGCTCTGCCTGCCTGGGTACCATCACTGATGCAGGGAAATGCCACCCTGTGTGTCCAGCTTGCTGGGAATCACTGCATGATCCCCTTCCCCGCTCATGCTGAGGGTCTGTGTGTGCCCTGGAAGCACCTGGCCTGCGCTCCTGATCCCACGGGGCCAGCTGGGACCACTGCAGTGCAAAGCTGGATGTTGTCCAGACTGCTGGGTGACAGCTGCTCTCCTCTCAGCCTTGTCTCAAGGCCTGGGGAAGAGGTGTGGATCTGTCCCTCCCTTCACTCTATGTCATTAAAGAAGCTGCTTGCCCCTGTCTGGGTTGACCAGCTTTGGACGTTACTGTCCTGCCCTAAGGAAACATTTCAGGATGCTCCTTGGAAGCTGTGCCCACGTCACTTTTGGCTTTGCTCAACTCAGCTCTGCTGCTCTCCTCATGAAGGAAACAGGACCCCTGAATAGGCAATGGGAACAACACCCTGTGTCTCCTATGGACTGGTCCTTCCTCCATGAATCCCCAGGTACCCAGGGTGATCCATGTGGTACTCACTGGTCTGGGGAATGCTGAGCATCTGTTGTTTCTCCTTGCAGGAATGGTCTAGGTCCAGCTTCCTTCTGTCTGTCTTGCAAAGCCTCACTTATCTTTGGAGCCTGGATAAAGCTCTCTGGAGAGTCTTGGCATGGAAATCATTGCTGCTTCCACTCGTGACCTTAGCAACACATCCTGATGGCAATTGTTCTCCAAGCTGGAAATCCTGTCTGCTCTGCCTCAGGACTCGTGCTCCCCAAGCAGCTGGAGGACTTTGGCCAAGGCAGCCAATCCTTCCTGCAGGGAAATCACTCTTGTCCTGTGGCATGGGGCAGCCACCCCTGGCACAGGCTGCTCCACTCCCTGGGCTGGGCTGCTCCGCTTTAACATCCTTGAAAATACTTTATATATTAAAAAAACAAAAAAAAAAAGGCAGCAACCCAGGGAGTGAGGAGACAAAAGAAGAGGAAGTCAGGAGTTACCACAAGTAGCTCCAAAGGGATTTTGTTTTTTCCTGGCTTAGAAAGCAACTTGGTGGCAACTGTGCTGAAGCTCAACCTGGGTCATACCTGGGAAGTGGAAAACCCCGGAAGCCATTCCAGGTCCTGAGCTGAAAGCCAGGAGGGTCAAAGAACCCCATAAATAATCCACTTTTCAAGTGTAAGTTGTTCTCTTTTGCCCCTCACCCCTGTCAGCACAAAAGAACCTGAGTAACCCTGGAGTAAATTACTCGACATCTTGCCTTAGGTTGCCTTTGGTTCTGTTTGCACCACTGGCCTAGGGCTGTGTTGCTTCCTGAGCACGTATTTTTGGGGCCTTGGAAACTGAAAGTTGGATGATATCCACCAGGCAAGGGTTTCAGCAAACTGTCTCATTTTTCAGATCTCTGGGGAAACATCGACTGTGGCTTGGTCCAGAGGAGGGGAAGTAGCACAAGTTGTGCCATGGTGAGTTTTTCTGGAGAAAGCTGGATTCCTCTCTGTGATTAGTCAAAGGCTGTGATTCAGCCCTCTCTTGGTAAATGAGGCATCCAAAAATATGCAGGGGGGTTGAAATTCTGCTCCAGAGGGTACACGTGGGCTGTATAACTCAAGTTTTCCTTTGTAGAGATAAAAACTGCACTTGATTACCCAAAAAAGCCCGCTTTGCTCACTTTTCTTAAATGAGCATACTCTGTGTATGACCTTATCTTCTTGCCCCAGGGTGCAGTGGCAAACCCCACTATTTTCTAGCTGGTATTCCAACAACATTTTCTGTCTAATATTCCAGCCAAAACTTCACGTGTGCAGGATTCTGTAGCTGGGGGTAGGACATGCTCTGCAGCCCAGCCCAGGCTTTGGAGACCCACAATCCCTTCTGACCATGCCAAAGGCAGTTTGAATATCAAAATAATGAGCAAGACAGAGGAAATTGCCATAAGCATGCCAGAAGCTGCCCTAGAAACTCACTGGGAAGACTTAGGAGGACTCCTGTGCACATATTTAGCAAGATGAGGCTGAGGAGGAGACATGATGTTTTGGTTAGAAATATTAACAAAAGGTGCTGATTTCTTCTGCAGACCTGACCTACTGCTCCAGTGACCCCAGTGTTGGCTCATGCTGTGATTTTAGCCACAACTTACAAAATTTGTGCTCACCTGAAGCGTCAGGGAACTGAGCCATCACATGGAAAAGATGTAGCCTGGTGGCACAGGGGTGAGGGGTCAGAGTGGGGCATGGTCTTCTCTGGAATCCCTGAGCCCCCTTGTCCATTAAAAAGTGGGATCTGTGCTTCAGGTTCTCTTTTGGGCTCATCTTTGTAACCCCTGTGAGTGGTGTGGGGGTCAAGTTGCTGCTGGTGCAGCTGAGTTTGCAGAGGCTGAGGGGATCCTGGACTGTTCCCTCTCCAAAACACCCCCAACATGGGTTTGGGCTGAGCTTACACCTTCCCCAAGAGGGGCTGCCAGCCTTGGCTGGATCATTGCATGGGAGGGAGAGTCACCTAACCACTTCCACCTCTGAATAGCAGCATCTCATCAGGATTTGGCTTTCTGAGCCACAGTGGCAGATGCCACCTCCCCGGTGGTCAAGGACCAGGGGTCCCAAACCCCTCTTTGAAACACTGACAGCCCAAAAACATCGGCACAGGCTCAGCTCTGCTTCCTAACAGCTCCCATTGTTTCACTGGCCCAGGGGCCAGGGATTGTCTTCCTGAGAGTGGGTTCCTTTGGGCTCTTCTCAATCAAAAATCATGTTTTCCATGGAAGAAAGGCTGTGAAAGGCTGACATCTGAGAATCCCACCTTGGTCAGGGGGCTCCCTCTGGGCAAAGCCTGGCCAGGCCGGGTCAGTCTCGGCCGTGTCCTCACAGACTGTGATGGTTTTGCAACACACAATTCCTTTTTCTTGTTCTTTCAGCTCTGGGAAGGGCACAGCTGGTGCTGAGAACTCAGCCCAGCCTTTCTGCTCGTGGCTTCCTCCATTGCAGAGGCACAGGCAGGCAGTGTCCCCTCCTGTGCCTGAGCTGCCAGCACTGCCAGCTCTGATCCCACCCTGCCAGCCTTGCCCATGTGAAGGTGAGGTTCCAGATGTGGAACACAGAATCCCAGGTGTGAAACACAGAACCCCAGACTGGTTTAGGTTGGACAGAACCTTAACTCTCATCTCATTTCACAGCCTGCCATTGGCAGGGACACCTTCCACTGTCCCAGGTTGCTCCAAGCTCTGTCCAATCTGTTCTTGGACATTCCAGGGGTAGGGAATTCCAGGGCTGCTCTGGGCAGCCTGGGATATGTTTATGGAGAGATCCCCTTGAATGAATTGCAAAGGGTTCTGGGATAATTCAACTCCCAAGAAATGGAGGGAAGAGACAAAGAAGCATCCCAAGGAGGGAGAGGTCAGAGGATTTTCCCATCCTTTGCTGCCTGGACCACTGAGTGTTGCGTGTCCTTGGTGCTGAGATGGGGGCCACAGGGGAACAGAGGCAGAGCTGTGGGATAGTAGAGGAGAAAAGTAACGTACATAAACACCAGACTCTTAGAACCCAGGCTCCTTAGCCTTTCTAATAACTCAAACTTAGCTTGATGCTCATCCATTTCTTCAAAGCAGAGGCTGGCACTTCCCAGAGTGGTCACTTCTTAGAAATGTCCTTTCCAGTTCACTGACATCATCAGATAGAACATGCTGATCTGTGGCTTGTTGTGTGGTTTGGGATTGTTTACTAGCAGAGGATGTCTTGGGAGGAATTGCCTTACTCTATAAACTGTCCTCTTCAGCCCCAAATCCAGCAGTTTTCAGAGAAAAATCAGAAGATGTGGGTGAAACCTCCCCCCTCACTCTACCCACCTCCCTGCAGATTTCCTAAATCCATTAAAGTGAGTGGAGGAGGCTGTTCCTTACTCTCAAAAATGCAAGGCTCAGGTTGGTTGTGCCAGACTCTTGGCCAACCTGGTTTCTGTGAGCATGAAAGACCTCAATGAGAAGCTCTTCCCACCACATCAGCTGATGTGAAAACCTGCTTCTGGAAAAGTACTTTCTTCCTGCCTTTTAAAAGCCAACTGCAGGGTGTTCCTGGTGGAGCCGGAATATTTTCCAAGGGCTAAATAATTATGTTTAATTAGTTTTCATTAAGATGATGCCAACCCACCCTTCTCTTTGGAAACTCAGCTTCTGAAAGGGCTTGAAAACAATGAAGCAGGGAAAATATTGTACCTGCACCTCACTCATTTCCATCTGTCATGGAAAAGAAAAGGAGCACCACACTCCCAAACTCCTTGGGGAAAGGGACCAACAGATTGCACATTAGATGTCCATCCCTCTCTGGTCATGGGAAGCCATGGAATGTCCTGCTGGGGGACACAGGGGTTTCCCCTTGGGCACCTGTGTTACTCTGTCTGCACAGCCAAGCTGCCAGCTGTGGCAGGGGATCCTTGGTCCTCGCCTGGCGTACGACTGAGTCACTGGTTTCCATTTCACAGAACCACCTTTCCATCTGGAGCATTAAATCCTAGAATCATTGGATGGTTTGAATGGGAAGGGACCATTCTGTGATTCTAGGTCCATTCTGTTCCATTCACCTGCCATGGCCAGGGACATCTTCCACTATCCCAGGTTGCTCCAAGCCCCATCTAACCTGGCCTTGGATACTTCCAGGGATGGGGCAGCCACGGCTTCTTTAGAAACCCATTCCTCTGTTTGAATCTATAGTGTTTGATCAAAAAATGGTTTCCTCAAATTCTGCCTCTTACTGGTCTCATTTCTGCTGTTTTCCATTGAGCTTGAGTGCAATGCATTCGCATTTAATTAAGGAATTGAATTTGGGAGCAAAACCTCTTTGGAACTGCTTTTACCTGGGTGCACACTTGCTTTAGGCTCTTCTCTGCTGAAATCATTGATTTTCTTCCTGAATCCTTCCCAGGGAGAGGCCTTCCTACAAGAGTTTCTTGTACACATGTAGTGGTGGGAGAAAACAAAACCTGCCACCCAGATGTCTCCACATCTCCAGCTGTGTTACCAATGCAGGCGCCTCTTCGTCTGGTCCTGATCCAAGCCTCAGCAGTGGCAGGGGAAATTCCCATTCCAGAGGAAGCCATACCAGCATTCCAGTCAGCCTTTTCAAAATAGTTGCTGAGGAAAAGCACACACCCTCTGTTTGAGTCCATCGAGTGTCCTGTTTACCTTTCTTCTTGGACGCTGCAGGAGAATGTTCTGGTATCACCTGGCCCAAGAAAAAGGGAATTATCCATGAAGGCTTGAAAAATCCCCTGTCCTGGCACTTTTCTGAGTTGAAGAGGTGCCAGCAGCCCAGGTGAGAATTCCTGGGATGAGGATTGTGAAAGAGGCTAAGGAACATTTGAGACTTGGCACTGTGCAGTGGGGACGGCTCTGCCCTAAGGAGCTACAGGTCTGCTCTCCCTCTTTGCACCCTGTGCCTTTTGGGTTTGCTCTGTGCCATAAGATTCTGCTTCTGTGAGTTGTGTTGTTGTCCAGCAAGTAGAAAGGTGCTGCAGAGGGAAATGCTGGCCTGGGAGGGGCTGGATTTCCCCGGGTACATTGTTGTGCAAAACAGGAGAAATTGCTTCTTAAAGGACCTCACCACATAAACACTGAGTGTGTTAAATCAAGCCCCACATCACACTCCAGGTCTTATGTCCCCACCATTCCTGTGTGATTCCCAGGAATGCTTCCAACACCAAGCTGGCAGTCAGAGCACAGCATCCTCCACACTCCATGTGGACGGGGCTTGGAGCAACCTGCTCTAGAGGAAGGTGTCCCTGCCCGTGGCAGGGCTTTGGAATGAGATGGACGTTAAGGTCCCTTCCAACCCCAACCATCCTGGGATTCGGTGGTTCTGTGATGTGCCTGCAGCAACCCCAGGGAACTGCAGCTGTCCCAAACTCTCCCTATGGAGCATCGTTGGACTGTCCCAAAGGCAGGTGGAACACCCCACGCTCCAGTGAGACCCCAGCCCAGTACTACGTCCCCAACAAGGTTGTCCCCTCCCTGTGAGAGAGCACTGCCATGCCCTGGCGTGCCCTGGAATGCATCCACGGGCTCTGGGAGGAGAACCAACCCCCTGGGCACCGGTGGGAGACGTGCAGCCCCCGCTTTGGCACTGGTGCCCTGCTCACAAGGAGGGGCACAACCTGCTGCCCTCCCCGGGAGCTTGGTGCTGAAGGTGATGTTCCTGAGGCCCGTCCCTCCAGGAGAGGTGTTGGCTGTCGCTCAGCGCTCCGTGAGTGGCTCTGCCTCTTATCTCTGGCGATGGAGGGCTGTGCTGCAGAACGAGGAGTGCCGGGCCGGCATCCAGCTGGGGGTGCCAGCAGCTCTGGACAGGCTGTTCACAACGATTCCTCCCGGCCCGGTGCTGCCGCGCTCTCTTGTGAAACGTCCTGGCTGCATCAAGGGTCAGGGCTGGCTCTGGGCACACGGGCTGGAGGAGGCAGGGGAAGGCCTGGGGAGCAAAGACAGCACCAAGTCCTGCTCTTTCAACCCCTCTGTGCCTGTGACCTGTGAGGAGGATGCCCCGTGTCTTACTTCAAGAGTTATTTTCCCAAGGTACTCTCTCTAGACCATGGCACAGCACTGCTCCGTGAAAACCCAGAATTTTGTCCATCTGGATGGCACCAGCTGCATTCAAGTGCCAGAGACCTGCTGCCTGTACCCACCTGTCTGATGCGTTCTGTCCACACCAGGCTGTGATCTTTCCCCTCTAGGTTCCACGTAGCCCCAGGTTTGCACCTTATCCTTGGCATCTCTTCTGGGAGTTTTCCTGGCTGGCAGGACAGGTTGATGTGCCTGTCCTTGGGTCTTCCCCAGCATTTTGGAGGGGCAGCAGCTGCCTCCAGTGCCAGCACCAGCAACCTTTGCAGGAGTTAGTTTTCCTTAATTTAGGTGAGTTAGGAACCTGCTTCCTGATGCATGGATGGACCAGGCAAGATCTGCACTGGCTGAGTCTTAATTTTTCATGGTGTCTTCCCATCCCTCTGCTGCTGCTCTGTTTGTGCCCAGGCTGGGTTTGAGTTGACATCGTTCATCTGAGAGCAAACCTCCTGGTGGGACTGGAAAAGGAGATGAGTGTCCAGGTGCCTATGGCCTTCTGTTGACATCAAGAGCCCACAGAGAGGGCAGCTTGGGTCCCTGGAAGACCCCAAATGCCAGGGCCTCTGGGGATGGGAGGAGGTACAGCCTGAGTCATACAAGAGAGGAACTGCTGCTGTGCTCCACCTATTCCAGTTATGTTCCATCCCCTGCCTCGCTTGCTCTAGCAGGGGAGCAGGCAACAAACGATGAGTCAGGCATTGTCCAGAGAGTCTCCACGGGACAAACATCATGCTATCATCTTTCCTTGGCTATCTCCTCAACAACTGCATCCTACAGCTGGCCTGGCGGCTTCTCCTCCTGCTTTGTTTGCTTCCTCCTGGCTGCAGACCGCTGTCGCTGGAAGGGGAAGTGTCGGCGGTGCCTCTCAGTCTGTTCTACCTAAATTTAAACCACTATTTTTGTCTTTCCAGGCTCACTGTGCTTTAAATTTGGAATAAAGAAAGTCACGTGAGGAAAGCTGTTGTCTGATGTTTGGTGCCTTGGTGATGAAGCCCTCGGGCCGGGACAGCCCAGTCTCGCCACTGAGTGTCCTGACTGCCAGGGACAGGGTTGTGTTTCCTACAGACGTTCCCCAAAGGAGCAGGGAGGAGGCAGGAGCAGGATGGGATGTCCCATTTCTCTTCCCAGTTGAGTGTTTCCAGTCAAGAGGCTCCTTCAGCAGCGTGTCAGCACAGAGATAACAGAGGTGGGCACGTTTCGGGAAGCGGTTCCCAGAAGTGGGTTGGCATTTCTCACTGGTGTGACCTGGGCTGAGGGGTGACCTTGCAAAAGAAGGAAAGGCAAAGCCAGAGGTCAAACAACAGGAACAGGCATTGAGGAAATGATCCCTTGCTGAAATTATTGAACTGGTGTGGATAACCTCTTTGTATGTGAGTCAGAGCTTTTCCCTCCATGGTGCTGAGGGGAGCAGCTGGGTGTGGGGTTCCTGGTGTCCCTGGGGAGCCATGGCTGCTGGAGCCTGGGCTGAATGGGGTGAGCACTTTGGTGCCTCCTCACCAGAAGAAGGGCAGTGCCTGGGATGGGATGGCTGGGCAGCCCCCACTGAAATCACCACACAGGCTGTCTGTGAAGAGCTCGACTGGCCCCAAAATGCGTGGTGGTGTCCATGCAGCTTCCCATTGTCCTGGCTGGATGGTGCCCACCCCTGCCAGGTGAAGCCAGTTCTCCTTGGCTGCAGCTCACGAGGAGATCTGAGGCAGGGAGGGAGCTGAAGGACAACTGTGCAATTCCAAGTGCTGACCAAACTCCCCCAGTGGCCAGGACCATCCCACCCCTATGGCAGCAGTGCATGGTCCTCCCTGCAGGTGAGTAGCTCAGGGGAGTTTCATCGCCAAAGAACAGCAGCTCCTGTCCCTCTCCCTTTGCTCAGAGTGCAGGGAAACTTTAAAATGCCACTTCCAAGGGAAAACAGGCAGCTTGCTCCATGAGCTAGCAGCTCACTCTTGGAATGATTGATTCTGGGAGAGCTTAAGGGGGCTGCCATTGAACACATCCTTTTTACATCCTTTTTACCAGGATGTATCTCCCCTTACACCTCTGTGCTGGCATGTCAAAGACAGCTGGAGTGGGGTCTCTGTGCAGCCAGCCAGTATGGATCCAGCTGGGGGGATCTCAGCCATGCATTTTGCTCTGGAATTCAGACCTTATGACAGATCCTTCATCTGACTGTCAGCTGTCAGACACAAATGAGGAACACAGTGTTCCTGATTCAAAACAAGTGATTTCTAAGGTAAGTAAAGTCAAGCCCATCAGGAAGATGGTTGATCAAAGGAGTTCTTCCGGGTGGGAGTGCTCCATCATGGCTGTCAAAACAATTTACTGATTTCCCTGTAAAAACAAACATCTGCCTCATTCTTTAGGGTGAGGCTGAGCAGCCGTGGCTGAGAAGTCAGCCAGTCACTGTCTCAGTCACCTGGGGGGTGGCACTGAGGTGGCTCAGGTGGAGTGTGAAGGCAAAATGTGTGTCATGGGAGCTGGCAGCTCCTCACCACACCTGCTCCTTGCTGCAAGCTCACTCCCCTCTTGTGTGACTGGGGTCCTTGCTGTCCTGGGAGCAGCCAGGAGCAGTCAGGTTCCCCTGCTGACACTGTAGTGCTGACACCCCAAGGCAGGGACTGTGTGGGCTGGACTTGGCCCAGGGATGTGGTGCTGAGTCGCCCCTTCCACCAGCCCATCCCCAGCACAGTCAGGGGGACACGAGGTGTGGGGTGTGCTGGGAGCTGAGCATCATCTCCATCAGGATGTTCTTGCAGGATCATGGAATCACAAAATGGTTTGGATTGGAAGGGACCCTAAAGCTCATCCACTCCCACCCCCTGCCATGGGCGGGGACACCTTCCACTACTCCAGGGTGCTCCAAGCCCCATCCAACCTGTCCTGGAACACTTTTCCAGTTATCCAGGGGCAGCCACAGCTTCTCTGGGCAACCTGTGCCAGGGCCTCACCACCCTCACAGGGAAAGATTTCTCCCCAGTAGCTCATCTAGCCCTGCTCTCCCTCAGTTCCAAGCTGTTCCCCCTTGTCCTATCTCCTAAGGGAGAAGAGGAAAGAAAGGATCCTCTTTCCAACACATTTGACTGGAATACTGTGATTTTTTCCCATCTGTGTTATTTTTTTTTTAAAGAGGAAGGAAGAAAGGACACATTTTGTTTCAAACCCAAAGCTTTTCACAATCATTTAGAACGTGTGTGGGGGGCGGGGGAGGCATGAGGGGAGGAAGATGTTTCAGAGTCCTCAGCCCATTTTTGAAAGGAAACAGCAGCAGATTATTTTGCTCAGAAATGATTGTTTAGGAATGTGAGCTAATCACACAGTGCTAAAAAAGACATGATCTAAAGGAAATGTTTTGAAATTGTGAAAGGGTAACGCTGCAGCCAACCTGAGACTGCAACTTTCTTCTGCTGATGAAGCTTTTCAAGAACGGACTTTTTGTCCGGATTGGAGATGGGAGGCGGTGGAGGTTCCTTGAGCTCTCCAGGTACAAGAAACCTGAGACTACAACAAAGCAGGGCTCAGATTTCTCACTTGTTACCTGTTTTCCTATCATTTCTTTATGGAAAACTGACAGGGGTTTTGGCTTCTCTCCAGTGCTCCTCCAGTGCCCTGGACATGGGTCCACCGGGACTTGCTCCCACCCAGTCCATGGAGGAGATGCAAAGAGGCCTCCTCCTCCTGTCAGGTAGAAACCAAGAGCTTTAAAAACCATCCCCAGGTCTCCTGTTGACATATTCTGTGATATGTCACATTTCAGTTCTGTTTTTCTCCTAATTTGTTGGCCTTCCCCCAAGGTCTTACGGCTCCTCAGTCCAAAACACCTCCCACTGGATATCTTACCCTCCATTTTCCACATAAAGTAGGTGTTTCCATGAGCTGTGCCCATGGTGACTGCTTGGATGGCTCTCTATCCCCCTGGATGTGATGGTTGGATGGCTCTCCACTGCTCTTGCATGTGGCTCCATGGATCCCTCCTGCTGAAGCAGGAAGGGCCAGAGAAGGGTGGAAACTGTGATGGGACAACTCCTCTGTGTATCAGCAGAAATTAAATGTCATTTCCACTGGAAAATATTTCAAGGTGTTGCAACCTTTCAAGATGAAACAAAATCTTTCCTTGCAAAATGTTGATTCCAGCCATTGTTCCAGTTGGACTTGCCTGTTCCAAGGAAAACAAATTTCACTTGCAATGGCTCACGCTGATAGCAGCTCAAAATCACCTCTTCCCTGCCCACACTCAGAGTTTGGAGAGGCTCTCATGATCCAAAACCTTTTGGCTGTTTTGATTCCAGCTTCTCCAAACAGAACGTTTCCAGCACGTTCTGTACGACGGACATTTGCAGTTTTCCATCCTGCCCTGGGGCAACACCCGCGTTCTCCTGGTGGGATGGCGCCTGGGATGGAGCCAGACCTGCCAGTACCAAGGCATGGCCAAGCCCTCACCTTCATTTTGGGGTTTGAGCTGCTAAATCTGAGTGCTGGAGGGAGCCCCATGGGAAGAGACACCCTCCAAAGGCGTTCTGTGTGGGGACGGAAAGAGCTCGTAGCAGCGCCGTCTCCTTGGAAAACCTCGGAGGAGCAATGAAGAGATCCAACTGCTTTGAGCACCCAGAAATGGGTCTGTCAAACCAGGTTCCCAGCTGGGCTCTACAAAACTCGTGTCAGCAGGGCTTGGTGGCTGCCAAACCTCAGCACCTTGCTCAGAGCCGCCGCTGCCTCGTGTCCGGCCTGAGCAGAGCAGGTTTAGTGGCTTTGGTTTGGTTTAGTGGCTTTGGTTTGGTTTAGTGGCTTTGGGTTGGTTTAGTGGCTTTGGTTTGGTTTAGTGGCTTTGGTTTGGTTCAGTGGCTTTGGTTTGGTTTAGTGGCTTTGGTTTGGTTTAGTGGCTTTGTGCTGGGGTGTGCTGAGTTTGCTGCCTGAGATCCAGGCTTATGGAGGGGGGTGACCCTTCCTCTCTGACGGCCAAACCCTGCAGTGATACCCCACAGCATCAGGGAGATCTGCAAGATTTCAGACCAAACAAGGAGTTTTTATGAAACTTCTGAGCAGCTGAAAAACAAAACGGGGGAAAAAAAAAAAGAGAGATGATTACACAACGTTGTTGGCACTCCTGTTGCCATCATCGTTAAGTAAGTCAATATATAGTATAATAAAAATATTTTGCTGCCTATTAGTGGAGACTGAAGCATTTTCCTTGCAAACACGTAACTCTCATTCCATATTTAACAATACCCAGAGCTTCAGGACTTGCAGCAGTGCGAGTGCAGTCAGAGCCAGAGATGTTAGGAATGAGATGTGCTGAATTCACTCTCACTTATCCTCTTTTTATTGAATTTAACGTTTTTTTCCAGAGGGAAGCCTACAAGCATCCAAAGTTTGCGGTTTTACTGTCCTTAGAACAGTTTCAGGAGCAATCAGATCAGAGCTGTGATCTTTGCACAGTGCTTGGACCAGCTCTTGTCATGTAATGGGGTAAGAGCCATTAAACCTTTTGGATATTTTGCTTTTTTTAGTTTAATTTCCATTCAGTGGTGGCTGCCAGAGCACTCTGAGGTCTTTTAAAGGAGGCAAAACAGCTAAAGCAAATGATTTCCAAGTTTAAGGGTTATGGAGCTGTGGCCACCCCATCCCTGCAAGGCCAGGTTGGACGGACCTTGGAGCAACCTGGAGCAGTGGGAGGTGTCCCTGCCCACGGCAGAGGGTGGAGCTGGGTGGGCTTTAAGGTCCCTCCCAATGCAGACCATCCTGTGACTCCATGATCCACCCAACAAGGATCAGCTCTTGGAGGAAGTGAAGGTTTCCAGCGGGATGTGACCAATGTGGGCACTGGGGTGTCCCATGTCCGAAACCACAGGGACCATCCCACCCCTCCTGGCCCTCCCTGGGGTGTCTGTGGGGACCCTGTGCTCACGTCAGTCCCTTGTGTCAGAGAGCAGAGACTCCTCACCCTCAGTGAATTAGAGGGTGTCACAGGGTGACACATCTCACAGGTCACCTGCCAGGCCTTCCCAAGGGAAGCAGGAGGATGACACCTGAGCTCTCCCTCTTTTCCTGGGATGGCCAGTGCAGCTGGATCACACCCAGCTGGGAGCAGCTGCTGGCACAGGTCATGCTGAGGTGTCACCACCCTCTTCCCTGGGCTGGGATGAGCCCCTTGCCGTGGGGTGTCCCTCTGGACAGGACCCTCCTTGAGGTGCTCAGGGGCTGATGCAGTCCCAGGTCTGCAGGCCTGCAGGGATTTAGGGTGCTCCTACAAGCAACAGCAGATTTGGGTGCTGCTGGATGCACCAGCTTTGCCCCACAACCCATTTTGAGGCAGAGGAGAGCCTGGAAAATCTGTCTCTCCAGGGTGTAAGTCCATGGAGGTGTGGAGGTTAAGGAATTTTACATAAATATTTGACTCTACCTTTACAGGCAGCAGAATCCTTGCTTAGGGGCACTGTTCCTGAGATATTTACCAACTGCGCAGTTTATTGGCAGTGGGCAGAAGTAATTTAGATTGTCTCATCGTGATCACTGGAAGCAATTTCAAGGAAGTACAATCCTGCTTTGAATGGCTCTGTCAGATCCTTGTCTGCCTCCTTTAATTGCTTTTCCTACAGGATGCTGATGCTTTAGATTGCAAACCCTCCGAGGCAAAGACTGTCTCTTTGTTCTGGTGTGCAGAACATATCCTGCAGTGAGGGCCGGGGCTCCAGCTTGGCTGCAAACATCTGGCTGCTTGAAACACTGTGCTCAGAGAGTGCCAGGAGGGTGTGAGGGCTGGGGGGGCCCTCTGGGTGCTGGGTGACCCCTGGCACCCGCAGCACCCACACTGCACCCAGGGATGTGCGTCACCGCCCGCCCTTCCAGCTGCCCCGGTGTGTGGCACAACACAGATGGGCAGGGCGTGGAGTAAATCATCTTAATTCCAATCTCCCACCTCCTCCTTTAGCCAGCCAGAAGAGTTTCTCCTCTGGAATGCCCTGAGCTGAAGGCCCCACACGTGACACCTTGGGGCTGGCATCTCCAAAAGCTCTCGGGGGAGAAAGGAGAGGTGGGAAAGGGGTCATGGAGAACGGAGAGTTGGCTCTCCCACCGAAATAACCCACCCCTCAGGCCATCTCCAGTTTAGCTGAAGAGCCTCTGGTGTACCATGGCATTGACTTGACTGATGGTGAATCTCAAGTGGCCTCAGAATAAACAGGAGTTACTTGAAACAGAAAAGGCAGAGGAAAAGAAAGTGGCTGTTTAAAGAGACACGAAGCACCACCAGAGCTCATTTAAAAGCCTTTCCTCCATTCCCCTATTAGCTTTTAAAAGTGGAGGAGCTTCTGCTTTCCTCTCTGCTCTTCCTAAAGTCTCAGCCTGCCAAAATCATGGCCTCCCAGCTTCCAGGCTCCACAGCCACCCTGCAGTCACAGCCTGGCAAAACCTGCCTTCCCATTTTGTCCTCCAGAAGGCACCTTGCTGCTGCTGCTGCCCTGCAAGAGGCTTGATTGCCCGGGTTTGGATATGGGATGGGGTTGCTTGGTGTATTTATTATTCAGCAGGGAAGGTTCAACCCTCCAGCTCTGCCGTCACCTCCTGGAGGAGCTCCCTGCCCTCCATCCCACCTTGACCTCACTCCTGATCCTGGGTGTGGCTCTGGCTGCCCTGCAGGGCTGCTGGTGATGGAGGACAGGCAGTGTCACCTCCTTCTCTGGGGCTCAGCTGCTGCTTGTCCCAAAAGCAAATCCCCTGTGGGGCTCTCCACCGTGGGGACAGCAGTGTCCCCTCCCCAGGGGATGGACACCCCCGGGGGTGCTGGTGAATCACCTGCCCCTCACTCTCCATGCCCAGGACAGTCAGGCTGGCCAGCCAAGCCTGTTCTTCAGGTACAGCTGTGCACTTCCCCTGAGCAGTATTCCTGCTCCAAATACACAGTGCTGGAGGATCAAACCCAGCTCTGTAATTCCCAGCCACAGGCACTGGCAGGAGCCACTGATGCCACCCAGGTCCTTGTTCCCCTTCCATGCCACACCACCATCCCTGGAGAATAAGTGGGGGCTCCAGGGCTGGGGTTGGTGTGCTGCTCTGCACCCCCAGGGACTGGCTCTGGTAACATGGGGGGGGTCTGAATCCACATTCCCAGCGCAATGTTTGTACCTGCAATTCTGAAACCTCCTGGGAACCCAGGAGCTCCGTGTTTGCTTCCCCAGCAAATCAATTTCCATTCAATGGTGGCTGTCAGAGCACTCTGAGGTCTTCTAGAGAACAGCTAAATAAAATAATTTCCCAGTTTAAAGTTCAGGGAAGCTGTGGCTGCCCCATCCCTGGAAGCATCCAAGGCCAGGTTTGGAGCACCTTGGAGTAGTGGAAGGTGTCCCTGCTCATGGCAGGGGCTGGATGAGTTTCAAGGTCCTTCCAACCCAAACCTTTCCATGATTTCTCTGTTTTTAAAGCCCAGTTGGCAACAAATAGTTGAGCAGGACAGGTTGGGGATCCCATGGAGGGAAAGTGAGCTGCTTCAGTCCCTGCCAGCTTGAGGGTGGGTGGTGAAGCAGAGTGAGCCTTGTCCTCAGCCCAGGAAAGCATCAGCCAGGTGGAAACTGAGTGGGGGGATGTGGGGGAAGAGTCTTCTCTTAACTCATGGTCCTGTTCAAGCAGTTTGACCCAATCACCTCCCCAGCAGAAGGAAAGTGGCTTCAGAGGGTTCTGATGTTCTGTGAACACCCTGAGCACCCCAAAGAAGGACTTGTCTTACTTCCTGCACTGGTGGAAGTTTGCTCTGGCCATGGAAATGTGCATGGTGGGCTTGTTTCACATGGAGGCAAACCATCCCATTGGTGGCTTGCTCTGGGTGAGGGAAGGGGTTTGAGGATGGTACATGGTACATGGAGAGCTGTGCCCTGCCTCAGCCTTGCTGACTGAAGTAGCTGATTCCTTCTCAGCCAGAGGCATGAGGGCTTCTCCTTCCTGCTGATTCCTTGGCCAGGGAAGCATCATTGCTGGAGGAGGAGCTCATTTCAAGGGCTGAGGGTGAAGCACAGCCTGGGAACACTGTAAAACAAACCAAACCCAAATGTGGGATCTCTCCTGCCAGGCACTTCAACATCAACTCTACTGCCCTGACCAAGCACGATGAGAAGAATGTGAAACCCAACTCTCCTCCCCTTGTCAGGACCACCATAAATCACCTCCCTCCTGTGCACTCATCTTCAGGATGAAGAAAGGGAAATGCAGTAGAGAATCCTCAAAAAGAGGCAAGAGACCCCCCTTTTCTCACATGCAGCTCATTTTGTCAACTCCTGTTTGCACAATCTGAAGCCCATGATTTAAAAGCAGTGTTGGTGTGAGAAAGCTGGAGATGAACATGTGTCCAAGCACTGGAGCTCCTCTTCCAGCAGGATAAAAGCTCGGGAGATGTCAGCAGTGCATCTCTGATGGTTGGAGATGACTGGACTTTAAATTCAGATTGTCAGCTTTTACTGTGTTACTATGGCTACTTAAGCTGCCAAGGCTTGGGCACTGCTCCCTGCTCGGGATAAATGTCCACTGGGAGCTCTTCCTGGAGTGCAGGAAGACCAGGACGTGGCATGGGGTGGGTCAGCAGGGCGTGCAGCCCCTGGGGGGTCCCAGTGCAGTCCATGGCTCATGGCTGGGTATGAATCAGCTCTTCTCTTGCCTTATCTCTTGCAAGAGCTGCACATTGAGAAATACAACGGCAGCGTGGTTTGCCAGCAGCATTTCTCCCTGCCCTCCAGCAAATTGGCCCCTCTGGGGCATCTCTCCATGTCTGAGATCCAGCAGGGGCTTGCTGGGGGTGGCCAGGCCCAGGGAGAGCAGTGGTGCCTGGGGGGACAGCACGTCTGAGGCTGCTCCAGCCACTGAGGGGGGTGTGTGGTCAGTTCCTACCAAGGACCTGAATCCATGAAGGGTCTGGAGCACCAGGAGAGGCTGAGGGAGCTGGGAAAGGGGCTCAGCCTGGAGAAAAGGAGGCTCAGGGGAACCTTCTGGCTCTGCACAACTCCCTGACAGGAGGGGGCAGCCAGGTGGGGCTTGGGCTCTGCTCCCAGGGAACAGGGACAGGAGGAGAGGGAATGGCCTCGAGTTGCACCAGGGGAGGTTTAGACTGGATATTGGGAAAACTCTTTCCCAGAAGGGGTGGGCAGGCATTGGAAGGGGCTGCTCAGGGCAGTGGTGGAGTCCCCATTCCTGAAGGGGTTTAACAGAGGAGTGGATGTGTCACTTGGGGACATGGGTTGGTGCTGGGCTTGGCAGTGCTGGGGGAACCAGTTGGACTCCATGGTCTTAAGGGCTTTTCCAATCCAAACAATTCCAGTGGGGCAGCAACACCCAGCCCCCAGAGGTGTTCACCAGAGGCAGATGCAGAGGATCCCCGTTCTCTTTTGACCCACCAGAGCCCTTTGCCTCCCCTCGTGGGGGTCACCACTCCCCCTTCACGGGGTGTCCAACCCCTCCCATGGCACAGGGCATCAGGGCAGGAGCATTTCCCTGCTGCCAGGCCGGGCCCAGGCTTGTCAGGCATCTTCCCTCCTGTGTTTTGCTGCATGGAGACAAATTTGTAGGGAAGAGCTGGAGCCAGTGGCCAGAGCAGCTGCTGCACGAGGGGGTTGTTATGACAAAGCCAGCGTCACGGCTGCTGCAAAATAAACTGAGTGGGGAGAGGGTCAGGCACTGCCTGAGAAATTAGGTCAGTGGCACGCTGGGCTCCCGGGGGGGATGGGAGAGGAGCTGAAACTTCCACGTCTTGCCATAGAATGTGGGGTAAAGGGGCTTGGCTAACTCTGACGGGGAATTCACACCGTGTCCTGGCCCCAGACCTGGCAAATTCGGGGATGGGAGAGGGAAAAGAAAGCTGGAAAACAAGGATGCTTCCTTTGCCACCCCAAAGCCAGCGATACCCACCCTCCCCGGGACAGCGCTCAGAAGCTGGGGAGCTGACAGCCAAAAGGAGCTTTTTCTCTGAGCAGTGCCGATTGTCACACAGTGCTGTCTGTCACCCGAGGCAGGGTCAGATCCCCAGGGTCCTCACCCGGGGGGAGGCCGGCAGAGCCCGGGAAGCCGCTTCCCGCAGGTTCCAGGCACCCTCTCGTGGTGAGCGCCCACGGGCCGTGGGGCCGGGGGTGCCCCCGGGAGGGGCTCGGTGCTCGGCACCGCACACGGGGAGCCGCCAGAACCCCCGGGGAAACCATCCCGGCAGCTGGGATTTATTTCTCCAGCCTCAGGACAACCCCAGTGTTTGGCGTTGCTCTCCCCCTGCGATAATGTGAAAGCGATAATGTGGACAGAACACTCGGAAGCTGGTTTCTCCTCCGGCTGGATCAACCTGCCCTTCTCCTTCTGACGCGTTTCCCGCTGAGAGGAGCTTGCAAAATAAATCAGCGCTTTGCATAAACAAAGCCCCGAGAGGTGTTGGTGAAAAAAGCAGTGCTCAGGAGCTTCACGAACGAAGCTTTTTTTTTCTATGAAAACAAATACCGAAGTTTTCTCTCCCTCCGAAACTTCTCGCCCTGAGAAGGATTTCTCCATGCGGCCACCCAGTTTCCCCCTCCCACCACCTGGGAGCCGAATCTCAGTTGCTGGAGGTGCCTCCCCTTCCTCTCGCCCCTTCAGGGGGGCTTGGAATGAAAATCCCGGTGGTTTTCCCTGCGGGAAGGCTCCGCTGCCGGGGCCCTTTCCTCGCCCAGCCACGTCCCGCAGCCCGGCGCAGGAGCACGGGGGCGGGTGGGTGTCCCCACGCGTGGGTACGCCCTGTCACACCGGCACAGCCCCGCTCCCCGAGTGTCCGAGCCCTCTCCCCCGCCCGCCCCACGCTCGCTGCCTGGGCTCCCTGCGACTTTAAAGTTCCCTCGGCGCGCCGAGCGAAAGAGGGAGGAGAAAGAAAGCGTTTCATCATCGCTGCCGGGAGCCGACTTATAAAAACTTGCGGCTGCCGCTGCCCGGCTCACTCGCAGCCTCGCAGGGATCCCGGCGCGGTCCGTGCGGGCTGCGGGCGGCCGGACGGGCCCCAGAGCGGAGCCAGCCCAGCAATCCCGGGCTCCCCGGGAAGCCCTCGCCATGGGAGCCCACCCCGAGGTCGGCAAATCCCCAGTTGACATCCCCAAGAGCTCCGGCACCTGCTCCAGGGGTATCTTCTGCAACATCAAAGTAAGGATGGGGCGGGGATGCTGGCGGGGAGGGAGGGGGGTTCCTGCCTGGAGAGGGACCCCGGCCCGCCCCACGCATCCCCGTGTCCCTCGCAGGCACCGCGGGGGAAAGGAAGAGTGTTTGACCATGCGGAATTTGAGCATCAGCTCCTGGGGCAGCCCCGGGGAACCCCGCCCGGTGCCTGTGGGTCCGGAGTGATGCCCCGGGTGGGTGTTTCACCCCACAGAGCAGCTCTCCGTGAGCTTCCCCACGGCGTCTGGTACACGGTGTGCTGCTGCTTAGGGAATGATTAACCACATCCTGGTGTGAAAAGAAAGCACTGCCCTGGAATAACACGCGCTCGCTTTAAAAACTTGGGTGAGCAGAGTTTTGGAGCGACAGACACAAAAGCCCGCCGGGTCGGGGGTGGGTTTTCCGGCGCTGGCTGCCCCGTTCCTCACCTGCTGTCACCTGAGAGCCGGCCCTGCCTGCGCTCCAGGCTCCTGATCTCACCTGCGTGCGAACACACCGCTCACCCCGGCCCTGGGACCCGCTTCACACCCTGCCAGCCATCCCGGCTTCACACCGCCCCTCACCCGGCTTTTTCCCCCGCTCTTTGCCCCGTTTTTGGATGCGCGCCGGGGCTGTCACACGTGCTGGTTCCTGCCCTCGGGACATCCGCCTGGATGTCCCTGCCAGGGTGGGATTTCAGCGCCTCCACACCTCGGAGCAGCCGGGTGCAGGTTTTGGGGGCGGCCGCTGCCCTGGGCAGAGCAGGGATGTGGAGATGTGCGGGGGTCCCGGCGGGCAGCTCCCCCTCCTGCCGGGGCTGCCGGGGCCGGGCTGTGCCTTCCCACCCGTGTCGTGGGTCCGAGCGTGTGTGCTGTGCTGTGTCAGCCCTTCCCAGCCCGGGGTTTTCAGGATGTGTGGCCCCGGATGAGCTGTGGTGGTCGGGATGGGTTTGGGGTGGGTTTGAGCTTCTCTCACCCTGCTCCTCCCTGGGCTGTGCTGGAGTTCTGTGGGATGCTGTAGGGCGCCAGGGGGGCTGTTCCCAAGCGGCTGCTCCTCCTCAGAGCCCCCAGGGCTGCAGGCATGGTCCCAGATGGTGTCTCCCAGCCCCACACCCCCGAAGGTCCCCACTGCCCAGGCTGGGCTATTCCAGCAGGTGACTTGATGACACTTTTTGGCTGTGGGCTCCAGGAGAAAGAGCTCGAGATTACCCTGGGTGATTTGGGGCTGCCTCTGGGCTACTCTGATGTTCCTCTGCAGGGGATTCTGACCTGTCCCCTGCTCTGCTGGAGGTGCAAGACGTGCCCCCAGCCCCTGCCAGGCTGCTGCAGTAATGACCCTGACTTGGGGTGAGTAAAGTCACCCAAAACCAGAGCCCTTCTTACAGTTCATGCTCTTTCCTGGAAACCAGCAGCAGGCAAAAATAGCCTGGAGTGAAAAAAACATCGCCAAACCCTCTTGCAGGATGTCAGACTTCTGGATTAAAAAGCAAAAGCCCCAGCAAATAAATACTACTCCATTTGTACACCCCACAGGCAGTTGTAGGGTGTGGGATGGGGGTGCCCCAGAGTCAGGCTGGGTGCTGAGCACCCCACATGCCCCAGAGCACTTGGATGAGACCTTTTAGGGGCATCTGGCCAAGGGCAGATGACTTGGGGCTGTCACTTTGCGAGTGGCAGTAAAACCATTGCCTGAAGAGCAGCTTCAAAAACTGCTTTTTAAACTTTTTCTTTAAAACTTCTAGTTTAAAATTGTTTCTGGTTTCAAAAGTCAACAGTCTGGCAGTGGCACCATGCAAGCACATGCAGGAACAGTTTGAGCTCTACCCAAACATGCTCGTTGGCATCAGAGGGGTGATGTGCTCCACCTGGGATGGTGGGCACTCAGGACACCCATCCCTCAGAGAAATATTCTTGCTTTTAACAGAAAATGTATAAATTGACAGGCAACCAATCCCCCACCCTTTCCTGACCTATTCACTCTTCCTGTCCTGTGGGGTTTGCATTAAAAACATATACATTAACAAAAGAACAGCTTCAGGGTCAGAAAGCTTTAGCTTGTGTACAGTGTCAGTCCCCTCAGCCCCCAAAAACGAGGAGGACCTCAAAGTGTCACAGGGGAGTTCCCAGGTCTGGGGAGTTTTGGACTGAATGGTCCTCAGAGGGCAAGGCATGGTCAACATCTGGGTTTGAGAGGGTTTGCAGCTCTTATTTGTACATGAAGCCACAGGTGCTGTGAATGATGGATTATAAAAAAGCCTCCTCCAGCCCCAAATTCTATGGGAAGCTGAGGGCATCACCCTCCCCAGAGGCGTCAGACACAACATCCTCATAGAGGCAATGGCAGTTTCTGATGGGGACAGTATTTCCAACACAACAGATTCCCTGCTTTTAACAGGCTTGGAAGGACATGATTAAGACTTGGAAGATTAATTACAAAGATCATATTTAATCCCCAAAGCCCATGTGATGGGAACATATTCAGGGTGCCTTTTGCAGGGCTGGGGCCAAAGTAACAAACTATTTTTCCATGTAAACCTTCTTGCCCCTCTACGATCCTTGTGAGAGGAACCACCACCCCCTGCACCCGAGCCATCACCCCTGAGCTTTGGAGGTGTGGGAACACAGTGGGATGGACATCAGGGAGGGAGAAGTCCTGTGCAAAGGGGCAGTTTGGGGGATTCTCTGGGTGTCTGAGGAGTGGGGTGGGGTTGGAGTCACGGGGACGCTGCTGGGATGCAGGAACGGTGCGGCTGCACTTCAGGAAGCAATTCCCCGTGGATGTGTGCCCTTGGATCCGTGCTGCTCCCCGTCCCCTCTGCAGCCCGGCTGTGACAGCTCCTGTGGTGCTGTGCAGTCGCTCCCAGCCGCACGTGGGTGTTTGGTGGCTGTGGCAGTGACACCGGCGGGCTGGGTCTGCGCTGATACCGCCGGGCTCCGCCTGGGGAGCGATTGCTGCTGCCCTGCCTCACTCCTGGAACGAGCCCAGCCACGGCTTCTGGTGTGAGAGCAGGGCTGCCCAGCCCTCTGCCCGCTGCTGACACCCTGATCCCCCCTGCCAGACACAAAGCAGGACACAAAAGGACTTCAGGTTCTGGGGCTGGGAAGTTTGGGGGCTGCTGAGCTCTGACCTCGCCCAGAAACCTGGAGCATCCCAGTAACCCCAGAGCATTGGTGGAGATGGGGGTGGTGATGAGACATTTAGATGGGGTATTGGGGAGAAACTGCTCCCTTTGAGGGTGGGGAGGCCCTGGCACAGTTGCCCAGAGAAGCTGTGGCTGCCCCATCCCTGGAAGTATCCAAGGCCAGGCTGGATAGGGCTTGGAGCACCCTGGGACAGTGGGAAGTGTGTGTCTAGATGGGCTTTAGGCTCTCTCCCCACCCAAAACATTCTGCAGTTCTGTGATTTCTCTGGTGAGCAGGGACATTCCCCTGCTTGGACGTTCACCAGAGCTCCCAGGGTTGTGCTGACTGGCACTGGGGTTTGGGGGACTTGAGGCTGTGCTGCTCAGCAAATGCAGGATGAACCCAACCTGGTGGCACTGGGGATATTGAGAACTTCACAGCCTAAAGGATCAAAACAGGTTAAAAAGGTGGAGAAGGTGGTTGGTCCTGTTGATACCCACACATGGTCCAGGGACCCCATCAGTGTCCCCCAGTCCAGAGCCCCAACCATGTGATTTGAGCTCATGTTGGGCTTGGTGATCTTGGAGGCCTTTTCCAACCTTAATGATGCTATGATTCTATGTCCATTTTCTGCTCCAGACAACCACTGGAAAAGGATTATTTCACAGGAATTCTCTGTTTACAGAGCCTGAGATATTTTGGCTTCTTTGTCTTTACTGTCTCATTTGTGGTTTTGAACTATTTTAATTGATTTTGGGATCCCCAGAAAGATGACAAGGAGGAGAGCTTTATAAATATCTTTTGATTTAGAGGAGCTGGACTGGTTTCAGCTGGAAGCTGGAGAGCACAGAGGAGCAGTGTGAAAGTGTTGTGAGTGCAGGCAGGGGAAGGCTTTTTATTTTCCATGCCTGCAGACCGCCTGGCATGGAAAAGGAAACAGGAGGACAACAGAGAATTATTCTCACTTATGTCAGCCGGAGGTGATCCAGAGAGAAGTTTAAAAGCCTCAGGAGAGGTTTAAATTGGGTGTTGTACTGGGGCAGGGAGAGGGAGGGAATGGAAGAAGGTAGGAGAGGGGACAACGAGGTCAGGAGGAGGCTGTGGGCTCTCAGAGTGTGATAAGGCTTGGAAGCATCCCAGGGTGAAGGTGTTGGGAGCACACAGGGAGCAATGAGCAGGAGCAGGGAGCTCTCGCCTCCCTGGGGAGGCTGGATGCCTCCTGCAGAGGAAACGGAGCCTGGTCTTGGGGTCTGAGGTCCTAACAGCAGCAGGGCAAGCTTTTTGTCCCTTCCTTCCAAGGGACTAAAGGAATTTGCTGAGGAGTGTATTCCAGAAGCCTGGAGATGTACCAGTTGTGCTCTCACATCCTGTTGGAAAAGATTATGGCTTGCTTTGTTTAGCCACAACAGGAGACTCATCAAGTCACAGATCTGGAGGCAGCGTGGCTGTAGGTTTGGAGAGGGAAACACAGAAAGGAGAAAGTCATGGCTGATTGGAGCCATTGATTTAATCAAGAAAATCAAGGCAATATTGCAATCCTGGGCCCTGCGCAGGCAGGCACGGCAGGCTGGATGGGTGTTTGTGGCAAAGGAGGGTCTTCAGTGACAGTGACCAGGGTCTTCCAGCACTCAAGGTGATGGTGCTGGCACCTGACAGCATAGGTTGGGTTTGGATGGTCCAGCACTGTGGTCACATCTGCTTTTTGGTGGGATCAGGCTCCGGAAGGGAAGAACCACCTGGTCTTCACCAGCAACACCAGCAGTGGGATAAGGAAAAGGATGGTTTGGAAAGTTTAGTGGGGTCAAGGTCTAGGAGGCCTGAGACAAGGTAATTTTATGAGGGGCGAGGTGGTTGGGTGCCCAAACACAAGCAAGGAGTGGTCAGCCCAGATAAGATTATCGGGAGCAGGACGGGAGAGGAGTGACGCTGATAGGGAGCACGAGGCACGGCCGGCCCGGCGGGAGGAGTGTTTGCACACACTTCTGGGTCAGGCAAAACCCTGGACCTGCCCTCAAGGAAACCCTGGTTGCATCCTGATGGCCCAGAACGAAAAGAGACCTTCAGGAAAGAATGAGGGAAGACCAACGACCCGACCTGCCACAGGGAGGAAAGGCTGCGGGATGCTCGCCATCCTATTTTGAGGGCGGGATTTTCTTGGGAAGCATCCCACTCTGAGGGTCTGTCTCAGCAATCCTCTGCAGCCAAAACCTCCACTCTGGGCACAGCTGGGCCTTGCAAAGTCACCGGGACACAGTGCCGGGAAATCCCGTGTCTGTGTTTGTTGCAAAAAGAGCAAATATTGTCTCTGCACGTGACAGTTGGGGGGTGTAAAACGTGCCTGGCCTGGCAGCAGACAGTCGTCATTCCAGTGTGCTGCAGGCAATCCCTGATCCAGTTAATTTTTATATCATTTTATTATTTGAGATAGAAATCCCGCTTAGAAGCCAACTTGTGCCATCGGGCCAGACCCAGAGGTTCTGTGCTAGAGGATGGGCTCTGTGCAGGGTGTTTGGTTCCTTTTGGGGAAATGCTGTGCTTTTTTTCATCTTTCATGGTACTTTTTGATCTACAAATCCAGGCAGCTGCCCTTAGGAAAGTGATACCAAGGAGGGATGTGTTTTCCCACTCATGCCTACACTTTCCATATCCAGCTGATACATTTCTTGTGGACTGAGTGACCTCAGCTGTCCTACTGCAGGAGGATCTCCCAGTGTAGTAAGAGTTGATCACACACAAACTCTAAAATATACACTCTGTCTTACCTCTGTTGAAAATTTGGGGACATTCTTATTAATTCCTACAATTCCCTCCTCCCTTTCTTTTGTGGGTTTTTTTTTGTTGTTGTTGTTGTTTTTGGTTGGTTGGTTGGTGTTTTGTTTTGTTTTGTTTTCTTTGTTTTCTTTGTTTTTTTGTTTTGCAAGCTCAGGAGATTAAAGTGGAGGGAGTCTCCAGAGGTGGGCAGCTTGTAATCTCCTGCTTTGTGAGAAATGTTCCCTGATTTTGGGAGGAAAGCCTTCTGACTGCCCACTCAGGTCAAACAATTTTGCTTTGGACTCAGCTCCAATTGTACTCTGCATAGGGAAAGAACTAATGGAGCATCCTTACTCCTAGTCCTTTCCAAAGGTTTACTCCAGCCAGATTAATTTTGCTCTTGGCTGTGTCCTACTTTGGTGTCATCAGTCACCTGGGAGCACTTGGGCAAGTTCTGGGAGGGTCTCCAGCTCTCCAGGCAGTCCTTGTGTCCATCTAATGAGCAAAGCCCTGGCTCTTCCCATCCCCACTGCCGTGGGAAGGATGCCGGGCACGGAGATCAGCACAACATTTCCACCCTCTTTATCTCCAGCCAGGGCTGCCAAGGGGAAGACACTGAAAAATGAAGTGGGGGATGACTTTGGACATGAGCTGTGGAAGCAGAGCAAGGAATTAACCCTTAAGTTACTCCTCCAGGTGGAGCAATGGCCACGCTACACGTAGCAGGATCCTCCCAAACCTGTAGTCCCTGCACAGCAGAGTTAGGTTCTCACCTGGAGCAGTCTTATCATGACTCCTGGAGATCCCTGGAGGCTCCACAGAGATGGTTCACTCCTATGAAATGAAACCTGAGTCTTTGTTGGACACATCTCAGATGGAAGTTTAGGCTGGGGTTGACCAAATCCTTGCCAGCTCCCATTGTCCAGAGCATGGAAGGACCAGTCCTCCCCCTTCCCTGCAGTGGGGTGGGTTTCTCTTCCTTTGGAAAAAGCACTGCCCTGGGAGGTGCTGGTCCCCACGAGCTGGGTGGGGGCAGCAGCCTGTCTCCCCCAGGAGCTTGCCTCCCTTCTAAACGCAGCTCCTTTTGGAAAGGAGTCAAGTGCCTTGTATAAACAGCCTGGAGTCAGGATTGCTCCGACAGACACGCAGGGGTGATTACGAGGGGATTTTGGGGGGTCCATGTGGGTGCACAGCTTTGGCCTTCCCGTGCTCCTCCCTGCCTGTCTGCAGCCACTCCCTGCCTGCAGCTCCAGAACACGCCAGGCTCCCGTGGGAGCCGCTGCTCCGGAGGGTCAGCACTTGGGAGTGCCCCCGGCTCCTCAGCCTCCCACCGCGCCTCCGCCCTGGCCTCCGCCAAACCTCCCTGCAAGGGAGCTGGGCTCTTCCTTGAGAGCCCCTTCTTGTCGTTAGGGGAGATGGATGACGGCAGCTCCCTCCCCTCCTGGGGCAGCACTGCACATCTGGAGCAGCTGGAAGGGCCGGGCCAGCGCTGGTTTCCATGCACCGGCAGGTCGTGGGTGGTCGGCATGAACACACAGGGATGGGAACAGGGGATGGGAGAGACCCATGGGGACCTGTGAGGGGACACAGGACTGGTGCCCTCATGTCCACCAGCCTCAGGGGGTGCATGGGCTCCTTTTGGGGAACCCTCCAAGTAAGGCCCTCTCCCAGTTTTTTGCACTCAGAGCTTTCAAGGTTTGGGGTGTCCTTATTTTAATTAAAACTGAGTCTGCTGAATGCAGGGGGAGTCTGGAATCAGGCCTCATCTCACCTCCAGACTCTTGGAGAGTGTCTGGAAAAGCCACGCTCCAGCTGCACAAGTCCTGGAGCAAATGTTGTTTTGCCTTTCTCTGGCTGTTTTGGGTGGCAGGTCCTTCCCAAGGAAAAAAAATCACCCCTGCCCTTCCCCTCCCATTCTCTGGGCTCTGCACATCCAAGGGCTGAGGCTGCTGTGTGGTCTCAGGGTGGGATCACATCCCTGGAGCATCTGTCCAGCTTTGCTGCCTTTCCGGTTAATCCTGCAGACAAGAGCTGGATGAGAAGGATCCATGGGCAGGGGGAAGCAGACACACCCCAAGGTTTTCCTCTCGCTTTGGTGGTGCTCTCCAGCTGCACTTCTCCTGCCTCGTCTCCCCTCCTGGCAGGAAGTCTGAGTTTGTTCCCAGGCATCCCTGGATCCAGGGCTCCCTTTTGGCCATCCCAGGTTATCACCAAGGCATGAACACATCTTGAGCCATCTCCTGGCAGTTCTGCCTTTTCCTCCCTGCCCTCTCTACCCATGGCTTCTCCTCTCCTCTCCTCTCCTCTCCTCTCCTCTCCTCTCCTCTCCTCTCCTCTCCTCTCCTCTCCTCTCCTCTCCTCTCCTCTCCTCTCCTCTCCTCTCCTCTCCTCTCCTCTCCTCTCCTCTCCTCTCCTCTCCTCTCCTCTCCTCTCCTCTCCTCTCCTCTCCTCTCCTTCCCATGGTCCATCCATGCCTCCAAACATCTCCTTCCAGCTGGGGTTGGCATTCTGGGGAGCCAGGCTGCCTCTCCTCCCCATCTTCCCTCCGTGCCAGCATCCTCTCTGTCCTCCCCATCTGCCCTGGGATGGGGCTGACATTTGCTGTGTTAAATTCAGCCTCGGTGATCCACCCTGGTCCCTCCCTGTTGGTAAACAGCTTTGTTTCTCCAGCTGGCACCTGGCTCCAGGAGAGCTCTGTGTCCAGCTGCTCTGCAGCTCAGGCAGTCCCAGACTGCTGATGTTCTGTCAGCTCTTCCTTGCTCCAGTGGCTTCAGCAGTGTCTGGTCAGAGCCACACGAACAAAAATTGATGTTCTCTGGCAGCAAGATCCCCTCTCTGGTTCCCATCCTCACAGGAGTCACCCCTCTGCTCCAGAGCAGCCCACGATGATTCCAGGTCAGGTGGGGAAGGTGAATCTGGCTCCCACCCACAGGATTTTGTCCTGGGATGGGATTTTGAGTGTGGGAGCTGATAGTGGGAGGATGGAGAGGTCATTCAGCTTCAAGAGTTTACTGGCAGATATTTCACTTTGGCCCCGTCTGGGAGGATTTCCCACGTTACACCCCGAATTCCTGTTCTGCAGCTTTTTGTCAGGGCAAAGTTCCAGACTGGGACCTTGTCCTCTCCTTATTGCAATGGCAATGCCAGCCTGATGCCAGCCTGTCTGCTCTCACCCCTCCGAGATGTGGCTGGGGACTCTGATGGCAGCTTGGTGCCTGTGATCCTTCTTTCCTCATTTTTTGGGTGTTTGCCTTTCTCCTTCATCCTCCCCATGGTCTCCAGGTTTTTTCCAAGCCTGCCCTCACACTGCCAGGGCTTCATTTTCTCCTTCTCCTTCATCTCCATCCTCTTCTCTTCTGCTGTCTGTCAGCATCTCTCCTATCCCTTATGCTTTTAGATTCCCAGCCAAGTCTTTTGGCTGGATCTCTCCTCCCTTGCAGGAAAAGACTCCCAAGAAACCTTTTTCTTGCCCATCTTCTACCCAAATTCTGCTACAATTGCTGGGCCTGGCCCTGCATCATCCTCTGCTCCCAAAACACAATTCCACCCACTTAAGGAATTTCCATCCTTCAAGGTGGGTGGACAATTTTTTTGATTTTTTTTAAACATTTAGTGGGTCAGGGCTATTGGGCACTACCACCCTTCCAAATAAGTACTCCTCAGGGCTATTGCTGCTCTCCTGGCCAAGGACATCAGGGATTTGTCAGCCCTGCAGTACCTTTGTTCCCCCATCCATCATCCCGCACTTCCCAACGTTATCATTGAGGGACACTCTTCCGGTATTCAGCAAATATTTGATTTCCTGTGGATCTAAATAAAAAGACCTTCCCCCGTTTGTTTGGTTGGGGGGTTTTTATTGATTTTAAAATACTTTTGGCACCATGTGGATGCATTCCATTCCAAGAAAAATAAAGGAAAACTGTTCTGACTAAATATAGATCAAAAGACACTTGTGAGCTGCCTCTTGCATCCCTGGCTGAGAGCGCTCTCCTCTCGCAGCCCACCCAGGCTCCTTCAACCAGATTTCTCCCTAAACTCTCTGTCTTCCCTGCTCTGCCTTCACTCAGCTTGGCTCCTGGCTGGGCTCACTGCCTGGCTCAAGGGAAGATGCTGGGTTTGGAATACTGTTTTGGAGTCTCCAGTGCTGAGACCACGCTGTGCATATTTCATCCTCTCCCTCTGGGGCTTTTAACGCCTTTCTTCAACTTTTTCTGGCAACGCCCCTTGGAGCAGGTTTGGTTAATTGACTTTCCAGCTGAGTGAATCCTGGGATGCTCCATGCCAGAGGTGCAGCCATTGGCCAAAGCCAGCTGGAATAGGCTCATGCAGGATGTGGTCACCAGCAGTTACGCAGCAGCAGGGCGCTGTGGTCTCATATGGCCTCAAAGGGTGTGCATGGAGAGGCTCACCTGGGATATCAGGGAAAATTCCTCACTGAAAGAGTGGCTAATCATTGGAACAGGCTGCCCAGGGAAGTGGTGGGTCACCACCCCTGGGAATTTCAAGCAGCGAGTAGATGGGGACTTCTCAATATGGTTTAGTGGGCAGGGCGGTACCCAGTCAAAGGTTGGACCTGATGGCCTTGGAGGTCTTTTCCAGCCTTAATGAGTCTGTGATTCCAACTGGGTCCTCACTGGGGTGGCACTCTTTGTTTGCTCACAGGTGTTTGTGCTGTGCCATGGGCTTCTCCAGCTCTCCCAGCTCCTCTACAGTGCCAACTTCAAGAGCAGCCTCACCACCATCGAGAAGCGCTTTGGGCTCTCCAGCCTCTCTTCAGGTTTCATCTCCAGCTTGCACGAGGTAACTAACTGGGAGAGGAACACCCAAAGGGTGGCCAGAACCTGGGGGGCCCCTTCCCAAAACAGGTCTCAGGGCTGCTCACAGCCAGGGCTTCCTCAGCCTCCATGTGCTGTGAGGAGCAGCTGTGCCCTGCTCTGGGGCTCCTCCTTGTCACACCTCATTCTGCTCTACCACATCCCAGGGGGAGCAGAGGGTCCTGTGCTGATGGCCCTTGGACAAGAGCAGACTTCCACTGGAGGGAATTCCAGAATGGTTTTGGTTGAAAGGGACCTTCAAGTTTATCCCATCTCATTTCACCCCCTGCCGTGGGCAGGGACACCTTTCACGCCCCTTTGGTTGCTCCATGCCCTGTCCAACCTGACCTTGGACACTTCCAAGGATCCAGAGGCAGTGACAGCTTCTCTGGGCAGCCTGTGCCAGGGCTCCACCACCCTCCCAGGGAAGAATTACTTCCCAATATCCCATCTAACCCTGCCCTCTGGCAGTTTAGGGCATATTGCTGATCTGGCTTAGGTTTTTCTCACACTTCCTTATCAATAAATCCCTTGGAAGAAGTTTTCTCGTTCACATTTTCAAGAATTCTGTCCTTCCTGGCAGCTCTTCAAGGCCTGGCAAGGGCCCAGAAAAGATCTGCTGGCAGAGATTTTTTGCTGGCACCAAGTGGCAGCACACCTGTGAGCTCCCTGGTGAGCACATGTGGTGTTCCATCAAGAAGTTGGACACTGGGAATCTTCCTGGATCCTTGGGGAAATGGATGTCCAAATCTTACCTCAACCATTTGGGTTTAAAAAGATGTTTCTGGGCCCACTGAGACTTCCTGCTGTCAGTGACTGTGTGAGGTGCCCTGCATGACCAGGACAACAATCTTATTGCGTTGGTGCCTACGGCAATTCCGAGAACAAAACCCACAGAGAGACAAACAAGGGAGCCCACGCAAACATAAATACAAAGTTTTCTTAGCCATACATAGAATCACAGAATGGTCTGGGTTGGAAGGGACCTTTAAAGGCCATCTTGCCCAACGCCCTGCAATGAGCAGGGACAGCTTCAGCATGCCAAAGTTAAAATTATGTTTAGCTTGTCCTGAGCTGGCAAAGCCCATGTAATGGGAATTTTGTGGTGTTCACCCACTTGCCTCAGTGAGCTGAGTGCTTTCATGGCTTTCAAGCTGATGCTATCTACAACTGCAAATGTCCAGGGTCATAAATATTTGCAGTGAGCTGGACTTTGTAGCAGGGCTCATGTCTGTTTGAGTCACAGGAATAGAGGCAAGTTACATTCCTTGCTGGTTTTGGAGGAATTATCAGTTTATGCCACATTGGTTGATCTCTTCTCCCAAGGAACAAGGGACAGGGCAAGAGGAAATGGCCTCAAGTTTTGCCAGGGGAATTTTAGTTTGTGTATGAGAGAAAATTTCTTCACTGAAAGGGTTGTCCAGCCCTGGCACAGCTGCCCAGGGCAGTGGTGGAGTCCCCATCCTTGGAGGGGTTTAACAGATGTGTGGATGTGGCACTTGGGGACACGGGTCAGTGGTGGCCTTGGCAGTGCTGGGGGAGCAGTTGGACTGGGTGGGCTCGGAGGGTTTTTCCAACCTAAATGATTCTGTTTATGCCAACAAGGGGTGTCCATAGGTGGCCAAGGCCAAGGAGTGAACCTCTGGCTGAAGAGGAGAAGGGAGCACGCAGGGAGAGGGAATGCTCCTGTGAGGGTGAAACACCTCCTGATGAGAGCCCTGTCCACCCACCCAGACACAGCTGTGGGGTCTGGATGTCCTCTGTGATGCCTTCTCACGTTCCTCCCCTTTCTCTGTGCCTTTTCCAGATCGGCAACGTGGTGCTCATCATCTTTGTCAGCTACTTTGGCAGCCGAGTGCACCGCCCACGCGTGATTGGCGTCGGGGGGCTGCTGCTGGCCCTGGGGGCCTTCCTGGTGACCCTGCCCCACTTCCTGTCGGGCCCCTACGAGTACACTGCACTCAGCACTGGTGAGTGCCACCAGCTGTGCCCCACACACCCAGACCCAGCTGCTCCAGGATGGGTTACCCTGTGACTGCCCGAAAAATGGGCACACAGGTTTAAAGAGTGGTTGGAGGCAGAGACTTAAGGTGGGCAGTTGCTGATGTCCTGATAGTTTTGGAACCCTTTCTGAAAGCAAAATTTACATGTGGGATTTATTTTGCCTCTCCTGCACATGTTATTCCAGATGTTGTTACAGAATCATGGAATGGTTTGGGTTTGAAGGGACCTTAAAGACCATCTCATTCCACCCCCTGCCATGGACAGGGACAACTTCCATTACCCCAGGTTGCTCCAAGTCTGTCCTTGACCACTTCCAGGGATGGGGCAGCCACAGTTTCTCTGAGAAGGAGTAGGTTTAGATTAAATATTAGGGAGAAAATCTTCTCTGTGAGGGTGGTGAGGCCGTGGTACAGGTTGCCCAGAGAAGCCCAGGAATTATGCACTGGTCAAGTAATGCTAATGCCCCAACTGATTAGTGTTGGACTTGTGTGCAGCCATAGAAGTATAACCAGAAATCACTGAAAAGCTCGAAAGAAAGTACCAAGAACTGTGTTTGACCCAAAAATTCTGTACAGAGCACAATTCTTGGAGAACACCTTTGCTAAACTGAACAGGATTAGAGCATGGACTGCAAAAACAAATGGACAGGACAAAGGTATTGACATTATGAGGGGTGCCTGATGATGGAAAAGAACACATTCAGTCTGTGAACAGCCCCTGAAGATACTTCACTGGTTGAAGTGAAGGGTGGAGCAGGATGAAGACCGCCAGTGCCTGTGCTGTATGAAGAAGCAAAGACCATGCTTTGGAAGGAGCTGGGCTACTCCTAAGCTATGGGGGCAGCAGGCATTCAAGGCAAGGTGTCCTACTTAGGGCAGCCAGCTGACCCCAGAGAGCATCACTCCCAGTTCCTGCCCAGGTACCACAAGAGAGCAGAGACCACAGACAGCAAAAACCAGCCATGGGTTAGGTCTGCCCTCATTAACCCAGAGCACCCTCACTCCATGACATGAACCCCTTAAAAGCTTGATTAAAATCACAGCCTGGTTGTTTGCTACTCTGACCTCGGTGTAATACTCCAAAGGAAGGGCAGGGTGATGAGAACTGCTGAATAAAATGAGCAATCCATCCAAAATCCAGCAGTTTGTGCCTACTCAGTGAGTTTGGGAGATTCCTGATATTCGGGGATTTAGTGTGGGAGGAGGCAGGGGATGTACCTGGTGTTGAAATGCTCGTTTTTTCCCCTCCTAGGTAACAAAAGCCAGGGGCAGGTTGAGCTGTGCTATGCAGAGAGCAGGTTTGTGTGCCCAAACACCACCCGGGACCCGCAGAAGGAGGCCAGCAGCATGTGGGCCATGATGGTCATCGCCCAGCTGCTGGCCGGGATCGGGACCGTGCCCATCCAGCCCTTTGGGATATCCTACGTGGATGACTTTGCAGATGCCAACAATTCCCCACTGTATGTTGGTAAGTGGGACCGTTGCTGTTCATTGTTCTCTGTTTCACGGACTCCCAGGATGGTTTGGGTTGGAAGGGACCTGAAAGCTCATCCAGTTCCACCCCCTGCCACGTGCAGGGACACCTCCCACTAGATCAAGTTGCTCCAAGCTCCAGCACCCTTGTCTTCCCTCTGCAGTGAGGGATTTACTGTTCCAATGAATTGTCCCACCAATTCCTTAGAACTCCCAAATCTGCAAAGAAAGAGGTCTGAAGGAACCTGAACGGTTCTGAAGAAGAAGTGGGACTGGTGTGTTGTTTATAACACAAGTGCTCCCTTTGTGGCTGTGGGAATGTCTGTCAGGGTGAATGGCTCCGGGGGGTCCGGGTTGTCTCAGTATAGCAGAAATTCCATCTCTCCAAGCCCCCTTTCATTTTATGTCTGATGCAGCTCAAGCTCACTGCCTCCTTTTAAACATCTTGAGAAGGTTGTGTAAAGAGCTTCTCTGTAGGAGAGAACTTGGATCCTGTCGCTGCAAGCAAGTCAAAAGAAAATGTTCTGACCTTACGGGTTATCTATTTCAGAATGAGAGGGTTCAGCTGCAGCCAGGGTGGTCTGGTGGCCTTTTTGCCCTCAGAACCTTTCACCTCTCCTGACGTTTGTACTAAAGGTTTTTCCTTGGATCTGAGGATTAGGATGTGTTTGTTTCCTTGGCATCCTAGAGGAAATGAAGGCCTCAGTCCCCTGTGTGAGCCCAGGATGCCACTGCCCTCCTGCTCCCTGGGGTTCATGAATATCCTGGATATTTGTGGTGTAGCTGAGAACTTGTATCGTGTCAGCAGAGCCTTGATGGCAGCAGAGCAGAGGGACTTTCCACAGGCAGCTGCCTTCCCTCTCCTATTCCTGTCAGATAAACACCACCTTCAGTGTCAGGGAAGTGGGGACCTTCTCACCATCTGAGGCGTGACAAAGGGTGGTTTCTCCCCATCTCCTGTGCAGACAGAAGCCATATCAGCATGGAAACTACCATTCCCTGCTCACAGGGGCTCTCTCTGCTCCCTTTTCCCAGCCATCCTCTTTGCCATTGCTGTGTTTGGCCCTGCCTTTGGGTACCTGCTGGGCTCCGTGGTGCTGCGGCTCTTCGTGGACATCGGAAGGGTTGACACTGGTGAGTATTGCTCAGGTAGCAGTGCTCCCAAAGACCTTCTGTGGGCCAGAAGGTCACTCTGAGTTGAAAGGTGACAGAAGCCACCAGTCCTGTCACCCACTGCCCTGGAAAGACCTGACCTGGAAAAGCACCCTCAGCATACTCCTGACAGACACAGGTGGTCCTGACACCACCACAGAAGCAGGGCCCTGGGGTAGGGACATTCCAATGCCCAACTCATGGTGCCACACTGGAGGTCATGGCTGGGGACTGCCAGCTCCCACCACACTGAGGAGGTGTCCAACAACCTCAGCATGGTGGTGGAGGGGAACAGGGAAATCTGAGGAACATGGGGATGGAGAAGACAACCACAGAGCAACAGCTGCCCTATGGATACAGAGAGAACTTGAGTCCACTCATCCTCCTCCCCAGCACCCACCACCAGCACCTGCAGAGAGAGGGGCTGAGCTGACGCCACCGCAGGGATAATTTGCTTTATTCACGGCGTGTGCTTATTATTTCTGGTAACTTAATCACTAAGGAATTCTCCCCAGCTCCATCATTAACGTGGCTTTTCCTGTGTTTCCTTAGAGAGATCAGAGCCTGCCTGACATTTTTGTCCGGTGCCTGATAAGAATAATAAATGAACGTGGGCAGGAAATGCCAAAAAAGCCTTGGCCCACTCCCTGCGGCGGCAGACGGATTTAGCAGCCCCTGCCTGGTCGCTCCATGATGACGTCCAAGCTGCAGAGTGGAGTGGTCCTGTTTGGGGAAGTGGGCTGATTGTTTCAGTGGGGTGTGGGCTCCTCTCCTGTTACATCCTGGCATGGAGCTCCTACCCCGAGCTGGCCTCTGGTTCCTTCCCAGCCACCACATCCTGGCCGTGGGCAGCCAGGCCCCCAGGCCAAGCCAGGCAATCTGTCAAACCTCCCGTGAGCATCACTTGGCCCAGCCAAAGGATGTGTGTGCTGGAGACAGAGAGGCTCTCACCTTCTCCTCCTTTTTCCGGAGAAGGCGCCCGGAGTTTGGTCCACTCGGAAACCGGGAGCTTCTGCCAGCACAGGGCCTTCCCTCGGTCCCTGCAAGCAGAAAGTGACCAAGCCTGGAACAATGGGAGAGCAACCTTTTCCAGGAAGGCAGCGTGCCCTTGCCCAGTCCCTGTCTTGGCTCAGCGTCCCTGTCAGGCAGCATGGTCCCACCCACTGTGTTCTCCAGGCAGAGGATGGAGTCGGGCCCCCCTAATCTCTGCCTCACTGGTTGGCTCAGGGGTTAGAGTTGAACCTGTGCCATCAGCGTGCTTCAATGCTGACCAAATCCATCCTGCAGTCACCTGGGAGGCTCAGCACAGTTGGGATGAGTGGCAGTACAGGACCCTGGCCAGGGAAAACACAGGTCAAACACAACCAGGGCTGGTCTTGCTGCCAACACTGGTGGGAGCTCCCACCTCCATCCATTTGCTCTCACATGCCAGTGGAGAGACCCTTGGGCTGTGCCCACAGGGACTCTTCATACTCCACCAGTCCATATTTCCATGGAGATTTGTCCCTTTCACCCTTGGAGCTCTTACAGTGTGTCCCTGTGTCTTGCAATGACAGTGGACCTGACGCCGAGTGACCAGCGGTGGATCGGAGCCTGGTGGCTGGGGCTGCTCATCTCCTCGGGATGCCTGGTGCTCACCTCCATCCCTTACTTCTTCTTCCCTCGGTACATGCTGAAAGGAGAGGTGAGACCTCATCTCCAGAGGCTGGAACCTCCTGGAGCCAGGGATGTGCTCAGGGACGGAATACCCGTCCCCAGAGGAGAGGGGTGGGAGGGAGGAAGGCAGTCCAGCAACCCTCTCCCATTAAAACAAATTTTAAAAGGTGGAAAATAGTTGACATGTATCATTTTGGTGTTTTCAAAGCCAAACCCCACTGGCTTAATTACAAAAATACTTTAGTTCTGTTTTGAAATTGTTTACTCATTGATTCTTTGAAGGTAAAATCAAAACCAAAATATTTCACAGTTATGGCTAAAGGACTCCCCAGATTTGAGCTGAACTGTCTCTGATTTTCATTTTCAGACTTTTTGCAGAGTTAAAAGGGAGGTGTTTTGTCAGGGTTGAGAGGAGGAAAGATGTCCAAGTTCCTAAAACCTCCCAACAACAAGCTGTTGTCTTGCTGCTCTGCTCAGGGGCTGCAGTGATATTCAAGATAATTCACCCCTTTAATCACAGAATCCTGGAAGGCTGGTGTTGGAAGGACCTTAACACTCATCCTGTTCCAGCCCCTGCCATGGCAGGGACACCTTCCACTATCCCAGGTTGCTCCAAGCCCCGTCCAACCTGCCCTTGGACACTTCAGGGATAGGGCAGCCACAGCTTCTCCAGATTCCCTGTGGCAGGGCCTTCCCACCTCAAGAATTTGTCCCCAAGATCCCATCTAACCCTAATGGCAGTGGGAAGCCATTCCCCCTTGTCCTGGAACTCCAGACCCTTGTCCAAAGTCCCTCTCCAGTTCTCTTGGAGCTCCTTTAGGCCCTGAAGGGGCTCTCCCCAGAACATTCTCTTCTCCAGGCAGACACTCCCAGCTCTCCCAGCCTGGAGAAGTGCTCGGGGCATGTGGGATGGGGCTTTGCTGTAATTGTCAGGCTTGGCTGGGGGTCAAAGGCCCCTGGGACAGACCCTGCCCCTCCTGAGCCTCCCTGTGCCAGGACAGTGGCAGCCCCTCTCACCACAGGCTGCTCCTCTCTCCCCTGCCAGGAGCGGAACACGGAGGCCGGGATGCTCAGGAAGATGGAGACGGGGGCTGCTGAAGAGACCTCCCTGCTGGAGTTTATAAAAAGTAAACTCCTGGCAGGTCCAGGAGAGGGTGGATGGGGATGCTGGGCCGTGCTGGGTGGGCAGATTGACACCAAGAGGGTTTGTTGGGAGTCCTTGGGAGCCCAGCACTGTGTGTGCACCAGCTCCAGCACCACGAGGGCTTAAGGACCACAGGAAGGTGGGCACAGCCTCCCTCTTCTGTGGGGCCTGAATTGTTTCCAAATTTTGCATCGAGGACCTTAAAGCAGTACCAATGTGCCAGAAAAAGGTTGTTTAACCCCAGCCACAGGAGTGGGCACGGGGCTGCCGGCGCCACCAGCTCCTCAGCGAGGTCACCCCACTGCAGCTGACACTGTTTATGTGGAGCCAAAACAGGCTCGAGAGGGATGTCACTGCTGAGGGACCAGATTAATGACTCTTTTAGCTCCAGGATGACTTCTTCCCAGATAAAGCCCCTCCCTCCTTGCCTCTTCCTCCGCTGCAGTCATATCCTGGAGCTGCCAGTTCCCTCCTCTCCTCTCTTTGGGCTTCAATGGATGCTGGCTCTCCACCGCTCTCAGCTGTTTAGAAAACTCACAAGAGACCAAATAAACAGAGTTACTCCTAGGGCCCATCTGCCTCTGTTGACGGGGCCAGAGGACACAATGTCCCACCAGGAAAACACATCCATGGTCCTGCCAGCTGCTGGGATGCATTAGGGTGTCTTCCCTCCTGCTTTCCCATGCCCGCAGACATCCCCAGTAGATCATCATCATCATCCCACAGACATCCTTCCTGGGAACAGGCTAAGGGTGGGGGGTTATTCCCAGCACAAATTGCTGGCGTGAGGATCACACGGCTAAAAGACATTTTTCCTACCATTTCCCTGCAGGATTCCCCAAGATCTTCCTCAGGCTGCTGCTCAACCCCCTCTTCATCCTCCTGGTGCTGGCTCAGTGCAGCTTCTCCTCCGTCATTGCGGGTCTGGCCACCTTCCTCAACAAATTCCTGGAGAAGCAGTATGGTGCCTCCCCCTCCCAGGCCAACTTCCTCATAGGTGAGCACGCATGGAGGCAGAAAGTATCCATCAGCAGGGAGTCAACTCCCCAGGCTTTTTAACTCCTGGAGAAGAAGTCACTGAAAGCTCATTTTTGGATGAGAGCTGGGGTTCACGTTGGAGTTAGTTGGTGACTTTCCAGCTGCCTTGGGTTTGGGCTGCTTTGGACAACAGCCAGACCTGTGGGTTCTCCCAACTCCTGTGAGGTGCAGAGAGCTGCCCCCTGCCCATGGAGGGGTTCTGGGCAGGCAGGACCCCCCTGAAGGCTCCATTCCTCTGCAGGAGCCGTGAACCTGCCGGCAGCAGCGCTGGGGATGCTGCTGGGAGGGATCATCATGAAGCGCTTCTCCTTCTCCCTGCGGGCCATCCCGCGCTTCGCCGTGGTGGTGCTCGTCTTCTCCATCCTCATCTGCCTGCCCATCTTCTTCATGGGCTGCTCCACAGGGCACATCGAGGGCATCTACCACCCCAGGTAATGCAGGTGCTGCTCCCAGCTCCTTGTTTCTCCAGCTCTTACCTGTGGGGAGGGGTGCACGCTGGTGGAGAGGCAGAAGGCATCACCATGGTGCTCCTTGCTCCTTGATCCCCACTGCATGGAGGAGATCTGGGTGCTTCAAAGCCCAGAGAGCTTGGGAGCGTGTTTATCCATGATTTTCTGGGCCAAGCAAGCATAGTGTCATTTTTCACTCTGGGTTTTTAGGGGAAAATTGGTAATATTGTGTCCACATCACTTCACACGCTCCCAGTGTTACAGCTGGACATCATCCTTCTCCTCACCTCAGTGGATATTTTTGGCTCTTACCATGACTTCTTAAGATAAAAATGAGATTTATATACAACCAAGGCTTGATGTCAAGTGCATTGAGCTCATTTCCCAGTGCACTGCCAGCAAGGAAGAGATTTCTGATGCCATCTTTCCACAGGAGGTGGAGCAGGCCCCTTCCCACCCTGCCCAAGGGCAGCTCCCCATTGCTGCAGGGTTCAGGCTCTGTGACTCCAGCAGACACACTCCTTGGGGGAGTGAGGAAGTCAGGGCAGATTTGGGTTTGTCCTCCTCACTTCCACAGTCATCAGGCGTGTTTGGGAACATGCCCACTTTCAGTTTGTGTCCATGTGGTGTTTCCAGCTGTGGCTGTTCACACATCTGTTTGTGCAGCTCTGGATGGAGCCCAGATCCATTTCTCCAGGCTTTTGGCCGATTAATTTTCAGCCAAAAAAAAAAAAAAAAGAAAAAAGAAAAAAAAGAAGTGTGTGAGTATTTGTTTGTAGACATAACATAATTCCTGTGACATCCACTGCACACTTCCAGAGGTACCTGCAGGGATCAGGGGCTGGCAGAAGGCCAGGCTTCTGCTGGCAGTGTCCCAGTCCAGACAGGAACAGGAAAACTGTTCAACTAGTAAAAGGGATTTTTTTTCTCTAATTCCTCCTGTCCTATTTCTTAATTTTTTACCATTTTCCTCCCCTCTTTTCTGGCAGTACACCCAATACCCAGCAGCAGGTTAAGGAACGGGCTGGGTGCCAATGCTCTAAGCAGATCTTCCACCCCGTGTGCCGAAAAAACACCACGGAATATATCTCACCCTGCTTTGCTGGCTGCACCAACAGCACCACCAACCCCTCCAATCCCAGACAACTGGTGAGTAAAGCAGGTGGTTAGCAAGGTGGTTATTCCTTGATGTGAACAGGGGAGTGATGCTGCAGGAACCCAACAAATGCAATAAGGGGATGGAAACTTTTCCCCACGGTGTGCTGAGCCCTGGGAAGGTGCCATGGAGAATTGCTGTGATGCCCTGGGAACCTGCTTGGAGGAACAGGGATGGTGGCAAATCCAATTACATGGCTGTGCCTTAAAAGTGGAGCTGGTGCTCTTGTTGGTGTCCTGCACAGGGATGTGGGACAGTGGGTCACGAGGAGCTCGTGCTCGTGGCGCTGGGAGAATGACGTCTGCTTTGTTCCAAACGTTTCCAACAGATTTACCACAACTGTTCCCTGAATGGGAATGAGCTGTTCTCCACCTACACGGGCTCCTGTCCAGTCAGCTGCTCCCATATGCTCCTTCCTGCCATATTCCTCATCTCCTTCGCTGCCCTGGTCGCCTGCCTGTCCCACAACCCCCTCTACATGATGGTGTTACGGTGAGCGGGGTGGGAGGGGAGTCCTGAGTCCCGGGGTGGGGGGGCAACGTGATGGTTCCCCGTGCTGGGATCAATGGGATGTCATAAACGTGCAACCAGCCCAAACCTTGCTCAAATCCAAGCAGCTCTGACCTCCCGCGGCCTCTCCCCTGCAGGGTGGTGAACCAGGATGAGAAGTCGTTCGCCATCGGAGTCCAGTTCTTACTCATGAGACTGCTGGGTGAGTGCTCATCTCCGGATGAGGCTGGGGGTTTGCTGGAGCCTCGGAATCAGCACCTGACTCCATCCTCTCTTCCCGCCAGCCTGGCTGCCGGCCCCGGCCATGTTCGGAGCGCTCATCGACTCCTCCTGCATCTACTGGCAGCAGCAGTGCTCCCAGCGCCGCTTCTGCGCCTACTACAACAACGATTTCCTGCGAAACAGGTACCCTGAGCCCCGGGCCCGGGCAGGGGAGGGGCCGCAGCCCGGCCTGGGGCCGGCTGGAAGCGCCAGCCCCGGAGGTGGCACGTCCCTGCTCTTCTCCCGGCAGATACCTGGGGCTGCAGGTGGGCTACAAGGTGGTGGGCACCGTGCTGCTGGCCCTCATCAGCTGGAAGGTGAAGAGGAGCAAGGAGTACAACGTGCAGGAGAAGGCGGCGGGGCTGGTGTAGCCCCCGAGGACTGACTGGCACCCCCATCACCCACCGCCACCACTTTGTCTTCTTTGGGTTTGTTTGACCTCCCGCGGGAGCTCCTCTGCAGGTGCTCCCGGAGAGGGACGCTCCGGGCCAGCCCCGTCCTGGGACCGGCAGCTCCCAGGGTTTCCCTGCGGAGGGGCAGCCCCCGGCCGGCTGGAGCAGGAGGCAGAGGGGGCTGGAACGCACGGACCCGGAGAAGTGCCTGCTGCGGGCGATGGTCCCGCTGCGGTGGGACATTCCCGGCCGGGAGGTGCCTTCCCGGCCGGGACAGGAGCAGGGGAGGTGGCTGCCAGCCCGGAGGGGCTGCCCGGTGTCCCCACAGCCCCCACAGAGAGCGGCAGGGACACCGCACACGTGTTGGGACAAGTCATCGCAAGGGGTTTATTGCAGAACAGCTGGGGTTTGTTGCTCTTTTTATTTTTTAAATAAAGGTCACTTTTCCAACTGTGGTGCCTCCTTGGTCTCCCCCCACCAGCAAGACGAGCCCTGGGGAGGCTGCAGGTCACAGCCCGGCCCATGCTGAGCACACTCCAGCTGGGAAAGGGGAAGAAATGGTGGCAGAGGGGGACATTATTCTGCAGCTCCACCGCTGATGGGGAGGGCTGGGTAGGGGCTACACGGAGCTGGGGGGCGGCAGAGGAGCCCTGCCTGCAGTCCCATGGAACCTGCCCAGCCCTGCCCGCATCTCTCTGATGGGCAGGAGCCCTGGGCAGGGGGCTGCAGGCACAGCAGGTTTGGACCTGAGGTTCTCACCCCCAACAGGTTTATTGGTACAGATCAATTCTGGTGATTGCTCCAGCTGGCGCCTCAGAGGAGGGACCATGAACAAAGAAAGCCCTGGCAATTAAAGTTTCATTCCCCCTCCCTCACTCCACAGTCCTGAGCAAGAGCCATATCAGAGTCTGGGGTCCTTCTCACCCTTCCCTGCATTGGTGTTCCAGTTGTTTCACACCCCTCAGGTGGGTTTTGGGTGAGAGTTTGGTGGATTCTGTTAATCCACACTGTGAAGGAGTTGTTAAGAGTACACAGACCACAATCTGCTCCAGCATTTTAAAGCAATATTTTAACTGCAGCTTTGCCTATTGTATTATTAACAATCTGTACTATTGTTATTGGGGTTTGGGGCTTTCTTTCAGGGGTTTTATGGGCTGAATGTATTCAAGTCCTGATGTCCTTACTCACCCCACGGCTTTTCCCTGTGCTCTTGGCCCTGCTGCATCCATGTTCACAGAGGGAGTCAAGGGCAAGGAGAGGACAGGAGGGGACTTGCCCTAGATCTGCTCTGGATCACCAAAGCCTTTACAAAAGCTCTCTCCCTGTTCCTGTTCCACCTCCACCTGGCAGATCTGAACACTCACCTGACCTTCCCTAACTTTCCCCACTTCTTTCACACCAGGGGTAACACCCAGCAGGAGAAGCCCCAGGAGGGGCCAGTCACAAAGTGCACGAGGTGGCCCAAATGAACAGAAGCTCCTGGCCCCAAAGGTGCCAGGGTGGTGGCCCTGTGCACAGGGAAGCTCCAACACCTGCTTCAGGGAGCCTTGGAAACCACCTCTCAGGATGCTGATGTCCAAGCATTGTAACTTTTGCTTTTCTTTGCCTTTCAGCAATCTCTCCTCCTCTTCCAGGTTTTCTGCTACGCCAGTTATCACTGTGCTCGTCATTCTCCACCAAAAACATATTCTTTTCCAGGGAAACAATTCAGAGAACAAGCCATAAGAAAAAGCATTGACCAGAAGAACTTTAGCACAGTGAGTGCCTCAGTCCCTGGGGGTGTGTGAACACAGCGGGTTCCTGACTCAGGGTCAGGCAATTGAAGCAAGAAAGGGCTGAGTTTATCACATCCCACTGCCAAAGCCATCCCCACACAGCCCTGCTGAGCTGCAGCCTCAGGAGCAGCACTCCTGGCCAGCAGAGCCATGGGCTGGGAACAAGGTCAGAAGAGCAAAGAAAAAAGCACAGAGCTGACTGGGGAATAAAGAAAAACAAGAAAACAACACTCAGAGTTTCCAGTTCTGCTCATTTCCCTCAGCCACGGGGGAAAAACAGCCCTAAATATTAAAATATTTTAAAAATCATGGGAGTGAGGCCCAAACAACTCCTGGAGTTCTGCTCTGTGCTCCAGCACGAGCAGCTCTGGGCACAGCCCCAGCTCGGCCGTGGCCGTGCAGCCACTCCCCAGCCTGGGACAACTGAGGCATCTCATCTCCATCCAGCAAAGCCACAGGGTGCCAAAGCCACCTCCAGGGCAGAGCAGCACTGCTCTGTCACCACAGCCACCACAGCTGGCTGGAGCTTTCCTGTGCACATCACCAAAGAGCCTTTCAGTTATGATCTGTGGGCATTTTTTTGCTGTGTGATTATCTATTTCTCAATTAGTCGGACCAAGGAGTAAATACAAAACCAAAAAAAAACCAACCCCAAAGCCCTCTGTGTGCAGAAAACAATGTTTTTTGACAACACAGACCTGGCCAAAGAGCAGGAAGGTTGACCCCCAACACTGTGCTGAGCAGGAGCAGAGCCCCATCCATGTGGATCTGACACTGTTAGGAAGAGTCAAGGCAAACACACAGACTGAAGCAAGACTTGAGTACAAACATTTAAGCAAAAAAGAATTTACTTAAGGAATACTTTTAAAAAGAATAACTTAAAACCCACCATGGCCTCATGGTACCTCCCCCCCTTAAGCTGAGGCTGGTGCTTGGCCTCTGCATCTTTGCAAGAACAATCACCCAAAGAAACAGCAATTTTCTGCCCAGAATCACTTCAGCACTACGGATTCAAAGCAGGCAGCCCAAGACCTGCAGCTAAAGGAGTCTAAAGCATGACAAACATGTTCCAACAGGACTCTGCCTGCAGGAAACAGAAGAATTTAACATGTTTGGTAAATATAACCCTCCCCACCTCTGGCATGGATGGCTCCTGAGGCTGGAAATGCAAGGAGCAGCTTCATTACAGGCACAGGGCTTTGCTGAAGGCTGTTCCTGCTCTTCCTGCTCTTCCCAACACCTGGCAATGCTGCAGGGAGGCAGGAAAAGCCCCAGAGAAGGAAAAGAACACAACAGATGAGTTGAGTGGTGAAGGAGGAATCAAACCACAGGGGAGAGGGGGCTACAAACTACAAAAAGGGTCTGCCAGGAGCCAGCCACTCCCTCAACCCTGAAACAACAAGGAAAGCCACAAAGAAAGGGAAATGCCACTGAAATGTGCAGTAAGACACAAACTAGGAAAATCTCCCACTTCTTTCCCCTCTTCCCTGAGCATCTCTGCCAGGAGGAGGAAGCACACTCACGTGCTGGCAGCTCCTTGACTTTCCCTCTCACTTTGCCACAAGTGCTGACTAATTAATGACACACAAAGCAAGACCTTCCTGCAGCCACTGGAGCAGGAGGCAGCAGGAGACTGCACAGCAAATGCCTGGCAGGACAGGTCCCAGAGGCAGGTATGGATCTAAAAGTGTGCCCATCTCAGTTTCATGCCATGACCCCCTGCAGCTCTGCCACTCTTTCAGTGTTTGTTCCTGGCTGTGGGAGGAGAGCCTGGAAGGAGAAGCAGAGTGAAGCTACCAGGACACAGCCCTCAGCTGAAGAAAAGCTCCCTGGAGCTGATCCAGAGAGGAAATCACCAGACATGGGCACGGAGCTGGGCGCAGGGAGCAAAGCAGGCCAGGCAGTTTGGTTTGGGTGTTTCACACTCCTCCAGTCCCACAGAAATGGGGCTGCACCAGTTTGGAACGATGGGAAGGCAGACACAAAGAGGAAACCAGCTTTTTACACTCTCTCAATGCCTGCCCAACTTAGGGAGCTTGTGCAGTGCTCCCCAGCAGCTCCAACCATGAGGTGCTCAGTGGCTCTGAGAGGCAACAGGGGTCTAAACCATAGCAGGAAATGACAGGCACACTCCAATCTCTAAAACTCACCTGCCAGTGCATTCCTTTCCTAATTTGCTTGGCAACTACCCAATGAAATGCTTAAAGATTAAGTAAAAAGAAAAGCCCAGAGGTTCAGCAGACCAGAGGGGCAAGGGAAGAGGGGAGAGGATAAAAACATCGCAGCATGAAGGGACAGTCAGAGGGAATCACACCAGCAATTGTCACGTTGCTCCCAAGCCCACAAGCAGCACAGGAAGACACCACAGTGCTGACTTCCAGCTGAAGTTCCTTCTTTTTACATCAAGATGAGATTTGAGTGCTCCACACCATCTTACTCCCTCCAGCCCCTCAGCCCTGTCCACCTCTGTTCAGGCCACCTTCACCAGCCACTTCTCGAGGCCCTCCAGGTCAGCCTCTCCCTCCTCTCCCTTGCTGCCTCGAGCACTGCACTCCACAAACTCCACCTTCATGGGCAGCTGGGAGAAGTCAAAGTCCTTGCCCTTCTTCCCCAGCTGGGCAGGGCCCCCTGTGGCTGAGCCATCCAGGCTGGTGGGGGCTGCAGAGCGTGTCACCCGCAGGGTATTGCTGCAGGGAGAGAAGGGAAAGGGTCAGGAGCTGAGGACTGAGGGGAACATCACCTGCACCATGGCTCTGGGATGTCTGGGATCCAGCTCTGCCAGCAGCACGCCAGCTACACCAAGGACACAAGGCCCAGCCCTGTGAGGCTCAGCCAGGGCCCCTGGCCACTATTGGAAGGCACAAGTGCAGCAGCTCAGGGCAGTAGGAGGGCACTCAAGGAGAGGTACTCAAACAGGTCTGGCTTTGTAACAAAGGACAGCAGAAGGCAGATGATATCCCTATCCCAGTTTGCCCACATTAAACACTGGAATAACGGTGCCTAACAGGGCACAGTAACCACCTAGAAATCCAACACCTACACACAGGGAGCTGGCAAATGCCCAACATCAGAACAAGCAGTCCCTATGCTCCTGGAGAACGTGAATATGTGGCAACTGACTCCTCTGCTGAAAGCCAGAAGGTTGGGTGTTCAGCCTGGAGGAGGCACAGCACAAACACCTCTGCTGCCGTCTGCTGGCCAAAGGGATCACAGATCCAGGGAATCATTCAGCTTGGAAAAGCCCTCTAAGACCATGGAGTCCAACTGTAAACCCAGCACTGCCAAGCCCCAGGCTGAACAGGCTGTTCCCAGTTCCACAGAGAGCTCAGGCACGGCTCCAGGGAGCTCACTGAGCACTGAGGTAAGAGAGAAAGGGCAAGAGGGAAAGCTCAGAGGGACTGAGATCCCATTCCATACTTACAGCTCTTTCTCCAGCTGTTGCTGGATGAGTTTTGCTGATTTTGCCATGGTGACATCTAGGGAAAAAAGAACATGAAATCAGCTCTTTGGTTGTCTGTCAGAATTCAGAACCTGGTTCCTGCCCCTACAGTAAGGCCAGTTCACACTGTGCAGTCACTGGAGTTACCAGGACAAGGACAGCCATGCCTGCAGTAGGGTGAGGGATGCTGGAGCTTTGGGATCACAGGCATGAATGGGAACAACCCAACAGTCTGATACAATGCAAGGAATTAATTCCTTATTGCTGGGCAGGAGGATGGGTTTGATGCACCAGCACTCCCTCCTGTCCTGCACTTTCCACCATGGGATGCAGAGCCATGAAGGCCTCAGGCAGCTCCTGAGTTAATGCAGGAAATAGCTACAAAAATTAAATCTGATACTGTCCCCAAATATCCAACTGCTACAGAGGGACCCACACTTTCACTGTGGAATTTGTAGGGATCTGAAAATTGACTCTTTTCCTGTAGCTGGATGTTCCTCCTGCTCCAAACCAGAGAAAATGGGAACCTTGGCAACTGAGAAACTCGTTTTAACTTCGAAGCTGCCAAGTGTGCAGGGATAGCTCATTATGCTCCAGCTGATCCTATTCCCTGCTGCCTGGACACTGAGGAACAGCTCTGCACAAAGCAAGCAGAAACAAAAAAAACAGCCACACAAAAGCCACCTGCCTTACCCACACCCACCCAAAGAGCTGCAGCCCTCCCAGGCAGTCCTCCAAACACTCCTGCTGAGTTTAAACCTCAATTCCAGCCTTCCTCTGGCTGCAATGGCAGCCCCCAGGCTGAGCAGCCCCAGGGCAGGCAGGGTGCCTGTACCTTGCTTGTTGCAGGCGATGAGCAGCGCGGGCGCGTTGCGCAGCACCGTGCTGTCCACCAGCACCTGGTACAGGAACTCGGCCACGTCCTTCACCTCCCGCTGGAAGGCCACGCTGTCCACCACAAACACGATGGCTCTGGGGCAAGAGGGAAGGGCAGGAGCTGGGGATGAGGCTCTGCAGTCACCTCCTCCTGCCAGCATTCCAGCCTGGGCTGAGATGTGCACGCCTGGGCTCACCCAGCCCGAGCGCGGGTTCACGGTGTGTGCTGGCTGAAACACACTCATGTGTTTCACACCTGCAGCAGGAACTCCTCCCCTGTCTGCCCCAGGATGTCCCACAGCCCCCAGGCCTCCCTGCTGCAGTGGCTCTGCCTCCTGGTGCACTACAAGCCCAGGTAAGTAGGAAACTCGTGGTGTGATTTTTGGGGATGGAGCTGGACTGGATGATCCTTGTGGGATCCACTCAGGATGTTCCATGAAGGCAAAGCAAAAATTAACCAGCACCACCCCACAGCAGAGCTCTGGCTCTCAGGGCACCACCAGCCCAGCTCACAGCATTCCCAGCACCATGGCTTGGTTTATCCCTTCCCCAAGGCTCACCCCCTCCTCCCCTGCTGATCCCCTCCACGTTACCTGGCTGCGGCCTTGAACCTCTCCAAGAACTGCAGCCTCAGACTCTCATGGCCTGGGAGGTCGATCAAGGTCACATGAGTGCTCTGGAACACAGGCAAGGAAGGAATTAACACCACCTGTGCCAGGGGTTCCTGTCAGCACAGACTGGGGAAAAGCAGCCTGACCCTGGATTTGTGTCCTGAAGGCACAATCCCACCTGCCCCTGGCACAGAAATGTAACCCTACAGCCTCATCTGTTCACACACACCAAACTCTCCCTAAATGCACCAAACCTTGCTGGGAATAACACAAAAATGCCTTTTTTAACTGGAAGCTGCAAAGGTTTCCCTTCCCAGGAAAGGGAACAGCCAAAGGCAGCACGTGGGAGAGAACAAATGTCTGAGCACGGCCACGTCACTGCTCCCCAGATAAGGCTGCAGCTGCCCCTTCCTGCCCACTGCTCCTGGATCTTATTGCTATGATTAAAAAAAGGATCAAAAAAAGCAGCAATCTGCCTTCCAGCCTCACCTCTTCCAAATACCTGTCTGCTCAATTAAAGAGACACAAAAATGGCAAAAAATTAAAAAAAAATATGTGCACATCCTTTTACCAAGTTTGCAACCTTATTACCACTGTTGTTAACAATGACTGAGAAGGTGAAGCCACAAAACCACCCTCTCCTTCCACAATTCACCAGCAGCTCAAGTGCTGCCAGCATTCTGCTCTCCCTGCCACGTCTGCATCCAGCACAAGACAGAGATTTCCAGAATGAAAGAACTGCCAAAAGCTGCAAATAACCAGGTCTGTGGCAGCCCAGGGCCTAAAAATAACAAAATCCTTCCTGAGACCATACAAAGTGCAGCTGGAGCCTCTGCTTGAACCTGATAAAGCTTTTAACTTCAGGTTTTCCTGGGGGAAACAGAAATTACTGCTGAGGAAATAAACCAATGCAACAGAAGAGTGAAACCCCCAAACCTCCCTCCTGCTCCAAGCCACAGGTGCAGGTTCCAGTCAGAAAATCAGTGTTTTACAGCAAAGGAAAAAGAGCCTGTGGGGCCCAGCAGGCTCTGAGACATCCCAGTACCTCCCGACTTTCTCAGCATGGAAAAACCCCATCCTGGGGCCCGAGCAGCACAAAAAATTCCCAGGTTGAGCAGAGGGAGCAGGAGAATCACAGAATCACAGAATCTCTAGGTTGGAAGAGATCTTCAAGATCATCAAGTCCAACCCACGCTCTAACACCTCAACCAGACCATGGCACCCAGTGCCACATCCAGGCTTTTGTTAAACACATCCAGGGGGATGGTGACTCCACCACCTCCCTGGGCAGGCCATTCCAGAACTTTATCACTCTTTCTGTGAAAAACTTTTTCCTGACATCCAACCTGTGCTTCCCTTGACGCAGCTTGAGGCTGTGTCCTCTCCTTCTGTCAGTGCTGCCTGGAGAAAGAGACCAACCCCAGCTGACCACAGCCACCCTTCAGGAAGTTGTAGAGAGTGATAAGGTCACCCCTGAGTCTCCTTTTCTCCAGGCTGAACAACCCCAGCTCCCTCAGTCGTTCCTCACAGGGTTTGTGTTCCAAGCCCCTCACCAGCCTCGCTGCCTCCTCTGGACACACTCAAACATCTCAATGCCCTTCCTGAACTGAGGGGCCCAAAACTGGAGAAAGAAGCCCCCAGAGGCAGGGGGGAGGCAGGGGGGAGGCAGAGGGGAGGCAGAGCACCCACCTTGTCCTGGCTGAGCCTGTAGACTGCGGAGCTGTCGGTGATGGAGGTCTGGGTGTGGCGGTAGCGCCCCGACAGCAGCTGGGGGAACAGACAGAGCTTCAGCACCAACAGCCTGAGGGGTGCACGCCCCCAGAGCTGCAGCAGCATCACCTGCAGCCTGCTCAGACACCAAAATGGTCTGGCAGGGTTACCCCTGGGCATCGGGGATCTGATCTCAGCCCCCTGCTGGGGTTGCTTTCCCCAGGTGATTAAAAGCAGTCAGTGGGAGAATAAGTGTGCAGTGATGTTGGGAATCTGCAAATCCTTCGGGGTTTTCCAGCTGGGACCACGGCAAGCAAGGCTGTGCCCCCTTCATCTTCAGGCTGAACAGTGACAGAATGTCCAGGGTTGGAAGGGACCCAGCAGGATCATCAGCCCAGCTCCCGGCCCTGCACGGACATTCCAACAATCCCACCCCGTGTCTGAGGGAATTGTCCAAAGGCTCCTGGAGCTCTGGCAGCCTTGGGGCCGTGCCCATTCCCTGGGGGGCCTGGGCAGTGCCCAGCAACCCTCTGGGGAAAGAATCTTTCCCTGACATCCAAGCTAAATCTCCCCTGGCACAGCTCCAGCCGGTCTCTCGGGTGCTGTCCCTGGTCCCGGAGAGCAGAGACCGGAGCTGCGCCTCCGCTGCCCCTCGGGAGGAGCTGCAGACCGCGGTGCGGTCAAGTACCCCTAAGCCTTTTACTACGACAAATTCAAACCAAAACGCAATTTCTTCTGACACTCCGTGGCAGACAAAACTCGGTCTCCATCCCTCCTCACGTCTACAAACCCCAGCTTTCAAGTTTCATTAGAAGATTAGAAACCGAACTAAAGGGAACTCCTCCGCCTCCGTACGGGAGCCCCCCGAGCCGCTCCCGGCTCACCCGCGCGAAAAGCAGCGTCTTCCCCGCGTCGCAGAGGCCCAGCAGCAGCACGGCCTTGCGGCTGCTCCTCCTGCCCTGCACGAACCGCCAGATCACTGCGGGAGAGAGGAGGGTGAGGAGGAGAACGGGACACCCGAGCCCGCGGCTGGCGGCACCGGCGCCCTCTCGGCGAGCGCTGGCCGCCGGCAGGCCGCGGGGCGGGGGGGAAAGGGAGGTTCCCGCAACTCACGGAAGGTGATGGCGACGGCGATGAGCGCGACGAGCACGGAGAGCACGGCGGGGCCGTGCAGCTCCCGCCGCAGCGCCTCCAGGTGAGGCTCCAGTCCGCCCGCCATGGCCCGCACACGCGGCCAACCGCACTGCCGCTTCCGGCCCCGCGGCACGGCGGGGAGGGCGGGGCGCGCGGGCTGATGGGAGCTGTAGTTCTCCCCTGAGGAGCTGGGAGGAGCCCGGCGGAACATGGAATGATTTAGGATTGAAGAGCTCTCTGACCACAGCGCTGCCAAGGCCACCACTTGGCCATGTCCCTAAGTGCCGCATGCACAGGGATTTAAAATCCTGAGCAGATGTGCCAGGGCTGGACAGCTCATTCTGGAAAGAAATTTTCCCGATGTCCAACCTGAACCTGCCCTGGCACAACTTGAGGCCATTTCCCCTTGTCCTGTCCTTGTTCCCTGGGAGCAGAGCCTCCCGCGGCTGCCCCCTCCTGTCAGGGAGTTGTGCAGAGCCAGAAGGTTCCCCCTGAGCCTTCTTTTCTCCAGGCTGAGCCCCTTTCCCAGCTCCCTCAGCCACTCCTGGTGCTCCAGCCCTTCCCCAGCTCTGTTCCCTTCCCTGGACACGCTCCAGCCCCTCGATGTCTCTCTTGCTGTGAGGGCCCAGAACTGTCCCCAGGACTGGACAGAGGTCCCCACAGGTCCCAGCACAGAGGGACAGTCAGTGCCCTGGGCCTGCTGGCCACACCATGGCTGGGACAGCCCAGGGGCCATTGGCCTCTTGCCCACCTGGGCACACCTGGGCTGCTGTCCAGCTGCTGTCCCAGCACCTCCAGGGCCTTTCCCAGCTTTCCAGCCACTCTGTCCCACACCTTGAGCATTCCATGGGGCTGTTCTGCCCCAGGAACATCCACCTGTTTGTACCAGGGATCAGGAAGCAGAGCCAGGCTTCCCACAGTGGTGCAGGGTGAGGAGTAACAGGAATACATTGAATTGATACGGGTTCCAAGTGGATACGAGAGGAATGTTCTCCTTTGGAGGCTGCCAGGAGCAGGACAGCCTGCCCAGGGAGGTTGTGGTGTTGCCATCACTGGAGGTCAAGCCCTGAGCACTGTGATTGATCCCTTTCCTTGGGCAGGAGATTGGACTGGAGATCTCCAGAGGTCCCTTCCAGCTTGAGTGATCCTCTAGTGAGGATCACTTTTATCCATGCCTTCTGCTTATGGAAAAGGGCTTACACCTGACATGAAATGCAGATGGTGCAGCTCTTTGGGGGGAAAGTTTTCTAACTGTAGCCATACTGAGTTGTAGAAACAGCCTGTTAGAGGCACTGATTCTCTTTCGTTGCTAGTTTTGAAGAATGGATTAAAAAACCACCTGTCCAGTGTATTCATCCTATATAAATTGAGGGACTACATTTCATCCTTTCCTGTCACACTCTGCATTTCTGCCATCCAGGGGGATTTTCAGCCAGGCTGGCAGACTTCTCACCACACTTACCACATGCATATAAAAATTATCAAAACATTCATTCCCTCAAAGCCAGGAGCTTTGTGCTCTCAGCAGCTCCTCCATGCCTGCCTTGACAGCAGGATTGGGATGCCCTGGGTGAGCCCAGGCTGTTCCTCTGGAGCAGAGAGCTTCAGCAGCTCTTTCTGTCTCACCTTTTTATTTTCACTGTGGCTCAGGATCAAGCAAAACAAACTACATTTCGTTATCAGGTCAGCAGCACCAAATCAGACAGACTACCAAAGCAACCAGGTTTCTGAGCAAATCCTAGATTTTTCCAGAAAGGAAGCCTAAGCCTGGGCTCTCCCCATCAATACATGTATGTGCTCAATGAGTCCTGCCTGGTGGAAGGGACTCAGACCCAGCCAACCGAGATCTGAGACACAGCAGTTTCTGTTCACACCTCCCATCTTACTCCCATTGAATTATTTTTGTTTGGAGTGGTTTTTATTCCTTCTTCAGCCTTCAGCTTCCCTGACACAAACTCTCCCTCCTCCTGTGTCCCAGCCACACTGGGGAACCCTCACCTGCCAGGGAGACAATGGGATAATCTGGGCAAAGCAAAAGCACAGAGAGTACAAAGCATCTGTTAATTAGGCTCCAGGGTATATTCAATCCATTTTGCTTTGGCAAATGGTGCAAGAAATTTCCCTAAGGGGCAGCAGTAAGTGACAACAGCCATGCTGGTATCTATCCTACAGTGAGAGAACTGAGGAAGGGATGGGCTTAAGGATCATTTGGAAAACTCTCAGGACACCTGTTTAGATTTTAGATTTTATTTTTTGCTGTTCTGGCAGCAGAGAACTGTAAAGTCTCAAAGAGCTACTTTCAGAGTGATGAGGGAGGGCAGAGGAAGCAGTGAAGGCAGAGGGCCCTCCGCGGGTCCGTGTTCGGTGCTGAGGGCACGAGAGGAGTCATGGCTTGAGGTTTTCTTCCCCACTTCGAGGATCCTTCCCATCTCACTGCTTGTCCTCAAGGAAGGTGCACACCTGGAGAAGATCTGGAAAGGGAAAGGACAGGGAGAAGTTCAGATGCTGCTTTTAAACACTCCCATCCCAGCAGCACACCCCCAGCCATGCCAACAATGTCACACCATGGAAAATCCACAGCGTGCCACAAAAAAAGAGCTTTAACCACAAATCCCACACTGATGGGTTTAGGGGGCTTCTCTGTGCAGTTTCTCGAAGTCCATATTCTCCAAAGGTGAGGAAAAGTCTTTTATTCACACTGCTGCCAGAGCAGCAGATTCTAAGTCTGCTCTCAGTTCACTCAAGGAACTTTGAGAAAAGAATATTGGGATCTTCTTCCTTTAAAGGCATGGAATGGACAGTTCCAGAAGAAACTGCTCGTGCCTGCAAGGTAAGGACTGCAATTCAGGACTTCCTCTGGGGCTGTTCCAGTTACCTGATGGATTGCAGGTGTTGAGGCTGGCAAGTGAAGCGTAGTACTTATCTCCAAGGAATTCCTTGTATGACATTCCATCACGGAGCTTGATCAGGCACTTTGTCCGGTCTTTAAACAGAAGGTCCTTGGATTCATATGCAAACATATTGAAATCCTTATTCCTGGTTCCTTTTGCTCCAAACAGCCTCTGCAATAAAAGCACAAAGAGGAGAGAAGTAGAAAACTGGCCTACTTCTTGTTCCTGGTTCTTCACCACCATCCTGGGGAGCCCCAAGCCAGGCTCCAGAAATTTAGGACTGAACCTTCTGTCTGTACGCTTAGAGGAGAGGTTGCTCACTTATAGGCACATTTTCCCCCCAATTTTAACATGTCCCTGTGTGCAGAGATGTTGCCAGCAGGTCCTGTAACTTAACCATGAGTAGAAACAAAAGACCCCCATCAGCAGCCCCTGATGGTGGAGCTGATGTTAATCTTTGCAGGGAGAAACAGAGATGGTTTAGCCTGGTTCTGGTCAGCCCAGTAGCTGTAGGACTGTGTGTGTGCAGAGAGGCTGCTGGGGCTGGGCCTGACCCAGCTGTGGCACAGACCAGGCACCACAAAGGAGTTTCTGAAACACCCCAGCAAGAGCAGAGGCTGGAAAGGAGGCGATAAACTCATGTCACACAAGTACAGTGTGACAGCAGCAACAATTGCAATCCCACTGCTGCCTAAAGGTGTGTTTGCTAAGGTGGCAGAGGAGAAAGAGCACTTGGGAACGGATGGAGGAAGGGGGAGGCCAAGGGACAAGGCTGTCACCCCAGAGCGGTGAGGTAAAAGTTTCCACCTTACGTTGACTTGGGGAAAATCAGAGCAACCCCGCAATATTTCTTCTGCTCTCAGCACTACAAACCTCTTGGTTCTCCAGCATCTCACGGACTTGTTCTGCTTTCTCAGGACGTGTCATCACGGCGTGGGTAGGGACTTTGGCCAGGTTGCATCTCCTGTAATCCATGACATTTGCCCGCTGCCCGTCGGTGCACAGCAACTCAAATTGGTCCATTTTCAGGTCTTTGGCCCAGCTTTCTGTATTTTTGCCTTTAAAGAGAATGGGTTTGGAGATTCAGAGATCTTGTGTAGCAGGAGAACATCAGCCTCAACGCCACCTAAGCAACCATGGAGGTGGGGAAGGCAGCCCTGACCACGTACCATCAGTGTTCTCCTCAATGATGGAATGCTTGATAAAGGCCACATCCCCCCGCTCAACCACACACCTGGGAAGTAGAAAAGGAAGTCAGTGATGTAAATGCTTGAATCCTGTCCCTTTCCTACAGATTTGATTTAGACTTGAGTCTTATTCTCAATTAATCTCCAAGGACATCCAGGTCTAGGAGCCCTGCCACAATTTTGTTAGATGTGTCTGAAACACAGTCTTTGCACTCCTTATTTATGTTAAAAGAGGAGAACTTCAGCCATTGTGGGAGGGCTAGTGCCTCTCTGGGTTTGCCTGGAGGCGCCAGGACATGAGTTTTACAGAACAGGGATATTTTACATCCATTTTCAGAAAGCAAAGAAAAAGCACGTGGCATATGTACAGTATTACAGAGATGTATGTACTTTCAGTGGTGTAACATAGAAAAAGAGCAGGTCAGCAAATTCGTGTGGACACGAGGCTGTTCTTCACCTGTGCCCTGCCCTCTGTGGCCATCCCCAGGACACTGAGGCAGCCTGGGTGTCCATCCCCACACTGAGGCAGCCTGGGTGTCCCCAGCACGTACCGTAAAGCCCCGGTGTATCCGTAGTACTGCTCGTGGCTGTTGGCCACGCACTTCTCCGGAGGAACCCCCCCGGAGCCCTTGCACAGCTGGCAGAGCCGGGAGGTGGGAGGAGAGCCGGGAGCACAGCCTTGGCTGAAGTATTCATCTGGAGGCAGGAAGAGGAGAAATTCACTTTTTCTGCCCTGAGAGGTTAGGTTTTATTTTAATAACATGTTCTCGCCCTGGGTTTGCGTTAGCGCTCGCTGGGGAGCTGGAAACGGGCTGGGAGAAGGAGCATGACTTGGTGGGGAGTAAATCATGTTCGTCCAGCTTTGACCATGGAACTTGGGTTCTGTTACTATTGATAATTATTGTTATTGTTGCCCAGAGAAGCTATGGCTGCCCCTGGATCCCTGGAAGTGTCCAAGGCCAGGATGGATGGGGTTTGGAGCAATCTGGTCTAGTGGAAGGTGTCCTGCCCATGGCAGGGGGTGGAATGGGATGGGCTTTAAGTTCCATTTCCACCCAAACCATTCCATGATTCTGTGATTCTGTGATTCTGTGATTCTGTGATTCTGTGATTCTGTGATGAAGCAGGCCCTAAGGCTCAGGTGCAGTAGGCACTATCTTGGCATAAAAAGAGGAATGTTTTCCCTGCAAACCATTCCCAGCTCATACAGAGCCAGCCCGAGCCTCCACAACCTTTATGGGTCAGGAGGGATGCATTTGGCAGCAGTGTCAGAGCTCTTGGGGTAGAAGGGACAGTGGGAAAGGAAGGCAGGAGGATAGATAAGCCAAGAATAAAACTTACTAATATCTTCATGTGGTTAGAGATTTCCTTTTAATATATATATGCTTACTTTGTCTTGGTTGATAACATTGATAACATTTCCAAGTTATTTTTGTTGGACCATAACTCTCAGTGAATTCTCAGGCAGTCAGATCAGACCCTTTAAGTTTCTTGAAGATCAGCCTCTGTCCCCTGTTCTCAGCCCTTCCACTCCCTTTGAGTTTCATCCTTTCTCCCCACTCCACACCCTGCACAAGCACCAGGCCCATGTGGGGCAGCCCATATTCCCTTTTTGGGAATACCTCTTGGGCTGCTGCAAAAGGAAGGGGAGAGAGGTGAAAAGAAAGCAAAGACCCCCAAAGCAGCTGATTTACCTACTCTGAAGCAGACACCAAAAGCCTAAAATTTTGCTCAGTGAAACCTTAAATAACAGAGTCTTCTCCATTTCCTCCCTGCAGGAGGGAATCTTTGAGGCTCAGGAAACTTTGAAAACCTGATGAAGGACACTAAAACATTTTTTTGTGAGCAGACTCCCAGCTCAAAGAAATGGATTCCAAACTGGACTCACCGAAGTTGCAGTTGCCTGTCCTGTTGTGGATCAGGCCCATGGGGATGTTCCAGCCAGCAGTTCTCCCCACGGCGGTGTGGCACGACTTCTTACCCTGCAGGTTGTTCCAGCTGATGTCCTTGTCAGACTTCTTCACAACAGCCACAGCAAAGTAGGTTGCTTTCAGAAGATAAAACAGAGAAGAATTGAAGCCTGGCCCAAGGATCCCACTGTGATCCCTTAGGAGAGAGCACTGGCTTCACTTGGGAAAGGGCACCTACAAACAGCACAGAATTACTTTGTGCTTATAAATACTTGGCCAGGCAGCAACAATGGAAGAGTTTGTAGATGTGATGCATCTACTGCCACCACACTCCTGGGAAATGATTATACCTGACATTTCCCTGCCCTCTAAAGCTCTGAGGTATATGAGAAGGCAACGAGAAGGCAAGACACACATGAGGATTTCATAGCCAATCCTGATTTCTTATTCTCTCCTTAGCAAAGGACAAAACCCTCCCCTCGTCTCCCTCTTTCCATTTCTAGAAAGAACAATTTCCTAATGCTGCAGCCCAGACCCCCTTTCTCTGTTCACAGCCCTGCCACTGTTATTGTGTGACCACACCAATCTCTGCCAATACCAAATGCTTCACCTTGATCTTATTGCAGTCCCTAATTTTCCCTCCTACTGCTAAACCTATCTCCCAAAATTCTAATGTCTACACTGGACACTCTTTGGGTGGAGACTGGCCATTTATTCTCCACTCATGACTCATATATCCACTCATGACTCTACTTATATCCCTCTGGATTGTTTTCTGTCCCTCTGTTAGCAGTAATTACCTGGTTCTTCTTGTGATTCACAGTGATTATCTGTGGGAGGGGAGAAGAAGAAGATGTAAAGTTAAAGACATCTCAAATTGAAAAGAATTGAGCTCACTAATTTCTGGAGAAACTCTCTTGTAGAAGTGACCATTTCAAGTAACACCTTGTGCATTGGCAAAACAAAGCACAGCCTCCTGCTGCTCCTCTGAACTAAACCAAGCACTTTTACCAAGGCTGGTGCTAAAGGATCAGGGCATCCTAATTAAAACAAAGAAGAGTTCCTGACTATCCATGCCTGCTCCACCAGGGCTGTTCTGCTTTCCATGGAAAGACAAGGCATGCAATGGTGGGCAGAATTGCCTCAGAGCACGGTGTGTCAGGTTGGATATCAGGAAAAGCTTCCTCCCCCAGAGGGTGGTCAGGCACTGAGCAGGCTCCCCAGGGAATGGGCACAGCACCAGGCCTGCCAGATCTCCTGGAGCCTTTGGACAATTCTCTCAGGCACAGGGTGGGATTGTTGGAATGTCTGTGCAGGGCATGATGATCCTGGTGGGTCCCTTCCAACCCAGGATATTCTGTGATTTCCACGGGAGGCAGCACTGCAGCTGCTTTGTAAGATTCCAGAATAAAACCAGTGCCTTGGCACCAGCCTGTTCCCCACCACGTGGACCCTGAGACAGAGCTGTGCTTACCCTCATAGCTCTCTGCCATCACTGGCACCAAGCCACACATGCCAGCAGTGTAGACAAAGCCTCCATCTAAGCTGATGGCATCTGCTTCACCTTTCTGCAAGGGAAAGGTGCAGAAATGAAACAGGGCAGCGCTTTCCAGAGCTCAGATGGTAAAAGAAGCACCCGAGAAGAAAAGGGGGGGAAAAGAAGCTGTACCATGATCTTCGTGATGCATTCCTTGGTGTCCTCTGCCACAACACACTCCACATCCCCGTTGCTCATCACGCTCCACACGTCACACTTCTTCTTCTCATCTCTGCCAATGGCACACCACTGGATCTTGCTGCCTCTGCGGCTGGGGGTCAGGCGATCTGCACAGGGAAAACAGGGATGAGCCTGCAGAGCCACGTCCTGCGAGGGACAATCCACCTGGACACACCAGCCTGCTGCTGCTCAGGGCAAGGAGTTCTTGTTAATTAAGCCCTGGGCTGGCAAGAATAGAAAAGGTGATTCTTGAGCTGAAGTAAATCAACCTTTCTGACCTGCAAGCCATTCAGGCAGATTTCTGGGAGCTAAAACAGCACAACCATTAAACGCCCTTGCGATAATAGTACTTGGAATTGCTGCCTGTAATACATCCCACATTTCTGCACTCCTCACAGCCCAGACAGCCGTGAGACTAAGATCAGACTGAGCTTGAAAATTACAACCCAGTTATGTTTCTGTAAAATAGCACTTGAATTATCTGGTTTGACGCTATGTGAAGTCCATTCACCCCCTTCCATAAATGCCACTTAACAGAAGTGAAGTACTTTAAATTGTACTGAATGAATTCTAAGTTGGTTTCAGAGATCATTTTGTGGGGTGTTTGACTCTCAGAAAGCTATCAGAAAATGCTTAATGAGTCTAGATGGAAATCAAGGACATTATTTCCCTCAGGTGTCTGAACCTGGTGTCTGAGATGTTCCTTCTTTTTACATCACAGAAATGGCTTTTCTAAGCAGCAGTTTTGGCCATGCCCAATCTCTACCACCAGCTGAATGACTGGTGTGGAGTTTGTGTAGATTTTCCACATTTGTCAGTGTGTTGGTTTGGGTTTGTATACAACAAATTCCTTTGTTGATGTAAGTGAAGTTTGTGAGGGTTCTGTGATTTCACAGGAAATATTTTGCAGATGATACAGTCTGTGTCTGAAAAAAATCATGTTCCTTTTGCCTGGCTGTATCTGCCAATGCCAACTCTTCCAGACAGCCCATGCTGACATGACATTGGTGTTTGATGTCCTTCCTACCTTTCTGGAGGCTCTGGACAGCACTGTAATACTCAAAGCCCAGGTAGAGCTGAGCATCCATCAGTGCCGGGATTTGCTTCAGCTGTACTGCAGAGTCTTTGAAAAGCAAATCTTTGAGGCCTGGGTCCTTCTTGCCAGGTGGCCCAAAGAGGTGGAAGGTGCCAGTTGTGCCCACGCCAAATTTTTCCTGCCGCAAGGGAAAAAGAATCAGCAAATAACCACACCAATGCTCTTGGAAAGGTGGAGAAAGCGATCAAAACCAGAGGACAGGGGATGTTAGGAGAAGGAAAGGAGAGCTTGGTGATACCTGTGCTTTGGAGAGGAAGTTCCAGATGTCATTGACCTTGCTGTCATCTCGAGCCACAACGGCGTGAGCAGGAACCCTGGCCCAGTGACAGGCCTTGTAGTTGTCCACGGGCTGGCGGGTGCCATCCAGACACAGGAGCTCGTACTCATCCTTCTCGGCTGGGGCATTTTCTGAAGGAAGAGAGGAACCAGGAGTCACATCACCATGAAAGTAGACAGAAAGGCCAGTTTGGGAAGCTTTGTAATTAATTTATTTCTGATGAAGCTGTAGGGGGAATTCTTTGCAGAAAACTAGTTGCAGAGACCCCCCCCTTGCAAAATGGGGTCACCTTGGGCATATGAAGGCAATGCCTTTGGAAGAGGGATCACCTTGGCCTCTGCCATAACTAACCCAACAGTATGAGGATTTATGCACAAAGGGATACAAATAGGTTTACAAATCCCATACAGATGAACTGAGCAGGTCAGGAGCTGTACATGGTCTGTGAAGGCCAGTAGGTGACTAATGTCAAGGCTGAACACAAAGCCCAGGTCCGAGATCACAAGGTTACAGGAAAATTCAAGTGTGAAGGGACTTTTGAAGATCCCTGGTCAAGACAGGGACAGAGCAGGATGTTCCAGGTAGATCTTGAAACCCTTCAAGGATGGAGAGTGCATAACTGTCCTGGACAACCTGTCCCAGTACCTCACTGTCCTCAAGGGGAAAAAATTCCACCTTGTATCCAGTCGCCAGGCTGATCAAGCCCATCCCACAGAGCACCTCCTTGCAGGATAGTTATCCCTGCCCCACGACCACCTTGGTGAGCCTCCACTGAGCTCACTGCAGGTCCTGGGTGTGCCAGGCCATCCTTGGTCTCCACAGGGTTAGTGAACTCTTGCTGTGGGCTGAATTCCCTCAAAAATCCCTTCCAGAAGGATAGGTGACCCCTGCTCAATTGCTCATATTACAGCTGGCTCTGAAATATGGCACCAAGCAAGTTTTCCAACTACAAAGAAGAACCTCAGAGAAGAAAAGGTGGGTCCACCATAATCCCATTTCTCAATAACAGGGATGAGTCAGCCCACAATGTACAAAACTTTTTTCAAGGGTGAAGAAGCATTTGGGCCTGGAGAGGAATGAAATCTGCACAGTGAAGACAAATTGTAGGATGGTGAGGCAGAGAGAGGTGGGACCAGAAAGAGAAATGAGGGATCTTGCAGGTGTACCTTGAACAGTTGTGTGTTTCACAAAAGCCACCTCTCCTTTCCCATCTTTCAGACAGCTGCAGGTGGAAGGAACAGAAGAGAAGTTAGGAAAACAGATATTGTGACTCCCTATCTCCCATTTCAACAAATTATTTTTGGCATAAACTGCAGCCATAGAGCAATGGTCTTCCCAGAAAAGCTATGCTGGAAGGGAAGAAATTGTAATAGCAGAGAAGTACTTCAGTCTCCTCGGAACCCCTGATTCCAACACAGCCCTCCTTGGTATAAGAAAACCTTGCATGTGTCAGGGCTAGAATGTTTCCCCAAAGGAAAAATGACTCTCACTCACTGAAAAGCTCCAGAATATCCAGAATAAGGTCCTGTGCGTGACATTTTGGTCTTGGCATCCCCCTTGCACTGACGGTACAGCTTGGGTTCGGTGGTGACACCAGGAACACAGCTGGCAGAGAAGAAATTGGCCACGGCTGTGGATGAGAAGGAAGCAATAGTAGGTCAAAAATTCACTTTCATGAGGACTGGGAAGGGAGGAGATCCACAAGAAATGTCACTGCCCTGCGAGCTACCTCCAGACCCCCACAGAAGATTGGGCAAGACCCCTTTCACCGTGACACCAGCCGTGGCTTAACTGCCACCCCCTCTCTCCCCGTGCCCCACCTCACCTTGCTCGATGGAGCCCGAGTCTTTGCCGTCCCACTCGATGTCCCCGCGGTGGGTGAGGATCCCGATGGGGATGACCCAGCCGGCCGACCTGCCCAGCCCCGTGTGGCAGGAGGTCTTGCCCCTCAACTCGTTTATTGAGAAGCCTGTTCCTTTCTTCACAACGGCCACAGCGTAGTAGCTGGTAGTGGAGCCTGCAGTGCAGGGAAAAGGGAATAAAGCGATGAGAAAAGAGGACTTAGGGACATTTCAAATCCTGCTGAACGCCCAGCTTCAGGGAACAAAGTGCTGCACTTCCAAACAGTCGGCAAATTTGGTTGAACATGTGGGGTTTTCTCATTTCCTTGGGGGTGAGCTAATGCTGCCCATATTGAACTGATGCTGCCCATTACAACTCAAGTAAGTGACCTGAAAATGCTATCAAATTAAAGGTGCCATAGTTTTGTGAGGAGCTTCAACGAATCTTTTTGCAAATCTCCACTCTTCTTAAATGCCATTGCCCACAGACACCTCTGAGACTGGAACTCCATGTTCAGTCTTTAGAATTTTACCCAGTCTGTCACATGCTATATATGGATACAATGACTGAGTTTTGGGGGTGGTAGAGACCTCAGGCTTTAAGGTTTAAGATCTTTTTCTTAGCTACCACATTGGGAATGACTGTGCCACGTTGCTTTGATCCTGAATATTGTGTACAAACAGACTGAACTCCAGGGAAGAGTTCAAAAGAGATTGGGAGCTTTGGATGTGGCAGGGAAATGGCACCTGTTTGGCTCCCAGGAAAAAGATGGGAGAGATGAAGGATGGTACAATGAGTGAATAGGGGTGGAGCCATGGGTCTCACTCTGATCAGAAGGGATTGTTGCAGAGCCCTTTTTATGCTTCTCCTTTTTTCCTGGGGATTGCCTGCATTTCTTGCCTCAGTGATCTCAACTGGGTGTCCCTCCCAACCACTAGTAATGCTGTAGCCTCTCCAATCTTTTTTGTTTGTTTGTTTTTTTTTTTTCTGTCTTGGTGACTGCACAGGAAATCACAGAACCTCATCTGTGCCTCCCAGCTCCATGTTTTACCCACAGAGTTGAAGCCCACTCTGAAAGCAGAAGATCTTTGGGACCAGCACAGTTGTTATGCTATGTTTCAGGAGGACCATGATTTCTGCCCATGGGATCAGAGACCTTCACTGCAGCAAATGACAAGAAATGGGGCACTGGATCCTGTGGGATCCCCTTCCCCATGCCCCAATGGGGCACCCCATCCTGTGGGTGATGATTCTGAACTGCTCCCCCAACACCTTCTCCTCTGGGGGCTGGAAACCAATATCTTGGACCCCCAACCAAAATATGTGGGAACCATGCATGGAAAGGATGGCCTTTGCACTCTCAGTTTGTTACCACCACTTGCCTTAAAAATATTGCATGGAAATGTACCTTCACTGTGTTCATAGACCTCAGCAGCGATGGGCTTCAGCTTGTAGGGAGCAAGGCCTGCCTCAAAAATTTGACCTCCATCCAAGCTAATGGCATCTGCTTCGTTATTCTAAACAACAAAAACATTTCATCAATTAACAAAGAGCAGGAAAAGAGCTTCCCAGAGCCTCTCCTGGATCCTTGTGTACAACAGGGGGATCACAGGTAACAATGAATGACTGAAAGGAAACTCCATCTCCAGGTGTAACAGGCTGCTGAAACATCCCAGCAGAGGACTTTGCTGCCCACTCACCGAAATGGATTTTATGCAGTCGAGGTACGATGCTTTCTGCAGGCAACCAAAAGCAAAGTTCTCCTGTTGCATGTGGTCCCTCAGGGTATTGCATTTTTTCTCTTCTGCTGAGGATATTGTGCACCACCTGACGCTTGGCTTTTGGGGAGCAGCAAAACACAGAGCTGTAGAAAGAATCAGAAATAAATAGTCTCAGAGAGGTAGAAAGGTGTTGATTGGAGAGAAACAGCATCTCTGTGAGCACAAAGTCAATGGCTCCTTGTGAGCACAAGGTCACTGCTTTCCTGTGGTCACGGCCTTGGGTGACGGCCACATGCAGGATCTCCCAAGTCATGCAGGAAGGTCCTTTCTTTCTTTCTTTCTTTCTTGCCTGACATGTGCACCGCCAGGAACATCTGGGGTAATCATTCCTGTCCCTGGACTATTGTGATTCAAGCAGTCTGGACTCACAGCAACATCCACAGGATTAGGAGAACAAATCCACACACTTCAAAAGAAATCAAGTTCAAGCCTTTGCAAAAAAGGAGAGAAAAGTTGGAGCAGTGAAGCAGTGCCTGTGCCAATAACCCCAGAGGGGGAGCAGCTCTGACCTGGCCAGGCTGTGTGCAGTGCACTGCCACTCTCATTTCCTTGCTAGCTGAATGATCTGATATATTGAACTGCCTCTATGTCTCACCTGCTCCACTGCACCCCATGAGAGATGCCACAGCACCACCACAGTCCTTCCATGAGCCCCCCAACCAGTAAAGGCAGCTGACCAGAACAAAGCAAAAGTCTCAGGTGGATGCAGATTCATGTCTGCTCCAGAAACCTGAACCCAGAAATGCTGGAAACCTACAGTTCATGGATGTGGCCAGCCTGTGCTGACACTTCACCTTCACTCTGCCCCTTCCTGGCAGGGCTGTGCAGATCAAGAGGCCACTGGCACCCCTCTCTCCCTCCAAACCATCATCGCACATTTCATTCAAACACCTCCGGATTAACCTGGGTTGTTTCCATGTTCTCTTTCATCTCAGAAATTGCCTCTCTTTACTTGATTTCTGAGCCTCCCAGTGCAGCTGCTGAATTTGGCCATAGGGAGAATCCTTAGCCTCAGTTCCTATGGCCACCACCTCTTTTTTCATACGTTTTTCAAGTCTATCATACATTTTCCAAGTCTTAGCTGCACAAAGCCATGGTCACCTTAACCTGATGCTGGCAAGCATCCTGCCTGGGGCAGAGGCTGGGTGGGGACCCCCTGAGGGAGTCAACCAAGCTGCACTGGTGACACTGGGAAGGTAATGGCAGCCTGAGTGCCCTGGGCACTGTCACAGACCTTTTGGGTGACCTCTTGTCTCTTTGTGTGCAGGGGAGGAAGAGGAGGAACCATTAAAAAAACATCTTTGCAGGATAATATTCAGCAGAGGTGCTGAAAGACTTCCTGGTGCCAGAGGCACAGGGAGCACTTCCTACCAGAGGACATTAATCACCACCAGACTTCATGGAGGATCACAAGAGACCTGCTGCCTACTCCAGGAAGGAGATCTCTCTTTCCCTGTCCCAGCATCAGTCCCCAGGCCAGGTGCAGCCAGCAGTCTCCTTGCCACGGCTACCTGCCCGTTGCCTGCCAGGGCTGTGAGCAGAGAAAGAGGAAAGAATGGCTCCAAGCAGAGCCAGCCCTGCAGCAGCACAAATTTGGCATAAAATAGGCAGGACCCTGAGCAAAGTGCAGCTGCAGCAGCAGGACAGAGCAGCACAGGGGCAGAGTGGGAAACGCACCGCATCTTTCATTATTTAGGCTCTATTTTATTGTCACTGCCCTCAGGTTTAACCAAACACGTGTACAAGCTTGGCAGCAGGTCTTGCAATAATTTCTTCCCCCTGGCTGAGCCCGTGCTCCTCTCCAGCACAGCAGTTGGCCGGAGGATGATTTTTTCCCTTCACCCCGTGACAGCAGGAGCGCGGAGCCTGTCCCAAGCATTCTCCTCCGTGGTGGTGGGAGCGGAGCATCCCTCCTGCTTGCATCGGCAGTGTGGGGAGCTGCAACCCTCCCTCCACCCCACGGGCTGGCCAAAACTGCCGTCAGCAACACTCAAAACACCGTCCTCCTTGACACATCCCCGGCTGCCGAAGCCAGCACCGCTTCATCTCCCGGCTATTCCTAAACAGCTGCCTGGGTCTGGCATCCGCCGCAGCTCCAGAACAGCCTTGCCTGGGGGAAGCTTGGGGTCCACGGGGGTTTTGACTTCCTTCCCCCAAAGGCTGCTTCCAGCAGACACTTACCCACTATCCCGAGGGACAGCACAGTGAAGAGTCCGAGTTTCATGCTTGAGCAGGGGGTCGGGTGCCGAGGGAGGGGTGCAGCAGCCTTGGTCACAGACCGTCCCCTCCAAGTCTGTGATGGCTCTGGAACCGCTTTCTGCCCCTTTTATAGAGGAACAGCCTTGGCCGTGTTTGCAGAAGCAATGACCTAACACCGTTTGTCCTTCCTTGTTTCTCAATAGCTCCTGAATCGCCCCCCTCCCTGGATCAGCCCATTTTTAGGAAGCCTTTCACTTTGGCACTGAACCCTTCCGCAGGCAGGAGTCAGAGCAGGGCACAGCGCTTTGCATTTTACAAGGGGCTTCAGATGGAAAATTCCCAAGTTGTGACATTTGAATTCTCCTGCGGGCTGAAACGCCGCAGGAGGGGCGATTTTCTTTGTGCTGCCCACCCCCTGCCTTGCCCAGAACTAATCTCAGAAAGTCCTGCTGGATCCAGAGCCGAGTTTTTTGTGTCTGCCAGTGACTGCTGCCGAGGTGCCCGTGGCCCCTTGGCTCGCCGCACCGAGTGCCTGCCCGCTCCCTTGGGCGCTCCTGGCAATGGCAGCGAGGCTGAAAGGCAGTAAATGATTGTTACACATGATCTGGCAAAAAAAAAGAGCCAACAGCGGTGACCAGACAGCTCGGTAAGTGCCCTGCAGACAGAAGGATGCATCATGCTGCACTTTCGGTGAATTTTTGGGATGAACTTGGGAAGAAATGCTGAGATTGGCAGTCAGCCTCCTCCCACTTCCTCTGCAAACCTTCTCCATCTGATTGTGTCACTCCTGGCCTGTCCCCCTGGGGCCAGTGGGGCATGGCTTGGTTTAGGAAGGGCACCCTCTGTGATGCTGTCCCAGCCTTCACGTCTCCATCTTTGCTGCCAGGTACAGGACCAGCTTCAGCCTTTGGCTCATGCACACAAACTGAGAATTTCCTGGAGCACGTCACCCAGCCCTTGAGCCCGAACAGCATTCCCTAGACCACTGCTAGGGCTGGTCCACTCACCATGTCCACCCCACAGAAGCTACAGGTTTGCTGTTGGAAGCCCAGCCAGGAGGTCCAGCTCCCAGGCTTGTTTTCATGCCCATGAGCCTCCCTTGGAGGGAGGATTTTCTGGATCCCCTGCACAGGCCCTTGCTCTCCTACAGCCTTCTCTCTCTATACAGCTGGAGGTTGACTGGAAGCACCTGGGTTGGCTCTTGTCCCTTTTCCCAGCAGGCTCAGGGCAAAGTGACCTGCAGGTGGTGCCCAGAGTGGCTTCAGTACAGGTGGGAGCCCAGTGCCAGGCCAAGGATTTGGCTCTACAGAGTGACCCAGGGAGGGTGGAGACCCTCAGGCAGTGACCACCTCCACCGTGGTACCAGGAGCCCACCCTGCCTGTGACTGAGTGAGAGGCACTCCTGGCCACCCTGGTTCCCTGGTTATTTCAGCATCATCTGTAGCATCTCCTTCAGCATGGCTGGTTCCTCTTTCTCATCCCTTCATGCCCTGCTTTCCCAGAAGAGCAGAATTTCCTGTGTCCAGAGTGTCTCCAAATACACTGCAGCTGGAGGGGGAGTGACTTTCTCCCACCTCAAGCCTCTCCTTTTAGATCTCCCATCCATATTTACTCCAGCAATCTGTGACCTTCAAGGTGTTTTTCCACCAAGCCAGGTAGATGGCACTGAAATCCATCCCCAGCTCCCTGCAGGTCTCACTGATCCCTGCCTCACTCATGCAGCCTTAGCAACATCCCCACCCATGGGAAGAAGAGGCACAAGGGCTTGCAGGAGACTGTCCCACGTGGTTCTTCCAGAGCCTTTTGCTGATTTGTTCCAAAATGCCTCTTCTAACAGACATATTGAGAAACTGTAGTTGTGGCTGAAACAACAGAGAGACCTGAGCACATAAATATTGGTGGAAATGCTTGGACATACTGACTCCACAAGTAGTTACAGCACTACCCAGATAAAGATACTTTTATAACGTGACAGATGAAGGGGAAAGATGCAGAAGAGAGCTGGGAAAAGATAAAGGATCCACTCAAATAACAGAAGAGCAGTTCCTGGAAGAGCCCAAACTATATTTGCCTTCTGCACATGCTTCCCAGACCTTTTTCCATGGACAATTCACAGCTCCTCTCTCCCTCCTCACATTATGCTTGCATCTCAATGCCTTCTCTACCTGCCAAGGGGATAGCTGTGATGTGCTGATGGGATGGGTGGTGTTCACTTCACATCTCTTTCCTTTGCTCTCCCAGATGGCATCAGGGCAAATCCAGGGATGAAGGAAGAAGCTTGGATTGTAATATCACTTGTGCTCCAGCAACCTCCTGCATTTCCAGATATCCAGCCACAAGTCATCTGGAACATCACCAGCCACCTGCAGAGGTGCTTCTACACCTCCTTTTGATGCTAGCAAATCCTACCTTTCTCCATGATGGATTCCACTCTCCTCCTGGTGTGCATCCTTCCTGTGGATGCTCCTTTGACAGCTTTGACTCCCGTGGCCAAGCCTGTGGAGAAGAAACCCTTCCAACACACAGCTTTCCTTGGTGGTACCCCATGGCAGAAGCACAGCAGCCAGGGCTGTGTCCTCTAGGCCACCTGGGCCAAGGGCTCAGGCCTTGATCTCCAAAGGAGATCTCCAAGGTGGTTCTTTCTGAGGAGTACAGCCCACCATGGGAAGCCTTAGAAGGAAAAGGAAAAGTGTCCTGGGTGGCCTCCAGCTGCAAAATGCCATTCTTTTTGGAGTCCAGGAGGGATGAACTGCATGATGCAGTCAATTTTCTCCCCTCCCATCAGACACCTGCTTTGCCAAAATTTCTGTTAGAAAATGCACGTTTAGTCACACAGTGAATCCTGCCTCTCACTAAGCACACACACCTCCTTCTACAAGTTCTGGTCAGACCCCTACCTTGCTGCCTGGGTGCATGGTTGGTCCCATCCCCAAATGCCCATGTCTGGCTGACTAAACTGAGATTGAACAGCAAAGGCCAGTTTTTAGGAACACTGGAAATTCTTGTTGCTTTCAAGGCAAGAGCTCCATGCGCTGGCTCATGTGAGCAGGAGCAGCTTTACCAGAAAGGACAGAGCTAAGTCAGCACCCCTCATACTTTGTCCTGATTATCCAGAAACATCAACCCTTCTGCAGTGCTCATCTTGATGGAACCACCTGAATTATTGTCACACGTCCCAAGTTCGTTGCATTGCAACACCGCCCATCCCGGCCGTTGTGTTTTCCAAAAGAGGATGCTGCTAAAAATTACATGAATGATGAAGAAATACAAATTAACACACCCTCTGCCCAGCCATGGGTCATTTGTGTTGCATAAACAAAGCTGAACCCTGGGGAAAGAACAATGCCAAGTGAAAGAGAAGGTAAAAATAATATTGTTTATTTCTACATCTCCTTCTTTACTGCGAGGCCGTGTGTGTGCCTTGTGGTTTGTGGTTGGGATGAGGCTGCGCTGGAGTTTTGGTTGTTTCCTAAGGAAAGGACATTTACTGCAGCTGGGTTAAGGTTAGAGCTGGCATGGATGTGTGGGAGAAGGCTTGGCTTTACCACAGAGCTGGCTGCTGCCCACGGCACAGCTCATCCCAGAGCCAGTGCAGCTCAACGGGGCTGTAGCCGAGCTCTGGGTGTGTGTGGGCCTGTGAAAAACACCAAAAAAAGAGGGAAATAGGGAAATTTGCCATCCAGGCACCACCCCATCACAGGTATCTCACCCAACTCTTTGGAGCAGTTATTTCCATAGAGGTGCTCCTAGGCAGCTGTGGAAGCCTTTGGAGCTAATGTTGGTGTTCCCATGGGTCACCAGGCTGGCAGTTGTGATGAAAACCCAGCTCACCTTGGGTGACTGAGGAGACAGTGCCCTGAAAATGGAAGAGAAAACCAAAGGGGAATCTACTGAACCTCGAGGTGGGGTGGGCTGAAGGAAGAGGGCAAAATTTCCACCCACCAGGAGTCTCGGCTTCTCCAGAGTTAACTTGTTTCCCTCTAGACATGGGAATTCCCAGTTTGTGGAGAAGCTGGAGAAGGCTGGAGTGTCCCCACAACAAGGATGTCAGCACGGTCAGCCACAAAAGCTGGGCTCAAGTTCTTGTCCTGTCCTGGGCCCGCATGTGAAGGCAGGTGGAGGCAGGAAGAGCAGCCTGATGGGAACGCATTTTCCCAGATCACCTTCTGTCAATAGCCAGGGTGGGACAGAAGCTGAGACTGGCACTCAAGTGGCAAAGGTGCCTATCTCGAGAGACGGGAGATGGTGACCCCAGGTCGTGAATGGATGGGGAGCATCCCTGTGGAGGAGGATTTGGGGAACTGATGGGTGACAAATTGGACATGAGCTGGCACTGTGCAATTGCAGCCAAGTGTCTGCTGGGCCATATCCAAAGCAGTGTGAGCAGCAGGATTAGAGAAGACTCTGGGGAGACCTTAGAGCCCCTTCCAGTGCCTTAAGGGACTCTAAGAAAACTGGAGAGAGACTTTGGACAAGGGCATGAAGTGACAAGGCAAGGGGGAATGTCTTCCCAGTGACAGAGGGCAGGGATAGATGGGATATTGGGAAGGAATTATTCCCTGTGAGGGAGGTGAGGTCATGGCACAGGGTCCCAGAGCAGCTGTGGCTGCCCCAACCCTGAAGTGTTCAAGGCCAAGTTGGAAGGGGCTTGGAGCTTGGAACTGGTGTAGTGAAAGGTGTCCCTGCCCATGGCAGGGGGTGGAATGGGATGGTCTTTAACAGTCATTGAAAACCCAAACCATTCTGGGATTCAGTGTTCAGGTATCCAGGAGGGGCAGGGAGAAGTTAGGGGGCTTCTGCAGAACTGGTTTACCTCATCTCTGTAAGAACCTGGGGGAAATCCCAGCCTTCTTGCCTGATGCCAAGCCTCTCCTGGAAAAGGCAGTCACTCATGGAGCCCAGGTCAGCATGGGGCTTGCAGCAGCTGTAAGCCACTGTGGGAGAGCCAGCTCGAAGAGCATGGCCTTGGCTGACGATGGGCTGGGACCAGCCTGGCATTCCCCGTGGCTCCCAAGGCCTGACAGATACCTGGAGAGCTGTGGCTGGCTTTCCAGAAACAGGCTTGCAGGCCGTGTTTGGACCTGTGTGTCAATTCTGGGGCCATGCTCCAACTGCAGAGTCACTGTGCTTAGTTTATTTTTCAGGAAATGCCACAAACAAGTTTCCCCGCTTGTTAGGAGAAATATTCGGTGTCAGGTTTTGACTGTGTTGCAAAATGCTGTTTTCTACCTGGGATGAGCCAAACTGGCCACTGAGAGCTGGAGCTGATGTTGTTTGAACCAATATTTGCTCCTAAGTATTGCTTCTAAGTATTGCCTAATTTCTAAACCGCACACAGCAAACAAAGAGCTCTCTGTCGAATTTAAGCTGCTCTTCCCAGCTTGGAGTGCTAAGCTCAGCTGCAGACTGAAGCCTCTTGTCCAGAGCTGCTTACCAGGTCATACCATTACAGATTTGCATTTTTAGGTTGGAAACTAATGGCAGCTTGACAGCCAGGTGCCAGCAGCTCAACCCTCTGCAGGACTGTGCCACTGCCCCACATCCTCCCCGTGCACATCCCCCGCCCCAGCAAACACCAGCTGGCCCAGCAACGCTGAGGAAACAGGTTTTCTTGACCTCCTTTCCCAAGCAGGCCCCCATTAACTCCCCAGCCCCCTTGCTGAACTCAGCAGTGGCTTCTGCTCCACCAACCAGCGGTGCATGCAAAACTCACCCTCTCAGACATGCAATTAGGGCCATTCCTCCTAATGAAGGATCTCTGTTTGCTTAATTAACCCAAGGGTTAACAGGATTACAGGCAGCTCTGTGCAACACCAGGAGCTGTGATATTCCTGAAAGGATTTTGGAAGGGAAGGTGGTGAATTCCTGCTGAAGACTCTCTTGCAAAGAGAGCAGCTGGAGCCTGGTAACACTCAGCCTTGCCTCCTGTGTATTTTCCAAAGATCTGGGGGAACAAACAGGTAAACATTGCAATCCGGGAAAGAAATGGCAGGAGTGCCAGGTGCCCTGTGTGGCCACAGCACCCTCTGCTCCTCTCCTGCAGGACCCCAGGTCCCACCCCAGGGCAAGCACCAGGCAGCTGCACAACTCTTCTGACCACAGAGTGGCTGTGTCCAGCTCCCTGGGACATGCCAGCAGTTTCCACAGGGACATGTCCCCACAGTGAGATGCTGGACCATCCCAGAGATGTGGCTGGCTGAGAAGAGGAGAAAAAGTGGCTTATTTCCAGGAGGAGGGAGCTGTGGCTCTCATGCACACTTCCAGGGATGTTCTCCTGCAGTGGCAGAGCCCAGGGCACCAGGATGGAGACAGAGGCACAACGGTGACAGAGATTGTCAAGAAGACCTCGTAGTGAGAGGGGAGGGAGGGAGGGTGGAGGAGCACAAGGTGAACCTGGGGGTGAGCCACTGCTACTCCACCACCATAAGGGAGCAGGGGGACATCACTGAAGCAGGTCCTGGCAGATGCAGCCAGGGGAGCAGCTCTGAGCCTGCTGCAGTAATGCTGGGAATTTTGCTGGATCAAGGGTCACTTTGCTATTGACTTTGCTGTGGGCATGGAGCTACAGGTGGATCAGGCAGCAGAGGCTGGCAGCCAAAAGGACACAAAGGAGAAGGCAAGGGGAGACACCAAAAAGAACTTGGGAACCAGCTTCCCAGAGCAGTACCAGCAGTACCTGACCTGGGGCTGGAGCACTGTCCTCCTGCTGGAGCACTGTCCTCCTGGAGCAGCTCTCTCTGCTAGATGTGACCCAGAGAGCAGGGACTGAATCTCTTCTCATCCTCCACAGTCCCCAGGCAGCCCAGCTGGGCTGGCACAGCCACCCACCTCTGCACCCAAGCATTGGAGCTGCTGGAGAGCTGCTCTGGCCAGAAATGAGATTTGGGCATTAAATGAACGGGAAACCAAGGGACAGCTCACCAGTGGGTCAAGCTGAACTCTACCACTTGCTGTTCAACCCCTTTCCAGTTAGTTAATTTATGGTAATCATTAATTCCAAGCCCCTGTCCATGCGGGAAGCTTCACAATGGCTAATTTTTAATCTGTCACCACAACTACACGCTGCTACATGTGCCCTGGTTGAAGCCACCTTCCCAGTTAAACACTCTTGCAGCCAATATAATTCCCTGCTGATTAATAGTGGTTGTTTTGAAACCACCAAAAAATCTGTTGGCCAACATTCCCTTCCACCCTGTAATTTTAAAGCAGCATTAAAAGGGAATTAATGGAAATAACACTTTAGAATAACAGCAAGGCTTAGCCTTTATTGGAGACCCTTTGAACTCTAGTTAAATTAATTTCCCTTCTGCTCTTGAGATTTTCGAAGGTAGATCTGTCACAAGCCATGCAAACATCTCACCCTGCAGAGATCAAGAGCTGAGCATGACACCAGTGAGCAGATACTGGCCCCAGGACCTGGGAGGGCATCTCCTCCCTGCCAGCACTGGTGACCACCACACCACCAGTGAAACACCTGCCCTGCCCAGGGACTGCTGAGGAGCCCACGGGCAGGCTTGACCTTTTGGTGCCTCTTCTCACTCCTGAGTGACAGCGGAATTTGTTTCTTGCTGGCTGGTCAAGATGTTCTCATCAAGATAAAATCCGAGGGGAATGGCTCCTCCCATCCTCACCCCCGGGCCACCCGGGGCTGGCACAGCCTTGAGGCACTGCTGGACCCTGGCTCTCAAACAACCTCGTCCTTTCCAGTAATTACTGTTTTGCAATGTGGAAAATAATAAAAAGTCTTGGGACTGTTAAGAGCTCTGGGAGGAGAAGAGAGGGGGGGAGCAAAAGACCCAACTGAGCAGATTTCAAACCCCCTCCGGAGGGCTTTTAGACTCCCGTGGCATTTTAATCCTCATTGCATTTCCAGCTGCAGGGATAAAGGAGCAGAAAGCACAGGCAGAGATGGGGGGGCTTCAGGACACAGGTCTGGCTGGGGCTGGTCTCAGTGAGGGAGCTCTGGGCTGGGGTGGACTTTGGGATCCAGCAGCACCTTCCCAGAGCCCCCCAGCACCATCCACTGGGTCCTTGTCCCCACACTCTGCTCTTGTGGGTGCTGTGGCACTGGGGAATGTGATGACAAAGCCCAGCTACAGTGTGACATGGCTCTAACAGCTCCTGAAAACTGTTGCAAGAATAAGGAAGAAACCAGAAAAATTCTTGCTTCAGATGCTTTGTTAAAAGTTGCACAAGGTGGAGGGACGTGGCTGCACTCTGTGGGTGTAATCATAAAATCCCAGAATGGTTGGGGTTGGAAGGGACCTCAAGGCTCATCGAATCCAGCCCTCCTGGGGCTGCTTCCCAGGTTGCTCCAAGCCCTGTCCAACCTGGCCTTGGACACTTCCAGGGATGGGGAGTCCAGAACCTCTCTGGGCAACAACGGCCATTATTGTTGTACAATGGTGATTGATCAGTAAAGATCAGTTATGTTCTAGGCAAGGTATGGGGAGAAATTACTTCATTCCACTGAAATTCCCTTTTAATTGCAGTGGGAATGGAAAATTTACTCCTTTTGGGGTGTCTGCTCACTGCCAGGGGTCTCAGCATGGCCATGTCCACAGCCTTGCAGGACCTGATCTGATATCTGTTGCTCCCCCCTACCAGAGGTTCTGCCCTTCCACCTGCACACCTCTGACCCCCAAATCCTCCTCCTGTCATCCACTGCAGGCAGCAGGTCCTGCCACACCTCTGCCAGGGGGAACCTGGATGGAAAACCACAGCCAGAGAGTGCCAGGGCCACATGCTGGGCACAGAGAGAGGGAACAAGCCTTGGAGAAGCAGGGGTCAGCTGTGCAAGAGACACCCCTTACCAAAAGGCATCACCTGCTCCTACAACCCCATCCTCCCTCATTGCCAGCCTGACTGGGGACCTCCACTAAAACCTTCCAGGAGCCTGTTGGTGCTCAGCTGATCATTCCCTGCCCCAGCTATGCTGGAGAAGCACTGGTCCCCAGCTCCACCACAGCTCTGCCCCTGCCTGGCCATGGCTCTCTTGGTCCTGACCCCAGCCCTCAGACAGACTCCTCAGCCAGACCTTGGACCTACCTGGTGGTTCCCAGGATGTCTCCAACCTTGCTACAGTCCCCAGATCTGATCCCATCCTCAGACCTTCCTTGTCACCAACGGATCACAGGAGATCTGGACTCTGGGCTGAGTCCAGCCGTTATCCAGGGCCCATCCTGATAATTTTGAATGGAGACTGTGGGGGACAAGGATCACTCTGGGGTGCCCATTCCTTTGGGAGCAATCATCCCTTGCAGTACCCTGGCACACAGGCAAGAACACAAAGCTCTCCCCTGGTTAGACCAAGGAATGGGAAAAAAGACCCCAGCTCTTTGCAGGGCTTTGATCCCATACCTCAATCCATTTCCATCCCACTTTATCTGGGGCAATGGTTTCATGCCTCCAGCAGTAAGATTTTTCCACCAAAGGTTTCTACTGAGTCCTGGCTCTCACAAGAGTCCCACAGCCCCGTGCTGACATCAACACCATCCTCATAAATATGCCATGGAGACATAACATGAACAAACAGCAGGAAAAGCTTTGTGGAGATCCTGTTACAAACAAGATTTTTGTTCCTTTTGCACATTCTCTGAGGTGGGAAATCCCCAAAAGAAGACTGGGCCTTTAGTCAAGGTCATCAGACTTACGTAATGACAACAGGCTCCGGGGAAGTTGGAGCCACCAACCTGTGTCTCCTTCCTTGTCTACCAGCAAGGAAGGGATGCCAGCACAGATTTCAGAGCACAGCAGCAAACAGCTTCCCAGGGGAGAGCTTTACACCAAATGAGCCTAATTTCTCATTAGCATAATATTTCCATTAGCAACTCTTGCAGGCTCTGGCTGTGACAGAGGACTTCCTAAACTAGAGAGGACAAAAGAAGGGAGCAGGTTGTGCTGGCTTAGCCCCTAAAAGGTAAATCTGAGCTGCCTCTCTCATTCCAGGGTGCTGACACCTTCAGTACAGGTAGCACGGAGTGTCTCATGTTAAAGGGCACAGGTGGTGGCTCAGAGGTTATTCCCACCTTCAGCAAGCCAAGCTGAATTAAAGAATTAACTGCAAGTCCAGCTGTTCTGGTTTTAAGGAGAGCCATGGGCACCTGGAGCAGCTCAGGGTTATGTCTGCTGTGCTCACAAATGCCTAAGTAGAGGCTGCTCAATTGTCCAGCAGCCACAGGTGCAGGTTCTCCTGGTCACAGGTGACCGACCAAAAATAAAAGAGGTGTAAGCAGAAAGGGCACTGGGGGAACGCAGAGGATGTGCCATGGTCAGAGTCCTGTGGCAGGGACATTGCCCCCAGCTGGGGCACCTGGAGTTTGGGACTGTGGCCAGCCTCTGTTCCAGCTCCTGTTCCAGCTCCTGGCAGCACTCAGGGTCTTGGCTGGAGGGGACAAGCCAGGGAACAGTATCCCAACCCCAACCTTGGACATCATCATCTCCTGAAGGATTTCAGTGGAGTGCTGGGTCTGCTCAAATCATTTTCCTGCCTCTGCAATCTTCTTGGCTGAGCCAAGAAGGGAACTCCAGCTCTTGGGCTGACAAGACACAGCCCTGCCCCAGGAACAGCACATAGAGCTGGACCCAGGGCTGCTCTATGAGCTCTAACACACTGCAGGATTCCCAGTTTGGGTTCTCAGTTTGAGGAACTACCCCCTTTCTTTTTTCTTTAACTCATCCTGTAGTCAGTTCACAGTTGTCAAACTCTCATGTTCATGCACCCCTTACTCAGAGATTTTGATGGTGAAAGGGAAGGCAGGGGACATCTAGAAGGTTGTGATCTGTAAGATCAGCTAAGGTTAAGGAGCAATGCAAAGGTGGAGAATGGTTCTATGCACTGTCTCCTGGTGTTGGTTGTTCAAAAGAAAATAACTCTCCCAGGCTGACTGAGGAACACCTGGAAAGAGCAGGACTGTTGTCCAAAGTTCTCTGAACACTGATATCCATTCCCTGGGGTGCAGGGGTGGTTCTGGAGGGGAACCATGCCCAACCCTCCCTGAGCTACCACACATGGGAGCACACAGATCACCCCTCAGAGTAGTCTGCAGACTCTCCAAGGCTGGTGGAAGCCACAGCAGCTACACAGACACCCAGAGAGCTCCTCCACTCCTTGTGACCTGCCCTCATAGCTGCCATTCATCCTAAGACACTTTAAACCACTTGTATGTCTGTGGCTTCCTCCTTTTTTCCCCAACAGCCCAGAGTGCTCCAGTCTCTCTCTCCTGGGGCTCAGTTCCTCATCTCCTCACTTCTCCCTAACCTGGACTGGCATTCTCCTTACTCAGAAATTGCCTTTTCAACGATGGCATCAACTGATGGGAAGAGGAGACAGCTCCTTCTGGGACGTGGTGTCCCAGCTGATTGTTTGCAACAGTTTCTATTCCATTCTTCCCTTCTCCCCAGGTGGGCTTTGCTGGGGTGAGTATCTTCAGCATGGATCTGACAGGGGAGATGTCTCATGACTGGTGCCAGCAGCGGTTAAAGTGCCCCCATGCCTGCACACACCTCTTGCTTTGATCCCCATTGTGTGCAATCTGCACTCCCCTGGCCTGGTTTTGCAGGGAATTAGATGTTTTCCTAAATATCAGCTCTTGTCTCTTTACAGCACCCCAGGGACAGGCACCAAAACATGCATCAGCTCTACCCAATTCCATCTCTGGTGGGACAGAAGCCCCTCTGAGCAGTCCTGCCAGCTGCCCTGGATCAGGGTGTTGCAGAAGATACAGAAGATAACTGTGAGCAAGAACCATGAGGCAGTAAAGAGAGAAATAAAACTTATCCCAGAGAAGCTGTGGCTGCCCCATCCCTGGAAGTGTCCAAGGGGAGGTTGGATGGGGCTTGAAGCAACCTGGGATAGTGGGAGGTGCTCCTGCCCACAGCAGAGGGTGAACAGGATGAGCTTTAAGGTCTCTTCCAACCCAAACTGTTTTGTGATTCCATGATAAATGGCCCAGAGGAAGACCATTCCCCTGGCCCATGGCAGAGAAAAGAATCCAAAGCCAAGGCAGTGGAGGTGAGGGGTGCACAAGTTGTAAGAGGTGATTCCTGGAACAAAGTTCAACCCACCTGGAGCCTAATGAGTCCCATCTGTGCAATCAGCAGCTGCTTGCTCAGCAAACACTCCTACCCCAGCCTTGCTGCTGCTGCCACAGCCTCGACAGCATTTTTGGAGAAGGGGATGTTTGAATATCTGCAAAGAACTGGTATTTGGACCACTTATGCAACCGTGGGGTGGGGGGTGTACCTTCACACACAGCCCCAGTGCTCCCCATCCCCCTCACTAACCCACAGCATGTCAGGGATTCCATCCCCACCTTCTTCTGCTCCTTGGCTTTTTGTAGGGCTCCGTTTGGTTCCTGGGGGACAAATGTGCCCTCAGACCACATGGAAAGAGAGATCTCTCCAGGACAAAGAGCCAGAGGAGAAGGGACATCAGAGGAGACAGGGGAGGAAGGAAGGAAGGAAGGAAGGAAGGAAGGAAGGAAGGAAGGAAGGAAGGAAGGAAGGAAGGAAGGAAGGAAGGAAGGAAGGAAGGAAGGAAGGAAGGAAGGAAGGAAGGCAGGCAGCCACAGACCTGGTGCAGTGGCAGAGTGTGTGTGGGCAAACATGCAGCAAGGAAAGGAGTGCATTGTGCTCCTCTTCCTCACAACATCCACCTCAATCTGCTCTTCCCCTCCTGCCCCAGAGCCCTCTCTGCTTCTGCCCTCTACACCCACTCTGCTTCTGAGGCCACCCCTCTCAGTCCCCAGCACCTGTCATGACTCTGATGTGTCACAGCTCTCCTCACACATAGACTCTGGACCCAAATCTGTCCCTCTGAACCTCTGACCTTCTGCTGCCAAAAAGAAATGGCAGCGGCAGCCTTGGCCCGGCACGTAGTGCTGTTTGCACAGCCCTTGCTCAAACACAATGGCCAGGGCTGGCTCTGCAGCCCCCCCAGCAGTGCCACGAGCTCCCTCCATCCGTGGCAGGATCACAGTGGAGCACTGTGCACCTCCACCCCAGCTTAGGCACCTGTGGGAGCTGGCGGTGGCCACAGGGGCCAGGCTCCCCCCGGGGCTCACCTCGTCACTCCTCAGCCAACCCACCCCGTCTCACAGGGCACTGGCACCCCAGTGAGGGCAGTCACTGGAGCTGGATATGGCAATCAACCATCAACAATGGTTTATAGGTCATTAATTAACCATACAGCTAATGGTTTAATTAACTGTAAACAATGAAAATATCGCACAGCGGGGCTCGGTTGGGCTTGGGAAAGATGAGAGTGACTTGGCCAACGTCCAAGCCCTGGATACCCTCTGTGTCAGTGTTGTCTTGAAGGCAAGAGGGGATGGGAATGTGGTTCATTGACAGCCTCAATGCCAGGAGAACCAAGCAGGGAGCTTGGGAGCCTCAGCAGGAGCCTGACCTGCAGCTCCTGCTTGAGCAAGCACTCCCCATTGACACCTTGAGCCATGAACTCCCCTAAAGCAGCACCATGGCATGAAAAAGCCTCAAAAATTAATAAATCATTAAATAAATAAATAAATAGATTGATCTATTAGCGGGTCAACAAAGGACCCACTCCCCTTGTAAGAGAGCTTCAAGTCCAGTGCTGCTGGAGAAAGGAGGACTGGCCACCCTTACCTTTTGGGTTCATTACGTGTGCAATGGAGCAGTTGTAGGAACAGAGCACCAGCTTTTCATTCATAGTTGAGAGTGTCACACACTCACCTGTGGGAGCTTCAGGGACCAGACCATGAAGACAGGTAGGGACCAGCACAACTCAGACCTGAAGGACTTCCTGTGAGGATTTGACTTAAAATTCCTTCCTTCTTGGGATGAAGACGGTGGTGGTGAGGGAGCCAGGCCACAAAAGACCTGGAAAAGCAAAGGTGTAAAGTGAGGCTGTCTGTGAACTTTATCCTCTTTGCAGGTTTCCAAGGCCCAAAGATGAATTTTCTTGCCCTTAAAACATGTCAAGATTCCTCCATTGCAACTGATGATAGAAAACACAAATCTCAGGGGCTTTTTTTTCCCACAAGAAAAAGTAACTCTGAGCAGGAAATACTTTATTGTGCCTGCTCCTGGGCAGACACCTGGATTTCCACGCTGCTTTGATGACCCCTGCAGGGACAAGCAGTAACTGTCTTGAGTTTTAATTCCTTCCTTAGGAAGAAGTGTGTGGTGTGGTCATGGGCACTGCCTGAGGCTCTTGCTGGGCTTGAAAGGAGTCATCTGTTCCCAGAGATGTTCAGGTGTTAGGAAGAGCTTGGGATGGAAGTAAGGCTGCTCTCTAAGGAAGGAGCTGGGTGTTCTGGCAAGAGTTTGGCCTTTTGTCCCCTGGCACCTCTAGGGGAGAGCCCTTGTGTAGGTGAGGTGGCCGAGGGGCTCAGACTGCAGCCCGAGCAGTGTAAGGGAGCTGGGGTGGGAAGGAGGATGGAGCTGCCTGCTCTGGTACCTGCCCAGGACTGGCCAGGCAGCACCCACAGCCCCTGGGCAGGCTGTGCAGGGACTGTGTCCTGGTTTAGGGCAAATTTGGGAGAAAACCTCCAAAGGGGTTCTTCTGGAAGAGCAAACCCAAACGGCCCCTCCCCCCAGCCGGTCTGGGAAAAGAACTTCCTCGGAGAAAAGTGGAAAAAACTATTTATTTAACAAACAAAATGCCCACAAATGCAAAGAATTAATAATATGAAACAATAAAACCTCTGCCCGCTCCAAAGAGAGATGGCAAACAGAGACAGTCCTTGCTGTGGGTGTAGCTCAGCTCACTCAGTCCCTCCAAAGGTCCAGGCCCGGCGGCCACAGGTGCCAGCCCTCGCTGCTCCTCTGGGTTTGTCAGTCCTGAGCAAATTTAAACAGTCCCAAGAAAAAGGAAAAAAAAACAGTCCAGGGAGTCTTCTCTGCCCTAGCTAGCTAAAACTAACTAAAAGCACAGGAGATCTCTGTCCCACCACTGTCCGTGCCTCAGACCAACGCCGGAGAGAGCGACGTGTGGGAGTCAGGCAGTTTTCTCAAAACAAACTGCGCGCTGCTCTTTCTCCCCCTTCGCTCCCAGAACAAGTTTTAAAGGTACAGAACACAATATACAGCACAAACAGAACAGACGATTGGGGATACAAGCAGCATAAAGTCACCCTACCACAGACTGGGAGAGGTCTGGGCTGAGGAGAGCTGCCTGTGGCCTCCTGCCAGGCAGCAGGACTCCCTGGGCTGCCCTGGGCTTGGTCAGAGGCTCCCTCTGCACGCAGGGCGTGTGGAGCTCAGCACAAGCTGCCCCAGGAGCTGCACTCGAGGAGCTGCAGCGGCCGGGAGCCCTCGCTGCTGCCGCTGCCCGGGCTGTGCCGCCTGCCAGGCCCTGGCGCTGCCAGCAGGCTCCGAGGGCAGGACTGGCAGGTGCCTTCTGCTGCAGGCTGTCCCTGGCTGCTGCCAGAAGAGGCTGGGCCGGGAGGAAGGAAGGGACTGGCCCCAGGCTCTGGTGGGGCTGCTCTCCCCCTCTGCCCCAGCCGCTCCCGGGCCGGGCCGGGCCGCGTTCGCCGCTGCCGGGCCGGGCCGGGCGGTGCCGGCAGGGGCGGGCCCGGGGGGGCACGGCAGGGAGGGGATGGATGGGTCACAGAGATCCCCCTTTGCCTGGGCTCTCCTTGTGCGTGGAAGATGAGCTGTGGAGCCCGGTAGAGAGAAGGGAAAGTGCTGACAAGGGTCCTGCTTGTGCCCTGGGCTCTCCTGCATGTGCTGCCCCAAGGGCTGTGGTGCCTCTGCCCACCAAAGGTGCAGGGAAAGCTGTGGGGGCTTGGGGGGAGAGCCAGCGACCTCCAGGGACAGCTGGTGCCAAGGGCTTTTGAGCTGCCTTTCCCCTGCTGGGCTGCACCAGGCTCCAGAGCCCCTCCTGCCCTGGGACTGGGACCAGTAAATTCATTCTGGGCTCCCTGAGCACTGCCACTGGCCTCGCTCCCAGCAGGAAGGGCTGGTGCCTCCAAACCCATCAGGGATGGGGGCCCCTACAAGCAGGTTCCTCTTCCTGAGACCCCACTTGTGACTGGCTCTGTCCTCCTCTGCTGAGCCAGGGCAGAGAGAGACCTGCTGGGAGCCAGGCCCTGCCTGGCTGGAACATGGCCATGCCCTGGGGACAAGCAGAGGCCATGCCATGCTGCCAGGACAGCACTCAGTGTCCCAGGACAGAGGCACTGTGTCCCTACTCTCATCCTGGGCTCTTCCTGGGCTCCAGCATCCTCATCCCAGCCTCCCATAGCTTGGAATGGAGCTACACCTGATGTTTCTGACTGGGAGACTGCTGAAAGCAAGAACAGCTCGGGGAGAGCAGGTGGTGGTGGAGAATTTGAGGCAGAAGCCGTCAGGGCTGCAGGCTGCAGGAGGAGCTTCAGGCAGACTTGTAGCACGTCCCCAGCACAGTGCACAGCTCCCGGGGCTAGATCCACGCCAAACATGCCCTGTCTGCAAGCGAGAGCTGTAGAGAGAGCAGGAAACGTCAGGTAGCTTCTTTTCGCCGTGTACGTGCTAGTGCTCTGTTTGGGCACTCTGCAGAGAAACACTGGTGCTTGCTTCTGCTTCCAGCAAGCCAAGGTGCTTGTGCAGCAAGAATCCTGCTTTTTCCAGCACAGGATCACTTTGGAGCTGAGTGGGAGTTAGCCCTGCTTTTGCAGCACCAGCAGAAGCTCTGCTGGCTCTCTCTACTGCTTTTCCATAGCAGTGCTGTCAGAAGCGAGAAACTGCCTTTTGCCGAGAAAGCAGCGTCTAGCGCGAGAGAAGGCAGCGTCCTCAGGACACAATGCTGGCTGTGCCCAGAAGCGTGAGGCAGCCTCCTGCCAAGGTTGCTGTGTGCAGGGATCATGCAGCTGGTGCACTGAAAAGGAGATTGGCAGCTGATCAAGGAGGGGATCAGCACTGAGGACGCCATCCCTGGAATGCTGTGTCCAGTGCTGGGCTCCCCAGGACAAGAGAGCTCCAACTGGGATGTGCCTCATATCCAGGTGGTCTCCTCTGGAGAATCCCAGAGCCCTTCCCTACTCCAGGGCACCTCCAGGAGCTGTGTGGTGGCTGACAGGTGTGTCCCAAAGGGTGCCAGGTCCTTTCTGGTACCCTTCTCCACCCCTTTCCATGACCCAGGGGGCTGCAGAACTCCTGGCACTGGGAATGAGCTTCTGCCCACCCCTCCCTGCTGCCTTGGCAGACCTTGTTTCCCAGGAACAGCCCTCAGACATTGGTGCCAAGAGTGTTGGGGGCTGTGTCTGCCCCAGCCAGGGCAGCTGAGGCTTCTCAGGGTGACCACAGCCTCACGGTGCCTTCTGCCCTGGAGACGGATGGAAATTTCATGGAGGTGTAGGTGGGAAAACCCTGGCAAGCAGGAGGTGGCTCTTTGGAACTGCCCAGCGGCTCCCCCTGAGCAGCACCCTGCTGTTGGAGCCCCCAGGCCATGCCAGGAATGAAGGTGGCCCTTTCTGCCCTTCCCACCTCTCCAGAGGAGCAGGAGGCAGGAGGTTTGTGAGCAGTTTTCTGGTACCCTGAGGCAGCTCCAGCCCTGGCAGGGCTTTCAGCAGAACCCCTGCCTTGGTTTAGGAAGACAGGTGTCTGCCAGGGAAAGCCAGAGCTTCCCTGATCTCTGGATAGTAGTTTTCCAGGCACTGTTTTTTCCTTTTCCCTGGTGGGTGCTCTTCCATCTCCCAGTCCTTTGTGGACACTAGCACTGCTCCACTTACTGATGGGACTCCATGGACAAATTCCCAGGAGACGTGACACAGGCTGACGGGAGTTCAAAGGCTCTTGGTATATGAGGAGGAGGCTCCAGTGTCCTTCCTCTGACTGAACAGGGTGCAGAGATGGGACTCAGAGAGAGCAGAGAAAACTGTGGCATGACCCTGCAAAGCCATCTCAGTCAGCAGGGTGGGTGTGCAAGGGTTGCTCCCCTTGGAGACCCTGCAGAGCAGCCCATGTTGGCCATCCTCTTCAGGTGAGGACCCTCAGCGTCCCTCCATAGCCCAGGAACACTCCTCAGTGTGAGATGAGGCCAGGGTAACTCACACACAGAATCAAGAAATCATTAAGGTGGCAAAACCCCTCTAGGATTGAGTGCACCCATTCCCCCAGCACTGTCGAGTCCACCACTAACCCGTATCCCCAGGTGCCACATCCATGCAACTTTTAAATCCCTCCAGGGATGGGAACTCCACCACTGCCTTGGGCAGGCTGTGCCAATGCTAGACAACTTTTTCTGTGAAGAATTTTCCTTTGATATCCAACCTGAACCTCCCCAGGCACACCTTAAAGCTGTTTCCTCCCATCCTGTCCCTTCTTCCCTGAGAGCAGAGCCTGACCCCCACCTGGCTGCACCCTCCTGTCAGGGAGTTGTGGAGAGAGAGGTCTCCCCTGAGCCTCCTTTTCTCCAGGCTGAGCTCCCCCAGCTCCCTCAGCTGCTCCTGGTGCTCCAGACCCTTCTGCAGCTCCCTGGACACGCTCCAGCCCCTCACCATCTGTCTTGTTGTGACGGGAGCAACTGTTCAGTACACACATGGAGATGCTGAACTTTCCTAGAAACCATAAAATCTCTCCTAGATTTCGCTGTTTTGTTGGTTTTTTTCCACCAGGTGAGGCATCACATTTATCTGGACATCCTGTCACACTTTCCATAAATAGGAGGTGGCATCAGCCCGTGAGGCCCCCGCCCTGTTTGCCTGCTGATATGTTTCAAAAGGCATTTGCTCTGTAAACACCTGCTCCACCCAGTTTCCCTCGATCAATACAGCTTTTCCCTCCAGGCTTCACCTGAAAACTATTTCCACTATTTTGCTGTGGGCACTGAGCACTGGATGAGGCAAGGCTGGGGCTGGACCCAGAACTTCCCACTTCCCACTCCTCAGATGCAGCACACAGCACATGGAGAGTCCTAAAGACGTCCTTGGCTATCCCTAGGTGAAGCACAGCTCCCCTGGCTCCAGCAGCCACCTTTCCCACTCTGTTCAGTACCTGTGAGGCCACACCTGCACTGCTGGGTCCAGCTCTGGGCCCCCCAGTACAAGAGAGATGCAGTGACTGGAGCCAGTCCAGTGCAAGGCCATGGAGGTGGTGAGGGTCTGAAGCATCCTTCATGTGAGGAGCGGCTGAGAGAGCTGGAGCCGCCCATCCCAGAGCAGAGTAGCCATGGAGGGACTTTGTAGATGTGTATAAACATCTGGTGGGAGGAAACGAAGGCAGGAAACCAGGCTGTTCACAACAGTGTCCTGTGACAGGACAGGAGGCAATGGGAGCAAATTAAACTGCATGAAATTCACCCATGGGAGCTGCCCCACAGAATCCCAGAATGGGCCAGGCTGGAGGGGACCACAGTGGTCACCTGGTGCCAGCTCCCTGCTCCAGCAGGGCCATCCCAGAGCACAGGGCACAGACTGTGTCCAGACAGCTCTGCAATATCCCCACTGAGGAGACTCCACAGCCTCTCTGGGATCTGTTCAGGGCTCAGGCACTACCCAGGAAGGTTCTTCCTCCTGTCCAGGTGGAACTCCCTGGGGTCAGTCCCTGCTTGTTCCTCTGGTGCCCTTGCTGGGCCTGGAGCAGAGCCTGGGCCCTGCTCAGAGCCCTCCCTGCAGGCAGGGACAGCCAGGGCTGAGGCCCCTCTCAGCTGGGGCTCCTCTCCAGGCTGAACAGCCCCAGCTCCCCCAGCCTTTCCTCATCAGGGAGGTGCTACAGGCCCTTCAGCATTTTGTCATCCTCTGTGGGACCCATTTTGGGTCTCTCTTGTTCTGAACAGTCCAAAACTGGAGAAATTGTAATGACAAGGGAAGCTCATCCCACCTCTGCTGAGGAGAGCCCATGGCATCTGGTGGTTGGGATGCCCACTTTCGTTTCTTCTTCTGCAGACAGACCAGCAAGTCCTCCCAGCAACATGTAACCTGATGTCTTTGATGAAGACAACATGGATAGTCTCAGGAATGGTTCAGATCCTGGATCCTACAAGGCCCTGAGGGATCTGGCCCAATGTCAGTCACTCTAAAATACAGATGTCTTTCAGTACCCAAGTGCTGCAAGTGCTGCAGCCTCCAGAGGCTTCAAGGCAAAACCCAGGTTTGTCAGGGATCACTTAATCTCCTGGAGGTCTCTGGCAAGCAAACAAAACCAACCGAAGAGAAAGAGCAGAGCCTGTTCTCCAGGTGAGCAGAGATGTGTTTGGTTGTTCAAAGGCTTCTGATAAGGTGACTGAGATTAAAGAACAAATAAAAGTACGATTAGGGCCAAAGTCCCAACTGCAGCCAAAACCATACAGCCAGAGCAATAATGCACTCCTTGCCTAAAGCCACACTTATCCAGCTGCTCCTCAGCCTTCCCAGCCAAGAGGAGCTCTGGCACAGGCTCTGCCTTGCCTCTGGGACAAGGTGCCCAGGACAGTGAGATCCCACACAGCCCAGCAGCCACAGCACCAGTCCTGCACTCAGCTCCCACCACGCTTTGCTCCCAAATTCCCAGCTGGATGCATTTTCTCCCTCAGCATCCTTTCAGAGAGCTGGTATCGATGGGCATGGCCCCTGCAGGGCAGGCTCAGTGTCCAGGAGAGCTGCTGGAGTTAACGGGCATGCCTTGCTCTCTCTGCTACGTGTAAAATTAACTAAAGATCAATTTAGGTGGGTGCTGATGGATCAGCATGGCTGCAGCAGAAGGGGAGGCCCACGGGCTGATGGATTGGGGAACGACTTGGAGAGCAAACTTGCACGTTGCTGATAAGGCAGAGTGCTGGATACCCCAGAGAGAGTCATCCAGAAATTATCATGGGTCAGTCCAGGAACAGGTCTGTCTGGAAACTGGTCTGGAAAGCAAAGAGAAAAGCTGCACAAAGGGTTTGCTGGCAGAGAGGGGACAGCTCGTCCCTCTCTCAAGATTCTCTCCATTGGGAGTTTTGTGGGAATAGCTGCAGACCCAGGAAACTGGAGTGTCCCAGAACTCAGCTTCCCCACTCTGTCCCTGCATCTGGGACTGCCAGCTGGCTCCTGCTGGGAAGGCACACACAGTCCTCATGTGCCTTTTCATCCCCCTTTAACATCCAGCAAGCCCCAGGCTGCCAGGGTGCAGATGGCTGATGCCTTAGATTTTGGCTTTCATAGTTTCAGATTCTGTGCCCCCTAAGGATGTAGTTCTGAGCCTCATATTAAGTGTCAGTAAGCTCTCTTCACAGAACAAGTAGACAAACGAAATCTTTCCCTGCTGAGGACCAAGGAGAACTTTCAGCCCAAAAGCACAAACAAGGGTGGACTGACGGGAGGAACAAGAAGGATGGGACCTCACAACCTGAAGCTGTAATTGGACAATTAAACCCCAATATGCAAAGGGACCAAAACTTATAAAAATGTAAAATCTCGTGATCAGGCAGCCATTTTGTGTGGCCATTCCTAACCCACCCTGGGTGCAGCCTTGGTCAGGTTCCTGTACTGCCCAGGGTGGGTCCTGGAAGCCTTTTAATAAATATCTACTTTATTCTCTCGCTGTGTCCAGCCTCTGTTTCAGGTCAGCCTTCCTAAGGCATCATGACAAAGTGACCACGTGTTGGCAGAAATCGATGGAGATAAATCCTTGTTTAGGTGAAGTGCCCGTGCAAACACACAAACACAACATAAGTATGAAAAGAAAAATTAAAGAATTAAATACAGAGGAAAAAACAAACCTGAGCAATGTGAGCAGGGTCCTTGTGGTCACCCGCAGGGAGGAATGGAACCCAGTCCCACATCAGGCACTAATTCCCTGTCTTATCCCAGTGGCAACAACCTCCTTCCAGATCCTCAGACTCTGGCTACCTGCAGGAGACAAAGGGACAAGTGTGGAGCCAGGACACTCTGGGCTCAGGGTGGATGCAGCCAGTGCCACCCTGGTACTGCCCTGTGGAATGGCTCCTTGTCCCCTTGTACCAGCCAGGACTCTCTGGAGTCTGCCCCACCATCACAGCACTGCCAAGAGATCTTCCAGGCCCCTCTAACATCAGCTCATGAGTAGGACTTCGACTCCAGGACCTCTCCAGGATAATTTTAACCCTGAATATGATTTTTCTGTATCTCTCCAGTTTACCTGCTCCAGCTAATGGGTTCACTTAAGCAGCATGGGCTCCTTCTTTCTGAGGTTTTTGTTTATTTTGCAGATATTCTGCTTTGACTTCAGAAGCAAGGAGCCATTTCCAGCAGGAACTCCATCACTCTCCACCCTCTGCTAAGGAAACATCTGCAGGCCACTCCAGACCCAGGAAATTCCCAGCTATTGCCCCAGCTGGCAAAGCCCTGCAGCAGCTTCATCTTCCCCAGGATCCCAGGCTCTGCTCCCAACAAAGACACCTCCCTGGCTGCCTGCACCCTCCAGGCTGCAGCTGCCTCCCTTTGCCAACACACAGGAGGATGTTGGACTCCTCCTTAGCCAAGGAATTGTCCCAGGGAGCAACAGTGGCTTCTCTCCTGCTCCTCACTTCTGCAGCACTTTCCTGCCATCCAAGCTCTCTCAGAAGAAGAGGAAGCTCTCTCAGGAGAGCAAAGCTCCCCTGCTCCTGCCTGGAAGGTCCTTGCTGGCTGTCACCTTTGCCAGGAGCCCCATTGTGCCACCCACCTGCGGGCGGCTGTGCACACCTCCGGGCTGAACAGGGAGTGTTGTTGATGGCAAACAGAATCTGCCTTCAGCAAGCCCAAACAAAAACCCACACACAGCTCTCTGCTGGGTTGTTCTTGTGCTGCTGTGCTCCACATCCAGCAGAAAAGGGAATAAGGTGAGGATGAAGGGCTGGCTGAGGTTACAGTGAGGCTCAAGCCGTTGCAAAGCCCAGGGCTCTCCCTCACTCACAGCACCCATTGCTCTGGCAATTGGTCCAGCCCAGGGTTGGGAATCTGGGTCACAGGTCTGCTCTCCTCCTCACTGGAGGAGCAGTCACATTCCCAGGTCTCCTTTCCTCTTCACCAGAGAGGCACCTTCCCACGTGCTGCTCCTCTCCACCTCGGGTACAGATGCACCAGAGGTGGCTCTCCAGGTGCAGCTTGTCCAGCAATCCTGGGAAAAACCCACCAGCAGCCCTCTGGGCTGTGAGCAGGCCAAGCAGGAAAGGCATTGCATGAGAGTGGCAAGGTCCTGAGGGCCCTGAGGCCGTGTCCTTGCTCATTATCTTGCACAGAAACAGGACAGGATGGGATTGGAGTCTTTGGAGCCCCTCAGCTGCCTTTTGCTGAGGTCAGCAGTGAGTGAGCAGCCACCTAAGGAGGTGCCCAGTCCCTCCTACAGGGGCACCTTTGCTTCTCAAGAGGCACAACTGCAGAAGGTGCAATTATCTGGCCATGTCCTCACCCTCACTCCAGCATCTGTGGGAGGGAAGAGACCACCAGAGGAATGACGTCCCCACACTGGTCCTGCCCAGGTCGCAGTCCAGGACAGCCTCTGTAAGATGCAGGTGTGAGGTAGCAGAAGGGTCCCAAGAGAGCTGCCGAGGTCCCTCAGATGCAGGCTCTGGCACAGGAAGGACACAGGCAGTGGAGAGCACACACTGTGCTCCCCATCACCATGTTCCTGCAGGGACAACTTTGCCTTTTGAGTTTTTCCTCCATGGGTGCCTCAAGCTGTGCCCAAGAAGAGGCTACAGACAGGAATAGAGGAGATCTTGAGCAGGATTACATATGGAAACTAGACCTCCATGAAGTCACCACAGACTAATAGGTTTGTCCTTAAGCAAAGTAAGCTGAGCAGTGGCAAATCCCAACAGTGACCATCAAGCAAGAGGAAACAACCAAAGAGGAGCAGGATCAAGGGATCAAGCCTGTCTGGACACCCTCATGTTGATGAGACTCTGGATGCTCCCAAGCAAAGGTGCCCCATGCCCTGCAGCAGTAGGATGTTCCCTGGAGATCTGCATGGGGGATGCTCACAGAGCCCTCAGCCATCCACCCCAAGCAGGCTAATCCAGCTCCATTGCACAGAGCATGGCTGTGCAGAGGGGAGAAGCCCTGACCCCCAGCCCCTGCCCCAGAGAGGATTTGATCCCTGCAAACCCTTGCCTGGCTCTCAGGCAGCCCCAGATTCCCAGGGAAGCTGCCAGCCCGGGCAGGGAGCTGGAGCCCAGGATGGGTGGAGAACAGGAGAGCCCCACAGCAAACTTGTGGTTTTGATGAGGTGGACGGGGAGAGGCAGCACCTGCCTGTGCCAGGGTGAGGGGAGCAGCTGCCTCCCTCTGGCAACAGAAAAGGAGGGAGCTGGGCCCTTCTTCCCTCCAGAGAGCCCAGGTCCAGGCTGGAAGTGACTTACCCACCCTTTATGCATTTCCTGAGCCCCGTGGGCACGGGCCAAGGGGAAGCACACGTGGCCAGGGTCTCTCCTCCAGGGCCAGCAGGCACATGGGGTACCTGGTCCTGCAGACTGCTGTGTGACACAGCTTGAGCCACTGGCCCTCGTGTCCCATGTCCCAGCCACCCTCTCCACCTCCACACCGCCCCGGGAGGCTGTGCCCAAACAGGAGAACACACGGGCCCTGCCTGAGCCTCCAGTCACACAAGGGCATGGCTGATGCTGTGCAGGATGCTGGATGAGCCTTGAAGGGGCAGGATGTGGCCAAAAGGACCTCCACCGTGGAGGGCAGCCTCCCTGTCCTCCTTTGGGTTGTCCCACCAGCCAGCAAGAAGCAGACCCAGTGACCACTTTCCCAGTGGTGCTGGAAGCCAGCTGATTTCCTGGCAGGGCTGTCCTGTTGCTGGTCATCCTGGCACAGCACACTCCCAGCACGAGGGGTTGATGACTTTGCTTCCCCTCATCACATTCACTGCTCCAGACATGGATGTCTTTCATGTGCCATCCTCAGACTGCCCCTCCCTGCCCCCCAAGCCAGCAAAGGAGGGAACTGGGGGCTGCCACACCCCCAGGCCAGCATGGATGGAGCCATGGTGCACTGGAGAGGACAAGGTCCCTGCATGCAGGGGTGACCCAGCCACCACAGGGTCTCAGCAGCACCCACCTGGAGACAGTGGGATTGCCAAGAGCTCAGCAATCACAACCACCTCTGCCCTCAGCTTTGTCAAGAGGCAAAATCAGGACATGAGAAAGGAAAAGAAAGGGTCGGAGTGGAACACCAACAGCCATGGGTGAAACCAAGGAGTGAGGCAGGGACTCTGGCATGGGTGGACAGGCTGCTCTGTGTGACGTGGCAGGGCTGAAGGTGCCACTCACCCTCTCAGAGGCTGGGCACTCCCTGGGGCAGGCTCAGGGCACTGGTGGGAAGGTCTGACGGGCTCTCTGTCCCAGTGCCCCCCCCAGGGAGGGGCCCCTGGCCACAGCACACAATCCAGGCTCCGGGTGTTTGCTTTCCAGTCTCCTGAGCGGATGATAACCACCTGCTCCAGCCAAGGCTCCAGCTCACCATGCTGAAACTCAGGAGGTACCTGGTCACGTAAGTGGAATATTTTTGTGTATTTATTTAAGTAAAATACTATTTCCCCAAGTGAAATTCTCTTTCCATCCTACCCAGAGGTGATGTCTTGATGTCCTGGCAGATCCCTCCGTGTTGGGAAACAGCTGAAGTGGTGATGGGAATGGGCAGGGCAGATGTTCCTGCTGCACATCAGTGCAGGGCAGTCTGGGGTGATGGGGATTTTCCCTTCTGGTGATGATCCAAGGGCAGCTGCAAAGCAGCATCTTTTGTGAGGAAGGAGAATGGCCCAGACCTTGGCAGGGCAATGGGGAACTGGTCCTTCCTGCAGCGTCCCAGGTGAGGGATCACCAGAGGAGCAGGTGTGGAGCAGAAATGTGTCTCTGTGCAAGTTTTTCACATGGCAACCCCTAGGGTGAGGTGCCCTCTTCCACAGCCTCTGGTTTGGACAAGAGGGATGAGGGAAGGGCAAGGCTTGACTGCAGCAGAGTCCTTTGGCTGGGGAGAGCTGCAGGCTGAGAGGGCTCGGGGTTATTCCCAACCCAGTGTCAAATGTAGGGTGGGCAGAGCCATTGTGCCCTTGCTGTGCCAGCTGAGCATCCTGCTGAACATTTTTCCTAGTTCCTCATTCACTGCCCCAAAAAAATGGCTCCAGTGACTGGTCAGAGGGAGCAGGCTGTGGCTGGTGTACAGATTGTGTACATTAATTCCTTGTGCAACTTCGCTCACTGCCTGGAGAATATCTGGGCACAGCAAAACAGGAAAACCTTTTTCTGCCTCTCATGTCTCTCAGCACCTCCCACAGCACCCACAGCTGGCTGGGACCCTGAGGGCCTGGAAACTTCCAGCCACAGACCCTTCCTGGCTGGGGCTTTTGTTTCTGTGTTGGACAGGGAAGGGGGACAGGGTTGGAGGGAAGCTCTGCTTGGAGCAGGGGGGGAACAACAGAGGGAAAATCTGCAGTCCTGCTGAGAACAAGTGGCACCCTCTCCCCTGCTGGGGCTGGCATGAGACAGCTGGAGCACCATCCCTTGCAAAGGTTTGACCATCAGTTCAGGCTTGGATTAAATTCCTTGAGCCAGCATAGGGGGAACCCAGCTGCTCTGGCTCTTCCACTGAGCTCTTGGAGCCAAAGGCATCCTTGGGGTGCTGCACCCAGCTCTGCACCCTGTTTGTCACTTCTGGAGGTGACAGCACACAGGCTCTGGTCTGAGGGGGCTCCTCAGCTGTAGCCTGCCTGCAGATGGAGGCACCTCCAAAGACTGCAGGGGTTGGGCTCTTGCACCCCAATCCACCCTGCAAGTGCAGCCTGGACACCTCCCTGCTCTCAGGTGTTCAACTCTGCCCCAAGACACTCGTCCCTGATCCCATCCCAGTGTAAATGGAGAGGAGGCTGTGCAGGGGTTACCCATGAGGGCAGCTGAGCCTTTTGAAGGTTCTTTTGTTCAGTTCCATCTTGCCAACCTGCTTCAGCCTCCAAGACCAGGGCTGCTCATGCACCATCTGCCATTTAATGGATGTTTTGCTGCCTTCAATGCAACTTCTTGGCATCTTCAGTGCAAATCTGAGCACTGCCACTTTCCCAGCACACCCTCCTTGGTGTCCATGTGTCCCGTGAGAGCCAGCCTGGAGGAGGGAAGGAAAGGCTCTGGCCTTGTGCCAGCCTGGCCAGCCCTGACACATGTCAGCCCAACACGTGTTGTGTGTCCTCAGCTGGGTGTTCCACCAACACAACAGCCACCTCAAAAGAGCCAGAGGACATGGATCTTTCACAGATTCTCACAGGCTGAAAGTGTAGGACCTCTGTGGAAGCAAGCCCAGAATTCTACCTGCACCCAATACAGATAAGGGGGTGGCAGGGGGTGCTGCCCCCAGCTCTGCCTGGGGGGAAGTGTTCCATCATTCTGCCTTCATCACTGTGTGCTCCTGCAGACCCCCCCAAGAGTTTGTGTGCATCACTAAATATCACAGTGCAGCTCTTCACTCCATTCTTGCTGCTTGTCTTACCACGGTCAGCCAGACAAAATTATGATCAGCCTTGCCTGGAGTGATGGGAGAGCTGGATCGAGTCTCCAACCAGATCCAGAGGAATCACTTCATTCTGGAGCAGCTCCTCCCTCACTGCCTTCTCCCTCTGTGGTCTCTCTGATCTTCCACGTGGAGTTATTTCAACAAACCCTTCCTCACACCAGCTCTGGGGCAGTCTCCAGTCTCTGCTTCAACCCTCCCTCTTTAACACCTCTTGGCATTTTAAGCTCTGTTTAAGCATTTGGCATTTTTCTGCTCCATTATTTGTCACATCTGTTTATCTCTGACCTCACAAGGGTCTCCTTGTGCTACTGGCACGGCCAGGCAGTGACCCACACGTGCATTTGCCACCTCCTGTCTCACCTGAGCCTGGCAGTCTGCTCCTCAAGTGGCAAAGAGCGTGGATACCTCCAGGTGCCACTGGGGTTGGGGATGTGATGCTGATGGGCAGCAATTACGTGCAGTAATGACACCTTCTGAACCCTCAGTAGCATTGCCACAGACCAAGACCTCCCAGCCTTTCCAGTCCTGAGTACTTTAGACTCTAAAATCCTCCTGGGAGGAGCTGAGAGTTTCAGCTCAGTGAAGGGACATGACTGGGAGCAGGGCAGAACCGTGTCCATGAGTGCCCAACCACTGCAAGCAGTGCTGTCGTTATCAAACTACTACTTACTCACAGCAGTTGGTGATTTTCCTGGAACAAATCCAGTTTCTCAATAGCAAACCTAAAATCCTGCCCTGCACCACTGTGATGCACGTGACCCCTTGGGACAGCCCACATTTGTGTCACTGCTGCCTCACCAAGAGACTTCTGCTCCCACGTGTCACAGGACTGCCCAGAGCAGGAGATGAAGCACCAGGGAGGTGAAGAAGCTCTGGGACAAGCAGGTCTGTGCAGTCCCAGTCCCACTGTTTTGGTCCAAAGCTGACCACTGCAGGAGGCCAGAAATGCCAACAAACAATGCCAGGTTGGCTGTTGGAATCCAGCTTCCAAGCAGGCTCTGCCCAAATTTCTGCTTTCCCTGGGGCTGGCAGGCTGCACTTCCCCCAGAGCAGAGCCCAGTCCTGGAGGGTTTAACCAGATCCTCAGTACAAATCATCTCCTGTTATGCAACAATGAGCTCCCTGGGGGAAAACCAGCAGAATAATGGAATCATTCAAGTTGCAAAGGCCCTCTAAGATCATCAAGTCCAATCTTCCCCCAACACTGCCAAGGCCACCACTAACCCATGATTCCAAAGTGTCACATCTGCTGGGACTGGACAACCTTTCTGTGAAAAAATAAAATAAAAATAAATTCTTTTTCCAGGAAATCCAGCCCATTGACCATTCCACTGAAGTTTAAAGCTACAATCAAGCTCCACCCGGGTTTGCAGCAAGCCCTACAAACAGAAGGAGCCCTATGGCAGCATTTCCATGGCCTTAACGTCACCATACACAACCCAAACCCTGACAGCACGATTCTGATGGCCTGAAGAAATCACACTGCTGTTGTAGACATGGCTAAAATCAGACTAAAGTCCAGGCACTGCTGGGGCCCCCATGGTGGCATCACATCTGCAGCCACAGCTGGAGCCTGTGGAGATGGCAGTCCAACAGCAGAGAGTGGGGAGAGCAGGGAGAAAAAGAGTTTCATTGTCCATGTTGATAAAGACAGGATCCTGATCCTTCTTGGCCAGGCAGGGCAGGGAACACACAGGCAGTGCCCTGTTCCTGCTGCCTGGGGGGAGCTCAGGCTGCTCCAGGAAGGCGTCCCTGAGCAGCCAAGGCACCCAGTGGTTATCACTGTTTGCTTTTCAGCACAGTATCTGTGGCCCATCTGGAAATTTCCACGAGGCTGAGCTGCTGGGGCACAGCCTCGGGGGTTCCTGGGTTATCGCTGTCCCTGCATCACTTCCTCCCCTGAAAACGGGACCTCACCTTAAATAAAGATAAAAACCAACAAAGCCCCAAGGCGCCTTTCCCGCCTGCAGCACGACACAAAGGAACGACACTCACACATTGGGATGTCCGAGGCAAAAAGAGCAGGTTTATTCACAGACTCGGCATTTATAGAATTCCAACAGTGACCATGGATTGGAGGAAGAAAATCTTCCTCTCCAACCACACTGGTCAACCCAACAGTCCATCAACAGTCTCCTCCTTATGAGAAGAATGTAAACATGAAAGGACAGTTATAACAACAATAGGTTGTTTATGTGAAAATCGTAAGAGACTCCATTACAAAAGGTAAATACAGAAGGCTGAAATAGAGCTTTAGAAAAACTTCTTAAAAAGACAGGAGAACAGAAAGAAACCAGACAGCAGCCTGCCTCACACACATCACTGGTCTTGGCTTTTTCTCCCCAGGAATGGTCTCAAATATCTGTTTCCTTGCAGGAAGCTGAGCGCAATCTACAGGTGCCAGCCAAGTCGGCTCTGGATCTCCTTCAGCCTCCTCATCCTCCTCCTGGTCACACTTCAGGTTGTGGAGAAGCTGCAGCCTCCTGGGTAGGTCCTGAGCAGAATTACAAACCTGCACCTCGTCCTCCAGCCTTCTGCTGGCCACTGAGGTGGGATCAGAACCACCCTCCTGAAAACCGCCCAGCAGGGTCTTCCCTAGACAGGGAGGAAAATCCAGGTGAGAGAGCACCCCCTGGGGGTCCCACATCTCACCCCTATGCCCTGGCCAGAGCTGAGCCCACCCTGGGGTCAGACAAGGCTCTTTGGGCTTTGTCCTGGCTCTCCACAAAACCCTACAGCCCTTGAACCCAGTCCTCCCAGTCTGGGGTTATCTGCAATCGTTCCTCCAGCTTCTCCAGACACCAGATCTTCTCTCTCCTTGCCTCCTCCTGCTCTGCTCCTTCCACCATCCTGTCGTGCTCCAGCAAGACAGAGACACTGCCACATCACTGCTGGCCTGTCCTTCTCTTCTTCATAAAATCATTAAGGTTGTAAAAGACCTCCAAGATGATCAAGCCCAAGTTCTTGCACCCACTCCTATCCTCCAGGGCAGCAGTGAAGCCCCTACACCCATGTGCAATGCCACCCACCCCAAGAAAAGAGGGAAACATGTTTTAGGGTGACTTTGGGGGGGCAGGGGGTTCACTGGGCTGCAGAGGAGCTGCCTCTGCACTGTCCTGCCATGCCCAGCAGCTGAGCTTTGTGTCCTCCCCATCACAGGAGCTGCCAGCGTGAGCTGGAGCGTGGCCTGCAGCAGAGCACGGGCCACGGGCTGGGCTCTGCCCTCCACAGCCCCGACCTGCTGTGGGAGAATGACTCCCCTCAGGGGCAGAGAGAAGCTGAGCCAGCCCCTGCTTCGGCTGAGGATGTTTTCAGGATGCACCTGTACTTCAGACAGGAGACCCCTCTGGAAAGCAGCCAAGAGGAGCACTGGATGCAGCAGCCTGGGGAGAGCAGTGAGAAGGTGAAAGCCCATCTGTCCCCCACGGAGCTGAAACCCCAGTATCCTGGCCTGGACAAAGCAGCCAGACAAACTCCTTCTCCAAGCCTTCCCGAGAGGGTAGCTGCAGTTTTGGCTGAAGCTGTCACCAGCAAGTTCATCATCTTTGCAAACAGGCTGAGCACACAGGAGCAGAGGGGAGTGTCCCCACCTGGAATGGTGCAGGTGGAGGCACAGAGCCAGGCTCAGCCTCGAGAACCTCTGGGTTCTCCCCACCCTGAGTGGGGCACCTCATTTACACAGCCCGTCCCAAACTCAGCCCAACCTCTGCAGGCAGAGGATCCTTACAAAGCAGACCTGGAAACAGGATTTTTCCCAAGCTGGACAGAAGCCTTTAAGGTCAAGGAGTTAACAGCTGTAGAAGATCAGCAGACCAGAGGGGTCACCTCTCAAGGGAAGACCTGCAAGCCCAAGACTGACATTGTTTTCCTGAAAGTGCACAAGAGCGCCAGCAGCACCGTCATGAACATCCTGTTCCGCTTCGGGGAGACGCACAACCTCACCTTCGCCTTCCCCCGGGGCGGGGGCTTCCAGCTCTACTACCCGCACCACTTCCTGGCCAGCTTCGTGCAGGGCTTCTCCCCGTGGAGCCCCCGGCGCTTCAACATCCTCTGCCACCACATGCGATTCCTGCAGCCGGAGGTAGGGGCAGAGCCGCGCCCCTGCGGAGGGACGGGACGGGCGGGCAACGGGGAGAGAGGCACAAGGAGGGGCACCTGTCGAGCACATAAACGCTGCAGGGATGAGCTGAAGAGAGGCAGGATTGCCCACGGGTACCTGGCGTGTTGTTGGCATCTCCTGAGAGCCTCTGTGAGCGGGTTTGTTGAAGCCCTGTGCTGTGAGCCATGGCAAAGTGGGAGACAGCATCTGTAGCAGTCAGCAGCTCTCATCTCTTATATGTCTGGTGGGCCCTGGGACATCTCCTGCTCCCTGGACAGGCCCAGAGGGGACCAGTTGTAAGAGGAGAACATCCAAATTGCATCATGGCAGCTGTGCTCAGCATCCACCCCTCCGGATGCCACCTGAGGCCATGTGGACATGGGGAAAGGGAAGGAGAAGGGCAGTATCTCCAGCCCAGCCCAGCCCAGCCACACAGCTGTGGCAGCCCATTGTGGGGAGCTCTGCTCACTGCTCTCCCCGTGTGACCCTCCTGGAGCTCCCCACAGCTCCTTTGATGAGCTGCACCCCGAGATCCTCCCCAGCAGCCCCACCTCCATCCCCAGCAGCTGCCTCTGCTCACCAGCACTGAGGGCGAGCGGGTCCCTTCTCCCCGCCCCACCTCCAAACCCTCCCTTTTCTCCTCCGCAGGTGCAGAAGGTGGTGCCCAGCTCTGCCGTGTACTTCTCCATCCTGAGGAACCCCGTGCAGCTGATGGAGTCCTCCTTCGTGTACTACCGGGGCGCCTCGGCCTTCTCGCGGGTGCGCAGCCTGGAGGAGTTCCTCAGGCAGCCCCAGCTCCACTACAACCCGGCCAGCGGGGACCGCCACTACGCCAGGAACCTCATCACCTTCGACTTCGGCTTCAACCCCGACGGGGACGTGTCCCCGCAGCGCGTGCAGCTGATGCTGAAGGCCATCGAGGCCTCCTTCGACCTGGTGCTCATCTCCGAGTACTTCGACGAGTCCATGGTGCTGCTGAAGGAGGTGCTGTGCTGGGACCTGGACAGCGTCGTCTCCTTCCCGCTCAACACCCGGGACAGCAGCACCAAGTCCGCCCTCCCGGAGTCGGCCGTGGAGAAGCTGAAGGCCTGGAACAGGCTGGACTGGGAAATCTACACCCACTTTAACCGGACCTTCTGGGCAAGGATCGAGCGGGACATCGGCCGGGAGCGCCTGGGGCGGGAGGTGCGGGCGCTGCGGGCGCGGCAGGCGGAGCTGGCGCGGGCCTGCCTGCAGGGCACGGGCAGCGTGGCCCCCAAGGACATCAAGGACAACTCCCTGCGGCCGCTGCAGCACGGCGGGGCCAGGATCCTGGGCTATAACCTCAAGCAGGGCTTGGATCAGGAGCTGGAGCGGACCTGCCGGCGGCTGGTGACGCCGGAGCTGCAGTACAGCAGCCTCCTCTACAAGAAGCAGTTCCCCCCGCCGCCCCCCGAGACCCCCGAGCCCGCTGCGTCCTGGCAGGACCGAGCCCCGCGGCACCGGCTGGAGACCACCCGAAACTGAGCTCCCCTGGCCCCTCCGGGCATCCTTCTCCATCCGCCCTTGCTGCGGACAGCGAGGCTCAGCCCCCCCGGCCGGGGCTGCCCCTGCCCAGGGCACCGGGGGTGCTGCCCAGCCCGCCCCGGTCACCTCTGCCCGTGCACCGCGGAGCTCTGGGCGCTGCCGGGGACAGGACGGGCTGAGCGGGGCTCCCAGGGGCTGGGCAGGACTTTTCCAGAGGGAAATGCCCCCAGTCAGCAGCCGAAGCCTCAGCACAGCACCGGGCTCCCAGCAGCGAGGAGCAGACCCAGGAGGGCAGCCCAGACCCTCAGCCCCGCAGCAGAGACTGCAACAGAACAGGGCCAAGCTGTGAATCAGAGCTGTGGAGTTTGATTTACAGCTTGGGAATGAGTCTGTCTGTCTGTCTGTCCGTCTGTGCAGCTGCAGCTCTCCCCTGCTCCGTTAACGTTACCGTGCTGGAAAAGCAGCCTCTTAATTAAAAACAACAAAAGTCACTGTCACTCCTTAAATTCCCCTTAATTACATCACTCTGCCCAGTAGACAACCTCCCCAAAAGCTGCAGAAGCACACCCCAAACATTTGAATATGTCCTGTAAGGAAAAAAAGGAGGAAAAGAAAAAGGAACCCCTGCATTACTTTGTGCTGACTCTGTAGTGTCAAGGCTCAAGTTCCATCCCTGTGTGAAAGGAAGACATCTCATTAGCCTCTCTGCAGCCAGATATCCCAGCCCACTGCTCCAGGCTGCCACGGGAATATCCTCTGCTCAGGGAAAGATCCCACAGGAATGGCTTGTGGAGGGCAACTCAGCCTGATTTTTCTCATCCTGCACTTCTCCTTGAATCAAAAGCAGAGCCAGCAAATCAACTGGGATAAACAGAGCCCCCATCTCTAGCTTTTCAGCACAATTTCCAAACCAGAAGAGGTTCTGAAAAAATTGCCCAGGGGGATCTGAGCATCCCGGGCTCTCCCTGGGGCACCCATGAAGAGCCTCAAAGGTTTCACTTTCCACCCAAAGGTCTCCTGCTCAGTTTAACCAGGAAAAAACCCAGATTGTGTTCCCAGTGCCCTTCCCAGGGCAGTGCCAAGCATCCCAGGCACAAGGAGAGGGCATTGCTTGGGGATTTTGCTCCATGGCTTCGGGGTGCTGTGTGTTCTGTAAAGTTCCATCTCTCAGACACATCTGTGTATGGCCCTGTTGGTCTCTTCCCTCATTTGTCCTGTCAGGGCTGTGGGGTGGGCTCGTGGCTTCAGAGGTCTGGGGCTCCTGGGGGGCCTGCAGGGTACCCCAGAGGGAAATCCCAGAGGAAATCCACTGGGATGGGCAGCCCCAGAGGCCATGCAGCACCCTGGGGTGTCTCCCCATGGACTCAGCAGAGTGGAGGGAGGAAGCAGGGCTGGACACTGGCATACCAAACCTGCATCTGACACCTCCACTCCAGGTTTTAACTGGGTGCCACTGGCTTATTCCCTGTGTTTGCACCTCAGGAAATAGGAGCAGGTCATTCCTGTCAGGAACGCTCATCCAGGGCAGAGACACTGGGACAGCCAGAGCATCACAATCTCCCTGTGCTGTTCCCTGAGCAGAGCATCCAGGGTGCCCTGACCCCACCACAGCCCAGGGGGATCCCCATTTCCCAGCAAGTGTTCATTTCCCAGCAGGTGTTTCCCCCCAAACTCCCCCATTTTCCAGAGCAGGCAGGGCAGAGGTGCTTTGGGCATCACAGTGACTCCCATTTTCAGGGACGGCTCCCAGCTCCCAGGGATGACATCACCCACATGCCAATCACAGCATTTATTTTTATTAGGTTTTTCCACAAACCGTAGTTTTATAGTTAGGAGTATTTCACACAGACATGGAGCAGAGTCCAGGGGTGCACTTGCTCAACCACAGCAGCTGTCTGGATCTCTTTTTTATTTTTTCTTACCACAGACCCTTTGAGCACCATTTCTTGATGCTTTACAGCATCAAAACCCAGGCTAAACACATCCCCAGAGGAGCAGGGTCTCCCGTGGCCAGTGAACTCTCTTGCCTTGGAGCATTTTTAATTCCTCTCCATGACTTGCCAGGTTCAGCCTGTGCAGTTCAAGGACTTCAGGTCAAGTTTAACTCCAACCCCACCAATTTTTAACCACTATCCATTAATAACTCAAAAGATCAAAGCCTCTTTTCTCCCCATCCCAAGTGTCCAAGGCAGTTATGGGGTTAGACTTTGTTTTTTATGGTTGCAAGAGACCCAGTGGGGTTATTTCAGGCACTGCACGATGCAATAACCCCGAGTTGCTCAAGCCTGCCCATGGAATGGTCCCAACTTTCCTAAGATTCCTGGCAGTACAAGACAACCAGCAATTTATGCAAAAGTGTTCAGTGTTTTCTCTCTGAGGCAGCAGTGTGGGCTTGAAACATTTTGGGCTCTCCAGAGAGGCTTTCAAAGCAATTCCCAAAGGAGCTCAGGCATCCTGCAAGGATTCCTTTGTGATGCTTTAAGGACTGAAGGAGCAGCAAAATCCTCCCCTCCGGGGAAACCCTTTCCCAGGAAAAGGGCTGCCAGGACCCCTGGGCTCAGGCACGGGGCTCTGAGTTGCTCTTCCCCGCTTTCCTCTTCCTCTGTGGTTTGTCATCCTCCACCTGTGCTGCCACCTTTGCCTTGGGCACCTTGTATTTGCTCTTCTGGCCATAGAGGAGGTTTTTCTGGAAGAGGCGTGGGATGTTGCCCTGGAACAGCAGGAGGGCAGCGAGCATCCCTGGAATGAGAGCACAGACCCCTTCCAAGTGCTGTGTCGAGCATCCCCACCCTCCCCACAGCTCAGCAGCAGTTTGGGATCCTTGTCACAACCTTCACCATGACCAAAAGGCAGCTCAGTCCCCAACAAGAGCTGAGGGACCCTCGCTGTACTGCTTTACGGAGAATTTAACCACTCTGTCCTTAACAAAATAAACAATGCTTGTTTTGACCCATAAACCACCCTAGAGGTTTTCTGGCAGAGAATCATCAAGGTTGGAAAAGTTCTCTGAGCCCATGGAGTCCAACCATTCCCTCAGTGCTGCTGAGATCACTACTGGTCATGACCCGAGTGCCACATCCACAAGGCTTTTAAATCCCTGCAGGGGTGGTGTCTCCACCAGTGCCTTCAGCAGTGTGCCCCTGCCTGACCACCCTTCAGGGAAAAGGTTCTCCCAAAATCCAACCTAAACTTCCCCTGGGGCAACTTGAGGCCTTTCCCTCTTGTCCCATCACTGTTACCTGGGAGCAGAGCCCAAGGCTCTGGGCACCTGGCTCCCCCTCCCTCAGGGACTTGTCTCCACTCCCAGGACACATCCAGCTCCCCATGACCACCCTGGAGCTGAGGACAACCTCAAGGCACAGCTCAGCCTGCCACTGCCCTAAAACACCTTCACTAAACCTCCCCCAGACTTTGGCTTCAGGGAGATTTCTTCCTTTGCACTGGGCAGAAGTTGGATTTTAAAAAATTGCACAGCAAAGAGATGACCCCAGAGACAATGAGGCAGGATGAAAAACGACACTTGCCCGTGGCAACCTCAAGTTCAGCCCTTTGCCTGAAGAGTCCATGCTACACTGAGCACTTCTGCCTTGCCCCCATGCCAGCTCCTGCCCCCTGGGAAGATCTCACCTGCGAGGGGCCCCAGCCAGTAAACCTGGACGTAGTCCCAGAAGCTGCTCCCCGAGCAGTGGAAGGTGGTGGCTGTGGCCAGGGCAGGGTTGAAGAAGGCCCCCGTGTATGGTCCGGCTGTGTGGGAAGAGAAACGTGGCCAACAGTGCCACTGCATCCTTTGCAACACTGACAAAGGGCTGTGACCCCTCCTGCCTGCCTCCTTGGGCTGGGGAAATCCCACCCTTGTCGCCCTGAACTTTGTGGGAAGCAGAAAAGCTCAGTGCAGGACTGAGGGATTGCAGCAGGGCACGTTCCAGGGCAGTGATCTCAGTCTTGAGCCAAGGCTGTGAGCCAGCATTCACCTGCAGCCCAGGTACCCCAAACTGCCATCTCCTTCCCAAAATGAATAATCCCCAAAATAACAGAAAACAAACACCTTAGTAGCCATTACATTGTTATTCCCTGCCTCTGCAGTCCTGGCAGATGAAAAACACGGGGCCGTCCCTCCCCCACAAATGAGGCACTTCTCCAAACGACTCAGGAGAAGCAAGGCCAGCGCTGCTCACCTGTGTAGGTCAGGAAGGTGACAGTGGCTGCCAGCGCAGGGACCCGGCACAGGGGGTGGCTCTGTCGCACCTTGAGGAGGACGAGGTGGAACAGGAAGGAGCAGGAGCCCTCCAGGCAGGCAGCGTGGGGCAGGGCGGCGCGGATGGCGGAGCTGCACTCGGGCGCGATCAGGTTCTGGATGAAGTGGAGCTGTGTCAGCTCCCAGGACCAGTAGAGCCGGGTGACAGCCCAGCCCGTCCCTGCACCCACACCCTGGGCCAGCAGCTTGGCCGCTGTCACTGCCAGGCTGGACTCGAGGAGCAGGAACTCCTGGAGAGACACGGTCGGGTTGGCGGATGCTCCGTCAAAAGAGGAGCCGTGGACGGCGGAGAGGAGGAAGAGCAGGGTCAGGACCACGTCCGGGCCAAAGCCACCACTCCAGGGCCCGATCTCCATCAGCATCCTCAGCTCCAGGCAGCTCATGCACAACTGGAACGAGCCAGCAAATTCCCTGGCGAGGCACCCGTGTGTTCCAGGGGACAGAAGCCTCTTGGAAAGCCACCTGAGCACCTGGCACACCCCAACAACCAGGAGGAAAAAAGCAATGGAGACATTCAAGCCATCCATAGTGAAGGCTGTGCTGGGGGCAGGGTCTGGGAAGGAGCAGAGGAAGCTCCTGCACCTCCTCTTTATAAAGCCAAGCACAAGCAAACGTGGCACAGCCCGACAGGCCTGGGAAAGGCCACACGTGTGGCCCCCAGGGGACAATGCCAGCGCCACACGGAGCTGCTGGAGTCACAGCAGCTGGAGCAGCCACCAAGTTGTTTGTCCCAGCAAATCCCAGTGTTAAGTCCACCAGGTACTGAGCTCCCAGCCCGAGCATTCACACCTGAGAGCCCACAGCAGCTCCTCAGAGCTGACAGCTCTTCCAGAAGGAAAAAAAAAACCCTGATTTTCTTTCTTGCTTGGCTCCAATGCCTGTGGCTGCCCCATCCCTGGAAGTGTCCAAGGCCAGGTTGGATGAGGCTTGGAGCAACCTGGGATAGTTTAAGGTGTCCCTGCCCATGGAGGGGGTGGAAAGAAATGGGTTTAAGGTGCCTTCCAACCCAAACCATTCTGGGATTCCATGGTAAATGATACACGATGTGTCTTCTGGGTCATTTCCCTGACCTGCAGTGCAAGAGCCCACAGTTGCCATCCCTACAGGCTCTCCAGCACCCCCAGGGCAGGCAGTGCTGCCAGGTAACCCAGCTCCTCTCACTGCCCCGTCACACACAGAGAGCCAATAGCTTTGATTTGAGCCATTTTATTTCCCCTTGTGTCATTTATAAAAGAAATTACCAGGAAACCCAGGTTTGACGCACACCTGAGCAGGGATGAAGCTCTTCATGCAGCTCAGGGTGGCTCCAGCAGTGCAGCCCAAGCCATGAAAAGCAGGAGCAGATGCTTCAAATGCATTGCAGCCTGTCCCTCAACAGCCTTTGACAGCAGAGAAGAAACACAACACTGTGGGGATGCTTGCGAAGGCCACAGCTCAGCATCTCCCCCTGCACCACCTTCCTTCATCTTCCTGCCCCACTCCTTTCTGTCCCCAAGTGCCCACCCAGCAGTGGTTTTGGGAAGGGTCCCTGGGATCACTGCTCACAGCCCTTGCTTTGGAAACCATGGGAAGTCTGGGCAAGGAGAGGGACCACACTGCCAACCACCCATCATCCAAGCCCTCCTCTCCTCCCCCCAAAAAACTGCCCTGCTTTTGGTCAGCCTGCCTCAGAACTTCCCCCAGTTTAACTCTTTTCACCCCAATTCACCCTCCAGATGACAGGGCAAGCACCCATCTTTCACCTCAAATAAACAAATGGCTTCACTTGAATTACAGAAGATGAAATATCCTCTAAGAGTCTTATAAAAATAGTAATTTTGCCCTCAAGAAAATTGACCTCTGGCAGCAACAAAGTGCTGGTCAAAGCTACTCACCACTGCAGAACCAACCATAAAATACTTAACATCACCACACAACTCAGTTCTTTACACCTCCCCTCCTCCTGCGTTTCTCAGGAGTAGAGGAACCAGTAGAGTTTTCTCTTTAGAAACAAAACATCTCAAGGACCCAGTGACCCAGCCAAATCCAGTTCCTGGAAGAAAACCACCAGATTACAGGACACAGACTGGTAAAACTGGGCAAGAAATTCCAACATCTTGCCCCAGAAATGGATTTTCCCCTTCTTCTCAATCATTGTAAGAGTTGGGCCTTAGGAAATAAACATTCCAAGGTTTAAAAACTGTTTTCTACCCATTGCTTGTAACTCTGCCCATGGCTCATCCTGAATGTGGGACATTTAACCCAGGCTGGAGAGAGGAGCTGGGAGCTGTTGATTCCAAGGGTAACTGTAGGATTAAACAAGGGCAGGGGCTCATTCCCTCATTTGTGTCAGTGCTGACAGCAGACTCCACACAGCTTTGCAGGGCTGCTCTTCTAGGAATAGAACTATTTAAAAATTCCAATACTCCCACCAAAACCCCCTTTTCTGCAGCTGGAACATCAGTGTCTTTCCAAACCAAACTTGCTTCCAGGGCTTAAAATGCAGATATTTAAGTGGGGAGGATTTAGCCATGGGACAGGAACAAGTTGGCACTTCCAGAGCTCAGAAGAATAAACTCCCCAAAAACACTGAAGGGTCACAAGAGCTGAGCAGAGCCACCTTGGCTCCCTCGCTATTTTCACCTTCAAAGAGGCAACAGCTACAGAAGAAAGTAGTTACAAGGTTATTTAAGGGAAGTTTCACTGGGCAGGGGAGGATTAGAGCTTTCCAGGAGCAGCCACATGTTCCCAGCTGCTGCTGGCAGCCACATGTTCCCAAGGCAGCAGGAACCTGGGGCAGGTTTGCCTTCATGGTCAGGCAGGGAAAAGGGCTCCAGGGGATCCAAGAGTTAATTGTGCTTTGTAAAAAGACCTGAATCCTTAGAATAAGCATTCACTGAGAGGAAAAAATAACAAAGATGGGTCATCCTTGGCTCTAGAAACCTCAAGGAATTCCAGAAGACATCTGTCCTGAGGAAGGTCAGCCCTGTACATGGTGTGGGCTGTCTCCCCTCCAGACCATTCTGAGGAGCTGCCCTGAGTCCATCAGTGTCCTCACAGCTGATCCACAGTTGTACCAAGCTGGATTCACTGTTCACAAGCCCCCCAGGGAACAGCAGGCTGTGCAGCCTGTGCATTGAGACATCCATGCATTGAGACATATCCAGTGTGCCCTGACACAGCCTGTCTGCTCTTCCCTCTCTGCACTGACTCAACACAGCTCCAAAGCAGAAGTCTGGGGGGCTGTTAAGTGCCTGAAAGAGAATGAGAAAGGCCTAATTTCCCACTGGGAAAACCCCATTAAAAAACCCAAACCACTGGTCCCTACAGGCTGTTTCAACACTCAGGGCAACGGGGATTTGAAATCTTGATGGATTTGACTTGATGATCTTAAAGGTCTTTTCCAGCCTTACCGATTCCATGGGTTTAAGTGATGATGTGCTGCAGGACATCTCTTTGCCTTGCTGGCAAAAGCATGATGAGCTGTGTTGGTGCTGCCCCTCTCCCTCCTAACAGGCTGCAGGTAAAGAAGTCACAGAAAGTCATTGTTCTCACTAGGTGGTATTTATCACCCTCAAGGAAAAGAAATCCTTCCTTAGGCTGGATTTAAAGCAGGGAGAACAGCTCTTAGAAGAACCTGCTTCCTCCACACATCTGGAGAGCAACAACCAGAGTTTGGCTGAGCTCAGCAAACTTTCATGTTGCTTTCTCACATGACTGAGGACAGCTGTTTTTATTAAAAATAATCTTGAGAGGAAAATTCAAGCTATATAAAAAAGGGGAAAAGTGCAGCTGTACAAGTCCCTGGGAGCAGGGATCTATGGACAGCACTGTGCTCCAGCACAGGAGCCACGGGAACTGCACTGAAACCCAACGATGCTCCTCAGGCACCACCATGAAAACACTGCTAAATGAGAATCCTTGCTTTTCACCCACGCTGGTTTTAACCACCAGTGCTCCTGTGCAGGTCCAAGCAGTTGTGCTCAGCTCTGCAGTAACACACTGCAGCTGATCAGCAGCCCAGAAAGGGAGAAACTGCTGCCCCCAAATTTACTGCCTTCAAGAACAACGTTTCAAATACCCAATCTTGAATAAGCTGATATCAAAAAACAGGGCTGCTCTTGGGTTTAGTCTCAGGCAGGTACGTGCAAGGGATGAGCAAGTTCACACCAGGCTCAGGAGGATTCACCAAGGACCTGCAACTTTCAGCTGTGCAAGCCAAAATCAGCCAAAGCCCTGCTCTCCTTCAAGTATCAAAATCCCAACAGTCCCGAGTTCCAGTAAGCACCTTCTTCTCCTGTCCACTTTTCCCCCAGAAATTCAATGCCAAATCAATTAAATGCAGTGTTAAGAGAACGTTCAAATGCATGAAGAGTCAATCATATAGAAAGATGAAGATACTACAACAAATTGATAACCCTGAGGAGACAGGCTCTGAGCAAACCAACGTTGTCATGTCTGGGTGAAGCAGCTGCTGGAGATGAGTGGTTTCTTCATTTCCCTTTGTCAGTGCATGAGCAAAGCTTGTACAACATGCAAGAAAGGGAAGAGCCCATTTCCCAGTAACACACGGGAACACAGGACATGCCAAGTCCTCGCCATTCACGACTGAGGCAGGAACTTCACCCGGAGCCAACTGACCCGGACTCAACCCCAAAGTAAATCCCTCCTTGTCCTTGGCTGGACTGGCAGGCCAACATCCCACAGCCTTTCTGTAGGTCCAGTGGAAAACAAAAGTGGCTCTCTGCAGCCTCGGAGGCCAAGAGGCACCATGGATCTCATCCCAAGTCCTGAAGAGCTGTCGGCACCCAGCGCCCTCAGTCCCACGGTCCAACGCTGATCAGCGGCGACAGAGCAAACCCAGCAGGCAGCAGGACAGCTCAGTTCCCATGGATCCTGTGCCATAACGTTTGTAAGCAGGATACTGGATGGGAACAGCTCCTGAATCACCACCACATGGCCAGAGGTTACTGGGCCCATCAGTCCCACCCCAGCACTGCAAACAGAGGGGGAAGATGCAGCTGGGACGGGCCACGCTGGTGTTTGCTTTGCTCCCTTTGCATGGAGGGTGAGGGATCTCTTCCACAGAGGGTGAAAAGGAGGTTTTGGAGCTGCTCTCCTCCCATCAGCAATCCAGAGTTCTTCTGGGAGGCAGCAAAGAAAGCTTGTGGTGATGCCAAGGCTGGTACTGACACCGATGAGTAATAAAACTTTAAAAGAAACAGGCTGGTATAGCATAAAATGATATCCACCATCATCAAAGCATTCAAAAGAATCTTAGTTAAAAATACTGTTAATTCTCAGTAAAACACTGACACATGAACTCGTTCAGATACTTTTGTTTTCAAAGGTATAAACTCATGACAGGGAAAAGGGGGAAAAAAAAACCCCAAGGTTTTTTAAAAGTTTATTTCTAGCCCTGAAAGAACAGTTATTAAACAAAGTCAACAAATACAGTAGTTAATATTGCAGTAACAATTAAATAACATAATGGGATTAAATTACACAAAAGGCAACATTAACATCTGAAGACAGTTAAAAAAATAAAAAGAAAGCTTGCACCTACTTCCATTCCCATCAACAGCATAAGGAACAGAGGGAAAAACAGGACAGAGAGATTTATTGAGTCAATTCCAGCTGGAGAGACCCTTAATCATGTTTTTGCTCCCTCCCCAGCCCTTCTGACAACGGGACCCATCTGCTGTAGCCAAACTTTTGCACCTCCCTGCACAGAGAGCCAGGGGGGAAGGCTCCAATTAGTCTCATTAACACCTAAGGCAGGGCAGAGTGCTCATTCCCATGGTTGTTTTTAATAAGAACTCTGGTTTGTTCTATGATAACAACACCCCAGGAATATCTCACTCCCTGCACACTCACACCTCAGCCACAAGCTGCCCAACTGACACTTCCCAGGGATCTCGTGCACGTCTGATCCCCACTCAGGATCTTGGGTGGGCACCCAAGAGGGATGCACAGGAATCCCCAAATTTGGATGCACCTCATCCCTTCCCATCATTTCCTCCAGCTCTGGCTGGTCTCCACCTGCCCCAGTGCCACAGCAGAGCTGAGAGCCCTGCACCCACTCAAGGGCTCTGCTCTGCTCCCACCAGGGAAAACCCAAGCCTTGGAGCTTCTCACCTTGCAGACACCCTCAGCAAAGCGATGCCTGACCCTCCAGACACAAAAGCACAGCACAAAAACCTTCCCCTGGCTCTCCTCTCCTGCCAGCCCCACCTCTGATCCCCATAGAAATCTCACCCCAGGGAGATGCTGGCACTTCCCAGCCTCAGAGCTGAACACTGTCCCAGGTCACACACACAATTTGGGATTGGGCCAGGTTTGGTGCATTAGGATGCCTGAATCTTCAGAAGTCATCTCCTAAGCAGGCTAAACTGGACAAATTTTGCAACATATGATTTAAACCGTTCTCATTCACCAATAGAAGGGAACTAATAAGTTAAAATTACTTATGATTTCTTGTTTTCTATTTAAAAAAAGCTAAATTTATCTAGATTGTGCCATTAAAAAAAAACCCAACAAAACAAAAAAAAAATGAAAGAAAGAAAAGCTCCCAGTTTAACTCTGGCACAAGGAGTTTCACCAAGTCCATTGCCAGCAATGGACAAAGAGGGAACCACTGGTACAACAGGTCTTTTCCTCAGCCAAGCCTTCTCACTGCTCCATTTGACCAGGGAGCTGGGACACACTCAAACCAGGGTGATTACAGTGTCCATGGCTCATAATAAACTTTTTTTCCAGGCAAATGCACTTGGATTTCCTTACCTGGCACGAGACACTTCCTTGAATTTAAAATTTTAAGCCATAACTGTTCTCACACTTAGAGCTAGAGAGATTTATCCCTGTGAGGAGCAGTTCAGGTAATTAACCCAAACACAGACTTTAACTACCACACAGGAGCAGAACACAAGCTGAACCTGTCCAACAAGGCACCCTGCTGGCCCCACAGGACCCCCAGGAGCTGTGAGACCCCAGCCCTACTCCCCTCCACCATCCCTCCAAACTGCCTGTGCTGTTCTGCCCAGCTGCTCTCACCTGGAAGTTTGTTTTGTCACACCTTGGCTACCTGTCCCCAAAATGTCATTCTCTCTATATAGATACTGAAATCCTCTGAAAATGCCTTCTATCCCTTGCCAGCAACGTTTGGAAAAGTGTGCAAAAAATTTTATTCAGGGTCCTCTGTCCACACCCAACCACAGCTCTGTCCGTCCCAGGCCCTGCCCCACTGGGAATGCAACACAATCCCACTGAAGTCGTGGTTGTTCTTTCACAGACTCATTTGGCACATTGGTACTACTTGGCTCTTCCTTAAACACTTGGGGAGGTTGAAATGCATAGACTGTAGCATTTAGAAGGGGCACAGGCTCTGCTAAACTCACCCCTGGCAACACCCCAAGAACTGAACCGCTGGGGCTGCCGCTGTCCTTCAGGAGGCACTTTCTGTTGTGTTGAAGGGTTGACTGCAGCCATCCTGGCTAGCACAGCGTCCTTGGTGACAAGGATCAGAGGGACACCAGCCAGTCCAACAGGCCCCACGATGGTCTGACAGCACTGCTTCCCCTCTGCTTCATCTCACAACTTTGGCATCTCCAGGTGTTCATCGTCGTCTGTTCTGATCGTGTTTCCAAAATCCTGTATCGTCAGTGTCCTAAGATCTGGTTATTTGTTCTTCTGGTTTCATTAGTACAAACGGAGCACATACAAAACTGGAAAAAAATAGCTCTAATACTTTAAACTCTGACAACTCCATAGGTTGATGCATTATTTGCTTGGCAGGGGGAGGAGGGGGGAAATTACAACATATACAAAAATGTATTTGATACAAAGAAGGGACATGTAAAATAAAAAAAGTCAAAGGCACCAGCATAACTTCCAAAGCCCAAGTCAGAGCACAGATACATGTTTGTGAACCACCCACTGCACCAAGCACATTATCCCTCAAGCTTCTGGCCAGCAAGTCTAACAGGGAAAAAAGAGCAGACAGGAAGACAGCTGGAATTTTTTCTTGCCCTGACTAGAACTGATCATTTGATCATAAATAAAGTATCTGACCCCAACCTACACATCTATAACCCACATCCAAAGACTTGACCGATCATTACGGTTCTACAAAGAGGCCACATTTTTGATTAAAAAAAATGTCCACAGAGCACAGGCATGAGAAACAGCTGAATACTTCTCTTCCCCCTCTCTCTCTCTCTCCTTATTCATCTTAAAAAGTGAAAACCATCTCATTTTGATTCCTTAAGCAACCGAGTTGTTGATTCTACAGTACAGCGACAGCTCATCCGAAAAAGCAATGAGGGGCAAGATGTACCTTCACATTCACCACACCCGCCGTGAATCTGGTCACTGGGAGCTTCCCACAGGGATTGCAGGCAGAGGGGAGGAAGAGGAGAGGCAAAGAGATCAGCAGGTAAAATTAGTACTGCTCTCTGAAAGCTTGAATCTGTCATTCAAGTATTGAAAGTACCCAGAGGGTACAACGGGAGCTGTTACAGCGAAGTCGTTAAAACCCCTTAAAGCCCCGGGCACAGCAAGTGGTATTTCTGGGCTGTCTGGGAAACAAAAATCAGAATAAAAAAAAAACCCACAAAGGCCAGTAATTCAGCCCTCAATTCCTTCTGGACCCCAGACAGGGATCTCTAGAGTCGCCACAATGTGTTTTGGGTGTCTTCTGGATGAGAGTTTCTTCCCTTTTGCAGACATTTCCCACCCCCACAAAAACCCCTTCCCTCCCCCCTCGAAGTGTAACAATTTCATATATTATAAAGATTTGTAAAATACAAACAAACAAAAAAGGAAGAAGGCTGTGGCAGGATGTTAGCGGTTACTCTTCATTGCTTCTTTGGCTGCCAGGATCAGTGGCGTCAAGCTGGACAGAGGTTTGGCCAGTTTCAAGAAGGGATGCTGCCAGGAAGACAGAAACACAAGGAATCAGTGAAAGGCACACTTTTAAAGGCTGGATTTCCAGCAGGATTCATGTTTCCATGGAGCTAGGCAGCAATGACTCTGCATTTTAAGTGCTGACTTGTTTCACGTGTTTCTCTGGATGGTTACAAGGACAAAACGATCCCGGGCTGGCTGGGACCATACTGCCTTGCCCAATGGGGTTTCTCCTGGAATATCTCACTGTTTTTGCAAATGGTGTCTATTGAAGCTGCACTTGCAATGAGCAAAACAAAGATCAAAACAAGAAATAATCAGAGAAAGATAAGCAGCAGCTGCTGGCTTTACTGGGAAAGCCTCTACACCATCTACCTCAGAGCTACTCCTTGCTCTCCCCAGGAATGGCATCAGTGATTCTCTCACTCCTTCACACAATGCTGCCTACAAGCAGATCTCATTTAACAAACCAGCTTTTTTCCAGTGCACAGAAAGCATTTAAAATGAAAACTAAAAGGAGAAATGGTGGCACAATGGCAAGGACACTGCTCCAGCTGCTCAGCCTGTAGGGCAGAACCCTGGGTGGAGAAAGGAAACTTTTCTTTTCAATGCTTGAACACCGATGTCAGACCAGCAGATTATTTTATCAGGAGTTCTGAAAGGGGACATTTGCAAGTGGAAGTATGAAAAGCAATGGAAATGCTATTAGTGACCACCTTCTAAGGGAGCTCCTAAACTGCTGGATGCTTTGGCAGTGGCAGAGTGAAATCACAGCTTATGATGGAATAACTTTGGAGTATATTACAAATCTTTCCTACCAACTGCTCTCACTACAGTTCTGGGAGAAAACACACACATACAAAAAAGAAAGGGTGCCAGTCTATGGTGTGGTTCATCACAGGCTGAGCTGACTCTGGACCTTGCACTGTGAGAAGAAGCTTGAGTCTCACCTGTAGCAATTCTTTGGCTGATCCTCTTTTCTCCACATCCATCTCCAAACATCGGTTCAAGAAATCCCGGAATATTGGGGACAGTTTCTCGGGGTTCTGGAGCTCTGGTGTGCCATTAGTTGCTATCAAATATAAAGCCTGTAAAATGAAGAATACGGTATAAACAAAAGCAGGCTTTAAAAGATGCCAAACTGACCTGACTTGTGGCAAGCCCTCAGATGAGAGGGCTCTGCAGCCTACTTCTCCTCAACTTCAGAGATTAGAACTGTAAAAATGCCACAGGTGTAGGCAGTCATGACCTATTCTTGCTAGTAGCAAAATAATGTTCAAGATCTTTTGGCAACAGAACCTTAGCAAAGAAAATATCAGTTTGTGACACAGCAGAACTTTCCATAATATCTTGGGTTTACTGTCCCTAAACTATCACAGAGGCCTGAGGTCCAAGTGCTGTGTTTCAGTTACAGGCAGGCAAATCTTCTAAGTACCATCACAGAATCCCAGACTGATTTGGGTTGAAATGGACCTTAAAGTCCATCTTGTTCCACCCCCTGCCTTGAGCAGGGACACCTTCAACTAGACCAAGTTATTCCAAGCCCCATCCAACCTGGCCTTGGACACTTCCAGGGATGGAAAGTCAGGGTAGGGCTGACTGCAAATTCAAGACAGCTTTCTTCCTCTGGAGGAATTTCCTTGTACTGCTGAAGCTTGTTGGCTTTTTCATTTCATCTTCTTTTTAATGCAGATGCAATTAATGAACAATTACTGACAGAGGTGACTGAACACCCAGTTCCAGCAACACCAGGGCTTCTTACCCTCAGAGGGTTCTCGTTGAGGTATGGGGGCTCTCCTTCCACCATCTCAATGGCCATGATGCCCAGGGACCAGATGTCCACTTTGGGGCCGTAGGCTTTCCGTGTGACCACCTCGGGAGCCATCCAGTAGGGAGTTCCCACCATGGTGCTGCGCTTGCTCTGCTCAGGGGTGATCTGGGCACAGAACCCAAAGTCGGCTGCAGGGCAACAGAGTTTAAGAGGTTAAAGTGGTGCAGCCCAAGAAGTGGCTTTCCTAGAAGGCTTTTCTATTGCTACACATACATTTCATTGAGAGGGGGTTGGGGGCGGTTTCTTCTTTCCTCCCCCACTACATTCTCCGGATTAAAAAAAGCCAACGTGCAATGAAAATACAAAACCTGAAGGTGGTTAAGCAGGGCAGAATTCCATGGAGTAAAGGCAAGGCTTTTGTCCTCTGGAAACAAGAATTACCCTGGAGAAGAATGGTGTTTTGCCCACTCCTTCCTTCAAGAGTTCTAGAATGCTAACAGCCAAAATAAGCAATCAGGCAGAACACAGGCAGAGCGTTCCGCATGTGGTCTGTTACACAGCCTGAATTAGGAGAAATCCATCCACAATCCATGGCTTCTGCCCTGCTAAACAGATTGTACTTGTGCAGCTACTGAGGTCAACATTTCACAGCACTTTGGCCATCTATACAGGTACTACAGCTGACAGACACGGAAACAAGGCTCCAGGGAAGTGCAGTGCTACCCCACTCAGCAGCAGGAACCTGGACAAACAAACCTTTCCACAAGGTAACTACCAAAGAGAACAACCACACTCAAGAAAACAAGAAAAGTCACCTATTCCTATAGCCTTCAGGTGCAGCAGCAATGCATGTCCCATCATGTTACTTTATCCAGCTGCAGCACTCCCACTTCCCAGGCATGTAAAGCATCAATAAGAACACAGTTAAGGCAGGAGACAGATATTACTTTATCATTGACACTAAGTTAGAGAAAGAGAGAGAGAGGGAGAGAAGAGAGAGAGAAATTTAAATTCCAGGGTGATTTTGGAAGTGTTATGCCAAGCAGAGCTAAGGAAAAGAGCGAAGTCATGGAAGTGGTAAATTGTACCAAGACCATTTAACACAGAACTACCCCATCCTGACAGTCAACATGCTGCCTTAAAAAAAACCCCAAACCAAACCTATAGGAGTCACCAAGTTCCTCCTGCACTTTTTTGCCTTATCAAGGTGTCACAGTCACCTCCTAGCATGGCCTATTTCCATGACCAGCCCAGGGAAGCAGCTGCAGTGTGTTCTCCTGACCTCCCAGCCAGGCCTCCAGCACCAGCCACCAGCACAGAGGAAGAAGGCAGGCAGGATCCAGTTTTACCCACCAGTAGCATGTGTAGCTGCAGTGGTGACATCTGTCCTGTCACCAGACTCCCTCAGAGAAGGGGAAGAGTTCAAAAAGAAGGTGCAGCTTCTCCCACCCTAAACCTCTGCTAAAGCAATATAATCACACAGTCCCAGAAGAGCTTGTTCAGCACTGATTACACCACCTCCCCTTCATACAGGGAATTTTTGCAGCTGACTCCTGTCTTCTCCTGTGTCTCCTTCCTCCTCATCCTCCCCCGATCTGCTGGCAGGATGATTTTGACTCAGCTGCTAACTCTGTCCTTTGGCCACTCTGCTTTGACACCTCTTTTGCAATTTTGATCCTTTTCCAGCTAACTCTTCTCAGCCACATCTTCTGCTGTAACTCTCCATTTCTCTTCAGCCTCTGAATCCAGAGTTAGTGCACAGACAAATCACATTCTTAAAAAAAAAATCCCTATGCAAGCGAGCAGCACATCCAGCAATGCTGGTATGCAAATCAGGTTGCTCATAATCTTTCTCCACACTCCATCTCATAAATGAAATGACACTGCAAACCATCTGGAATAGGAATATTGCTAAGACACGTGTTCATGGCACTTCAAATTCCTACTGAAACCACTTTTTGCTTCACACCATTTTCCCTTAGCTCTTTGATTGTTATATGCTTTGTACATTCCTACATACAAGAAAGGCAGATAATGCTCTTGAGCTCTTTCTCAACAGTCCTGACAGCTACCAGTGCTTTCACATCATTTTTATTTACACACACCAGAAAAGGATTTACTGTATAAGCCCATGCATGCATAACCATTACCTGAAAAGCAAGTAGTTTGTTTTGTCATGATTTGATTAATGAAAGTGTTACACTTCCAGTCCCAGAAAAGGTACATGGTTAAGTCTAGACTGCAATAAATGACCAATAACGCTCACTTTTCTTGTTAGTGGCCTTTTCATGAATGGGGCAAAGCATTAATATCAAGTCCCAGCATCCTAACAAAGCCACTGCAGTTTTGCTGCAACTTTGCTCTTGCAATCATTCCCATTTTGCTTCACTGTCTGTGCCAGTCACTTCCTATTTACCAACATATTCATTGGGCCACAGGTTTGCATCAACATCCTTCTGGGCCAACACGTTCACAGCCCCAGTCTGAGGGCCCTCAGAGTATCAGCACCTGCCATCTGATACATATTTGATAACAGAATTGATCTCTATTACTCACAGTCAAAAACCATCTCAAATTTCCCTGCCAATTCTCCTTTTACTGATTTACACACTCCCAGGCAGAGATTGCTGGAAAAGGGAAAACAGAACATGTAAACAATTGTCTGCTACTCACTTAATTTAACTGATCCATCCATTCCTAACAGCACATTGTCACTCTTTATGTCCCTGTGGATGACCTGGTTGGCATGGAGGAACTCAAGGGCTTGCAAGCACTGGATAGGAGAGAAAAAAACAACATTCAGCATCCAGAAACAGAGCTGCTGTACATGAACACAAATTCAAAGCCATGTTCACACCCTCAGCCAACTCTGAGTGCAAGAATAGAAAGGTATTATTGAAAATAACCAGCAGAGGAAGCTCTTGGGCTAAAAAAATACACTGCAGATTTCAGGAGGTCAAAAATCATTTCACCATGGAGTTTCCCTGTTCTAACAAATGCACCCTTTAAACTCCTTATCACCCAAGATGCTTTCAGAAATCCCTGATGTTAATTTTGGTACATCCCACAGATTCTGCAGTGGAGCCACAAAGGATTAAGTGGGAGCTTCTCAGGCTGAGGTCTCACCAAGAAGCATTGGTGAGGCTCCATGTCCAACATCCACACAACTTCTACAGTGAAGGCTGTAAAACATCTTCATTCTGAAAGGCACTAATACTGCTTTGCATTGTCTTCAGATGAAAACCTTTCACACTAAGTTTCTGCCCAAAACCATAATGAAATTTACTTTTGTTATTTGAGAATAAAAGGCAAAAGAACAAAAGCCAGATTTTTCTCTTCCCATCTAAGCAGAACATTTGCAGCTTGGCACAGATGTCCCCACTGAGGTTTTTTTGTTTTTTTGTTTTTTAATCTTGGTTTGCTTTAGCAAAGTGACACTGATTTGCAAAACTAACTGTATCTAAAACACTGAGCAGCAGAGTTTTGATGAAGTACAATAGTTCAGTGTTTGATTTCTTCCTCAGAAAAGTTCATTACTGTCACAGTAAATTCTGGTTTCTCTGGAAACCATTCCCTGTCCATACACGTTACTGTGCAAGTTTGCTTTCCCTCCCCTCCCTTGGGGTGAGTCACAAAAACACTCATCATGCTGATGGAGCCAGATGGACTTTTTAAAAGCCTCCATTTCTCCTGCACAGCAGATAACAGAATTCTCCTTCTGCCATGATAAAATCAAGCCTGAGCTGGATACTGGCACTTGCTCAGGGCAGAAATCACTGATAAGCTGTGATGTTAACACTTCCATTTGAAATCTTACTGAAACCTCAAAGATATTCCAGCTACAACCTTCTGACACGTTATTTTCCTGAGAAATCTATAAAGAAAACTTAACTGGCACAGAACTACAGATGTCACACACTATGACTAAATTGAAAATGACTGAAGTGGGAAAGGGATAGTCTGCATTCCGTTCATCTTTATTTTAGTGTAAGTTTCTTAACGTACTCCTGTTTCAGCAGATCCACTTCCAAACTGTGAGCAAACACCATTCCCCTTCTTCCTTCTGGAAAACACTTCAGAGCTTTCAGGAGTTTTTCTTTTTTTTCTCCTTTCTACATTACCCATACATGAATATGCAGATTTTTTCTTAGTGCCTCTGAATGTTCTTTGTTAGTCCAAGTTAAAAAAGTCATTCCTTCCAGATGCTTAACTTCTCTATTGCTCCTGCCTGAACTTTATTCATATTATTCTGTTAATAAAAGTCCATATTATTCATATCTTTCTGTTAACACTGTCAGCAGGATGAGGCACCCCAGGTACCAAACCCACAGACTTAATTTGCTCCATCACCAAGCATTCTCAAACACCCACCTCAAAAACCACTGTAGCTCTTTCGTGTTACGACCCAGTTTTCTGAGTAAACCTAATTTTGTTACTTTCTGCAATTTTACTATTGATCTCTGCTCATGGTACCATGCATTCTTAACTCAATGGCTTCAGTAGCAATTGTGGCAATTTGTGTTAACCTGAGCACAGCCACAAAAATTAGGGGAACAGGGAGCACCTTCATTCCTCAGCCCAGCCCCTCCACACTCACCTCTCTGCAGACAGCAGCGATCTGTGCTTCATCCATACACGTCTCTGTGACCACATCTGTTAGAGAGCCTCCAGCCAGATACTCCATCACCACAAACAATTCATCCCCTACGAGGTAACTACAAAGAGAAAACCAAAAGCATGTCCCTGTGCCATCAGGGGGACAGTACAGACAGCCTTATCTGCTTCCAAGACCCTTAGGTAGAGGAAGAGCAGGTCTGTGCAAGGAATAACCCTTGGAATGAGGAATCAGCCAGCTGGCTGCATTTACCTGTCCAGGAAGTTGACTATGTTGGGGTTCTTTAGCTCCTTCATTACCAAGATCTCATTAATTATCAGCTCCTTCTTGGGCTGTTTCTGCAAATTGATCTGTTTAATAGCCACCTGAATAGGGCAAAATAAAACAGCAATCTCAAACCTCAGTACCCAAACCTCACAGTCACTCTTAATACAGTGAAAAGGCAGAAGGAATCCTGTAACAAGATTAAAGGAGTTTAGAACAGTTTGTGGCTGGCAAGTTGGTTTTTTATCAGCATACAACTTAAAAGAATTCAGCTTGATCAGCACACAACTTGCACCCATGGCCAACATCATCCTCTTGCAGCTGACAGGATCCACAGCCAGTAAGAGAGGCCAGACCAGATAGCAAAGGGCATTCAGGAGACAGAAAGATATTCACTCAATTCCTTATCAACAGGCCTGAAGCAGAAGAGAATCCTGTAGCAGCTCAGAGAAAAAATCTGAGCTTTCCAATGCAAGGTGAGGCAAATTGTTGTTCTTTATTCTGACCAAACTAGTGTTTGGGTATAAGGAATGCTGGGAGGCAGAAGGAATTCCTCTCAAAGCCATCAACTCAATGAACTGTCCAAGAGAGAAAAGGGAAGATAAAGGCCCACCTCATCCAGAAAATAAGCTAACAAGGACAAGTACTACAGAGTTTACAATGAAGAAGCATCATCCTGGCTCTGTTAACTCCAACACCCTTGCAGTTTGGAGCTCTGCAAGACAACCTGGATTAACTCCAAAACCAAACACAAGAACCAACATAATCCTGTAGAAATGGTTGTAATTATCTTGCCAAGGACATTAACAGAAGAAAAATTCTTGTCATTCTGCAGCATAGAGTGACAAAATAACTATGACTGGAGATGAAGCAGGTTGCTGAGGGTTTTATGGGAGTCTGCAATGGAGACCTCAATGAGCAGATATTCCACAACCCCTCTTGAACTTCTGTGCCATGCCCAATCATCCTGCCTGAGAGGGAAAAAAACCTCTAATATCTAACTCTAATTTCCCTTATGGCAATTTTTGTCTGTTCCCTCCTGTCCTGTCACTGTGTAGCTCTAAGAGGAATGTTTCTCTTATTGATGAACAAACCTAACTCTATCCTTAAGTATTAAGCAGAGGACACTACATGAAGTCTCCAAGCCATCAACTGCCTGGCAGCGTGCAGAGCAGGTCAAAGAAAGGCCCTGAACCCCCAAATTCACTCTGCAATCAGTAAGAGGACATGAAATACTGCAGTGTGTAGAGAGCAAACTAAGAGACCCCGAGATGATGGCAAGGCTCATGTTTAATCAAGATGTAGAGCTCCACTGCAGGACTACTGCATGTGGTTACTGCTGAAAGGGCATTTACTTATCAGTGACTTAAAGTACGCCTACTTGTGAATATTTAAAGGAAAATTTAGGAAAGAACTTAAATAAAAACATTAAAAGAAAATTAAGGAAATCTGAAGTTAAACAGAGACAAATAATTATTCCTAAAATCTGAGTCCCAGCAGCCCTCTGGGTTGTCTCCCAAGATATGGCCACTGGACGACAAACATGCAGAGTATTGCTGATGCCACCAATTTCACTGGAGAAACCAAGGGATAAAAGCAAAGAGTAGGATATGGAGAAGACATTCTGACTGCAACAGGGCATCACATGAGACAAGCTGCTTCCCTAGAGACAGACACAGCCAAGTGTGCAAAGAGTGAACAAAATTTTATTCCTGAAAACATAAGACAACAATGCCTGCAATTCTTGAAGGATAAACCATTTTCCAAACTCACTTCTGGAACACCTCACTCCCTCTGCTTTTCACAGGAAAGATAAATCTCTGTTTTTAGCTTTCATCATCTGATTACTACAGAACAAGGCACACTGTTACAACTGACTATGACAAACAGATCTGAGAGGCGATAGCAGTGACGGGATCCACTGAAGGAAATCACTCAAATCATTCTGGCCACAGAAGAACATTTAAACAAAACATGAACAGAGGTATCTTACCTCCTGCCCTGTTGCCACATCAATAGCTGTGAAAACTGTACCTGAAGCCCTGTGAAGAGAAAGAAAAATGTTACAGGGAGTTGCATCTCCCTGCGTAACAAACCCACACGTGAACAGCCAAGTCACAAACACAAAATTGTTTCAGTTTTCAATTCAAAATTTCCACCACTGTGTGATGCCTTCACTGTTTATTTACTTTACAGTTTGCTGCCCAGAGAGGTCATGGGTGCCTCATCCCTGGAAGTGTTCAAGACCAGGCTGGATGAGGCTTGGAGCAGCCTGGGACAGTGGAAGGTGTCCCTGCTCATGGCAGCGAGTGGAACTTTAAGGAATGGGCTCTAAGGTCCCTTCCCACCTTAACTGGGGTGGGATTCTGTGATTTATTACTGCTGAATGCAGCCAACATCTCTGCCTGCACAGTAAGTGGTGTGAGGCAGAGAACAGCACCCTGCTGCTGACACTGGCCCACGGGGAATAAAAGTCAGGGTCAATACTTACCCCTGCCCGATTTTTTCATATCTGGTGTATTTTTTCTTGGGATCTCCTATGCTTACAATAGTGCCTGAAAGAAAAAAAAAATCAAAAGTCAGTCCAATCCCACTGCCCCCAACAGCAGGGCTGGCCTGGCCAAGATAGGCCCAAGAGTGGATCAGTTCAAGTAGCAAAGCTGGTGCACCAACAGCCAAAGCTGCAGGGGAACATTAACCCAGTGAAAAATTATCATCAAGATGGTTATGGAACAAGCAACAGCAGAAACTATTTTGTGTTACTCTGGCTTGATTGCAGTTCAGTTGTGACACTGTGATGTGCATGTGTGATACAAACCCAAATCTGCTCCATCCTTGTTTTCCACCCCGCAGCATCACAAACCACCCGAGCCACTGCAGCGCTCCCAGCTGCTGCTGGACACAAAGCTACCCAAGCACTGCACACAAAGCAAGGCTCAGGGCAAACTGAGGGCAAAACTGTGACAACCCTCCCCCAGCCCTGAGGCCTTTGTTTATCTGAAATGAAGGCACCTACGTAGTTTTTCCATGATGTCTTCATCTGACATCTTGGTTTTCTTCTTCTGCTTATCCCCCGCTTTGGAGGCGCTGTCGGCACAGGTGTCGCCGGCCGGGGCAGGGATGGGGTCAATGACAGAGCGGGTGTAAATCTGTAAGGGAGACCAGAGAGCTGAGCACTGCTCTGCCATCACTGACCTGCAGCTGAAACCCACCACAGCCCTGCAAGAATCCCCAGGCAGCGTTTCGTAACAGGTATGAGGCAGAAATTAGACCTGACACACATTAAAGCTCCATGAAAACAAGATGCTGGGCAACATTACTGACCTCTGAAAGAGATCCAGGCACCTCCTGAACAGAGAGGATGCTAGGAGATTCCACAGTGGGTTTCTCATTTTTTTATCTGCTTGTTCTTTATAACCCATACCAGTTAACAGAGCAGAAACCACTATTTGTGAGATAACTCACAAAGTGAGATCAACTCACTTGTGAGAGATCAACTCTCACTAGGTGAGATCAACTTCTACTAAGATCTAAAGGAAAAAGGTGCTTGATTGCCATGAGAAGAAGGATGAGATTCTCAAATATTTCCCAGTTGTTCCCAATTTAAGGTTTCTTCAAGGGATTTAATTTCTTGGAGCTTTATTTAATTTCCTCCTGAGCTGTTCACAGATATACACAGCTACTCCAGAAATATCCAGCTGTGGACCTCTTACCTTTCACATGTCTAACTCCCAAGAGTGGGAAATTATAAAGCAATATCCCTAGACAAATAAACAGAATTCACATTTGCACTCCTAGAAAAAGTGGGCAAAAGAGAGGCAAAATGTGCAGCTCCCACAGCCCAAAGAAGGAGCTGGAATAAGTGGGATCCCTGGGACACCATTACCAAGGTGTGTAGTTTCACCCTAAAACTTAATGAACAACTTCTCAAGCATTTCACTGTTCCTGTAGTGCTGATAACTTTGTGAGTGAAATTAGAGCTTTCAGATCTAAAATTTGCATTGGTTGGGGTTTAGGTGGTGTACTTGGAGGGGCTACCACACTGCAACCTAATCAAATAAAAGCAAGCAAATACATTACACCTGTAACACCGTGCTGTGCAAAGTTACACAAGCAGCCTACAGGTTTATTTAGGAATAAGAATCCTCCTCCTCACAAGAAAAAGCATAACTGGATGTCTTCAACACAAGCTGACAAAGAAATTGACAAATTTCAATTATCTGAGAGGTCTTTTCCAACCTAAGTGATCCTATGATTTTATTAACTACAGAACTTCTAATCCAACTGATATTCAGAAATTAGGTAATTTCTTAGCAAATTCAAAAAACAGAACTTTTCTTTAAAAACTTACAGCAGCTTATTGCCCAAATAAAACACTCCCCTAAAAAGCAAAAGTTCTGGAATGCAGAGAAATGCAGGTCTGTCAGTTTTACAGCTGCTCACCGATTTTGTGTGATCTGGCCGGGGAGCAATCACAGGAGGAGGAGCCTCTTCATCATCCTCATCATCATCTGCCACAGCTGTTGATGGTTCTGAACCTTTGGCATTGGTCTACATTTTTACCAAAGTTTAAAAAAGACAGATAAACAAATTGTCTCTCCCAGAGTATTAAAGACTTCACCTTTTTTTCTTCGCATTAAGAGATAATAATTCCTACCCATGTCAAAAGAAAATAACTTAAACCACTCAGACTATCCTTTAGTTATTATATTTTGAGACTCAAACACTGTTGCTGGAGTGAAATATGTGATTGATCACCCAAATTTATGTTTCTATTCCACAGAAAAAGATCCTAGTTTGTATACTTTTCATCTTTATACGGTTTAATACTTCAAAATTCAGGATATAACAAGTCCAGAAGACCTGAACTTTTATGCACCACAGAATACCCAAATAATAGCAAACACACTCACCGTTGGTGTTCCTGAAGGGAATCCATCTTTTTCTAAACAGGAAAAATAGCAGAATACATAAAATCATCAGAAAGAAAGTAATAAAAAATGAGCTTTGTTGAGTACAGGGTAAGAATATTACAAAGCATTATTACTAAGCTACTTTCAGAAAGCATTTGGAAGAAAAGTAGGTAAAACTGCACTTATTTGTGGGACAGTCCTTCTCTCAGCCCCAAACATAGGTCCCCATCAACAAGTCACAAATTATTCTGCATCACTGATGTCACCAGCTGGTGACATCAAGTTCAGACACAGCTGTGAGGAGCAAGGCCTCCAGCACAAAACCAGTTCATCCCAGTCCCAGAGCCCCAGCTTGATAAACACAGCCCATTCAAGCTCATTTTGGCTGCTGTTCTGAATGATCCAGTTCCTTTTCTTCCCCTCTCCACTTAAAACAGGAAATTAACTGGACAACGCCAGTTTCCAGTCGGTTTTAAATCCATCTTTGTACATTTGTGCCTCACTGAAATGCAGCTTGATTTTAGCACTTGAACCTGATTTATCATTCTGACAGAGAGGAAGACTGTGCTCCAAATACCCAACTCCAGGCTCCAGTGTCTTGTACACTTGGCTCTCACCTGGAGCAGAAAAACTCAGATATTTCTGTTTTGCTGTGTCTTTTGAGTCGTAGAATTTCAGCACATCTAGTACCGCCTGGGGGTTTTTCTTCTGTTCTAGCTTGGTGATATTTGAGGTCTGAAGTAACCGAGCCCATTGTTCTGGCATTCCCTGAAAAAACAGTGGATTTTAAGCATCCTTTTTGTATTTTAAAGGTTTTTTAAAAGCAAAACAAATTTCTTCCCTCTATAAAAGCATAACATGCACAGAGTTAAGCACACAAGAGAGTAGGAGGGGGAGCCAAAGGTGAAAACACAGATCATAGGACACAACTCCTCCAGGTATGCTGGGCCAGACGTGAGGGGAGGGAACACAAAAACACTCAACAGATCCAGTGTTACCCACTAAGGAAAGCAAACTGAAGAGGCTTTGTCAGGGGGGGCTCTCCCAGGTGACACAAAGCATCAGATGTGACAGTGGCAGAAGCACTGACAGGTCACAGTGTGCTGTACAAACACACAGGAAAAGTAGTTCTTTGGTAACAAAGAACTAACATGCACTTTTACTCTAAAGCTCTGCCTTGGCTTCACTGCAGCACTGACCCATGGTGCTGAGTTGCTCCAAGGCAGGAATACTCACAGTGAACTCTCCAGTAACAGCATCAAAGCCAACATGGATGGTATGCTCAAAATCTGACGGTGGGGAGATTTCTGGCCTTTCCTTTTCCTTCTTCTTGCTTCCTGAAAAAGACATTCAAAGATCTCAATGTTAGAAAAAATATTTTCCCTGTGAGGGTGGTGAGGCTTGGCACAGGCTGCCCAGAGAAGCTGTGGCTGCCCCATCCCTGGAGTGTCCAAGGCCAGGTTGGATGGGGCTTGGAGCCCCCTGGGAGAGTGGAAGGTGTCCCTGCCCATGGCAGTGAGTGGGACTGGATGGGCTTTAAGGTCCCTTCCAACCCAAACCATGCTGGGATTCTGTGATTCCAAGAACCTTGGTTCCATTCAAATAATTTATACTATGGCAGCAGAGATTAAGAGCACCAGAGTGCTCTCTTGAGCACATGAAATCTAAACATATTAAATGTTTACAATGCAAAAAAGGACATGTTAATATAGATTACGAACAGCAGAAAAGACAACTTCAGTTCAACCTCAAGTTCACCCTAAAGACACTTGAAACTCAGTTGCCTCACAGCTTTAATTCAAGGTATTTAATGCAAACTAGGACTTCCTGTGAAGAAGATAAGAGTTTATAGCCTCAGAGCAATTACCTAATTTAAATTAAAAGGGGGAGGGAAGCATAATAAGTACCAGAAGCAGAAATAAGTAATTAGAAGGACCACGTGCACAATCCAACCTAAATTCAAATGAATTTACAAGGTATTTTCTAACACCTGGGGCTTCAGATTTTTGTTTGTTTGTTTTGAGAGTTTTTAGGGGGCAGTTAAGGGCTTTTTTTTTTTTTATTTTATTTTTCTGCTTTGTTTTTAAATTTACAGAAAAAGCAGGTAAGCCAGCACTCTCTTCATTACTACAGAGCAAGCAAAGATGGTGCTGCTGAGAGGCAGGAATCCGTCAGAAATCCCCTCAGGCTGGCGGGAAGGGCAGGCCGGGGAGCCAGGACAATACTCCCGAACGAAAAGCCATGTGGGCTGCCTGCAGCTGAACAATGCCGTGGAAACACACGGCTGTTATAAACAGGATATCTTTAATATGGCTGCACGGGGCAGAGCCAAAAAGCAAACGGGCTGTCAGACCTTCCATCAGCAGCGCTGGGCCGCAGCACAGGGGAAACTCGCTGCTGGGAAAAACGAGGGAAGCACCATTTCTGCCCTGTTTCTTGCAGGTTTTTATGTGGAAGCAAGGGGGAAATATATATACACATATATATAAAAAGTTGTATTCCTCAGGAAGGCTCCTGTTCAGGAGCACTTGACATGCAGTGAACAGGAGCTGGTGCTCAAGCCCTCCAGCATGAGCTGGGTAAAAAAACCCACTCCTTCCAAAAATACACAGATCCCACGAGTAGGCAAGGCAAGGAGACTCAAACCCATTGCTCTGCCCACAGGAACAGCAGAGCAGAACTTCAAACAAACAGCCCCAGCCAGAGGCAAGCCCGGTGAGTCATGTGCTGGCAGGACATCCTCCAGCTCCGAGAACAAGGCCACGGCGAGGCCACGCTGCTCCCGGCCCCCGGCTCGGGAGTGAAACGGGAATCCCTGCAGTGCAGGGCAATGCTCCTTTCAAACTGCACATGGTGGTCTCTCTGCTGACATGGGGGAGCCCCAGAGAGCAAAGTCTGTGAGGAGAACAGGAGAAGCTACTACAGGTTGGTGGCAGCACGCCAAGAGAGACTCCAGCTCTCGGGGTGTGGAATTTGTGTGCTGAAGGTGGCAGGTCTGGGTGCTGTCAGCTCAGTGCAGTGCTCTGTGGCTGGAGCAGGTTCTGCCTTAGCCCTTCAATCAAGGTGCCCTTAAGCCCTTCTGCCTTAATCCTTCAATCAAGAAATGGGTGTTTTACCATTTTACTCTTGGTCATGGGACCCAGAATTTGGCCCTTGGCCCTGCAAAAACAGCAGCATAGACCCCCTGCTCCCAAGAGGGGAAGACACACAGGTCCTTTGGAAGGATTTGGTGAGCTGGAGAAAGGCTCTGTCTGATTAAGAAGGTGCCTCAAATACAACCAGACTCTTCCCCAAGCGAAGCCACAGTCACTCAAGCAAGGTGTCAGCCTCTGTATTTCCCAGGGCAAACCCATCCTCAGGCTGCCCTCACTTCCCACCAGCCAAATTCCATGCACAAGGCAAGAAACACAGCTGCTTCGTAGCAGGCAGCTGACTCCAGATGTGCACCTGGAGTTGCTGAGCTCCAGCTGAAACCACACCAAAATGTGCCCCCAAGCACGTGACATGCAGGATCTGGGTGATGCCCTCAGCACCTCCTTCAATACTTTCTGCTCAAAGACAAACATTTCTGGTTTAAGGGTCTATTTTAAAGCTTTCCAAAACCACATAGAGGTTCCTTTGACTTCAGAAGTCAGGCCAAGAAAATTCATGGCAATAAAGTACTCTAGTAAGAAGATGACTATCACTTCATTTATCCTAAACAATGGAACCAGGGGGAAAAAAATCTTCCATGACTGGTGATTAAATAATCCCTTCAAACCCTTATGATTATTTCAGCACAGAACTAGCTCAGACTTGGGACAGAAACTGTATAATTGCTAAACCTCTTCATCTGCAAGTCCCCCAAAGCACAAGAACCTCCCAAGAGAGGATCCAGGAGCAGATGAGGCTGGCCAGGAGGGACCTTGCAAAATCATATGGGCAGAGATGTGCAGACAAAGCCAAACAACATTCCTGGATAATGGCAAGGATTTTTTCATTTTCTGAAAAGGAAAACTGAACATTTTTGTAGTGATGTGTTAACTTATGCGCTGCCTGGAGACATTGACAAAATTTCTACCCTAGATTGACAGATTATTTTGCATCTAGTCCCAATGTATTTTTTAAATCTGAGCAGGAAGTCAGTATTTCTGCAAAGCTTCCCAGCAGCTGAATTTAAAGAAAAGAAGGATTTAAATGGGCATTTCTGGGGAGGGTGCGTCCCAGCCATGCTAATGAACAAAACAACTAACATCTGACTATTGTGTGAGTGCCAGAAAGACACTGTGCCCACTTCTGTTCTGCTTACATTCAACAGCCAGTTTTTCAGACTTGAGGGCCAAAATCCCTTCTTTGGATACTTACACTAGCCTTGCTGCAGGTCATGCAATAGACAAGTTTCTTCCAAATTAAAAAAAATACAACTTTCAGATAGTTTCTGTAAGTTGGGTAATTTAATTTCCATTTTTCCTAATATCTTGCCATGCAGGAAAGCCTGCTTTTTTTCAGGAGGACATTACTTGAATTACTTCTTAACATCTAGAAAACACAAACTGACACTCATTTCCTCTAAAATGTAGTTTTCTCAGCAGAAATTCTTTCTCCTGTTTTCAGTTTGCAACACAAAGTATCAGCAGGTAGATGCTAAATAAATATGCAGATTAATTTCCCTAAATTTGGTAGTTGTCAGTATCTAGAGTGGTCTGAATAATCACCAAAGTACTCCAAAGCAACTTGAGACAAGCCAATACAACTTCAGATAATTCTTCAACCACCTCTCCATTCCAGCAAGGAACAAACCCACCATTAAAATGAAAAGAGAAAATGTCCACGGAGAAAAAAGGTGTCATGGCATGTCACAAAGCTCTCCAGCCATACTTGCACCCACTTGCATTCATAATTCATTTGTTACTAATTCAGAACAAGGAAAACTTTCCTTCACGTGGGGTTTATGTTCTACTTCATCCCTGTCTGTAAAAGGGCTCAAATGCTCTGATCAACCACCAATGCAACAGCATACAGACAAGTGCCATTCCAGCTGCTAAACCATTCTCCTTGCCTGAAGACGGACAGATTTCATCCTTCCGTGAGATTTCCTTGTAGGACTCACCATGACAAATCCGGGGTATTTCCTTGTGGGACCAACAACAACATGGTAAAACACCCATTTCTGCAGGATTGAAGGGTTAAGGCAGAACCTGCTCCAGTCACAGAGCACTGCACTGAGCTGACAACACCCAGGCCTGCCACCTTCAGCACACAAATTCAGCACCTGAGAGCTGGAGTCTCTCCTGGAATGTTGTCACCAGCCTGTAGTAGCTTCCCATGTTCTTACAGACTTTGCTCTTTGGGGCTCCCCCATGTCAGTAGAAGACCACCACTGCTACTGCTGTAGCCCAGCCACAGAGAGGCTATTTCTCAATAAATGACCTTGTGAAATAACTGTTCTGCCTCCAAAAGCTACACTGGCCAAATCCTTCCATCCTCTGAAAAAGGAAGCACACCTACTCTCTCTCTGTTGAGAGCAGAATGCCAGATCTTGGGAACAGAGGTAAACCTGTCTCTCTGGGTTTGATCTCCAGGGAGAGGCACGGCTGCAGAGCTGCTCATACAGCTGAGAGAGAGTGAAAACCAGCCCTGGGGAAAACACTCAGCCAAGAGAATAATCAACCAGAGGAGCAGAATCTCTTCAAACAACTAAACCTGTGTCAGCATGACTGAACCAGTCCTGCCCAGCACACCAGCAGCGAGGCATGGGGAGCCAAGAGCACAGAAGGCATCAAGAGCAGCAGGGTCCTCTCCAAGGTGCATATTTAAAGTAATATTAACCAGTAGATTAACAAAAAGCTTAGCAGATTCAGGTCAGGCTTAAGTCCCTGTGTAGTTTCACTCAGATGCTGGAAGGTGTTTCTATCTATGCACTGTCTTGTTGTACATGGACACACGTTCTGGAGAGCCAGGATAAAGAGCTCCACTGCTGTACAGGCATTCCCCATAAAGAAAAGAGGACAAACAACACACAGTTATGGTCTAGTATTCATTATAGCTTTTTTTTTTCTCAGAAATAATATTTTTTACAGCAACCCAGGTTTATCTCCACTAGTAATCAATCCTAATCCTGCTTAACAGACAAAAATACATAACTTCTCTGAATTTTCCTTCATGCAACTGCATCTTCACCACTATTTTCTTTACTGCCTTTTTTTCTCTTCAAGATGCCACATGAACGATCATCAACATGAAGTAACTTCCAAACCAGCTGGGTGCCAAGCTTGAACCAGAAATCTGCATCTAAGTAACATGATCCCCAGGAATGCCAGACATCAATCAGGGTTGTTTGGAAATGCATTACTTCGAGCTGGGCAGCAAACTGGGGGAGGTTTTCCAACCCCCTACACTTGGACAGGCTGGACTCTGACATCTAAAGCACTACCAAAACTTACAAGGAGAGTAAAAGAATACAAGTAGGGGTGGAAAAAGGAGGCATCTTACCTTTCTCATTGCTATAGAAGATGGAGATGATTTTATGCCGGGGTTTCCTCTCTTCTGGGACAGAGGGCAGCGGTTTAAAGCTGTTGTTGGTGGCTAACTGGTCTTTGACCCCTGCACTGAAGATAGTGCTGCTCATCCGGACAGGAGGGGCAGGGGGCTTGTCTTCCAGTTCTCCGTTGTCAGACATGGTTCTCAATAGCTAGGGGAAGCCCTGGAAGAGAAAAAGTGTGTTTTGAACACAGGAAAAGAGCATGGAGTACATGAATGTACCATTCCTTCTGCTGGCAGAGGGGAAGGAGGCGTGAATTCAACTCTGAGGAACGCAGACACTGACGCCTCCACCAAAGGAAGCAAATCCCTTCCTCATTCCCACTTCTAGGCCACCCATTCATTTGTGCCAGCAGCAGCATTTGTGGGATGGAGCAACAAACATTTCCAGTGATAAAAGTAATAAAGACCAAATGAACAATTCCCAGATCTGGTTCTCTGTTCACACAAATGGCCTAAGTACAACATCCTTTGGGGGTAGCTCTAGTCCAAAAAGCTTCATGCTCTAGTACCAAACAGCTTTAAAGGCCTTAGATGCTTTCCTTCTTGTCATTTATCAGACAAGACCTTGAGGACAAAGGAGCAGCTCATGTTTGTAAGCCATAATTCAGCATACTATCCACATTAAGCCACACTCAAACATTTCTACCCAAATCACACAGCCTACATTAAAGAGCTCAGCACCGAGATCCACAGGATCCACTCCACTTCTGAGTGAGGCTTGCATTGCTTCCTCACTTGGTGCCAAACTTCCTCCACTTGCAGAAAATAACATATAGTATCACCACAATCCTCTCTGAATCCTCAACAAAAACATGAGTGAAAAACTCGCACAAACAGCTGCTACAGCTACAACCACAGCACAATAAAACATCTACGTGACACATTCCCCATTCAAAAAGATCACTGCTAGCATCTCCTCCCTCCCTGTAGTATTTTGGAGATGTTTTTCTCATCACCAGGAAACAGGCAGCCTCTCTGCTACAGGGTAAAGAGCAAGGAGAAAGATGTACAGAAAGTACTTCTCAATGAGAGGTAACAAACAGTAACAAATGTACCCTCAATTCCTCTGTTCACTCAAATGACAAGCTACCTCCTTGGAACAGCAGCCAACACATCTTTGTGCTGATCTCCTCCTCTCACAACAGTTTGAGAGCAAAATGGGAATTTCACTGGGAAATGAATAGCCTCCTGGTGCCCACCAGCTTCCCATCACATCTCAAGGCATGACTCACGTGATCAGTGTCATTCACAAGAGCCACAACAAGGCAGTGCCATCCCCACTCAATTACTGTGCTCCCAACAATACAACACCTGCATCCTGCCCAGCAGCAGAACTAGAACAACGTGGGCTGTCACTCCCTGGCATTTCACAGGGTGGGTGAACGCTGCCAAATCCCAACAGAGAGACGGAAGTCAGGCCAGCAGCCTGGACTGGAGCAGCACTCTGGTTTATGTTGTAAAGCTCAATGAGATTAACATTAATTATCCCCATAAATAACTGTGAAAGAACCATAATTTCTGTAAAATATCATCAGAGGCACAAACAGCACAATGTTCTGGCAGAGCAGGAGAAACTGGACATGTGCTGGTTGCTCCATGACTTGGAGGCCAGGAGGAAGAGCACTGCAAGCTGTGCAGCACCCACCTACACAGCCCTGCCTTGGAGCCCTTCTCTGATAATGGAATTATAAACAGACCTGCCACCTGAACAGGGCTGCAGGGATGCAGTTGTCAATCAGGCAGTGATTCCCAAAACTCTTCCAAATCCACATACTGATTGCTCTCCCAGATGTTGCAAGTTATCTGCAAGATTGTCTTGTTTCCCACCGTAATATGAGAGACAAAAATTAAGTATCCTGGAACCCAACAGCAGGCCTGAGCAGCCAACCCATGGGGATTTTAATTCCAAATGCTTCCCTTACAAGACATTGCAGCAAGGACATGCCACCCATTTGAGATTTAGAAATCAAATAATGTATTTGCTTTATAAAAATATATATACAATAGATCCACTGAATCAAACTGATATATATATATATATAGGGATATATTCCTATACATATATATTTATACACACAGATGTATTGAAGTCAGGTTTGGAGTGATGGTAATAGAGAGGGCCATAATCTATGTCCCTTCTGTTAATCAAACCTCAGAAAAGAGGTGGATATAGGGTAAAACAAAAAATGTCTTCTTTGCAACAAATGCAATCAGACAACCAAATAAACCATAGCAGGTAAAGAAGTGCATCTTATAACTTGAATGGCAAAATGGTACACTGGGCAAAGAAAACAACATCATGAGTGGCCTTTTGTATTTTTCTAAAGCAAACTCTATTACTTCCTCTATCTGATCTGTGCAGTTTTTCTGAGCTGTCTGATAAGAGCAAGAGCAGGTTGTAAGTATAAACAACTCACCTGCATCTGAAACTGGACAAGAACAGACTTGGCCCTCCAAACCCACAGTAATTCCCCACACACTCCCTTGGAGAGGCCAGTCACTAAATTAACAACACTGTAACACGGTATTCAGGCTACAAATTAAAAGAAAAGGAAAAAAAAACCCCAAAAAAACCAACCAACTGTGCTTCTGCTGATGCAATTTTAAAATAAATTTCTCACTTCAGTAAAAATCCTTAATTTTCAGTGACACAAGCAGCTCATCACATACTCAGTCTTGATCCAAAACAAATTATTCTGTAGTATCTCATGTGCTCAAGAGAAGAGACTGTGAAATAACAAGATGGAAGGAAGGATATGGAAATCCAAACCTATTTCAGGAGAAAATCAGCACTTCAAGGAACTGGTGTCCAACAGAGGCTGGTGTAGAGCATCTGAGCAGAACCCTCAGAGCTGCAGCTCCGATCAGCTGCTGACTGTCCCAAGTGTTCACAGAGATCTCTGACCTTGCTCCAAATACAGCCCAGGGGCTCCACAGCAGGAAAACAATCTGTGGGGCTGGTGGAGCAAACAGGAGTGACAGAAAGAGCTCAGGCATCAGCTTCCCACCTCGAGGACTGACTCCAGCACCAAAACCCTTCCAGCTCACTAAATCTGTGGTCTAGGAAAACCTCAGCTTCAAGGAAAAATTTAAACTGAGATTTATTTAACAAGACATGGTAGAATTTCTGAGTGGCTGTTTCAAAGATCATTGATAAAATAAAGTGCTGAATTCAAACCTAATTTGCACAAAGGCCCATTTCAAAGCACAGCAGCTCTGAATTCATCATTTAAATAAATGACAACAGATCCACTCACGCCAAGTACATCACGAAGCAGTTCCGATTCTGCAGTCATCATCGGAAGTGAAAAATCCATCATTTTGTCCAGGTTCAAATCCTAACAGCTCTCTTTCTTCTGCACTCAGCTGAAGAGACCAGTTCCCCTCTCCCTACCCAGCTTTTATCATGCAAGGAAAGTTTCCACAGCGTCGGGAAGTATTTGGAAATGGCTACAGAGGTTTGGCGTTATGGGCAATGACAGGGATTTTAAAAAAAGGAAAAAAAAAATTTAAAATAAGAATGCAAATACCCCCCAAAGCTCTGCCTCTGCTCTCTCAGCCCCCAAAAGAGAAGGAGCCTGTTCAGATCACAGCAGCCAGATGGAATCACCCCTGCACCATCACCCACGTGCCTGCCCTGCTGATTCATTCCTTGTGCAGGGAATTGCAAAGACATGGGGAATTTTTTTCCAGTGCCTGCCAGGAGTCTGTAACCCAGCAAAGGGGATGTCAGATTCATATTTCTCTGACACAATCAGACAACACAAGTGATGGTGGGTTTTTGAGCTTGGCAGATAGTTAACCTGAGTTTGAGCAGCCTCACAAAAGTATGCTAAAGGTAATACATGGAAGAGGGATTCACTTTCCTCTTAGCCAGTGAAGGAAATACCAGTAATAATAATGGATTCAAGCACATCAGCAGCTCCCCCATAATCACTACTAACACTACACTTAATACAAGAATGAGAAAGCAATGGATTGAACCACAGAGACAGCTGAGAAGCTGCAAATAACACTTAACTACAGCCTTCACACAGGTTCAGTCTCACCACAGGACACAACTGCATCCCATTACACTCCCAAAAAGGCAGACACAAAATGAGCTAAAAGCTTTTCTCCCCACAGTTCTGCTGCTTAACTCACAAAACACATTCACAGGTGCCAGTGCTGGTGACCACAGGGCTCTGATCCTCAGTCCTCATCCCCAGTACATGACACTCCTCCCTCCTTCTGACTCCTTCTTCCCCTGCCCTGAGGCAGTGAAAATTAAGGATGCTCTCTCCATCCTAGGCAGCCAAAGAACAAATGTGCCTTTCTACAGAGGCAGCAGCAGGTGTCCAGCAGGGTTTGGGGTGTCCTAAATGCCTCACCACCAACGCTTGGAGACCTGGAACCAGGTTCCTCACAACTGCAACTCCTCTCTTCCATCAAATCATTTAGCTTGGAAATGATCTCTTAGATCATTGAGTCCAACAGTTAACTCAGCACCATTAACCTTTCCACCTTTGCCCACAGAGGCTGAGGCAAGACACACACAGGGAGCTTAACCCACCTCCTGTCCCTCCCAGCCCCTGAAGGGACCTGCCCACCACGTTCACATGCGCCAAGTTTCATTTTTACAGTCTACATCCTGCTGCTCACTATCTTTCCTCTTTTGGGGGTGGAAAGAGCCCGAAAGCCCATGGTCACAGCCAGGTCACAGGAGAGAGAGCCGTTCCTGTGTCTGCCCCTGGTGGGAAAACACCCAGAGAAGTGTAACCCTGCCAGTGAGTAAAAGCTGAAGTGAGGACTGGGCGGCGCTTTCAGAAAGCTGACAAACACACACTGCTGCAGCACGTCAGTCTGAATGCTTTGGCTTTGACTTGCCCTTTTTTGTTGTTTGTCCCCCCCCAGTTCCCCTTGTGTGAGCATAAAGCTGGGCTGCTTCCTGAAGGACTTCCTAAGCACGGCTCTTGTGCCGGCCCCGGCTCCCTCGTGACAGGGATGGAGCCTGACACGCACTCCCAGACCAGCTGAAGCTCTGTGCTGCTGTTCTGCTCCCCTCATTCTAGAAAAGGACAAACATTTTTCTTCTCAAACTCGCTTGCAGACAAGGAAAGAAAATAAAAAGAAAAAAAGGAATATAAAAGGATAAAAGGAAATAAAATAGAAGTCAATCCTTCTGCTATCTGCTGTAGTGCACACTCACGTTTTCCCTGGAGCACTTGTATTTGAGCAGATTCAGTTTTAAATCTGGATTACAGTGCACACACATGAGCCTTACAAAGCCCTGAGCAGGGGTAGAAAGACCATGTGCCAAACCAAACAGCCAGTGTACCAAGTTCTCACATCACAACGACCTGAATTTGTCCTCTTAAGATGTTCATATTAATGTATTTGAGGAGTCTAGGCTGCACCTGTATTTCATTGCCTGGGATGCAATGCAAAACGACATCAGGCTACTGCTTGGAAAAAGAAACCAAAACAAAACACATCCAGATTAGAGCTGCTTGATAACATGTCCCTAAATTCCTGCTCCTGGCACACAATACTGTGCTTTACACTGCCACTAATCTCTGAGGAGTCAGAGCTGAATCAGTGAAATACATCAAATAAATCTGTCACAGGAGCCTCAGAGAGCTGCCAGCTGAACTCAGCTCTTCACTGCAGGTAAATATTACTCAGCTGATGTACTATCAGCAGCACAACACAGAAGGAGCAGCACAAACATCACATTTAAGTACATTTGGCAGGGCTGACCAAAAAAGGAAGAGTAACAAATTTGAGGCTAGCGAGACATTAAGAAACAACCACTTTGCTTTTGATGTGCCACTGCAGCTGCAGGATACTTTTGAGACACCTGAATTACAAAACACTTGGGCCATGCACACAGCTTGAAGGCAGCACAGCAAATTTGTCTGTGGCCCGACAGAAGGAACTGAAGAAAAGAGAACAGGCCAAAAATGAAGGAAGGGCTGCTGGGTGGGTGTCCCTGCAGAGGACACCAGGGTTGAGAAGAGTGAGTTATTACCACTGCAGCATCTCCAGGCAGCAGTTTCACCACTTCCTGGAGGGCCTGATGGAGCCACTGGCAACACTTGTCACTGCACCAGAGACAGCCACAACCAGAGGAAAAGAGCAAAGGAGGTGTCTGGGAAACAAATCTCCAAGGCAGAAAGTGTCAGGTGAAACAGAGCACAGGGCCAGTAAGAACAATACAAGAGCTAGTGTGTGATGCTCCTTGGTGTGACAAGGCAGATTTAAGATAGTCCTGTCCCACTCTTGCTTTATATTATAAAAATCCTTGCTGAAAATGCCTGGAGACTCATTCTCATTGCCCCCAGGCCTCCAGTGGTTTTGGCAGCTTGCTTAAACACAGCCTCCCCACACCACCATCTCCTAATACCTGAAAATCATCAGACTGGAAGAGATGAGACTCGATTCTTCATTATTGTGGAAAAAAGGTGCTGTTTTAAACTGGAGATTGGAGAGCTGCTTACTTCATCAGATATTCAATCCTCTTAGATCAAACAGATTTTGGAGTCCAAAAGCAGAATGAAAAGTCTCCAAGGGTATTCTTCTTTTCTCCCTGCCCCCTCCTTTTTTTTCAAAGGCTCCTGTTGAGCAATAGATTTCCTGTGATTAGCTCACTTAGTGCTGATTATAGCTCACTTCCTCCCAGGGATTAGCAGAAAGCAGCTTTCTGACAAGTTTTTATTCAGATGGTGCTACCTAGCCACAGCTTCCTGCCCCATCACTAACAGCCTCTTAGTTCAGCAGCTCAACAGCTTGAAATTATTTCACTGCTGCAGAAAAATTCACAAAACCAGCACATCTCAGACTGCCTTCTCCATGAAAAACAAAACAAGTCTTTTGGGATGTCTAGCTTTCCAACGTGAAGCATTTGGATCCACGAGATTTATTTAATCAGATCCAAAAAGGAGTTTTCTGGAACAGAATGAGACTACCTTCAGAGACTGAAAATACTTATCTCATCATTTCAACTGAGAAAACCGGGCAAAAAAAACCCAGCAGAGGCAGACAAAGAATTGCTTTCTTGCAGACTTGGCAAACGTAGCCCCAGGTCTTCTGCCTGCCAAGAGAGGACTCGTGCAAAAGCACGGACAAGAGTAACTGTGATAGTGGCCAGGAAGAAGCAGCAGGATAATCTGTTCCACCTACGGTTATTGGAAACACCTGCGGATGCTCCAACGCAACACAGCGCTGGGAGCCATCCCTCCTCTGGAAAAGCAGGAACCAACCTCCACGGGACGTGCTGGAACCTCTCCTTCCAGCTCGAGGGGGTCTCAGAAAAGAGGATTTGGCCAATGCCAAACCCACACACTCGTGAAAATCAAGTTATCTTTATGTAGCTTTTCTTTACGGGGAGCGCAGAGGAACCTACGCTAACCTAAAATACTCCAAACAAGCTCAGATCCCCTAATTTACAACCACAAACAGGCAAGATATTTGCCCTTCAAATGATGGAGTTGAGAGAACAGCTGAAAAAAAAAAAAAAAAAGAGAAATAAAAAATCTCTGAGCCAAACCAACTTGTCATTAAGTTTTACAAAGGGACACAGTAACCAAACCAACTGCCATGAAGTTTATAAACAGGTCAGGTCCCTCCTTGCCATTTTCCCTTTACTGCTACAGGTGGCAGAGGAAACACATAATATTCCCACTCTTAACGAGGGTGTAGGAGAACCTCTGCCTGATTTGGCAAAATCTTACTGGATGACACATAGAACGTACCCAACTAAATTCACTCCAATTTGTCTTTTTCCAACCCATTAATTTCCTTACCATTTTTGCTGAGTCACACAAATGGAAGGGAAACATAGCACAAATAACTGCTGTTTAACTGCCAAGTGATAAAGAGATTTGGGGAAAAAAAGAAGATAAAAATCATGGTTGAGTGGAAGGAATTAAAAAAGCAGAGAGGAAATTATCTTTAGCACAGGAGAAGGAATAGCCAAAATTGTAATAGATGTGCTTACCACGAACGGAGTTACACAAGACAAATACCCTATTGAGGGGTATTTGAAAGGGTTCCTAAGGCTTCCTAAAGGAAAACATTCTTCAAACCCATTGCCAAAGTCCATTACAACCTGGAGCAATTACTGACTCCACAAGGCTCTGAGCAGATGTGCAAAGTCTTGCACTGAAAATAAGCAATCGGGCTGCAAAAATGTCATTTTTGAAATCAAAAGGGATCCATCTCAGTCTTTTGAGGAGGAAAAAAATAAACAGGGAAAATCTGAGTAGGCCCAGACTACTGCCAAGATGGGCAAGAGTCCTGGTAAAAAGCCCATTAGTAACAGCAAATTTAAGCAAATTAATGATATTCTGCTCACTGAATACTGGGGCCACCTGTAAGCTGTGATTCATCTTTGCTTTGTCCCTTGAACCCTGCAGAGCACTCAACGCCCACCCAAGTCATCACTTCTGCTTCATGAAATAAATGTGGCTCCGCTGAACTGTGGTGGCATTTTACCACCAGCAAACCAGGAACCTCTTCTCTGCTTTCTTGCCTCTGAAAGACCTCCAACACCACAGGTGACAGCACCAGATGGGCCTCAGAAGTGACTTCCCAACTGCCTCGATTTCCCATTTCCCCTAAATTTGCCAAGAAAACTCATTTTAGAAGGCAGCTGATGACAGCAGCACACGGAAACAAGCCAGAGGGATGAGCTGATGGACGCAAATGCCCATTCCCACCTTTCTCTGAGGCAGCCCTTGCAGGAACAGAGAGGTCTAAGGAGTGTGGTGGAGGAGGATTGAAATCAAGAGGGATCCAAGGGATCCATTCCCACCCTCTGCCGCAGGGCTGGGGAGTTGCCTCCTACCCACCAGATTCAGGCCACGCTCTGTTTTATCCAGCCCGCAGCCAGAGTTTTCCTTCAAGGAACCATTGTGCAAAGATGCATAATGATAACACGTGCTCCAAGGTGCTTGAACCAGCCTGTTCAGAGCTGAACAAGGAAATTATCTTTCTTCTGCCTACTGAAAATCCTGAGTCAACTAAAGGCAGACAAGGCAGCCGGCGGCGGGCTCAGAGCATGCAAATCCGTGAGTCGGGGTGTTTGTGCTTACTCATATTTCACCACCTAACAGACACTTTTCAGCCTTTATTTTTATAGCTGAGGTTTTCTAAAGATCAAAGGAGAATAGGGAAAAGGGCAAGTATGGAAAGTTTACAAGAAAATTAAAAAAAAAAAAAAAAAAAGGTCTGTATCTCATTGTTGAGATTCTCTCTTAATTAAAGCTGACATTTACAGGCAGGGAGGGACCACACATTCCAGAGCAAAAGTTATTTGACTAAAGGCTGCCCTGCACAGGCACCTGTGCAGCCTGGTCCATTTCTGTGTTAATAACACCATTCCCAGCTCTTTAACCTGGAGATTCACCATACAACAGAGCTCTAAAAACCTCAGGCTGCTGGCAAAGTGCAGAAGTGTCACCAGTAACCCCAACACAGAATGAAATCACTTTTTTAAAACTTTTTTTTTAACCACCAGAAATATTATTGGGCAATGGTGAGACAAGGCCTTGCTTTCTTCATCCAGAGTTAGAGGCAACTGGAAAAAGAAAAGGTAACACAAAGTGTGTATGAGGGTGGCAAAAGCAGAAAGAGTCCAAGGTTAAGGGATCCAGCACTCCCTCATCACACTGGTAGAGCTGTCAAATGTCAGCTAAGAGAAAAAGGAATAATAAGGGAGAAGACAAAGGGGAAAGATGAAATGTCTCCCTCCAGAAGAGCTCTCTTTTTCACAGGCTCTCAGAATAGAGGTCTTTGATTCTCTCTAGTGCCTGCCCAAGGCTTGCTCCAACCACAGTAACCAGTGGATAGTGGGAACTTCAGCTTGGCAGAACAGTCCTGGGGCCAAAGCCTTGATTCTTCTTACAGGAGTGCCAACCTGCCACAAAATGCCACAGGGGGAAATCCCAGGGGACACCAGTACAGCTGCTGACAGGATAGTCACAGCCCCTGAGAAAGGTTCACCAGTTTGCTGAAAGCCCTGCACGACACAAGCTCAAGATGATTCCTTTCTCATACCCACACTGGACACAAATCCAGCAGAGAGAGAGCAAAGGCTTCAAGAAATCAAATGCAGGAGCTGTAAATACCAAAAGCACCTGAGCACAGCAAAAACACCCCCCCCACCACCAGAGATGGCTTTGGTGGACACAGCTCATTTCCTAAGCATATTCCAGCAGCAGCACACAGAAACATTTCTCCTGGGAGAGCTGGATTCCATTTGTGTCACAATACACTACACTGACTTCTTCAGACACGGAAACTTTTACAGGAATTGGGCTCCCTGCAGCATCCCACTTTTGCTCCAGGATGTTCACTGCTGATAGGTGGGAAAGCTCTTTGTGGAAGGGACCATTAAAGCTCACCTCATTCCACCCCACCATGGGGCAGGGGCAACTTCCACTCTCACAGACTGCTCCAAGCTCTGTCCAACCTGCCCTTGGAACACTTCCAGGGATGGGGCAGCCAGAGCTTCCCTGGGCAACTGTGCCAGGACCTCCCCACCCTCACAGGGAAGAACTTCTTTCCAATATCCCATCTAAATCTCTCCTCTTTTATTCTAAAACCACGCCCTGCTGTACTACTGCAATCTGCCTGTGTAAAAGGTCTCTCCCTGTTTTTTATAATCCCCTTTTAGACACTGGAAGATCTTCTCTGGAGCCTTCTCTTCTCCAGGCTAGAGACCCCCAGCTCTCCCAGCCTTGTGTTCACAGCAGAGAAGCTCCAGCTCTCAGAGCATCTCCGCAGTCTCCTCTGGACTTAAAACTTCAACAGGTCCACATTTCTCCTGCTGAGGACTCCAGAGCAGGATGCAATACTCCCAGTGGGATCTTTTAATTAAATGAGAATGCAACACGTTCAGGAAGGGTCACCCCAGTATTTCCCTGCCAACAGCAGCTCAGGATGAAACCAGATCTTAGCAAAATACTCACAGAGCTCAGTGCTGAAACCTCACTCACACTTCTGCCACAGCATTTATGAGTGTTTCACATCTTCATTAAACTGATGAGGTTTGAAGTTTTACAGAGTTTATACAAGGACACAACCCCTTATTTTGTTTTTTCCTGGCACATTTAGGTCTATTAGGAGAGGTGAAGTACCTAGATGAGATATACAATCAATTCTGCAGCCAGTGCAGAGCACCCCAGGCAACCCCTTCCCCACTATTTCAAGACAAAATAAACAGTACAAAAAGCACAAAGCACAGCTGCCACAAATTGAAATTACCCTGAATGCTCAGATACAATTCTGAACATTAGACCTGGATTCCCCAAAAGAAAACAAAATACTGTACAAATGTTTTCCTTACAAAAGGGGAAAAATGAGCAAGGCAGAGGTGCTCTGGAAATCACTCGCTGCAGTTCACATTCCACTACTCCTGTTGTGACACTGACAGAGTTTTCCTTGTGTGCTCTTACAGATTTTCTGCTCTACAATTACTTGCACACATACAAGCAACACATTCACTTACAGCTTAATGGAGCAAATTCCCTGAAATTTGGGGTAATGTTCTTGTATGCCTTTCAGGGAGTCAGAGCACTCATATGGACACTGGAAATAACAATTGCCACTTAAAATACTGGCTGCCAGAATCAGTTTTTAAACTAACTTTCTGATTTTTCTTTCTTGAGTCATTCCTAGTAAAACTACCTCTCTCACTCTTCTTGCCCATAAACAGATTTTTATCTAAAGTGCCAAAGAAAACAAATCCAAACCAACTAGAACTGATACACAGGCTACAAATCAAAATACATTAAACAGCCAAAAAAAAAAAAGCACAAAACTATATCATAATTCAAAATATATAAATAATTCTTATGCTGATGTGGAAATTGATTTTTGCCAAGCCTACAGGACAAGTACAGGAGCCAGTAAGTAGGGGAAAAATATGAAAAGCCCCAACATTTATGTTAATATGACTGCTTACATTGCTTACAATTTGCAAATCAAATGTATGATAAAAATGCCCTAAACATAGATAAGTAAATGTAGAATGCTTTAAATGCCAGTTGCAAGTGGTTAAAAGAACTGAATGTTCAAAGTGATTTAATACATCCCACCAATATTAGTACACTTTGAGGGAGTTACTATCCATGGCTCTTTATATAGAATGCAGCAGCACCACAGCCACAAAAACTGATTTTACAGCTCAAGAATGAAATACTCTTAAAAAACTAAAAATACAAAATGCAGAACACAGTCACCAACTGAATAGACAGAAGGCTTGTGAAAACTACAACCAGGCAGGATAACCAGCACCCTGGGAATCTGAAGAGCTTCCAAAGGAAGCTGTCAAGTTAAAATAATATTGAAGCAGCTGACAAAACATAATATTGCACTTAGAAAGCTGCAAAAGACTTGAAAAAAATCTACTTATATTGTTGTACAATTTCTGAGTTTAACAGATAAGCAGAGGTAACTGTGCCTGTTCATTAACAATGATTAATGGCATTCCTGTAGGCAGAATTAGAAGATTTCAGTGAAATAGGACAGAGCAGGAGTAAAGCTCTAGCAAATGCACTTTCACGAGGCTCAGGTATTTACACACCAAAAGGATGCAGTTCTCAGACCTTGTTCTACCTTATTATCTTGCCCCAATCAGGGCTGTGCAATTATAAAGCAGATGAAGATGTTTGTGAGGGTGAGACTGAACTCACATAGAACAGACCTCCAAGACCAATGTCTGACATGCACAAAACACAAACTCCACGGAGGTGTCTGTCCATGACATCCCTACACACAGACATCACCCCAATTCCATATTTCTATTTATTTTAATAGAAATAAGAGAGACAGCACTTATCTGAGGGGTCTTAATTCCACGGCAAGGGATGCATGATGACAATTATGGAAAAACACCAAGACGTGGCTTGTGCTGTGCCATCAGCACAGGAACTGAAGACAAATCACAGCAGTGCCTTCACCTCCAGCCTCACTGAGCCCTCATCACAGCAGGGTGAGGGGAGCCAGCACTAATAATCCATTCCTTCAGCCAGAAGAATACAAACAGCAGCCCAAGCAAATCTTGAGCCACATCCCAGCTCCAAAAACCCATTTAACAGAGTCCTCCCACTAAGCTGCTATCCATCTCAATGACACTGCAGTCACCACACCACATCACCCAGCACAACAATTTGATGCTTTCCAAATCTTCCTCTTTTTAATTCACAATACCAGTAGCTGCTTCTAGCAAGGGTGAACACAGAAACAAGGGCATAAAACATTTCTGCTGCAACAAATGAGTATGGAAGGCTTATACTTTTGGTGTTTATGAAAATCCAAAGGCATATATTTTTTTAATTAAAAAAAAAAGAAATCATTCTCTTCATAAATTTTATTGTAACTATGGAAGAAGGCCATACCTTTAGAAGTGGTCAGCTTTCCAAGAGTTTGTCATCTGAAGGAAAATTTTCTCAGGTCCTTTCAATTGTTAAGAAAACAGGAAGCAAATTTCAGTAAGCCATTTCAATAGAGTAAAACAGAGATAAAGATCTCTATTAAACTTGGCAGCAAAGACAGAGCCCACAGAGTATCAGTCTGAGCAACCCCTTGCCACTGGTCTGTCCCACTCTGCTCACTGGGAAATGGCCCATCATCCACTGTTGACCAGCTCTGGCGGCCCCATCCCTGGAAGTGTCCAAGGCCAGCTTGGACAGGGCTGGGAGCAACCTGGGAGGTGTCCCTGCCCATGGCAGGGGGTGGGACTGGATGGGCTTTAGGGTCCCTTCCAGCCCAAACCATTCTGGGATTCTACACAGATATGTGTGAGAGCAGAGGCAGCGAGTGAGAAAAGCACTGATAGCATCCTCATCTCATTTGGGAAATTAAAAACATGACCAAGAGAAAGGGACAATGAAGACCCCAAGTGCTGAGGATTATTGACAAGTTATTTAACAAAACCTTTCAGGCTTGGGCAGCAAAAGCTGTTTCAGTAGCACAGGATACATGGTCACTCTCGTTAAGCAGAACAGCGTGGAATGAAAGTCACATCTACTTCAAATCTTGACCAAGATCCTAGAAACAAAGATTTTTCCAGTTCAGATGTGTTTAAATTTAGAAAGCTGGCATCTTGCTCTGATCCAGGGGCTTTGGAAGTGCTGAGGAAGTGAAGTGCATCCACCATCAGTCTTAGCCAAGCACAAGCAGGCAAAAAAGTGTTGCCAAAGACTTACGGCCAAAGATCTTCAATTCCAGAGCAAGGAATATCTCCAAGGAGCTCTGCCCAAAGTGTCACAAGAGAAAACTCAGTGCCAACCATGTGTCTGACAAGTATCTCTTAGCAGCAATGAGGGAATGAAAAATACAAAAGTCATTTAAATCCTGATGGTGTTTGTAAAAATTTTGTTTTGCAGGAGTAATAGTCATCACTACCACGAATTAAACCAAATTAAAAATCATTTCATCTCAGTATTTTCACTTATCCCTCATTCTTTCAGTTTATTCCCTAACCCTTCTAAGTTTTAAAACTTTATTATAAGTTTCTAAAACTTTATTATAAGAGATGCTCCAAGTTCTAGTCAGATTGATATGGATGTATAGGTTCACCAGAAGTCTTAACTTCTTTCACAGCAAAACTCCATCCAAGTTTACCAAGACTGAGTACATTTCCTTGTGCTGCAAAAAGACTTTCCAGCATGCACACAACAAGCCAAGGAGAATGAGAATTATGCCTCTCAGAAGTAAAATATTTTACAATGGAATAATTACTAATGAACAAGGAAATAAAAGACATCACAACCACACATTAAAACACACAGCCCTGCTTGCAAAGAAACCACCCAAACCAGGTCTACTGAACTACCCTGCATTTTTATTTTTCATTTCCAGCAGCTACCTGGGAAAACAATCAACATCTAAAAATCTTGACACCAATTTCATATATATATAAAATCCCTGTAAATAGGCCCAAAAGGGCTGAAAAGAAAAAGCAGCAGTCACAAAAGCAACGAGTCCTCAGCCAACACATACTTTGGTTACTGCGAAATAGCCTCATCCCAAAAATCAGGAGGAGGTACTTGCCTGAACTTCCTGGCTGCAGCAGTCAAGGCTCTCTTTACCACAAAGAATTACTTCCTAAGCTTGGGCACTGGTATCAAAGAGCCTTAGCATGTTGGCATCAGATTAAAATTAACTGTTCTTGTTGCTAAACAGCCTTGAAAATCCCAGACTTCACTCTTCTCTTTGCTTTTTCCACTAAGGGGTAGAAGCAGAAAATATTTCAGGCTTGGTGGTAATGCCCTAGCTCTGACAAATCAAAGATTTCACATAATTTATTTTTATAGTAGTGACAGCTAGCATTTCACACATTGAAAATAAAAGGCTGCTTCAAAGCCAAAAATCATTTAACAACATTAGAGGCCTATTTGCTACGCCACAGAAAACCACGGCAGTATTTTGTGAGATCTTGTTCATTTTTGTGCTTGATCTGAAGCAGCATTCCCAAAAGCTCAGCAAACACCTGAAAAAGGCAGGAGGAGCAGAAAGCCAGACACACTGGCAGGTTGTTACAAACCATTAGTGTCAGATCACTCAGCAACATTCCCAAGCCAAGTTTTAACATCAGGGATTCCTTTCCCAGCAGTTAATTCCCTGACGTGAATCCCCACATGCACGGATGCACAGAGGGACTTTGGGATGACTGGAATAACTGGTTTGGGGCCGGGGAAGGGCAAAACCCAAACTCTGGCTGGTGCCACTTGCCCAGGTGGCCCCGAGTAACAACTTCATGGTCACATATTTTTGTCGAAATTAATGCCAGCAGGTGGATTTAATGTCCTGGTAAAATCTCAAGCACTCAGCTTTTTTTAACACAAGCATAAAATACCAAGTTCACCTTTTGAGTAATGGGTTTGGGTTTGAAAAGTTGCTCACTTTCAAACATTAACGTAACTTACTAAACAACTGGTTATTTTTCACCACAAAGCAGATAATTCACAAGCTGAAGCCCCTGCCAATGAGCTATTTCCACAAGAATCTGCCCAGCCAGGTCCTGCCTGGAGCCCAAATCCCCAGATCCCTTTAAACAGCTTTTTGCTTTGGACAGGCTTAGGGGAAAGATACTGTCATTCTTCCAGGTTCTCACTTTACTGGAGACCTTTTCAAAGGGAAATGGGTTAGATATTCAAAGGTGACTTGAAAAAGCATCTTCCAGGAGCAGCTTTTTCTTTCTCTTGTCCAGGAGATACCTCTGCTAGCTAAAGCAGCTCTTAAATGACTATAAATGAAAAACTAATGCAACGTAGAGCAGAAAACATCCCATTTCTAAAAGAAACCCCACACTACTGATAACTCTAGTTTTACATGTTAAAGAAGCTGTGGGAAAGCTGACAGTGGGCACACACTGAGTCAAACATCCAGCACCTAAACAGGAAGCAGTAAACTTTAGGGGGAAAAAAAAAAAGTAGAAGTTGAACTGGAAAAACTTTTCAGTGTATTTCCATTCCTTACTACACCTGTCAGCTGCCCTCACTCTGATTCACATGATGTTAAATCCCTCTCTTAACAATGAACACCACTTAAATCACATTCACCACTGCTCAAATATGTTGGCTCCTTCCTACAGCTGCTCCTGTGTTAAATCAAACTACAGAATTAAAAATAATTAAACCTGTCTTACCAAAGTAACTCCTTTCAAGATATAAAACAACTTTTGCTAATTAGCTGAGAGAACAGCCCTGACCTAAGATTCAAATATCACTCAGTTTTGGGCTGCACCAACACCAGTGCTGGGCTCAGAATTTTTGGGAAACAATGACCTATCAATTATACAAAGCCCCCAGTATTTCCATGAGTATTAAAAATACTGTATTTCCCTCGTAAAATGTATTCATTCAAGCAATTTTAAGCACCAATACATAATTAGCTGAAGCGAAGATTTTTAAAAGCATTTTCAAATTCACAAACAGAAATTATATCCACCTTAGTGAAATTTCAAAATCCACTTATTTTGCCTGAAGGGAAAGAGCTGCCTCACCAATTTTTGGAGCATTTCAATGCACTGTAACCTTTAGAGAGCATGAGGAATTCCTACTGTGAATTCACAGTGTATCTAATCTAAATTAATCTCAACAGAAAAACTGAAACTCAGTTTTAAATCATCTTCTTAACACTTACATCCCTGCCTGCCAGGTGAGGTATTTTCAAAGCCTGGTTAATCCCCATTTCCAGCTGAGAAAACAGAAAGAAGCTGAGAAAACATTAAGAACGATCCCCTTAAAAAACCAGCAAGTCAGGTGGAGAACTAAGATGAAAACCAGCATTTCCAGCTCTCAGTGACAGACACTGCCCACTACATCAGACAAAATACAAACACTGAAGTGTGTATTTCCTCTTGAAAGGAAAGTACTTTAACAGTTTTAGGTAAAATCGTGAGCTCTCACGAACCTTGAACAGTGAGGTAAGGCTTGAATTAAACGCTGAGCTCCATTTGCACTTCATACCTGGTGGGTCACTAGGAGATTTCTTCTCACCTGAAAACATCTACCACCTCTTACCACCTGCATTTAAATGCAAATAAGAGCTTTCAAAAGTCTTATCAAGCTCAAGACACAGGAAAGCACAGCATGATAAGAATCCCGGGCCCTCCAGGGAACACTGCAGTGTTCCTGCCCTGCCCAAGAGTTTCTCATCCTTTGCCCCCAAGGTGAGTGCCCTGGACTCCTCTCTTCCCCACCTACTGCTGAGAGCTGGCAGGAGATGCCTTCCTGGTCAAACTGCCCTTGCCAAGAGGCAGAACCAATCCAGCTTGGCATTTATTGGACTTTATCCCTCCTTGGAGCCAGCCTGGCAGCTCAGCCTGGCTCCCAGCTGACTGCTTATCTCTGGGAAGGCAAGTGACGTCCAAGGCACCTGTAAAGGTTCAGTCCCTGGCACTGCCACAGGTACAGAAACCTGTCTGAGAGGACACCGTGCCCTCCAAGCCCGGGGCCAGACACATTTCATTCAGCTTTGGGAGGGAGGTGCCTGCATGGCAACTGAAAATGGGGCATGGTACAGCCTTGCTGAATCAACCCGAGCCCGAAGGAGCGCCTTTGTTTTGATCACGTTCCCAGGAAAAGAAGGGAAAGCGCCACAAGCACCTCACTTCTGCCTTTCCCCAGCTGCCAGCAGCGATCAGGATGGATGCAATCCACCGTGCCTGGCTGCTCACGGCCCCTCCTTCCCCTCGCCCTCCCCATCACTGTGCCTCTGCTTCCACCTCCCCACGGATGCCCTGGAGGCTCGGCTCCCTCCCAAAGCCGTGTCCCGGTGTGGGAGCCAGGACACGGAGCTCTGCTGGTGCTGTCCCTGGGCCGGGCCATCCGGAGCAGCCTCTGTGACTCGGGGTTGTTTGCAGAACAAAGAGCTGCTTCACAGACGCGTCAGTAACTCTGTGTGTTGTGAGGAACGAGAAAATACTGGCACAAACCTCAGAGCCCAGAAACCTCCTCGTGCACAGAACAGATAAAAGGGGGGGAAAACCCAAACAAAACCAACCCAAGACAGATGTGAGGGCTCTGAAGCAGAAGTATCTTACTAATAACACACAGACCTAGACTGGTGGTGTCCCTACGGCTTTTCTCGTCACAAGAACAAAACCTGCAGCATCAACCAATATCCTAAATTCTGAAGTTATTTTGAAACCAAAGGTGCTTGAGTCATCTCCCCCTTTAAACACAACCAAAACCTTGACCAACAACAACCCAAGCACACCTGGGATTTTAAAAGGGTATTAATTTAAAATGTGCCCAGATTGGAGCTGCCTTCTGTGGCTGAAGCATCCACCCACCTACCCCAGCATCCAGCCCAGAGAGGGAGCACGAGCAGGTGCCTCTGGGAATGAACTCCCACTCTCGGCCAAAGGTCCGAGCTGTATCCCAGCACAAATTTCATCCCAGTAAATCAGCCTCTGACAAGCAGCTGCCCAGCAGAGCACAAGCCTCAGATGCACTGAATACGCTGCATGGTGATAAAAAGTGCAAAATGCACAGACAGAGCCAATATTCCACAGTTAACAGCCTGATATTTTTGTTTTAACAACCACCTCTGTACAAAGATGAGCCAAATTCCACATGCAACTTAGCACAGAAAATCCAAGTTACTCTCCCCTCAAGCATTTCTTTCTGGCCTCCACAACTGCAATATCCAACCAGTGAACTTTAGAGTGAGGTTTTTCCTGCCTCTAAAACACATTACCCAGAGCCACTTTTTTTAAAAGTGCTCCTACCATCTCAAAGATTCTACTCAAAAACTCCTAAAACAACGACTTCGCATTTTTGTATTCCTACTTTCCTTCTATTTTATTTCTATTAATGACCAATCAGTTCCCTGGTAACATATGCTTTAACCTGCCTCCCCAATATCCCTGCAAGTTTAATTACTTTTGTCTCTAAAATGAAGAAACTGAAGCACAAAGTAGCTAATCCCTTGTTTTTTTAGGGAAATACCACTCATATTACGAGGACACTCCAACTGCAAAGCAAATCCCAGGCCCTCTAGAGCGGGCACTGCTTTTCGAAGTATAAAAAAAAAGGCAAAACTGGAGAAAGACAGAAACGATAAAAAACTTCACAATATACCATATCTGAATTACACCTAACACTGCTATTACTGCAGAACTTCCAAAGCCATGTTTATATTACATATCCAGACATCACTGGCCGTAGGGCAGCTCGTGAACTGGTTTATTTTGGCTACAGCAAAGCACAGCCTTGCTCCTCGAAAGCAGCTGATGAACTCTCTGCTCCCAGATCAGCCTTTGGGCAGTTGCCACATGGACCAGGCTGGAACCAACTTCACTCTCCTCACTCCCCAATGCCATTACCCTACAAACAGTACACTTAGATGAGATATTAGCAAGAAATTCTTCCCTGTGAGGCTGGCGAGGTCCTGGCACAGTTGCCCAGAGCAGCTGTGGCTGCCCCATCCCTGGAAGTGTCCAAGGACAGGCTGGGCAGGGCTTGGAGCAAACTGGGTTAGTGGAACGTGTCCCTGCCCATGGCAGGGGGTGGGACTGGATGGGCTTTAAGGTCCCTTCCAACACCAACCACCCCGCATTTCTGTGACTCTAACCCATCCTGCTTGGCTTTGACGGGATAAACACAAAAAGCAGCCACAGGAACAAGGCAGGAACACAGAGAGCTGTAAAACCCGGCGGGTGCGGGGCCCATGGAGCAGCAGCTTTTCCCAGGGATGGCAAGCCGTGGGCCCGCGAGCAGCGGGGCCAGCGGGGCTCTGACAGCCCGCGGGGCCCGGAGCGCGGCTCTCCCGCAGGAGCTCCCAACAGCGGCCGCCACAGCCGCGCTCCCTGCGCGCTCCCCGGCTCTGCCCCGCTGCCCGGGGACCGCAGCGCCCGGCGCGGCGCTCCCGGGGGCGGGGGCCGAGGCGGGGCCCGCCGGGGCCCGCAGGAAGCGGGGCCGAGCGGAGGGGCCGGGGCCGGGGCCCGCAGGAAGCGGGGCCGGGCCGGAGGGAGCGGGGGGAGAGCGAGGAAAGGAGCGAGGGGCGATCGACGCCCCGGGCGGCCCGCCGCAGGCCCGGCACGGCCGGGGCCGCACAAAGAGCTGGGGGCGCGGCCGGCAGGTGTGAGCGGACTCACCGGGTGGGGCGGCGCCGCCGCCTCGGCGGACGGACGGAGGGACGGACGGAGCGGGGCTGAGCGGGGCGGCGGCGGCGGCGGGACCGGGAGCCGGCGGGGCGGCGGCGGCGGGGCCGGAGGGGAAGCGGAACCGCCGCGCGTGGCCACAGCCCGCGGGGGCGGGGGCGGGGCGGAGCATTGCCGCGGGGGCACCGCCCGCCGTGCGCCGGAAGGTGCGTCGCCGCGGGGCATGACGGGAGATGTAGTCCGCTCCTTGCTGATGGGGAATGTCTTTTCTACCTATAAACTGTATCTAGTATTTATGGTTATTTATTTTTAATATAAAATATTATATTTCTCGGGAGTCAGAGAAAAAATAAAAGAGCCTGACAGCGTAAAAAAATTAGTTACATAAATAAAATTCTATTATATATAATTATATGTTATTAATAATAATAATTATATATACATAAGCAATATTTATATTAAGTGTTTTATAATAAATATTATATTTATCATGTATTATGTGTGATATAATAATATGTATTGTATCTAGAAATGCATATATTTAATGTATATATTATATTGTATTATATATAATACACGGGATATCTATACATAATGAATGTTATGCATAATATATTACATATAATAAATGTTGTAACATTTACTATATAATACATATAAAACATATTATAAATAGCATCTACTATATCAAATGCAATATAATTGTTTTACTATATGTTATATATAAAAATATATATTATATGTATAACATTTTTTCTAGGCTGATTGGATCTCTTGTTCTTCTCTGGCTGTGGACAACAACCAGCTTCAGGGGGTAAAGTCCCACCCTAAAAAATCCAGCATCCATCTAAACTGGTTCTCCTGCACCCTTGCTTCCATCTTGTGGTGCTTAAATTAGAGTTTATTTCCTCAATGCTTTATTTTGTGAGGAAAACCGGTTTGACCCCACATGGGGGCTTCCTGCTGTGTCTAAGTGTCTCCCCCAGATCTGTCCTGGCTCAAAAAGGTGAACCCCACCCTTCCCCAGGAGTGTGGAGGGATCAGAACACCACGGGGCTTCATGGAATCACGGGATGTCCTGGGTTGGAAGGGGCCTTAAAGCTCATCCCATTCCCTGCCATGGGCAGGGACACCTTCCACCAGCCCAGGTTGCTCCAAGCCCCATCCAACCTGGCCTTGGACACTGCCAGGGATGGGGCTCATTTTGCACTGGAAGGGGCTCATTTTGTATCTCCTGTATGAGAACAAATTAACCCTCCTCCCACCAACCTGCGGGGTCCTTCTCAGAGCCCACCTGGCACAGGGCTCACATCACAGGTGACAGCAGCAGGACACAGAGCAGCTCTCTGTGCTGCCACTGCCAGTGGCACAAGCCCCCATCGGACACGCAGCTTCCAAGCAGTCCAGTAGGAACACAGCTGGGGAAGCAACGTATGTGCCCTCAAGGCTTCTCCCCCAAAATTCCTGTGGTCCATTTACTCTTCCATATGATTTCTCCAAGCTTCCACCTGCCCTGGGGGCAGGATCTCAGCTCCTCTGTCTGCCCAGGGTTGAAGCAACATCTGATTTTCCTTTTGGAAGGAGCAGGACACACACCAGGCAGCTCCTCTACCACAGCTCTTGGGGGAAAGGATCCACGGGCACCTCAATGCTCCCTGCAGGTCCAGGCACATCCCAATTTCCAGCCTGTGGGTTGCAGCCAACACCTGTTGGCTGTCTGCTCCCTCACTCTCCACAGAACACTTGTCCCTGCAGATGTGCCCATTTTCCAGGAAGGGCATTCCCGAGTGACCCCGCCGTGCTGCTGAGGTGGCTCCGCTCCGATCCCCCGCGGGCACAGCCGTCCTTTCACATCTCTTTCCATGTTTGCTACTTTCCCTTTCTGACTCAGCTCAGCCACGGATAATTCACCTCTGCAACGCCCCTGGAGGAGCCACAGCAGGTTTGTGGCTTCATCCTTCTCTCGGCTTTGCTCCCCATCCCTCCTCGGCCTCATACACCCCACCCCTCTCAGCTCCAGCTCCATTTCCTGACTCCCCTCCCACCCTTCTGTCTCCCTCCTCAGGCACAGCTTTTTAAATAAACTAGGAGGGTGGGGTGTTTTTTTTGTTTTTTGTTTTTGTTTTTTGGTTGGTTGGTTTTTTGTTATACACATCTCAGTGTGATTCAGAAACTCTTAATTCCCAACATGGCCTTTAACGCCCCATCCCCTCTTCTTTCCTTGCTCTGATTCAGTCCTTACACATATTAAGGATGGGGATGTTTGTGTCCAGCCCTTGTGGCAGTGTTTTCTTGCCAAGAACTCCTGAACACCTCATTCTCGCCTCCAAAAGTGCCAGAATTTTTGCACAGCTCCTCCTCTGATATCTGTGATCCCTCTGGGGCTGGCACTTGAATCCTCCTGCATGGCACACCTGCTAAATTCTGTGCTGGCTTCGTGACAGCAGTTTCTGCTCTCAGAGAGAGATTCACTGGCAAATTCCTTTCTAATTAACACTGCTATGGTTATCAGACTTATTTACAGCTTACAAGGGAAAATATGTCTGCTATATTTATAATACTAGTGCTGTGGATTTAAAAATAGCAATTATTTGCCACCACAAAAACCACCCCTTGTGAAGCTCTGCCATTCCTCTCATATTTGACATTAATCAGAATCAATTACTTAGGTTCAGTTGAAAAGGTGATTGACAGCAATCTTGATACACTTCCATATTTTTTCCACCTGCAATGTTTTTTCTCATTTGCCCAGAGGACATTCTCATTCCCTTTCCCAGGTTTTGTCAGGGAGATCGATTCAGCTGAGGGATTCAAGCTGTGATTTTCAACTGGTGTTAAAAACCAGGCAGTGAATCCTGTCCCTCAGCTCTGGCAACCTGGGATGTTGCCATTCCAAGGGTCAGGCTACAACACAGAGTTACCTACGTAAGGAACAAACATAGCTCTGGGAATTAAATGTCCCACTTGGAGACAAGTGATACAGTGCTGGTCCCAGTGCTGACAGGGTTGAACAGCCCAAATGTCTCTTTGGTGGAAGAAGTCACAGGGAATTCACTCTGCTGAATTCCAGCAGGAGAAGCATGCCCAAAGGACCCTGAGCCTACGGCCAGAAATCGATGAAAGGCTGCACACCGAGCCCTTGAAAGGAATTTTCATTCACCCCCTCACACACACACACACTGACCCAGATTACCTGCTTTGACTACCTTCCTCGAGGTTCATCGGGAGTAAAATCTCTTTCTCCACACGGGGGTTACCGTGGGCTCCCAGTGCCACCTACTGACAACTGGAGACAGCACCCGAGCTCTGCTGCTCCAGAGCCTCTCGGCTTTTCCATCAGGTAATTTCCTCTCCATTTCCTTCTATTTATCAACTGCCCTGAGACTGAATGTAGATCTTCTAAATATTTGCTTCTAGTCACTATCCTGTCCCTCACTTTTGTCTTCTAAGGGTCTCTTTCCATTCATGAAATAGGGTGGAATTTCTTCAAATTTTCTAAGCTCTTTCAATGCTGACCAATTGTTCAGCCTGGAGAAAAGGAGGCTCAGGGGAACCTTCTCTCTTCTCCACAACTCCCTGACAGGAGGTGGAGCCAGGTGAGGGTCGGGCTCTTCTCCCAGGAGACAAGGGACAGGACAAGAGCAAACAGCCTCAAGCTATGCCAGGGGAGTTTCAGGTTGGATATTGGGAAAGGTTCCTCTTTGGAAGGGTTGTCCAGCCCTGGCACAGCTGCCCAGGGCAGTGGTGGAGTCCCCATCCCTGGAGGGATTTCACAGACATGTGGATGTGGCACTTGGGTGCATGGATTAGGATTGGCTTTGGCAGTGCTGAGGGAATGGTTGGACTCAATGACCTTAAGAGGGCTTTTCCAACCTTAATGACTCTGTGATTCTAATTTGGCCAAGAGCAGCCAATCCCTCACAGTTATTAGGATGGGAGAGATTATTGACCTGTCCCAGGTAGGCACAGAATGTCTCTTCACAAATTCATACATAACCCACCTGCACGACAAGCTTAAAATTCAGAAATTTTAATGACTCAATAATTTTTCACACCCTTAATAACCAATCCCTGAGTCAAGAAATACAAACACCTCTGTGAGAGGCAGCACTATGTAGGAAGAAGGCTCTGGGCCAGGAGGAGGGAATAAGAGCCCCAAATTCATTCCTGACTGCTGCCTCATCGCCCATGGCAGAGCTTTCAGCTTTTTGAGGCTTTTTCCTATTTTCCATCTGCTTTGGATATTGACAACACACCCAAAACATCTTCTGGGCTGTGGAAGGCATTTGTAAGCATTATGAGCCATGATGGGACCCTTGCACCCCCTCAGATATAACTAACAGCAGAGTAGGATCCATGCAGGAATGCTGTGTAATATCCAGTTGGCTTTGCTGGAGGGAGGTCAGACATTCCCCGTTTCCCCAGGTCACTGAGGGAAGTGTCCGTACTTGCAGGCAGCAGCGAGGATCAGGCCAGTGCAGAGCCCTGTGGTGAGCAGGGTCAGGGCACACACCAGGGAACTGTGCTCCCTCAGCCCCACAGGAACCCTCAGCATGGATCCCTCATAAGCCTACAAAGAAAAATAAATACACAACGCACATTTGATCAGCTGGTTCTTTTTCAGCTGCAACCCAGAGGATTAGGAACCATACCCTGATTTAATTAGCCCTTGGCCAAAGCTTCTTCTGAGATTCAATCTCAGAACCAGGATGGGACATCCCCTTTAGTTCACAGCCACTGCTGCACTGTGCAGCTCAGGAAATGGATCTGCTGCCATCTGTATCCCTGTATCTCTGCTCCTGCTCCAGCCACTGAGGGAATGCATGGAATGCTGCAGGGAGAGCAGATCCCAAGGTGAGCTGAGATCACCAGGGAGACAGATTCCTCCAAAGTGAACAACTATTTGGTTTTTCATGGGTACAGGAAGCTGCAAAATGTTTATGGGCAAGAGCTACTGATGTCCCAGCAGTCTGCAGGTATCTTAAATATAGGAAGGCACGTGTTACAACAACAGATTATTTTGTTATATAAATTAGTCTAATTTCTGAATCTCTACACTACTATGGCTCTTTTGAACATCAAGGACCACACTAAAGATCCAACTTTCCTTGGTTTTGAACACAATAAGAAACTTCACCTTTTCCTAAACACTTACTCAACCAGGCAACAACCAAGCAAATAGAAGTGGCCATTTTTTTAGGATGCTACTCCTTAAATCTTTGCAGTTTTACCATTACTTTGGTAAGATCATCATCTTCCACCTTGCTACTCCTCTGAAGCACCAACGTTGTAAAGACTTTTTTTAATTTGACCAGTGCCAACTATATCCTAGGATTCCAAGTAAACTAGTAAGGGAAAAAAAAAGCTCAGGAGAGCAGCTATGCTAAAGGGTAAGAAGAGCACAGAGTCACTGTAAACACACCAGAAGGGCAGGATGACCCCCACTAAAAGCCAGACAGAAAGGAAAAAGGGAGCCTGACAAGGGGGGAACCACCCAGCTAGTCTTTTAATGACTAATTCCTGTGCTATGAAAGGTGTTAACCACAGAAAAAAGGCAGCAGTTGTTAAATAGAACCAGAGGGAGAACTCACGGGTTTGTATTTTGTGCTGTGCCACTGACAGGGACTGGTGGTGTCAGATGAGCAGGGAGCATCCACTTCAGCAGGTTCCCAGCACTCTGCAGACAGGTGACCTAGGGAAGGCATTCCTGCATCACCAGGAGCCAGGCAGGATAAGCAATCTGCCTGCAAGGTTTTTCCAAATAAGGGATCTTTTCCCCCACAACAGCTCGACATGATCTATTCCCTGGGAGCCAAGTAGCAAAACACCTCTGCATGGTCAATGTGACACTTGGGCAGTCCTTGCTGTGAACTTTACAACTCTTCCCTTCCTGATACAGCAGGTACCCAAGAAAGAATCTCACCTGTGTGGTATCTTGGCCCTTCTGTCCTTAACAGGGCAAAGAATTCCTGGTTAGCCTGCAGATCCTCCACTTTAGCCATGTAGTTAGAATTTTCCCCAAAATAAGTAAGGCCATTTCTCTTCTTGGCCTCCTGTCAGCACATGAAAGATCTCCCTTCCAATACTTCAAATCCTTTCCCATTAATCATTAATAATAAATGTTTTCCTGTTCATAAGTAGTAAATGTGGCAGAACCCAGGAAGATTTAACACCCCTTTTTGAAGTGACTGGGTAGTCCTGCCTGTCCCTGTGCTTATCCCAGAAAATCATTGCTCAAGTGATGCACAAGTAAAGAAAAAGGAGTTGAAAATCATTAGTGTGCTTGACTTGGCAGGAGTGATTTTGTGAAGGAACACAAAATTTGTAAAAAAAATGCAGGATTTCATTGTTCACAGTAACTTGAAATATTAATTGTAGTGGATATCAGGTTCTTGTTGCACCAGAGTTTGAGACTCCAACCATTCCAAGCTTCAGGCACAGTTTCCTACATTCCCCCTTCATATAAAGGGAATGCAGCAACAGAGTGTTAGAAGCCATCTGAATATTTTGATGACTCTAAATAGGTGAGAGTGGTTACTAAGCACACTCTGCACAGCTCCAGCTGCCAAGGGAAAGCAGTCAGAGCAGGGAGCCTTTGGCAAACCAGGCCCTGCTGGGATCACGACAAACACGGATCATGACAACTGCCACATCTTCCAGCTGGAAGAGCCCAAGCAGCAGAGGGGTACCAAGGCAGCAGCACAAGACAGAGCAGTCTCTGACAACCCCCTGCCTTTGCCCAGGCAGCAGCACTCAGTGAGGAAGACAACAAGATCTTCATCAGGGCCACGCCTGCTGCTTATGTTCACACAACCACCAAGAGCCCCACCCCAGACACAGCCAGAGCCCGAGCTCGGGATTACCCAAGAGCACAAATGAGAGTCTCACTGTGGCAGCAGCAGAGCAGCACCTCTGGGCTCTCCAGGACAACCCAGGCCTCCCGTGTCCCCTGGGCGGGGCGGTGGTAGCGCGCGTGCACGGGCAGGGCGGCGCGGAAGCGGCGGGAGCAGCGCGCCTCCGGCTCCAGGGACAGCAGCAGGAGAGCATCCCTGGCCAGGTACTCGGGAGCCTCCACGTCAGTGACATCAGGAAACAACACTGCCTGCCAAGAGGGAGAGATACAGGTGTGCTCGTGAGGGAAATCAAAAACCATTTCGCTCATTCTAACGCCGAGTTTGATTTTGGGGTCGGGATGATCAAGTTGGGAATTCCAGCCTTAAGCTGTTCCAAAATACCTTTTCAAGACTGTCTTCAGTGAGGGACTCCTCAAAGCTCTCCTGAGCTTTTTTTTTCCCTTACTAGTTTACTTGGAATCCTAGGATATAGTTGGCACTGGTCAAATTAAAAAAAGTCTTTACAACGTTGGTGCTTCAGAGGAGTAGCAAGGTGGAAGATGATGATCTTACCAAAGTAATGGTAAAACTGCAAAGATTTAAGGAGTAGCATCCTAAAAAAATGTTCACAGTGTCACTGTGCCTAGAGCCAGACCTGTGAGGTGTCAGCAAGGCCAGACCTGCAGCTCAGGCATGCCAAGGGCAGGAGCTGCCCACAGCCTTTGCATCCTGTTTTAGACAAATTAAGCACCAGGGCAGATAACAGCCACAGCCTCTGCACATCTAAGGTGAAGCAAAATGTGAAGCAAAGACTGGAAAGCAGCACAGAAAGCTGGGATGACAACGAAGCTGGGAAGCTGCTCAGTCCAAACACACAGGATGTGACTTAGAGCTCACCAGCAGCTCTTTGGGGGGTTCCCTTCCACCTTCTGAACCCCAGGGCCTTTTACCACAGCTGCCCAGCTGGGGCTAAGAGAGGAGCAGCAGCTCCTTGGTACATCAGCTGTGTGTGAGAGCATCAGCAGCACAGGGCCAGGGGCTGCTGAGCAAGCTGAGTTACAAGGAGACACCAGGAAGGTTTTGTTGTTTGGCACCTCCCCCCAGGAATTAATCCCCTTGGTTCCAGGAGCCAGACAGTGACCAGACATCACAACTCCCTGAGTCCTCCCCTGGCTCCCTGGCAGTTCTCCTGGCTCTGGGGCCATTACCTTTGTCAGATTGTGCTGCTGCAGCGCTGCCAGCTCGTAGGGATCCACGAAGATTCCCGGGGGCAGACGCACCCGAGCTGCCACTGCACATCCTCCTGCATCCTCCCCGAGCTCCACCTTCACCAGCAGATCCCTTCAGACAGCAACAGCAGCACAACATTGACACCCACACTGCACAAATCAGTACAAGACCCCCAAGGGACATTTCTCAGCTGAGACAAGAGGCAGCTCTCACACTGTGTGCAACTAATTCTGATCACACTTCCCTGTGCAGCCTTCACCTCCACTCCACATCCACGGCCAAAACCAAGTTTCACTTCTTGGTTAATGTCTCAGAGCCACCAATGGCCTCCACAAAACCTTTAGAAAGGGGCCTCCTGTTTTCCCTCCCTTGATGCTGTTAATACAACCCTGACACATGCCCAGAGATCATGGCCCAGGGAGTTGATACAACTGCACATGAAAAGGAGGGAAGCTTCCAACAACAGAAAACCCCACGGCATGTTATGGTGATGGGGGGCAGGGGGAGGACTCACCTGTGAAACCCCTCCTTCAGGAGCTCCTGAGTGACAGTGGGGTCCCGACAGGCTGCCTGCACATCTAGGGTGACACAGAGCCAACAGTGTAACAGCACAGTGATCACAGGGCTGGCAGCTTCAGCCAGTGAAGTTGTACAACTCATGAACGCCTCATCTGCAAACCCCTCCCAGAAGACGGGAAGTAGTACTTGGCTGTGATCAAAGAGCAGAAGAGGTTTCTTGGTTCACTGGCTGAGCCACACTTCCCAAACCCAGAGTCACAGGATGGTTTGGGTTGGAAAAGACCTTAAAGCCCTTAAATCTCGTTCCAACCCTCTGCTTTGGGCAGGGACACTGCTCCGAGACCAGGGTGCTCCAGGTCTGTCCTTGGACACCTCCAGCCACAGCTTCTCTGGGCAACCTGTGCCAGGGCCTCACCACCCTCACACGGGAACAATTCCGTCCCAATACCCCATCTATCCCTGCCCTCTGGCAGTGTGCAGCCATTCCCCCTTGCCTGTCCCTCCATCCCTTGTGCAAAGTCCCCCTCCAGCCTCTTGGAGCCCCTTTAGTCACTGGGAGGAGCTCTAAGATCTCCCTGAATCCTTCTCTTCTCCAGGCGGAACACCCCCAGCTCTCCTAGCCCGTCTCCGGAGCAGGGATGGTGCCCAGCCACCCTTTCCCCGCGGGCACTCACGGAGGGCGCAGAGCAGCGCGCCCAGCCCGGCCCCGACGCGCACCCGCTCCCGCCGCCCGCCCGCCATGGCGGCCCGCTCCCCACAGCCCCCTGCGGGCTGCCGCCGGCCAACGCCTGACCGCGTGGGGCCCGCCCGCCGCTTGCTGCGCGGCGCCGCGTCGCGCAGGCGGTGATGTGGGCAGCCTGAAGGGGGCCTTCGGCGGAGGGGGCCTTTGCTGTGGGGCTCGGCGGCGCCGGCGGAGCCATGGCAACCGCGCCGGGAGGCGGGAGCGGCCCGGGGGAGGGGCAAGGAGGAGGAGGAGGAGGTGGTGGAAGAGGTGGAAGAAGAGGAAGAGGAGGAAGAAGAGGCTCTCTGTGCCGCCCGAGGTGAGGGGGCAGGCCGAGAGTGTAAGGGAGACACGGAGCTCCTGGAGCCGGGTCAGCGGAGATGCTGAAGCGCCTGTAGCATCTCCCTGATGAGGAAAGGCTGGGGGAGCTGGGGCTGTTCAGCCTGGAGAGGAGCCCCAGCTGAGAGGGGCCTCAGCCCTGGCTGTCCCTGCCTGCAGGGAGGGCTCTGAGCAGGGCCCAGGCTCTGCTCCAGGGCCCAGCAAGGGCACCAGAGGAACAGGCAGGGACTGACCCCAGGGAGTTCCACCTGGACAGGAGGAAGAACCTTCCTGGGCAGTGCCTGAGCCCTGAACAGATCCCAGAGAGGCTGTGGAGCCTCCCTCACTGGGATATTGCAGAGATTGTCCGTGCCATGGGCAGGGGCAGCTGCCACTACACCACATTCCTCCAAATCCCGTCCAACCCGGCATTGGAATTTTTCACTATTAAGGACATTACTGCATGTTTGAACTCTTTCCTATGTGTTTTTTACAAAGGAGGAAGTATTTCCAACTCTGCCTCAAAGTAGCTTTTCAACATAAGTGTGATTTTTCTTGATGTGGAGGAACACACTGATTTCTGGGGGGTAACATATTTTACTCTTTTGGGGGGTAACATATTTGCCTTGCTGCAGTGTGTAGGGCAGCTGGAGATCACCTTCATGTTTGACATATTTTCACTGGTTTAAAACCAAAATAAAAGTGCCACCTGCCCTCATTGCTGCCCACTGAGCTGGCAAACAGGATCTGCAGCAGCTTGGGATTTTTAATTCCCCTCTAATTTAATTTCATAAATCAATTCCCTGGGCTTTAAGGCCCCTCCTGACCCACACCCCTCTGGGATGCTGTGATTTTGCTGAACCCTACTCCTGATGAAAAGGCCAGCACTGAGAGACTCTCCCCCTTGCTGTCCTTCCTCCCTGTTCTCCAGGGAGCCTTGCTGGGGGCTCTGATGGAGCTGCAGTGGGTGCCAGGATGACTTTCATTGCACAGAAGTGTGGGATCTGCTTCCAGCCCCCATCCATCATCCTCATCTACAGGGACAGCAGCCAGGACAAGACTCGGCAGCGCATCATGCCCGTCAGGAACTTCTCCAGGTTCTCAGGTGAGGGGCATTCACTCACTCCTGTCTGGAGAGGAACCCATTGGTGGCAGCATTGTTGGTGACCACCCAGTTCCCTCCTAGCAGCGTGCAGGGAGGGGCTGGGCTGGGCTGATGTTGTCTCTCCGAGGAGCCCAAGGCTACATCTCAACCTGAGCCATGTCTCTCTGAGCCTGGAGGGTTTGGAGTGAGCCCTTGTTGCATTCCTGCAGGGGAGGGTCTCTCCCTCACAAACCCCTCCCCAGAGACTGTAACCTGGCCTGATCTTACCTGCCCCTTGGCTCTGAGCTATGGCCAGGTAATCTGACCCCGACCCCCAGAGAGATAAAAACCCCTGCCCCTTCGATGCTCCTCCTCTTTGCCCCTGGGATCCCTTCTTGGAATAAACCCTTGGAATACACCCTGAGGGTAAGAGCCTCTTTTGGAATTTCCTTTCCCTATCCTGAAGATCTCCCTTCCCCAAAACTCCCCAAATCTGAGCTAGCAGCCTGTGGGGGGGGGGGGTGGAGGGGAGGAGAAACCTTCAGCTGGCGCCCAACGTGGGGTTACAACGAACGACAGCTTAGGGGGGTGGTTTACAGCACCTCAATAATGAACTGTACACGTTGGGGGAGAACAGAACCATTGAGGAAAAATGAATGGCAACGACCCCTGGGGAGGGTTTGGGAGAAGAGGCTGGTTGCAGCTGCAGGGGGCTGTGCTGGCTCTCCCCAGACTGCAGCAGGGCTGCCGAGCAGCTGAAGAACAACCCCCGGCACAAGGCCTACCTGGAGGGGGTCTCGCTGCGCCAGCTCCAGAAGCTCTACGGTTTGCTGAGAGGGCATCTGGAAGGACAGAGCCTGGCTGAGAGCTTGGAGAAGTTTCAGCAGGAAGAGACCATTGACCCAGAGGAGGATATGAACAAGCTGGATGACAAGGAGCTGGCCAAAAGGAAGAGCATCATGGATGAGCTCTTTGAAAAGAACAGGAAGAGGAAGGATGATCCCGACTTCGTTTACAACGTTGAGGTGGAGTTCCCAGTGGATGAGCAGCTGGAGTCCTGTACTTGGGACATAGAGTCGGATGAAGAGGTCTGATTCCAGAGCAAGATGGGCAGTTCAGAGACAAATCTCAGCAGGCCAGCAAGAGAGAGCAGCAATGTCATCATACATGGTCTGCCCCACGCTGGCTCAGGGGAACCCGAGGTGCCACAGCAATCCCAGGCTTAAGTGAACTTTGTGTAAGAAGCCAGACTTGTTTAAATGGAAACTGGGTGGCTGAAATTGTTGGCTGGTTTTAGTCTTTTCCTACATAAAAAAAAAAAATTAAATTATTTAATCTTTCTGGTTTTTACATTTCAGTCAGCTTTGGCTGAAAATGAAGCATTAAATATTCATGTCCTGAAGACACTGTTGAAGCTGTGCTGTACAAATAGGGTGATTATTATTGCCCACTGGGAAGTTAAATATGTATCAGTCACTCTGGATAAATCAACTCTGCATTGAGAATATTACTCTCACATTTCCCTAGCAATGCTTAGATCTAGAGGTTTAGCTTACACAAACATAAGTCCTTACATGTAAGAGAAGGAATATCTTGAAAATGAATTAGTCTTGAAAGTACTTTTGAAAACACAGCAATTTCAAACTGCTGCAGTGGGATGGTTGGATCCTTACACTCCTGGATGATGCTTCCTTATAAGTGCTCAGTTCTGGGAGAATGTGCTTAAAGTATCCAAAAAACAGAGTGGTAGGAGGTCAAAGGTGGTTCTAGAGTAAGACAAACTCATCCCACTGAAGGTTTTAATCCAGCTGTCTACCTTGTCTGGTCTCTACTAGATCAGTCTTGCTCTCATGTAAGAACTGGAGGACTAAGATTAGGATTCTTTGGGAAAGTTTACAACTCCAAAAGCTTCCTGGGTTTTGGCTTCCTGAACCCTGGCAGCTGTGAGAGCTGTGGGTGAGATGGGTCTTCATCCCAAATTGAGGGACCTCAACAAACTGCTGCCTGACATAACTAAGAGAAGTGGCTGGAGGAGCAGCTGGAAGAGCTCTCCTCCTACACCCCAAAACTGGAGTAGCTGCTGTGAAAAACATGGAACAAGTGTCAGTTAAGCCACAGTGCTTTGTCCTCACTAGAGAAGATGAGGGAGCTCACACTTGGCCAAGGAGGTCTTCAGTCAGGAAGAAAGCTGAGGCCTCACTTGCCAAAATTAAAAAAAAATGTAAAGGCTGACTCAGCTCTCCCAGGACCGGAAAGGGTGTGCAGGGGTCTGGCACAGCCTTGCCTCAAGAATTGCAACATAACAACACAGAAGGATCTCCCACTTGGGAGGGAGAGAGCCCCTGGGAACCTCTCCTCCGTTCCCAGCCTGTCCTTAGCTTCATCCTGGCCAGGCCCAGAGGATGTGGCCGGCCCCGGGCATGGCCTCCTCTCCAGTGAGGGCCACATGAGGCCAAACGAGGATTGTGAGGTTCCTGCTGGCCCATTCCTCCAGCCCACCCCAGTCCTTCAGCATGGAGCCGTACTGGTCTTCCCAGTTTGGGATTCTCTGTGAACTTGTCAGGAAGGCACTTCACAGGCAGCTTTAGATCATGCAGATAGACATGAAATGGATCCCAGAACAGTCCCCTCAGCAGCCTCCTGGTAGAGCACATCCTACTAACCACAGCCCTCTGCACTTCACTCCCACTGAGCCTGACCTGCCTGACTCCCACCATCCAGACCGTGACTTGCACTTGTAGAAGAACATTGTGGGACACTGTGTCCAGGCAGAATCCACCTCTCTCCCCTTGCCTACAGATCCCTCCATTTCATCCTGAGAGGAAAGCAGGTTGGGCAGGCATAACTTAGCCCCAGCAGTCCATGCTGACTTCTTCCAGCCACCCTCTTTTTGAAGAATTGTGCTCCAAAGAAAGAACATTCATTCCATGGTTTTCCCAACATGAAGGTGACTGCCCTGTTGCTCTCTGGGATGGCCTTTTGGCCGTTACTGAAGCTGGGTGGGACCCTTGGGTTCTCCAGTCACCAAGGACCTTCCCTGATCACCATGGCCTTGCAAAGATGGTGAGAGCAGCTTTGTAAGGACACCCACCACTCAGAAACTAGAATCTCCTCTTGCCACCCCGACATCCCACTCACATCACAGCTCCAGGTGAGCCACTCCAGGCAGTGTGATGAGGGAATGTTGAGTAGCCCTATCAGCTCCATACAATTAAACCCCCCTTTTTATCCATGCCCTGAGCAGTGCCAGGTGCCCAGGTTCCTCCCTACGTGTTCTCCCATGGCTGCACCCCACACCCCACACCGGCTGGAGCAGCAGCATTGGCTGTGGAGGTGGGGGAGGACACACATCCCCCTCCAAGCCCTGCCCGCAGGGAGATGCAAGAACATATTTATAGGTCACTGCTGTCTCCCAGGGTGCAGCTTACAGGCAGAAGAAGGGTTGAAAGAGGCTGAGGGATTCCCCTGTCCAGGCCTGCTTTGGTTTTGGCTATTTCAGTCTAAAATTGGGGCAGAAAGCGGTCATTTCCGAGCCAGATCTGACAGCTGGGTTTCCGGAGCCTTTACTGCACTCAGCCCCAGTGGAGCTGCTGGCTGCTCTAGCAGGGTCTGACCCATCCATTTTCCAGCCCTGCACAGCCAGCAGCCACACCAGGCTCCCCCATGACCCCAGTCCCACACTCAGCCTTGGCTCCCCCTACCTGCACCATCCCCGGCATCCCTCCAGCTTCAGGCCAGCCTCGGGCATCTCCCTCCATCACCTCCCAGGACAGCTCCACTGGGCTCGAGCCCCCTGCACACCCCACATCACCGACTGAGCCTGCCCACACCCAGGCAAGCCTCCAGAGTTCTCACTCCAACACTGCTGCACACTTCCCTATGCCCCCTTCCCATTAAACATTTCACTAGAAAAATCCCAACAGTGGCACAGGAACAAAGCCACTCCAGTTCTGAGAAGGGCTTTTGAGTTAGCACAAACCACCATCACTTCTCCTTTCCCCTCAGTGACCCCCGAGGAGCAGAGCAGCACTTCCCCAGGTGGTGCTTGCTGCTCTGGGAGAGCCAGAGTGTGCTGTGAGTGGAGCTGGGTGGAGGAAACCCCCAGCCACTGCTGGGGAGCAGGGCTTGCACAACAAGGAGGAAGGATTTCTCTTGTTTCCTTTGTATGTTTAATCCACCAGTCACTGGAGAAATATAAATCCATGATAAAGTATCACCAAGGGATATAATTTACTCTCTTGCTTTTCAATCAATATTTCCTGTTGTTGCAACTTGGGCTGTTTTTAATGGACTTTTCTAACCCACACTGTGACTTAGTGAAGAAACAACACCCCAAAATGTGTCTTTCAGCCCTGCTGACAACGTCTGTCTTTATCAGCACACGCACATGGTGCATGATCAGGGTTGCCTGCGAGTTTGGCAGTGTCAGCAAGAGCAGTGTGGAAAGTTCTGGCTACAGAGACCCTTCTCCACAGCACCCAGGTGATGTTTGCTCCAGCCTGGGGCACTTTGTGGAGGCTGGTTGCAGATCTGGAGGACATTTTTGACTGCAGGTGGGAATAAATAAAAGGAATTGCCGAAAAGGGGTGAGGAAAGCAGTGCTGGACAAAACTGTCATAGAATCCCAGAATGGTCTGGGTTGGAAGGGACTTTAAAAATCCATCTGGTTACAACTCCTGCCACAGGCAGGGACACCTTCCTCTAGATCAGATTGCTCCTAGCCCACTCCAACCTGGCCTTGAACACTTCCACGGATGGGGCATCCACAGATTTTCTGGGCAACCTGTCCTTTTAGCCAAGGAATGTTTGATGTCGTGTCCACTCAGCTCTCACCAACACCAGCTGAAGGTTTCTGCTGAGGACACGTTCCTTGAGGATTCCCAGCGCTCCACCACCAGACAGGGCCCGCACCTTTGGGTACCTTTAGGGCAGGAATGGCAGCTCTCCCAGCACCTCCTGTCCTGCATCCATCAGGCTCCCATCTTGATCCCCTTGGAGGGGTTATCACCTGTACTCCTGACTATTAGTCAGTCACCCACTATTACTGACTCTTCCTGAGCCCTTCCTCTTCCTCAGCCATTAGTAAGGGCTGGACACCCCACACCGGGTTTTCACCATTTTCAGCAGCTTCTCCTTGAGCATGAGGAAGACGACGACGAAGGCCACCAGGAGCGTCAGGCAGGTGGGCAGAGCCAGCACCAGGTAGAGCAGCGCCAGGTCGGCCGTCTGCCACCGGCAGCTCCGCAGGACGGGCTCGGGCAGCGCGCCGGGGCTCAGCGCGCGGGAGCCGTGGCTGCAGGTCACCTCCGGCCCGTCGGGGACGCGCAGCCCCTCGGCCAGCTGCAGGGCGTCCCACCAGCCCAGCGTGCAGCAGTTGTAGGGGTTGTGGCTGAGGTAGAGCTCCCGCAGGCTCCTCCCCAGCGGCACCTGCGCCACGTCCGGCGGCAGCGCCGGGAGGCAGTTGTCCCGCAGGTCCAGGCTGCGCAGCCTCAGCGTGCCCAGCCAGGTGGGGAACGCGGCCAAGGAGTTCCCGGAAAGGTCCAAGCGCACGAGGCCGTTCAGGGCAGAGAAGTCCACGGCGGTGGAAGAGAGGCTGGTGTTCCTCAGAGACAGCACCTGCAGCGTCAGGACGAGGTCCTGCAGCCACCCCAGGTCCCCGGACAGCACCTGGCGGTTGTCAGAGAGGTCCAGGTGCCTCAGCGATGTCCCCTGGAAGGGGCGGCTGCTCAGCCCCTGCAGACCACAGCCGGCCAAGGAGAGATGGGTCAAGGTCTCCACACCCCTGATGTCCACGCAGGGGAGACTCTCGGCCTCACCTGCGTGGGGACAGAGGTCAACCCGGTTGCGGCTGAGGTCCAGGGTAGTGATCTTCCTGGTGTGGGTGAAAATCCCGGGAGGAAGAGCCTGCAGCCTGTTGGTGCTGAGGTTGAAGAGCTGCAGGTTGGGCAGGATGTCCCCAGCGCCCACCTTCACCCCCAGCTCCACCAGCTGGTTCTGGCTGAGGTCCAGCTCTGTCAGCATGGCCAAGGGGTCCTCCTCTGACAGGTGAAATGCCTCCAGGCAGTTCTGGTTGAGCTTTAGGTGGGTCAGGAAGGGCATCTGGGCAAGGAAATCATCTGGCAGGTCCCAGACCTGGTTCTGGCTCATGTCCAGGAGGCGCAGGGAGGAGAGGTTGCTGTGGCAGAGCTCGTCCCAGAGCCTGACCGTCGTGATGTTGGTGGAGTTGCCATCAATGATCAGGAACTGCACGGTGACGTTGGCCAGGGAGGTGCCATTGGGGAGACGCTGGTAGAAGCTCATCCGGTTGTCCTGCAGCAGCAAGGAGTGCAGCTTGCTCAGCCGGGGCAGCACAGGGAAGAACAGGAGGCGGTTGTGGGACAGGTCCAGCACCTCCAGCTCAAAGAGGTCATCACTTTGCAGGCTCAGAAACCACTCAATGACATTGTTGCTGGCATTGAGCACCCTGAGCTGGGTCAGGCCAAACCCCACCAGGCATGGGAGGTAGTTGTAAGCCATGTTGAGCCTCTGCAGCCTCTGCAGCCCTTCGAAAGCATTGTCAATCTCAAAGATGTAGTTCCTCTCCAGGTTCAGCTCCAGCAGCTGTGTCAGGTTAGTGAAGACAGATGAGTCCAATCTCATGATGACATTCCTGGCCACAGACAGGGACTCCAAGGAAGAGAGGTTCGAGACTAAAACTGATACCATGTCCTCCCTGAGCTGGTTTCCAGCCAGATCCAGCGTCCTCAGGGCCGGCAGAGCAGAAAGAGCAGCGGCTGTCAGCGAGTAGTTGGTGAAGAGCAGGTTGTCTGTCAAGGAGAGCACCTCCAGGCCTTGGTTGCTGAGGAAGGCACCAGGCTCAATGAGCTCCAGCCGGTTCCTGGTCAAGCTGAGATGCCAGAGCTGAGGATACAGGAGCAGGGAGGCATTTCCCAGGACCTGGATAGTGTTGTCATCAAGAAAGAGCTCCTCAGTATCGCCTCGAAAGTTTCCTGGGATGGAACTCAGCCATCTCCCAGTGCAGTCCATGATGCTCTGCACCTGAAGGAAGAGGAGAATATGTAACACCACCATGGGAAGCAGGAGATGAAGAGGAAGAAGTCTGGGGAGCAGAGTAAGGGGAGAGGAGGTGGCTCTTTGGTTATAGCTTTGGCACAGCAGTCAAGCCAGTAGTTGGGATGGAGAAAGTCTGGAGATGCTGAGTTGCCTGGGCTTTGCCAGGCAGGACCAAGCACTGAGAGGGCTGAGGGTTCACAAGAGAGGACTTACAAGCTCACAGCCCCCAGGAGACGTTGCCCAGGCTGCGTCCATCCCACTTCCCCATCCCACTGCCAGGAGGAGAAGCAGCAGGGAGACACCAGGGAGCGGGGCCTGCATCTCAGTGGCGGCACTCCTGTGGAGAGGGAAGCAGAGGTGAGGAGGTCAGAAGCTGCAAACTGTTCACCCCAAAAGGCCCAGGTGACCTGGACCACCATGAGCTGTCCATGGAAGAAGAGGCACAGAACCTTGGCACCAAGCCCACCCACCCAGCCCTGGTGGGGCTCCCCCAGTTTGAGCCTGGAAGGCAGGGGAGGAGCAGGGACGGGGGTGGCAGCTCAGTCCCACCCAGGGCAGCTCACAGGGGGAAGGCACTGATGGTGCTGCACAGCTGCTCATGAAGGCCATTGAGCTGCATCCTTCCAGCAGGGTGTCCCCCCAGCAGGGCTCATGTGTCACTTCTTGGCACCAAACACTCCCCCAGGGGACACCAACCCATCCCCCCCAAGTCCCTGCAGTGCCCATCCCTGCTGGGGGTGCTTCCAGGGGAGCAGAGGCTCTCCAGCACCAGCTGCCCCATTACTGACCTGGTGGGAGCGGAGCTGACGGCATTTGCATCTGGGGAAAAGCTGAAACTCAGGCAAATGAGCAGTGAAGGCTCTGTGAGCGTTCAGCACACGGCACTTTCACAGCTGCCACTGCATGAAGGAGAAACAGGGTTATTTTTGGCAGCCCAGGTAGCCAGAGCCTCGCAGCACAGAGGGAGCAGGGCATGTCCTGGGCTGTCTCCTTCCTTGAGACAGCCAAAGTGTTGAGCTGGTGCCTTACCAAAGCAGGATTTATTACTCTAGGGGAGATGGAGAGGTAGTCCCCTTTCCCCAGGCTGTGACTGACACACAGCACCTTTTGCCCTTTCAAGTCCTTGGAGTCCAGCAGCAACTCATACCCAGGCGTGGTGGCAGGAGAGGGACCCTGCTGTCCTGGACCTTTGGTCCTTTCTGCACCCAAAGAACACCAGTTTTGGTTCTGGCTCCTGAACCCCTCTGCAGAAACTCCCACTTTCCTTCACCCAGCTCAGCCTTTCTTGGCTTCTTCCAACACCAGAAGCACCTCCATCCTCCCAGCGCTCCCTGGAGCTGCTGGGATGGCACCTGCCCAGCCAGGAGAGGAGGCAGCAGCCCCAGCAGGAAACCCTTGCCCACAGCCCTACACCAGAGCCCAAATCCAAGAGCTCTGGGAGCTCCCGGGGTGCTCCCCACGCTTCACACCAGCCCCAGCACGGGCCCACGCAGCCACAGCTCTTGGAGCACAGGGAATAGTGACACGCAGCCAGCACAGACGCCCAGAGTGGCACAGGGAGCCCCCGTGGTGTTTCTCCCCAGCACAGGTATCGGGGCAGTTACTCACCGCGTGGAGCAGCCTGTGGGCTTTGGCACCGTCCATCCTGCGGCCCCTCAGCCGCGCTCAGGGGGTCCTGGGGCCAGGGGTGGGGGTGACCCACGGGGTCTGTGTGCCACCCACGGGGTCCGTGTGCCACCCACGGGATCTGTGTGCCACCCACAGATCCGTGTGTCACCCACGGGGTCCGTGTGCCGCCCAGGGGCCGTGTGCCAGCCGCCCTCCCTGCAGCACCAATATAGCCTTTGCGGAAGGAGCCAACGGAAACTGCAGTCACATGGAGGCAGCCAGCGCGGCCCGGCTCTCGCTCACTGAGCTCAGCACCCCCAGCCCGGGCCCTGCACTCACACACGGCTCCCTGGCAAGGAGGAAGCGCAGGGCCCAGGCAGGCAGCGAGGGGTACAGGGGGTGACGCAGCTCCTGGGGACAAGCCTTGCCTGGTGACTCCTTTGCACAGCTCCAGCGGCAGCACCCCTGCTCGGGGTTTCGGGCCACAGAGATGGTGACTGGGGGGGTTCTGCTCTGCACAGCCATGCCACCACTCCTGCAGGATGGGGAAATGCCACCCCTGCATGGCACCTGTTCCCGTGGTGTCACTCCAGCACCCAGCTCAGGGGTTCGACAGGAGCCAAGGGATGCACATCCCGTGGGGCAAGAAGGTGCTGCTATTTCCTGTTGCATCCCAAGCCAAGGCTGGATGTGTCCCAGGTGTTGAGCCCCCAGCAACTCTGGGATGCCAGTGCCTGTCCCTCACATTGTCTAAGCGAGATTCAGGATGCTCTTATCCCCCAGCTCCCAGACCTGTAGGTGCCCTGGTGCTATTTGCAAATCCCCAAGCTGCTTGCTTTGGGATTTCAGCAAACCCAGTGCCCAGGGCACAAGTCAGAGCCACCCAGATATAGGGACTTCCTGAGTGCTAGTCCCTGTGTGAAAGTCAGCAGAAATGGCTTTTCCTGCAGCTGCCAGGAAACAAAGATCCACATTTCCAAGGCAAGTATGTGCAAGGATGTCCCCTTCCTCCTCACCCCCATCCAGCCCTGCTCTCCATCTCCCCACCCATGTCTCCCCCTTCCCAGGGTCTTCAAACACTCTCAAGTCCCCAGAAAATCCAGCCTCTGAGGAGGAAAACTTTGCCTAGATCTTCCTGGCTGGGAAAGGGTTCAAAAATATGGAGAAAGGGTCCAGCCCTGCAGCAGGACCCTGTCTGGGATCAGCAGGTCCCTGCTCCACGTGCCACATGTTCCATGGTACCATTTGCATAGCTGGGGGTTGAACTCTGTCACTGCAGCACACCAAGACCCCCTCCAAGGGACAGCCCAGCTGGGATCTCCCCTCCCTGCCAGACCACATAGCCCCCAAACTCCTGAAACCAGCAAAAATGACCAGGGAGATAATTTTCTTGCCTTCCCCCTAAATTTCATTTCTTCTCAGGGAGGAGGCTGACCTCTCCCACGTCACTCACAAAAAAGCCCTGTGGTTTCATTTCCTCCATTTTCAAGGAAGTTTGACGTATAAAAATCAAGAAGGAGAAGAGAGAAGTGAACAGGAGTGGCAGAAGCTCACAGAAGGGCAAAATTCCCATGGCATTGCTCAAGGGCACACAAAAGGCTGAGATCAGCTGATGGCCACAAACTCCTCATCCCAAACCCTGCCACGAGCCCACACTCAAACCCCTCACCTGGTGCTTGGAGACACGGGAGCTGGCAGAGCTGTAAAACTTGGGCGTCCTCAGCCATGATTACACTCCGCTCTCTGGATAGGGAGGCTCCTGGGAGACCTTCTGCTGAGCTTCCCTTTCGTGGTGCCACCATCAAGGTGATGCCCTGGGGGTCAAACCAGCTTCCTCCTGCAGCCCAGCAGGAACTGGGAGAGGAAACAACCCGCTTTGTTCCCTGCTTTGCCCCCAGCCCTTCCCCAAAGCCAGGGCAGTGTAACCCCTCTCCCCAGCTGCACCACGGGCTGGCAGAGCCCCTGCAGGGCCCACCCAGGTTTCCCCCACCCCGCTGTCCCTGGAAAGCCACCCCACTCCAGGGCTGACCCCGCAGCTCTGCACTGGTGCATCAGCAACAGTGCTGCTGCTCTTCACACTGTCCCCACATCCTGCAGCTGAGTGGTTCTGAAAAAGTCCTGAAGCTGCTGCTGGGTCCCCTCCTTTTCCTCTCTCACACCCCCACCCAGTCCTCTCAGTAAGGATTTGATGTGTGCTTTGAGAGAGGGTAATTTATTTTTTAATATCAGCACAGTGAAGGGACAGGGATTGAGGTGCCAGGAGTTGCTCCTCTGATCAGCTCTTCAGGAAGCTCCAATGCAGCTCAGTGGCACAGGTGGGTTAAACTGAAGGAGATTCAGGTGCTTGGAGTCATGTCCAAATGTGCAGCTGCAATTCCTCCAGCTGTAGGAGAGGACTGGGAATCCCCTTATGGTTTTACACCCAGTGAGTTTCTTCCGTTCCTCCTCCTCCTCCTCCTCCTCCAAACAATCTTTTTCCCTTAACAACCTTCAAATTGTCAAACACAACCCAAGAGCAAAGTTGTGATAAGAGGGCAGGCTCCCAGTTTCTCCTGGAATGCACCCAGCACAGAGCCCTTGGGAAAGGGGAAACTGCAACAGGAAACAGCAACCCCATCACTGAAGGTGTGTTTTCCTGCAGGAAATGTGATTTATTCCCAAGTGGAAGCACTAGAAGGGTCACTCACGGTTCACACAGCAGCAGGATCTGGTGAGTGGGGGAAAAGGGAAACGGAAATATTTCTCCATGGGCTTCCTTGACTCCCACTGGGATGGAAAACCGGTGAGAACTAAAGAAATGGTTCTGCAAGGGATGATGGTGCAGCATCATTAATGTAATTCATTTTATTTAATCACCTACTCTGGATAAAACAAGAGAAGCCTGAGGTCTCCTGTATCTCAGGAGCTACCAGCAGAAGTAGTTGCCTTTAATTTAAGAGGAACTATGAACACAAAAAAGAAAACAGACTTTGTTCCATGGGCAAAAAGGAAAAGCTAAAATGGACAGCTCAATGCCTGAAGTGTAAACTTGAGCTCTGGAGTTTCATCTGGCTGAATTTCCCAATGGGAATCCACCCAGAATTTCCCAATGGGAATCCACCCAGTTTAACCCCAGGGGTAGCTAGGGATGTGTCCCATCCCAGGATGTGCACTGCTGTACAGGAGCATGGGCTCAGAGGGCCTCAGTGCTGCAGCAGGGCTGGAGCTCTACAGGAAGCACAGCTCCCCTTGGGGCAGTTCCTGCAGGGGAAACCAAGGCACAAAAATCAAGGATTTATAACCAGCCTCAAAACCATCTTTTTCCCCAAGCTGCAGCCAAACCACCTCCCTGTTGCTTTACCTGGGTCCAAGGAAAGGCATGTGCCAGCTCTTGTATCTGCAGTAAAGCTCCAGGCTCTGGTTTTGCAGTGACTTGTGTGTCTGGGAGCCCTGGAGCCCCAGCACCCTCCTCAGATGACTCTGTTCCACCCCTTGCCATTGGCAGGGATATCTTCCACTATCCCAGGCTGCTCCAAGCCCTGCCCAACCTGTCCTTGGACACTTCCAGGGCTGGGGCAGTCACAGCTTCTCTGGGCAACTGTGCCAGCGCCTCACCACTCTTACAGCCAAGGATTTTTTCAATATATTTCCAGCTGTCAGGAATCTCCTAGCTCTTGCCAGGTTTTCTGGTGGAAAGCAGGGTTCAAAGAAGACTTCTCTGAAGCCAGGATTAGTTCTGGGTTGTTCTGAGCAGAGCCCTGGGCTTGCTCACCCAGCCTTGTGGTATTGCACTGGCTGCCAACACCAGAGGAGCTGGGGCTGTGGGAGATCAGGGAGGAGGGGGGAGGCAAGAATCCCCCAGACTGACAACATGCAACAAGCCTACAGGGATCCAGGTGAACTGCAGCAAAAACAACTGGGAAAATATATCTTTGAGCTTGGAGGACATTTGATCGAGGATCTAAACACCAATCAGGAGCCCCACAGGAAGAACTTCATCGAGGATCCCACCTTTCACCCCTCAGTCCCCAAAAGGTGCTCATTTCCTCTGTGGGACTCAGAAGAAAGGCAGGAACGGGATTTAGTGGGAAGCAAACCCATGCTCCTGAGTGTCGCCCTGTTCTTCTCTGTTTTTCTAAAGTTTTTCTGAAGCTCTGTTTCAGCCTTCTGTGTTTACCTTTTGTAGTAGAGTTTCTCACGCACTTTTCACGTAAATGATGATTGTTTTGCATTCCTTTCTGGAGGAGGAGAGAACTGATGGACTGTTGGGTTGACCAGGGTGGTTGGAGAGGACAATTTTCATCCCCCAGTCCATGGTCACTGTTAGAATTCTATAAATGTCAGGTCTGTAAATAAACTGTCCCCTTTTTAACCTTGGCCATCTCAGTGTGTGAGTGTCGTTCATTTGTGCCGTACTGCGACACCTGAGAGCACAGGGTGCGAAGGGACGAGGGGAGCTGGTCAGTGGCTCGGCCACAGCCCCTTCCCAGCCCCCTTGCTGGGGGTGAGGCTCCCCCCGGTTCCCTTCCCTCAGGTCCAGCCCAGGCATCTCCATCCGCGGCCACCGCTCTTCCTCCTCGGCCTGTAAGTGAGGAGGAAGCGGCTGGAGAGGGAAAGCTGCAGGAGGGATCTCATTTCCCCTCTGCTCCCACCCTGTGGCCGGGCTCTGGCAGCACCGGCAGCCTCCGCAGTCCCGCCGTTCCCAGGCCGGGGTTTGAGGGCTCCTCGGGACCCAGGGCAGGGCAGAACTTCTCCTGGGAGAGCAGGAGAGCATCTGGATCACTTGGTCTCCACAGCACAGCGTGCAGCAGGATGCATCAGATGCTGAAGCAGCAGAACCTCGTATTTCTGAGCAAGTGGAAGCCAAGTGCATCCACTGCCTTATGATCCAAGAGAGTCCAGATGCTCTAGAGAATGGCAGCTGCAAGAGAAGCCAGTGCCCAAAGCAAGAAAAGATCTCTGATCTTTTGCCAAGAGTGGCTGTGGCTGCCCCGGATCCCTGGAAGTGTTCTAGGCCAGGCTGGACAGGGCTTGGAGTAACCTGGGCTACTGGAAGGTGTTCCTGCCCATGGCAGGGGGTGGGACTGGATGGGCTTTAATGTCCCTTCCAACCCAAACCATCCTGTGATTCCTCCTGGATCTCCTCAAGAGCTGGAAAGCCCCACAACCAGGTTACTTTCATCTGGTTTGGACACTGATTGCAGTTAGACCCAAAGGAGCTGCCCAAGCTTTTCCCACAGGATTGACAAGCTTGCGGATAAATTGACCTTTTTTGTACAATAAAATAAACCATTGAAAGCAATAAACCCAGCTACTCCAGCACAGTAACTAAAGTTTCTTATCATAGAAACATGGAATGGTTTGGGTGGGAAGGGACATTAAAACCATCTTGTTCCACCCCTGCCATGGGCAGGGACACCTTCCATTATCCCAGGTTGCTCCAAGCCCCATCCAACCTGGTGTGGAGCATATCCAGGGGTGGGGCAGCCACAGCTTTTCTGGGAAACCTGTGCCAGGAGGGAAGAGTTTCTTCCTAATATCAAATCTAAACCTCCTCTCTGTGGGTTTTTAGCCTAAAACTGTCAAGGCTGGAGGCTGTAAGTCACCAGAAGGAGAAGGTTTGGACAAGTCACTGCTGTGACATCATTCAGGAATGCAAATTGTGACAAAAAAAAATTCTCCCATCTGCAGCCCCACGAACTCCCTCCCTGCTGCCATTCTGCTTCAGAGAAGTGAGTAATTCAGTCACGAATGCAAAGGGAAGTGAAACTCCCTCAACTCCTTGCAGAGCTCAGCATGTCCCACCCATCTTCCTCTCTGGCCAGAAGGGCCAACATCCCTGTGCCACAGCCTGGTCTGGCAGGCAGATCTTCTGGAAGCAAATGCAGACTCCAAAGTCCTCATTTCTCAGGTTTTCAGCACAGCATCCCTGCTTTCTCATCCCTGAGGGACAAGGGACAAAGCCTGTCTGTGGGTTTGGGAGTTTGGAATTGGAGCACACTCTTGCACTTAGGATATATCCCTTGGTCTTGGGTAAGAAAAGAGGAAAACTGCCTGGATATGTTTCTGTGGGTTTTTAAAACAAACTCTAACATGTGACACCACTGTAACACAGGTGCCATCATTGCTGTATCTGAAATGCCATCCCTGCAGCCATACCTGGGAGAGACTGAGAGCAGCTCCACCTCTCAGTCTGGGACCTGAACCAGCACAGGGGTGCAGGAGGGGGGAGGTTCAGCCAGACACACGGATCAATACTCAGATCTCCCCTCCTGCTCTCCACGTTCCTGCCGGGAAGAACAGCTCATGCTGCCAGCAGTCACATCTCAGAGCTGCACAGCACTGTGGGCTGAGATGGGCATGTAAAAGCACCTGGTTTCCATCCTGCACACTCTCCTGAGTCCCACTAATGTGCCAACTCTGATCCAGCTCTGCTCATGTCAATTATTTACCCAGGAATAGATAAAACCTTATGCTGAAGCTGAGACAAAACTTTTTGGCTGCTTCCAGAGCAAGATCCCACCCTCCAGCTCTGCTCTTGCACAAGACCCTGCGGAAGGACTCAGGTGCTCAGATGGGATCTGGCACATGGAAAATGGCCTCTATCACCTGAGCACAGAAAAAACAAACAAAAAGCCATCAAAGAAACCCAAAAGGTGATTTGGAACTGGATGAGTCCCTTCCAGACCAAACCAGTCTGGGATTCTATGAAAAATGTTTACCCCTGCAGTATTTGAATACAGAAAAAAAGCATTTTGGCCACATCCATTTCCCTACTAGCAGGTTAGTCCAGCACTCTATACAGCCACATATTGGAGCTGGCAGAGTTTACTCTCTTTTTTTTTTTTTTTTTTTTGCTATTTAAAAGTGATGGGATATGGCTGAGTTCTCCTAAGCAAGGGAAGCTCGAGACAAAAAAAGACAAAACAAATCAAGCAGACGTGAAACCACTGCAGGCAGCTCACACCACACCTGCCAGTGCAGCCATGAAGGGAAAATCCATTCAATTCCTGACTTGGTAAAATTGCAGAAGAATGAACAACACTTGTAATGTACAGTGAGTTTTGTTTCAAAATCCCTTTTCAATTACTTTGATTTTTAAAAAATGATCTTTTGCTGATATCACTATTTCCTCATCATAAATACCTGAGGGGAAGGAAAGCAAGTCTGGGAAAATGTGGACCTTGAACAGCAACTCTGACACTTTGTTTGAGCCTCTCAAATCCCTTTCAATCCTTTAAGGTGATCTTGGGGCTTTGGCTCAGTTTGATGCCACTAAGAATCATTTTCTGAAATGCAAATATTTGCTCAGCCTATTTCAGGATGCAGGGGTCAAATGAAGGAGTGAACTTGAAAAAATTCTATGTCCATCATCCACTTCTGTTGAGGGTTTTTTAGCTTGATTTAGTTTTTGAAAAGAACAGGAAGTAATTGTTAAGGGAGAAGGTTCCACATTAAAAACATTTACTGTACTCAGCACTTGTTTGAGCACAAGTCAAGGCTCCCCCAGCTTTGCCCTCTCGTGGGGAGATTGGAGAGTTCTTTTGGAAGTCAAACAGCATCATTCAGCAGTAGGAAAAAAAACCTGCTTAAGGGATGAATTAGCAGATCCAGCAGCACTGCAGGAAAAGCTTTCTGTGTACATTCACTGCTTCATTCATTTTTTCTTTCAATCATACTCTAGCACAAGGTGGGCTATTGTCACTTATTGAGTCAAGCATGGTCACTGCCAACCCCCTGACAACCTGCTTCTCAAGTGTAGAAAGGATCTCAGTGCAATTTCAACAATGCTGTTTTCTGTCTGCAGATTTCACTGCAAGTAAGTGAAAAAAAAAATCACTTACACATCTAAGGGCTATTTATAACATGTAAAAACTGAAATATTCACATGGAAATACACAGCTGAAGGAATGACTGAGGACTGCTCACCTCTCAAATACTTTAAGAAAACCAGTTTTGCATGATCAGACTACGATCAGGCCCAGTGTTATTTTAACTCATGGCTGCTGTCATCAACCCAGCGAAAATGGAAAAGGAAAAAAAAAAAATAGAGGCAGCCATCTGGAAACACACCCAGCGTGCTCAGGGAATTCAGAAATGTAGATCAGGGATAAGCAAGAGAAAAAAAAGTTGGGTTTCTGGCTGTGGGATTGCCAGGCAGGCAGGGAAGAGCACAGCCACAGCGGAGGTGCAGAGCCCCAGCACCAGGGCCATCTGCTCCTGCCTGGCTTTGTCACCTGAAACCCAGCCAGGAGGGACAGCACCCAGGGGCCATTGCCAGGGGAAGGTGCACATGGGGCTCCCAAAAATGTACACTGACTGCAGCCCTTCAGCTGGGATAAAAGCATTTTCCAGGAGGGAGTTTCCCACCTCAGGAGTGACACAACCAGCTTAGGGGCAGCACAAGGCACCACCAAGGCCAAGAGCAGCCTCTGCCCCCAAACCAGTGACCACATAGAGCTCCTCACCTCCTCAGAGATATGACAGGGACAGAGCACTGACTGTTCAGCTCCCAACAGGTTTCACAGCACACCCAAACCACAAGGAATTCTGAATTTTATTAAAACGACAGATAAAACGCTCACTTATCCCAAAATCATGTAAGAGTCTAAAGCCAAGACCTGTTAATTTGACTGATTTCTGTTATGGGGGCTGTGAACACCTGATGTTCCCCCCGACCAAAGTCCTTAAATCCCTTGCCAGGGTAGGAAAAATACCCCAAACAATTGTTCAGCTTACCCTGAGGTACCTCAGGCTGAAAAAACCTACTCTGCCTTCTTGGCGAGCCAGCACCAAACCTCTCTGCTCCTGAAGGAGGTGTCAGCCAAGATTTACTGCTTAAAAGCAAACTCTTGGTACAGAGAGTTTGGAAAGTGCCTCAGAGCTCAAAACAACAATACTTCTTCCTAAAAGCACTGTGAAATATTGAACTTCCATAAGGAAAGCTAAGGAAACAGCAGGAAGCTGAGGGGGAAGGAGACCCCTCAGTGCAGCGGTGGGGGCAGTGACCACACCACCCCAACTCCAACCCAGAGGCCTCCAGCAGGCAGGAATGCCTCTCCCACAGTCATGAGTGAGAATCCCTGCTTCAGAGGAGGCAATTTCCCAAGCACAGCTATCAGATCCCTGAGTTTCCAAGCTGCCAAGTTAACCACCCAGATTCTCTCTTTCCCAGCAGTCACACAGCAGAACACACAGCCCCAGTGCCTCTGTCCTCCTGGGGCACCAAACTGCAACTCCCTTCTTCTGTGGGATTCTGTAGATGCCATTCCAACAATCCACACCAACAGATCCTTCTGAATGATAGCAGAGTTTATTTTAATATTTTGTACAGCCAGCATTGGTCTTCAGGAATAAGTTATAATCTTACATAAGTGAGTCCACCCAAACCCACCCTTAAGGAATGTTCAACTTTCAGCATTTCTGATTTAGAGGGAAATTATTTAGAGGGTAAGATGCAGGCTGAAGAATGGGAATCAATCTGAATTTGTGATTAAAACTCGTCAGAATTCTCAGGGTTTCCTTGCATCTAACTGGATCACGGACAACCACAGAGGTTGTGTCTTTCAGGACTGCACTGAGAATACATTCATCCTGGGGACTACTTATTTTCCTGAACTGGGCAGGGTTTTGTTTCCTTCATCCCCAACTCTACGCCCCGTGGTTCTGCTCTGCAGACACTTCACAGTCCAGTACAATCAATACCTGTAACAGATTTCTCTGGGACATATTTGGATGCCTGTCCCACATCCTTTATTTGGCTGTTCTCAGCACCACCTAAAACACCTCCACTGCTCACAGCACATTCTGCCTGATGCAGCAAGAGGAACAGACCTTGACTTGCCTTTCAGCAATGAACACACAGAACAAATAAATACTTTTAAATCCTTTAAATGGTAACAACTTACACAGTTCCAGGGCAAAACCTCATGATCTACCTGGCCAAAAGCACTCCAAGGCAACGCCTCACTCACCTCCTTGAGGAACAGGGAGGGGGATAAGCAACAGTCCAAGAGGAATTCCTCTTTCTTCCATGCTCAGAGAATTGCCAGTGTCTGATACCAAGCAACTCACATTCTCTAACATAAAACAAAAAAAAATAAAATGGATTTTTTTGAGAGACTGTATAAACATTTCCTTCTCCCTCTCCAAAAAGCAGCTCTGAAACAGCCCAGGCAGCCCTGGGAGATGCCATCCAGCATGAAACCAGAGTCACGAGCCAGCCATAGGGCTCACAGCCTCCCTGCCCTGTTAAAGGGCCCTCCTAGGGCTCCCTGCAGACCTTCCAGCCTCACAGGAAAGTGTTTTCACCAGGAATTCCCTCCTCACTACACCTGGCAGCTTCCCAGCCTGCACAGACCAGTGCACGGACATGCCTGGGGGGTCTGGACATGGCTTTGAGAAAATCAGCGAAGAGCACAAACATTGAATGGGATCCTCATCCCCATCAAAGGGCTGGTGAGAGTCTTACTAGTCCTGGGCAGGTGAATGTTGGGGTACTGGGGGATTTGATTCAGTTAAGAAAGGTTCAGGCAAGCCTTAAAGCTTTTTATAAAGCCACGGAAGCTGAAAGTAAGGTCTGGTTGCAGAAGCCCAATGCTCCTTCCACATGATGCTGAGACATTCACAACAGTGATTAGCGAGTGAGAGAATGCTTTGAAAAGGGGGCATTTTTGTGATGTGGAGAGGAAAGGCAAGCTCAGCGCTGTGCTCAGCCTTCCTTCCCCGAGGGGAGTGCAAGTTCTGGTGAAAGGAAACTGGCAGGGAAAACGTTTTTGTTTCCTACAGAGAACAACCCTGTCACTGAAGCCATGGAAACTTTCACAGGGAACACCCCAAAGCAGCACCGCACTCCACAAGAGCATCCCAAAACACATCACAACAGAACTGCACTGACATGAAGGCTGTACCCCTGTCCCAGGTGTGTGTTCTGGTGCCAGGGAGGGGGGTGATTTTTTTTCCCTTTAAGAAATTCTGTCCCAGTTAGAATAAAGCAAACCCTTCCTTTTAAACTGTTCTTTTCAACGTTTTCTTTATATACAATCCTTAAAATACACTTAAAAATAGCTGCACACGTGTTGTATGGTTGTACCAGAGAAGGGCAGTTGCACAGACCGTGCCTCTCAGGACACTAAAAATTGTAAATACCCCCAAATAGCCCCACTCTGCTCCAGCCCCCACGCTGGCCCCAAGGAGGAAAGGAAGGAACAAGCAGTTTGGAAATGGGAGTCTCTCACAAAACACGCCACTTACAAATCCCAGGGTAATCTCCTCAAGCATTTTTGTATCAAGTCCTTTCTTAAACGTTTGAGGTCACACACTGCCATTTTAGCAATAAAATCTGTTGCAACATGCATGTGTCAGCTTCCCACTCAATCAACTGCAGCCCTGAGGATTTTTCTGGCCTGGTAGGAAGAGGAAATGTAACACAATTTCTGAAGTACGGCTGGTCCTCCGTTTCCAAACTCCATGTGGTTCCCTCGATGGCTCTTGGACACACACCCCCACTTTTTTGTTGTTTTTGCCTCTAATACACGTTTCCCTCTAACCAACATGCAGATTTCTCCTCCCAAACATCCACATCTCGACGTCCCAATGAAACAATCCATGTCATCCATCCAGAGGCTTTCCCAGGTAGACCAAAGTCACTTCTGTGTTACCATACACAGCAGACACTGCTGGATACAGGCAAACTTTTGGCAGTCCTCTGAAGGCAACTCCCAGGAACTCATAGCCCCTCTCAAATGCTAATGTTTTGTCTTCCATGTCCAGGATAACTCGAATCCTTTCACCTATCTGGAAACAGAGACAGGAGGGGGAGTAAAATAACACACAGAAAGAGCCAGCACGTTCAGATGAAAACAAAAATAATGCAAAGTTTAATGTAGAAGAGAATTTCAAAGCAGGGCTGTCCTGTGTCTTGTGATTGATTGCTCTGATGATGGGAATTTCTCAGTTTCACCACAATCCTGAGTACCTCTGAAACAGGACAGCCTGCATCCACCACCTGTTCATGATAATAACCCTTCCCATATGAACCCTTGAGAGCACTGAGAGCAGGCATTACATGCTGTGTGCTTTGGAAACGCTGCAGAGCTTTGGAATCTTTGCAATGGGCTCCAAGTTACCTGAACTCTGTGTTCAGCTCCTGCTATTGCTGAGCAGCAACTGCTCTGTGAGGAGCAGTTTTAAAGACAATGGAGTTAAGAAAGGCAAGTGCCACCTACAAAAAAATCCCAGAATAGACTAATATGCAGGTGCTGTCACTGACAGAGGTGTTCCCTCACCAAGGTAAAAGGAAATTTCAGTACAAAATGTAAAATGAAAACCCTAAAAAATACACACACAGAGGGAAACCAACATTGACCACAGCAGGAGCCTTGGATGCAGGCAGGCCCAGAGCTCCCTGCATTTACCTAGCACACGTTATTCCAGACACCAATGAAACTCCCAGAGAACAGCCACAAGCACAGCAGGCATCACACAAACTCCTAACTCTTCTTCAGCCAACCTCAGCACTGGGAATTTCTTCCAGCCAACACTAATGCACACATGTGTTTCCTTTAAGCATGTTTTTTACAAGCAGATCACTGCACATGTCTTAATAAACACAAAATACACTAAAGGATCACTGATTTGAACTTTCACACAAAATTTAGGAGTATCAGATACCAGGTTCTACACAGGTCTTCACCCACAAGTGAAATGTAAGCCAGTACAAAGCCACAGCACTGGGGGTCAGACTGGATTATTTTTAAAGTCCCTTCTAACCCATTCTCTGACTATGAGATGGAAATTACAATTACCCAGTTTAAGTTGTAACACAAGCCAAGCCAGCAGTGATCAGGCACTTGTGTGAGCAGGCAGAATGACAAGACAAGCACTTCTACAAGGACAAAAAGGTGGGGTGGCCTCTGCTCTTTAATACCCTGAAGTTATCTGAACATCAGATTCCAGATAAGGGATGCCACCCACGGGAAGGTGGCCAGTGAGCAAAGCAGCAGCCATCAGCACTGCTGCAGGTTTTTGCAGGGAGACTCTCAGCTAAGCACTAACTTCAGCTCCCCCTGCCAGACAACAAAGGGGTACAAGCCCTCAGACGCTCACCTTGCTGTGGGGCAAGTCGCTACTTCAGAAAGCTACAACAGCCTTTTCAGGTTTTATTCCAAAAAGCACCACGATGTCTAAGCAGACACCCACACTACAGGTGTCACGCTCAGTGTTTGAGATAAAAGTGTGGAGACAACCCAGGGTCAGGTGCACTGAACACCAGACAGGCGCAGCCTGCAGAAGCAGTAAATGAAGGGGGGGGAAAGCTCACACGTGGAATCAATTACTTCATGCAGGGAAGGCAAAGAGACCTTTGAGAGCCACTTAGGAGCAATCCAGCAGCCAGCCAGGACAGCGAGGGACAGCCAGCACCACCCCCAGCCCCTGCACAGCGCCCAGCCCACGCCAACCCCCCTCACCTGGTATTTGGGCGCGTTATTGCACTGGGGGAAGCTGCCGTTCACCTCCCCGTTATGCAGCAAGTTATTGTCCACCAGGTTCCAGCCCCAACTCTGGTCGTCGCTGCCCAGCAGGGCCACGTAGCCCTGGCACTGCATGGCGGCGCGCTTGGTGGCGATGCCGATGACAGCCACGGTGCCCAGCGGGCCCTCCCACCACACCTCCCAGGCGTGCCGGCCCTCGCTGAAGCCGATCTTGGTGCGCGCCCCGTCCGTGCTCTGCGCGATGGGGTTGCGGTGCAGCGTGAAGCCGTTCTTCTTGATGTAGACGTTCCGCGAGCAGTCGTTGGTGCTGAAGGCGTGGTGGAAGGCACGGACCTGGGCGAAAGGAGGTGGGTGGGTGGGTGGGGGGAGAGGGACGGGGCTTGGAGCGGCCAAGCCGCTGGTCAAGTGGGAGGCGTCCCTGCCTATGGAAGCTTTAAGGTCCCTTCCAACCCAAACCATTGTGGTTCTAGGAGATAAAAACCCGTCGTGTTTCCCAGCCTCCCGCCCCCTTCGCTTCCAATGGCGGGTGGGCCGGAGGGCTGCGGGGGTGTCCCCAAGCGCCGGGGGTGGCGGTGAAGGGGTGGCCCGGCGGGGTGGGGGTGTCCCCGCGGCTCGGGGGTCCCGGCCTCACCTTGCCCTTGTATGTGGGCACGTTGCAGAGGATGTCGGTGCGCAGGGCCTCCTCGGCCAGGCAGCGGGCGGCCAGGCTGCGCCACACCTCGCTGTTCTCGTCGCCGTGCAGGACGCGGTGCCACAGCTTGCAGACCAGCGCGCAGCTCCGCAGCTCCCGCAGCTCCAGGTACGAGAACACCAGCTCCAGCACCCGCCCCGGCAGCCGCCAGCCCGGCCCTCCCCACGACGCCGCGGCCGCCCCGGGGCCGGGCCCGGGGCCGGGCCCCGCCGCCATCGCCCCCCGCGCTCCCCTCGCCCGCCCGCTGTGGCCGGGGCCGCCCGAGGCCTCACGGCGCGGGGGCGCGCGGCGCCGCCATCTCGGCCGCGGGCACCGCCCCGCGCGTGCGCGGCGGGCACGGGGGGCCGGCGGGGGCGGGGGCGGCGGCGGAGCGGAGCCGAGCGGAGCCCGGGGGAGGCGAGGGGAGAGCAGCGGAGCTGAGGGGAGCTGAGGTGAGAGCTGAGGCCCCCGGGCCTCCCGAACCCCCCGGGACGGCTCCGGCAGCGCAGCGGGCCAGGCCGGGCCGGGGGGCGGCCCCAGGGCCGGGCCTGCCGGGGCGGGGGACGGTCGGACCCAGCTGCCGCATGGCCCGGGGGATGGCAGGGAACGACTCACCTGGGGCCCCCGGGCACCGGCGGCCGCGAATCTGCCCCGACGTGAGCTGCGGGGAAGGTACCGGCCCTCTCTGTAGTGTTATTTGATCGCCAAGAGCGAAGTTCCTCTGATGGAATGAATGGGCTCTGGCTGCTCTTTAGATCTGGGTCAACAAAAATCACGTGGGAAACATAACATGGTAAAAAGAAAAAAAAAGGTAAAAACACCAGAAACAAGCTGTTTATTGCCCAATAGTTAAATAAATGCGCGGGCCTTAAGGCAGCGAAGCGGCTGCTGGGCTGTCACACAAACCCCGTGTGCCTCTCTCCTTTTCCCCGCAGCGTCCCAGTCCCTCCAACACTTTTGTGCTGCCCTTTTCCTCCTTTCACTGAATTTTCTGCTGATGTGCTTCCCTCAGCAGTGCTGTGACACCGGCTGCAGTGGGCAGTCACACCAGGGAGGGTTAAGGTTGGTGAGCGCCATGGGTGTGCTCTGAGAGCCAATTAAATATGTTGCAACCTGTTTTAAATTAGTACTACTCCTTTTTAAAAGACTCGTTGTATCATTTAGGTTGGGAAAGACCGGCCTGTGCCTGGTATCGTTGCTGCTTGAGTGAAAGCTCCACTTGGGTACTGAGCTGTCCTGAGCTGTCGAGGTGCCCGTTTTAAATTGGACGCTGCAGTTTCAAATAGCTCGCAGGATGATCTTGTTGCTGGATAAGTTTCTGCCGTAACGAGACCAACAACCAGCTCAGCTCAGGCCTTGTTGCTCGTTTGTTTCAGGGGCGGCCCTGCAGCATGGCAGTGAAGTGGAGCGGTGGCCATTCCTCCTCTGTGCTGTGCCTGGCCGTGAGCGCGGACGGGCTGGTGGCCTCGGGCGCGGAGCGGGGCGAGCTGGCGCTCTGGGACGGGGGCGGCTCGCCCGTGGCTCAGCTGCGGCTCCCGCCGGAGGAGGACGTGGCCTCGGTGGTGTTCTCCGCCCGCCGCCCCAGCACGCTGTACACCGCCCACGGAGAAGCCATCAGCGTGCTGGATGTCCGCTCCCTCCAGGAGCCCCTGCAGCGCTTCCACGTGAACGAGGAGGAGATCAACTGCCTGTCGGTGAACGACGCCGACGGCTTCCTGGCTGCGGCGGATGACTCGGGGGCGATAAAGGTTGTGGACTTGGAAAGCAAGAAAGTCAGCCGGTCCTTGAGACACTCCAACATCTGCTCGTCTGTTGCCTTCCGACCTCAGCGGCCTCAAAGCCTGGTTTCCTGTGGACTGGACATGCAGGTGATTTGCATACGTGTGCACGGTTATTAATGAAGTGAAACAGTAATTACCCACCTGCGTAGTGGAGCACCCGCGGACTTTCACCGAGCAGGAAGGTGTTCAGCCTGCAGTCACTGGAAAGCTCCCTCACTATTCTGAAGTAATTTTGGCCCAAAACCTAAGCTGGAACTGTTTGTGCTATGTTCCACCCAGCAGCTTCTTCCCCTGTTTTTACCTCCTTAACATTTACAATTCAAAAGTGAGTGGGGTGAGGGGAAATCAGAGGGCACTGCAAAGCTCACTCGTGCCATATTAGCTCTTTGTTGGACTGAGCAAAACCAGCAGTTGTCCCTAGGGATCAGCTGTGGCTGCAGATGAGATGCAAAGGATGGTGAGGAAAAGGCACAGTGCTTGAGGCAGGCACGTAGAGCAGCATCTTTCCAAGTGGAAGGTATCACTGTGAGGACAAGTGATTTGTGTCATTTATCCTCTGTCCTGTTAGCATCTTGGAAGCATGAAATGTTCTTTGCCTTTTCAACTTCCCTATCCTCATCAAGAGGAAACTTTGTCCTTTGCATTCTGAGAAGACCCATGCTGGGAGTTAAGTCCAGAGCTGGCCACCCAGAACAGATACTTTTTCAGTAGTTTCTTTCCAGTGGTTGAGGTCTGACCACATTCCTGGTTTAGCTCGATATGAAAACTGTCACTTCTCGAAGGTTTCTGTGGTTCCAGCGGTGTCAGGGTGAAGTTTGTGCAACAGCATTGAGCAGTTTCACCCTGTGTTCCTGAAGCCAAAGTACATCTCACACCCATTAGAGCAAATACATGCTGATATTTAGTATAAACTGTATTTTTCTGTGTGAAAGCCATGATGATAGATCCTGTCTGGGAGGAGTAAACACTCAATCCCTCAGCTGGCTTAATTTTGGTCCCTAAAATGCAGAAACACAAGCTTATGGCTGGAAACTTTTTATTAGAATTGTAAACATTTATCTACAACTAGGTACAAGTGACCTGATTATTTTTGTGGCTTTTTAGTATGACTTTTGTTATTGTAGCTCAGCAAGTTGGTTTTTAGGTGAAAGTCAGTATCACAAAACAGGATCTCATTAGTGAGGTTTTGTACAATGAAAAGAGCACCATTCTGCATTGAGGCTGCATTTAAGATATATCATTTCCCAAAGGGGAGCTCAGCTGCAGAACTCTGCAGCCCTGTGATTGCACCATGCCTTTGGACAAGTTATGAGCTCTATATGTTCTGGGCTTTTCAAACCCTCAGGCAAGGCATGGCTGATGTGAATTGAAATTTAGGTTGCTGGAGTTCTTTCAGGAGTTCTGATGAAGCAGGGAAAATGCCATGAGGACAGAAAATACTTAGTTTGCAGAAAACTTGTCAGCAGTTGATGGATTTGATTCATCAGGCTGTTGCAGTGCTGTCTGTGATGAAAACAGGAGTATTTTCTGTAAGCATTACCCAGTCCCTCTGATTTAAATCACAGTTGTTGTGGAAGTAGTTTTAGTGCAGCAGCAACAGTGGTCACTGAAACAGGGAAGTGACAAGAAATGTATTTCAGATGTTTTAGTGTGATTTGGAGTCCAGAAATGCAGAGCCAGGCTCTTTTGTGAAGTAAATTTAAAGACTCCTGTACTTCTTATTGGTGATTATACTGAAGGAATATTTTTATTAATAACAAATTGAAGCTTAACTTTATGAAGCAAACAGTACACCAGTGCTGCATTAGACTGACTTGTGCTTTTCAATCTGTTTGCCTTGAGAATGCTTATTGTCAATTCAGATCCTAGAAAAGTCTTGAGAGCATTATTTTTAATTGGCTCAGTAAAAATGTGTAGTGCTTGAACTGCAATGCAAGAGACACAGGATTCTTCACTGGAGGCTTGGAGGTGGGGTGGCATTGGAGAAGAACATCTAAATACATGACCTGCCCCACCTCAGCAGGTAAAGCACGCCCTACTCCATAGCACAAACCAGATCTACTCACTGGATATAAAAATAAATACAAATATGCCTATTTAAAAACCACAGCCTCAGCTACTGTTTTCCTTTTGCTCTCCCGTTTTTCAGACACATTCATGGAAGTGACTATTTTAGGCCAAGTAGCAGAGACAGAAATCCAGAATGATAATGATCTCTATTCACTGCTAGCATTTCCGTGTCCCTCCTTCTCAATAATTGATGTGCAGTACATCATCATTACTACTGCTGAGATGAATGCAAAAGCTTTTAGAGCAGTGTTTGCATCTCTTTCGTGGTCCAAAGGTCTGAGTCATTGACTGCAGAGTAAGGTGGTGGGGGTTTGGAAAGCAGGCCAGAAAGCTTTGCCACATTTATTAGGGCAAGTTTAACCACTCCTCACCACAAGCCTTACACCTCTTGGAGTCATGCACAGCCTTTGCTCTGCTAGGGCAAGAAGTGTGGTTGTTTATTTTACTCTTAAAGCTGCGATTTGAAGTAAAACACACCAATTATCTATTCATCCCATTGTTTTTTTTTCCAGGTGATGCTGTGGAACCTGCAGAAAGCTCGTCCCTTGTGGACCATGAACCTGCAGGAGTGTGACACGGAGGAGGAGAGCCCGCAGTCAGCCGGGCAGTTCTTCAACCCTCCGCTCGCACATTCCCTGTCCGTGGCCTCTTGCGGAAACGTCTTCGGCTGCGGAGCTCAGGACGGGAAAGTCCGGATATTCCGAGTCACCGGGGTCAGGTTTGAGCGAGAGCTGGAGTTCCAGGCTCACAGCCTGGGAGTCTCACAGGTGCTCTTCATGCCAGAGGCATACTGGTTGTTGTCTGGAGGAAACGACGGCAAGGTCTTGCTGTGGGATGTCAGCAGCAACGTCGGGAAGCAGCAGAAAAGTCCAGCGAAATCTCTGCACAGGAGGAAGGCCCAAGCAGCTGCTTCCAGCAGAAAAGATGGGAAGCTCAACAAAGTGGCCTCAAGCGAACAGCCTGGAGTTGTGCCAAAGCTGAGCATTGAGCATGGAGAGAAGGTGAACTGGCTCTCGTGCGCAGAGATCAAAGGCTCCAGGAGAGTGTTGGTTGCTGACCAGACCAGCTCTGTATCAGCCTATCCATTGCCAGAACCTTAAGGCACCCAGGTGTTTCCAGAAGTCTGGGGGACAAAACCACTTCTCAGAGCCAATTACATCCACTGACAGTGAACTGGATGGTGAACTCTTCTGGGTCCCTGGGAAGGGGAGGGGATTGCTGTGCACTCGGGATGTCCCTGGTCTGGTGCTGGTCCTTTGTGGCTTTATGTTCACAGCCACTGTCTCTTGCAGGGTTGGCAGTTTGCTGCTTGAATTTAAGTGAAACGGGTCTCTGTATTTAGGGGTAACATTTGTTCATGGGTAAGCTGACATAATTAAGGCTGAAGGAGAAAATTAGTGCTAAGGAGACACCCACAATGCTAAGTGAGGCTGCTGAACAGTAGCAGGGCTGTCACTGGCTCACCTCTATGTGGTTAGGGCTGTTGCAGTGCTCTGTGTGACTTCTCCCATGAAGCTGTGTCCCAGTTGGCTTAAACTGGTTATGGTGGAATCTGGTTTTCATCACTCTGTCAGCAGCTGCATAGACTAGAGGTGCATCAATTAACCAGTAATCAAATGAGTTTCCCTGTGGTTGCCAACTGAACTTTTTCATTGCAGCAAAAGGAGAGGGGAACTGTTACACCTGTTTGCTGGGTCAGCTGTCAGTTAGTTGTGTATCCCAGGGAATAATATCTATTACACTTGTCATAATAAATGCTTTCTCTCTCACTGTTCCCTTGTCCTTAGACTCACTCCACTAGTGCTAGACTCACACAAAACTGTGTCAAAAAGTGTCTTGTACCCCCATCACAGGGAGAATACGAAGGGCCAAAGGGGCAGCTTCTTCTTACCCAAAAACTTCCTGTCTTCCTACTTTGAAACACAGTGAGCAGAACTTGGCTTGCTAGAAGCTTCTGTTTGTTTGCAAGTTGAAGGTAGGAAGACCTAAGTGGAATTGCTACAGCTCTGGATATGTTCAGTTCATGCTGGATTTCCCATGAAGTGGGGATATAATTTTTAAAAAAGGGGTTTTTTTCCTGGGCTGTTCTTAATCCTGTCACAGAACTAAATTCCTAGTGCTGGCTGAGGACCTGCTGCACTGGTGAGGGGTTTGTGCTGCTGTGTTTCACCAGCTGGGCTGTTACCAGACCCATATTATTATGGAAAAATTTCCAACTCTTTTTTTACATGCCCAGCTCCAGAAAACCATTATCCGGTTGTGCTGCCTCTCTCCACCCATTATGGAAGAGATTCCAACTGCCTTGGTTTGCTCAAAGCAGCTCCTTGCAACCAAACACAACTCATTCTCATCAGATTTTACCTTTGTATCTTTTTAATTAAAAAAAAAAAACAACCAAAGGCAATCTGCTTGTACAGCCTTTCCCAGCAGGAGACTTTGGCCCAAGACGTGACCTGGTGGGTGCAGCAGCAAATCGAAGCCAAAACATGGCAAAAAAAAAAAAAAAAAAAGGAGAAAAGTGTAGTTGCTCCCTTTTGTGTTACCTGTGAATTAGTTTATGTCTGAAGACACAGGATCAGTGGGGCAGAGGAAGGGGTCGGGTGGTTCAGTGTGTGATATGTCCATGAACGTGTGTTGGTGCATCCATGACCTATATTTGGATATACAGGCTATAAAAAGCCTCGGAACAAACAACCTCCTGCAGGACTCGGATCCCCTGTCCCTTCTGTTGCTGCCGGCTGCAGGAGAGAGGAGCAAGCCCACTCCAGCTTTTCTTTCCTCTCTCGGAGTTCTCCAGGAGGATGGCGAAAGCCAGCATCTCCCTGCGCTCCCTGAACGAGACGCTGAACAGGTCCTGCGGCGCGCGCGGGGGGACGGGGAGGGCACGGGGGGCTGGGGCACGGGACACCACACCAGCCAGCCCAGGAGCAAACCTGTGCTTCCCTGGAGACTTCTGTGGGCACAGACATTGTGTGTATACAGGGAGGAAGGAGCTGGTGAACAGGCTTCATCTCTCCTTCGCTCCCTGGGGAGGAAAGAGGGACAGAGCCACCAGCTCCATGGTGGTGTTCATTCCCTAGCTGCCATCCTGGCTGTTGGCTGCAGGGTTTGGGCAGTTGCTCCATCACCCATGCCCTGCAGCTGCATGAAGTGTCACCAGGCAGTGAGGGCACTTGGTCTGTTCAGCCTGGAGGAGACTGAGGGGAAACCTCATTGAGGTTTACAACTTCCTCGTGATGGGGGAGGAGGGACAGACACTGATCTCTGTGATGGCCAGTGACAGGACCTGAGGGAATGACCGTGTGTCAGGGGACATTTAGGTTGGATATTAGAAAGGTTCTTCCCCCAGAGGGTGGTTGGGCACTGAACAGGCACTCCAGGGAATGTTGCAGCACCAATGCTGCCAGAGCTCAAGAAGCATTTGTACAGTGCTCTCAGGCACAGGGTGGGATTGCTGAGGGGGGCCAGGAGCGTAGGGCCAGGAGTTGGATCCTTGTGGATCCCTTCCAACTCAGCATATTCTGTGATTCTGTGAAATTTGGGCTTGCTGTTCTAATTGGAGATTTGAGGTGAACTTCTGATTTTCACACCATGCATCAGAGGTTCTGAGAAGGTTCAAAGATAGTGGTTATCGTGAGCAAAAAAAAAACCCCCAAGAATGGACATTTCCTATAAGTTTAAGGAAAGAAAATCACCATCACCAGGGAATTGGGACATGGGTGACGCTGATTCACCCTCCATTTCCAAAGCCTGCACTTGGCAGAGGAACGTGACCAACAGGTTCACAGAGTTCCTGAAAAATAATCCAGCCTCAGCTGCCCCTGCTGGCACTGGTCCGTGCTTGGCTGTGCAGCAGCAGGCACCAGTGGTGGTGGCTCAGAGCAGATATAAAGATAGGAGCATGGATCTTCAAGAAAAAAGGGTCTGAAATTCTCAGCAGTCAGAGGCAGGCAGGATGCTGTCCCCACTCTGTGGACTTTCACATCTGGATTTTCACGTTACTGTGAGGGTGGTGAGGCCCTGGCACAGCTGCCCAGAGAAGCTGTGGCTGCCCCATCCCTGAAGTGTCCAAGGCCAGGTTGGATGGAGCTTAGAGCAACCTGGGATGGTGGAAGGTGTCCCTGCCCATGGCAGGGGATGGAATGGGGTGGGCTTTAAGGTCCCTTCCAGCCCCAGCCATTCTGGGATTCTATGATATGTTACATTTAAAGGCAAACTATGCAGTGTTGAGACACTTTAAAGTCAAATCAGGTGTAATACAAACAACTGTGGTTTACCTGCAGTCGAAAGGATCCCTATCAAGAGTATCTCAGCTGATGGGATGCAGGACTTCTGCTTAGGAAATGAATGATTATGTGTTGACAGACAGACAGCTGACAGACTTGGAAAGAAACTGCTCCTCTTGTGGAGGTACTGTTCATTCTGTTTGTTCACCCGCAGCCTTTATGACTCTGATTCACACAATGCTGAACACCAAAGTAGCTATTGGAGACCTGACCAGAGGGAGAAACAATTAAACAACTCCTGAAAGAAAAAAAAAATTAATTCTGTGGGAAACTGCTTGAAGAAGTGTCTGTCTAACATACCATGCAGTGAGTGGATGGGGAGAGCTTGGAGAAGAGCAGGATGCTGCACTGGCCTGGAAAATCAAACCCACGTGACAGCTCTAAAATGTCATTTTCTGTAAATGCCTGAATAGCAGAAATAAGGTTTCATGTAGAACCATACTTCCAGAGAAGTGGAAATGCTCGAGTTTCTACTGCCTGGCTTCCAAGTATGTTCTGTGTGCTAACAAGAGGGGAATTTTAAAATTTTAGTAATCTTTCTGGTAAAGAATGGGGATGTGGTTTGTGTGTACACTAGTCAGAGTTAGAGGTCACTGGCTTAATGGTAACTTCACTTACACTAAAGGAAAAAGTGTTCAGAAGTCATGATGGAAATGAAAGCAGGAGGTTTAATGCATCCTTCCTCTTTTCATTCCAAACTTAGATCAAAAGGCAGCAGCACTCAGTCTATCAGAATTCAGTTACAGCTGTGGGAGATCAGTTATGGATCTACCGTGGTATAACTGAACATTTTTAGATCCAAAATTGGCAAATGCTGAAATGTTTGTTGCAGGTGCTTAAAAATGCAGAAGACTAATTTACAGACAGGCAATTTTAAAAAAGTGTCTGAGAGAAAAAACTGGGCAAATAGTAAAGCCTTGGACTGAAGGCTGCTGAGAAACTACTGCTGCACTGAGAGTAGTATTAGTGATGAGATCTTGGATAACTTTACTCTTACTTGTAGAGGAGGAAGTTGGAGAATGGGCCTTGAGGAAGCTTATTTACCATGATAAAAAGCTGCAAACCAGGGAGCAATTCACCGGCAAGAACACTCATTATCTGACAACCCAGCTCTGAAAGTCATTCATGGCAAACCCTGCCTCACCTCACCTCAGTTTCTGCACTTGCTCTCTCTGTGCTGACAGATTCGATCCAATTATCACACATCAATCCTTCCAGTTCTTCTGAACTCCCTACATTTCGACATGACACCAGCTTAATTTTCCAATTAAAGTTCTATTTTCGTCTCAAAATTCTTGCTGAAGCAAGAGGAGTCCGACCGCAATAAGATGAGCTTTCACCGGGCTGCAGAGGAAGCCTCGTAGCCTCAGGAAACAACAGAAAATCGTTAGACAAGGATCTGCCCAAGCGGTCAGACAATGAATTAAGGTCGGGGATACTTAGTAAAATATGCCACTTTTGAAGTCTTTTTCTTTTCTCCTCATTCACGTCAGCTGCAGACAGAATCCAAAGTAGAGTTTGGTTTGGAGAAGGGGGAGGCAGGAGGAGAGGGAGGAGCTGCTGATAGGAAAACACCGCATTTTTGGTCCGTCTCATATAACAACAGGCATTAAAATACCGTGGGATACGTGTCAAAGAACGAAAAAATGTTAGAAAGGTTTTGGTTTGGCTTTTTTTTTTAATGTCATCACCAACTGCTGTGTATTTTGTCCTTAACAAAAAGTTCATCCAAAGATACACGTAATAGGGCCAGAAACATTAATAGAGTGTTTAACACAGGTAGGTCACAGTTCAGAACTCAATTCCCTGAACATTAAAAGAATACAATAATAATACTAACAGAAGCATTGGAGCAAACTAGGAATGAAAAAAGGATAAAGAAATATATGTAGGTAATAATATTTGCTGATGGTGTAGTTATTGTTAGCTGATATGGCCTGAAGTTCTGCCAGTAAAATAAAAAGAAAAAAAAATCACAAAAAATTCTGTAAGGAGTAGGTGATGTTCTGCTAGTAAATCACTATTGACTACATAGTACTGAGATAGCTGTTCAGTATTTAGGAAGGGACTTTAAATTGTTTACATTAGCTTTCAGATCCTGAGGATTCTCAAGAGCACACCTTGATGTCAATCAGGTAACCGAGGAGAATGTGGACAAAAGTGTCTTTATAAAAACCACCTACAGTGACAGAAGCCCAGCACACCCTGTATCTCCAGGAAAGAGAGAAATGGGTACAAAAATAAATACTTGCATTCCCTTGTACCTTGCCTCAACACAGCAAGTTCTTGTAAATCAGGAAGTTTTCTTCAGCAAAAGTGGAGTGGCTTAAAACTCAAAACTTCATCTTTATAATTTACAATTTTAAATAGGGAAAAACACAACAGACACCAAATAATGAAAAAGCAGTTAATAAATACAAGCTATGGAGTAGTTTTTATTACAGTTGTTCCATGGAAGGACAGTCCTATTAAAAAAACACTGCAGGTGGCTTCTTAACTATTTGCATAATTTTTAATCAGAGGAGTAATGAGAAGTTCTGCTCAATAATAAATGAAAAAGGTTCAAAAGACCATGACATTACAAATAAAAGCATAAATCACCTCAAAATGTGTTAAGAGAAAAACCTATGCCACTAATAATGCATATGGTTGAGAGCCACAGATATATCTGATAATTTTGCAGCTGTATTAGGATATTGTAAGATCTCTGCACCACGAAACGGCCAAAAAGACGTGGCCAAAAAGATGTGACAAAAACCTTTGATGTGACAAAAACTCACAAACCTTGGGAGGACCCTTAGAACGGGGTCTGGAGCTGTTCACAATGCGATGTCACGGCAGAAAGCCCCAAATCCTTCTGAAATTCCCTCTCTCTCGTTTCCCCGGCCCAGGGTAGAAAGCAGGCTGCTGTCGCTGGAGGCTCGGTTCGCACAGCTGGACTGCAGCCTGCAGAGCCTGGCGCACGACTTCGACCTGCAGGCGGAGATGCTGCAGGAGGACCTGAGGCGGGACGTGCCCTGGGCACCTGCGGCCAGGTGAGCACAGCCAGGGACCAAAGCCCGGCCCCAAGCCCGCCCGCCCGGCTTTGGGTACTGCCGGGCACGGGGCAGCCTGTGCCAGCGCCTCACCACTCTCACAGGGAAGGATTTATTCCTAATATCCCACCTAATGCTGCTCTCTGGCAGTGAGAAGCCATCCCCACCCGTCCCTATCACAACAGCCCTCCCCCTGAGGGTTCGCGGCCTCTGTCTCCCAGCAGGCTCGGCGGAGGAGGTGGAAGAGAAGGAGGAGACAGAAGAGGAGGAGGAGAAGGAAGGAGAAGAGGAGGAGAAGGGGAGGAGGCGGAGCCGGAGCCCTCAGCCGGGTGGCGGGAACAGCGCCTCAGTGAGGGGCGGAGCGGAGCCGCCATTGCGGGAGCCGCGGCCTTTCCCGGGCACCGGAGCGGTGGGTGCCGAGTCCTCGCTGGGCCCCTCAGGGGCTGGGGGTGACGGGGGCCGGGGGGGACCAGGGGCCCCCTTTTCGCTGGGCGCCGACGTCCTGGAGGTTATTTTTTTTTGTCAATAAAAATAGCGGAAATAATAAAACCCGCCTTAATGTGTATTTGTCTCTATGGCGAGTTTTCTGTGAGGAATGGCAGCCTTTATTTCGAGGGCCTTCTGTCTCTGAAGCTGCCTGTTTGAGAAGCTTGTAATTTAAAAATCAGTGGGTTTTTTCTTTTGCTGTATGTGTCTTTTGTTTTCTCTCCCACAGTATTGCTGGGCCAAGTGGAAAAAATCGTGTGAGGAGACAGATGACCCCCACAGTTTCAAGTCATACAAGAAGGTGCTGGTCTTAATTCTTCATTTATCTTAAGAAAAAAGGAATTCTAGCTTTATAGTCCTAATTTAAGCAAGCGAATGAGGAAGAAGCTGCTCTGCTGTGATGTATTTCACCTTCAGAACCTGCTGGAAGCAAGTTTGTGCCAAAAGCAGCTCTCAAAGGATGCACATATACTGAAAAAATGAGTGAATAGAAGGTTAAGGTAACTGGAATAATGTATCCAGCATATCTTATCATAGATAGGGAGTGGTGGGAGAAGAGGGGAGTAACAGAGGTGGCTGGAAAAGCTCTCACCTTCTTTTCCCCCCTCTCCTTACCACTTCCTTGCTGTCCCCAAGGCACCTGTTACAGCCGATAGGGAACTGCAATAGGAAAACCTGGTACAGTTTGTCCATGACTTCTATAAAGATCTGCTTCTTCCTCAGGAATCTCTCATGCCCTGAGCAAAAGCAACCACTTAAGCAGGCTTCTAAAACCACGAACTTTTTTTAAAGTAGCTGTAAAACGTTTTGCATTTTCCTTTATTTTACTTCCCAGGAGGAACGTAAATGTTTCTTTTTGCTTTCAGGCCCTGATGTTGCCCTAGTGTTGCTCCTGTACCTCAAGTCAGTATGTCGAAGGGATCCAAGGCGCCGCTTTCCTTGTCGGACTGCCTCTGCCAAATTTGCATGGAGATCTTTGTGGAGCCTGTCACGCTGCCGTGCAGCCATACCCTCTGTAATTCCTGCTTCCAGATGACTGTGGAAAAGGCCAGCCTTTGTTGCCCCTTTTGTAGGCGTCGGGTCTCTTCCTGGGCACGGTACAATACCCGCAGAAATACTCTCATCAACTGGGAGCTCTGGGAGAAGATTCAGAAGAATTACCCGAAGGAGTGCGAGCAGAGGATTAACGGGCAGGATTTGGATGAGGAGAGTAAGTGAAATGTCACTTGTCCGGGCATGTCTCTGTTTTGGCACAGGGATTACTACTGTGGGTGGACAGAGACAGAGCTGTCCTGCAAAAGGGGCGGGGAAGAGGTGGGTAATGCCTTCTTCATCTGTAGTACAGAGGATGAAAATGACATTGTCGGGTCATTTCAGTGGGTGTTTGTTCATGCCTTTGGTGCGGGTATTGGTCTGTGGCTGCCTGGCCTTGTTCATTGCTCATTTGCAGCTGTAGCATCTGCAAGCAGAGTGTTTGAGTCTGTGGGTGTGGTTTTTTATCATTGTCAAGTAAGAGAAGTGGATTTAGAAAAATCCTAAAGGATTTTTAGGTGCCAATTCGTTTGGTTGAAATTCCAGGGGTTCGGTCAATGCAAGAGTCTGTGAGCTGAAAATTGTGGTGTCAGAGAGAAGGAAGTGAAATCTGATTAACTTTTTGAAGAGGGATTTTGGGGTTTATGATGTTGCAAGCACAGTTCCAGGGACGGTTTTGGCAGGTTGGCTGTAGGGCAACTTGTTCCACTTGCAGCGTTCTGAGGTCTTTTTAGTGAAAAAGAGTGAAAGACACAAATTACGGTCAGTGTACCAACAGAGAATGAATGAGGGAATGGTTTGGAGTGGGAGGGACCTTAAAGATCATCCCATTCCTGCCATGGGCAGGGACACCTTCCACTAGATCAGGATGCTTCAAACTCCATCCAGCCTGGTCTTGGACACTTCCAGGGATGGGGCAGCCACAACTGCTCTGGGCAACCTGTTCCATTGTATTTGCTTTATATTCAGTGCTTGGGAAACATCCTGCCACTATGTAATACCATGCTTTTCTACTGTGTAAACTTTATTCCTTGGTATCTTTTTGCTTTATTCCTTCCTTTTTTAAATCACTGCACTTGGTTTAAGTCAAATCATTCGCATGACAGGGTATGGAATTAAAACCCTTTGTTGTTGTTAAAATTCTTTGTTGTTGGCTGTCGTGACTTTGTGTTTGCTGACTTTGGTTTTTTCCTCTCCTTCCTCTTGATTAGTCTGTGTCCCCAAGCCACAGCACCAGCTGTGCAAGCCTGGGGAGCTGAGGCAGGAATATGAAGCAGAGATTAGTAAGGTAAGTCTAAAAATACATTTAATAAGCATAAATGCTTCGTATCCAGTTATTTGAATTGTTCCCACAAACAGATGTGATTTTATTTAATAATAAAGATACTTTAAAGGCCACTGCAGCTGCAAGAACATACTGGTCACTCCTGAATCGTGAATTAAGTTGATGGAAGAGATTTCTTTGTGTATGACATGAAGTGACATTTCTCAGGTTTTCTTGATCTATACCTCCTACCTCATCTCTCAGTCAGTGTACATAAAAGTAGCAAATGTAGAAATTTGGAACTGTTTGGGCTTTGGTTTTATATTTGTGTTCTTGATCTCCCTCCAAGTAAGACACCGCAATTAGATAACCTTCAGTAACGAGCATACAGCATTTTCTTTCTTCTTTGTTCATTCTGTTACCTGTGCTCATTTAAAAATCAGTAAAGATTTTAAAGAATTCTCAACTTTGGCCTATTTAAGGATCCTTCTTCCAATTCAGAGAAGGTAGTATAAAGATTTAGAGTTGGAAAATACCTGGGAATTCACTTTTCCCCGAGATCCCCTCGCTGGTGATTGCAGGAGCACATGAAGCAGAGCACTGGGGGGAATTTCCAAAGAAGGAGTTATTCTTGAAGTACTTTGCTCTCCTCGTGGAGTTGCTGGTAACTGATCCCTCGTCAAGGAAGGCAGATTTAAAATTTCTGGCCTGTTATTTTGGATTTTGTGTGTTTCAAGAGAGCAGCACTCTTCTAGAAGACAGATGTGCTGTCTTTGGGAGATAAAATGATAAAAGCAGGTGCTGTGGGATAGCTGGCATTCAGCCTTAGAAGGAATTCTAATCCCAGTTTCTCTGTAGATCCATGTATTTGGAGATCTTGGTTTTTGTTACTACCACTTTGAAAAGGTGAGGAATGGAATTTAACCTTGCAGGTGAACAAGGTTAATGGTATGATCATTCAGAAACCAAAAGGTTTGTCACTGTGGTCAAACCCAAGGCTCCACACACAGTATCCTTGTGATTCTTACATCTTCGAGACTCATGCAATGAAATACTGCTGTATTTTGTGAACAGTGAATGCTTCACGTGTAAGGAATGTCATCTCAGAGGTTCTGGTGTGAAGTGTGGCCCTGCAGGAGTAACCAGGTGGAATTTTTCAAATACCTGGTTTAGGTGGAGGCCGAAAGGCGAGCGCATGAACAGGAGGAGAACAAAGCGAGTGAGGAATACATCCAGCGGCTGCTGGCAGAGGAGGAGGAGGAGCACAGGTTGGCAGAAGAGAGACGGAGGGAGATGGAGAAGCAGCTGAAGCAAGATGAAGAGCTGGCCTGGCAGCTCAGTAACAGTCTGGTGAGTTAGGATCGAGTTGGACAGCAGCAAATGTCGATATAGTGCAAGCAACTTGGACTTCTCAGAGCAAATGTTGAAATTTGGAATAGTTAAAATTTATTTTAATTGTAGTTGGAAGCTGTTGTCACCCCCCAGTACTTTAAAGCCTTGATTGACCATTAATTTTTGAAAAGCCAGGGGGAGGGTGAAGCCTGTGTAATACACACGTGAAATCCAGCATCCAATGTGTGTGCTGCATGTTTCCATTGTGAAACATTTTAAAACATTATTTTTCTGCTGTATGCTTCCTTTTCCTCATGATTTTAAAAATCCTTCTTTGGAAAAAATATCTGTAACCTGTACTGGAAGAAAGGAATGTACAGTGAAAATGTACCTTACCTTTTGGAGGGTTTTTTTTTTGTTTGTTTGTTTTATTAATTTGTTTTGCTTAGTTGAATTTTTGCTACCCAATGATGAAACCTGTGTACTTACTTGAGCAAAGCCTCCTGTCCTCAGTGCTAGATCCAGGAAGGTGTACAGAACAGGTAACATTTCTTTCTCTGTAACCATCCGTTACGCACAGGTCTAGAATTCTTTGGACAAAAGTAACTAATTCTGCAGCAAAACCAAAGTAGTTCCCTGAGGTTTCTGCGGTTTGTGTTGTGCTTTGTTTTACCTAATTCTATTTTTACTCATCTGAAAGAATGAGGATCCTGAGGGACACGTGCCCAGCAGCCCATCACCAGCACACAGCCTCTCCCTTCAGACATCCCCAGTGAACATGAGCAAGGCAAAGAACAAACCAAGCAACTCTGGAGACATTCAGAAGTAAGAGATTCAGCCAAGTGTTTCTTTAATTATTGGCCTGTTTCAGTGTCCCTCTGCCCCATTTGCTTCTCTGGAATCCTGTAGGCCAGCGCCCCAAGACAACTGGGGACAAGTGTGAAGTATTGAAGTTTAAAATATTTCCTCATAGGAGGAGAAGGGAAACCCTTGCCTTTTTGTTGTCTTTTGTTTGTCAGAATGACCCTGAAGATCTTGAATAATGCAAAGAATTGACAATTCAAGGACAAAATGTTTAAAGGGCTGTCCTTTTTTTTTTTTTTTAAGGTATCTGTCTCCAAAGAATTGTGGTATGCTGGGATCAGCATCATTTTCCAGTACCCCAGGAAGAGGCAGAAGCAACTCTATCTCTGTGGTGACTGGAATCATTTTGGTATAAATTTCACAGTTTGTAACTGGGGGATATTTTCCTCTTGCCTGTAAGATTCCAGTCCTCCATTTCCCTTGCACATCAACACAGGGCAGGTTATATTGCCCTTTTTAAGCTACCCACCTTCAGTATTCACAATTCCCCGTTCTGGAGTCCACTGGGAGAGGTTGCACCCTGATTTACATCATTCCATGGCTGGCTGATCATTCCTGTAAAGCCTCCAGAGAAGATGAGCAGGCTTGCACAGTTGGTCTGAGTCACTGATAAGAGGAAAATGCAGCAGTTGTGGTTTCAGTCCTTTAGCTGGGCTTCTGCAGTTGCTTTAAATATTTTCATTATTATTAAACAGTTAGGTATTTTTTAAAAAGAGAAGTATCTGAGTTGCTACCCTAGAGCACTCAGGGGCAATGGAGCCATGAGAAGTGAGTTTGGTGTTTATTCATATCCATGGGCTTTTGATAAACTTACTTCATTAGTGGTGTGTCCCTTTTCTTCAGGAGACCAACAGCAATGAAGGCAACAGTTCTGCGCTGCAGGATGAGCAAGAGGAAATGCCAACCCTGTCTCCACAGCTGACCAGTGTAAATAAAGATTCTGGTGCTAAGGATTCATTCTTGGAATCATGCATGAATTATTTCAGTGCCTCAGCTTCAGGAGAAACTGCCACCGTCAAGCAGGAAAAGACACCAGGACCGAATGGTTTAGAAGATGGAGTTCCAGATGCACTTCATGGAAGCACAGAAGGGGAAGGCTCTAGGACAGTTCTTTTTAGATCCGAAGGAGATGATGGTGGAATTGAGTCAGACAGTGGAAATTTAACACATGCTCAAAGGGTAAACCTTGAAAAGTCTGATGAAACTTGTACCTCTGGTCAGTTAGGAACGGATTGTGTGATGTCTGACAGCCAGACTGCGTTGCATGATCTGGGGGAGGAGGCTGGACATTCAAATGAAGAGACACCAGAGAGGCCACAGAACTCTAAGGAGACTCCCAAAAGGAAGTTACTGGAGGTCCCAGCTGATGCCATGATTGACTTGGGCATGCTTGATAAGAGGAGAAGAACCTTTTCAGAAAGTGCAGAAGACCAAGGAGAGCAGATGAATGATTTTAACTTGCAGGCACAAAGAGCCTTTGAGCAGGAGTTCTACGAAAGGCGCAGGCAGGAGGAGCAGGACAGGCTGCTGGCTCTGCAGCTGCAAAAGGAGCTGGACAAGGAGGAAAGGATCCTTAACCGACAGAAGGGCTCTCCAGATGAGTATCTGCTTCGCACCAAACCACCTCGCTCTGCAAAAGACTCTTCTGCCAGGAAGGGAACTCCCAAGGTGGCAAAAGACTCAAAGGGATCAAAAACACAGGCTGACACCAATCACCACAAGACTCGGAAAGGTTCCTGCAATGAAAACTGGCAGTCCCCTGCCAGGGTCCGGGTGAAATCCCCCAGCATCAAGGAAGGAAAGGTTTTGAATTGTGTGGTTAATACCAGTGACACGAATGATATTTGTTCACTGCCTAAGAACAAGCAAAAGACAATCCTGCAGATGTTTAAAAGCCCTGTTGCAGAGTAGATCAGAGCCATGGACACGTGTTGGAGCGGGATTGGGAACTGTGGTGATGTTCTCCTGTGCTAGGCAAAGCTTCCCTAAGCAGTTCTGAGTGGTTGCTTTGGAGGGGAACCACTTTGGGCAGCAGTGCTGTGAGTTCTGAGAAGTTTTAGTAACATACACCTCCAGAATGTACCATTTTTTTAATTGTTATTTTCTTGAATATTATTTTTCTAGCACTCACAGCACTTGCAGGAATCGGAGCATTTCTTATTTTCTAACTTGCACATGGTTTGGAGTGTGAATAGTGGTAGTGTTGGAAAACAAGGATAGCTGATGATCTGATCTGAAAATGAGAATCCGAAGCCTTTAATAGAAAAGATGCACATTCCACAGAGGAAACAAGTGAAAAATGAGTCTGTATTCCCAGCTGGCTGTCAGCTGCAAGGTTGAAGCTTCCTCAGCACAACCACTGTTCTGTAAACTGAAGCACATTGCTGGAATTTAGGCTGTTTCTGGAATTGCATTGTTGGCACACCCATTAACACGAGTGTAACCAGCCAGCCACTCTTTCCCTCTCATAAGCTCACCCCTCCCTTGGACATAGAAAAGAGGAGCAGGTCCTTTTCCACTGCCAAAGCCAAGGATCTTTCATGGATTGCCAAGGCCGTGGGCTCCCATTCACTTCTATTCACAGAGATCTCTCCTGCAGATCCCATTGTCCCTGTTGTTGCAAACAAGATAATTTGTTTTCTTATTGTTAATGTTCTGCAACTTTATTCTTGTGCAATAGTGTTAATGTTTAATGCTGTTTAATTTTCATACTCAAGCTGGTTTGAATGTGATTAAAACAATAGTCCAGAAGCCAGGCATGATGGAGAAAGTTAAAAGGGAAAGAAGCAACTGAAAACTGGAGTTGTCAGTAATGGCATAACTGTAATTAGAGATTCACATAACTGCCCTGCCTGGCTGTAACTCTTTCCCTCCATTTCTAGAGGCACTACTCAATACCGTTCCTGTTGGGTTTAAAACTAAAATAACTCAAAAAAGCTGTAATTTAGATGTGGAGGTGCTGAGGCCTGTAGGAAGTTGAGGCTGGGGAAGAGGCAACCAGATCCTACTATGCAGAGGAAGTTTATTTGCTAATTGTTTTATCTGTTGTTTTATGAAGCCATATTTTGGCTTTTCTTTGGTTCTTCAGAGCTACTTTTGCACTGTCTGTGTTTGGAATGGAGCCAAGTGCCAGCTGCAGTGCTGAAGGGTGTGTGCTAGTCAGCAAATGTTTGAGTTTTGTCCTTTTTTTGAACCCCATTGATGACTTTAATTCTGTTCTGGGACATTCCTAACAGACTTATTTCTGCAGCAGCATCTTCTGATGGTTTAAGTTAAAAAAAACCCCAAATTTTATAGAAAGCATGACCAGCACACTGAGCTAGAAATATTAATTGTTGGGTTTTTCCCCCCCCCAAAGCCTGCATGTCTTTATCATTGGTGGGCTTCTCCTAAATAGATAAAAAAATACTCTGTTCAGAGATGTTTTCTGAGAAAGTTACAACAGGTGACCAGTGGCAAATCCTTTTATTTTTCTCCTGCTGCCTCAGCCATTGTTCTGGAAGCCTTCCTTCAATATGGGTCTGTTTTTCTTTAATCCTTACTACAGTTGGGATTATTTTCTGTCTTAGCCATGATGTCAAAAAAAAAAAAAAAAACAAACTTAATTAAAGGGGTTTTTTTAAGGCAGATCTACTGACTGTTTCCATGCTGGTGACCCTCAGCCTTTCCAGTCAGGGTAAGTCTGTAAAAAACAAATCCCATTTTCAAAGCAGAAAGGGAAAACAAAAAAAAAGGACCAAAAATTGATTGTTAGCTAAAACCCAAACTTAACTGCAAAATGTACAAAACCTGTCAGCTATAGCAGCAGCCCTGTCCAAGGTGGATAGAATCCCATGATGATCCCATTCCTCACCATATCCATGGCACAAGAATGATCACCAGGCATAATTTGGTTTATTCTTTTAGATCTTCGTTTTTAGAGGGTGGAATTTGGCCACAGCTGAGTGGATTTTGGTTGTACCAACAGCTTGTTTTTGACCTTGTGGTCCAGGAGCTTTGAAGCAGGGGAAATCAGCTTTGTTTTACTGGTGTTGGTGAAGCAGGCATCTGTATTTGGAATGTCTGGGCTGGTGTAACAGTTCACTGCTGGTCACCTCAAACAAGACAAATGAATCAGCCCTGGTGATTCATTTGTCTTACTTGTGAACAAGTTCAGCTCATCCAACTGCCAGGAAAAACAAAACAAGTGCCAAACCCCCAAAACTTTACTTTTACCCCAAATACAAACCAAAATTTTGGTTCCTTCACTGAGGACCAGAGGTGGTGTGGGGATGGGAGGCAGAGAGGGAATGAGAGAGGGAACAGATGTACCTGCTTCCATGGCAGTGAGGTATTAAATCATTAGAATTCTAGGGAAATCTTGGCTTTCTCTGGTACTCAGGGTTGACAAGTGTTACTGGCAAGGTGTTCAGCAGCAAGGCAGCCACATCCCTGCTGTGCTGGGAAACTGGAAAGGAATAAGACCTTCCTTTCCTGACATTTCTTCAGGTGGCCTGGGGATCAGAAACACCTGGTATTGTAGGTGGGGACAAATCCAAGGGTTTCCTCCTCTGGCTTTGTGACAGTGATGGCAGGGCTGCCCTGTCAGGGTTCCCTGGATTGCTGCAGACAAGCTGTTCCTCGACCACCTCAGGTCCTGCATCACAGGATCACAGAATGGGTCAGGCTGGAAGGGACCACAGAGGGTCCATCTGCTCCAGCAGGGTCATCCCAGAGCACAGGGCACAGACTCTGTCCAGACAGCTCTGGAGCATCTCCAGTGAGGAGACGCCACAGCCTTTGGCACTACCCAGGGCTCAGGCACTGCCCAGGAAGGTGGAACTCCCTGGGGTCAGTTCCTGCCCCTTCCTCTGGTGCCATTGCTGGGTCCCAGAGCAGAGCCTGGGCCCTGCTCAGAGCCCTCCCTGCAGGCAGGGACAGCCAGGGCTGAGGCCCCTCTCAGCTGGGGCTCCTCTCCAGGCTGAACAGCCCCAGCTCCCCCAGCCTTTCCTCATCAGGGAGGTGCTACAGGCGCTTCAGCATCTCCGCAGCCTCTGTGGGCCCCACTCCAGCAGCTCCGTGTGTCTCCTCCCCTGAGGAGCCCAGAGCTGGGCACAGAACTCCAGATGTGCCTCACAGGGCTGGACGGAGGGACAGGATCACTCCCTGACCTGCTGGCAGCGCTCTTCCCTGTGTGTCCCACGGGCCGTTCTGGCCCCCAGGACACTCTGCCGGCTCGGGGACAGCTAGTTGCCTATCAGAACCCCCAGGTCCTCCACCGCAGCGCTGCTCTCCAGCAGATCACCCCCCGCCCGTGCTGGTGGTCAGGGTTATTCCTGGGTGTCTCTCTGGTCACAGCGCCTGGATCTGCTCCGCACTCGGCCCGCGGCCTGCCCAGCCCCTCGCTGCGCCGCGGGCCTCTGTGACGGGGTAAATCCGCGTGGGAACCCCAGGTGCGTGTCCTGAGAGTGCCGGTGCGGCCTCTAATACCCGTGCCGCTCGGAAGCGGCGGGTCGGGAATTCCGGGGGGACATCCAGGGAAAGCCGCTGAGGCGGCGGGGGTGGGGGGGAGGGGAAGGAGGCGTTGCCACGGCAACTCCCGCCTCCCGCGCGCCCGAGGGGGCGGGGCCCATTACCACGGCAACCGAGACCCCGCCCCTCGCGGTGGGCCGGCGGGCGGGGGAAGGGGCGCGCGCGCGGGCGGGTCCCGCGCATGCTCAGCGCGCGCCGGCCGGCGGCGCGTGTGTTGTGGTGCGGCGGCGGCAAGATGGCGGCGCCCGGGGGTTCGGCGGGCGCCGCGGCGCTGAGGGCGCTGGTCCAGCAGTTCACCGCCATCACCGGTGAGTTCGGGGCGCGGGGCGCGCCGAGGCGGCCGGGCTTCCGCGGGAGGGTCCCGCCCGGCCCCCACCGCCGTCGGGCCGGGGGCGGGAGGCGCGGGCCGAGGCGGAGCGGTTCCGGGCGCGCTGCCCCTGCCCCCGGAGCGCCTCCCGCGGGGCGCCGGCGGTGCCAGGGCCTGACCGCGGGCGCGCCCCGGGCCGGCCCCGCTCCCTGCGCGGCGGAGAGCTCGCCTCCCTTTGAGCGGCGGCTCGGAGGTTCCTCTCGGTTGTCCCGGTGGCGCGGGTGCGTGTCCTGCTCCCTCCCTGCTTCTTCCCCTCCCTCTCGCCTGCGCTCCGCCCCGGGAGCCGCTTCCCGCTCCTGCGGGTAACTCTGACGGCCGGGAGCTGAGCCGCGAGTCCGCCTTTGAAAAAACACAAATATCCTGTAGCGCGGGCGACTTGCGGCGACTTGAGTTCGCAAACGGAAAGAGCTGGCCGCTTTTCCGTGGAAGTTCGCGTCAGGTGACAGCTCCTGCTTCAGGTTGTGTACTTGGAGCTCTTGACCCACTTTGTGTGTAATCTGCTTCGCCGTAGTTACCCACGGCTGATGGCTTTGCATGTCAGATGCTGCGGGAGCGTTTAATAAGATGTGCCAACCGAACAGCAAAAGAGAAGCGAAACTGCTCTAATTCGGTTATCCAGACCAGCTCCGATTCAGGTTGTGTCCCTGTACTTGGACACATTCAAATCTCAACAGGGTGTAGGCAGGGAAATTATTGATCTCTCAGCTATTCCTAAAGAATCTTTATAGAGTAAACCCTTTGAACAAAAAGAACCTACAGCAAATATATTTTCAGTAGTATGTGCCTCTGTGTGAGATATTTGCTAAAACCTCAACCAGAACAGGCAGAGCTGTGCTGGTTGCCTCCTCCTGACACCTTTTATGCTTAGACACATGCTTTATGCTCAACATAAAAGAACCCTTCTATGCTTTCAAAAACAAAAAAGAAATAGCCTATGGGCTTCAACCATCCACCATTACGTGGAGTTTTGAAGTTTTGTTTTTACCTTTAACAGAATGTAAGGTTCCATCCAGAAGTGTGTGGAGGGAGCTTGTCTGGCCGATGCTGGTGTGGTGTGACAGGTGCTCACACCTCAGTGCTTTGTGTTAGTAGCTTTTTCAACTCAGAGTTGTAAGTGTATGCAGTCACTCCTGTCTGTGGGGAAGAGGCTGAGGGAATACTCTCCAGCATGTATAAGGAGAAATAGTCCTTGATGCTTTTCTTTCATCCTGGTGGCAGAATTGGTGCTCTCATCCAGAAAAGCACTGCTAAGAGAATCTAACTCCTGCATGTCTTCCCCAAGGAAATGATGGAAGATCTGTGAAATTTGCTTTGAAATGTAACAAGTATTTAGAATTTTCTGTTTTCCAGCACAAGGACTGAAAGCTTTGACATGCTGACGCTTTCCTCAGGAACGATGAGGAATCAGTGAAGGCACTTGCTGTGTCAGTGTTTCTTTAAATAATAGCAGAGGGTTGAATGATCATTTTTCTTCCAGTTCTTGCAAATGAATGGCTTTGCATGACTCTGCATTGAGGTGGAGTGGGGTGTGTGTGTTCCAGGCTCACAGGTGTGGTTTCATTGCTACAGTTAACGTTGAAAAGTGCCGAAAATGCCAAAAAATAGTTGGAGTGAAGAACCTGAACTTCTCGTTGGTTTTTTTTTGGGATGTCACTAGTTTTTATTTTGCACTTTCTCCAGCTCAGTTAAGGTCTTAAAATACAGCTGCCTGTCACCCCAGCATGCTTGTTGTGGCAGGTTGGGTGTTTTGGGAAACCTGTTCCCTCAGTCAGTTTGGCTTTCTCCGTGGTTTGATGTGCAGGTTATTTAGAACTGATTGATCTCCACAGTTTCAAAGTGTATTCTGTGTTCAAACCGGAGCTTCTGGAGTCTTTCCCAGAAAATCTCAGAAACATCTGAATGTGTTTTGCCTGGGCTGATGTTGTCTGTGAGCCTTGTTTTGGGCAAAGTGTTTTTGTCATTTTGGTGACTTGCTGCAAACTTAGGAAGATCCCAGAGCTGCTCCCAGACTGGTTCAGCTGCATTTTACCACTCTTCCTCTCTACCAGCCTTTCTAAAGGAAAATAAGCTCTTTGGCAGTCCACCACCTATGGAGATGGTGCTGTAAAGAATTGTGCTGCAGGAGAGCTTCTTTTCCTGAGGGAGCTTCTGCTGATGGGATGGATTTTGAGGAGAAGTTGGGAGGTAGAAGCTCATCCTCTGAGGAAAGACTTAACAGGTGATGTTAGAAACTGTTGCTTCATTGTGAGAGCAACATCAAAACTGGGATTAGTTGCACTTTGAGTGTTCAAAGCCAGTCTGGACAGGGCCTGAAGCAACTTGTGGTAGTGGAAGGTGTCCCTGCCCATGGCAGGGTGTAGAACTGGATGAGCTTTAAGCTCCCTTCCAACCCAACCCGTTCCATGATTCTGTGATTTGAATAATTTTAGTCATTATACAAAGAACTCTATAGACAAGTACTACTTTCTTCCTCTTGGCTGCTTTTTTTTTTTTTCTTCTTATATAAATTGAGCTTCTGCTGGTTTGATTTTGCCTTTCAGCAGAATCAGTAAATCAGAGTGTCTTTTCTTTCATCTCTAAATGTCTGTTACAAGTGGATAAAAAACTTCAGCAGCTGATTTAATATTCTTCCTGTTAAAATGTTAAGTCAGGTTTTCATTTTTCTTTGCGTATGCCTGCCTGTGTTTGGAAAATTCATAAAATTGTGGAATGGTTTGGCTTGGAACTGACCTTGGGCAGGGACACCTTCCACTGTCCCAGGGTGCTCCAGATCTGTCCTTGGACACATCCAGGGATGGGGCAGCCACAGCTTCTGTGGGCAACCTGTGCCAGGGCCTCACCACCTTCACAGGGAAGAATTTCTCCCCAGTATCCCATCTAACCTTGCCCTCTGGCAGTGTGCACCCATTCCCCCTGGCCTGTCCCTCCATCCCTTGTCCAAAGTCCCTCTCCAGCTCTCCTGGAGCCCCTGTAGGCACTGGAAGGGGCTCTGAGGTCTCCCTGGAGCCTTCTCTTCTCCAGGTGAACACCCCCAGCTCTCCCAGCCTGGCTCCAGAGCAGAGGAGCTCCAACCCTCACAGCACCTTCGTAGTTTCCTCTGGACTCATTCCAGCAGGTCCATGTACCAGGAGAATGTCTGACCTCTAGAAGAAAATCCAGATCATGCTAAAACCCCTCAGATGGTTTCCACTAGGTTTCAGTTGCTGGCAGGAAGAAGCCTGGCAGTCCTGGCTGCAAGCATTCCCTTCCCCCTGAGCTGTGTACGTTTGTCTCCTTTCACAGTCGTGCTGCAGGGATAAATGGCAGCTGATGAACCGTTCCTCCTAATTATTAATGCTTTGAGAGGGAAAGCTGTTCTGGGCGCTTCCAGTCAAAACGCTGTGATTTCCCTTTGGCTTTCCAGGTGCCAGTGAAAGCGTGGGGAAGCATATGCTTGAAGCATGCAACAACAACCTGGAGATGGCTGTCACCATGTTCCTGGACGGAGGAGGGATAGCAGAGGAGCCCAGCACCAGCTCGGCGGCCGTGTCTGCTGTCCGCCCGCACCCCGAGTACGTACCTGGGAGCACGGCCAGCCTGCCCCACAAATGCCCCACAAATGCCCCACAAATGTCACCGTGCAGAGCACAGCAAACCAGGCACTTGTCACTTTTCACACGCTGTGAAAGTGTGTGAAACACACTGTAACAGACACTATTGTCACAGCATTGTCACACACTGCTTTGATCTCACTGTTGATCGCTCCGGCGTTGTTCTGGTTTGTGAATCTTTTGCACTTTAGGAGTTTTCTGTAGCTCTCACCTACTGTTTTTTACAAACAAAGCCCAAGTCATTAAATTAGGGATCTAGTAATAAGAGAGTCTTATTTTTAAATGCTTCAGCAATCTTGTTTTACACTGATTTGGCACTTAAAGAGTACTCTTGGTTTGGTTCTTATAAATGAAGCCACTTTACTTCCATTTCATAGATTCATAGAATTTAGGGTTGGAAAAGACCTCTAAGATCATCAAGTTCAGCCATCAACCCAACACCACCACCAGGTTCACCATTGATCCATGTCCCCAGGTGCCACATCCATATGTTTATTGAACACCTCCAGGGACTGTGACTCCACCACTGCCCTGGGCAGCCTGTGCCAGTGCTTTACAACCCTTTCTGTGAAGAAATTTGCCCTGATATGTAACATAAACCTCCCCTGGCACAAATTGAGTCCATTTTGTGTCATCCTATCTCTTCTTACCTGGGAGAAGAGTCTGACTTGTGAGGGTTTAACCCAGTTTGGCCCTGAAAAGGCCAGGCCCTGTACACCAGTGTGCAGAGGAATCAGCAACTTCATCAGTCTCTTAGACATCAGGTGCCTGCAAAGGGAAGAGAATTTCCACTTAAGCATGGCAGACAGTCTCAGTGCTGCCTATTAATGTGACTGTTGGGATAAAGGGAATATCGTAAGTGGTATAAATCACATTTATTAAATATGGTAAATTAAATGTAAGCTGGGTTTTTGTCCTTATAAAAATCTTCCACTCCAGGAAAAAGGCAGCTAACTTAGAGAGGAAAATCCTTGCTCCTCATACTTCTGAAGCACATGTATAAACTTAAACAATTCTTTTAGTGCTAACCTTTATAGCTGATGTAAGGTGCCTTCCTACTTGAACCTTTAACAAAGCTAAAATAGGTATATAGGTTAGTGTTCTTATTTCTAGACAATTTCTGGCACATCAATGACTTCAGATTTTTCTTGGAATACTTTCTTTTTTATACTCAACACCCTCTGTGTGCTGATCAGCTCAGTGTTCCTCCTAGGATGGGAGAACAGTAAATGTGCAAATGGAGAGTAAGTAGCTGCACAGAGCAATCAAAGCTGTGGAGGTTAAGAGCAAGGTTAGTGCATCCTGCTGACATCCCGAGTTACTTTTTGAAACCTGCATGGTCAAGAGCTGCAAAGTGCACACTTCACACCTTGGAAGTCTGAGGGAAGAGGGAGTTCATGGACAGGATGTAGCAGTGAATGAATCCTTCTCCACATAGATTCGTGGGCCAGGTGACCACACCGTTGTCACAAAGATGCTTGTGATTTCCTTTCCTCTCCTAATTGTAGTTTTGGATTATCTGTAAGTGTCTGCAAGTATAACTGACTGAGCTGTTGACATGTGAGGGAGCCCAGCTATGTAAACCAAGAACTGCTTCAGAAGTGGGGGAAAATGGCCATCTTGACCTTGTCCTTCCTCTGGAAAAGAGAGAGTTCTGACTTTCAGGTGGAAGCAAAAAGTCTTCTGACAGACAAAAGCTGGTAATAAGGAAGATAATATTTTTTTCTACGTAGCTAGCAAGGAAAGTAGGATGGCAAGTGGATTATTTAACATGTCTTGCTAAGTTTTTTAGAAACTTCCAAGTTCTAACAAAGTTATTCAAGAACAAAAAGTGTTTAAATAATAGATTGACAAAGCCTGGGATCCAGTCATTCAGGGGTATGTGTAATTTTCTATCAAAGGTCATCCATGCCAGCTCTCAGTGCACAGGGTACCATGTCCAGCAAAGTGGGAACAGATGCTCCCTTGAGGTCCCACTTAATCTCAGACTTCATTCTGTGCAATGGTACAGCAGCATCTTTAACAGGTTCGAGTTGCAGGAGCCTTAGAGCAAAATGAGATGTGGTTTGTACAGTATTTGGAATATTATTGTCTCTCTGATGTTTTCTGTTTTGTTTCTTCTCCTTTGATAGGGATGAAGTACGAGCTCCAATTCCTCAAAAGCAGGAAATCTTAGTAGAGCCTGAGCCCTTGTTTGGAGGTAGGCTTGTGTTCTTACTTTGTTTCTGTTTTCTTTACCTTGGGGTGAGCTAAGTGACAAAAGAAAATCAAAACTTGTTGAATATGAGTAAATAGCACCAGTGGTATTGAAAACCTCACACATGAGAGATGTTTTATTCCCAGGGGTATTAATTTGCTAAATCTTGTTTCATGAGACTTTGTGAGGTGGCAGCCAATTAACTTAATTAAGTATACATCTGTGTTCTGGGGGCCCAGAACTGTGGGGTACAGCTGTGGAAATGTTTGAAGTGCTGGGATGGAAGATGGAGCCTTGGCTGATGAGTGAAAGTGAAGAGGACAAATGCCAGCATCTCAAGGAGATGACAGATCAGAAAGAAGGGCTGAACTGTGTGGTTGCTCATACCCTTCTCCATTTCTCATGCAGGAGTTTAATTTGCTCTTTAAGCTCTGCTGTGCACGGCTACTTTTCTTGTCTCTGTCCTTCTCATGTGGACCAGGTCATTTCTGGGCTGGCCTTTGGCATGTCAGATGGTTTGAGAGCTTTGCCCTTTCCACCAAGGAAGGGCATGCAAGTGCTCAGCACTGCAGAGGTCTCACACCCATGGGAAATGCTCTTTTCTGTCATGTAGTTCCTGTGTTAGAAAGGAGAGGGAGGCCAAGCTTCAGGTTTACCCCTGGGACTGATTTTGTCTTGATTCTGTTTTTCAACATGAGAGAGGTGTTTAGCCAGGATGCACAAGCTGAGGGATAGTTTAGAGGGCAGCACACAATGCCAGGCAATACAGGTGCACACCACTTGCCTTTTTGCTGTACTTGCACACATAGCAATATTAGCTTTTTCTAGTTTTAGTCCTTGTAGCAATTTTTTTGGGAGCTGGAAAATTTAGACTCCTTTAATATGCTTCAGTCCCATTAGAAAATGTTTATTCCTTAGACAGAATATGAATCACTGAAATGGACTCACTTAACTTCTGCATACTGATGTGAGGTGCATGAAGTACCAACAATTTGAAATACGCACTTAATTTGCGTGAAAAGGGAATGACATACAAAGTATCTGCTTTCATTGAAGTGCCTTTGCACTTCTGTTAGCTTTCTTGATAAAATTTCATGGCACCTTGTCAGCAACAGTGAAGCTGACATGGAAACAAAGTCACACTGTGTTTATCTAATCCTTGCGCTTCTCATCCTACCTGGATTTTGGAAATGGGGTGTTTAGTAGCAGAGGAGGGCAGTTCTGCAGCAGGAGATGTGCATCTGGAGGAAGATGCCCTGCTGATGCCTCTGAAGACAGAGGAGCTCTCTGCACTTTTTCCTGTGGCACAACAGAGTTTTTGACAAAGATCTATTGAATCCTGTGGGTTATTAGGATTCAGATCTGCTGACCCTAACACTTGGTCTTTTTATACCCACCTGTTACACACTGATCTCAGTCACACTGTCACAGACCATCCACTGACCTGGATCAGTGATTCCCTCCTGGCACTGTCTGATCCACCAGTGCCACTTGTGTTTCTGGCACAGAGCAGCCTGACAAAGTAGCTGAACCTGAAGAGATAATTGGTCTCAACTCTAGCCTTATAGCAGAGGAGCTGGCAGTTTCTGTTTTTAGGGGTCATACTGAGGTGGTTGTACAAGCTCAGGTTTTTTCCAGTTGAAGAGGTGACCCTGTGTATTTGTCCCCTGCTGGGTACATGGATCCCATCATTCAGTACAAAGGATCCTCCTGGGCTGCTGAGAGCAACCTGTGCTGCCTGGCTGGAGCTGAGCCTGGCAGGGACATGCTGCTTTAGCTGAAGTGGTCCTTCAGTTGCTATTCCAGCTGAGTTTAAGTTGTTCTGAGGTTGGCTTGTGCCTAAGCACTCAGGGTGAAGGAGATCTTACTCCCTGGAGTTGACAGGTGTTGTTCCCCAGCATGTCCCTTGTTCAGGCTTGCTTTCTTTTTCTGTACCATCACATTTCCACTGGGTATAGGTTGTATTTATCTTACTTCAATTTGTTTATTATTTAATATGTCTTATAGCAGTCAGGCTTTGAAAGTTCTGTCTTTCAGACAAAAAGGACATAAGTAGCTGGAATAATCTTGGCAGGCAGTTCTGTTTTCCTTCCAAGTGCAGTGCTTGTGCTTTACCTTAGGACTTCAGTGGGACTTGAGGGTGCCATTTCTGACACCTGCCTGGGCTGCTGTCTCTGTCCAGCTGCAGATAATCAGTTCTGAAGGCTTCCTTGCAAAAGTAATGCTGGATCTGCTCTGAGAGTGGGGCAGTTCAGTCCAGCCAAGAAGCTGGGACAGGATCAGGATAAGAGTTTAGAAAAGAGTAGAAATGTGTTGTGGAAAAAAACAGTGTGCTTCTTTATAAAAAAAATATTTTCTCATGGGGTTTAATCTTTTGAAGTTTTTCATCCCCTTGAAGGCCTTGGGTAAAATCTTGACTGGAATTTTGACAAGGTGATGCTGTGACAGCACTGTCAATCCATGCTGAAGGGTCTTAAAGCCCATCAGAAGGGGCTTTAAGCCTCTCTATATTGTTGATACACGTTTTGTTTCTGGGCTAAGGTTTGCTGGAGGGAGGACATGTTAGGAAATGGAATTTATAAACTACCTTCTGCCTATTTCCATCCATCTCCAGTCCTTCCTAGTGACCTCTACTCCCACATCATCCCTGCTTCAGCTTCCTATTCTCTTTTCCTGCATGTGTGATGGGAAGTACTAATATGTATTTATTTTGATAATATTCTTTTGAAATAATTCTTGAATTTTTTTTAAGCTCCTAAAAGACGCAGACCTGCTCGCTCAATATTCGATGGCTTTCGGGATTTTCAGACAGAAACCAGTAAGTGTCTACAGATCAGTAAGCCTGATATTTTATTACTTTTAATGCAAATGAGATGGAGAAATCATTCCTGTTGTAGGCTAGGACAGCTTTCAGTTGTTGAAACATTTTTAAATTGCCAATTGTGTGGCAGGGTACATTATTAGAAGTACAGAATCAGAGAATTATGATTATCACAGTATATTCTGTCTGCTTTTGTCTTGCTAACTCTCACAAAACCCTTTTCCTGCTCTAGAGGGAACTGAAATGAGGGAAGAATTCTAGCACCCAAGTAGAAATTGAATTCATCCACTGGATATTTCTTGGCTAGGCAGCCAAGCACTTGGATTACATTGGAGTGGCCCTGAGGCTTCCTCCTTGGCCACACACGAGGTTCTCATGGCTTTAATTGCTCCTTGCCCTTGGCTGTACATGCACAGAATCTCCAGATCTCCAGGCTGTTATTTCATCCATGAAGTGTCACAGAATGTGATTCTGTGAGAGCACAACACCAGGTGTTTCACATCTGAGTTGTGGCTGTTGTGTTCCTGAGGTGTAACCACAGAATCAGTAACATTGGAAAAGTCCTCTGAGACTGAGTCCAACTGTTCCCTCAGCACTGCCAAGGCCACCACTGCCCCATGTCCCCAAGTGCCACATCCACAGGTCAGTTAAATGCCTGCAGGCAAGCCCACTGCTGTCCTGGGCAGCTCTGCCAGGGCTGGATAACCCTTTCCATGAGGAAATTTTCCCTTATATCCAATCTCAGCCTCCCCTGGTGCAACCTGAGGCTGTTTCCTCATCCTGTCACTGGTTACTGGGTTCCATGGACCATGTTCCCACACAGTTGGCTGCCAAAGTGAAAATAGGTGTTGATAGTTACTTTCTTTCCCCTTTTCCAGTAATGATGAACACAACAAGTATTGAAATCACTGGCAGCTTTGTAAGTGAAAATGCATCATGTACAGAGTCAATACCCTTAAATTTTTTCACACCATCTTTCAACCTGGTCTAGCAGAAGGTGTTCCAGCCCATGGCAGGAGGGGGTGGAACTGGCTGATCTTTAGGGTCCAAACCAAACCACCCTGTGATTCCACTCCTAAGACATTTAGAGATGCCCAGCTGTGAGGATTTATGGTGAAAGTTTATCATGCTTTTTGGCAGAACTTTACAGGTGGACATCACTGTCTGTCTATCTCTGGAAAAGCACCCTGGCCATGAAATTCCTAATTATCTCCTGGCTCCTAGGGCTGCTCCACAGGGGTGCTTTATTCCCTGTGTGTCTGCTCAAACATGGTTTTTATGCTTTGGGCCATTGACAGCTCCTTTCACACTGGAAAATTTTTGGTAATGGGATAGTTATTGCCCATTTCAGCTGACCTGGTTCCATACAATACATCACATATCTGCTGTGATTTACCTTTTTTGTCCATGGTCATGTCTGAGTAGGAAACATGTTCTGTATTATTTCAGATGGAATTGGTACACTTTAAAAGAAACATCAAAGAGGTTTCTCCATGTAAACTAAATCTGTTTGTTTCTTCCTTTTCTGTGGGATTGCCCCACAGTCAACTAGTGGAAACACTGCAATAGAAATATTCCCTTTAAAAGTCACATTGCTACAGTCTAGCTGAGTTTCCCATTTAAAAGCATCACTGGGGACAAGTCACTGCTTTTTTTGTCTCCTTTGTTTTCAAATACTGGTATCTGACCCCTCAGGTTTATTAAGATGTTGTTTAAAAGTGAAAGCACATGAGAAAGCTGAGGCAGGGAGGTTCTGCCCTTACACACCAGCTAATCATGTTCAGTGGGGTCTAACCCTGGGACTCTCCTTAAGAGATCTCTTGGGATTTGTGCTCACATTCCTCCCAGTAACTGCCCTAGCCCTCTTCTCCCCAAACCCCCTAGGAGCTCAAGAGAATTTCACCCCAGAAGTTGTGTGTTTGAGCATTTAGCCAGTAATAAGTGCCCCTTGTGAATATTTTGTCTAATTCCACTCCCTTTCCTCTTGGGGCTGTGCAGTCCGGCAGGAGCAGGAGCTCCGGAACGGAGGGGCAGTGGACAAGAAGCTGACAACCCTGGCAGATCTCTTCAGACCTCCCATTGACCTGATGCACAAAGGCAGCTTTGAAACGGTGAGGGCTCACCTTTGGATGCAGATCCTTCCTTGCAGGGTGGCTGGGGAGGGTGTCAGCATGGATCCTGGCTGGACAATCAGAAGGTTGCAGAAGACTGGGCAGTGATAAATATTTGATGGACTGCAGATGGGAGTGTTGGGGATGCACTGAAGGACTTCACTGCTGGTGGTGTCACCTGGAATGGACCCAGAAGGATCATCTCATGGGTGATGTCCCACTCCTGACCATGCAGCCCACACTGATTTATGTTTCAATATCAGTGTGGCAAATCACACATGGTGACATACTTCAGTGAGCAAGGGAGGCTGGGCAGAAGGGGAAAATGGCATCCCTTGAGCTATCTCTGTAGAGAATACAGAAAAAGCTGCAGTAAGATTGCCTTGGATAGGTGAGGGAGGACTTTGCAAGGGGCAGTGTGGTTTGCAGCACAGCCCTGCTGAGAAGCTCAGGTGGAGTTAACACGGCTGAGTGGCCTCTGATACCTGAGTGAGTAAAAGTATTTGAATGTGGCTTTGCCATCAAGCCACAGCTTCATTCTCAGTGGAGGTGTTGCTCTTGTATAAAATCACAGTGGTTGTCTCTTACTTCTGGTGGTGCTAGGGAAAGTATCCCAGAGATCCAGGACACTGTCAGCTTTAAACACTCTCAGGTGTCACCTTCCCTGACTGTGTAGGGGTGTGTGGATCTATTCCTAAATTGTTATGATGTGGATCAATGACTGAACTAATGATTAGAGAACATGCAGATTGGTATATATTTTTAATTTTTGAGTCCGTAATTTCCAGATATTCTTCAGAAATTCCACTTAGTACTGAACTTTCTCCTGGTCATCTTTGAATACATGAGATTGATGATGGTGATGATCATTATTTTTACTGCATGAGAATGCAAAGTAATGATTAAATGCTGCAATAGAGATGTTGAAGAACTGACTGCACAAGTCTGCACAACTGACTGACCAAACAGAAATATTATTTACCTTGTTTTCACATGTGCCTTGACTGCTGTGCACAAGTACTGCAGCACTGCTGGAGACCTTTTGGTGAAACCATGTGCCTTTTTGGAGTCTCCAGCTCTCATCCCATTACCCTCCTCTCCTTTCATGCTTCCCGAGTCAATGAGGATCAGTTGCCTTGTCACTAATCCCTGTGTTCTGAGGGTGCCCTCCACAGTCTCTTTAACAGAATTCCAGCTGTGAAAGGATGCTGGTAGAGAGCAGCAGTGTCCACCTTGGGAAGGAGTTTGGTGCAGTGGGAGCAGCCTGAAGCAGTTGGTGCTGAGGTGTCCCTGCCTTCTGACCTGTGGTGCAGGGTTTACTTTAAAAGATGTGTCAGGGCTTCCAGCTGATGGTACTTGCAGAGCGTGGGGTTCAGAGCTGCTGATGAAACCAGCAAATGTGTGGTTAAAGGCACCAGTAAGGGAATCCACATGGCAACAACCAGTGCTGCTGCAGGAGAGGTCAGTGAGTGCCCTCTGAGCTCTGCTGTGGCATTGGAGATGGGTGCCTGTCTTTCCTTGGGTCTTGCTGGAAACATATGAAGACTTTAGCAGTGTTGTTTGTGGCATCTGTCACAGTCAAAAATAGTGTCAGAGAGTGAAATAACTCATGGATTTGCTTGTCCTAAAGTCCCTGCATTCTTATTTAGTCTTGAAAGGTAATGTAAAAAAGGGGGTGGGCTGGGGTTGGAAAAGGGGTTTGTGTGTCCTCACCTTGCCCTGTTCTGTGCAGTACTGCACCCTAAAGACCTGCACACTTTCTGGTGTTGGCACTCACCTTGCTGTGTTCTTGTACAGTTCCTTGTCCAGGGGGATACCCTTCATTTCATACTGATGCTCCTCAACTTCATTGCAATATAACTCTTCACACCTTGTCACTGTGTTGACATTTCCCTTTGCATTTTACCTTTTCTGACTGCAAACTGCTTCAGCCTGGGACAGTGTCGGGCCTCAGTGACCACAGGCTCTCAAAATTCATCTCTAGCAAGCTGCTGTTGGCTTCTCCCTTCTCTGTATGCTGAGATAAATGGACATAAACCATATGATAAACCAGAGATGCTCATCACATTCCAGTGTATCAAAGATTAAATACTGTCACCGTGATGCTCTTGTAGCCAAGCTTTGATCTAAGTGGGGTTTTCTTTCCAAGGTTAGTGTGTGGGGTGTTCCAGCCTCTGGAGGGGCATACAGAAACACTCTGCTGGGGTTGAGCCATGTACATTTATCAGAGAATAATTTAGAATTTAGGGCTTTGCTGGCAGGAGTGGTGACATCTGACCTTATGTATCTTTGTCACTCATCAGCTGTTGCTGCTCTTTGAGTACTTGGAGGTTGGTTTTTGAGAGTAAGTACATGTAATTATCTTTAGTTTTCCCCAAGAAACCTCACTTTTCTTCAGTTACAAAGAAACTTTGTTACCAGTAAGGCACAAAAAGTTGCTGTTTCATTTTAACTCAGTAATACTAACTTTAGGAATAGGTGTGGTTAACTTAATGGCAGAAGAAATTTCAAGAGTTGAATGACATTGTTTGGGGTATTTTTTACCTGCTATATATGAAAAAGCATTGTGCTTCACATGCAGAACAGTTTATGATCACTGTACTTGTAAAGTTCAGTGTGTGACTGACTAAACCAGAGTTCTCCCATTAATGTGCAATTTCTTGGGAATAAATCACTCAAGCAGAATAAATAAATTGCCCACCAAACATGTCTGATAGAGTGGTTTTGTTCTCATCTCAAACTGCTTTCAAGAATTGCTGGTATTCTCTCTGCATGCCTGTGATGTGAGAGATGATTGAATTTGGGGAGGACACACCAAATTGACTTAGTTTGCACTTCTTGTTGTGGGCAGAGGTGGTTCTGGTGTGTGCAGTTCTGTGCTTAACACTCAGTAGGGTTTCAGTGAAGTGACTGAATGTCACATTGAAGAGTTTCAAGTCTGTCTATATGATTTTTTTTTCCCATTTAACAATTCCCTTTTTAAGCTGCTCCCTGCTTTACAGCTGAGACTGAGGGGTTTTTTGTTTCTACTTATAAACAGCAATAATTTGGAAGCTGATCTGGTCACTGTATTCAAATGGAGCAATTACCTGTCCATAAGGTGTTTCTAGTCTGGTTTGGGTCAGCACAGCTGCAGGTACAGCTGTGGCTCAGGAGTGGCTGGGTGCTGAAAGGATCTGTGCCCTGCCCCAGGTGGGAAGGAGAAGTGTGGCCCAAATAGGAGATTTCTTGTTTGATAAAGTCCTGCTCTGACTCTCTGTCAGCTGTTATCTTCCACACTGAGTCACACACATGGCCAGAGGGTCACAAGGTGCTGGCTCCACTTCCTTCTTCTCTCTGCTGCCTTGAAAGGATTGCATTTCAGCAAGACTGAGCCAGCAGGAACCACCCCAATATTTTTAAACCATACATGTTCAGAGAAGTCAAATGAGAGGAAAATATACTTTTAGTAGTGCAGGAGCCAGAGTTACACAGGGAGATCCAGCACTGAGCTTAAACCAAGACTTGTCTCACCAAGTTTGCTGCCTTAAGTGGTAATGATGAAATATGTGACTGGACAGAAAGGGTAAAGGCACACTTGGGACAGACTGGATTGTTTGTGTTGGTTTTTGCATCTGGGCTCCACTGGCTCTGCTCTCAAAGAGTGGCTGTCCTGTACTGCCCTGTCTGTGGGCTCTGTAAGTGACTTTATACCTCGAAGAAGGAGGGGAATGGGAAACAGAGGATCTAAATCCATCAGATCCCAGTCTTTGGGATGCACAAGCCAGCTCTTGAGCCTTCCCTTGTTGCCTTGTCACTTACCAAAATGACCCTAATATAACATAATATAATCTCCAAATCCACAGTGTTTCTTCTCCTCACACTCTTGTCCTTCCACCCCCTCAGAAGAACCCCTGGAGCTGTGTAAGAACTGTGTGTGTGAGATAGCAGCAGTTTAACTGTGTCCTCTTAAATGTTAAATCCAAAGCTTGCTTTTAGAAGGAAGCTAAAAGTAGTTTCAAAAGCTCTGCCTGTTCTGCAGGTGGAAAGCCAGTTTTGCAAATTTTCTCCGTGGAATTTCCAGCTTGCATCCTTCCAAGGCCCTCAGCTGGACAGACAGAGGAGAAGTAGAACCAGAGGTTTTCACTAATATTAAAAGATATACAGAGTGAGGGTAGAAGAGTGAGATGCACTTCCCAGCTTCTAGTTACATATTTTTGGGAGTGTTCTTTTAACAGACTACATGAGAACACAGGACTAAGGCAATCCATAAGGATTTTTGTTCCCTTTAAACTTGGGCAGTCCCTCTAGACCTCAAACTGGTTTCTTAGAATTATTTCTCAAAATGCACAGTTAGCCCAGAACGAATCCTTTAAATAAAAGCATGACAATTATATTTAAGACCCTTGCCAGTTATTTAGGTGTCACCTTCCCCACTTTTCTCACCTGGTGACCTGGATTCTGGCAGTGTAAGTTAGTGGTAAGTAGTTAGTGTGAGGCCCCTGTTGGGAATAGGACTGTTCCATGCTTCTACCTTCATTTTTTTCCTTTGAGTAATACAAAAGCTGCCTCTGCAGGGCACTTGGCCACACAGACTGACTTTGTAGGCTGAGGTTCTTGCCTTGGTGAAGCTGAGTGTGTGGGGTTCACATGTCTGTCTGTCACACAGTGGACAGGCAGACTGTTCCAAACTGCACTGGCTAAAATTCATTTCAAAAGTAAAAACTTTGGTTTGGGGAACAAAGTAGTGCCCAAACAGCAAAATCTTGCATAACATCCTGATTCCCCTGAATTTTTTTGTCCTTTGAATTCCTTAACAGTAAACTACCAGCAGGATGGTGAGCGTAACTTTTAAATTATTTTTTTTTTAAAGCAAAGAGAGTTCCTATGCCAGTTCCAGTCTTTCCAGGTGATAAGAGCATTCCTGCTGTTGATCTAGCCCTCTTTTTTTCAACAGGTATGACAGTTCAGCGATCAGAATTACATTCTTGATCAAACTCCTACCATTAACTTGCAACCAAGCAATCAGACAGTGCCAGCTTTGTGACTCAAACCAGTAAGATTTCTTCCTGCGCCTTCTGTCTCCCTCCCCACTTGCAGTCTGGATAAGCAGCATCACAAAAGGATGCCTAATTCGGCAGTTGGACAGTCACAGAGTAACTCAAACCTTGGAGAGAAAAAGAGAACACGCAGAGAAGGGGTCCTGTCCAATCCATGCAAGTCCTCTGTCAATTATGCAGCCTACTTCACTAGATGGTCCACGGGTGTATCTTTAGACTGAGCAGGTCTTTGTTGTCAGATCAGTGGGACTGAGCACACTTTCTCTGAATAAATACTTTATTCAGCATCGCCATGTGTGTCCCCCGCTCCGAGTTGCTTTTCCCACCCTGTGCTTGGCTTGTTGGAATCCAGCAGCTCTGTTCATCGGTGTGATTCTGTAATTCAACCAGGCTCATTTAAAGCAGATCCTTCAGCCCTGCCTTCTGTTTTGTGGGTGCCTTTTCACTAGCTCTGTCCATCCTCCTCACTGTGAAGGGGTTTGGTGGAAGGTCTGGCAGTGGTAGAAGCCATCTCTGATCATTGCTGGCATCGGTGGTGTCTGGCCCTTCAGCCTGATCTAACCAAGCTTTTCCTTCTGCTTCCAGGCCAAGGAGTGTGGTCAGATGCAGAACAAGTGGCTCATGATAAACATTCAGAACGTGCAAGATTTTGCCTGCCAGTGCCTCAACCGTGACGTCTGGAGCAACGAGGCTGTGAAGAACATCATCCGGGACCACTTCATCTTCTGGCAGGTGGGAAATTGCCTGGGCATGGATGTGTGGGTAACTTGGTGCCTTGGTAGATGGGACAGTGGGGAAAAAAATTGATTTTTTTGGAAAGGATGGCATTCTCTTGGCTAGCCTGCAGAAAAGATGTATTTCTTTTACAAAATACATTGCATTTTGCAAAATAAATTACATTACATAAGCTGAGTTAGGCTGGAGGTTGGATGCCTCAGTCCCCTCCATCACAAAATCACAGGGTGGATCAGGGTGAGCGTGACCTTAAAGCTCATCTTACATTTCCTTAAACTACATTACATTTTCTTAAACTATGTTACATTTTCTTAAACTACATACACTCCCTCCAGAAAAGATAGAGTGTACATAGTTTATGGATAGAAATGTAATTCATGGGTATGCATTTGAAGCTATAAACTGCCTTTCACTTGTGCAATCAAGATGTTACCAGTAGTTTCTAATACATGGAGAGCTAGAGGCTTAATTCCAGCTTGTCAGAGTTACTGAGAGCTGTGTGCACCATTTGCAGTTTCTGTTGTAGAAGAGAGGAAAACTGTGCATTTTCAAGGTACACTTTGTTTGTGTTCCCTCTCCAGCCACTAATCTGCCCAGTTTTGTTGTAGGTGTACCACGACAGCGAGGAAGGACAGCGGTACATACAGTTTTATAAATTAGCAGACTTCCCTTATGTCTCCATCCTGGATCCCAGGACAGGTAAGACAAGTGGCAGCTGCTTGCCTGGAGTTATCCCATGGGAAGGACTGACAGTTGTAGCCTGGAATACCTTCCACTGCAGTTGGTGTTACATTTGGCTGAAGAATCTCTTCAGGACCTGAAGGACTGACTCAGCATGTTCCCAGAGGAGCTAAGGGAATAAAACACTCCAAACTTGCAGAAATTTTGTATTTGAAGCTTAGCAAATATTTTGCTTAGAAAGTGAAAATAGTTCCATCTGGTGGAAAAACTCTGAATTCTTTTTTTAAGTCTTTCAAAAGCTTCTTGAAATCATGTGATGAATAACTACAGTATTTGTAAGTGCTACATGAATCTGCATTCTGCTCCTCCCACAGAGCTTTGTGAGACTCAGCAATGACTTTAAATTGCATCTTCATTTTGAAATATCATTTCGGCTTCAAGTTTCTGGGGTTTTTTGACTGATTTTTACCTGAACAATCAAACTTCTCCCTCCAGCTCTTTCAAAATTACTGGTTTTTCTTTTGTATCCAGCAGCTTCTTTTATCATCATATAATGCAGCTGCCTGGTTATATAATGTTGGTCTGGTCTCCTGTTTCTAAGAACTGAAGAGATAGTGTCTGTGATCAGAGCTGAGACCTCTTTGTAGCTGACTTAAACCACCCAAAAATACACGTTTTCAAATGTTGCAACTAAAGTTAGAATGCTCTTCTTAGCACTTTACTTCTGGGAGCAAATGCTGTTGGAATCAACTAAGCAAGAGTGGAGAAATGCTTCTTCATCAACTCAGTGGCTTGGTGTTTATTTATTCGAGGCCAGATTCACCATTCTGTGCCCACATTCCTGTAGATAAAAAGAAAAGAATGGAAGTAAACTGTGTCTGTATCCATGTCTGTCCCTTTTCAAGGGAGTGGAAGGAGGAAGCTCCATAATTATCAGGTGGTAGCCCGTGGGAAGCTGCAGTTCCTCAAATAAGGACTGTAGCAGCAGTGAGTTGGTGTGTTTGACCACTAAACTGCAGCGTTTTGCTGAGATTTTGTTTGATGCCACCTTTTGTTCCCTAGGCCAGAAGCTCGTGGAGTGGCACCAGTTGGATGTGACTTCTTTCTTGGACCAAGTGACCGGGTTCCTGAGCGAGCACGGCCAGCTGGACGGCCACTCCAGCAGCCCTCCCCAGAAATGCTCCCGCTCAGTAAGTGTGGGAGGCCCTTTGGGAGGGCTGGGGACACCTGAAGGAACAGGCTGACCTGTGCTTAGCCAGCTCTCCTGATTTCCCAGACAGACTCAATGAGTTAGTGCAAGGGCGTGCAGAAATTCAGCGTGCCAGGGAATGCCTTCTCCCAGGGTCACTGGTTGTGCTTTTGGCACTTGGTTTGGATTTAGCAGTCAGAGTGTGAAAGGAATATTGATTACTCCATGCAGAACTCCAAGGGGAAACTATTAAGTAATTACAGCACGCCTAGCTTTCCTGCTGTGTGTTCCTGACAGGTTTAGTGGCTTCCCTTCTGGAAGACTGATGTCCCTTTGGTTTGCAGTACATCCTTGAAGGCAGTTGTGATGTGTGTGTTGTCTGCATCCCACAGGAGAGTCTCATCGATGCCAGTGAGGACAGCCAGCTGGAAGCTGCCATCAGAGCCTCGCTCCAGGAGACACATTTTGATTCCTCTCAGGCCAAGCAGGAGAGCCGGTCGGACGAGGAGTCGGAGTCGGAGCTTTTCTCTGGAAGCGAAGAGTTCATTTCTGTTTGCGGCTCGGAGGAGGAGGAGGAGGCGGAGATTCCAGCCAAGCTGAGGAAGTCTCCACACAAGGACTTGGGGTATAAAAAAGAGGAGAGCAGGAGGCCTCAGCCTGAGCCCTCTGCAAGGACTGAGCCTGGGACAACATCAAACCACAGAGTCCTGCCCTGCATCGACGCGGGGGCGTTGGAGGAGTCACCTGACAAGCCTGAAAGTACCTTCCGGGGCCTGGACGTGAATGGTAAGTGCCCATTTCTTATGGCTTTTGTTGTGGCTTTCTTGCCTGAAACTGTTCATAGGCTGCCAAGCCTGGTTTTGTCCCTGCTTTTAAAAATGCCTTCTGATTTCCTCCCTCCTTGCCAGCAGACATGTGAGAGATTCACCAGCAGCACCACTTGGGCACAGCAGGGCCCCAGCCTGCACAGCCCTCTGTGTCCCTGAGCTCGTGTCTTGCCCAGGAGTAAAGTCCACTCTGGTGTAACACAGGTGCAGTGAGCCCTGGGCATGCTGGCTGGGGTCAGTCACTGCTGCTTTGGAGGAGTCCTGAGCCTGATGTGTGTGTTTTGAGCACTGTGGTAGAAATTTATCTCTACAGGACTGGAACCTTGTGTTTGTCTCCAATCCCTCACCCTGCTGTGCTGTCCCACCCAAAATCTACACAGGAGCTCAACTCAGGTGTTAACTTGTGGTAACTTCCTTTGTGTAGGACCAAAGGCACAGTTGATGCTGAGGTATCCAGATGGAAAGAGGGAACAAGTTTCACTGCCTGAACAAGCTAAACTTCTGGTGAGTGGAGTTAATGGGAATACTTGTCTGAGTAGAGGAAAGAGGAAACTGGAGAATTTCTGTGCCTGGGGTGACACTGTTGAAATTTGATCTGTTGGGAGAGCTGTATCCAGGAAGTGCTTGCAGTGTGTTCCATGTCATTCCTCTCTGATAACTCCTGGCTCTGTGTGTCTCCACTGCAGCTTGGGTTTTGTGTACACTCCAGTGTCTTCCTCAATCCCCACACTGCTCATTCCCATTATAAAATGACTCTAAATGGCTTTTGCATTAATTGTTAATTACCATAAAATGCTCTCAGCTTTCTCGTTTCTGGGGCTTTGTTTCTAAAAGGAGTTGGTTCCCATGGTAAAATCAAAGGCAAAATTAATTTTCATTCTCCATCTCTCCCATCATACTTCCACTCTCCCTTCTGGACATGGATGTTGGAGCAGACTTTGGAGGAAGTTCTCCCAAAGCTAATTTATTACAGTATTATTTAATTACTGTGCCTCAGGTGCACATCTCAACTGTGCTTTGGGTCCTTACCTTGGAGAAGTCCATGTGAATGGCATTTCCATCAAAGTTTTGCAGGTGCTTACCTGGAGCAGAGTGTAAAGAGGTTCTGTTTGCCATGACAGGACACATTGGCCAGTTAAGCTCATTTAAATGTAATCAATCTAACAGCTGGAGTCATAGGGAAGGCAAAATCACACCTCATCAGAAGGATTTTGTGTAGATTTGGGAGAAAAGTGTCCTGTCTCTTACAGAAAATGGGGCTGTTGCTATTGCCTAGCCAGCAGCTGTAGGAATGTGCAGTATCCTCAGCTCATGTTCTTATCCTTGACTCTCCTGCTTGAAAATAAAAGGGAAAAAATGCTTGACTGCTTTTTGAATGCAGCTTGTTAAGTAATTTTGCATGTATTATTAAACATGTAGCACTTTTGACTACTTAAGCAATGCATTTAGGCAGTACAAAAGTGTAATATTAAAATATCCCTGATAATCCTGACTTTTGGGTTGGCTCCTTTTATGGACTGTGGAAGTTAAAAGAAATTTATCTCAGCATTTGATTTCCCTTCTGCTCTACAGTCAGCAGAGGAATTTAGCTGAGTCAAGGTTTGTGGGTAAAGACATCTTTTGGTTGCAGAGCTGAGTGTTTGTGCTTGTCTCATGTGGTCTCCTGGAGCCTTTCAGTCAGATCCAGATTGAGTCTCAGGTGTTTCTTTGTGAGCATCATTTCCATTCTGATTTTTTTCAACCTTTAGTTGCTTCCATTTTAAAGTTGGCCAGAACTAGCAAAAGAAATTGCTTAAGGAGACAGAGTCACTTCAGGAGTTTTAACTGATGATACTCCCCAATTGGTTTTAAAAATGTTTTATTTTTAATCATAGTGTTGTTATTGATGAAGCACTGGCTTCTTTACACACATTATTTCCAAGAGGTGCTTAAGCTTCCAATATTACCATGATGCCCTTTCTTCCCCTCAAGAAAAAAAAAGAAAAGGCAACACTGCCTCACTGCCTTTTTACAGAAGCTGTTGCTCATTGTGTGCAAATTAAGTTGACTTTACTCTGTTCAGCAGCTCAGCCCATCCTCCACATCCTGAATCCCTCTGGTTTGCCAAGTGTTTCAGGTGTGCAGGAAAGACTGGCCTGTGAAGGGACAGGGAGGGATGTGGGCAGGAAACTTGACTGAATATTTAATTTCAGTGGTTTGTAAGGGAATTTTGATCGTCTTCGTTGCCTGAAAAGGAAATCTTCTCATTCCTTGCATTGCCCATCTGACACAGGCACCAGTCCAGGTAAAGGAGGATGTTGGGGCACAGTCTCCTCCTGCCAAAGGAGTGTGGATTTTGATGAATTTGTAAGGAACTTCTGTGCTGGTACTTGCCTGGCTGTTCTGCATCCACCAAACCTTGGAAAAGCCCAGGTTGAAAAGAATCCCTGGAGATCTCCTGCATCTGCTCAAAGCAGGGCTGTAGCTGAGCTTGTCCAGAGCCCTCTCAAGCTGAGTTAGGCTGGAGGTTGGGTGCCTCATTCCACCCCCTGCCACGCCCAGGGACACCTTCCACCTTCCCAGGGTGCTCCAAGCCCCCCCAACCTGGCCTTGGACACTTCCAGGGATGGGGCAGCCACAGCTTCTCTGGGCAACTGTGCCAAAAGTGAATTACTGGCATGAGTAAATCACTAAAACAATGTGAACAGTGTTGATAGGACCCCCTGATTTTTTCACACTTTGTTTTACTTACAAATTATCTTTTCTTCCTCTCTTACAAAAGCTTCTCCTGCCCACATCTTGCTCTGTTGCCCAATCCTCTTTTCTTCTGCCAGTGCCCAGTTCTCTGCCCCTCTCTGTGCTTTAGGTTCCCAGCTTTAGGTGCTGTGTTTCCTGGTGAACTTGGGAAATCTCACCACAGCACAGACATGGACTCTTCCTGACATGCCTGTTTCTTGGGATGTGAGCCCCTCATCCCAGTGCTTTGTATTCTGCCCCAGTTGCATCTGTAGGGAGAGAAGCCAGTGAATTGAAAATATCTTTAAAAATCCAAAATCGAACAACCCCAAAATCTCCAGCTTATTGAAGGCTAGAAAAAAATAATTAATAAAATTTCTGCATTTATTTTGGTCAATGCTACCTCACCAAAACACTTCTTTGATTGCTTTTAGCTTTAGGGTAAGGGCAATATCTGATAAACAAATGAGGGGGCTTCTCTTTTGGGCTATTTAAGGCTTTTTTTTTCAGATTCTGTTTCACTGTGACTTGGATGTGTGGTGTGGAATTCAGCTCTCTTGCATGAATGCACTATTAACTATAGTTTTATGTGTGGTTTACCTTGTGTGTGTAAAGAATCAGTTAGGTAAGGGGTCACTGGTAATCAGTTTTTGTGATTAATCATACCAAATTAAATGTTAACGTAAAAGAGGGTCTGTACTCCATGCAAAATTTCCAAATTTTAAAGTGTTCTTTGATTACAAACTTCCTTTTTAAAGGAAAACAGGAATGTTTTTTTTTACATTGTGCATTCTGTGACAGTGGTTTGCCTTCCTCCCTCCCCAGGCTCTTGTGAAACACGTCCAGTCCAAAGGATACCCCAACGAACGCTTCGAACTGCTCACCAACTTCCCTCGGAGGAAACTCTCCCACCTGGACTATGAGATCACGTTACAGGAGGCAGGCCTGTGTCCTCAAGAGACTGTCTTTGTGCAGGAAAGGAATTAGCACTGTGGCCTGAGCTCTCCCAGCCTTCCTCCCTCTCCTCTTTGCCTGGGACAAGAGTCGTTCAATATGCAGTTAAGGGTCGTGGGATTGCAGTGCTGGAATCAGGCAGCTGGCTGGCCCTTCCTTCTCCCTCCTCCTCTCTCTCCCTCCCTTCTCCTGCTCTAGTGACCAAAAGAGAGTGCTCAGAGTTTTATTTTCTTCCTCAGCTGCAGAGAGCATTGGGAAGAACATCTTTCCTCTGCTTTCCTGGAATAAAGTAAAACAGTGATCTGTGTATCCAGCATGCTGGAGCTTGGAGTGGCCATAATACACAAACCCTTCTCGCTGCTATTCTTAAATCTGTTTTGTTTAATTTATTTTTGAAAAGAGTGTGTGATAAGGCACGGAGGCATCTCTGTAAGGAGAGAGCATAACCTTCAGGACAGTCTTTCCTTTGTTTGGATTCCCTACACAGAAGGTCTCCATTAACCTTCCAGCCTTCTCTTGTCCAACACTGAGGTTTTGGAAAGGAGTTGGGTTGAGCCATGGTAAAATACTCTGCCCCATCTAATTCAAAGGCTTCTAGATTGCCTGCATGTTTTCCTCCTGCTTTGAATTGCCAGTGGACATTGTAAAAAAACCAACCAATCCCCCAGAAATCCAACTATGCACCATATGGGATTGACTGCTTGGCCCAGAGGGGGAAAGCTGTGAGTCCAGAGCTGGAGCAGAGCCAGCTCCTTCATGGGAGTGGGTGGGTTATCCATGTTCTCTTCCCAGCATCCTCAAAGTGTCTCCTTACTTGCTCTCAGGATTTTGCAAATGACAAGGGTCCTGTAAAGGTTTTGGATTCTCGGAAAACACCTGCCACAGAGACCTGACAGTCAGTTGACTTTTTTCCTTGGCACAGTGGTTGGTTTTTCTGGAAGTGAGTGGCTTTACAGGGGTTTTACAGCACTGACAGCATTGAGCATCAATTAATGCTTCATAAAACACTTCCCAGCCTGGTGGCTTGAATTCCCTGGGAGGATCTTTGTTCTATTTCCATGTTCATCTACTGCCACTTACCTATAAATTTGGAGGGCTACATGGAAAGCTGCTCCCTGGTGCAGGCTGTCCTTTCAGCTCTGGAAGCTGGCACCACAAGTCAGTGCCCTGGTTTTCCTCCAGTGTCTTCTCTAGACATGGAGCTGTTGGTCAGTTGGTATTTCAGCAGATGTTCCAGTGGGACAGGAGTTACCTGGCACAGCCCTCAGCACAGTCTGGTGCATTTGTGTATTTACAACTAAAAACTCAGTTTAACATGGTCTTCAATCACTGAGAAGAAAGGCACATGGGACCTGGATAACTGCTGACTTTTTCTGCCACTCTCAGATGATTGTCCTTGTTAAACACTTTAGTAGTCAGAAATTTACATATTCCAGTTTTTCAAGATATTTTGCCTTTGATTTCATACTAGCATCTGTACTTTGGGATGCAAGAAATCACAGAAAATGTCGGGCATTCCCCATGAAAACTTCAGCTCACAGCTGTCTCCTGCTGCTAATTGAGGTTTGACATGTAATCATGCAATTGTACAAATTGATTTCCCTTTCTGCTGCAGGATGTAGTGTCAGGAAAGCAGAGTCTCATCTCAGTTTCCTGATCAGTGCTTGGTGTGACACCAGATCAGTCATCCTTGGTTTGTAAAGACCCCCAGGTGTGGAGGCTGCTCCCAGCACAGGGGAGTGAGGGGATGTCTTTTGTTTGGCCTGGGAAGCAGCAGTGGCACCTCTAGGCTGAAGGATCCTTTAGTTTCTGGATATCCAGGTCCCTAACTCATGTTTCCATGTAGACCTAAAGCTTCCTGAAGCAGCTCCAGCTGTCTGGTTGGGATAACAAGGTGTGGTTTATTGGCACCTTCCCTCCCCTGCCCCTCCCAGGCCTGCTCCTGTGTGTGGGGCTGAGCTGAGCTTTGATGAGACCAGGAATTGCTCAGACAGGGGAAAGAAGATAGGGAAGTTGAACATTTACACTGAAAATGGCATTTTCTCATGGTTTCTAGAGTTGTTCTGTTCCAGGAGATTGTGATCCTGGATGGGTTTTTTCTATCACCTTTCTTTTGCTTTGCTTTGAGAGCAAGAAACAGAAAAAAAAATTTAAGGAATATGTATCCTTGCACATAGCTCTTCTCTTTGTTCATTCCCCTCTCTCTCCTTCCCAACCCAGACAAACCCAGTGCTACACATCAGCTGTGCTGTGGGGGCTGAAAGCTGATGAGAAACTGCACCCACCAGGCTACAACCTCTCCAGCTCTGCATCCCTTTGGAGGAATGTGCTTTGCTGGCCTGAGGAATGTGGCTGAAAGCACAAATCAAGTCCTGCCTGGGACAGCTCCTGGCAGTGAAGGTGATGGCTTGGGCAATGTTTAAAGAGCCTTTAAACAGTCACTTCTAGATGTGAAATCCAAAGCTCAAGTTGCCTTTGCTGGAAAAAATGTGTTAGATTTGATTGGGAAATGCAATGTTGAGCTGTAAAGGACAAAGGAAAGCAATCCTTCAAAAGTTGTGGTTTGTGGCTTCCTGTGGGTGTCACTGGGTCAGGATTTGCATGTGGTGCTGCAAGAGCTGCTGGGGGTGAAAGAGCAGCAGTGCATGCAGGCACTGGAGGTTTTTCTGACTGGAGAACTGGTCAGGGCTGTCATGTTTGGAGCTGGAGCTCCTTGCTGCTGGTTGATGTTCCCTTTGCCTGTGCTCTCCATCTAACACAGCTTCATTTTGGGGTGGAATGTCCAGTAGTCCCAGTCACAGCCAGGATCCTGGAACAGAAGGTGAAACGAGTTCTGGCTTTCCCTGCCAGGTGCAGCACATTTACACCCCACTGCAGAGGCCCACAGAAGGATTTTGGATCTTTCTGATGCTGCATGCTCTTAAGTGAAGCTGATTGACCAGCCTCAACCTCACAGCATTCCCCACTGACCTAAAAAGAGCAGGTAGAGGCTGGGCCAGACATTTCTGGCCATACTTGTGTTACTTTCCTTAGGCTTTGAACTAAGGTTTTTTATGATTTCTGACATTCATGGACTGCAGTGCATTGCTTTTCCTGGTAAATCAGTTCAGTTAACACCACTGATCTTAGAGGAGTGTCCAGGTCTGCAGGGAGCCTTGTACAATACAGTTGTCTGTAAAGGGCATCCAAATGTACTATTATTCCTAAGTAGATCTAAACAGGATTTTTTTCCATCAGCTCTTCCCAGAGCTCCCTGACCTTCTCCTCACTGTTAGGGGGAAGTGACACCTCTCCTTTGTCCAGCTTGTGTTTCACAAGGTCCACGTCCCTCAGAGCTGATTTGTACACGCAGCTTGCCCTGGCACTGGTGCTGTGGTTTGTACCTCTGCAGAAACTGAGTTTGGTGCAGGTTTTAGTAACTCAGTCTCTCTGCTGAAGGGTCTCAAATTCCTGTTCCTGTCAGAGCACTGGGCTTCTTCACTGGGCTAAACAAGGGCTAAATTAAAACCAGTTTCTTTTGGGGGCAAGGCAGCATTTGGGCTGTTTGTCAGGTAGAAAATGCTGCAGAGATGCTTGAAATGTGGTTTTTTGGTAAACCAAATAAAAGTGAAATATGAACATAGGGACCTGTGTAGGAATGTCCATGTGGGTGGGAAGATCTGTGTCATTTCAGGGCCTCATCACTTCATTTTTATTCCTCTTTAGTTTGTATTAAATGTCACTGCTTTCTTCTGGTTTAATCCCTGTTTAGTGAAGTTTATAAAACAGGTAGTCTGGTGTTCCAAGAGGAGAAGGGATGGCAGAGATTTCCTTTAGGTGGGTGAAGTGCAAAGTCGCTGTCCTTAAGGACTGGCTGTGCCTTGTCTGGCTGTTCCCATAGGCTCAAATCCAGCCTCTGCTCTCCCTCACCCTTTCTATTTATTTATTTTCACAAGTGATTTTCTATAAATGGAACAGCTCCTGTTTCAAAGACAAAACAAGCTGATGCCGAGCCCTGTGCTGGCTGCCTTGTTGGAAATACCCACAGGCCTGTGTGGATTTGGAGCTGGTGAGGTTCATGGATGCCCTTTCTGTGCTTTTATTCCTGTCTCCTCTTGTCCTTGGGGTGCTCGGTGTCTGTGCACTCCCAACAAACAGAGCCATAAGTATTTACACACGCAGGGGTTCAGTCAGAGACTGCTGCACCTGCCAGCACTGCCTCAACCTGCCTTGGGTTGTCCACTGTGTTCCATGGGCACCTTGTGGGTGAGGACGGAAATTCGGGGTTTGGTCACTGGCTGCTCGCTGGGAGTGTCTGCAATGCAGAGAAAAGTCACTTTGTAACTGCTTGTGAAACGGTCCCAGATGGAAGGTGTGGAACTGAAACTGTGGAGCAGGGGATGAGGTGCTATTTTATAGACCAGATTTATATGAAGAACATCTGAGTAATACTCAGAGACACCAGACTCTAGGACAGATGATTTTTTAAAAACGAGGCTGTTTCCTGGAACTGGGGAACATCCAGTTTCTAAGGGACAGCTTTTCACAACGGTCACTTTCTTCAATAATGGCAACTTCACATGGGAGGAGGGAGAGGATTGATTTGGAAGTTTTCAGCTCACTGTGCTGGGAGGGACCAAACTCAAGGAAACCTCTGATCTATATACACAACTGCTGCATTTTTTATAAATATATGTAAATGTCCTATTGTAATATTTGATCCTGGAAATAAAACAAACAGTTTTCAGTAGCTTTCTTCAGTTCTTGATTTTTTGGGGTTGGGGTTTACTTGTTGGTTTAGTTCTAATGGAAGTCTGTGCCTGTGTTCTATGGGGAGTTCCTGAGCTTTTCCTTAAGGATACTGGGGTAGAAGGATAAGGAGCTGTTGATGACAGCACTGCCCAAGAAAGCTTCAGGCTGTTGTAGAGGATACAAAATCTTGAAGTGAGACAAACTCACAGGATCTTGACAGGAAAAATACCCGTATGAAAACTGTTTAAAGAGGCAGGGCTAGGATTTTCCATCCTTCCCAGTGAAAGAGCAGAGGAAATGGGGCTTTCTATTCTGAACTGTCAGTGTCCTCCTGGTCTAGGTGGTGGCAGGGCAGCCTCTGACTTCTGCAGTTGTGTTTGGGCTCCCTGGGACATTCCTGTTGTGGCCTGGCATGAAATGCTGAGGAGCAGGGGCCCTTCTGGGCCAGGACTTGGCAGGTATAGTGGAGAAGCAAATTAAGAAATCAGTTTGGGATCATCCTCATGTTCCTGACCCTAGGGAGGTCTCCACTGAAACAGTGGAGTTCAACCCCTGCCATGGTCTTGAAGCTGGAAAACTCTGAACTCTTCATGCAGCCTAGGGAAATATTTCCAGTTCCAGCTGAGTCAGGAATGTTTCTACATCAGTCTGCAGGTCAAGGAGCTACAGGGATACCTTGAACTCAAAATACCTCCTGGGTTTAATTTACTTATTTTTCCTTTCTGTAAACTTCCAACTTTTCATGGAGTTGGTTTATCTGAACTGTAAATTTGGGTGACATTTGTAAGCCCTAAAGCGAATGTTGGTGTTTCCTCAGTCAGTTCTATCCACAAATGCCCTGCAGGGCTTCTCTAAGGGGATTTTGGAGAAGTCTTGGCTGACCAGTGGCAGAAATAGATTTGCAGATGCTAAGGAGGGGAGTGGGAGAGACCAGAGGGGTGCTGAACATCTTCCATGCAGGACCGAGGTGGAGGCTGGTTTGGCACAGAACGGTTCCTTCTCACCAGTTCAGCCTCACCTCAGCCTGTCTGGTTCTCCTTGAAGCCAAACCACTCTTGAATCCCAGCCTGCTGTGCAGTTTCCCCAGGCCAAAGGAGTCTGGGGAAGCTCAGGGGAGCAGGGAAGTGGGGGCACCTCCTCAGCAGTGAGGAACCAGCAGGTGGACCTTGCCAAGCTGGAATTGCGTTAGGTGGGACCACGTTTGGCTGCAGCAGGACTGGGTGACTTGGCAGCAAGTTCCTTGCCTGCAACTGCTATGCTGACACTTTCACAGTTGAGCTCTGGTGTGAGAAAGGCAAGCACACAGCTCCTCATGTGCAGGGCTAAAATCAGCCCTCTATTACCTTTATTCTTATAAGGAAAAGATCAGCAATCCAGGAAGGAGTGTCACCCGGATGCTTCACGCTTCCTGGCGTGGGGTTTTCTGTGGGAGATGATGGAGCAGGTCATGTGTGTGGTGGGAACCTCAGATTGCTGTGACGTGGGAAAGGCACAAGATGAGGTTGCAAAACGTTTTCTTCCAGCAGAGTGAAAAACGGGTTCCCCTCTTTCGAAGTAAAAAAAAGAGAGGAAGGAGAACTTGGACTCTGCTTATCCTGCATGCATTGTCTGTCTCCATTTTAGAGACTGGTTTGTGTCATTTAGGGATGAAATGCCCTGAGATTAACTCAGGTGCTGGAGCACGGTGCTGATGATGCCAAGGTCTCAGGTTCAACCCCTACATGGGCCACTCACTTCAGAGCTGAACTCCATGATCCTGCTGGGCCCCTTCCCCCTCAGACTGTTCTGAGATTCTGTGACTAAAACGGGAATTCTTCTGCTGATGCCAGCTCTGATTTTCCTTTCAGAGAGACTGTCAGATAATCTGCTCCTCAGTTTATTTTTGCAAGAGGAATGGAATTGCCTGCTGTAACTGGGCCTCACCCATTCATCTTATCCCATGTGGCTCTTGGAGGGCTCTCAAAACTCTTCTTTTGAGAAGGTTCTTCCTTCTGCCTGCACAGCCCAGGAGCCATTCTTCTCTTTGCTTGTGCCACCTGCAAACCCCCTGCCAACAAAACTGCCCCATTTTTGCCATTTTTGGTGCTACAGTTTCCTTGACTCCTGTTCTCGGACACAGAGGTCATTTGTGTTCTCCTGATCCTGTTCCTGACCTTCTCTGTGGGAATTGGAGTTTCCCTGTTGCACTTTAACCAGGCATGGCAGATAGGAAATGCTGATATCTGATGACTCGTAATAATTAAGATATCCAGAAATAACTTTCCTCTCTCAGGCTTATTACCAAGGCATGAGATCCACACATGCTGGGGATACACTCAGCACCTGAGGAAAAGCTGAGACACCTGTGAAGAAGCAAAGGGTGGGAGGTAGGAGCCAACTGACACACAACAATGTTTATTCTGAAGCTTTTATTGAATTATTAGGGAGGAAAGTATTATCCCAACACATTCACCCCAGGTTGTTCCAGGAGCAGCAGTGTTCACTACTTGGGCACTGGTTGAGATGTGGTAGAAGCCTTAGACTCTGAGGCTGTGCCTGTTTTGGTGAGCTGGGCAGTGTCAGTTCTGAAATGGGGAAGAACGGGGCAGAAGTGCAGCCTCAGCGTTGGCAGGGCTGGCTCATCCAGCCAGTCATCCTTCCTTGGGATGGGGGAGATGCAGGGTCATCATCTGGTGGGCAGCCCTTGCGGGAAGGAGGGGAGGGGAGCACAGCCTGAGGTGTCATAAATAGTCACCCATGGGTGATGCCTCTGGGACAGGGCTCATCCCAGGGCTGGACGCTGCTGCTCTGCGTGGCATCACTCCAGGTAAGCTGGGGAGAGGGGAGAAGTTCCCTGGGCTTTGCTGGAGTCTCTGTGCTCCTGGTCATGGAGATGTGCTGGCAGAAGGGAGTCAAGGGTCCTGACGGGTGCAGGAGCACCTGCCCTTTGGCTTTGCCTCCCCTGCACGGGGGTTTGTCTGTACTGGCTGAGGAGCTGCTTGCTCAGGGGGTGTTTGGAGGGGACAGCACGCTATGGGAGCTTCCCGGGGGAAAGAGACCTCCTGCCATTCCCAGGGAGGGCAGCACTGGAGGGGAAGGAGAGTCCTTGGAGAGGTTGAGGGGAGATGTGCAGAAAGGCTCTGGCTGGTGAGAGCCCAGGCTGTGAGCTCAGAGGAGCAGGAGCTGTTCCAGAAGGTGGTGGGGAGGTGAGACTCAGCAGAGGGTACTCATGGCTGTGGGAGGAAAGAGCCACACACAATCCCAGGACTGCAGCAAGAGCCAGTGGAGCTGGAGAATAGGTAATAATGTTTTCTTAATTGGTTAAGAAATTTAATTGGTTTCAGCATACTCAGACCTATGGTGAGACTAGTGTGTGACAGGGATGGAATTGCTGTTGGATTTGATTGGAGATGTACTTTCACAAGCCCTTGTACAAGGATTTTGCCTCTTTCCTGGCTCCCTCCTGCTCATTGTAAACACTGAAAGCCAAACTGAGCTGTGGTGGGTGGTTGGCTCCCTGCAGGAGCATTTTCATAGAACTTCAGACTGGTTTTGGTTGGCAGGGACCTTAAAGACCATCCTCCCCTGCCATGAGCTGGGACACATTTTGGAAGAGCCAACCCTGCAATCAGATCCTGGGGTTTGGTGTGGGAACACCACTGCCCATTTGGCAAAGAAGTATTCGAATTTCCATTGGAAATTGCCCTCACGTAGGGGCGTGCCAGCAGGGTGGGCTGACACCCCAAAGCATCACCCAGCAGCTCCCACCCACCCACAGCTGTGAGATGTGCTCGGGGTGGGGAAGCCTTGGGGCACTGAGAACCAAACAGAGACCCAAACGCAGCCCTTCCCTCTCCCGCAGGACAGCCATGTGTGTGGGGAGGTGCAGCCGCATCGTGGGGCCCTGCCTGCTGGTGCTGGGCACGCTCTCCATGGCAGCCAGCATCCTCCTGCTCTTCCCGGGCGGAGCATCCACGTTCCTGCTGGAGGGGCACATCGGCAGCCACGCCAAGGCTGTGCCGGGGCTCTGGGGCGGCGGCATCGCCGTGAGTACCGCGGGACGCACCCGTCCTTCCTCCCGGCTCTGCGGCAGGGACAGAGGGACGGAGCAGGGCCGGTGGCTCCCCTTTGTCCCCCAGCTGTGTTTTTGTCCCTGCAGGTGCTGCTGGCAGCGACCCACGTCACGGCGCTGGGGTGGCAGTGCTCGGGCTGCTCGGGCTGCGGCACCCGCCACAACGTGAGCCGGGGCCGGGACCCGGGCTAAAGCAGGGTGGGAGGGATGGGGCCGTGTCCCACCTCCTCCACCCCTGCGGTGGGACACGGCAGGGATCCTCCTCCCCCACGGCCCCACGGTGGATGGTGACGGGTGCCCCCTGTCCCGTGTTGGGTCACAGACCCTTTCTCGTGGTCCCAGGGTGGGATGTGGGGAACAGGTCCTGTGCCGAGGCAGGGTGCTGCTCTCCAGTGGCTCTATGATGGGCCACGGCAGAGTGCCACCTCCCCAGAGGACAGGGCTCCAGTAAGGGCTGGCATGGGCTCTGCAGGTCACTGCCTCTCCCTGCCCACTTCTGCCCATCCCAGCCATGACTCCATCCTCAGCCACAGCCGGGCAGGGGAGTTTCCCCCCTCCCCAACTCTGCTGACGAGCTGCAGCTGCATTCTGGAGCCCCCTGACTGTCTGTGCCCCCGGGTGCTCCCTGCAGGCGTTCATCTCCGTGGTGCTCTCCAAGCTGGCGCTCCTGGGCGCCGCCGCCTGCTTCATCCTCTCGGGGGTGGGGCTGACCAATGGCCCCCTCTGCCTCTACAACACCACCCAGCTCGGCCTCGGGCACGGAGCCCTCTGGGGTTACCCCTTCCTGGATGCCATCGACCAGGGGCCTGATGCCAGGTGAGGGGCTGCCTTGTCAATTTATCGCTAATTAAGTGGTTAATTAAGGTGGTGGGGTAGGTGGGTGGGTGCTTGCTGGTGGTGGGTGATGCAAGAGCCTGGTAGCTCCAGGGATTCTCACCTTCCATGGATTTCCACATGGTGCTTTCCATCTTCATCACCTCTCCCTGACCCTGCTCACGCCCTGGATGAAGGATGGGATGTCTGGAGGATATTGCATGGTGGAAAGTGATGGCACCTCCTCCCCCTTCCTGTCACACAGGGATGAGAACTACCTCTACAACCGGAGAACCTGGAGCATCTGCCTGGAGCCCGAGGGCATCGTGCCCTGGCACGTGGTGCTGTTCTCGCTGCTGCTGCTCCTCAGCGCGGCCGAGATGGTGCTGGCCTTGCTCCAGATCCTCAACGGCTGCCTCGGCTGCCTCTGCGGCCTCTGTGAGGGGAAGTAGGGCCCGGGGGCGCTGCCAGGAGGCTCGGAGGAGGTGTCACCCCGGGTGTCACTTGGCTGCTGGCACACGCCACGGAGAGGGCACAGCAGGAGCTGTGACACCAGCCCGGTGCAAGAGCCCTGTGTGAGATGGACAGAGCCCCCCTGGGGCATGGACAGCCCAGGTGTTGAAGCAGCTGGTGGGGATGATGTGCCAAGGGCTGCTCCTGTGCAGATCCCCTGGCCCAGGCCGTGTCCCTTCCCCTGGGGCTGCAGCTGTTTGGGGTTGGAAGCTCCCCGGTAAGGGATGGAGGTGAGGACCTGGCCTCCAGCATCCCAGCTGGAGCCCAGCAGCTGCCTCAGCCACTCCTTGGGATACTGAGACGAGGCAGAGAACCAATTTTCTAACACAGTTGGAAGCATTAGAAAGCAGGCATTCCTTATCACAGAGCCGGACACATGCAGGATATCTCCTCTAATTGAACGTGTGTTGTGAAATTTCACAGCAGGGTGTTTGTTCCACCATGATCAGACAGATTCATTACAAGGGACTTCCTAGAGAATACAAAAATATTTCTTTTCCTGAACCAATTTACATGCCTCCACCCCTTTCTGGAAGTCCTTTTTTGGTCCTAGAGGGTTGTCTACAGGGGTGGCTGGTGGCTGTACTCACTGAGTGCCCCAGTATTGTGACCTTGCCTTGAACTTCTCTCAGGGCACCAGCTGCTGTTTCTTGTTACATAACTTTCTCACCAAAGTCACCATGGTCCTCATTACCTGTTTCTCCACTGGTTCCAGCTGTGTTTAGCATCCTGGGTGCCTGCTTTTACACCCTTTTATCTCACTTGCTAGTTAGTCTTTAAGTTCTATTTTGCAACTTCAAGGGAACTGAAAGTTTCTATTCTCTGTGTTGTCTGTCATTTGTCAGCCTCCACCCACCCCGGTGGAGACTGAGGCATGGTGGTGTCACAGACTGAAGTGCTGGACACTTTTGTTAATCAGTTCATATTTAGGGCAGTTGGGCTGGTGTTTGTCACCTGCACAGGGCAGGACAGGTGAAGGAGACACGAGGAGCTGAGCTGGGGCACTTGGATGGAGTCGTGCTGGGGGAGGCAGAACTGGGACTGAGGTGTAGCCCCCCAAAGTTCAGCCACAAACAAGTGTCAGGAGCAGCTGCTGCTCATTCCTGAGAGCAGGACCCCATTCCTGTATTCAACACTCTCCACACAACCTTTACAGGGCCCAGAGTGGTCCTTCCCTCAGTGGGAAGGTATTTGCCCCTAGACTGACAAAGGTCAGAGGAGAGCAGTGATGGCCATGGCACATTAAAAAACCAAATCCCAGACCAGATGAAATATTAGCTGGGCCATTGGGGTGGTTGAACCCCAGCTGGCACCTGAGCACCACCCAGCCACTCATCCCCAACCCATGGGAGTGGGAGAGAATCGGAGGGGTAAAAGTGAGACATCTCCTGGTCAACATAAAAACACTTTAATAATTGAAATAATAAATTGTAATGGAAAGGAAAATAACAAAGAGAAAGAACTAAAAGCTCAGACAGACAAGTAGTGCAATACAAACAATTTTTTATCATCAGTCCAAATATAAAACCCAGCCCCATCCCAGCTACAATGAAGGAACAAAACTCTACCCCAGCCCAAACCTTCAGGATTCAACGCCCCAGAGAAAGCGAAGGCACTCACCGGGTCCTGCTCAGCTGGAGTGTCCCCTCTGTCCCTCACCACGGAGTAATGCCGGCTGCCGCCGTCGCCGGCTTTCCACAGAGAAGTCGCCTCCCTGCTTCGCCGCCACCCCCTCGCCTGGCAGGGTCCCCCCTCCGATGGGTCACGGGGCTCCCACGGCGGTGCCCGCACAAACCCGTGAGTCAGCAGTGGCGCTGCTGCGGCGCCCGTGGCACAAAGGCGCCCTTATGGGCCCGGGCAGAGCCGGGGGCCCCGCGCCTGCCCGGCCACCTTGCCCGGACCCCCGGGAGGGCAAGCAAGGGGATCCATGGGGCGGGAATTGCGTCTCCTGCCTCAGTTTCCCTCCTCCTGCAGGATGGGAGGGGCTAGACTTCCCTGTCCAGGGGCTCCAGCCCATGATCACCACAGTCCACCCTGCCGTGAGCTCCCCAGCCTGGGAGCTGCGGTGCAGAGGGTCCCAGCCTTCCCAGGACTCCCAACCTTCTGTGGACCCTGTTATAGATTTTTGGAGCCAATTTTAAATAAAAAATAATTTATTGCCAAAGAGAAATTTAGAACACGAAATTGACAAAGCCAAACAAATCAAGGAAGCAATGCCCATTGGGTGAGAACCCCGACGCACGCTCCACAGCATCACGTCACCCTGAGGTCTCACACCGAGTGTCCCACAGTCCGTCTGTTTTATACCCTTCCTTGATTCGGGCTCCGTGTGCATGTCCCGACTTGTCTCCCAGTCCAGGTGCTGGGAGAGCCTTGAGACCCTTCTGCTATTCAATTTCAGAATTTCCATATGTCTTTTTGTTCCTTGTGCAGTCCTTGATAGGATTTTGAGAGACAGAAACTCCATCTGAAAAGACTTCCTGGGTGTAAGGATGTCCTCAAGCACTCTTAATGTTCCAGGCCCGATACTGTCTCTGAGCCATCAGTTCTTATCAGAGGCTGATCATCGCAGTTCTGGTTTCCCCCTCGCCTCTTATTGGTATTGTAATTTCTGTTTCCTCACCTGGAGACAAAAGAGGCTTTTTGCGAAATTCCCCTTAACCCGGTTCTCGTTTCGTGGCTGCCTTTCTTGCTTTTTCAAATACCTTTTACCCTTATGTTTTATTTGCTACAACAGTGTTATTACAATAATATAATTCACCTGCCACCATAACAACATTATTATAAAAACATGAATTAACTATCCATTACAGACCCCCAGCCCTCCCAGCCTTCCCAGGACCCTCAGCCTTGCCAGGACCCCAATCCTTGCAGGACCCCCAGTATTTCCAGGATCCCCAGCACTATCCAGACCCCAACACCACAGAATCCACAAACTTCCCAGGAACCCCAGCCCTCTCAGGATCCCCAGACTTCTCAGGACCCCCACCTGCACATAGATCAGCTACTAAGAAACTATTTTTAAACCTAACATATATTTTTATATTCCAATATTCCATCTCTGTGATCAATTTAGCTAAAAGGGCTTGACAAAATTCATGTGGCAAATCACGGATCAGAAGCTTCAAGGGGAAAACTGAGGTGGAGGCTGCAGAACTGCCCTGGAAGGGCCCCTGGGATGGCTCAGGGTGACCACGTGTGGCTCCAGCAGCTCCACCTGGCTGCTACAAAACCTCCCAAGCCTTGGGTTAATTTTAGTGAGGGTTCCTGTAACACTGGACTGTGGAAGTGCTGTTAATCTGTGTTGTTCCTGCTGTACACCTGGGCCGGTTAACCCCTGCCTCAGCTGCCAAACACAGCTGAGGAAAATCCTGGCTCTGCCTCTCACCCCTCTCCCCCTGACAGCTTCACTCCTGCTTCCTAATAAAATCAAATGAAGGCAAATGATCACGCTCGTGATTAATGATTAAGAGGCTGGAATGCCTGGCCAGCTGCAGCCAGCCTGCCTCTCTCCAGCCAGGAGCAGGCAGGCGGGATCACCCAGCATCTGGTCAATGCAAAGCCTTTGGCTCAAGGTCCCCAAAAAGAGACCAACCACCAACTTGGTGACCCCAAACAAAGCCCCCAGTGCCTCCCCCTCACGCACAGGAGTCCCGTGGGTCAGTTATGTGTCAGACAGGGGACAATGCAAAGCCACTTGTTGCCACCTGTCCTAGTTGGACACTGGGAGCTGCATCTCCTTCTGGCGGCTGGTCCACAGCAATGGAAATCCCACCTCTTTCCTCTTCTTGTGTGGGTGTTGGACAGCGTAAAGGTAGGATGTGTACTGGAGCTCTGGCAGGACCATTTTCTGGCAGGTTCTCAGAGTCCTGCTGTCCAAGTCTTGTTTGAGGTTGTAACCCAGGATATTTGCAGCCCCTGCCTGGAAAGGCAGGAGAGCTCTGTTCTTGATGTGATCCTTCCTCACTGCCTCCTGTTCTGAGAGACAAGTCTCCATGAGCTCCTTCTGTCTGGTCCGCAGTTGATCCACCTCCTTTTCCAGCATGTCAAGCCCTATGGTCTCCTCAATTCTCCTCCAGAAGCTCTGGTTGAAGTGCAGGTAGAGCTTCCAGTCCAGCGAGCACCAAGTTTTTATCTGCTCCTCACTTTCTGGACTCAACGTCTGGACAGTGTCCTGGCTTCTGGAATTGAGCTTGAAGTAAATCACGTCATCCAGGTCCCAGCACAAAGCATGCTTCAAGAGGATCATGGACTCATCAAAGTAGTCTGCTATCAAGATGAGGTGGAAGTTCTGCTCAATCTCCTCCAGGACGGCCTGGGTGTACTTTGTGTCATCCTCCGCGTTGTTATCATAGCCAAAGTCAAACCACATGATATTCCTGGCATAGATGTTTTCCCTGTAATCTGCTGGGTGGTAATACTTTGTGGGTGATGCCAGGAACTCGTTCACGTCCTTGGAGCTACGGAAGGCAGGAGCATCCTTCTTGTAGTAGATGTAAGAAGACTCCAGCAGAGGAATGGGGTTCCTCAGGATGGAGAAGTAGAAGGTGTTGGGTGCCATCACCCTTTTAACCTATTTATGGAGGGGAAGAAGAGGTTAGTCCTGTCCCAACCAAGTTTCTCCTCAGGTGTCATGGCTCTTCCTTACCTCCAAAGGGTTAAATCGCAGGTGGTTGCACATGATGTTGTAATTTTGGCCTATGGTTTCAAAACCCTCCACAAAGTGGGCCACGAAAGTTGTTGGGTATCCCAAGTGGACGAGCTCGTCAGCAGGGAGGGCAACAGTGAGGTCGTATCTCTCTGCAAACCTGAACATGATGTTGAGCACAGTGCTGCTGGCAGTCTTGTGGGTTTTGAGGAACATGACGTTTGTCTTGGCATGGCACGGCGTGGGAGGGGTCAGCAGCTCCTCGTGGCTCTTTGAGATTCTGCAGGAAGGTGACAGATGGGGCAAAGAGACTCTCTGGTGCTGCACCCCATCTCTGAGACCTGGAAAAGCCAAACCCAGGCGCTCCTCTGACACCACACCTGCAGCTGGCCCAAGGCTGCATCCAAATCAGTCCCAACCCTGCAATGTAGATGTTTTCCCCCTCCACTTTTCCCCCTCTCCAGATTCTCACTTACCAAAGACTTCAGGTCAGTCCCCTTTTCCCACACAGCTGATTTTGTCCCAAAGAGGCTGCGCTTCAGCCAGTTCCATTCCTTCCCCAAATATGGATCTAGGACCTAGTTTTGGGCCAGCACCCTTTGAGCATTAGCCAAAGCCTCATGATAAATAAATCAGATGTCAAAGGTCACATCCCAGCTGCTCCAGGCACAGGGAACTGCAACCTTGCTTCTGCCTCACTTACCTGTAATTCTTATTCTTCATATGGAAGAATGCAGAGAAGCAGGTAAGTCCCAGGCAGAAGCTGAAAAGGACAAGACACCTGGCATACCTGGAAAAAAACCAAGAGTTTCAGTGGATTTTTATTCCAGCCGGTATTGGGGTCCACAGCTTCGGACCCGAGGAGGCTAAAGCAACCCCAGAAAGGTATCTCGTTAGAGACAACTCCTTAGGGGGTCAGAGCACTCCCTCAGCTGGCAGAGAGCGCTTCAGCAGGGGGCAAAGCAGCGATTCAGCTCTCGTGATTTCAGCTCAGTGATTTCTCAGCTCCTGCCCTGCAAGGTTCGCTTCTCTTCTAGCCGGCCCGGGATGAGAGAGAGGGTCTTGTTTGGCGATTCTGCATGAAGTAGCTTTATTGCAAAGTACCAGCGAAGGGGGCCAGAGGACGAGATGCCCTGGGAATTAGGGAGACTCAGGGGGTTTTATGGGGAGCCAGGTGGGAGGGGAAAGGGTACAAAGCCAATCGTTTACAACAGATCTACATAAAATCCCGTGGAGGCTTGTGGGTCCCTTGAGAGGTCACCGTGACAGAAAAGCTTGCTTTGTTATCTTAGGGGTCTGGCGGGGGTTGTGCAAGCCTTCTTATCTCCTCAGCAAGGCTCTCTCCAGGGCAGAGCCACCGGGGCTCCGCCCACCCCCCACATATTTTTATCCAATAGTTAAAAACCCCAAACCACGACATTTTGCATCTTGCCCTTGGGAACTTTAATCACTGTGGGCACAGTTTTATATCTCAGTTTTGACAGCCACCTTTGAGCCCCGGGCTCTGTCAGCAGCTCTGGTGTTAGAGGCAAGACAGTGAGAAATTGCACTTTCACTATTACTCTCCTAATTTTGGCCTTTGGCAAGACACAGTGTACTTTGGGCAGAGCCTAAGCTCTTCCCACAGCCTCCTGCTCTGCTTGGCTGCCTTTTGTTTTGCTTTTCTTTTGCTGTTCTGGGGCTTTAGAGCTTATTCACTATTCAAACTCCTAGATTATTCACGAGAAAACAACTCCTTTGGAGGGGTATAAAGATTTCCCTGGTGAGAAACCTGAGCAGCTCCTGTAATCACATCACTCCAGAAGACGGGGATTGGAAAAAACCCACTAAACTGAGGTTCTTTTGCAATAGAAATAGGTTTTTTTAAGACAGAAAATCAAATAACCCAACAGCACCTGTAATGGATTTATTACACCCCACTTTTAAATGGGGGTAGGGAATGGATAATGATATGGATAGAGAATGGATAATTTAGCACTAATTAAGCAACCATGATGTATCAAGGTGTCCCTGCACATTGCAGGGGGTTGGAATGGGATGGTCTTTAATGTCTCTTCCAACTCAAACCATCCCGTGGTACCATGATCATCACCAGTGCACTCCAGCTGGGACACAGGGAGGTGCTTTCGAAGGCTTGATGCCCACCTAAGAGGAATTTTTCACCACCAAAGCTTCTCTCATCCTAGAACCTTTTTTAGCTCTGCGTGAATCTCATGTTTGCAGACATGCCCAAAATGCAGCAGATCTGGCTCAGGCTTTACACTGTTTTGAGAAGATGTAATCCCAATTTACAGCATGGTATGGTCACACTTGTGGTTTCCACTCTCCAAAGGGAGCAAGTGAGCCTTCAAGCCTTCCTCCAAGAATCCTTCCCAAAGGCAGGGAAGACTCTCAGCCACAGCTGGTACCAAGCTCTGACAGGACTTTACAGCACAGCTTCTGCATGAGGAGTTTCAAGACAGACCTGCAGGCAAGATTTCATCAGGATTTCCTAATTTTTTGGCCCCAGGCCTGTTAGGGGGATGGGAGTGGAACAATTCCCTGTCCTTGGAGATGAGATGGGAGAAGAAAGGCAGAGGAGCCCAAGGGCAGCGAGCGGGCTACACGCAGCCCCTGTGCCAATCTTCTTGGTCTTCCATTTAAATTGAAGCTGCCATACGTGTGGTGGTTTTCCAAAGCACATCATCCTTCCTCAGCTGACATCCTCCTGCTGCACCTTTCCTGGCGAGTTTAATGGGTGCAGTAACTGTCCATTTATTAATTTAGGTAGTGTCCCCAAAATGGCAACTCTGAATGATGTTTCATGGGGCAAACAAATCACACACACCCAAAATCATCCTGAAGGCAGATCCAGATCACAACGTGCTCTAGAAGAACTATCAATCCCTTCTGCTGCAATAAGACATTCTATGTAGATCTCTGCACTTTATCACCTCAAGGCATCCCACAATATTTTAATAGTTGTTTACTCAAATAAAGGATTACACAGTGCCATTCTGCCTCCAAATATTCAGACACATTCAGCACACTGAGCTCATCTCCAGCCTAACTGAATGCTCTCAGTAGACCCATTTGTCTGGATGTGCCCCAAACCAAACAGCCAGATTTTGTGCTGCCTTCTCCCTGGAGGCACAGGGAGGAATGAAGGCTTGACTTATCTAGGCCAAAACGATGGCTGCTTCCTGGAATGGTCAGTTCTAAGGAGCAAGTGTGACTGATCTCTGCAGGATACAGTCCATGCACGTGACAGTCCCCATGCAGAAATGGCAGGCTTCTTGTCCTAGAGGTGACAAACAACGCATTATCATGTGTCTTGTTTTGGAAAGACAGGTATCTGCCAGGGAAAGCTGGAGTTTCCCTTAGAATGGAGAATGTAAACCCCTCACCCCCTCCAAATTATAATTTTGCAATTAAGGGCTTTCAGGCAAAGATTTGGGAATAGGAATAACAGTTCTTTACCAGGAATATTAACAATACAAATGGAGTAGAAAACAAAACCACCCAACCAAACAAGCAAACAAACAAACAACAATCCTGGAAAACCCTGAGTCAGAGCTACAACCTGACACCCTGTTGGTCAGGGTGTTGGAAGCAGTCCCAAAGTGAGTCCTCCTGGAGTGGCAGATGTGATTCTGTTGGAGTAGAGATGATCCTGTAGAAAAGGGTCCAGTGATGGTGAGAAGAGGTCCAGTGATGGTGAGAAGAGGTCCAGTCTTCCTCCAGTAATCGGGTGAAGCCAGACACCTTTGTGTTCCTGCATCTCAGTTTTTATTTAGGTAGGAATGGTTGGCTCCCCGCACTGGGTGGAGCATCTTATAATGGGACAACTTGTGACAAGCTTGGGAATGTCTCCTTGGGGATGACTGTTTGGGAATGTGTTAATGGCCTATTAGCAGAAAATATCCACCTGGAGGGAGGACAGGTGGTGAAAGAGATAAGAAACACTGCCCCACCTGGTTTGAACAGTTGGCACATTATCAGAAGGCACCCGTCCCCCTCCCGCCAGAATAACAAGAGATTAAGAAGAACATTTCCCCAGCTGCTTTCAACAAGTGGAATAGAATATACATTTTTGGTTCCATAACCCAAGACATCATGGCATGGTGCTTGTTCCTATGCCTGGGATGGAAGGAAGGAAGGAAGGAAGGAAGGAAGGAAGGAAGGAAGGAAGGAAGGAAGGAAGGAAGGAAGGAAGGAAGGAAGGAAGGAAGGAAGGAAGGAAGGAAGGAAGTGTAGCCATGGTTCATGCTGTGATGTTTTGGTTTCTCTGAAACTTTTTCCCAGGTACTGTTCTGTCAACAAGAGACATGTTTTTCTAACCTGTGACTATGTTTACATTCCTTTCCCTAGGAGGGACTTTTTCCTGATGTCCCTCTGACTTGACCAATATAGTTGAAGAAGTTTGTCTTTCTCCCGCCCCTTGGGTGGTTCTTTGTAAAATAGCATAAAGGGAAGAAATTCCTGGGGTAATAAACCATTTGGAGTAATTTCAGCCTTCTGAAAGTTTGGAGTCCATGTTGTTGTAATCTTGAACAGCGTCATCTGATGGATGCCGACATGATTGCAGCCGCGGGAACAAGGTAAAACCATACCCTCGTCTATTTAAAGAAAAAAGGGGTTTTCGGTAAAAACCCAACCGCCAGCTCTTGCCCGTTAGTTTTCTCTCCGTTAAGGAGATGAAATTTTGGCAAAATGTTAATTCCTCTGTTAAGCCCAGAAGATGATCTGGTCCTGGAGCTCTGGGTAACTTTCTTGGAGCAAAAAGAGGCAAAAATCTCCAGAGAACAATTTAAAGCTCTTTATCTCTGGGGGAAAGAGCACAGCATTTTTCCAAATGCACAGGAAGCACTGTCGAAGACATTGTGGCATTCTCTGGGAGATAGTCTGCATGAGACTTTATATTCTGGTAATGCAGATGTGGCGAATTTAATAATAACCTGGAAGAGATTTGTTGCGGTGCTCAGAAGTTCTGGAGGGACTTCTAGTTTGCTTTCCAGTCCAAACCCAAGTTCTGCAGTTTCTGAAAATGGAGACAGTGCTCTAAGCGATCTACCATCTGACGCAGAGACGGATGACAGAAACCTTGTGGACATTGAAAGTCCGGGAGCTAAGGCATACCGTGAGCCTAGCCGTGGATTGAAATCTCCTCCGCCCACCCAAGCCAACTGTGTTGGGTTCGCCTTCCGCTTCTTCCCGCGATTTTGCCCTTTGGGAGGGGTTTGGAGCCCCCCGCGCCATGGTGTGGGTTGCCAGTGGGAGTGGGTGGGCTCGGGACCCCCGGGACCCCCCATGACCCTGCCCCGCAGGCGCCGCGTCCCTCAGCACCCACGAGCCCGTGCGGAGGCGGAGAACAGCCCATCCCCCATGCCTTCCCTGTGGTGCGGGGGGGTTGCACAGCCAGCGGCTCTGCCAGCACCGCTGGCGGAGTCAGGTTTGCAGGGATCGGTCACTACCAAGTGCCCGCACTGCGGTGTGTCTACGCAGTACCCCCTCGGCAATGCCGATGCCGTGGTAACTGCCCTGGTCGGTGGCGGTGCCGCACCCCCGTCGCAACTGGCCCCCGCCATCGGGGGGCAGGCGGGTCCCCTCCCAGTTCCTCGCTACCCACTGCACCTGCGCAGCCAGCGGAAGCAGCTGTGCCTGCGCAGCCAGCGGGAACATCAGCGCTTGCACAGTCGGCAGCAACGCCGGCAGCTGCAGTTTTGGTGGATTTGTTCACTGATTTTGTCCCAGCAGGGGGTCAGCCCACTCCCCTCTGCCTGATGCGAGCAGCGCCTTCCGTGCGCCCTCGCGCCAAGGCTCCACCGTCTCTTCCTGCAGCACCGGGTGGGAGTGGGGCCGCGGCTCAGTCGGCCGCTTCCCTCCCCGCCCTGTCCGTGTTTGCACTGCTGGGGAATGGTGTCGGGGCGGCGCAAGCCCTGGATTCCCCTGCGTCTGCTCTCCTGGCTCCGGGTGGGGCTGGTGCTGAATCCTCGTCGGTTCCAGCACAAACCCCCATGCCAGCTCCCCTCCTGGTGTAGGGCGTGGGCGGCACCGAATCTCCTTCGGCGCCCCTTCCCCCTGCGTCGGTTTCAGTTGCATCTGCTGCTTCCGTGCCACAGGCACCAGCGACTTCCACAGTGGGTGATGCGGCTCCGGTGGCTGCACACCCCCCACCGTCCAGTGAGTCCGGGAATGCCATGTCTATGGCCCCCCCGGTATTCACGATTGGGTCAGGGGGCAACACAGCTGCCACACCACCTGCGATTGCTCGAAGTAGGGGGCCCCGAGTTGGTGCTCTCTCTTTGGCCAGTCACTGGACCCTTCCCCCATGCCAGGTCACGGTCCGTCCCAGAGACCTTAGGCGTTTCTGGGAAGAAGTGAAATCCAAAGATTTGGAAATGGGGCACTGGGGCGTTGTAGAGCGTCTAGTGGGGACTGGAGAGGGTCCTTCTGGCTCTGCTAGCACTGAAAGGGATGTGATATCGGGTGCCGAGAACCCTGGACAGGTATCTGTGTCTGTTCCTGTGACATCCACGGAGCAGATCCAAACAGATCATGTCACCTTTCAAGGAGGTGTTCAGGCTTTTCCTGTGCTTAGGGGTAATCCTACCACAGGGCAGCCTGGCACCCACCATGTCTTATCATGGAAAGCTGTAGTAGACCTACAGGATAAGGTGGCCAAGTATGGTCTGGGTTCTCTTGAGGTGGTGCAGATGATTTCGTGTCCTGAATGTGGATCTGTTGGCACCATACAATATCAGGCACATTGCTCAGGTGTTGTTCCAGCCTGTTCAGCTTGAGGTGTTCGAGACAAATTGGAATCAATTGGCTATCAAGGTGATTGCACAGAATAGTCAATTGGGTGCACAGGACCCCAGGCGTGCAGCTGGAGTGGATGTGTTCACAGGTGTTGGCCAATACGCTGACCCTGATCTTCAGGCTACCTTTCACCTTGTGCTGGAGCAGTGCCAGAAAACAGGACTTGCAGCATTGGTGAAAACCATTGAATTAGCTGCTCCAAAACAGAGATTTGTGACCATAGTCCAAGGGTCAAAAGAGTATTTTTGGACTTTGTTGAGAAGCTTTCTGTGGCTGTTGAGAAGCAGGTGGATTATGTGGACCTGAGGACACTTTTGCTCAAACAGCTTGCAAGGAGCAATTCCAATGCGGATTGCAGAAAGCTCATTGAGGCCCTCCCTGGAGATCCTTCTCTAATGGACATGGTCAAAGCGTGTGCTAATGTAGGCACCACAGAACACAAGATGGTTGCCTTCGCTACTGCGTTGCAGTCAGCCTGGAAAGGCCAAAAAGGTGGACAGCAGAAACAGGGAAAAGCACAGGCTGGCAAGAAGCAAGGAAAGCAAAAGCAGAAAGCAAAAGCTCCCTTGTTTCTCTGTGCTCGGTGTCAGAGACCAAACCATACTGCAGACATTTGTACGGCAAAAGTTGCTGCCAATGGTCAGCCTTTGCCGAGTTCGGGAAACGGGAAGCGGAGCGCCAAGGGGAAACGCGCGCAGACACAAAGCTTTCCCCAGGTCCCAACGCCGATGCAGGCTTGCTTAGCCAGCTTGCAGCCAGCACCTGCGGTTCAGCCGGTGTTGACGTCTGCACAGTTGCAACAGTTGCCATAGACTCTTGCAAACTGCATAAAGTCCCCCCGGATGCCTTTGGACCCTTGGGTGAAGGCAAAAGTGCCTTCCTCATGGGGAGGCCAAGTGCTACCCTGCAGGGTATCACTGTGCATCTAGGACTCAGATTGATGCAGATTATACGGGACAAATTTATGCAATGGTCTCCACACCCCCTGTCACTATCCCCGAGAAAACTCGGATTGCTCAACTTGTGCCTTTTAAGTCTTCTGTTTCTAGGACTGAGAACCGGTGGTGACGAGACGGCTGCTTCGGATCTACCGGGCCGCCTCAAGTTCACTGGACTGCAGTCCTGACTGACAAACATCTCGAGATGTCATGTACACTGTACCTCCCTGATGCCACCCCATCAGAGATCCATCTTCAAGGTCTGATAGACATGGGGGCAGACGTAACCATCCTCTCCTTCTCTGCATGGCCTGCGCAGTGGCCTCTGGATCCTGTACAGTCACCTGTCTCAGGATTGGGTGGAACGACGCAATGCTTCGTGAGCCAGCAGCCTGTGATGATCACGAACTCAGAGGGACAGTCAGCTGTGGTTCAACCTTATGTCACTAGAACTGTTGCTAACCTCTGGGGGCTGGATGTCCTGGCGGCTTAGGGGGTATGGATTGGGACGGATTTTTGATGGGGGCCACTGTGTTGAAGGGCACACCGTGTCTCACGCCTCCTTTACGGTGGCTGGTCAACACACCCATCTGGCAAAGCCAGTGGCCCCTTCCAGATGAAAAATTGGTTGCCCTTCAGGAATTGGTCCAGGAGCAATTGGACCAGGGTCATCTTGAGTTTTCCACCAGTCCCTGGAACACTCCTGTTTTTTGCATCAAAAGGAAATCTGGGAAATGGAGGTTGTTACAAGACCTCCGGAAAGTTAATGCCGTGATGGAAAGCATAGGGACGCTGCAACCTGGTATGCTGTCACCTGTCACAGACGACATAAAGAACTCACACCCACACCTTGCAACGTCCCAGGCGGAAAAGACAAAACTTTATTTACAGAATCAACATTTATTGAACTCCAGCAATGACCATGGATTGGAGGAAGAAAATCTTCTTCTCCAACCACACTGGACCATGCAACAGTTCATCAACAGTCTCCTCCTTATGAAAAGAATATAAACATCGCTAGATTTTACAATAAAAAATGGCTTGTTTATACGAAAGTGTATCTGACTCCAAAAACACAGAAGGCTAAAAATAAGACTTTTACAAACTCCTTAAAGGGGACAGAGGAGAACGGCAAAAACCCAGACAACAGTCACCCACCATGCTTCCTGCAGATTGGCCAGTTCTCATCATCGATCTGAAGGATTGTTTCTTTACGATTCCTTTGCATCCTGATGACAAACCGAAATTTGCCTTCACGGTGCCAGCAATTAACAATGCTGAGCCTGCGCAGAGGTATCAATGGACGGTTTTGCCTCAAGGCATGCAAAATTCTCCTGTCATATGCCAATGGTATGTGGCCCGTGCCTTGTCTGGAGTTTGCAGACAATTTCCTGATGCCCATTTTTATCATTACATGGATGATATCCTGGTGGCAGCATCCACTCAGGATGAGTTGCTGAGTATAACACCCTCAGCTGCTCAATGCTTTACATTCTCATGGGCTTCAGGTGGCTCCAGAAAAGGTTCAACAGCAACCTCCTTGGAAATATTTGGGGGTGAAAATATTGGAACGAACAGTCCAACACCAAGAGGTGCACTTTGTGCATTCAGTTAAGACACTGAATGATGCACAAAAATTGGTAGGTGTCATCATGTGGTTACGTCCATATTTGGGACTGACCAAGGTACAACTGTCTCCACTGTTTGATCTGTTAAAGGGAGACTCTGATCTGAGATCACCTTGCACCTTGACCCCTGAGGCGCAAAAGGCACTGGAGGAGGTTCAGCAAGCTGTTTCTGCTTGCCAAGTTTATCGCGTTGATCCTTCCGTTGATATCACTGTTTTCATTACCACTCCAGATTTACATCCCACAGGTATCGTCGGCCAATGGAGTGACAGATGGTCTGATTCCTTGCACGTCTTGGAATGGATCTTTTTGCCCCGTCAGCCACAACAGATGGCAACCACACTATTTGAATTAATTGCTCGCCTGATAATCAAATGCCGGCAACGGTGTTTGCAGTTGACGGGAGCAGATCCCGCAAAGATCGTAATCCCGGTAGAGCAGGAAAACTTTGACTGGAGCTTTGCAAACAATGTGTCCCTGCAGAGTGCTCTGGAAAACTTTTCAGGGCAGATCACTTATCACCTGCCCAGCCACAAGCTACTGAAAGTGGCAAAATTAACTGAACTTTCTTTGTGGCCCAAAAATAGTCCAGAGCCGGTGGAAGGACCCACCATCTTTACTGACGGTTTGGGAAGAACAGGAAAAGCCATTGTTACTTGGCGGGATGGATCTGAGTGGCAGGAACTGAAGGGTCATGAGGCTGGCTCAGCCCAACTGCTTGAATTGAGAGCTGCTGTCATGGCATTTCAGTGATTTTCCCAGGTTCCTTTCAATCTGGTCACAGATTCTGCCTATGTGGCAGACATAGCTCAATGATTAGGTTATTCAGTTTTGAAAGAAGTCAGTAATCCTGCTTTGTTTCATTTGCTGAAAACCTTGTGGTGTGCTATTCAGGCCTGAGTTCATCCATATTACGTTCTGCATGTTAGAAGTCATACCAATTTGCCAGGTTTCATAGCGGAAGGCAACGCGAGGGCTGACAAGTTGGCTAACCCCACGTGGGTAGCGCCTCAGCCTGACATACTCTCACAAGCCAAGGCATTGCATGAATTCTTTCACCAGAATGTTCATACTTTGTAGGAGCAGTTTCATTTGATGCCAACTGAGGCTCGTGACATTGTCAATTCTTGTGACAACTGTCACGCGCTTGCTGCGCCTTTACCGGCAGGGGGTAAACCCCAGAGGCCTCAAGGCCTTGCAGATTTGACAGACAGATGTCACCCAAATTGACGAATTTGGCCGGCTCAAGTACGTGCACGTGTCTGTTGCTACCTTTTCTTCTGTGATGTGGGCTTCTGCTCACACTGGAGAAAAAGCTCGCGATGTCATTGCCCACTGGAGGCAGGCTTTTGTCCTTTTAGGCATACCTTCTACTGTGAAGACCGACAGTGGTCCTGCTTACGCCTTGCAGAAGGTGAGCAGTTCCTGCGATTGTGGAGTGTTCACACAAGTTTGGCATTACACATTCCCCAACCGGTCAAGCTATTGTAGAACGTGCTCATGGTACTCTGAAGCAGGTTCTTCAAAAACAAAAACGGGGAATGCAGGGTGAATCCCCGCAGAGTCGGTTGGCAAACCGGTCTTGTACACTATCAATCGCCTTACGGTGCCGCAGAACTCAAATAAACCTGTTATTTTGAACCATCACCTTTCGTTGCTGGGTTCGGACGGGACACATCAGCCTCGAGCGAAGGTTCGGGTGTGGAATTTGGTCACTAAGCAGTGGGAAGGCCCATTCGAGCTTATCGCTTTGGGTCGTGGGTATGCGTGTGTATCCGCAGATACTGGGGAACACTGGGTGCCTGCGAAGTGCGTTTGTCCTGACCTGCAACCACAAAGGCAGAATCCGGCCAACAGGCAACCTGAAAACCGTGACCAGAATGAAAGTCGTCAAGCGGAGGAACCTTCGAGTGATGACTCAGATGCAGATGATGCGAGTGATCACTTGGATGGCCCCTCCACAAGCAGACACTGAACACTTCGCATTTTCCTTTTCTTTTTCTTTTTCTTAAACAGAAAAGGGTGAGATGTAGCCATGGTTCGTGCTGTGATGTTTTGGTTTCTCTGAAACTTTTTCCTAGGCATTGTTCTGTCAACAAGAGACATGTTTTTCTAACCTGTGACTATGTTTACATTCCTTTCCCTAGGAGGGACTTTTTCCTGATGTCCTTCTGACTTGACCAATGTAGTTGAGGAAGTTTGTCTTTCTCCCACTCCTTGGGTGGTTCTTTGTAAAATAGCATAAAGGGAAGAAATTCCCGGGGTAATAAACAATTTGGAGTCATTTCAGCCTTCTGAAAGTTCGGAGTCTGTGTCAATGTAATCTTGAACAGCACCAAGGAAGGAAGGAAGGAAGGAAGGAAGGAAGGAAGGAAGGAGGGATGGATATCTGCTTTCCAGCTCAGGGAACAAGCAGGGAGTGGTGACATGAAGGGAACTCTGCTGCACCTCAGCCCAGCAAAGGCAAGTGAGGAAAGTGTCCAGAGGAAGAGCCAAGGGCAGGGACTGAGGAGATCCCCAGGGAGGAGTGTAGGAAAATGGAGACCCTGGGGATGAGAGGAGGGTTGCAGGTACACAGGTGGAGGCCAGTGCACTCATGGAATCCTGTGCTGACCACTGCAGGGAGCTGTGTCCCCATCACCCCCCGGGCTTGGCCACCCACAGCTGCACTCCCAGGGCTGTCACTGGCTCCAGTAACAGCTCCACACACAGTGGGAATCAGGCGGCTGAATAAACAAATCTCTCACGGAGCAAACTGATGGCACCTCTCCCTCCTCTGACAACAAGCTTCCATCATTTCTGCACCTCTTGTACTTGGAAACAAATGAGCTCTTGAAAAGTTGCAGGGTTTTTACTGACAGAAATCATGTAGGATCTTCACCTGGAGCATACACATTGTTTTGAACACAGTGTGACTGCTGTCCCAGAAAAGAGTACAGGGCCAGTATGGGATTTGCTATCAGACCTGGCTTCCAGTACTCATTCCAGAATGAGTAAGACATGACAACTGTTTGAAAGTCTGCCGAGAATGATTACACTTCAGGCTCTTTATGCTTCAAATACATGTAATGGAAATGATGAGAATATCAAGAAGCATTTGGAACATGCTCTCACGCACTCGGTGTGGTATTTGGGGTTGTCCTTTGCAGGACCAGGAGCTGCACTCCGTGATCCCTGCGGATCCCTTCCAGCTCAGAATATTCTGTTTCTATGTCTGCAAACCTGCACTGGGGTTTCAGCCTCACTTGGCCCCCACCACCCAGGCACATCTCTGTGGGAGCTTTAAGCTGTGTTCCCTTAGTATCACACACCCCCCTCTGTCACAACACTGCAAGTCCCTGACCTGCACAGCATCATGGAATTGTTTAGGTTGGAAATACCTCTAAGCTCTGGCGAAGCAAAGTTCAAGAGAGAAAGCCCCAACTCAAATGTTGCACTGAAGTTACCTGAACAAGCCTGAAAGACCTTTGAGAAGCACTTGGGAGCTGATTGCATAGACACAAAATTCTAAGAAGCCAAAAAACCCACGGAACACTTGGCAGGGCTGGTGCCAGAGGTTCCACTTGCCTTTCCAGCTTGTGCTGTGCTATCTCCCCTTTGGGAAGAAAACATGGAAAACGACCTCTCTTAGAGGTGCACCTATAGACGCTTTAAAGCTTGGGACCCCCTTCTTGTTCCTTTGTCTTCAGCCGAAAATAACAGACATCTGCATCAAACTAACAAGGTTCTTTTAAATTAAAGGACCTGGAAGACAGACAAGAAATACTAACGGCAAAATGAATCTCTTTCCTGGAGCAAATTGTAACTAACTTTATAGGTTATGAACAACTTCCAGGGATTATTTGAACCAGACCTTCCTGCAAAGCAAGTTTTAGTCGGCACCCCAAGCACCAAGCTCCCTCTGCCCTTACCTTGGAGTCCACCCAGGGCTTTTCATGCTGCTGCGAGCTGGGAAATATCTCCTTTGCAAATCGACTCCAGTGCCTGTTTGTCTCCTCTGGCTCTTAGTGACCACGTCTCTATTTCTAGCATCCCTTCACTGCTATAAATGGCTGGGATAGGTGAGGACAAAGGGAGTGGCTAGGTGTTCCCAGGAGTGGGTGGGAGTTAATTAATAAGCCATGAAAAGTGCTGTTATGGCAGGACATCCACACAGGTATAAAGAGCTGCCTCGGGACACGGCGTTCGCTGCAGCTTTGGCGGGAAGGAAAGGCTTAGCTGGGATTCCTTCAAGGGGATCCCTCTCTCTCCTGGCTGCATCAGGGAGGGGCTGGGGGCTCACAGCAGGATCCAGGCAGGGGGCTGGTGGAGGGCATTGGACCTTTGTCAGCCTGCACAACATCACATCACCAGGGGCCATGGTCAGTACCTGCTGTCCCTTTTATCTGCTTCTTGCTTGGTGGGTAAGGACAGCAATCCCCCACCAGACACAGGGAATTTGGCAGGAGCAACTTAGGGACAACAGCAAAACAGGAATGGTGTTCACCCATGGAAAATTCCTCTTCAAACATTTAGACCTCAAACTTCTTGGTAAAAATGCAATTATTGTAGCTGGAGGTTAAGAACTTAACAGACTTGGCTGTACTCAGACCTTGAGAGGGAGAGATCTTTGTCCCTAAAGGGACGTTATTTTATGCCTTATCTCTGGTGTTACTAACTGTAATAAATGTTGTAAAATAATTTGGTTTGCTTGTAAACGTATATTATAAAGTCATATCAGCTTAAAGACTAAAGGCACCCTGGAACTGTGAAACCTCTACATGACATCACCAGGGGCCATGGTCAGTGTCTGCTGTCCCTTTTATCTGCTTCTTGCTCAGTGGGTAAGGACAGGAATTCCCTGCCATACACATTTGGCAAGAGCAAATTAGGGACAACAGCAAAACAGGAATGGTGTTCACCCATGGAAAATTCCTCTTCGAACATTTAGACTTCAAACTTCTTGGTAAAAATGCAATTATTGTAGATAGAAGTTAAGAGCTTAACAGACTTGGCTGCACTCAGACCTTGAGAGGGAGAGATCTTTGTCCCTAAAGGGGCGTTATTTTATGCCTTATCTCTGGTGTTACTAACTATAATAAATATTGTAAAATAATTCGGTTTGCTATTAAACGTATATTATAAAGTCATAAAAGCTTAATAACCAAAAGCACCCTGGAATATTGAAACCTCTGCCAGCACCCGAGGAAACTATATTGGCATAGAAGCTAAAGGCACCTACTGGCAGGAGAACAAGGATACATGAATATGTATCTAACACAAAGAAGACAAAAGACTGGAACAACATACTGTACAGCTGAGAAACTGTATTAAAACCCAGCTGCACAGTGCGGACTTTGTGAGCTGTGGGGGACTCGGTGCGATAGAGGCCGTGTCTGAGGTTCACCCAGTGTCGACCCCGGGCTCAGCACTGACTTTTGCTTGTGACTTTTTCGAACTTTCATATTTCAATTTTTCAATAAATCTTTTCTTGATAAATTGGCTGGTTTCATTTATAACACTAACAACTGTTACAATTCGTATTATGCAGGAATTTTGGATTCCACTGAGGCTGCTGTACACCAGCATTTCACAAACTGGGTTTGATGGCTGCAGTTTGCAGTCATCTCCCCACTCCCCATATATTAACTTAGCTGGTGGGGGAGTCCTCAGCTCTGGATTCAGGAGGCTGAGCCACCCCAGGAAGTATCTCCTCAGAGACACTCCTTAGGGGGTCAAAAGCACTCCTCTCAGCCAGCAAGTAGTGAGCTCAGCAAGAGGGCGGTAGTTCAGCTCTTAGTGATTCAGCTCAGTGATTCCAGCTCCTGCCCCCTGCAAGGTTCACTTCCCCTGTAGCCGGCCTGGGGTGTGAGAGAGAGAGGGTCTCGTTTCGGTGGTTCCGCAGGAGCAGCTTTATTGTAGAGACATCAGCGAAGGGAGCTGAGGGGAGAGGACCCTGGCTCTTAGGGTGATTTTCAGGGGTTTTATCGGGAAACCACTGGGAGGGGGAAAGGTACAAAAGCCAATCGGTTACAACAGATCTACATAAGGTCCCGAGGGTGCTTGTGGGTCTTCTAAAAAAGTCGCTGTGAGCTGGGGGTTGCTTTGCTACTTCTGTGTGATGTAGAAGAAATTCTCCTTCCCTCCAAGGCAGAGTCACTAGAGCTCCGCCCATCCCCACACCCATACGAGGATGAAGCCAATGCTCTCCTCATTTGGGCAACTAAAAGTGTACCCACATCTCCCAGCCTGGATTAGGAGGGATTGAGTTGTTTCTTTGGTCTTTTACAGCCGTGCCGTGTTCCATTCACCTCCTGGTGGTCCCCTTTCCCTCCCCACACACAGTGCCACCTTCCTAACCCTTGTATGCTGTTGGCCCAACGTGCCTCACCAACAGCCAAATCCTCAGCACTCCAGGATCCTTCACCTACATTGCTACATTTCCAGAGCACCCAAATACACAGCATTTCTTTTTAAATCACAGCTTCCCCAGACCAGCCCCAACTCCAGCACTTACCAAGATGCAGAGATTAGCAAGGTGTAGGGTTGCTTTCCTTGAGTTTGTTGGTAGAACCCGAGTCAATGTGCTCTTTTATGGAGAATTTCTAGGGTTACTCTTGGCACAGCACCAGCTGCTGCTGGCAGGGGGGGATGCGTTTCAGCGACCTCTTTCTCCTGTTACATTACACACGTCAGCTGTGCCTTTTCTCGCTCAGGAGCTGGTAAGAGCCCATGGATCACAAAAGCCCATTTTTTACACTTTTACAATTCATAATAGATGTTGTAAATAATTTGGTTTTATTGTAAATATGTTTTGTAAAATCATGTATGTCATGTCCAACTGCAACCTTAAAAATCAAACTCACAAGTGCCCTGAAAGTCATATTATTAAAGTCATACCCAAAGCTACCCTTAAGATTGTGACATTGCTGCCAGCACCCAAGAAAACATTAGCAGAAAAAAGAAGGGTGCAGCCAAGAAGAGATGGGCTCTCACCGTTCATGGGTCTACCAACGACCCAGTGATTAATGATATCTTATCAGCATCGTCAAGGCCATGCATCCCAATACTGGGTTCCTGTAAATCCACTCACGGGCATCCTCCTCCTTGGAAATCCAGTCAACAGACCAGCAGCAGGAAAACAAAGATACATGAATATGTATCTTGGACAAGAAGGACAAAGGACTGAGATCGTGTACTGGACAGCTGAAAAGCTGTATAAAAACTGGCTGCACAGAGCACATCTCATAAACTGTGGGGGACTCGGTGCGATAGAGGCCGTGTCTGAGGTTCACCCAGTGTCGATCCTGGGCTCGGCATTGACTTTGCTTGTGGCTTTTCTCGATTGTTCTTTTTCAATTTTTCAATAAATTCTTTTATTGATAAATTGGCGAATTTCATTTATGACACAATTGATTCATTGCTCTCTCCTGGGGTGTTGTACATGAATCACCAGCTTTGGTTACACCAAAAAAACCAAAAGGTGCCAGTCACGAATACTTGTCTTCATGTGGAGGTGGGCTACTCAGAGACTGGAGCAGGGAAGGGCAGCCAGGTGACACAGGAGGCTGGGGTGGGATTCATCACTCCATCTGCCTCTGCTGCCTGGTGGGGGTCAGGCCCTGGGGGAGGTCGGCCCCTTACAGCAGGATGGGGAGAATCAGAAGGTGGAAGTGCAAAAACTCCTGGGTAGTGATAAGGGCAGTTAACCAGGTAAAGCAAAACCTGCACAGACAAGCCAATCAAAAGGAATTCACTCCCTGCCTCCCGCCACAGGCAGGTGTTCGGCCAGCTCAGGAAAGCTGGGATCCATCATGTATTTTACACAGATTTCCCATATTTTTCATCACCTCACACCCAAGCAGCACAGTCTGGCTGTGTTGCACAAGCTGTCTTCTCTTTCCACAGAGCCACAGAATTCCAGAACCGTTTGGCTTGGAAGAGACCTCCGAGACCATTGAGTTCAGCCTGTGACCAATCCCCACCTTGTAACCAGCTCAGTGCACCCAGTGCCACATCCAGGAATTCCCTGAACACCTCCAGGGATGGGCACTCCACCACCTCCCTGGGCAGCCCCTTCCAGTGCCTGACCACCATTTCCATGACAAAGTTCTTCCTCTTTGAAAATGATGGCATTGCTCACTTCACCCCAGAAGAGGAAAATCAGATCCCCTCTGACTCATCCTAAGGGATGAAGGGAGAGATGGGGAGTGTGCCGTAGTGGAGAAAGGGTGGAATGGACGAGAGTGGAGAGCAGGATCAGACACTGGCAGGCCATGGAACACATGGAGGTATTTCATTCAAAAGCATCCATGTGGCCAAGCTGAGAGGTGTGATCTTAGAAATGTATTGAGAAGGGCCTTGCAGCATGTTGCTGAGCACAAGCCAGCATCCTTAGTGCGATCTGACAGCGTGCAGCCTTGTAGAGATTGTGTTCTGTCTTAAAACAGAAGCAAACACTCTTTGGGATGGTTTTTCTTCAAAGATCAAGGCTCTGGATGCAACATTTATGTCACTGCTCTGTGGAAGAGCCAACATCACCGAAAAGCAGGCAGTGGACAAGATGGTGACTGCATTAGACACCAGCTTTCCTACTCTCATGGCATCCAGTAAGGCTTCCCAAACCAGTACACCTGAGTAAAATCCATCAGCTGGCACCCCTGAGCACAGACTGAGCCAGCTTATTACCTGTCCCACAGCCCACTCAGACAGTCCAGGAGAATCCCAGGAAGGTTTGGGTTGGAAGCTCATCCTGTTCCAGCCCCTCTGCCATGGGCAGGGGACACCTTCCATTAGTCCAGGCTGCTGAAATCCCTGTCTAGTCTGGAGAAGATTGTGGCAAAGAGTGTCAGAGGCTTTGCTGACATCCACTGCTCTGCCCATGTTGACAGAAAACATCCTTTTCTTGTAAAAGGTTTTGTCTTGGGTTATGGAATCAAAAATGTGTATTCTATTTCATCTGCTAAAAGCAGTTGGGGAAATCTCTTGTTATTCTGGGGGGAGGGGGGCGGGTGCCTTCTGATAATGGGCCAACTGTTAAAACCAGGTGGGGCAGTGTTCCTTATCTCTTTCACCACCTGTACTCCCTCAAGGGGGATATTTTCTGCTAATGGGACATTAACACATCCCCAAGCAGTTGTTCCCAAGCAGTTGTTCACAAGCAATCATCCCATTGTGAGATGCTCCACCCAGTGGGAGGAGCCAACCATTCCTACCTAAATAAAAACTGAGATGCAGGAACAGAAGGTATCTGGCTTCACCCGATTACTGGAGGAAGACTGGACCTCTTCTCACCATCACTGGACCCTTTTCTACAGGATCATCTCTACTCCAACAGAATCACATCTGCCACTCCAGGAGGACTCACTTTGGGACTGCTTCCAACACCCTGACCAACAGGGTGTCAGGTTGTAGCTCTGACTCTGTCAGGGTTTTCCAGGATTGCTTGTTTGGTTGGTTTTGTTTTCTACTACATTTTTATTGTAAATAATCCTAGTAAAGAACTGTTATTCCTATTCCCAAATCTTTGCCTGAAAGCCCTTAATTGCAAAATTATAATTTGGAGGGGGTGAGGGGTTTACATTCTCCATTCTAAGGGAAACTCCAGCTTTCCCTGGCAGATACCTGTCTTTCCAAACCAAGACAACCACCCAGCCACTCACCCCTAACCTGTGGGAGGGGGAGAGAATCGGAGGGGTAAAAGTGAGACATCTCCTGGTCAACATAAAAACACTTTAATAATTGAAATAATAAATTGTAATGGAAAGGAAAATAACAAAGAGAAAGAACTAAAAGCTCAGACATACAAGTAATGCAATACAAACAATTCTTTATCATCAGGCCAAATATAAAACCCAGCCCCATCCCAGCTACAATGAAGGAACAGAACTCTACCCCAGCCCAAACCCTCACAGTGACTTCAGAGAGACCACTGAGAAGAAGTCTTTTCATGAAAAAGAAAGAACTGAACATCATATACCATGTTTATATAGCATAACTATTTACGATGAGGGGAGGAAAGCCCTCGGAGCAGGGTGGTGGTTCCAGGTATGACACAGCTGGAGCACCACATCCCCCTGAGCCAGCACCTGGCACACAGGGATGGCACAAGGTACCCCTGGCTGCCTCCCCCCTGCACTGCTCCTCTTGCCCCCCAGTATCTGTTTCCAGAGGTGGCTCTTGCTTGGGAGAGGAGCCTGGGGCTGCGCTGGGGGCAAAAGGCTCCCCACCCAACCAAAACAGAATTGAAAAAATAGCAATAAAAAATTGAGATAAACCCCAGTGTGGGGACAGTAACACACCTCTGTGCGATGTGGCTGTGCTGGACGGTTGCAGGACCCAGCCCATGTGTTGATGCTCCAGGATCCAGCACGGGGGTGGGGCAGGAGCTGACCTGGGCGGGCTCTAGGAGATGAAGCAGCTCCTCTTCCTCCTCCTCTTCCCCCTGTGGCGGGCGGGGCCGCGGCCGTGCCGGGGAGCAGCGGCTGTCAGGGGGATGTTCTGAAGCACGTCGTGCAGCGTGAACATGCTGAAGGAGATCTGCTCGTAGGGAGACCTCATCCCGTTCTCGTAGAGGCAGGCGAAGGCGATGGCCGTGCCGCCGGCCACCGGCGCGTCCCTGTAGGGCAGCTCCATGTACGCCAGGTCTGAGTAAGCGCTCGGGCCCTCGTAGATGACCCAGGGCTCTGTCCAGCTCTCGGCGTCCCTGGGGAAGGTGCTCAGATGAACCCCCATGTTGACCCGTGACATGGAGCTGGTGGGGTGGGAGTAGAGGATCCACGTTGGTGCTTGGAAGAAGGGAGTGGGGCTGGGGGTTGCTGCAGAGTCCCCCTGGACCGAGGTGATGCTGTGGGCATCGTGGTGATGCTCTGGGGTAGAACGATCCTCATCGGGCTCATCTGGCTCGTGGTGGTTGCCAGTGGCCAGCTCAGCACCTCCTGCCTGTCGGGTGGCCAGGTTCCCAAAGCCCTGGGGCGCCCCAGGGAGGAGCCGGCGCTCTGAGCCCTGCAGGGGCACCACGGTGTCCCGGGAGGAGGTGGGGACGTACACGAACGGCGCGGGGAAGCCGATGACGCTGCCGTGACAGCCGTGGGGAGGCTCCACCAGCCGCTGCACCAGCTGCCCCCCGTGGAAAACGGCCCCGTCATCCGTGCTGAGCGCCTGAACCCTGAAGCCCAAGGGGCTGCGGGCGTTGCAGTAGAGGACGTTGGATCCGTCCTCCTCGTCCACTGAGACCAGCTGGCACTCGCCCGTCTGCAGGTTGGGGATGAACTCCCCGAAGCGCCAGCCGCGGCCGTGGTCGTCGCTGTAGAAGGCGAAGGAGTGCGGGGTGGTCTTGCAGAGCTGCCCAAAGCACTCCTTGCAGTCGATGTGGTAACTGTAGGCAGGCACCAGCAGCCGGCCAGAGCGCAGCTGGATCCCGTGCCCAGGGCCCAGCGCGAACGTCGCCCAGTCTGGGGAGCAGAGATGGGATGGAGTGAAGGTGGGATGGGGTGGGGAGTGACCGCCATGGTGCCCTGCCATGCCCAGTGTGGAAGGATCTCCACGGCTTCCTCTTAGTCAAGTCAAGTCAAGCCAAGGGGTGGGGTGGGAGGGCAACAGAGCCCAGTGCTGCCAAATTGTCCTCACACATGCTCCTACCCATGGCTATGGGGCCTCTCCATTTTCTCCCCATCCCCAGTAACTGATATAGATGCTCCCTCCATCCCTTCTCCCCTCTGCTCGAGGTCCTCATCCACCTTTCTGGAAGCTTGTGAGATTCCTATGTCAAAGTCACCCCCAGCAATACCACTGGAGGCTCCAGGAAGCCAAACCCAGGGCCACCCCCCTTGCCTGCTGCTCTCCCTCTCCTCACCCCCATGCAGTTGGGTACCTTTGATGGTTGCACCAATGACCTGCTGCGTCAGGTCTGTGGCCGTGCTCCAGCTCAGGCCCTGGTCAGCGCTGGTGACACAGCAGAGACGGGTGACATTCTGCCCAGTGACAATCTGGTAGGCTTCGGGAGTCCTGCCCAGCACCGTGATGAAGAAGAGGAAGAGGGTGCCCGTGAACTCATCGTAGAGTGGGCAGGGGTTCATTGACCGATGGTGCTGCAGCGTTGCCGTCTCCAGCACACGCATGTCTTCCCACTGCCCAGGGACGAGGAGGAGAGGACAGAGAGCAGTAAGGACTACCCCGCTTTTTTGCCCAGAGCAGCTGTGGCTGCCCAGTCCCTGAAGGGTTCCTAGCTGGGCTGGACAGAGCTTGGAGCAACCTGGGATGGCAGAAGGTGTCCCTGCCCATGGCAGGGCATGGAATGAGATGGCCTTTGAGGTCCCTTCCAACCAAAACCAACCCATTACCCTGTGATGCACTTCACTCACGCCAGCCTCCTGTCCCCATGTGGCTGTCTCCAGGAGCTGTGCCACACCCAAGCGATGAGGACAGCCCCCAGCCTGTCCCCAGCCCAGCCTGTCCCACCTCCACGTAGCTGCCGTAGATGGTGCCGCGGCGCAGCACCAGCAGGTTGGCGTGGGCATCGTCGGCGCTGAGCCGCTCCTCGGCAAACGCCAGCAGCTTGGCCACGCAGGGCAGGTAGAGCAGGGCGGGCACACGGTACGTGACTCCGTTGGATTCCTTCTCGAAGAGCACGGTCCGCGCCGGGAAGTGCCGGGAGCCCATGGCAGCTGCAGCAGAAGGATGTGGCGGGCTGATGAAGGCGGGGGGAGCGGCTGCTGGGCATGGCCAGGGCCACGGGGTTGTCCTTGGAAGGGTTTGGGGGTTGACTTGGTGGGCTTGGGTCTGGGTAACCCCCCAGGAGCAGGAGCTGAGGGGCAGGGCTGGGGGGGAGAGGGGCTGAGTGTGTGCGGGCAAGTCACCACAGCTGAGAGGTGGGGCAGGGCATAGGGCACCAGTGAGGAGGCTGAGCTGGGGACCCCAAAATAAAATGCAATAAAATTTTGAAATAAAATAATAAAATGAATAAAATGTTTGTCTGGGAAATCAAGGCCAGTGAGCAAAGAGCAGGGTGAGTCCTGCAGCTCCACGCTCTCTTTCAGCAGACATTGGGAGAACAGAGCCCACAGACGAGACCTCCGGAGCAGCCCAGGCTCACCGTGACAGGGGCAGGGAGTGTTCCTGTGCCTCCGGTGCCCCCAGTGCAATGGACCCCGCTGGGCCCTTGTTCCCCCTCCTCTGTGCAGGGAACCTGAGGTGCACAGCACGGGCAGTGGGGTCCCCAGCCGGGCTGTCCCTGTGGCAGTGGGTGGGAGCTGTTCCCAAATGCCTTTCCTTCAGGGACAGGTCAGCTGTCCCCAACTTAATGTCCCTACCTTTCCCTGGAGATTATCCCCACGAGCCCCTCTCACCTGTGCTTTCATCAGGAGCTTTAGCGGATTCAACGCCCCGGAGAAAGCGAAGGCACTCACCGGGTCCTGCTCAGCTGGAGTGTCCCCTCTGTCCCTCACCACGGAGTAATGCCGGCTGCCGCCGTCGCCGGCTTTCCACAGAGAAGTCGCCTCCCTGCTTGGCCGCCACCCCCTCCCCTGGCAGGGTCCCCCCTCCGATGGGTCACGGGGCTCCCACGGCGGTGCCCGCACAAACCCCTGAGTCAGCAGTGGCGCTGCTGCGGCGCCCGTGGCACAAAGGCGCCCTTATGGGCCCGGGCAGAGCCGGGGGCCCCGCGCCTGCCCGGCCACCTTGCCCGGACCCCCGGGAGGGGAAGCAAGGGGATCCACGGGGCGGGATCTCCTGCCTCAGTTTCCCTCCTCCTGCAGGATGGGAGAGGCTAGACTTCCCTGTCCAGGGGCTCCAGCCCATGATCACCACAGTCCACCCTGCCGTGAGCTCCCCAGCCTGGGAGCTGCGGTGCAGAGGGTCCCAGCCTTCCCAGGACTCCCAACCTTCTGTGGACCCCCAGCCCTCCCAGCCTTTTCAGGATCTCAGCCTTGCCAGGACCCTAACCCTTGCAGGACCCCCAGCATTTCCAGGATCCCCAGCACTATCCAGACCCCAACACCACAGAATCTACAAACTTCCCAGGAACCCCAGCCCTCTCAGGATCCCCAGACTTCTCAGGACCCCCACCTGCACATAGATCAGCTACTAAGAAACTATTTTTATACCTAACATATATTTTTATATTCCAATATTCCATCTCTGTGATCAATTTAGCTAAAAGGGCTTGACAAAATTCATGTGGCAAATCACGGATCAGAAGCTTCAAGGGGAAAACTGAGGTGGAGGCTGCAGAACTGCCCTGGAAGGGCCCCTGGGATGGCTCAGGGTGACCACGTGTGGCTCCAGCAGCTCCACCTGGCTGCTACAAAACCTCCCAAGCCTTGGGTTAATTTTAGTGAGGGTTCCTGTAACACTGGACCGTGGAAGTGCTGTTAATCTGTGTTGTTCCTGCTGGACACCTGGGCCGGTTAACCCCTGCCTCAGCTGCCAAACACAGCTGAGGAAAATCCTGGCTCTGCCTCTCACCCCTCTCCCCCTGACAGCATCACTCCTGCTTCCTAGCTCGAGCTGTTGCCCCACGGCTTCACCCCCAAGGCAATGCTGCCAGCCAAGTGACCCCAGATCCGTCCTCTCCATCCTGCCATCTGGGGCCCTGCTGCTGTGGCAGAGCCAGGAGGGTTTGTGAGGATGGCAGCATCAAGCCAAATGGATTTGGTGTCACTGCTCGTCACCTGTTCCCAACACATCTGTCAGTGCCAGCTTACACTGACAAAATCACAGTGTTTTAAAGTATCTCCTCCTGCTTGTGCTGGTCAGGGCAGCAGCAGGGACCTGGATGCACCAGTGTGCCCAAAGCTGTGCCTCACTCCATCCCCTCCTAATCTGTGCTGGAGAGTTTGGCCAACACAGCAAAGGGAGCCCCAAAAAAGCATCTGCTGATAAAGGGCTTAGGGGATGCTGCACCCAAAGGAACAGGCATGCCCAGGGACCCTTGCCCGAGAGCGAGGGGCAAAACCACAAAACCTCCTCCCAGGGGAGCACTGACCTCTCCCACATGGAACAGAGGCTCATTCACCTGGTGACACGTGAGAAGCACAGCTTACATGCCACTGGGCAAGGCAGCCAGCCTGGCTGGCTTTGGGCAGGATGCCTGGGACTCTCACACCAAAGGCAGCTCCAGCAGCATGTGGTGGTTAGTCCTCACTGAGTGTGGATGCAGCTGGATGGGACACCCACCACCTCTCCTGCTTCTTCGAGCACTGTGTCCCCTCACCTCACCTCCCTCCCCCTCCCCTAAACCCTCCAAAGTCAGGACTTGCTCCAGTGAGCTGTGACCACACTGATGTAACGATGGATATCAAATAAAATCAAATGAAGGCAAATGATCACGCTCGTGATTAATGATTAAGAGGCTGGAATGCCTTGGCCAGCTGCAGCCAGCCTGCCTCTCTCCAGCCAGGAGCAGGCAGGCGGGATCACCCAGCATCTGGTCAATGCAAAGCCTTTGGCTCAAGGTCCCCAAAAAGAGACCAACCACCAACTTGGTGACCCCAAACAAAGCCCCCAGTGCCTCCCCCTCATGCACAGGAGTCCCGTGGGTCAGTTATGTGTCAGACAGGGGACAATGCAAAGCCACTTGTTGCCACCTGTCCTAGTTGGACACTGGGAGCTGTATCTCCTTCTGGCGGCTGGTCCACAGCAATGGCAATCCCACCTCTTTCCTCTTCTTGTGTGGGTGTTGGACAGCGTAAAGGTAGGATGTGTACTGGAGCTCTGGCAGGACCATTTTCTGGCAGGTTCTCAGAGTCCTGCTGTCCAAGTCTTGTTTGAGGTTGTAACCCAGGATATTTGCAGCCCCTGACTGGAAAGGCAGGAGAGCTCTGTTCTTGATGTGATCCTTCCTCACTGCCTCCTGTTCTGAGAGACATGTCTCCATGAGTTCCTTCTGTCTGGTCCGCAGTTGATCCACCTCCTTTTCCAGCATGTCAAGCCCTATGGTCTCCTCAATTCTCCTCCAGAAGCTCTGGTTGAAGTGCAGGTAGAGCTTCCAGTCCAGCGAGCACCAAGTTTTTATCTGCTCCTCACTTTCTGGACTCAACGTCTGGACAGTGTCCTGGCTTCTGGAATTGAGCTTGAAGTAAATCACGTCATCCAGGTCCCAGCACAAAGCATGCTTCAAGAGGATCATGGACTCATCAAAGTAGTCTGCTATCAAGATGAGGTGGAAGTTCTGCTCAATCTCCTCCAGGACGGCCTGGGTGTACTTTGTGTCATCCTCTGCGTTGTTATCATAGCCAAAGTCAAACCACATGATATTCCTGGCATAGATGTTTTCCCTGTAATCTGCTGGGTGGTAATACTTTGTGGGTGATGCCAGGAACTCGTTCACGTCCTTGGAGCTACTGAAGGCAGGAACATTGTTCTTGTAGTAGATGTAAGAAGACTCCAGCAGAGGAATGGGGTTCCTCAGGATGGAGAAGTAGAAGGTGTTGGGTGCCATCACCTTTTTAACCTATTTATGGGGGGGAAGAAGAGGTTAGTCCTGTCCCAACCAAGTTTCTCCTCAGGTGTCATGGCTCTTCCTTACCTCCAAAGGGTTAAACCGCAGGTGGTTGCACATGATGTTGTAATTTTGGCCTATGGTTTCAAAACCCTCCACAAAGTGGGCCACGAAAGTCCTTGGGTATCCCAGGTGGAAGAGCTGGTCAGCAGGGAGGGCAACAGTGAGGTTGTATCTCTCTGCAAACCTGAACATGATGTTGAGCACAGTGCTGCTGGCAGTCTTGTGGGTTTTGAGGAACATGACGTTTGTCTTGGCATGGCACGGCGTGGGAGGGGTCAGCAGCTCCTCGTGGCTCTTTGAGATTCTGCAGGAAGGTGACAGATGGGGCAAAGAGACTCTCTGGTGCTGCACCCCATCTCTGAGACCTGGCAAAGCCAAACCCAGGCGCTCCTCTGACACCACACCTGCAGCTGGCCCAAGGCTGCATCCAAATCAGTCCCAACCCTGCAATGTAGATGTTTTCCCCCTCCACTTTTCCCCCTCTCCAGACTCTCACTTACCAAAGACTTCAGCTCAATCCCCTTTTCCCACACAGCTGATTTTGTCCCAAAGAGGCTGCGCTTCAGCCAGTTCCATTCCTTCCCCAAATATGGATCTAGGACCTAGTTTTGGGCCAGCACCCTTTGAGCATTAGCCAAAGCCTCATGATAAATAAATCAGGTGTCAGAGGTCACATCCCAGCTGCTCCAGGCACAGGGAACTGCAACCTTGCTTCTGCCTCACTTACCTGTAATTCTTATTCTTCATATGGAAGAATGCAGAGAGGCAGGTAAGTCCCAGGCAGAAGCTGAAAAGGATGAGACACCTGACATGCCTGGAAAAAACCCAAGAGTTTACGTGGATTTTTATCCAATAGTTAAAAACTCCAAACCACGACATTTTGCATCTTGCCCTTGGGAGCTTTAATCACTGTGGGCACAGTTCTATATCTCAGTTTTGACAGCCACCTTTGGGCCCCGAGCTGTGCCAGCAGCTCTGGTGTTAGAGGCAAGACAGTGAGAAATTGCACTTTCACTATTACTCTCCTAATTTTGGCCTTTGGCAAGACACACTGTACTCTGGGCAGAGCCTAAGCTCTTTCCACAGCCTCCTGCTCTGCTTGGCTGCCTTTTGTTTTGCTTTTCTTTTGCTGTTCTGGGGCTTTAGAACTTATTCACTATTCAAACTCCTAGATTATTCACGAGAAAACAACTCCTTTGGAGGGGTATAAAGATTTCCCTGGTGAGAAACCTGAGCAGCTCCTGTAATCACATCACTCCAGAAGACGGGGATTGGAAAAACCCCACTAAACTGAGTTTCTTTTGCAATAGAAATAGGTTTTTTTTAAGACAGAAAATCAAATAACCCAACAGCACCTGTAATGGATTTATTACACCCCACTTTTAAATTGGGGGTGGGGGGGGGGGGAAGGAATGGATAATGATACGGATAGAGAATGGATAATTCTAGCACTAATTAAGCAACCATGATGTATCAAGGTGTCCCTGCACATTGCAGGGGGTTGGAATGGGATGGTCTTTAATGTCTCTTCCAACTCAAACCATCCCGTGGTACCATGATCATCACCAGTGCACTCCAGCTGGGACACAGGGAGGTGCTTTTGAAGGCTTGATGCCCACCTAAGAGGAATTTTTCACCACCAAAGCTTCTCTCATCCTAGAACCTTTTTTAGCTCTGCGTGAATCTCATGTTTGCAGACATGCCCAAAATGCAGCAGACCTGGCTCAGGCTTTACACTGTTTTGAGAAGATGTAATCCCAATTTACAGCATGGTATGGTCACACTTGTGGTTTCCACTCTCCAAAAGCAGCAAGTGAGCCTTCAAGCCTTCCTCCAAGAATCCTTCCCAAAGGCAGGGAAGACTCTCAGCCACAGCTGGTACCAAGCTCTGACAGGACTTTACAGCACAGCTTCTGCATGAGGAGTTTCAAGACAGACCTGCAGGCAAGATTTTGGCCCCAGGCCTGTTAGGGGGATGGGAGTGGAACAATTCCCTGTCCTTGGAGATGAGATGGGAGAAGAAAGGCAGAGGAGCCCAAGGGCAGCGAGCGGGCTACACGCAGCCCCTGTGCCAATCTCCTTGGTCTTCCATTTAAATTGAAGCTGCCATATGTGTGGTGGTTTTCCAAAGCACATCATCCTTCCTCAGCTGACATCCTCCTGCTGCACCTTTCCTGGCAAGTTTAATGGGTGCAGTAACTGTCCATTTATTAATTTAGGTAGTGTCCCCAAAATGGCAACTCTGAATGATGTTTCATGGGGCAAACAAATCACACACACCCAAAATCATCCTGAAGGCAGATCCAGATCACAACGTGCTCTAGAAGAACTATCAATCCCTTCTGCTACAACAAGACATTCTCTGTAGATCTCTGCACTTTATCACCTCAAGGCATCCCACAATATTTTAATAGTTGTTTACTCAAATAAAGGATTACACAGTGCCATTCTGCCTCCAAATATTCAGACACATTCAGCACACCGAGCTCATCTCCAGCCTAACTGAATGCTCTCAGTAGACCCATTTTGTCTGGATGTGCCCCAAACCAAACAGCCAGATTTTGTGCTGCCTTCTCCCTGGAGGCACAGGGAGGAATGAAGGCTTGACTTATCTAGGCCAAAACGATGGCTGCTTCCTGGAATGGTCAGTTCTAAGGAGCAAGTGTGACTGATCTCTGCAGGATACAGTCCATGCACGTGACAGTCCCCATGCAGAAATGGCAGGCTTCTTGTCCCAGAGGTGACAAACAATGCATTATCATGGCATGGTGCTTGTTCCTGTGCCTGGAACGGATGGAAGGAAGGAAGGAAGGAAGGAAGGAAGGAAGGAAGGAAGGAAGGAAGGAAGGAAGGAAGGAAGGAAGGAAGGAAGGAAGGAAGGAAGGAAGGAAGGAAGGAAGGAAGGAAGGAAGGAAGGAAGGAAGGAAGGAAGGAAGGAAGGAAGGAAGGAAGGAAGGAAGGAAGGAAGGAAGGAAGGAAGGAAGGAAGGAAGGAAGGAAGGAAGGAAGGAAGGAAGGAAGGAAGGAAGGAAGGAAGGAAGGAAGGAAGGAAGGAAGGAAGGAAGGAAGGAAGGAAGGAAGGAAGGAAGGAAGGAAGGAAGGAAGGAAGGAAGGAAGGAAGGAAGGAAGGAAGGAAGGAAGGAAGGAAGGAAGGAAGGAAGGAAGGAAGGAAGGAAGGAAGGAAGGAAGGAAGGAAGGAAGGAAGGAAGGAAGGAAGGAAGGAAGGAAGGAAGGAAGGAAGGAAGGAAGGAAGGAAGGAAGGAAGGAAGGAAGGAAGGAAGGAAGGAAGGAAATGTGCCTTCCAGCCCAGGGAACAAGCAGGGAGTGGTGACATGGAGGGAACTCTGCTGCACCTCAGCCCAGCAAAGGCGAGTGAGGAAAGTGTCCAGAGGAAGAGCCAAGGGCAGGGACTGAGGAGATCCCCAGGGAGGAGTGTAGGAAAATGGAGACCCTGGGGATGAGAGGATGGTTGCAGGTACACAGGTGGAGGCCAGTGCACTCATGGAATCCTGTGCTGACCACTGCAGGGAGCTGTGTCCCCATCACCCCCCAGGCTTGGCCACCCACAGCTGCACTCCCAGGGCTGTCACTGGCTCCAGTAACAGCTCCACACACAGTGGGAATCAGGCGGCTGAATAAACAAATCTCTCACGGAGCAAACTGATGGCACCTCTCCCTCCTCTGACAACAAGCTTCCATCATTTCTGCACCTCTTGTGCTTGGAAACAAATGAGCTCTTGAAAAGTTGCAGGGTTTTTACTGACAGAAATCATGTAGGATCTTCACCTGGAGCATACACATTGTTTTGAACACAGTGTGACTGCTGTCCCAGAAAAGAGCACAGGGCCAGTGTGGGATTTGCTATCAGACCTGGCTTCCAGTACTCATTCCAGAATGAGTAAGACATGACAACTGTTTGAAAGTCTGCCGAGAATGATTACACTTCAGGCTCTTTATGCTTCAAATACATGTAATGGAAATGATGAGAATATCAAGAAGCATTTGGAACATGCTCTCACGCACTCGGTGTGGTATTTGGGGTTGTCCTTTGCAGGACCAGGAGCTGCACTCCGTGATCCCTGTGGATCCCTTCCAGCTCAGAATATCCTGATTCTACGTCTGCAAACCTGCACTGGGGTTTCAGCCCCACTTGGCCCCCACCACCCAGGCACATCTCTGTGGGAGCTTTAAGCTGTGTTCCCTTAGTGTCACACACCCCCCTCTGTCACAACACTGCAAGTCCCTGACCTGCACAGCATCATGGAATTGTTTAGGTTGGAAATACCTCTAAGCTCTGGCGAAGCAAAGTTCAAGAGAGAAAGCCCCAACTCAAATGTTGCGCTGAAGTTACCTGAACAAGCCTGAAAGACCTTTGAGAAGCACTTGGGAGCTGATTGCATAGACACAAAATTCTAAGAAGCCAAAAAACCCACAGAACACTTGGCAGGGCTGGTGCCAGAGGTTCCACTTGCCTTTCCAGCTTGTGCTGTGCTATCTCCCCTTTGGGAAGAAAACATGGAAAACGACCTCTCTTAGAGGTGCACCTATAGATGCTTTAAAGCTTGGGACCCCCTTCTTGTTCCTTTGTCTTCAGCCGAAAATAACAGACATCTGCATCAAACTAACAAGGTTCTTTTAAATTAAAGGACCTGGAAGACAGGCAAGAAATACTAACGGCAAAATGAATCTCTTTCCTGGAGCAAATTGTAACTAACTTTATAGGTTATGAACAACTTCCAGGGATTATTTGAACCAGACCTTCCTGCAAAGCAAGTTTTAGTTCGGCACCCCAAGCACCAAGCTCCCTCTGCCCTTACCTTGGAGTCCACCCAGGGCTTTTCATGCTGCTGCGAGCTGGGAAATATCTCCTTTGCAAATCGACTCCAGTGCCTGTTTGTCTCCTCTGGCTCTTAGTGACCACGTCTCTATTTCTAGCATCCCTTCACTGCTATAAATGGCTGGGATAGGTGAGGACAAAGGGAGTGGCTAGGTGTTCCCAGGAGTGGGTGGGAGTTAATTAATAAGCCATGAAAAGTGCTGGTATGGCAGGACATCCACACAGGTATAAAGAGCTGCCTCGGGACACGGCGTTCGCTGCAGCTTTGGCGGGAAGGAAAGGCTTAGCTGGGATTCCTTCAAGGGGATCCCTCTCTCTCCTGGCTGCAGCAGGGAGGGGCTGGGGGCTCACAGCAGGATCCAGGCAGGGGGCTGGTGGAGGGCATTGGACCTTTGTCAGCCTGCACAACATCACATCACCAGGGGCCATGGTCAGTGCCTGCTGTCCCTTTTATCTGCTTCTTGCTTGGTGGGTAAGGACAGCAATCCCCTGCCAGACACACTTGGCAAGAGCAAATTAGGGACAACAGCAAAACCGAAATGGTGTTCACCTATGGAAAATTCCTCTTCAGACATTTAGACTTCAAACTTCTTGGTAAAAATGCAATTATTGTAGCTGGAGGTTAAGAGCTTAACAGACTTGGCTGTACTCAGACCTTGAGAGGGAGAAATCTTGCCCCTAAAGGGGCATTATTTTATGCTTTATCTCTGGTGTTACTAACAACTGTTACAATTCGTATTATGCAGGAATTTTGGATTCCACTGAGGCTGCTGTACACCAGCATTTCACAAACTGGGTTTGATGGCTGCAGTTTGCCCTGGGAGAGCAGAATGTCCCGCAGGTCTGGAGGTGGGGTCATCTCCCCACTCCCCATACAAGGATGAAGCCGATGTTCTCCTCATTTGGGCAACTAAAAGTGTACCCACATCTCCCAGCCTGGATCAGGAGGGATTGAGTTGTTTCTCTGGTCTTTTACAGCCGTGCCGTGTTCCATGCACCTCCTGGTGGTCCCCTTTCCCTCCCCACACACAGTGCCACCTTCCTAACCCTTGTATGCTGTTGGCCCAACGTGCCTCACCAACAGCCAAATCCTCAGCACTCCAGGATCCTTCACCTACATTGCTACATTTCCAGAGCACCCAAATACACAGCATTTCTTTTCAAATCACAGCTTCCCCAGACCAGCCCCAACTCCAGCACTTACCAAGATGCAGAGATTAGCAAGGTGTAGGGTTGCTTTCCTTGAGTTTGTTGGTAGAACCCGAGTCAATGTGCTCTTTTATGGAGAATTTCTAGGGTTACTCTTGGCACAGCACCAGCTGCTGCTGGCAGGGGGGGTGCGTTTCAGCGACCTCTTTCTCCTGTTACATTACACACGTCAGCTGTGCCTTTTCTCGCTCAGGAGCTGGTAAGAGCCCATGGATCACAAAAGCCCATTTTTTACACTTTTACAATTGATTCATTGCTCTCTCCTGGGGTGTTGTACATGAATCACCAGCTTTGGTTACACCAAAAAAAATGGTGCCAGTCACGAATACTTGTCTTCATGTGGAGGTGGGCTGCTCAGAGACTGGGGCAGGGAAGGGCAGCCAGGTGACACAGGAGGCTGGGGTGGGATTCATCACTCCATCCTGCCTCTGCTGCCTGGTGGGGGTCAGGCCCTGGGGGAGGTCGGCCCCTTACAGCGGGATGGGGAGAATCAGAAGGTGGAAGTGCAAAAACTCCTGGGTAGTGATAAGGGCAGTTAACCAGGTAAAGCAAAACCTGCACAGGCAAGCAAATCAAAAGGAATTCACTCCCTGCCTCCCGCCGCAGGCAGGTGTTCGGCCAGCCCAGGAAAGCTGGGCTCCATCACGCGTAACGGTGACTTGGGAACACCCCCTTCCTCCTTCCTCCCCAGCTTTTACTGCTGAGCACTACCTCCTGTGCTGTGGGAGACCTCTGTGGTCAGTCAGGGTCGGCTGTGTCCCCTCCCAGCTCCTTGCACACCCCAGCCCCATGCTGGTGGGGAAGGGTGAGGAGCAGAAAAGACTGTGATGTTGTGCAAGCACCACTCAGCAACAGCTACAACATTCCTGTGCTTCCATCGCTGATCCAAACACAGATCCAGACTGGCCACTGTAAAGAACATTAACTCTATCCCAGCCATAAACCTGTACAGAGAAAGGCAAAACCAGTAGGGAGCCAAGTCCTTACTGTGCCAGAAGACCACTGGTTCTAAGTGTGGAGCATCCACAGCATTCAAGTATTGAAGTCTGTCTCACTTTATAGGAGGGAGAGACCTCACCACCCTCACTGTTTATAGGAGGGAGAGACACACCCTGTCTGTCTCTCCCTCCTATAAACAACAGTGCAGCACTCTGTGAAAGCATCACTGAGAACACAGAAGGTCTAGGAAAGATATTATAAAATAACCCCAGACTAACACCTCCCTTGTATTCCCTCAGGGAACTGCTCTATTGTTTAGTGAAACAGTAAAACTTACATGGAGCTTTAGGATCTTCATGTGTAAGGAAGATGGTTAAATGGAGCTGTGCCAGAACTTCCCACACTTTGCCACAGCACAGGGTTGTGTGTCTCTCTCCTGAGCACCCTCTCTGTATACAGCTGAAAAAGAGAATTATGGAAAGTTCCGCTTCCCAAAAAGAGCCTTTCACGTGGAAGGTCTGTATTTTACACAGTGATGGTCAGTAGTTTAGCGGGGGGAAAAGAAAGAATGGTGTAGGAAAAGGGCAGAAGATATAAAGCCTGATCTGGAAAGAACTAGCTGCATCAGCCTATCCTGGCAGAAAGCAAATCCTGCATATTTCTTTTCCAGTGACACCATGGACTTCCCGTATTTTTTATCACCCCACACCCAAGCAGCACAGGCTGGCTGTGTTGCACAAGCTGTCTTCTTTCCACAGAGCCACAGAATTCCAGAACCATTTGGCTTGGAAGAGACCTCCGAGACCATTGAGTTCAGCCTGTGACCAAACCCCACCTTGTAACCAGCTCAGTGCACCCAGTGCCACATCCAGGAATTCCCTGAACACCTCCAGGGATGGGCACTCCACCACCTCCCTGGGCAGCCCCTTCCAGTGCCTGACCACCACTTCCATGACAAAATTCTTCCTCTTTGAAAATGATGGCATTGCTCACTTCAGCCCAGAAGGGGAAAATCAGATCCCCTCTGACTCATCCTAAGGGATGAAGGGAAAAATGGGGAGTGTGCCGTAGTGGAGAAAGGGTGGAATGGACAAGAGTGGAGAGCAGGATCAGACACTGGCAGGCCATGGAACACATGGAGGTATTTCATTCAAAAGCATCCATGTGGCCAAGCTGAGAGGTGTGATCTTAGAACTGTATTGAGAAGGGCCTTGCAGCATGTTGCTGAGCACAAGCCAGCATCCTTAGTGCGATCTGACAGCGTGCAGCCTTGTAGAGATTGTGTTCTGTCTTAAAACAGAAGCAAACACTCTTTGGGATGGTTTTTCTTCAAAGATCAAGGCTCTGGATGCAACATTTATGTCACTGCTCTGTGGAAGAGCCAACATCACCGAAAAGCAGAGAGTGGAGAAGATGGTGACTGCATTAGACACCAGCTTTCCTACTCTCATGGCATCCAGTAAGGCTTCCCAAACCAGTACACCTGAGTAAAATCCATCAACTGGCACCCTCTGAGCACAGACTGAGCCAGCTTATTACCTGTCCCACAGCCCACTCAGACAGTCCAGGAGAATCACAGAAAGGTTTGGGTTGGAAGCTCATCCTGTTCCAGCCCCTCTGCCATGGGCAGGGGACACCTTCCATTAGTCCAGGCTGCTCAAATCCCCGTCTAGTCTGGAGAAGATTGTGGCAAAGAGTGTCAGAGGCTTTGCTGACATCCACTGCTCTGCCCATGTTGACAGAAAACATCCTTTTCTTGTAAAAGGTTGTCAGGTTATTTACCTTTGGAAAATCCCCTGGCTCTTTCTTATCACCACCTGCATAATTTAGATACAATAGAGCCTGGGTTAAGAGTGACACATATCAGTAAATACGGATATGACTAGCAAACACCGAGTAAGCCAGAAGATGAATGACTCAGTGCCCTCTGTAGCAGATGGATGACAATGTGGTTTTGTACAACAAACCATAAATTACAAACCAGACTGTAGTATATAAAACCAACCCCCAAAACCAACAACCCCCGCCCCCCATGTTAGAATAAAACAGTTCAGCGGGAAAGGAACTTAGGACAATCATCTGGTCCAACTGCCTTGACCAGTTCAGGGCTGCCCTAAAGTTACACCATTGCTCAAATGCCTCTTAAACACTGACAGTCTGGGGCATCAAGCACCTCTCCAGGAAGCCTGGTAATTGATTATATGCTCTACAAAGAAACACTTCCTAATGTCCAGCCTGAACCTCCCCTGGCCCTGCTTTGAGATCAGCATTCCCATGAGGTCAGCACTTCCCTCTCCATGCCCCCTCCTCAGGAAGCTGCAGAGGGGGAGAAGGTTGTCCCTCAGCCTCCTTCTCTCCAAACCAGACAAACCCAGGGCCCTCAGCTTCCTCCCAGGTCACACCTTCCAGCCCCAGCAGCAGCCTGGTTCTCCTCTTCTGGACACACTCCAGCACCTTCCCATCATCTCTAACCCTGAGTGCTCTGGGTGAGGCTGCCCCAGTGCTGAGCACAGCCAGGCCATCCCCCCTCCTGTGTCAGGTGTCCCCAGGATGGCATTTGCCCTCCTGGCCGTGGTTCCCACTGAGCTGCTGCCAAGCAGCACCCCCAGGTCCTCCCAGCAGGGCTGCTCCCCAGCCACTGCTTGCCCAGCTTCGCTCGTGCTCAGCACTGCTCCACCCTGGGTGCAGAACCCAGCACCTGGACTCAGTAATTCTGTGCCACTGGCATTGCCCAGGGGTGCAAATGTGCAGATCCCACTGGCACTGCCCAGGGGTGCAAATGTGCAGATCCCACTGGCATTGCCAATGGTGCAAATGTGCAGATCCCACTGGCATTGCCAGGGGTGCAAATGTGCAGATCCCACTGGCATTGCCCAATGGTGCAAATGTGCAGATCCCACTGGCACTGCCCAGGGGTGCTAATGTGCAGATCCCACTGGCATTGCCAATGGTGCAAATGTGCAGATCCCACTGGCATTGCCAGGGGTGCAAATGTGCAGATCCCACTGGCATTGCCCAATGGTGCAAATGTGTAGATCCCACTGGGATTGCCAATGGTGCAAATGTGCAGATCCCTCTGGCACTGCCCAGGGGTGCAAATGTGCAGATCCCACTGGCATTGCCCAGGGGTGCAAATGTGCAGATCCCACTGGCATTGCCAATGGTGCAAATGTACAGATCCCACTGGCATTGCCCAGGGGAGCAAATGTGCAGATCCCACTGGCATTGCCCAGGGGTGGAAATGTGCAGATCCCACTGGCACTGCCCAGGGGTGCAAATGTGCAGATCCCACTGGCACTGCCCAGGGGTGCAAATGTGCAGATCCCACTGGCACTGCCCAGGGGAGCAAATGTGCAGATCCCACTGGCATTGCCCAATGGTGCAAATGTGCAGATCCCACTGGCACTGCCCAGGGGAGCAAATGTGCAGATCCCTCTGGCATTGCCAGGGGAGCAAATGTGCAGATCCCACTGGCATTGCCCAGGGGTACAAATGTGCAGATGCCTCTGTTGGCCTCTTGTCCCTCCAGAGACCACAGCACTCCCAGAGTAGAGTCACAGAGTGGTTTGGGTTGGAAGGGACATTAAAGCCCATCCCGTTCTTCTCTGCTATGGGCAGAGACACCTTCCACTAGACCAGTTTGCTCCAAGCCCCATCCTTTTGGATTATCACTCCAGGTTATCCCAGATATTATCCAGCCAGCTTGGGAGGGATAATTTTACACCTCTCTGTGACAGCAAATCATGATTTGCTGTGAAAAACAGACTGGAAGTCAAGGAAGCAGGAAATACTGGCATGCCTAGAGCCTTGCCCTGGCCGGGCAGGAGGGCTGGGATCCCCTCCCTCAGCCTGGCTGCTGGTATTTCTCTTCCAGTTAATAAAATCCAGAAGCTGGGTCTCCAGCACCCTTTCTTCTCTGGCCAGTCCTTCCAGCACTGCAAACCTGTACATGGGACAACATGGATGCTTATTTGGGATAGCTTGGAGTGGCATCACTGAAGAGGCCATAACCAGATGCTGTTGTGGGCATTGGGATAAGTGTATTAGATTAAACAAGTGAGGAAGAGCAACACTTCCACTTGGAAGACTTGCATCCACAGGTTCTCCTGTGTCTCTGATGCTTCACTTTCACAGCCCAAGTGAGAAAATGCCTCCTTTGGCTGCTGTCACTGATAAATCAGAGCAAACCCAAGGGGAGAGAGAGTTGGGATACTCATGCACACACAGTATCTCTGTGTTTGGTTTCAATGCTCAGACTAAGTAGGAAACCCAGCAGTGTGCTCCTCAGCAAGAGCAGGCAGCCCAAAAAGAGCAACCACATTCTTTTACTTGTTCCATCCCACTAACACAATCAAACATGGAGCAGTCCACGTGCTTGCTGATCCAGTGTGTTTATGGCTCAAGTGCAGGCAGGGAGCTGGAGCTGCCCTGCTCTGCCCTGCTCCTCAGCACGTGCTCCTCTCAGGAGCCGAGGGCAGCGTCTTGTAGGGGTTGAGGATCCCTTTGGGGTCCAGCATGGCTTTGAACTGCTGCATGAGCACCACTGCCCCGTGCGGTTTGCTGTACTGAATGAACTGCTTCTTCTTGAAGCCCAGCCCGTGCTCTGCACTGATGCTCCCACTGCATCTCGCAGTCCACTCATACACAAAGGGCTCGATGGCATCCAGCAGGGAATGGCTGTAGGACTCCGCCGTGATGTTCAAGTGCAAGTTCCCATCTCCTGGAAGAAAATATTGCAAAGGTGGGTCTGGGAGAAAAACCTGGTGGCCCTGCAATGGATACTCATTCCTGGCTCCTCTACTTTCTCAAACAACAGGGCCTTTGTTAGTCTGCAAACTGTGCAAAAAGGACAAGCTCACTGTCCTACAAACAGTCAGCCTCTCCGTGCATAAATAATTCAAAGAGGATCTTTGCTTTTCCATGCTCCCAGTGCAATATTTGAGGAAGGGTTCTGAGTTAAGCTACTTTCAAACTCCCACTTTTGTGATTTTAAAATTCCCACTGTGCTGCATTCATGATTGTGCCACCACCGTGATGCAATGACAAAGACTTGCCCCATGGCATTTCATAATGATCATTAGATTCTAACATGGCCCTTCATCACTTTTTCTCTCCCTATTATGTTTGTGCAATGCTCTAAATGTGCTTTGGCACCATGTCAATAGAAACAAAGAAAGCAGAACAATTTCTCCTTTTGCCACTGTTTGTGACAGTATTTGATTAGGCACAGAGTTGGTGGGTACTCCGAAAGACAAAACACACAAAGATAAATACAACTTGCTCATCCTCCTCCTGCATCCTAGTAACCCCCCCCCAACACACAGCTTAGTCCTCAAAGAACTACCAACAGGGAGCCTTTGTTATGCAACGTGTCTTTCAAATGATCCCTAATCAAGTCTGCTCAAGAATGTTCCCTGGTTTTTTTGTAACAGAACAGCTCTGCTAAATTTACCTGCTTGTAAAATCAGATTAGTTTCCCAGCATGCTGACAAATCTATCAGCCTTTCTGTGCATTTATCATTATCACTCTCTGTTGGAGGGTTAATGGCTCACAAAAATCTGATTTCCAGTAGGATTAATCACTTTGGACAGGAAAGTGGTTATCTGCCAAATGTGTCTAAGAACATCAACCAAATTAATGGTCCAATTGAACAAATTACATATTTAAATAGAAAGTACACAGCAAGAAGATACCAGTGACCAGTTCACTAGCTAGCAACCTGCCATCAGTATATGGAAAGCAGTCTGCAAGCAGTGAAATCCAAACACATGGATCCTGATGCACCCTCCTCTTCCACAGCCCCCAATTTAAGCCTCCCACCTGTAGCACAGAAGGGCCCTCAGCTCCTTTCCCAGCACCCCACTTACCCAGGTGGCCATAGCCCACCACACTTTTGGCACTTTGGCCCAGGCGAGCCCTCATATCAGTCACGAGGTCATAGAGCTTTGCCACGGGCAGAGAGATGTCGTACTTGTACACATATCCCTCGTGGGTGAGGGCCTCGGTGATCCTCTCCCGCAGGCTCCACAGCACCTGAGGAACCAAGGATCACAGAAATCCAGATAAAACAAGCAGCTCTTGGGTTCCATGCACACACCAAATGTGAATCTGAACACTTCCCTGTATAAAATACAATCTACAAAGAGATTTGTGCAAGAGGAAACACTGACTTGCCTTTATTTTCTTATCATCCGTTGCCACAGTTCCATCAGTGACCAAACCAGAAGCCATGGCCTGTTCTAGGAAGTTGTTCAATTTTTCTTCATCGTGACTTGAGTTGGAGCCCGAAGTTTCAATTAAAACATAAAAAGGGCTGTCTGAGAACGAGAGAGAACAAAGTAAGCAGATGCCCTGGGGCAAAACAGAGAAATTCAGGGCAGGTTTTGGAGCTTTCTTCACATGTTATGTGCCCAGACTCTCTGGTGCCAGGGAGGGCAGTCTTTTATCTGTAGGGCACTTCACCGACACGCCAGATCTTTTTTAAGCAACCACTTTCCAGAAAGCTAGCAGTTTTGTGAGGACAAATACAAGTAAAAAGTCTCATCTTTAAAGATAAAACAGTGTTTGGAATGAAAATACTAGATACAAAAATTATGAGGGACACCTGAGTAAAATCAATCAATTGGCACCCTCTGAGCACAGACTGAGCCACCTTATTACCTGTCCCACAGCCCACAAAATCACCAACTTTTGAAAAGTCAGTGAGTCAACTCTTTAAAATGAGTCACTTCTGAGAAGTGTTTAAAAGTAGTCTCAAAATCCCCAAGCAGTACAGTGCTCCCTTCTACAGTGTGAATATAACTGGTACCTGCCACTGGGCTGGACAGCTTGAGATGTCTCTCAACCAGTTCCATGCACTTCTCATCCATGAACTCGTAGGCAGACAGGATCTCGCCCAGCATGGCTCTGCAGGTTGTGAACGTTTCCAGAACCGTGGCAAAACTCTGACACCCTTCAGACAGAACAGAGAGGAATCAGGCCAAAAAAGAGACCACCCTAAACCCCTTGGAGGATTCTGTGAAGTAAAAAACTCTCAGTGAAGGCTCCCTACAAACAACTCTGGACCTGCTGAGGGACACCCAGAAGCAGCTTTAAGCAGCTGTGCCTGGCCACATACTCAGCTGATCCAGAGCCTGACCTGCAGACTTGATTTCTCAGCCTTGCCTCATCACCTTGTTTCTCACCTGACTCCTGGATGGTGGCTGCCTCTGCCCACTGTCACAGTCTTGCCCTGCTCTTGAGCCTGTCAGACCAGGCCCTCCCCCACCAGTAAGGGACTGTCCTGCCTACCTTCTCACCCTGCTAGGGTCCTGGCTCCACTTTCCTTACAGAACCACCTGCCCTTGCAAGTATTTCAACAGATATTAAATATCTGCCCAGGTATTTTAGCACAGAGCCCTATGCTACTTCCCAGACAACAGGTGATGCTGGCAGTCCAGCTCAGCAGGCTGAGCAGTGCTTTCTGCTCTCTATCCCTATAACCAGCCTCTGAATTCAGGTGTGAAATCATCAATATCAGCTTCTACCTAGGAATGCCACATTCACAGCCTTAGGCTTCTGAGGACAGAGTATGGAGACAGCAGTGATAACTCCCAAGGTGCCCTCGGATCCGATGAAGAGCTGCTTCAGGTCATAGCCCGTGTTATCTTTGCGCAGAGAGGTCAGACAGTCCAGAGCTGAGCCATCAGCCAGCACCTGTGGGAACACAGGCGCCCAGTCACAGCACCTGGCTAGGATTCTGCTGCCATGAACTTGCCTATGACCAAGCTGATGGGAAGTGTCACTCACCTTGAGCACGAGGACACAGCTGCAGCCCATTCCCACACTGCTCCTCCACTCTCAGCTCTTCCCCCCCTCTGTATCCTACCTGAGTAAGACAGAGTAGATATTTCCCTCCTACTTCTTCCATCAGGACAAGTAATAACAGAAGATCCAGTTTGCTCTGCTTTCCTTACTAATGGTGGAGAAGACCAGCCACTCTCTGCAGCCCTAGCTCCCACTATCCAGCAGAAACAAGGAGAGCTACTTGAAACAGTGAAGTTAAGCAGAATGAAGTAAACCCTCTGCCACTTGAGCCTTAAATTAAGGCTGAGTATATCCAAACAGGTTATTAAAGGCTATTTTGATATTAGAGCCAAACTGACCTGAGACAAATGCTCTCCTTTCTAAGCCTATACAGTAAAACTAAGCCATGCTTTTGTTTCCTGCCCAAATTTCCCAGCCCTGAAAACTTTTAGAACTCCTAATCCAGCCTTTACATCCCAACGCACTCGCCTATAGGACAGGAGCAGCTGAGGAACAGCAGAGACTCTAGGACACAGCCAGTAGCCAAATGAACCCAAAGCAGACAGTTGTTATAGGATAGGCTTTAAACCTTAAGATGATCTTTAAAGTCCTATCCAACACAAATAGTTTATGATCTTATGCTTCTATTAAAATCCAAGTGAGCAGCCACTAGAAGAGAGTGACGCAGGATGGATTTAGCAGAGTGTTCCAGAGACCCATTGCTCAGAGGAACCAACTCCATGCAGATAACCTGGGATACCCTAACCTCTCCCTACCTTCTTTTCACTTGTCTGCATTAGAAAACCCACCACTACCTCTGTCAGCAAGCACTGGAAGTCAGGAAGCTGGAAACTGCAGCAGCAATAACATACATGAAGACATGTGCTGACCCTTCTCAAAAGAGCCCAACATGGGAACAGTAAGAGTGGAAGTCTGGAGAGGAACTTGTTTGTGTGCTGGATAGTTAGAAGAGCAGGAAGCAGTAAGCAGCAGAGGATTAAACAGAGAAGGGTACTCGCCTTACCACTTCCAGGCCCAGCACTGTCCCTCGCAGGGAGCCGTATCTCAAGAGCCGCAAGCCCCCGGCGTTGGTGGCCACGTTGCCCCCGATGTGACAGCTGCCTTTGGCTCCCAGGTCGAGTGGCATGATAAAGCCCTGCTCCTCCACGTACTCATTGAGCCTCTCCAACACACAGCCCGCCTGGCACACCAGGATTCCTGGAACACAAACACCCTGCTACAAGCTGATGCTGAGAAGAAGGTGCCTCCTGAAGAAGCAGGAGCAGTATTGAGTAGATGCAACCACCTCTTCCTTCAAAACTTCCTGGGATTCAGCTTAAATGCACAGGTCTGTGCATGCTCCAGGGAACTGCCCCTCCTCAAGCCTCAGGGAGCTTTGCTATTGCCTCAATACCTCATCACCCACAACTCTGGACTGGTGAAACACAATCACATTAAGTGTGTCTCTGCCCGTTGTTCTCCCTCTCTGAACAGAGATACTCACACCAGCCTGACCCTTAACCCCCCAAATCCAAACAAACCTCCTTAGGATGCTGCTGGGCTGAACCCTGCTGATCCTGCTGCTATCTGTTCCCAGGAAAATGCCTGTTTTGCAGTCTGGGGCTCATTTCTGTGCTCCACATCCCTGGGATATTTACCGGACACCTTGTCAAAGCTGATGACCTGGTTCATGAGAGCAGTGGAGAGAATGATCTCGTCAAAGACAGGAACGCTGCCCCCAACAAGGCCTGTGTTGCCCCCCTGAGGGTTCACTGCCAGGTTCTTCTCATAGCAGTACCTGGAAGGAAAAAGGTTTTTGCATTGTTATGCATTTAAAAGCCATAATCAGTCTGTCAGAGAAGTTTCACCTCTACATGAGCGTCGACTGTTGTGATAGTGCTCCTTAAAATTAAGCAGCATTTCACTGAAAGATTAAATTGATGGAAGGAGAGAGATTCAATGACAAAGTGAGAAAGTGCAACCCCTGTCTGAACTCAGCCCAGTGCTGAGCAAAGAACCAACACCTGGGGTTAGCCCCGTGTGTATCTACACATCTGGCACCCAACATCTGCCAGGAAAGCACTGCTTATGTTTCTACAGAAGCTGTTTCTGCAGCAGTCTGTGTGAACAGCTTGGGCTCCTCAGTGGGCTCTGACAGCCAGCCTCTGGCAGTGGTTTCAGCCATGACTGCCCTTCTCCTCCCAATTAATGCCCTCTAGGCAACAAATGTGCACCTGTGCCTCAGCTGCTCCATCTGCCACACCCTCTCTGAGCTCACAGCAGCTCCTGCACAAGGCATGGCACAGAGCCCCTTCAGAAGCCCTGCCTGCCTTTCCTGTACTCTGCATCTCTGTTTTAACAGAGCCAGGAGCACATTCCTGCAGCTTTCAGCTCCCCAGCCAAACTGATCTGGCCCAGCACTGCCCAACCAGAGCTGTGCTCATGCCAGTGTGGATAAAACAGATCCTCAGACTGCCCAGTTCTGCCCTAACTTTCTTTACCTTCAAACAGACCCTCCTGAACCTTTCACAAAACTTCTCTTTTCTGAGCACCTGTACAACACCTAATTTCAGCCATTTATCAAAACAGAAAAATCGTGAAGAAAACTGCCTCAGCAACTCCAATGCATCAGGAATTGGTGTCTGAACACCTACAAGTTCCCTTCACATGCCAGATCACCCCTGACTCAACCCAGGTCTCCTCAGCACCAAGCCCAGCAGAAAAGGTGAGCGTTACCTGAGAATCTGAGACACCTCTGCCGTTGTCTGTGGCTTCAACACCAGCTGGCTGCAGCCTGTAATGAAAGCAAGGGACTCTCAAGGCAAGCTGTGGCTCTGCAGAGGTCAGAAAGAAACAGGTGGGAAAGCATGAGGTGGGAAATAACTTTCTCCACTGTTAGGCATTTCAACCACTTTGACAACAAACATTTCAACAGCAGCCTTTCCCTCTAAGCCCTGCAAAAACTTTGCATGTATAGGTAGACTTGGCTGCCACTGGGGGTAATGGGAAACGGTTTGAATTCTCATGAAATCTTTGACAGAAGCAACAGAGAATTCATAATGCTCTATTTAGAATCAGGGAATCACAGAAGATTTGAGTTGGGAGGGACCCAAAAGTTCATCTCATTCCATGGGCAGGGACACCTCCCACTGTCCCAGGTTGCTCTAAGCCCCGTCCAGCCTGGCCTTGGACACTGCCAGGGATGGGGCAGCCACAGCTTCTCTGGGCAGCTGTGCCAGGGCCTCCCTACCCTCACAGGGTAGAATTTCTTCTCAATATCCCATCTAACCCTGCCCTCTGGCAGTGGGAAGCCATTCCCCTTTGTCCTGTCACTCCAGGTCCATATAAAAAGTCTCTCTGCCTCCTTTTCATAAGCCCCCTTAAGGTACTGGAAGGCTGCAATCAAGTCTCCCAAAAGCTTTCATATTCTTTTCTGAGGTTCAATCAAAACTGTTAGCTGAATCAACTTGTCTCAGGAAAAAAATAATTATTAAGGTAGAGAGTTGAGATTTTTGTTTTTATGAAAGCCTGTAAGTCTACTAGGTATCAGGTAATTGTTAAAGGAATAATTTTATGCGAAGAACTCATTTTGGATGGGCAGGCACTCATCTGGTCTCTGGTGACCAGTGCCAGTACCCGAGGGCACAGCTGAAGCTGTCAGGAAGGGGTTAGGCTGGATATCACGGAAAGGTTCTTCCCCCAGAGGGCGGGCGGTCGGGCACTGCCCAGGCTCCGCAGGGAATGGGCACGGCTCAGGGCTGCCAGAGCTCCTGGAGCCTTTGGGTAACACTCCCAGGCACTGGCTGGGATTGTTGGGGTGTCTGTGCAGAGTCAGGAGTTGGACTCGATAACCCTCATGAGTCCTTTCCAACTCTACGGTCTGTATAGATGGATGTGATCCGCCATAAATAAAGATGAGCTTTCCTTTGCCAAACCCGTTGTTCAGGTAATTGAGAGGCAGGAAGGAGGTTTCACCAACCGAGCACATCAAGCAGCTCGCTTACCTCGCACCGATTTCAGCCAGTCCACGTTAAATGGCTTCAGCTCCTCCTCTCCGGTGACGACCCTGCCGGGCATGAGGCGCTCGAAGAAGGCCACGTCGCGGTCCCCCGGCCGGGCGAAGGGCAGCCGCCGCACCGCGTAGCGCTCGCTGGTCGGCACCACGTCCCGGCAGCCGGCGCAGCCCCTGCCCCGCGGCACGCCCGGGGGCTCCCGGCTCCCCCGGCAGCTCCTCAGCCAGGCGGCCCCGCGGCGCCACAGGACCGTGGAAGCCATGGAAAAAAAAGCCGCGGCCTTCGCTGCCCCCTTCCCACGGCCGTACGGGGGCACTCAGCACTGAGGGGAGGCGCAGCGCCTCAGGGAGTCTCTTCCGCTGCTCCCACCGCGCTCCCCCGGGACACCGCAGCGACACGCACCCTTCGCAGTGTAGATTCCCGCGGCGCGGGCGGGGGAATTCGGGATTATCCCGGTATACGGGAGATGCCGAGGCCGCTCCGGGGCCTGGAAGCGGCGGGGACGCGCAGCGCGCCTCACTCCAAGCCACCAGGGGGCGCTGCCACCCGCGAACGCGCTCAGCCCGCGCGAGCGGCAACGCCCCCTGGCGGCCGGAGGTTGCAACAGCACCCCCCCACACCCCCCCATCATCCTCACACATTTATTCCCAAAAATACTTTATTTATAATATAATCCAACATCTCCAAGATCCAAAAATACAGATATACATTTCTTATTATTTTTTTTAAACTTTACATTCCTTACTTTTTTCTTATTTTTCCTCGTTTCGGTAATTGGGTGAAAGTCGGTTTCGACCTCCAGTTTGGATGAGCTGCAGTAAAGCTGGGCCCCTGGCAGGGTTTTTTGGGCAATTTTTTAGTGGGGCATTCCTTTAGGGATCACCCTTCTCCAGGAAACATTTAACACTGTACATTCAAAAGTCAAAAGATTTAAATCCTTTAAGTAAGCAAAAACGAAGGCTGCTGGTATTTCTGTCTACAAGGAGTCATAAAAAAATCTCTACAACCAGGTGTAGGAGGGCAGGACACACTCCTGAGCCCATCCAAGCCCTGAACTGGCATGTTCCCAGTGGGAGAGTTTATTGCTGGTATCAGATCTCGGATGCTTTACACATCACAGACGTTGTAAAGAAGAGGAGAATGTTGTACCTCACACTATTCATCATTCCTAGCATGCTATCCTTCCTTCCGAGGGCTCGACCTTCCAGAGCTTGTTCTCCTTTTTGCTTTGCTGGTAAAAGTGGAAAATGCTCTTTGAAGCCCCAAAAGCACTTCTAAAAATGTGTTTTGTTACACTACCTGACCAGAATTTTGGAGCTGAGGGAAGACAGCTCCACACTGGCTCACCCAGAGGTGCTCTCTTCCCTCATGGCATGTTTCCAGCAAGATCTCCAGAGTGGAATTTTGAGATTGTTTCAAATCAAATGCTTAATCCATGGCAATACCAGTACCAACAAAGCCTAAGGAAAAACACGAAGAAAAGTTGTCTACAATACCAATTTGGGTGGAAAGGGAAAACAAAACCTGGAACAGTATCAACCTGGGTTGTCAGGACACAGCAATGCTCCAACTCAGTCCAGTGCAGTGGGAGGAGGAGGAGCAGCTCTCACCCTCTGGGAACTGGATCACAGGCTGGCTCATGAGGTATCACAAATTTGCTCTCATGAAGAGGCAGGAAGAAGAAGAGGGCTTGCTGTACTCCAGGTTTGTGTGACTGTGCTGCTCCTCCTCCTCAAGTCCAGCACTCTGGCTTTAATTTCCCTGCCTGCTTTCCATGTCCTATTCTGTGGCAGCAATGACAAATGTGCATCACAAATGTGGATTTTCATGCACTGAACTATGGGAACTTCACCTCTCTGTGATGCAATGTAGTAAAGACACCTGCAACATCATGCTGGAAATGACAGGACCCTGAAGACAGGGATTTTTTCCTAAAAATCCATCCTTTTTCCTGCCATAAATCAATGTTCAAGAAAAGCTGCCTCACAATTGAGAGGTTTCTTCTACATCAGCAGCAGGCACAAAGCCCCAAGAGGGAAGGAGAGGTGGCAGGAGCTGTGTTCCACTTTCCCTCATTGCAAAACATGAGTAAGAGGCTCAGTGTAACAGGAAAAGTCTTCCTTCTTTTGAAAACAGGTGCCAGAATCTGAGTAGAAGTGTTTTTAATCTTCTATGCTGTTTATTCAGCAGAAGGAAAGTTTATCTGGGAGTCTCTTTATGCCTTTCCAGCAGTCTGTACCAAGAGCTCCTGCACACTGGTATGGAAAGCAGCACACAGCCCTGCACCAACACCCAACAGGCACCAGAGCCTGCAAAGCTGAGGAGTTTGGGGCATTTTTTCCCTTCTTCCACCATCAGGAAGGAAACCTGGAACACCTTTCCCCACTGTATCTTTCACTAAGCCTCATGATGCAGGAGACAGGTATGAAGGCAAGACTTATCTCTGTTCTTTGCTCAACTTCTGCATCCACTGTATCTCAGAGGAAGTAATAAACAGAGACTTTTGCCTTCCAGCTCCTGGTTTCCTCTGTCCCTTCTGCTGCAGCCACTGACACTGTGCTAATGCAAGGACTCACATTCACCATCTGAAAGGCAGCCAGAGAAGTCAAGAACATGCAAACGTGGCCTATTAAAAACAAGAAGTTCTGTTACAACATTCCTGAATGGCCTTCTAACACAGCAGAGCCACACCATCATGGGAACAAACCCTCATGAAGCCTTTCCCTAAAACGTGACTGACCCATGTGCCACACAGGCAATCACAGCTAACAGTTCAGGCCTTCATCTTATTTTGTGATTAAATCTGACCTTCTCTCTCTCCAAGAATACTGTAGGTTTCATCTTCACAGTGATGGACTTAAAAAATCTTCAGGGAAATGGAAACAGCCAGAAAAGGCAACACCCTCCCTCAGTATTATTGTGCAAGACTAACATAAATAAAATCTCCGTGGCAAAGGGATTTGGGACTCCCTCCCAAAGTCATTGTCTTAGGAAAGAACAGGAATTTCAACTGGCCACTGGATAATTAAATATCATACTGGAAACAGATGGAGAACAGATTAACAAAAAATAATCAAAGGTAATATTACAACATGAATGAAGGAATATATTAAACTCTTCTTGCCTCAGCAGTCTATCCCCCTCTACTCCTTACTTCTTTTTCTTTCTTTCCTGAACACAACGAGGACAAAACCTGAAGGAAAAAACAGGCAGTAATTAGCTCTGGAATTAACAGCATTAAGAGCCCAAGAACTGTTTTTAATATTTGCATTTAATTAAGCCTGTTTCTGACAGGCAATTTGTTAATTTGATTAAAACAGTCCATTAGATAAAAATAACGAGCCCACGATCCTTTCCAAGATAAGCACATGGTAAAACCCTGAGAAGTCTTCAAAGTTTGCCTCCAGAAGTGAAACAAAAAGGTACTTGTCTCTGTTTTAAGCACAGCCACAACTAGTGACCCTCTCTAGTGACAAAGCAAACCTCAGATGTAACATGTCCACGTTTATACAAACCTCAGGTGAAACCTGCTCTGTTTATCAGGCAGTTTTGCTCCCACCAGTACTTAAGACTTCCATGGAAATGGATTTTAACAAGGTTTGTCTTGTATCTTCTACCCTCAAACACAGTCCCCAATCACAGAGGATGCAAGCCCTCTGATGAGAAGGGCAAAGCTCCTCTGCCAGGGTCACAACAGGGTTTTAATTCTTGTTGAGGCAAACTGCAGCCTGATAAACATCCCAAAGCTGAATGTTGTCACACTCACCATTTCCCTTTGGGTTTGGTGGTCAGGTCCACACATGCAAAGTGGAACCACTCGATTGGGCACTGCAAAAGAGAAAGGAAAAACCCACAGAGGAGATTCTTAGTGGTTCACAAATGTTCCCATCATTTGCTATGAGCTAACTGAGCAAGGACCCCCTCCTTGGACTGTACAGGGTTGGGAGGCAACAAACATTTGAAAATCCATCATCTCTCAGGTGCTTACGTCTGGGTTGTCACAGCCAATCATCTCTCCATAGGACACCTGGTGACACAGGCAGTATGTGGGCTCGTTGGGATCCACTGGCATGTCCAGGACATCCGAGGGATGCACTGACAGGATGGTATCAGCAAACTCAGACCTGTGGGCAAGGACAGAGTCAGGACAAAACACTTCTCAACTGCAGACAACACCCTGTTACAAGGGCATGGCTTCCCATTGCCAGAGGGCAGGGTTAAATGGGATACTGGGAAGAAATTCTTCCCTGGGAGGGTAGGGAGGCCCTGGCACAGGTTGTCTGGAGAAGCTGTGGCTCCCTCATCCCTGAAGTGTTCACGGCCAGACTTGGAACAACCCAGTGCTGTGGAAGGCGTCCCTGACCACTGTAGGGGCTGGAATGGGATGGTCTTTAAGGTCCCTCCAAACCCAAACCATCCTGGGATTTGATGTTTCCAAGATCTAAACCCTACTCAGGAAAATAAGTGCTTTACAGCATCTTCCCTAAGCCACACTGACCCTGTTTTAGAGTTTGTATTACATTACCACAATCCACTAATTAAAATCATAAGGTAGGCTGGATCAAACACAGTATGACTAGAAAGAATTAAGAGAAGGATTTGTAGATGTCATGAGTAAAGTAACAAAACTATCATACAGATCACCCCTGGTTGAGGGTAGAACAACCTGTCTGGGGTTTTTCCCCAACCTGCTTCAATATACATTTTTTCTCATTGTCAGGCATGAGTGACAGGGATGTGCTGACATGCCTGGAGCAGTCATAGAAACTATTGTGAGTTTCCTGCCCCTTCATTTAGCCAACTGAAAATATCAGAATAAACTGAGCCCCTTTAATATAAATCCCAGCTCAGAGAGAGGACATGCTTTCCTCCTTGCCTCTCAAAACCAAATCAGATTATTCAAGGCTGCCTAGGACACAACCCCCTGAAAATAACCCCCAAAATTCTCCAAGATTTCTAGAACAGCAGCACAGCATCAGTTTCTGTCCTGATGGACAAGTGAGTTTCTTTTGCCATCAAGACCACAAGCTTGTTAAAAATAGCCCTGTGACAAAAATTAAAGCCATTTTCTCCCAGCCTGCCAACAGCAACAGGGAGGCTGATCTTGTTCTTCCAGCCAGAGTGTTCCAAGCATGCTGAGCTTCCACATGCCAACCAAGGAGTTAATTAACAATGCTGGCCTGTCCTAAGCAGGACATTAATGAAATGGAGCAAGACCAGAACACTCTTAACACCACTCACCATCCGGACATGAGTCATAAATAGGGTAATATGAGCTTGTGGAAAATTCATGAAGTGTCAAACCCAAGGCCCTGGAGCTCTGCCTTACCCTCCTTTGAGCTTCTTTTTCTTTGGTGTATCTTCTTCAGACGTTCTCCTGCCTCGACCACGAGAGCTTCTTTTGTCTTTCTGACTTCGTCCCTCTAGAAAGGAAAAACAGCCCCACCATTTCAGCCTCAGTGGCAGAAACATCCCCAGCTGTTGTTCTTTTGATGCAGTCACTGTCTTGAAATCCCTGTTTCATATGTAATAGAGTAATCCTTATTATACATGTCATTGAATATGCTGACTGGAATGCATTTTTAAGCCACAAATACATCAAATTGGTAACAACTGAGCACCAAATTCCTGTGTTTGCAGTTTTGGCAATAAAGCACTGCAGTATGTCAGCACAGGTCATAAACAGCATCTTGATTAGGCACGCAGCATTTTTTAAAATGTCAGTGTATTTCTAAACACAGTTAATAGATTACTCAATAACTAACATAACTTTTATCCCCACCTCCTTGCTCCTACCCCTTATTTCATTGTTTAAAGGCATAAAGCTGTGCTGCTGTATCCACATATCACTGTAACCACACAGTTATTTCAGTATACATGACAGAAACTGATATCTTCTTTAAATTCCTAATTTTCCCCAAAACTAAGACTGTTACACCGGTGCAGTTTTGGCACAGCACCCTCCTTAGAACCAGTAACAACCTCAGGATTCTGTGAAACAGTGACAGTAAGTTTGATCCCAGCACCACATTTCCCTTCATCTCTTGCCCACTGTAAACATTTTGAAGAGCATGGAAAACAAGCAGAGAACGGCACACATCTTTCCTTCCTCCAGAAACAACAGCCTTTTTTACATCTCAGCCTTCCTGGTTTGATACTCTAAGTGCTGGAAAAGGCTCTCAGCTGTGTAAAATGTACCCACTTTTCAGGCTTCGGGCTGCAGGGGTTTCGAAGTCGCTGCCTTCCAGTTTGTCTTTGAGATCAGCCTCGAAGCGCGCCAGGTCTGCGTCCAGCCGGCGGATGTGCTTATCCACCTGCACCAAGAGGAAACCACAAACCGAGTTACAAACACACACACACACACAAAAAAGGAGCCCCAAACGAAAACAGGAAGGGCTGAAACTCGGCTGTTATCAGCGTGAACAGAGCGTGGTGCTGCAGAGCGAGGCATGGCAGGGGCAGAGGCTGGGAAAAGGGAAATGGCACACACTGAGGGAATGAGGGAGGCAAAAGCACAAGGACCCAAACCCTCCACGAGCAAGCAGAAAGGAAGGAAAAGGGAGGCAACATAAAGGAGAGGCAAAGCAACTCAGACTCATGATTTTCAGAACAAAATGAGATGAGAGATGCTAAAAATAACTGGCTTGTCCCTGTGATTTTCAAAATTCAAAGGCAGTCATTGAAATGTGGCGAGTAGAGCAGTTAGGGTTTTCCCCCTGGTACTCCACTGTCATGTGAATCAAATAAGTCCAACAATAAATACAGACAGAAGCTGACTATCCTCAATATCAAGTCAACACACACTAATTAAGTACCTTGTACTACCCTGGCTGCAATAAAGTGACTTTAAGAACAGGGATTTTAAGCCACCACCCCAAACTGTGCTGCTGCAATATTTTGTCATTAAAGGAGTCCACTAGTTACCTAGGGCATTGGTATTCCTGGGACATAATTTCTTTTTTTACAGTATTTGGTGGCAATCAATCATCTACTGCAGCTGCAATCAACATCACTGCAGCTGTAGCAAAACCCAAAGCATCTCCACAAGCTGGACAACAAACACTTAGTACAGTCAAAAGGATTCCTCTCACTCAACTTTCATCCAAGGGTTTAACATGTGGAGATAAGAATTATTCAAGGGACAAAAGAAAAAAAAAAGTGGAAAGCTGCATCTTAAGGAGTGGAATTTTATCCCAAGGTCCACTGAGGAGGTTTTGATTTCCAATAAACCAAGGCAATTGAGCAGAATTCCTGCTGTTCCTCCACAACACAGTACAGCAGCTGCCTTAAAAAAGAACTCTGCTTTCAACTAAGTGTGCCCCAAATAAATTATCAGTGACAGAGAGCTGCTGGGAAGGAGGGAGTGGGGTAAAATTGCTGGCATAATCACACAGCAGACACCAGGTGATAAAGCCACCTCCAAGGGGGACAAACTCACTAATTATTCAGCAAAAGAGAAACGTGGCACCAAAGGAGAAAACTTCCTGGGAATGGCAACAGTGAGAAACATAAACTTGAGGACTAATAATTTGTTTAGGTAAGAAATTTAAGCCAGAGAAAAAAAAAAAAGTCAGGGAAAGCTGACACTATGAAGCATCTCCAGTGCTCCGTTCCAGAGGATGCTCATTTGTCCACAGCTCATGGCTCACCATCTCATAGGTCTGCATGGCCAGCTGCACTTTGTCATCACTGTACTCTTTGCACTTGCTGTAGGCACTCTGGATCTTCCTCAGGTGCTCCACTCTCTCCTCAGGTAACATGTTCTTCACGGACTCGATGTACGCTGCTGCCAGGCTGTCGATCTCTGCCTTCTTGTCTGAAGGAAAAAGCAGGCATTTTTGGGTTTCTGTTTCCATTTAGGAGACCCTCCTGACAGCTGTTACGCCCCCCTCAACTCCTTAATGCATTTTCCTTTTTAAAAACAAAACCAGTTAAGTTAAAGGAGCTCACCCCACGACACTTGGGGTGTGATTCTGCTTTCTTGAGTGCTCCACAGCTAATTCAGGAGTTAATTCACAGTTAAGATTAGAAACTGAACCCATGAGTTCACAAGTTACAGCCTCTCTTCCCACATGCAGAACATTTTATTTGTTGCACAGTCACTCACTGTTCTGATGGTTCAAAACGAAAACAATTAGTGTGCTGCCAGATACCAACAAAAACTTCAAAAAGGAAGAAAAAAATCGTCCTGCAAGGCACACGGAATGTAGAACTTGTTAGATATGGAAATGTGTGGAAGGAAGGCATCTAAGTGGCCACTGAGTAGAGTGATCACAGAGCTATGAATTTACACTGGAAACAAAATCAAGCCCTGCGATGTGAGCTGTATCCTCACAGGAAAGCCACAAACACTGCAGAGCACTCAGGCCGAGCGAAGGAACAGCAGTGAAGAGGAGACACGTCCTCTAAAGTCCAGCCCCCCCGGGCTCTTCCCATCCCTCAGGCCGGGCTCTCTCGGCCTTTGCTTGCCGAAACACCTGCACGTACCTTCTGTCCTCTGATCCAGCTCCCGCATCAGCTGGAAGTTCCTCTGCAGCTCGCACGGCAGATTCTCAATACCTGCAAGAAAAATGCTACTAAATGCTCCGAGCGACCTTGTCAATGGAAGGTGTCCCTGCCCAAGGCAGGGGATAGAACCAGATGAGTTTTAAGGTCCTTCCCAACCCAGCATATCCCGTGAGTCACGTACCGTGAGCCGCCCTTTCACCTCAGCAGAGCTGGAGCAGCTGCCTGGGTGCCGGGCACTGGGCCGGCACCAGCGGCCCGGCCGAGGGATGGGATGGGAAGGGAAGGGAAGGGAAGGGAAGGGAAGGGAAGGGAAGGGAAGGGAAGGGAGGGAGCGGCCCCCCGCCCTGTTGGCCCCCACAGCCGCCATGGCCCCACCATCCCACTCCCCAGCGCGCTGCACGATGACGCAGCCTGACGCCGGGTGATGACGCAACCACAGTGCCGCTCCCCCCACTCCCCCGCGCTGCCCGTGGCGCAGTTTTAATTCCCGCGCCGCCGCCGCCGCCGCCCCCCCCAGTCCCACCGCCCCCGCCCCGCTCCCGGCCCCCGCCCCGGCCCCTCCGCCGCCCCCGCCCCGCGCTCACTGTCCAGGTAGTGCTCCAGGTACATGGCGGTCGCCATCTTGCGGCCCGCGCGCCGCTCGCCGCCGCCCGCCGGGCCCGCATGAGCAGGCCCGCGGCCTCATCCCGTATGCGCGGCCCGCGCGCCGCCCATTGGCCGCCGCCGCCGCCGCCGCTGCATATTCATCAGGGGCGGGGCGGGGCGGGGCGGGGCGCGCGGCCATTGGCGGGCGCGGCGGAAGGGGCGGGGCGGCGCGGCGGCGGCGGGAGGGCGATGGCGGCGCGGCGCGGGGCGCTGATCGCGCTGGAGGGCGTGGACCGCGCCGGGAAGAGCACCCAGGGCCGCCGGCTGGTGGAGGCGCTGAGGGCGGCCGGGCATCCCCGCCGACCTCCTCCGCTTCCCGGGTAGGGCGCGGCTGGGGTGGGCACTGGGGGAGGGGCCGGGGTGCCGGCCGGGGCCTCTCGCGGCGCGGCGGAGGGACAGAGGGACCGCCCCTAGCCCCGACCGATAGACCCCTCCCAGCCTGGACGGACCGACCACCTCCCGCCCCTGACAGATGGACCCCTCACGCCCGGACAGAGCGACCGCCCCTCGTCCGCGACGGGCTCATAGACCCCTCCCATCTGTGCGGACAGACAGACAGACAGAGTCAGCTCCGGGCTGTTGGTGTGAATGGCCCAGGGGCCAGCCTTCTGGGAAATGAGGATTGGAAATGAGGGATGGAAGTTTCAGCTCAGATGTTAACGTGGGTCTGCCCTTACCCAGAACAAGCAGTGAAACTTACTTGGTGATTTTTTTGTAAACCTGGACAGACTGCTGGACTGGAAGCTGACCTGTGTGACTCTGGACTCTCATCCTGGGTGGACTGACCCCCTCCCTGCAACCTGTCACAGGCAGGTAGAGCCTCAGCCCCTTATGGACTGTCCCACCTGTGACAAATAAACATTCCCCTTCTCCTGGACAGACCTCCTGCCACCCTTGACAGACAGACTCCCACTCTGGATGGACTGACCTCGTGCGATCCATGACAGACACAGACCCTGCCCTGGTCAGGCCAACCTCCCACCCGTGACAGACAGACCCCCCAGAGAGATGGATACTCACCTGGGAGGAGCAGTTTGGGGCAGCCTCTGCATCTTCTGTCTTTCCTACAGACAGAACCACAGAGATTGGGCAGCTGATCAGCTCCTACCTGGGGAGGGAGAAGAACCTGGAGGACCACACCATTCACCTGCTCTTCTCTGCCAACCGCTGGGAACATGTGTAAAGATGATGTTTTTTCAGTTGTAAAGAAAAATGTGTGGTGTTGAATCCCATGGGTTTGAGCTTGCAGTGGGACAGGAATGTGATCCTGTTCAGACAGGAAAACAGGCTGGAAATGTGTCTTAAGAACTCTTACAGCTTTGGATTTAATCACAGAATCCCAGAATGGTTTGGATTGGGAGGGACCTTAAAGCCCAGCCAGTTCAACTCCTGCCAGGGGCAGGGGCACCTTCCACTATCCCAGGTTGATCCAAACTCCAGCCAGCCTGGTCTTGGACACTTCCAGGGATCCAGGCGCAGCCACAGCTGTGCCAGGGCCTCCCCACCCTCTCAGGGAAGAATTTCTTCCCAATATTCCATCTGACCATGCCATTGTAATCTTAGATCAGATCCCACAGTCTGGGGTTTTTGTAATCATTGGTGCCATATTTCCAGCTCCTGTGCTGTACTGGATTAAAAAATTGGGGAGCTGAGACTGAACCAGCTTAGAATTTACTCTCTTTCCTGAAGATACCTTGCTTTGCCAGGCAGTCCCTGTGAGTGGCAGTGCTTAAGGAACTGTGCCCAAATTTTTCCCGTAGCCAAAGGCTACATTCAGCCATAACTGGCTGTCCTTGCTTCAGTCACAAAGTCTGTGTGTGGACATGGGGGGATCAGTGTTGGCTGTTGTTTTTACCTGGAAATACAGATTTCAAGCATGTTCTCATTTTACAGAAAAGCTTTGCTGGCTCTGCTGTAGTGGCAGTCCCAGTTAAGCTGGGAGAACAGAAGGCAGATAAGTGAACTCTAAGAAGAGCTGTCATGAATAAAAGTGGCACAGCGTATCACAAAATCTTTTGCACCACCTAGAAAGGGAGGAGGACTAAGCTGTCCATGTCAATATAGTTCATCTGTGATCTTGCCTGTGAGCCCTAGAGCAGTGCCCAGCATTTGGCACCCTGAGTTTGGGTGTCATGGAAGGGTATTTGGTCAATGCCTGGTGGAGAATACAGACAGCTCTTCAGCTGCCATCTGCATCACAGCTGCCCCTGCCAGTGGTCTCCCTTAATGATGACATACGTGAAGTTTTAGATTAACTCCTTTCATTTCTGTCACTGTAAAGGAGTACAACTTTTATTATTTTAATATCTCCCACGTGGTTTCAGACCGATGATGAAAGAGAAACTACATCAGGGGATCACGGTCGTGGTTGACAGATACGCCTTCTCTGGAGTGGCCTTCACAAGTGCCAAAGGGGTGAGTGAGACCTGCAGCAGCCCCTGCTCCTCTCTCTGTTTGGGGAAGTAGCTCCAGGTAGAGGCTGTTAGTGTGAATGGCCCAGGGGCCATTCTTCTGGGATGTATATCCATTCCTTTCTGGGTTCTTTTCTGCTCACCTTCAGAGTAAAAGTGATTTTCTTCATTTAGCCTGAATTTCTGGTGTTCCCATTTGTGCCATTTGGCCTGTCCCTGCTTTCAGAACAAGTCAGCTGTGTCAGCCATTCTTTGAGCCATTCTGCACAGACACTCTGTCGCACTCTGTCAGATGTGTCCCGTTCCTGCTGAGCAGCCATTAATCCAATAAGAGTATCCTGTGGTCACAGAAGCTCCAGCCATGCCTGCAGCACCAGAATGACTTACATTCGTTCTTGCCCAAGCCTTTCCCTGCTTCCTGGAAGGACTGAGGAGATCCTGGGCCCTGAAGCCCTGCACCCTCACCTGCATCTTCTACCCTCCTGCTTTCCTGGACATTCTGTAGCTTGGGGCTTAATGATGAGACAGATGCATTGAAGCACTTAGGTGCTAATCAGGTGTCTGCAAAAGCCCCAAATTAAGAGCCAGGATGTTTAACATGAGCTGAGGCACCCCAAAATAATGTTCCCAAATCCACATCAAGAAATGTTCTGCTACTTTCTGGTGGGGGGAAAGGGGTGTCTAAGTGTCTACATTTATTTGAATGTAGCTGGTGACCTGCAGGGCTCAGCCATGCGGATGCCACCCTTGGGAAGCAGGGATGGCATCCTTTGCTGCTGGAAGAGACCTCCTCTGCTTCTTAAAAGAATGGAGTTTGGCATGTTTTTCACTCAAGAAGCATTCCCAGAAGAAGGGGAGATGTTGATGCCCATACCTAACTGTCTTGGGCTATGGAACCAAAAATATTTGTATTCTATTTCATCTGTTGAAAGCAGTTGGGGTGATGTTTTTCTTTATCTCCTGTAAGTCTCCATCTGCCATGGACTGATCCAGGCTGCACTGGAAAAGGGTGAGGCTCCGGAACATCTACAATACATTGATGACATCATTGTGTGGGGGAACACGGCAATGGAAGTCTTTGAGAAAGGAGAGAAGATCATCCAGATTCTCCTGGAAGTTGGTTTTGCCATCAAGAAGAGCAAAGTCAAGGGAACTGCCTGAGAGATCCAGTTCCTGGGAGTAAAGTGGGAAGATGGACGGTGTCAGATCCCCACAGAGGTCATTAATAAGATCACCGCGATGTCTCCACCGACCAGCAAGAAGGAAACACAAGCTTTCCTAGGTACCATAGGCTTTTGGAGGATGCACATCCCTGAGTACAGTCAGATTGTGAGTCCTCTGTACCTGGTTACTTGCAAGAAGAACGATTTCCACTGGGGCCCAGAACAACAACACGCCTTTGTCCAGATCAAGCAGGAGATTGCTCATGCGGTGGCCCTTGGCCCAGTCAGGACGGGACCAGAGGTAAAGAATGTGCTTTACTCCGCAGCCGGGAGCCATAGTCCGTCCTGGAGCTTTTGGCAGAAGGTGCCAGGTGAAACTCGAGACCAACCACTGGGATTCTGGAGCCGAAGCTACAGAGGGTCTGAAGCCAATTACACCCCCACGGAGAAGGAGATCTTGGCCGCCTATGAAGGAGTTCAAGCCGCCTCAGAGGTGATTGGCACTGAAGCACAACTCCTCCTGGCACCCCGACTACCAGTGCTGGGGTGGATGTTTAAAGGAAAGGTTCCCTCCACCCATCACGCCACCGATGCCACCTGGAGCAAATGGATCGCCCTCATCACTCAGCGCGCCCGTATTGGAAACCCGAATCGCCCTGGGATTCTGGAAGTGATCACCAACTGGCCGGAAGCTGAGAACTTCAGTCTCACTGATGAAGAGGAACAAGAGCAAGTAACCCGGGCTGAAAGCTCCACCATATAACCAACTGCTAGCAGAAGAAACATGCTACGCTCTTTTCACTGATGGTTCCTGTCGCATTGTAGGAATGAGCCGGCATGTTGCCCTGTTCTTCTCTGTTTTTCTAAAGTTCTTTTCAGCCTTCTGTGTTTGCATTTTTGTAATGGAGTTTCTCATGCACTTTTCATAATGATTGTTTTGCATTCCTTTCTGTAAGAGGAGAGAATTGATGGACTCTTGGGTTGTGTTGCTTGGGTTTTTCTGTTCTCTGGGTTCTTTTAGTTTTTCTAAAGTTCTATTTCAGCCTTGGGATTGTTTATCTTTTTCAATGGGAGTCTCGCGATTTTCACGTTAACAACCTATTGTTATTGTAACTGCCTTTCCATGTTTGCATTCTTCTCATAAGGAGGAGACTGTTGATGGACTGTTGGGTTGACCAGGGTGGTTGGAGAGGAAGATTTTCTTCCTCCAATCCATGGTCACTGTGGAATTCTGTAAATGTCGAGGTCTGTAAATAAACTGCCCCTTTTTTGCCTTGGACATCTCAGTGCATGAGTGTTGTTCCTTTCGTGTCTGTTGCGACACTGGAAGTGGAAAGCAGCCGTGTGGAGCCCCACAAGACAAGTTGCACAAGCCACTGAAGGAGAAGGTGGGTCAAGCCAGCTTACTGAACTCAAAGCTGTTCAATTGGCCCTGGACATTGCTGAAAGAGAGAAGTGCCAAAGCTCTACCTCTACACCGACTCGTGGATGGTAGCTAATGCTCTGTGGGGCTGGCTGGAAAGGTGGAAAAAGGTCAGCTGGCAGCGTCTGGGAAAACCAATCTGGGCTGCTGATGAGTGGAAGGACATCGGCACCAGAGTAGGGAAACTACATGTGAAGGTCCACCATGTAGATACCCATGTCCCCAAGAGTCGGGCTAATGAGGAGCACCGGAACAATGAGCAGGGAGATCAGGCTGCAAAGATAGAGGTGTCTAAGATAGAGTTGGATTGGCAGCACAAAGGAGAGTTGTTCCTAGCTCGGTGGGCCCATGATGCCTCAGGTCATCAGGGCAGAGATGCCACCTATAAGTGGGCACGAGACCGAGGGGTGGATCTAACCATGGACAGTATTTCACAGATTATCCATGACTGTGAGACATGTGCTGCCATCAAGCAAGCCAAGCGGGTGAAGCCCCTCTGGTATGGTGGACGGTGGTCCAAATATAAGTATGGGGAGGCCTGGCAGATTGACTACATCACCCTGCCCCAAACCCGCCAAGGCAAGCGCTACATGCTGACCATGGTGGAAGCCACCACTGGGTGGCTGGAGACCTATCCTGTGCCTCATGCCTCCGCCCGGAACACCATCCTGGGCCTTGAAAGACAAGTCCTGTGGAGACACGGCACCCCTGAGAGAATCGAGTCGGACAACGGGACCCATTTCAAGAACAGTCTTATAAACACCTGGGCTAAAGAACACGGCATTGAATGGATCTATCACATCCCTCATCATGCACCAGCTGCTGGGAAAGTTGAACGGTGCAACGGACTACTTAAGACCACTCTGAAGGCACTTGGTGGGGCGACCTTCAAAAATTGGGAAGTGAATTTAGCAAAGGCCACCTGGATGGTCAACACCCGAGGCTCCATCAATCGAGCTGGTCCTGCCCAGTCTGCCCCCTTGCACACAGTGGATGGAGATAAAGTCCCTGTGGTGCACATGAGAGGTATTTTAGGAAAGACTGTCTGGATTAACCCCACCTCAGGCAAAGGCGAACCCATCCGTGGGATTGTTTTTGCTCAAGGACCTGGTTACACTTGGTGGGTAATGCAGAAAGATGGAAAGACCAGTTGTGTACCACAGGAAAACCTCATCCTAAATGAGAATTGAGTGTAAGGGTTCATTCTGTATAGTAGAATTTATTGATTTAGGTATGATGCAGATGATAATAGAATAAGGGGTGGATAATGTCCTGGGTTATGGAACCTAAAATGTGTATTCTGTTTTATCTGCTGAAAGCAGTTGGGGAGATGTTCTTCTTTATCTCTTGTAACTCTGGGAGGAGGGGGGTGGATGCCTGCTGATAATGGGCCAGCTGTCCAAACCAGGTGAGGCAGTGTTTCTTATCTCTGTCACCACCCGTCCTCCCTCCAGGGGGATCTTCTGCTAATGGGCCTTTAAGGCTCACCAAGGACAGGACACATTCCATCATCCCAGTGTGAGATGCTCCACCCAGTGAGGGGAGCCAACCATTCCTACCTGGATAAAAACTGAGATGCAGGAACACAAAGTATCTGGCTCCACCAGATTCCCGGAGGAAGACTGGACCCTTCTCTTTCAGGATCATCTCTGCCCCAACAGAACCACATCTGCCACTCCAGGAGGACTTACTGTGGACTGCTTCCAACACCCTGACCAGCAGGGTGTCAGGTTGTAGCTCTGACTCTGTCAGGGTTTCTAGGATTTTTGGTTGGTTGGGTTTTTACTACTACATTTGTATTTTTTAATATTCCTAGTAAAGAACTGTTATTCCTATTCCCAAATCTTTGCCTGAAACCCTCTAATTGCAAAATTATAATAATTTGGAGGGAGTGGACTTAGATTCTCCATTCCAAGGGGAGCTTCAACTTCGCCTGGCAGATACCTGTCTTTCCAAACCAAGACACTAACACAAAAGTCTACTGGCTGCCAGAGCTCACACCCAAGATGCTGTGGCACTTCAGCTTGTCTTATCCACTCATGGGATTGAAAAACCCACTGCACATGCATCCAAAAAATACCCAGATTACCAGGATACAGAACATCTGGGGAGAAACTGGAGGGCAGATGTGCCAGCTCCTCTTAGAGGGTTTTAAGATGTGGATGAGCAGTGAATGGACTCTAGTTTCACCAACATCATGGATTCAGATGCCCTGATGAAAATCTTCAGACCTGTCCACAAAATCCAAAGACTGGAAAACTGCATCTGTTGTGTCTGGGCTGAAATTCCTGGGTCGGTGAGTATTGGAAAGGAGCCTCTGTGGGCCTAGAGAGATCTGCATTGCAGCTCTGTGGTGTTTGTGTTTGGGAGCAGCTTTCTTTTGGACTGAGCAAGTTTTGGAGTGGTAACAGCTGTGTGGAGACTCAGAATGTGCCTTGGTAGAGCTCAGACGGGATCTGCAGAAGAGGCATCAAAAGCTTTCACTCTGTCCAACTTAAATAGGCACAAAAGGTGCTGAACACCTGACAAAACCTGCACGCCCCAAAATGACCAGGACTGAATTCCCACATGGTAAGCTGGGATATGACCTTTTCAGTTTGTAGCCTGTGCTGAGTGTTTTGGGTTGCAATTCCTGCCATCCTTGGCTGTTCCTTTCCCACCTCACTCTCCAGCCAACCTGCTGCTTTCCTGTCTTTGTGTGTGTCTCACTTCAAGTTCGGTTGTCTTTGCTTGGGATAGAACTTCTGCCTGGACTGGTGCAAACAGCCTGATGTTGGACTCCCAAAGCCAGACCTGATCCTGTTCCTTCAGTTAAGCCCAGAAGAAGCAGCAGAACGAGGGAACTTTGGACATGAACGGTATGAGACCAGCTCCTTCCAAGAGAAAGTTCTTCAGTCCTTCTATTGCCTCATGGAGGACAAGACCCTAAACTGGAAGGTGAGGAATTAACTCTAATGGGCTTGACTGGGGTGGGGATCTCTGGTCACATCTCCCAAGTTTTGCCTGTCACATCTCTGTGCTGCCCCTTCCCTCTTCTGCTTAGTGGGACACGTTGGGGACCAGCCAAGGGCACTGTGAGATGTGGCAGAGAGGGCACTTCCCTGTTCGGGAGACCCTGGTCAGCTCTTTCTGCACCTGGGATGAATTCCTAGCTTACCTGTCTCTGTCACACACCCCAGAGACTGCCAGCAAACAACATGCAGCAGCAGTTTCTTCTGTTTCCCTTCACTCACCCTCACATCTACTTCTTAAATGCCTATTCCTACATCCATTGATTTCTCCCAATCCAATCCAGAAACTGCAGAGAGGAGGTGTAATTAGTTCTTTTCACTACTCAGGAAAAGTAACAATATTGAGTAATGGGGGGCTAAGCAGATGTTAACAACAAGGTTTTTCTCATTTGTTGGTGTCCAGTAACAGATTTCTCTATTCTCTGTTATCTGTCCTGTATTTTTGTTGTCTTGGAAACAGACAGTGAATGCTTCAAAGAGCATTGAAGACTTGCACAGAGAAATCAAGTCCATTGCAGAGGAAACTATGCAGGAGGTTCAGAATAAACCTTTGGGAGAACTCTGGAAATGAAACTTCATACAGGTCTAGAAGACTAAAAGAAAGGACACTTCTTGAATCTTCTGCACTTGGACTGTGTCATCCCAGCAGCTTCAGGTTAGATCCTATTCCTTTGGGTCCAACATGCTGCTGCTGTCCTTTTTGTTATCTGCTCCTCCCTTCCATCCTGCATAGCCCCTTCGGCATTTTTTTAATGAATATGCCATGAGTGTGTATCAAATTCCTTGTCAAAACCTCCCTCTCCCAAGCAGGAGCTCCTGTTAAGCTCCAGTCCTGGAGTGCAGATGTGGCTGTGGAGCCCAGAGACACAGACAGTTCCCATTTTCAGGGTATTGCCATGTTTCTGATCATTCTTCCTCTCCAGTAAATGCACTCCCCCCCCCCCGCTCAAACCACTTTGTAGAGGACTTGCTAATAAATTGGTTTTTTAAGCATTTGGCACAGGGCTTTTTTTTCAGGATGATAATTTATCTTCTAGAAGGATACATGGGAGGTGAAAGTGCTGCACTTCAGGCACTAAATCCAAGGAAAGCTGTTTGCTAGAGCTGTGGAATAAAAGAAGAGGTGAATTCAAACCTTCTCCCCAGCTGTGCAATGCTGGACAGCTGTGAGCAGGTAAGAGCCTGAAATAAATGAATGAGCTCCTAGCAAGGCCAGTTTGGAGGACAAGTGGCACATAAATTATTTTAGACTGGCCAAGATGAGAGGAATAGTCACTTGTGGCTCCTGCACACACCCCAGTGCAGTTTGAAACCAGACCAGCTATGAATCACCTAAATCATCAGAACAAACTGGAATGTTAATCATTTGCAAGGGACGCTGAGAGGTGGGCATGGCCAGGAGAGTTCAGGTCTCTCTGCTGGATGTCACCTTCCAGTAGGGTGGACTGCTCTGATCTCCACAGACTAAATCCTCTCTCACTCAGGCAGATTGAACTGATTCACGACCAGGGAGACAAAGTTAAATATTTAAAACAAAATTGCTAATACAACATCAGCTACAATGGCAAAAGCTGCTGCCTTCCCACCACAGCTGCCCAGTACTTGGCAGCCAGACACTCCTGGGGAAGGAGGTGAGCCCCTGCAATGCTGCATCAGGCCCTGACAGTAACACTGGTACAAGACAACACACTGAAAAGCCAGAATTACCTGTTAAAGATCTGAGCTGAGCTTAGCCTGGTTATTGGGGTTGTGTCAACACTCAGGTAAAATCTTGTCTGGCAGAGCTGTCCTTAAACATAAAACCATGAACATGAAATAAACAGGAGAATCATAGACTGATTTGGGTTGGAAAGGGATCTTAAGGATCATCTTTTTCCATGGGCAGGGACACCTTCCACTAGACCAGGTTGCTCCAAACCCTGTCCAACCTGGCCATGGACACTTCCAGGGATGGGGCAGCCACAACTTCTCAGGGCAACCTGTGCCAAGGCCCTCCCATCCTCTGAGTGAAGAATTCCTTCCCAATATCTCATCTAACCCTGTCCTCTGGCAGTGGGAAGCCGTTCTCTCTTGTCCTGTCCCTCCAGGCCCTTGTCCAAAGTCCCTCGCCAACTCTATTGGAGCCTCTCTACACACTGCACTCTTCTGGTGTATTGCATACTACCCACCACCGCCTTCAACATGTGCAAGGACATCAGGACAGGTGAAGATTTTAGATCTGTTTATTCAGATAGAAATTGAAAGCAGATGAATGGAGCACAGCCCCACTTCCTCTGCTGCCTCTTCCCCTGACTACAACAGAGAAGAGGAGAAGCAGGCAGAAAGCAGCAAATAATAATTTAGTGACAGAAGCATTGTGGTTCCCAGTTCAAACCTCTGCTTTCGGGTATCACAGGGACAGTTAGAGCATCAGTAGGTCAGTCACGGGGGAAACACGTCATTTCTAACCTGGTGGCACCACCCTTGGGCACACCACCATCATCTGACAGGTTCCAAACCTGAATGCACAAACCAAAGCCTTGTAAACAGGGTTGCAGCGTGCAGCACACACCAAGGAAACTACGGCAGCAACTTCCCTTGCAGTGTGCATGGAGACAGCTCTCCTCCATGTTTACCTTTCTCTCTGTGGAGAAGGGCCCTAGGCAGAGCTACCATCTTAAAGTAGCTAAAATTTCCAGTATTTTTGGACCTTCTCAAGGCATTCTGCCCCCCTTGGGATGGTTACCTGACAGGGGTTTCTCCAGGTTGGCTCCTACAGCACCTCTGGGCACACTCCACAGGGAGGGGCAAGCAGAGGCAAAGTACTGACACAGCTCGGAAACCTACTCGACCTTCAGGCATCTCTTCTGCTTTGGAAAGGGAATGTCTGACAGGAGTAGCTGGAGGAAGTGCTGACCAGCCCACCCAGGGCACCTCAAGAGGTTTTACAGCTTGGGTTTTTGGCAGGACAACATCACTCCCTAGTCACCATGCCAGCACACTGGGGGACAGGCAGAAGAAGCCTGGCACATGCCTGGCATTTCTCTGTGCCCTGTTTCAGCTCTCCCAGCTCTGGACTCTTTTTTTCCAGGGCTGTAGAATTCAGTTTTCTGTTCAAAGCAGCTTTCCTGAAGGTACTTGCTGTAGAGACTATTCCACTGTAGAAGCACATGGATTGACTCACTTAACAACACGGACATTTTCTATTCTTCCATTCCTTCTGTTATTTAAACTGGGATTGAGAAGCTCCCCAGCAGCACAGCACTGCTCCACACTTCACTTATTGAATCCCCAGTCAGTTAGAAGTTCCCTCAATTCCCTTTCCATAGGGTGTGAACAGGAGAGGTAGTGCCGAGTGTCCTGCAGAGCATGAACAGGAGTTGTACCGTAGGGGCCTGCGCTCCGGAGGCTTCACAGCTGTCTGTGGGACTTGGCTGCTGTTCCCTGGCATTGTGAGCTGCAGTCCAGGTTGGCCAGTGAGAAGGGAAGCTGCTAAAGGCATTAACTGGACGTTTCTCCTGCTAAATGATGGGTGGGCTCTACTTAAGCTTCAGAGGGGAGTTCCCATGGAAGGATTCAGCGCTCTAACGATTTCCGTGCCTCCCCCGGAAGGCCCAGCTGACCTGCTGATGTAACAGATAGGCTTTGAACTCCTAAGCACCACTGCATCCACTTCCAGCAACTGTTTGCTGCTGAGAAATTCCAACTGCAGCCAGTAAGGCTGTAAGACCCTCTGGGTTCTTCATCCCACTGCAGACACTGCGCGCTCCGCTCCGAGGCCGCACGGAATGCCAGGATGGACGGGAGGCAGGGATGGCAGCAAGCGCCTATGAAAACCGGTAGCCCCAGGCTCTCGAAGGAGCTTCCCTCCCCCCTTCTCCCCACACATACACAAATTTGCAGAGTCAGTTTCCTATTTGTTTTCAAAGGGACAGGATTTCAAAGTCTTCATCTTCGGAGTCAAAGAACCTTTCCAATCTGTCGGCATCAGAGGAGTCTGGAAGAGAAGAAGAAAGCGCTGCCTCAGTGGGATGCTGTGACTGGAGGGCATGCAGCAGCTGGAGGGCATCACAGTTTGAGTGCCAAGTCTCAGTGACAAACCCAAGTGAGGGCTCTGAGGAGGATAAGAACAAGTCAGTGGCATGGAAAATGCACTAGGGAGAATTACATGGAGCACAGAAGCACGTCTCCTTTCTCAGATCCAAACATTTCTGCTGCCACTGTTTTGTACAACCCTCCTGTCCCCAGCTCTGCATTAACAGAAGTCTTTTCTGCCTCAAGAGGCTCAAAACAGGAGAACTTGCCCAGGTCTGGACTAATACCCATGAAGATCTCTGTCTCTGTCTCTATTAAGAGATACATTTACCCCTATGTATTAGAGAATTGTTTCTGCTATAGTTGTTTTTGGTGCAACTGTTAGGGAATGTAATTACAACATGCACTCTCCTAGAAGCAGTATGTACAGTTCACTTTGTGAGGAAAGGTAATGTTAGTGGATCCACCTCTCCATTCTTCCAACTATGGTAAAGAGGGAGCTCACACTTAAAGGAGAAGGAAGCAACTTTAGCACAGGGGGAAGGAGAAAGTTTATTAATTCAGGCTGGGCAGTTACAGAATTCCAGAATAGTTTGGGTTGGAGGGGATCTTAGAGAACATCCAGTCCTGCCCCCCTGCCATAGGCAGGGACACCTTCCACTAGCCCAGGTTGCTCCAAGCCCTGTCCAACCTGGCCTTGGACACTTCCAGGGATGGGGCAGCCACAGCTTCTCTGGGCAACCTGTGCCAGGTTCCCACCTCCCTCACAGGGAGGAATTCCTTCCCAATATCCCATCTATCCCTGCCCTCTGGCAGTGGGAAGCCATTCTTACTTGTCCTGTCACTGTGTGCCCTCTCCAGCTTTCTTGGAACCCTTCAGGCCCTGAAAGGGGCTCAAAGTTCAATTACTCCTTCTAGTGAGAGACAGGGCTAACAAATGCAATGGCCTTGGTAGATGGGAGAGGCTCTACAAGCCAGGGAAGAGGGAGAAGGACAAGTAATCCATTACAAAAACATTTTTAAGAGTAGAAAAGACAACATTAGGGACAATTTAAGACAGGCAAGGATCAATTGACAGTTTAAGGGAATTGAGCACTCTTAACAGCATGGGACAGTGTGATCATGAAAGCTCTTAAGGAAGGAGGGCACAGAGAGAGGGAGAGAGAGACCAGAAATGCAGGGTGAAGTTTGCCAGGAGGCCACCCAATGCCTGGTGACACAGTAGGCTTGCCCACACACTCACTGCTCTTGGCAGAAGCAGCCAATGGCTTTATCTCCTGCAACATTTGCTCATATTATTAATGTGATAAGCAGAGCCTGACAGGCAAGATTAGTGCCCAGCACTTGTCCTTTTTCCCACTGGTAGTGGTTCATGCCAGGAAGGAGTGCCTTATGCTGGAACCAAGTGTGACCAGCCCTGTCTTGGAGCATTTTCATTACCTACAAACTCAGTTTTCAGCCTTTACACTGGACGTTTTTGATTCCTCTAAGCATCCCTTCAGAAACCACAGAGTCACACTGCCATGACAGCCTGTGAGCTTGTTTGTTCTACTGCTCAGTCACCATCACCATTCACAGATTATTCTAGAAATCCTCCTGAGACACTGTGGGACCTGCAAACCTCTAGCTGAAAGTCGAAGAACTACATCAATTGACCCAAGAGCTCCAGGTTAAATTCCAGGTGGAACAGGAACATACTAGATGTCATCATGTAATTCCACATGATTTCCAGAAACCCAAAGGGACCAGCTCACCCTCAGTTCTCCCTCCCTGCGTGGCCTCACCTGGTGTGAGATTCAGGACGTCGGGGTTGGAGAAGTGTGAGGGCTGGCGTTCCACCAGCTCGAACATGGGCAGTGCTCCTCTGACCAGGGACAGCTGTGGAGACAGAGCAGAGCCATGAGAACCAACAGCTCTGCACTGCTGGTGCACTTCAGGGCTAATAATGATCTGTTGGGACTTCACTGTAGCTGGAAAAATGTTTTTCAAAGCTTTTGAATCACATCATCAACAGGATTTCAGAGCTATGCTTCTTTTGGTAGTTTAATAAACTATTTTAATACACTTAAAATGGGGTCATGCTGCAGAGAACATGGTCTCTGTGCAGTGGTTTGGAAACAAAACAATACCTGATATTCCTTTCCCAAGGACAGAGAATCAGAGACTCATCAAAGTTGGAAAATAACTCCGAGATCTTTGAGTCCAGTCATTCCCCCAGCACTGCCAATATCACCACTAAACCATGTCCCCAGGTGCCACATCCACATGCCTTTTGAGCACTTCCTGGGATGGGGACTCCACCACTGCCCTGGGCAGCCTGTTCCAATGTCTGACCAGATCCATAAACACAAACCTTTTTGATTTGCTGGCACCAGTCATTAAAGTCTGCCTCTGTGTTGCAGAAGAAGCCCTGAAAAAAAACAACAATAAAAAGACTTTATCTTTCTATATTTTAGATTGATCATTTCAGACTTAAGGCCCTGTGTCAACACCAAGTAACATAATCAGGACTGGGAGCAGTTACTACTCCTGCCTGGCTTGCTTTAAAAATGTGCCTCACACTGCCCTGTTAAACTGAACACTCCACAAAGGCTTGATGTGTCCAGGCTATCCAAGTGCTGGAATCATCAATATTTTCTTTACTGCAGAGGAAAACCAGGAGGAACAAAGGAAACAAAGGGCAGGTATCTCAGGTTCAACAGAAAACAAGCCATGCTGCATCATCATATGGATTCAGGAATGGATTCAGACCTTCCCATCAAAAGGCTGGAATCAGAGCCCAAACTCAACCCAAGAGAATGACACTGCTCCATGAGGAATGCTATTTAACTGCCATACAAGGGGGACTTCCCTGGGACAAGCCACTCTGTGAGGAGCTGCTTTACCAGTGTCCCCAAAACCCGGGGCACTGCAGAGTGCCCAGCCCATCACCACTGCCTCTGCCAGCTCCCTGTGGCACAGGGGGAGCCTAGCAGTGCTCCTGGGGTGGTGGGGAACAGGAGGAACAGGACACACCACGGCAATGGAGGGGTCGAGCTCGGCGATGCTCATCCTGCAGGGAGGGTGCTGGCAGTGGAAGCTCTCGTCGGGGAGGCAGCCGCTGTCGCTGGGCTCCACCGCCGGCTGCGTGGTGTGGGGATCCAGGTAAATCAGCTCCTCACCTGGGCACAGAGGCAAGGACACATCAGCAGGAAGAACCATGCCAGAAGGTGAGAGAAGTGGTGAAAGAGCAGGAAGAGCAACGGCAGAGCCAGTTCTCATAACCACACAGAGGGATCCACATTCCAGGCACAGCTTGCTTTCAGCCACTTCCCCAAATGCTTCTCAGCCAGGCACAGCTGCCAGCACAACCATGGTGGCCACTCCACTGTGACACCCTGGGATTGAGGCACAGGCACTATTTGGGTGTTGTTCCTGCTCCTCCCTTCCTGGGTGAGCCCAAATAGACCCCAGAAATCTTAAGCACAAATAACTTGAGGTCTCTGGCAGAGAGGAAACCAGAGGGAAAGAGGAGAGTAATAAGAGTTTGTAGGGTTTGAGGAACACCTGAAGAACAGTTAAATCCAGCCAAGCCACAGAGGGAGGTCAGCTCTGAATGCAGGAAGCAGGCTCTATGCACTCCACAGACTGGATTTAGTGTTACGGAGTGGAAGTTCCTGGCCACTGTTCAAATCTACATCACTCAGGTGAGAGGTTCAGCCCACAGCAGCCTTCCACGCTTCCAGCAGGAAAGGAGAACCCTGCAGCATGCACCACAGGCTAAGCAGGAGAGCTGTGCCACCCCACAAGCATTTTTTAGCCGGGGGAGATTCTTAGGACAGTCTGTGCAGTCCTCTGGGCACTCACCTACATAGCCAATGAAGTAGTGAGCACTGTTTGGCTTCCCTCCGATCACTCCCAGGGACTGGGGCATCATGAAGCAGTGCTGGAAAAGCAACACAGAAAACACACAGCTGACAGACAGTGAAACAGCAGGTGAGAACAAAGGCAAACATCCAAAAATGCAGTGGGGAAAGATGGACAGGGACATGGAAAATCAGCAACTCTAGCAGCAAAACCAGCCATTTCTGGAGAAAATCTCCATCAGGCTGCAACACAGGGCTTTCTAGGAACATGGAAGCAGCTCAAAAACACTTTAACTGCTGACAGGAGTACAGAGGTGGGCCAAATGAAAGAAGCTGCACTACTCCAGGACTTGGTATGGGCAAGTCCTGGCTCTGCTGCAATCAGTGGCAAGATCCCTGGAACTGTCATCAGGTTGCAACAGTGCTCTCAGGAGGGAACAATCATTCAGGAAACAGTTTAAGTTCCTTATCCACCTGGAGCAGCCAAGCATGATCTACTGAGTTAAGGGAAGTAACCTCCCACAAATCTGAATCTGGAGGTCTCTTACCCAAGCTCAGAGCTTGCTAGCATTGTGCTCCCCCCTGTCTTGTGCACACCCTAAATTCTGCAGCTTCTCAATACCCCGACTTGCAACCACCTGACAGCTCTTAGCCTCAGTCTGCAGCACAAACTTCAGCATCCCAGCCACGGGGAGTGTGCAACACTGTATTAACACTCAGGGTACCACCAAGAAGGGTACAGTTGTGCTGAACAAAGGCTTCAGCAGGTTGGTACCATCTCCACACAAAAAGGGGCTGAGATTTAAGCTCTGAAGTAAGATCCTCAAAAGAAAAAAGTAAAAACCCAACCAAAAAAGGCCCAACCCCCCAAGTCCCCCCATTTTCCCGACTATAGCTTCCAAGAACCTATATCCTGACTCTGACAAGGATTGTCTCTAGACACATTTTTCTTTTGCAATGACTTCTGAGTAATTACTTAATTCCCACCAGGATCCTTAAGCGTCACCTCAGCAGGAATGCAGCTCCAGATTCCCTACCTTTAGTGTTTCAATATAGGCTTCATTGATCTCTGTGAGCCCGAGGCGGAGAGGTATCAGCAGCACCAGTGGCTTCCACAGGGTGAGCCTCTCCCTGAGCCCCACGTCCTCTGGGCACCCATTATAGAGCACATCTGACTCCAGGGCAGAGCAGGCTGCAGCTCCAGCACACAGCACGTTGGACTGGCACAACCTCCCTGTGCAAAGGGAACAGCAGCACAAAGCATCAGGATTCTGTTTCCAGACCTTGAGTTGTTCCTCTCATCAGCAACTGCTCTTTACCAAAAGCCTCCAGCACTTAAACCCAAGAAGAGCTTGAAGAGGTCGAGGGGCTGTGTGATGTGTGTGCATGGCTGGCTGCTGCAGGGCTCAGCCTGAGCGAAGCTCAAAACAAGCCACAGCACCTTGTACTCACAGCTGCCAACTGCTGGGCAGCAAAAATGCAAATTCTTCCAGAAAGGTGAACAAGCACCTGTGCCAACAAAGCTGGACAAGTTGATTAGCAGGTCAGACAACTGTCCTGAATTCACAAAGCTTGTAGGCAGAAAGAGGAAAGCTCTGGAGTGTCCAGCTTCAGAGGAGTTCACAGAGGATATGAATCAACTGAGTGAGGACAGCATTATGAGTTAACACAGGAAATATTCATCTGTAATTAAGTGCTGTAGCAAGATCCTAACATGGCATCTGTCTAGTGTAGTTATAGCTTTCCTAAAGGTCACAAAAACCTTCATACATTTTATTTGGGATCATTCACAAGCTACTTTACAGTCCTAAAGCACTATAGTCATGAAACTCTGCAACTGCAGCATGAGCTCTGCCTCTAAGATATGGGGCAGCAGAACTCCTCAGGGCATACACATGACATAAGCACTCTACACCCTCATCCTCAAGGCTTGACAAACAAACAGCCAGGCTGTAATGCACCCAGGTTATGTAAATTCTGGTCCAGAAACAACTCCAAGTCTACCTGTCTCACTGGCCAATTTAATTACTTGCTGGGTGTGTGAAAAAAAAACAAAACAAAAAAACCCAACCCAAACCCCGAAGAAACCCACAGCATGATTAAAGAATCACGAAGCCAAGGCAGCTGGACAGAATGCCAGAAGCTCATTTAATTTATTCCCAGCCTAAACTGAATGCCAGGACACTCTAGCAGGTAGGACGTGCTATAAACAAACACCTTAATCACCAGCCATTTGCCATTTCAGCTGGGCATTTGTTCACTACTGAGAGCTTCAAACCCAGCTGAACGAGGACAATATTACACCCAAACTTAGAAAAAATAGGACTTTGATCTAAAGCCTCAGGAGAGACAACCTGCAGAGACGTTTGCAGTTCCTCCCTATAGCATTCCTCAGGAAGGGAGAAGGTGTATGTGTGCATCTGATGCACAGATGCAGTAACCAGAGGTTCTGAGGAAACTCAAAGTCATTATTTGGAGCAATTGCTCCTGTTAAAGCAGGTTTTTTGTTGCTATAGCCCAGATGATCTGATATTGGCTGCCAAGCCAGGGCTGTTGCTGAATGGGCTGTCACTGCAGGTTTCCTCATCAGGCAAAGCACATGGCAATCCTTGGCTGTGTATGAACATATTCACCTGCAGTTTAAGCAGCAGAGAGCTGGCACAGGCTAAATTCACCTTGTTATCTGGCAGGCTTTCCAGTTCTGTGGTGCCACAGCAGAGCAGAACCTACCTAAAGCTTCCCAGCTGGATCCAAACCATTTACTGCAAACATATTCCAACAGATCTAACACAACACCTCTCCTGCTGCAGCTGCTGCTGGCAGGTACTGGCTCTTGGATTCTCACCACTTTTGTGATGCACAGGATTCTCCTCCATCTCAGGCCCAGCTGAGATGCCCTTTCTCATGGAACACTGACACAGAAGGGATAAAGATTTATGTTCCTTCACTGCTGCAACAAAAGGCATTTCCTGTGAACCTTCAGCTGAACCCAATCAGTGACCCAATTAACAGATGTATGAAACAACATCACTTTTACCCACAATGTTTGGGGCACAAGGTAACCAACACAAACCTACAGACATCAAACACATCAGACCCACTCACACAGTGACTTTCAGGCCCTGAACAGGTACATTATGATCCACATTTGAGGAAAACAAGCACACACACCCCTGCCCATGACAGGTTGCATGGACATATCACTTGAAGCAGCATCAGTGCTGAACAGCCAGTGCCACACAGACAGAGCCTGCAGCACACCTGAGCCTTGTAGCCAGCATGTTTCAGCTCTAGAAGTGATATTTGCAGACTAAAGATGAAAGATTATCCAATTTCTGTTTTAAAACTGGCCTTTGTTTAAGCCAAGGGCATCAGCACATACCTTCAGCTGAGGTTAGACACACACTTCTCAGTCAGATCCAACTGAGACTACCTGAGAAGAGATGTGACTTTACCAAGTGACTGTCCTGCACTCCAGGCAAAAACTGCCTGGCTATTGATCTTGGCCCTGTGGCAGCCAAGCCAGCCTAAATGGTGCCTGCCAGGATCTCACCTGTAACCCTACACCAGCTGTTTCAGAGCACTGCCCTGGCAGAAACACTGCTAGGTTTGTGCTGGGTGGCTCATGGCCTCAGGAATTAGCCTGAAGCAAGCCACGGGAAGACTGCTGAGGCCAGGACCATGCAGGGCTGCAGCAACCAGCAGTGCAGGTGCTCAGCTTTGCAGCTTTGGTTACTGCAGTGCTGCAGCCAGAGCAGGCAGGCTCAGAATGGGCAAGAAGAGTTGCTTAGCCTCTAGAGCCAGGCTGTGGGCAGGATGCCCCAAAAAACAAACAAAAAAGGAAAAAAAAGAAGAAACCACCAGTGAATATTCCTTAAAATTATGACAGTGATGGATTCCCTTCTTATCCTCTCCTCATGCCAATTTTGGCCCTTTTTCTCTTCAGACCTGTTCTGGCTTTCTTACTCTGTCCAACAGCAGAACCCTCCCTACCAATTATGTGAGAGAGGAACCAGTCATTTACTGCTTGCTCCTTGTGGCCATAAACAAGTCTGACACTGCCTACCAAGCAGCTCCCATATGCTGTCTGAAGGTCAGCAAACCTCTCTCAATCCAGAGGCATCATCAGATGAAATAAAAGTCAAACAAGGCCCTTCCTTGCCCTAGAACAGCAATTCTCACCTTGTTTTAGCACACCTGGACACAGCTTTCACAGATCACAATGTTGGAAGGGACATTAAAGCCATGGGCAGGGACAATTTCCACTATCCCAGGTTGCTCCAAGCCCCATCCAACCTGACCTTGGACATTTCCAAGGATGATACAGCCACAGCTTCTCTGGGCAACCTGTGCCAGGCCTCCCCACCCTCACAGGGAACAATTTCTCAAAGACAGAACAGGTACTTCATGCTTGTTGTGCCCTCCAGCTTTTTTCTGGGCTCTTGCTGCCCAGGATATACCACGTCCTACCTCCATGTGACACTTACGGATTTCTTCCATCACCACTGTGTTGTCCATGGCTATGTGTACTGCCAGGGAACTCCACGTATCAAAAGTTGCAAGTTTTCTAGAGAAAAATGAAAAATAAGTTACGAAGGATTAATAAAACGACAAGGCAAAACTGGTGGTGTATCAGAGAGGAGAAACTCGATTAGGAGAGACTGTTATCATTTATGTGTGAAATGTGTTATCATTTATGCTGTGGAATGTGCTTTGACCTGGGAAAGTGCTGTTAGGCAATTCCAGCCTATTCCAGGGAGCCGCCTGCTCACCTACCGACGTGAGGGGAGAATGGTGAGAGGAGGGAGGGTGCTATTAAAGGCAGCCCAGGTTCCAAAGCCAGGCAGAACCCTGTCAGCTCAGAGGTACCACACAGCAACCAGCCCCACCACCTGCCTGAACAGAGGAAAGGAGAAGGGCAGCACTTACTTGAGCACCTGCGCGACCGTGTTTGGTCCGTACCACTGGCCTATGGATTTTCCCTCCCCGACTCCCATCTGGGCTGCATCACAACAACAAAACAGAATAATGCAGTCAGTAATTTCACCCACACTGTATCCCTTCCTAATTGGGTTTGTATTTGATGGGGAAAGAATTCTCACTTGGAAACTTCATTGAATCAGCAGTATTTACTGTTTCATGGGGGTGAGAAGCACATCCTGAAGGACTGCAGGGCAAATCCTTTCCCCAAAATGCAGCAGCACAGAAGTTCAAAGGGCAGTGTTGCCTCAGAAGAAGCTTTACCCAGTGTTTGATCACTAGACCACCACCCTATGACCTGAGTTCTGTTCACCCCACATGAAACACTGGAACAGGCTGCTTCTCTGCTTTTTCAGGGAAGTTTGTATCAAGGTGACAGCCTGCCTCAGCCCATTTGCTATGTCTGAGCATTTCTTTCCTCTTACCTATCTGGTGAATGGAGTAGTAGCTGTCTTTTTTGTCAATGAAGGCATTAAGAACGTTGAAGTAATTATCCGTCTGCCTCTTCCCTTTTATCCACCTCCAGTCTAGGACACACAAGGGATGTATGAAATAAACATGGTACTTACTAGCAACCAAAGGCTGCAAGCTGCAATTCTCTTCCTGCCTATTGACCAACTCAATTTTCACATTGTCATATTATTACTAAGCATCTGAGGCATTCCCAATAAGGGAATGCTAAAGGGCTAATTTTAAAATAACAGAAAACATTCTTACAGCTGGGATAAAGTACCATCACCCATAGGAAAGCAAACAAACATAAAATCAGAAAATACAAACATTCCCAGAGAGTTCCAAGTAGACTATTCTCTCAACAGCCCTGAACTTGAGAAGAGTGAAGAAAAAGTTAAGAGAACCCTCAGCGATTCCCAGCTGTGTCCTTGTTATCTCTGTTCTTCCAAGTGCTGCACTCATGGGAGCACATGGCCCTGGAAGTCAGTGTGGGCTGTGCACTGCTTTGTTTACCTCTTCCCAAGTGCCTGCAGACCAAGGCCTGAGCAAAGATCATCTGGCCACAGCGCAGCATGCAGCCCCAGCCCGTGTCAGAGGTGGGACCGGTTCCTCCTGGAAACAAGGACAGAAAATAAACAGGGAATGAATGGTGAGACAGCGCCAAGAGGGAGAAGAATGAATGGGCAGCAGGTTCACCAAGAAATGAGGCAGGGAATGAGGACTAGCTTAGCTCACACACCCAAGACTGAGAACCAAAAATGTGGTTATCCCTGAGTAACTTAGTGGTATCCCTTAAAAACAAATAAACTCCTCTAACACTAATTGAAAGGGGAAAAAAATTCCAAGGGAAATCCAAACAACCCAAGAGAGAGCTGCATTTCTCAGGAGAACAAGCCCTTAAGCCTGGCTGCAGACTTTTAGCCTAATTCAGACACATTTCTACACAGAGGTGTTTGTTAAAGATGACTTGTAATGCTCATCTTGAGAAGGCAACTCATCATTCAGAACAAACCAGTCCCAGGGAATTCCTGCATGAGAAGTGGCTACAAATAACATTTCAGAGTGAACGATGTAGTCAGGCCAAAAAAAATGGCACCAGCCAAAAAAAACCTAGCCAAGCAGTGAAAAAAAGACACATCCTACATATTGTTGGAGAAAGCTGGACATCAGCTCATGCTGGAAAGTTTAAGACAAAGGACACAAGGCTGAAAGCATTTCCCTGACAGACCTTCCAAAGGAAACTGCAGCTCTGGCTGTTACTACAAATACCAAAGATCAAACATTCAGTGTGATCACAGTAGGTAATCTGTGCCTGGGCACAGCTTCTGCAAGTCTTTGTAATGCTGTTTTCTTCTTTTTGTCCTGAACAGGGAGAAAAATCACCTGGAGGACTACTTAATCAGCTTCTCAATGGTCACCAGTTCTCTTCTGTAGTTTCACCAGTAATTCATAACATGTACAAATTCCAAAAGTGATCATGCTTTACAAAGTTAGCATCAGACAGCTCCCTAACCCTTACAATAATTAAGTGGGCTAGCACAGAGGGAAGGGATGAACAGTAACAGGGATGACTGGAAGAAAAAAATACTGAAAGAGGTTTACTGCATATAACATGCAGATCACATCTATGGTGTAAATGGGGAATGACTCAGAAAATGGGGTCTGTCTTCAACCCACAGCTTTTAATGACTCACAAGGAAACCAAAATTGTGTCTGTGAGCCAGTTAAATGTGTGCTAACCCTTTGTTCTCAAACATATGTTTAACTATGATGCACAAACATGAATTTAAAGGGATTAAACTGCATCAAAGATGTCTCAGAGCTTGTGAGGCAGAGGGCTTTCCAGCAGGGGAAGAACAGCACAAGCCAGAAGGACCAGTTAGGAAGAAGTCTCTTTCCCAAACCTGAGCCATGTTCCTTTCCCACTGACTGCTGGGGATGACAGTGACCCAAGGAGAACATGGGCAGGCCTTGGAGTCCCATTTACCTGCTCTTAGATCTCCTCTAATACACCTTGCACCCAGCACACAAACCAAAACCCCAGAAGAGGCCATGCAGAATATTTTAAGGAACCAAGGCATCCTCCTTGGAGTTCACTGGGAAAGATCCCCTCCCATCAGTACAGCTCCTCTGTGTAACAGAAACTTCAGGCACCTAACTCCCCCTAGACAAACAAAACCCCCACGCAGAGTCTGGGGCTGATGCACAAAGGCAGCAAATTCTGTATCATTCTGTAGGTTTCATCATTTTAATCCACTTCAAGCCCAAGCCCGTAATTCAATAATATTTCACACTAGACTGATGTAGGATGTGATGAAGTACAAAAATCCTCCCATGTTGCCTAAAAAAAAGCAGGTTTCCCAACCCCCTCCTTCTGTCCTTTTAAAAACCACTGCTATCCCTCCTACCCAAGGGGATGAGGAATTCTCATTATCAGATAAACAAAAAGTCTGTCTAATCAATTAGACGAGGCACATTTCAGACTCTTATGAATGGAAATGATGTCATGTTTGTGGGGACTGTTTTATTAGGGATAACCAGGTTACAATCATTTCCAGGATGTCTTTAGACTCCTCCAGACTACATACCAATAGCAGGGAAGTTCTTTCTGTAGGTGAACCAAAGCCGAGAGGTCACATCCAGCAGGATCTCTTCCTTCTCTGAAAAGTGTTCAGCGTGGAAAGGCACACACATGAGGGGGCACCAAGACAGCTACATCCACCTCCCACTCGCCCTCCCAAGGAATTCTGCTCCTCAGTTTGCAGGCCCAGAGAGGCAGAGTCTGGCTGAGGAACAGGGCAGTACTGCAGTGCACAAAGCACTTCCTTTGCCCCCCAAAACAGCTGCAATCAACACAAAGACACTATGGCCACAGGCAAATTATGAAGCAGCAGACCATCCTTCTGCCCCCTGCCTCCACCATCCTGCCCTCATGACATGTCCCAACAACTTCCACATGGTAACTTTCTGCCCAAAAATATTCCAGAGTCCAGGGAAATGGCCAGACAGACAGAAGCATGGCAGCTAAAACCCAAGTGCAACACTTACAAGGTCGTTAAAACATTGCAGTGTGCACACAAAATACCTGTAAAAACACTGTATTTCCGGCCAAGGATCCAAACGGGTTCTTTGGTCTCAGGGAAGTCTTCATACTCAAACCTGAGGGTGTCGTAGGTAAGGGTAGCTAGAAAGAGAAAGGAGAAATCACAGGCCTTTGGTAGCTTTCCCTCTTGTTTTTAAAACCAGACAAAGTTCCAGAATCAGAGCTGCTGTGGCCCAGTCACTCCCACCCCTGCCCAAAGCCCCTGGGCTGGCAGGAAATGGTCCCAGTGCCCTGCACCCCTCAGCTCTGGGAGGCACAGGGGTGACCCAGCCCTGGCTCACTCCTGTTCCAGCAGGATTGCCAGGTGAGGCCAGCTCCAGGTTCTGCCTGGGGCAGAAAACATCTAAAACTTCACCTGGCAGCTACACCATTTCCCAGAACAGGCACCATTGTGCACACCACCAGCTACAGCATTGATCTTGAGGGCCTCTCCTCCATCAAGTAAAGTGGTTAAAACCCTCTTGCAGAGAACATACATTTTGAGGGAAGAACACACAAAACACAGATCACCTTAAGGTGGAAAATAAACCTTGCTCAGTCCCTCCTCCAGAGGCACCAAACCCAGCAGAAGCCTTTACAGGTGTCACCCCACAAGGTGAGGAACACAGAGCTGAGCAGATGTGCTCATGCATAGGGGACAGGCAAAACTTTTGTGTCTTTTACTGGTTCCCTTCACAGCATAGCACCCATCAGTGCCTAAAAATCCATCCCCTTCCAGGACTGTGACAGAACAACCCAGCAGCCCAGGGTGCCCTTGGATCAGGGCAGTTTAAGCTGCTGTGCACAGGGTACAAACAACAGGAAGGAAAAACCAGAGGAGTTGGGTGAGCTGTGCTCCACTAGATCTGTGTTTGGAAACACAGACTTTAAAGTAGCCTGGGAATTCTGGAAAAGACCCACATGATTTTACAGGTGCCAGTTCTGTAACAAACCACCTCTAAAATTTAAAGCAGAGCTAAGACAGACTGTTCTGTAATTGTTAAAGTAGCGATTGAAAACATCTCTGACAGCAAATGCAGTAAAATCTGTGGTAATGTGATGTGAGTTTAAAGCAGGACAAAGGAGGACAGGGCCACAAGCTCCTGTCAGCCCTGTTCTCTGCAAAACCTACCCCTCTCCGTGGGGCACACCTTGCTTTTGGCTTCTCCAGAGTAACCTGCTGCTACATAAGACACTTCGGCCCCCTGAAGTATCTCAGCCTTCTAATTCAGATTCCCTGACCTGGAATTCCAAATGTCCAAGAAAACCCTCAAGCAGATACCATCACTGAGCCCAACTACTGTTTAAGCAGGAACCCTGGCAATAGAGATGACAGCAGGCTCCTCAATCAAAATTTGAATCAGACTCTTCCTTAACTCCAGCCCACAAGACTTAAAGCACATTCCTTGTGTGAATTAGTCTTTAAGACTGTTCCAGGCACTTTTAGGAATGCACAAGCAATTCCCATTGCCACCCCATGATGCGACTCCTCAGCAAGCTGAGCAAAACAATTCTGCTTGCACTGAAATGTCCCAACAAACTACTGCTGCAGTCTTCTCCTCTAACAAACTTCAGCAGGGAAATGAAGGATTTCTTTCCTGTCTAGTACCCAAACTTGCAATGTCCAGATTTGAAAAGGTAACCAACATGATCTTAACATAAAAACTGAAGTTCTCAGGAAGGTTTTACAGCTCCAAGAAATACTCTGTGGTTTATTTTGTCAGTTCCTAAGCCTGCTATGTATCCAGCTCTCTGTCAGGAGTCTCAAATAGCTTAAAGAAAATGAGTGAAGCAAGGATGCTACACAGGAACATCAAGCTATGCACAATCCCTCCTTCTCCTTCCAGCAACACTCCCTGACCTGCTCAAATATCACAACCCCCACAGCTGCACAGTTTGCAGGGCACCAGGTCTTTAGCAAAGACAGGATTTGCAACTGGACACTTCACAGCAAGGATCAGCAGCTGGAAAGGGGCTGCTGGAGTCTTTCCCCTTCCACCAAAGCTCAGAGAGGAAGGGGTCAGCAGACAGAGGGGGATCTCCAGCTGGACCAGCTGTGCATTCAGGGAATGCAGCACGTGTGTCATGACATTGCACACTGGGGAGGAGAGTCCCAGGCTTGCAGCCCTTCAGCTGAATGCCCAACACCTGGCTCTGTACAAGGCCCTGTGTGTCCAGCTGTGCATCCCAAAGAGGTGGTCAGACATTCGTGGTGGGGAGAAAACAGTTGAAATGCAGGAGTTCAGGTTTCCCCTTCACAGGGCAGAAAATTCAAGAGGTTGCTCCCAGTTAGTATCAAGGACATTATAATGGGAGCAGTAAACTCCCCACAAGGCTGGAGGTCACTGAGTGTTTCTTTTACAAGCCTCCACCTTCATATGCTCCAGCACTTTTCCAAAGTCCATCTATTGTACTATTGCCCAGATGGGCTAAATACCAGCCAGTGGGACCCAAACAATTTGGGCAGGGCACAAGGAACATCACAGACTGCACAGGAGCCTTTCTCTCCTTCTTATAGCCAGAGATGAAGAAAAGAAATACATCTGGAAATTCACCAAGCAGAAATCCTGTTTGAAGCTGCTCCTCTCAGAGCTGCAGAAGCTGGGTGAGATCAGCACATTTCTCAGGCAGTGCTCCAAAACTTCACCTTCAGAAAGCCCTCGGTCTATTTTAATTACCGACCTCTGAGCATCCAGGACAGTGGAGCAGCAGTTTCTGCAGAGAAGGATGTGCAGTCTCTGCACATCAAAACCCCACAGCTCAACTTCAGATGCTTTTATAGCTAAAAACCAGTGTCAGCCCTGCACAGCTCACCCTGAGGAAGGCAGCCTCGCTTTCCAGGAGCCTTGCACACACTGGGAATGAGGGGAGGCTGGCTGGATCGCTGCCCCATTGGGCACATCTTCCATGGGATCTGCAGAACACCTCACCCGAGAAAGCCTCAGCAGGAAAGGCAAAGCTTTGCAGATGCCACAGCAGAATCCCAGAATGGTTTGGGTCGGAAGGATCCTTAAGGCTCATCTCATTCCACCCCCTGCCATGGGCAGGGGCACTTTCCCATAGATCACGGTGCTCCAAGCCCCGTCCAACTTGGCCTGGAACAATTCCAGGGATGGGGCAGCCACAGCTTCTCACCTCCTTCACAGGGAAAAATTCCTTCCCAATATCCCATCTAAGTCTGCCCTCTGGCAGAAGCCATTTCCCCTTGTAGTGGCACTTCAGGCCCTTGTCCCCAGTCCCTCTCCAGCTCTCCAGGAGCCCCTTTAGGCACTGGAAGGGGCTCCCAGGTCTCCCCAGAGCCTTCTCTTCTCCAGGCTGAACAGCCCCAGCTTTCCCAGCCTTTCCTCACAGGAGATGTGCTCCACCATCTCGACGCAAGAACAACTCTCTAAATACACAGACTTAGGGCAGAAGATAAAATTGTCCCTCCTTTCTCATAACCTTAATCAGCACAATGAAACTCTGGAGATAAAAACATTATCCCAACTTGCAGCAAACACACCCAGAGGCACAGCTGGGCGCTGGGAGCAGCCCCTGAGTGCTGCTGTCAGTTTGCAAATGCGCTGGAGGCCAGACCTGCCACAACCAAAGCCATTTGTTTCCCCATCATCTTTGGGAAACAAGTAACAACAACTGAAGGCTTGGGTGACTCCAACAGAAACAGGGCAGGTGACTCTCCTTGGTCAGTCTGCCCGCTGGAGAACTTCTCACACAAAATACCAAAGCTGAGCTTTGGAGCGTGGCACTGCAGGAAAGCCAGGCTTTGCCACCCAGAGTGGTCCTGGGGCTTCTCCACTCTCTGAAAAGGCCTGGCTTTCATGCCTCCCCAAATCCTTTAGCCTCCAACTAAGGCCACCAGAAAAGGCTCAGAAATGAGGTGGATGATGTCTCCTTTAGCTGATACAGGTACCTCACCCAAGGCAAAGGAGGAACACAACTGGATGTGGAACATTTCAAAGACAGTCAAGAAGAGAAGGTAAATTTACCACTTCAGTAAAACACATGGCTGGGAAACACCAAACACTTCAAACCCTTACTTCTGCCCTTTGCAGAAGAAAGATTAAATCTTTTCTTTCCCCTAAGCTCTTTCAAACAAGACAAATCCTGATTATCCAAGCACCAAGGAGGAGTTAAGAGACAGACAGTGAGGAAAGTCAGGCTGCTGAAGTGTGGTGCTTTCTTGGCATGGAGCAAACAGTTCCAAGTTTTGCTGCCAGCTCCGTGACCATCTGGGGAGCAGGGCTGGACACGAAGGGGCTCTCACGGAGGAGATCCAGCCCGGCCATCCACCACAGCACAGTTTTCCTTCCCTTGCATGGCTCACACCAAGGGAAAGCAAGGACATCCCCCGGATCAAGGGTGCAAGTTCACTCCGCGGAGTGTGCCCGGTCCCCAGGTGTGACACCGGGTCCGAGGACACTCCGGCAGAGCCGGGACGCTCTCAGCCGGACCACGCTGACAGCTGCAGCGGCACCAAGGCCAAAACAAGTCAGGGCAGCCCTCAGGAGGGACAGGAGCTACGGATCCCCGGCACACCCGTGCTCGGCGGTGCGGAGGAGGAGGAGCCCAGGGTGCACAGGGAAGCATTTGTTATTATGGAACAACACTTATCTCTGCGGAGGGGGTGGAAGCCGCTACTACGCTGAGGCTGGAGGGAAGCGGGTCCCAACACAAGTGCCGAACACTTATTTTTACTTTACCCCGCACGAAACCAAAATATCTACCACGAACAGCTTTGCTAGAAGCCCTCTGTGAGGGTGATCAGTGGCTGAGCCGCCTTCTTACCCCCCGACGACACCTTCTCACCCCTCGAAAATCACCGTCTTACCCCCAAGCTGCCTTCTCGCCCCTCGAGCCCTCACGGGGAGCGGGGCACGGCGACGTCAGCCCTGTCACCGCTCCCCGCCCCGGTTCTACCCCCGGGCAGACCCGACCCGGCGGCAGAGCTCGGAGCTTTCGAGGAACGACGGCAGCACCGGGGCCGGGGAGGGCAGGAGGGACTCGCCGCCCGGCCCCGGCCCACCCCGGCGCCACGCAGCCACCGCCTTCCCCCTCGCCCCACCGGGGGGGCGGCCGGGCCCCGGAGGGCCGCGGTTCTCAGGGCCGTGCCCAGGGCGGAAAGCGGCGCCTTCCTCGCCGCCCGTCGGGGAGGCCTCGCCAGGGAGCCGCGGGCCTCGAACGGCCGCTGGGCCGGACCCTGCCGGGCCGGGGAGTCCAGAGGGGAAGCGCGGCCGCCGCGCCGCGGGCAGGGCCCGCCCGGGACCCACCTGCGTCCATGGCGGCCCCGCCGAGGCTGCGGCCGCCGCCGACACTCACGCCCGGCGCGGCCCTGCGCGGCTGCTGGCGCGACGCGCCGCTCCCGGCCAATGCGAGCGCCGCTCACGGCCGGGCTCCGCGCCGATTGGCTGTTAGTGGTTGGTCGCAGCTCGGAGCGACGCGCCGCTGTCCGCGGGCAAGGGAGCTGCCATGTTGCCGTACGGAGAGGCAAAGCGGAGCGCGGGGAGGCAGCAGGCCGGCGGTGGCGCCGGGGCTGGGGCTAGAGGGCGGCGCGCAGTGTGAGGGCTCCGCTCCTTGCGCAGAGCGCCGACGGGCGCGGCCTGTAACACGTATACCTAGGAAAGATGTGATAAACGGGCGCCGCCATCGTGTTGTACGGAACCGGCCCAGCCCCGCCCCCTCGTTCCCCGTGAGAGTAACCCCCTCCACCATGCCCTCCCCACTCGGAGACGCCTTTCACGGCTCGTCTGCCACGGACCGAGCGGCTCGTCGGGAGGCGGACGCCCAGCTGCGCCGACGAGGCAAGCGAGAGGCTCTGGGAGCGAATCCCCATTTCCCCACCTGCCCCGCGCCGTACGGCTGCACTTCGGCCAAAATGGCGGCGGCCATGTGGCGGCCGCCATGTTGTGCCGTACAGAAACCCCTTCCCCAGCGGCGAGGGGGGCCGGGGTGACCCGGCTCCGCCATCTTGCCGTACGGCAGCGCGGCGGGGCCGGGGCGGGGGCCGGGGCGGGCCCGGCCGGCCGAGGGCGGCGGCGGCCGCCGGAGATGGTGATCTGCTGCGCCGCCGCCAACTGCTCCAACCGGCAGGGCAAGGCGCGCCGCGGCGCCGTCTCCTTCCACAGGTAAGGGCGGCCCGCCCGGCCCGCCGCAAGTGCCGCGGCCGGGCCGCCCGCGCCCCTGTCCCGCTCCCCCCGCCGGGCCCCCACGGCAGAGGCTGCCCTTTGTTTCCCTCAGGGGATACCGGCTCGGGGCTCCCGGCTCCTCCAGCCCCGGCCGGGCAGCGGGAGCGCCCCTTGCCACGGGGCCCGGGCCCTCCCTGGCCTGTCCCCTCGACGTCCCCCGGTCTGTGCCCCTGCGGCCCTTCCTCCGCCTCGTCCCTCGCTGGGGATGCTGCCGGCGCTGAGTCCCCGGGGAAGGTTCCTGTCTCGGGAGTCCCATTGCAAACGGATGAAGTGACTGGCTCCCCCTGCTCAGGGGCTTTCTTCCACTCCAGGCATTTCTACGCCTAATTAAATGTTATTAAACACACCCGGTGTAGGCAGCACCCGGGTTACGGAGGCAGCGCTGGGCAGCGTGTTGGTTCAGCTGGGTGTTTTGGTGGTGGTCACGTCCCCCTTCCTTGTGGACAGGCTGTTCCTCGTGGGGCTGATGGAATAATGGATCGATTGCTGATGAAAATGGAAACAACACATTTTAGTCCTGCGCTTTTTGTGAAGTGGAGCTGTTGATGCAGTGAATGAATATCAAATATTTCAGTCCAAAGTGAAATTAGTTTAATTTAATTCAATTCGTAAATGAGTGTAACTTACCAAAACACAACTTTCCCCAAAATTTCCTAAACCTAGCTGTCGCCTTGGTCATCTTAAAGGTCTTTTCCAACCTCAACAGTTCTCTGATTCCATGGCTCTGTAATTCTTAAAGCACCAACCCTTCCGATTTCCAAAACGTAGCTTTACTTTTCAGCGGGTTTTGTCTGTTCCTTTTCTAGATTCCCTCTGAAGGATTCGAAGCGCTTAATTCAGTGGCTGAAAGCTGTTCAGAGAGACAACTGGACTCCCACCAAGTATTCCTTTCTTTGCAGCGAGCACTTCACCAAAGACAGTTTTTCCAAGCGGCTGGAAGACCGGCACCGGTCGCTGAAGCCCACTGCCGTCCCTACCATCTTCCAGCTGGTGGAGAAGAAGCACGACAAGCTGGATTATGTCAGGAGCCGAAGGAAAATAGCCAGGCAGGTGCCGGTGCGGGATGGGGAGGCCCCGCGGGAAGGAGGCGGTGAGGTAGCGCACAGGGCCCCGTCTTCTGGCCAGGACCTCATGGTGATGCAAGGGACGAAAGAGATGGAGGAGGCCACTCTGCAAGAGGAAATAGGATTGATGTCCGAGGAGGAAAAGGCCCTCCACAGCCAGCTGGACAGCCCTCGGAGAAGGACGTTAGGGGATCATTTGGGTGCGAAGGCCGGAGCGCAGAAAAAGCCCGAGAGGTCTCCTGGGGAGGATCGTGCCCGGGGCAGCTGGGCGGGGAGCTGGGTGGCAGACAGGAGCGGCGTGTCGGTGGACGACTTCACCCCTCCTGCCTCCGGTGCTTGCAAGTTCATCGGCTCCCTCCACTCGTACAGCTTTTCCTCCAAGCACGCCAGGGAGAGGCCGTCCCTCCCCAAAGAGCAGCTAGAAAGGAAAAGGCCAAAGAGAGACGTGGAGCCCAGCTGCAGCAGCCACCTCTTGGGACACGACAAGGCCGTGGCAGAGGTCTCCCCGACGTCTTCCCTCACCGCCACCCCCCAGAAACCCTCGCAGGGTCTGTCGGCGTCCCCGGCTGACCTGACCCCTCGGCCCGCCGCCGAGGCCGTGGCGGGGCGGAAGGGCGACACGGACGCCAACCCCATGTCCATCAACGAGGTGATCATGTCGGCCTCGGGGGCCTGCAAGCTCATCGACTCCCTGCACTCGTACTGCTTCTCCTCCCGGCAGAGCAAGAGCCAGGTGTGCTGCTTGCGGGAGCAGGTGGAGAAGAAGAACGGGGAGCTGAAGCTTCTGAGGCAGAGGGTCAGCCGCTCGGACAGCCAAGTCAGGAAGCTGAAGGAGAAGCTGGATGAGATGAAGCGGAACAGTTTCCCTTACTTGAACAGCCTGATATCCCAGGACTGTGGTCAGTATTCCCAGGGGTGCTGCACTGAGGTGGAATTCCCTGTTTTCTTAGGGGCCGTTTCAGTTGGAGGCTGTAAAGCTGTGATGGGGAAAAGGTGTGAGAAAGGGACCTTCTGGGAAGGAGAAGTAGCAGCTTGTGTAAGACCAATGGATACAGTTTAAAGAATTCACTCAGTGGGCACACAAGTTAATTCTTACATCCATAACCTTTCAAAGATGTTGAATGAGAATTTAGGTTGTGGTGTTGCAGGTGACTCTCTTGATGAATTAGTTTCTTTTCTTTCTGGATTATTTAACTTGTTTGTGATGCAGTGGCTCCTGTTAGGATTTTCCTTCTTCCTTTGGAGCATCCCTGTGGTTTTTATTTTTTCTGGTGTGTTAATGAGCTGTCCTAGCAGCAGGTATCTGGGAAAGCTGTCATTGTCCTCAGTGGCACAAGAAATAGTTTTGATATTGGATTTCATATACTGCACTCAGTACTCAGGATACAGGAAGTGTAAGTGAGGTGGGAGGTATCAGATATGACAATGTCGTGATGCACATTGAGGTCACGACTTGTGAGCAAATGTCTGTCTTTGCTTTGATCCTATCCTCCCTTGGAAGGCAGAAGAAGCCCATAAACATAATAAAGCAGGGAATGATGGAAAATGCTTCTCTATCAATTATAAAAATAATAATCAAGCATCTGAAAGCATAGGGGAACTCATCATATAAAAAGTTTGTTACCTGGAAGTCAAATTGAGCCATAACCCTTCTTGCAAAAAAAAAAAAGTGTCTTTTAATGTAGCATTTGTGCACAGTGACTGTGGTTGCAAGGTCAGGGCAAGAGTTGAGGACCATCTAACGGTGGTGTGTGTGTGGCTGCTGAGAAAACACTGGGTTACCTTGGGAAAGATTTGTGATGTGGGGCTTGCTTGGAGAAGTCATCACCCATGGAGGGTTGGATGTCTCCCAATGGCTAATCCTCACTTTTCCTTTAGGAGAAACACTTCATGGCTTCTTCTGGAGCTGTTGGGCAGTCAGGAGGGTAATGCTGGCACAGACAGGCACATTCTGCAGGCTGTTGCAGCATGGCCAACGTCCTCACTGAAAGAGGAAAGTAGACCCTAAAAAAATTCATGAAGGTCACCACCCAGCACTGCTTTTCCCATATATATCTAATTTTTCAAAGTATGGGAAAACTCACACTTTTATTTGGGTAGAGGAGGGGAAAAATTTTCCCCTGGGAAATCAACATAGTCTTGTTTGTACCTTCTGGTCTGCGTTTTTGTGTTGTTTAGGTGTCAAACTAAAGAAAATAACTAAATACAATTTTAGGGTTCCATAGTAGTCAGTCATAGGTAGATATCTATCTTTATTTATGTATATGAAATATTTATTTATGTATATATTTTAAAAGGTGTCTGCCTTTGTTGGAATACCTTCACTGAGATACTAATTGCAGAAAGAGTATCTTTAAGGATGTTTTTCTTTATTCTGGTAAGCCCTGTATTTTTTCTCCTTTTTCCCAAGATTAGTGTTTTTATGCATATGTCTTTGAGAAGTGAAAATCTTATGTTCTTGTAAAAGATACTCTTAGTACATGAGTTATATGTTCTATTTCGTAAGGGAAAACATAATTTTTCTTAATGAATTGACCAATTCATTACCCGTTCTTCCATCTTTTATCAACAAAACTGGAGATCAGTGTGTGAAAATGAACCATTTTGGCAATTGTAGCTTGGGAAGTTTACATGGAACCCTTTGGTTGGGAACTCTTTTAAAGGGTTTGTTGGTGGCTGACTGGCTTTTTTTTTTTTTTTTTTTTTTAGCTTCATCTTGGTGCTCTTCTGATTTGGACTCTTTTTTTGTGTGTGTTCATAGTAACAGTTTATAACAGTGAAAACAGCTGATGAAGTGCAGCCAGCTGCTGCCAGGCAGTGTCTGGTTCATGCCCAGACACTGAGTTTTACTGTCATACAAAGCTGAGTTGAGAAAGGCTTTTCATATTCATAAAAGCACAGTCAGGTAACTCATTAGGTTAATAAGAGTCTTCGTCAGTAGCCATGTCTCAGTTGTCCCAACTCATCTGGTGTGCTGGTCAAGGTGATGGTTTGAGCTGTGAACCTGAGCCTGCATATTTTTTTCTGCTGAAGGCAGTTCCTTGAGTGTAAGTACCTGACTGGACTGACCGTGCAGGTTGTTACCTGTCTGCACCCCTCACGTTCAGCTGTTTCCACAAAATCCCGAGCACAAAAAGCGAACTTTGGGCCCACACCCACTCAGCAGAACTTCATCTCGGTGCTAGTTCTCACATACTTTCCTCTAATGAGACAAATAAATTTCTGCTGGCTGTGTCCAAGCTGCAGCCAGCTGGGAAGAGCAGGTTTCTGCAGGAGTGCTGCACAGCACTGCCTGCCAGCCACACTCGAGGCCAGGTGACTCAGGCTGGGCAAGTGGCTCCCAGCTCTGGCTGTCACGATGTGCTTGCCTGGTGTTTCCTAACCTGGCTTACCAGGGGGATTGACTGGTTTAGGAGAAGCCACAGGCTGTCTCTGGCACAGCACAGCTGCCATGGTGGCCTTTTCCATCTAAACTTTGAATTTAGGCATTTGGTAGGAAAATATTTCCTTCTGTTTCATGAGGTCCATGGACCAAAGGCTGAGCAATGCTGTTGGCTGGATGAGCGTGGTTAGGCACGGTGTACCAGGCAGGACAGGGTTAGATGCAGCTTCTGGAGGATGACAGGATGCACTGGGAGAAATGAGGGAGAGCCAGCAAGCAACCAGGGATGTGTCCTGGAGAAGGCATTGCTGTTCTAACAGCACTGGCCTCTGCTACCCAAGTGCTGTCTGCCTGTCTTGTTCTGCACGAAGGTCTCACAGCTCTGACAGGAGATCCCAGCAGCTCCTTCCACACCATCACCTCCTCTTGCCGTGGCCCAGTTTGGTCTGGTTGTAAAACTACATCTCCCAGCAGGCAGCAGGGTCAGTGTCTTACCCAAACATGAGCTCACTTCCCTCATAGCCATCTTAGCACCCTGCGCAAGGCACTTTCTGGGGGCAGGGGGGGCTGCAGGTAGAGCAAATAGCAAAATATCTGCGGATATGGCTGGGCATGGAGCAGACACAGGTAGGATTCCATGGGATTCGAGTTTCTGTGTTCATCAGAGAGGTAAAGCTCTTAGAATTCAGCTGCTTTGGGGGTATGAGGAGCCTCTTCCATGCTGCGTGTCTGTTTTCGTGAAGGTCATATTAAAGGCAGGGGAGTTTGCAAAATGAGTTTATATGAAAAATGGTTAGAACTCTGCTAGGAATCCATGGGAAATCTGGCTTGGATTTGTCTTTGAATATCTGTGCAAAGCCAGTGTAGAAATGGGGTCATTCACAGTACTTTTTACATGCAAATAAAGCATAGCTGGCGAACTTTGGAGCAAGCAGAAGGACTTTGGAGCAAGCAGAAGGACGGAGCACTTAATGAGGTGGAGTCCCTGAGGCCTGGTCTGTGGGGCCTGAGGTGGTGTTGCCCATTCATGTTGCAGAAAAGGAATAGCAACATCCCATTCCTGACTGGCAATGAGCAGTGGGATTGTGCATGGATGGACGAGCTGTGATTTCACCTGTCTGAGAAGGACTGGACCAGCAAGGGGCTGGTGCCCAGTTCAGCTTGAAAATGAAGTGTGTCTAATGGGTCACAGAGATGTGCTGTCAGGGAAATTGCCTCCACCAGGGCAGGCACTGCTAGCCTGGCAGTTGCATGTTAATTCGGAGCTAGATTTTAGAAGAAAAATGCTCTTATTCTGAGACAACAGGTGCTGCTTGTGATTTTTTTTGGTGCCCTGTCTGGGATGGGAATGGCCAGGGTAGAAAGCTGGTCTACAGAGTGGGCATTGCAAAGAGCAAGGGAGCTATAAAGTAAACTGAGAGTGAGATAAGGAGTAGAAATATATGTGCCTAGGGGCTGAATCCATGGCAGAAGGTATCTGGAGGGAGGCTGGGTAAGACTTCACTGTGGCCTGAACTCTTGGGTGGGAGGTGAATTGTTTTGTGCTCAGCATAGGAGCAAGCAGTGTGCAGGCTCACCAGCTTTGGGACTTGGGGACTTGGAAGGTGGCTCTTTGACCTCACCTTTGGAGAAAAAGACAGTTGGAAGGGAGGAAACCAGACTTTTTGCACTGCTGATGGTTCTGTTGTTGTTGTTGTTGTTTTATTTTTTTTTTCCAGTGGGATGGTCTTGTTCTTTCTAGGGTTTTTTTACCTAATAGTCTATAGAGTTTGTGCATTAAGCATTTAATTTTGCAGTGAGTCGGCAGTGACTCACAACAAAACCCAGCATGCAGCTAGGAAGCAATGAAACAGCAAACTAAGGAAAACTCGAGAGAAAGACTGAGCTCAGGTAGGGTGTTTGGTTTCTCATAATAGAGTATAATTTAAAAAATGTTTTCTCTGTATTTTGTAAGCAGATCTCTGGCTGTAACTACAGCATTACCACCTTGGCACATGGCTATGAAATTAATTACTGAGTCTAGAGTATGAACATTTGTGAATATAACCACATTCCCAGCTTTTGGAGCAGAGATGGGATGATCTGTTCAACAGCTGATCTGCTGACACCTGGTGGGGTGCATCTTTCTTGGGGGAGAAAGAGTTCTAACACAGGAGCTGGTAGGGCTTGTTGATAGGGCCTTGAATTAGCTTGGAAAGGGGAAAGGAATAAAGCCAGGGTCACCAGTGACAAGCAATGGGCTGGAGTGCCTAAACTTGAGGAGAGGAGCCCCTCAATCTGCTTCACCAGGTGTTGGCTACGATGTACCACACCAGAAATATCTCTGCATTAGTTCAGCCAGCAGGAGGGAACAGTGAGGAGCTGGGAGCTTTGGCCCAGTCCCAGAGATCTGACATCACTGGCATCAGTGAAACCTGGTGGGAGTTTTCCCTGTGACTGGAGTGCCCTGTTGGACAGTTCCAGGCTCTTGAGGAGGGATAGGCAGGGCAGGAGAGGCAGAGGGGTGGCACTGTATGTAATAGAGGGGTTGGGGTGTCTGCAGCTCACAAATGGCAATGGCACCGTTGAGAGCCTTTGGAAAAGAATCAAGGGGCAAACAAATAATGCAAATTTCACTGTAGAGTCTACTCTGGACCTCCCAGCTAGGATGATGACACTGACAAATTATTCCTTGAGAACTAAGGGATGGTTCCAAGTCAACTCCCCAGGGGATTTCAACCTGCCAGAAATTAACTGGGAGCATCCCACAGCTGGTACAACCCAGGCCACAAGGTTCCTAAAAACACCTGCATGGAACAGGTCCTTCAGGGAGCTGACTTGGAAAGATGGTCTTGATCTCCCGCTTGTCAACAGAGAGGATCTCATGAGCAAAGTGAACATTTGGGGCAACTTGGCCACAGTGACCATGGAGCCATGGAGTTTAAAATCTCTGGTGACAGGAGGAGAAGTGCCAGAAGAACCTCAGCTCTGGCCATGAGGAGAGCAGACCTCAGGCTGCTCAGGGAATTAGTGAGTAAGGTCCCCTGGGAAATGTTTTTGCAGATGCTGGGGTCTAACAGTGCTGGTCACTTTTAAACATCTAAGGGCACAGGAACAGCAATTCCTGAATGTCAGAAGTCAAGCAGGCGAGGCAGAAGGCTGGCTTGGCTAACCAGTGATTTCTCTTGGAAATAAGATAGAAAAGGAAGGTGTGTGCCCAGTGGAAGCAAGGTTAGGTGATATGGGAAGAACGTAGAGATGCTGCTCCCCACTATTGGGAGAAAATTCGTACAGGCAAAGCTCAATTGGAGTTGAAGCTGCCAGAACTGCTGAGAAATTTTTTTTTTTTTAAATATATAAATGGCAAAAAGCATTTTAGAAATAACATTGGCCTGTTCCAGGATGAGGATGGTCACCTCACAAACAGGGACAAGGATAAGGCAAAGGTGTTTAATGCTTTCTTTGCCTCTGTCTTCAAATGGATGATGGATCTCAGTGCCATGCGCTGGAGGACCATGACTATGAGAATGATCAACTCCCAGTTGACCTAGAAGTTGTACAGAATCTGCTGCTCCAGCTGGATTTGTACAAATCTGTGGAGGCTGATGGGATTCATTCAAGAATCCTCAAGGAGCTGCTGATGTCATTACAATGCCTCTCTCAATGATTGATTTTTGAGCAGTCTTGGGAATCCACAGAGGTTGAGTGGAAGCTGGCGAGTGTTGTCCCGTTTTTAAGGAGAACTCTAGAGAGAATAGACCTGTCAGTCCCAATTCAGTGCCTGGTAAAATCATGGAAAAGATTATTCTAGAAGTATTGAAAAGAAGTATTGAAAAACACCTAGAGGACAATGCAGGCATCAGTCACAGCCAGCACAGCTTCCTGAGGGGAAAGTCCTTCTTGTTGAACCTGATTTCCTTCTATGACAGGGTAACCCGCCTGGTTGATCCAGGAAAGCTGGGAGGTGGAACAGTTCTGGACTTCAGCAAAGATTTTGGTACTGTCTCTTATAGGATCCTTCTGGACAAAATGTCCAGCCCACAGCTGGATGACTGTGTTACATGGTGGGTGAGGAGCTGGCTCATGGATTGGGCACAAGGGGTGAGGGTGGCTGGGGTGACACCAGGCTGGCAGCAGTCACTGGTGGGGTTCCACAGGTCTCCATCCTCGGCCCTGTTCTCTTCAACATCCTCTTTAACAACTTGGACACAGGACTTGAAGCAATACTAAGTGAGTTCACAGCCATCCCCAAACTAGATGGAGCTGTCACCTCCCTCAAGGGCAGAGAGGCCTTGACAAATCAGAGACAGACAATCACCAGCTGTGTGAGATTTAACAAGGGCAAGTGCTGGATTCTGCACCTAGGACAGGGCAACCCTGGCTGTGTGTATGGACTGGTTTAGGGTTAGGGCTGGAGACCAGCTTTGGGAAGGGACCTGGGGGTTCTGGTCCATGGCAAGTTCAATAGGAGTCAGCAGTGTCCTGGCAGCCAGGAGGGACATCCCTGGTCCTGGGGGGCATCATGCCCAGCATTGACAGCTGGGCCAGGGAGGGGATTGTCCTGCTCTGCTCTGTGCTGGGGCAACCTCACCTCGAGGCCTTGGGGGCAGGTTGGGGCACCACAGTATAAAAAAAGATATTAAGGTATTGGAGAGTATCCAAAGAGGCCACGAAGTTGGGGAAGGATCTGGAGAGGCCTTATGAGGGGTGGCTGAGGAGGAGACTGAGGTCAGACCTCACTGTGCTCTTAACATCCTCACTGGGAAGTGGAGGGGCAGGTACTGATCTCTTCACTCTCATGACCAGTGACAGGACTCGAGGAAATGGCAGGAAGCTGAGTTGGGGAGGTCTAGGTCAGGTATCAGGAAAAGGTTCTTCACCCAGAGGATGGTTGGGCATTGGAACAGCTCCCCAGGGAAGTGGTCACAGCACCAAGCCTGCCTGAGTTCAAGAATTGTTCAGACAATGTTCTCCAGCACATGGTGTCATTCTTGGGGTGTCCATTGCAGGGCCAGGAGTTGGACTAAATCCTGAGAGGTCCCTTCCAACTCAAGGATATTCTGTGATGGAGCTAGTGCACATCAGTGCCAGGAATGTTTTACTGGGGAGAGCATCAGCAAAGTGCCCAAAGGGGTGCAACTCTCAGAGCAGAGCAGCAGAGTATGAAGCCACCTTCTGTACTTAAATATGGAGAGAATATACCAAGTGAGACTGCTCCTTAATTACCAGAACCTTGATGATGATGATGATGATGATGATGATTTAATCCCAGTGAGCAACTGTGCTGAAGGAAGAACTTCAGAGAACTGCCCAGTTCATGCTACAGACCCCATACTTTCAAGACTCAGGGATTCTGTTTGGGGATTTGTTTTGGGGCTTTTCGATGGGATTGGGGTTTTTTTTGTTTGTTTTGGCTTGGTTTTTTGAGGGTTTTCTTGGTTTGGGTTTTTTTGTTTGTTTGTTTTATTGATGGGTTTTTTGTATTTTTTTTCCTCAAGTTTTCTGCAGGAAGTGTTCCCCAGCTCAAGGAAATAGGTTAGCTTCTCTGTTAGCAACCAGCTAGCCACTCACTGCAGCTTTACTGATAAAGCTGTGTAGGAATTCGTGCCAGTGGAGCTTTCTGTGCCAGGAATCCCACTTGAGAGACATGCCAGCTGTGTAGACGTGGCCCGAGGGGGCTGTTCAGCTGCTCTGTCTGGTTTGTCTCAAGGCGGGGAGAACTCAGCATCTCTTGTTGCAAAGCCTGGACAGCCAGTTCCAGGCTGCCTGTGTTACAGTGCAGGGTGGAATTTGACTTGTAAACTCTCCAGGAATGGAAAACATATAGGAACAGTCTATCTGTGAGTTTGGAGGGATGGAGCGGGGTCAGGTGGTGAAATGGAGCTGATCTGTGTGCTCAGGGCCTGGACACGGCAGTTGTGGCCTGAGTGGCTTCCTGAAGGAAGGAGATCAAGGTGATCAGGTTGCTTATGGGTGTGTGCTTTTGTCTCCCAAACTGTTACAACTCATGAGTGTCATGGCTGATTTCAGTGAGGTTTTGTAGAACCACAGGATGGTTTGGGTTGAAGGGACCTTAAAGTCTTGTTCCAACCCCCTGCGTGGGCAGTTCACCTTCCACCACACCAGGTTGTAGAGGAACGGGGTCTGGGAGATGCTAGATCCCTAATGGCTTCCAGAAAGCACAGGAGAAGGTGACACCAGGAATGGCCTTGTTAAGAAAGAGGATGCAGAGAGAGCTTCCCTGTTAGTAGGTGAAAGAGGAACTGTGCATATGAATGCAAGAGAATCATCATTAAGAGGACCCCCTCTGACTGTGAAGCTTTAAGTGTGCAGAAGGGTGGCTGGGATCTCCTGTGCTGCAAATTCTCAGATGTCATTTGTATTCTTGATATCATCCTACACTTACCTTTTAAGCCACATTAGTGTGTTTTTTGTAAAAGTGATGTGCCAGGAGTTTAGACCTTTAAAAAGGGGTGTACAGGCTCCTTCATCAGTGTCATAGGAATTTCTCTTGACAGTGACTGCATCTATAAACCTGAAATTTGAAACAAAGCAGCTCAGCAAAGAGCTTCTTGTTGCTACAATAGTCTTTCATTTACCTGCCCCAAGCATGACATAAAAAAGCAAGTTGCTTTTCAAATGGCTGCTTTTTTGGGGGATGAATTCAATCTGACTCTCTCCTATCTACCTCCCCTCTTGCTTTTCCACTCTTCCAGCCCAGCCTTTGAGCCAGAAAGGAAAAAAGTCTTAGTCCATCAGCCAGAGACCAACACTGAAGGTAGGAAGAGCACTGCATGGGATGAGATCAGGATGTCTGTACTTACCTGCACTTCTCTGAGTCCCTGGTCCTTATTCACTTCTGCTGCTCTCGACTTTTCCAAGCCACATGAGAACTAAAGAGATCTTTAGCTTTGCTGCCATCTAGGTAGTTTAGAAAAGTAATAATGACCACTTGGCCATGTTGTTTGCCCAAGTACCAGAGACTTCAGGATGCATAGTTACATCTTACCTTTTCAGCTGGCTGGAATTCCAGCTCTTTGGAAGTGAGACCAGCTCACCAGGTCAGGCACCTCCAGCCAGGCTGGACACTGCACAGCAAGGCAGGGGGGTCAAGCTGGGGGTGCTGGAAATGATCATTTAGCTTCTCTTGGTTTATAACCAAGTCTAAAGAGTGGGAATGGCTAAAGCCATTCCTTTCACCTGTTGTTTTGATGCTTTTCCTGAAATGCAAGCAGAAGAAAAGGAAGTGCCCTATGAAAGCACTGTGGTGACAGAAACTCTCCTGCTCCTGGGATGCTGACCCAGGAGAGGGCAGCAGCAGCCCAGGCTGCAGGCTCCTGCACCTTCTGCAAAGCTTTGCTTTTCACTTCCATCCTGGGAGATGAGCCTGCAAAAAGCTTGGAAAGAGATGCAGCAGAGAGTGAAGGGCAAACGTCAGCTGGAGGGAGGAGCAGTATGCTCCTTACCCAGTGAACTCTGTGCTCTCCTCATGGAATTGGAAAGATGAGTACAAGGAAATACTGTCCAGTACACTGACACTGCTGTACAGATTGTGGGAATCCCTTTGCAAGTCCTGGGCAAGCTGCTGGGGGCTGCACAGTCTGACAGGATGTTCTACAGATCCTGGCTCTGATGCTGTAGACCTTTATCACTGATTTCCTAGTGAGCTCTCTCGTTTCCTCATGTCTCTTCCCTTTCAAAATACTTCAGGATAAAGCAAAGCAAGTAGCAGCACTTTGCTGGCACGGGTTGGCTTTTAAAACCTGCTGTCTGTGGGAGAATGAGTACCACAAGTGGTCTTTTTTACCCAGGAAAGCTGCTGTTCCTTCTCCTTTGGCATTTCAGGTGTGGACTGTCCTTCCTCCTTGCTCAGTCTTTTAGCCTGACATTTCGTAAAGAGCACAGCAAGGCTCAGACTGGCCAAGCAAAGTTTGGCCACAGCCTCCTTACTCTTTTAGGTTGAGATTTCTCCCTGCAGTTGAGTCTGTGCCTTTTAGACCAGCCAGACAGGCAGCTTGTTCTTGTATTTTTGATCTCACTAGGTGTGGAAACCAGCCCCCTGGAACGCCCACCTTGCCAGCATGAAATATTTATCCCATGAGAGGGAGGAAGACGTGCTTTAAGCTTACTGCAGTCATATTTGTCTGCATAACAAACTACTGAGAGTAGCAGGCACCCCTTTTGTGTGGGGATCCATCTTTCCCAACATCCCATAGGTGACGTTTTGCTTTCCCTACTTACACCTTAGTAATGGATCTGCTCTGCTCTTCACGTGGCTTTCAATTGTCTGTCTCCATTTTCCTGATGTATTTTTTTCAGGTCGCAACCTCTGAAAGTGAAATGCAAAGCTGTTTATCAAGTCTCTCCTACAGCACCAAGCCTGACAGAGTTCAATAAGCATTTGGACAATGCTCTTAGGCACATGGTGTGACCCTGTGGGATGGTCCTGCACAGGGCCAGGAGTTAGACTTGATGATCATTGTGGGTTCCTTCCAGCTCAGCTTATTCTGTGGTTCTATAAAATGATCTGTTAAAGAAGTTTTAACTTTGTGAAACAGACCTTGGTTGCTTTTTCATAACTGCAGTGACAAAGGGAAGTATCTTTCTCTTCTATTTACTCTTTACCTGACAGGCACCCAAGTCTTTTAAAAATATTTGTCTTAGTCCAGAGCCTTAGTAGAACAGCTTCTGAATGATCCTTGCTTGTCTCTTTGTACGAGTTCAGGCCATTGTTAACCTCTTAAAAATATTATAGCCAAACTTTGATCTTGAGTATGTACACAGCCTGATTTTCTTTTGAAATGAGGACTCATTTCCTTGGCCTCTGAAACAAACAGGAACAGTATGTACTCAGTGCTTGAGAAAGATTTGTCCAGAGCATTAGAGGTTTCATTATCATTTAATGATTATTCTTTATGCTGAGGTTTCAGTCACCTTCTTCCCTGCATGTTGATAGGAGGGGGCTTTTCTTTCAGATCAAGCTACAGAGAGGAGTGAGAAATGGACCCACCTGCAAGAGTGCTCTATGTCTGGCTAAGAGCTGGTTTGGAAGCAGACCCACTTTCCATGACTGTTCATTGTTCCCATCTCCCACCTTGGAGCTGGCACTGCTCTGATGAAAAGCACTGCTGTGGTGTCGAGCCATTTCTGAGGTGTTTTGTGTTCACCTCCAGCCAGCTGGAGGCAGCTCACAGCAACCTGCAGAGCACAGACCCCTGAGTTTTCTTTCTTCCTTCTTTCTTTTCCTGCACAGAGACTCCCCAGCTGAACCCTGTGATGGAACCCCTGTCCTGGATGCTGGGCACCTGGCTCTCGGACCCGCCAGGAGACGGCACCTTCCCTACAATGAAGCCCTTCCAGTACCTGGAAGAAGTGCACATCTCTCACGTGGGGCAGCCCATGCTCAACTTTTCGTAAGTCCAGGGGTCTGTCTGTGTTGGCAGCAGCTGTTGGGTTGGAGCAGGCATGGCTCCAGGGTGATTTATTAGTTGGGTTTCTTTTCCAATGGCAAAGCACACAAATTCTCACCTACCAAACGAGATGATGTTGTGGTATGTGTCCATTTTCCTTGAAAACTTGTGATTAACAGGCATTCTTTGTGAAATTCCCACTTAGAATAAATGAAGAGCTGTGGCATGGCTGTCAAGTTTGTCCATTTTAAGCTGTGGTCCTCAGTCTTCACCACTGTGAAAATCTGAGAAAAATTAGTGCTTATCAAACCATATGGGACAGGAGGCAGGTAGCTTAACTGCTTGCTTTGGCTGCAAGTGGTTGTTCTAAGAGAAATCAAAAGAAATCCAGAGGAAGGGAAGTGACAAGTTGGCTACTGCTCAGTACTGCTCCAGTGCTCTTTTGGGAAGGGTGAGTTGCAAAGTGTGTTGCTTTGAAAACCAAGAAAAGAAGAATTACAAGATGGAAGTGCTGTGTGAGAGATGCCCTGTGTTCTGGAGTGTGATGGAGCTGCCAGCTCAGCCTGTGACTGCTTCAGTCTGATTTCCAAATGAACAAAGCTCTGACAGTCTTGCTCTGGCTGCACCTCCCTCCTCAGCTTGTGAGCAGTTGCTTATTTGAGTCACCTTTTTTTTTTTTCCCCTCCTTTTCTTTGTGCCCAGGAGTTACACAGCTGTGAATTGTTGAGCTTTAGGAAGCTGCCAGGAAAATAGGCAGCAGTTGTGGAGGACAGACACCCTGTGCTTTCCTGGCTCCTGGAGCAGTAGCTCTTAAAGGACAGTCCCTGTATCCCTTAAATGCTCCAAGCACTGAAGGCTGTCTGATTTAAATTTGTTTCTCCTTTGATATGTATAATCACCCATGTTATGGGTGACCAAACCTACAGTTCTTAAGGCCTCCTGAAGTATAAATAAGAGTCTGAGCTGAACTTTTTATCTTTTTGAAGGGAGTGATGGGAGAAATATGTCTGCTCTGTTGCTTCCTACAGCAATGAGTATACAGAGAAAACAACTTTGCCTGGTGTAAAAGCTAAATAAAGGTGATACAGTAATTCCTGATATTTATTTGAGAAAAGGAAGTTTTTGAGACACATGTGGCTTCAGCATCTGTGAAACATCAGAGTTCCTGAGGGCTTTCTGAGCTAGTTCTTAGAAAGACCCAGGGGCTGTGGAAAACCTAAAGCTTGAGCTTAAAGACTTAACTCCAGCTCTAAGAAATCGCTGTGCCTCGGTAAGTAACCGTGTTTTTCCAGGTTTACATCTCTCAGCTGTGAAGTGTTGTCAGTCTTTTACTCTTCAAAGAGTACTGCAGGCACTCACGTGGTTAAATAAGAGGAAACCAGGCCAAAAAATGTCTTTTGAATGCAAAACATTGAACACATCAGCTCTTGTGCTCTGATTTCCCCTCAGGTTCAACGCCTTCCATCCGGATACCAGGAAGCCCATGCACCGCGAATGTGGGTTCATCCGCCTCAAACCTGACACCAATAAGGTGGCCTTCATCAGTGCCCAGAACACAGGTACACACTGGGGAAAAGAAGAGCTCCTGTTGGGCCATTTCATCACTTCTTCAGAAATTTCTTGCACCTCTCAGGGTTTTCTTTAATTCGTTTTCCCTGTTGGAATCGCTGCTCTTTGGCACTGGACCCACAGTGTTTCCTAAACTAGGAGAACCTCCCAGGGTGGGAAAGTAGCACCTTTGTACTACTGAATGAGAGAGAACCACATCTCAATTATTATAAATGAAAGTGTGAAACCCCAGTTTGATGCTTAAATTTGCATCTGAAATGGCAGGTGCTGAAGGGAAGAGTGCCAGTTGTGCTGTGATACTCATCCCACACGGTGTGAGTAAGTCTGGCTGGATTTTTGTGAGCAGCATTCCATGCCTGAGGTTGTGTGGATCTGCAGTTGTCAATAGTGCTAGGGTAAATAAAACCATTCTTCACAGGGAGTGCTGGTCTGCTAAGTAGCCTAATAGAGCGTGGAATGGTTTGGGTTGGAAGGAATGCCATGGTCAAGGACACCCTCCATTAGACCAGGTTATTCCAAGCTGTGTCCAACATGACTTTGAACACTTCCAGGGATGGGGTATCCACAATTTCTCTAGGCAGCCTGTGCCAGGGCCTCACCACCCTCACAGGGAAGAATTTCTTCCTAATATCTAACCTAAGTTTCTCCTCTTCCTGACTAAAAACTTCTTCCTTGTCCTGTCCTTATCTGAGTGTGTAAAAAGCCCCTCTTCCTCTTTTTCATAAGCCCCCTTTTAAGTACTGAAAGGCCAAAATCATAATTGTGACATGCGTAAATAACCTTTGTAGCCTAATAACATGTCTGCCCTTGCTTTTCCCCAGGTCTGGTGGAGGTGGAGGAAGGGGAGGTGAATGGACAAGAACTGTCTATAGCTTCTCACTCCATAGCCAGGATCTCCTTTGCCAAGAAGCCCCATGTAGAGCAGGTGAGTGCACACAGAGTGAGCCATTCCCATAGCATTGCTTGCCTCAGAAGGAGTCTAGCTGAGAGGATATGTTATTTGGCATGCTTTAATTACAGAATGCCATCAGGAGTTCTTGGAAGTACTGCATGGCATCCTGGCTTATTCTTTCTGTAAGAGCCTTCAGAAGAGATTTTGTTCATTATGAGACCCAGAGGGATCATTATGATAAAAACTGACAGGCTGGATCAGAGCAGCTAACCCAGAATCCTGTCTCCAGAATGGCCAGTAGCAGATCCTTAGGGAAGAAAAGAGGAAAGTCTTGGCTAAATACTCTTTTATGGCAGTGGGAGTAGTTATTAATGCTGGTTTCCTGGATTGATTGCAGTATGAGGATGCACATTTAAGGTATGGGAGGTTATTTCAGGAGCACCTGCAGATCTTGCCCTTTTGCTTTTCAGAGCATTCAGACCTTGCTCTGGGCTCTTTTCCCATCTGTGGCTGCAGGGTAGGGCTGGCATCTGCTGTCAGCTCCACCTTTGGTTGGCTGCTTTTGGGGGTTTGACTTTTCTGGGTGTGTAGTGGGTTTTTTTGATACAGCTGGTAGGGGTACAGCCAGCTGTGGCACTGCTGGAGTCAGTGTGGCATCCTGAGGTCACCTCTGGAAGTGTTGGTGTCACATCTGAAGCTGTCATGGCTGAGTGTACCATCAGCACATTTGCAGATGACACAAGCTGAGAGGGAGTGTCAATCTGTTAAAGGGTATTAGTGCTCTGCAGAGGGACCAGGACAGGCTGGATAGGTGGGCTGAGTCCAACAACATGAGGTTTAACAGGTCCAAGTGCCTGATCCTGCAATTTGGGCACAACAACCCCCTACAGGGCTTCAGGCTGGGGACAGAGTGGCTGGACAGTGCCCAAGAAGGCCAACAGCATCCTGGCCTGGATCAGGAATAGTGTGTAGGGTGGCCAGCAGGACCAGGGCAGTGATTCTTCCCCTGTGCTCAGCACTGGTGAGGCCACACCTCAAGTGTTGTGTCCCATTCTGGGCCCCTCAGTTTAGGAAGGACATTGAGATGTTCAGATGTGTCCAAAGAAGGGCAACAAGGCTGGAGAATGGTCTGGAACACAAGTCCTGTGGGGAGCAGCTGAGGGAGCTGGGGGTGTTTAGCCTGGAGAAGAGGAGGCTGAGGGGAGACCTCATCATTCTCTGCAACTACCTGAAAGGAGGGTGTAGGAGGTGGGGGTTGGTCTCTTCTCCCAGGCAACCAGTGACAGGACAAGAGGACACAGCCTTGAGCTGCACCAGGGGAGGCTTAGGCTGGACATTAGGAATAAGTTCTTCACAGAAAGTGTGATTGAGCATTGGAAGGGGCTGCCCAGGGAGGTGGTGGAGTCACTGTCCCTGGAGGTGTTTAAGAAATGCCTGCATGTGGCACTCAGTGCCATGGCTTAGTTAATAAGATGGTATTAGGTCATAGGCTGGACTTGATGGTCTCAAAGGTCTTTTCCAACTTAGTTGGTTCTGTGAACCTGCCTTGTTCCATGGATAATGGCCTTGGAGCTGGTATTGTGGAGAGGGCTGCTTGCTTTAGGAGAGAAAACTCCTTGGTTATTTGCCTGCTGTAGTGAGGATATTCTTCCTTGATGGTGCATTGACAGCAGGCACGTGGATGGCAAGGGGAAGAAAGCACAGGTGAGCTCAGCTTGTGGACGCTCACTGCTTGATTTCCTTATTTCTTTTCCTACCCCCGGTTTAGATTACCAGAAAATTCAGGCTCAATTCCGATGGGAAACTCGAACAAACTGTCTCAATGGCAACCACTACGCAGCCCATGACTCAGCACTTACACATTACCTACAAGAAGGTGACACCCTGACACCGGGCGTGCCGGGTGTCCCCGCCGAGGGCAGGGAGCAGGGACATCGTGCACCGAGAGCAGCAGCAGCTCAGGAGCACGGCAGAGCCCGGAGCCGGCTGCCTGCGCTCATCCCCTGGGCCCTGGAGCTGCTCGTCCTGTTGAGAATGTTACTCAGATGTTTCTGTAATGGTATATAAAAAAAACAAAAAATAAATAAAAAGCTTTTATTTTTATGGCTGTGCCTTTGGCGTGACTGCGGGGCGGTGTGTGCCGCCTGCGGCTGGGCAGTGCTCGCGCAGGGGCTTTGTGCTGCCTGCTCTTAGCAGGTGTTGGGTGGGAGAGCCAACCTCCTGGACAACCAGGATAACTCTGGGGAAGCCACAGGTGCTGGAATGGGTTTGCACTGCAGGGAAAAGACCCTGAGAACTCCAGAGCCTGTCCAATGAAGCTTGGCTTAAATACCAAGAGGGAGCACCTACATCTTGCTCTGGCACAGAGGAAACTCACAGGCCCTGATCCCAATGGTGCTGTCCAGCAGTTTGAAGGGAATTGCTGCAGTGTGGGAGGTCAGGGCCAGACTTCAGTGAAAAATATCACAAGAGTTTGGGGGACAACTGTAAGCCAACAAGCAAGAGAAACTGCTAACAGTGGGGCTCAATCTCAGCAGTTTTGAACTCTGGAATCAGGATGCAGCCTTTGACCTTCATGAAATCTCACGGAGTCCCTCAGCAATGAGGAAAGCAAAAGATTTTGATCACTGCTGGCCTACAGCAGAGACTCTTCAGCAAGGGCTTGGACCAGAAGACATCTGGAGGTCCCTGCCAGCCCCAGTCACCCTGGGAGTGTAACAGTGGCACAGCCCCACTCTCAGCAGGGACTGCCTGGAAGGGAGTTGGGCAAACACTGAGGTGTGAAGCCCACTGCTGGGTGGGCCTTGTGCCACAGAATGTGTATCTCTGGGTGGGGGAGCTCCTGGGAGCACCAGAGTCATCATCACTCACTTGCAGTGGGTAACTATAACCACCAGTGCTAGTGCCATAGCACTCAGACTGTGACCCACCAGCAGCCGAGGAGCTTCCGAGTGCTGCTGGTGTTCACGGAGCCTGTGTGCTACCAGTGTCTGAGTGCTACCAGTGTCTGAGGATCTTCTGAGTGCTGCCAGTGACTGAGGAGCCTCTCAGTGACACCAGGGAGTGAGTAGGCTCCAAGTCCTGCCAGTGACCAAGGAACCTCTGAGTCCTGCCAGTGAGCGAAGAGGAACCTCCGAGTCCTTCCAGCGACTTGAGGAGCCTCTGAGTGCTGCCAGTGACTGAGGAGCCTCTGAGTGACTCCAGGGAGTGAGGAGCCTCCAAGTCCTGCCAGTGACCGAGGAACCCCCGAGTCCTTCCAGCGACTTGAGGAACCTCTGAGACCTGCCAGTGACTGAGGAACCTCTGAGTGACTCCAGGGAGCGAGGAGCCTCCAAGTCCCGACGGTGACCAAGGAACCTCCGAGTCCTGCCAGTGAGTGAAGAGGAACCTCTGAGTCCTTCCAGTGACTGAGGAACCTCTGAGTGCTGCCAGTGACTGAGGAACCTCTGAGTCCCACGAGAGGTCGAGGAGCCTCTGAGTGCCTCTGACTTGAAGCCAAGCCTTCAAGTCCTGCCTCCAGCTGAGAGAAGTCAAGTCCGGGAGCACCAATGGCAGAGGCCAGGGAGGAGCGACCAGCGCCACGTCCCGTCAGGGTCTGCCGCATCTGCGTGGATTTCCTCCAAAGCCCCGCTGCCGTGGAGCCCTGCGGACACGTCTTCTGCCACACCTGCATCCAGCCCCAGGCTGCCCCCGACGCCGCTGCCACCTGCCCGACCTGCCAGGGGCCCATTGGGGCCATCCACCTGCTGCAGGGGCAGGACAACAGAGCCGTGGTGGCCCCGCGTGGCCGCCGCCGCCGCCGCCTCCATCCCTTCGTGGTGCGGTGGCAGCAGCGGCAGCAGCGGGAGGCGCAGGAGGATGCAGCTCCTGGAGGTGGCCGGCGCCGAACACTCGCCGATGGGGACAGGGCACCCAGCCCCCTGAGGCCCAGCAGCGTGGCCAGAGAGTGTTGGAGGAGCTGGACAGGAACGGGCTGGGGCAGGAAGGTCCATTGTGGCCACCGAGGGAACAGGGGAGAGGAGCTGACCTCGGGAAACCACGTGCACCTCCTCCCCCTGATCCCATTTGATGTGGATCCTCCATGGCCCCTCTGAAATGAAAACCAGGATGCTGAGAAGGGCCTTGCCTGGTTTCTTCTGCCCATTTGCTCATTTACTGCAGGACTGGGGGCGTGGGAGCTGTGGGAGAGAGAGGATACAGCTGTGGGAACTTGGGCAGAGGGTGGGATAAGCCTGAGGAACTGGTGGAGAGGGAATAATGTGGATGTTGAAAATGGAAAAGAGGGGCCATTCCTGATTGCTTCTGTGCTGCTTTGCTTATTCCTGAGGAGATGCAGCCCAGAAAGAGAAGGGGAAAGGGAGAGCCTCCTGGATCTCAGCAGATTCCTAAGGGAGCAGTGTCTGCTCTTCCTGAGGACGAGGACAGAGACTGAGAAGGATATTGTGGGCAGACCCTCCTCTCATCCCACAACAGCTCTGCAGTCCTGAGGAGTCTGGGCTGGAGCAGGCAGCCCTGGCACAGCCACCAGCTGAAGGGCACTGCCTGTGGGAGAAGTGCCCCAGCTGGGATAGACCTGTGCAGGGGGTCTCCTCTGAAGAAGCCCTTCCCCATTCTGGGGCATCACCAGGAGCTGTGTGGTGGCTGTGCATCCCAGACCCTCATTGCCACCCTGCTCCACCCCCTTCCATGACCCAGGTGGCTGCAGGAGTCCTGGCATTGGGGCTGAGCTTCTGCCCACCCCTCCCTGCTGCCTTGGCAGACCTTGTTTCCCAGGAACAGCCCTCGGACATTGGCACCAAGAGTGTTGGGGGCTGTGTCTGCCCCAGCCAGGGCAGCTGAGGCTTCTCAGGGTGACCACAGCCTCACGGTGCCTTCTGCTCTGGGGACAGACAGAGATCTCATGGAGGTGTAGGTGGGAAAACCCTGGCAAGCAGGAGGTGGCTCTTTGGAACTGCCCAGCATCTCCCCCTGAGCAGCACCCTGCTGTTGGAGCCCCCAGGCTGTCTGTAACAGATCCCTTGGAAGGAGACATCCTTCATGGGAACTGCTCAGAGACGGGGATCCAAACCACGTCTTTGGGGCCAGAGGAAAGAGGCAGGAGGGATCACCACCCCCTGCAGACCAGGCACGTGTCCTCCCTTGCCAGGGCATTGGAATGCCTTCCCCACTGAGGAGAGGGGCATGGTCCACGCCCTGCAGTGAGGTTCCCCATGGGAGGAAGCAGAGCCTGGAGCAGCCACAGCAGTGCCAAGGCAGCACCACGATGGCCTCTGGGAGCATCAAGCTCTGGCCTGAGAGGGGTCACGGCTGGGAGAGCCTTGGAGTGAGAGGCTGATCCCAGTGGAGGCTCCACAGTGCTGGCAGGAAAAGCATCCCAGATCACAAACATCCCTGTGGCTGAATGTGACCTGGGGCATGGGAGGTGTGTGCAGGCACAGCCCTCCCTGCTCCCTCTTCCATCCTCCCCCTGTTGCAAACGGATGTCAACTTGCTGGGAATTGCTCTCAGCCTTGCTGGTTTTCAGCTGGGCTTTGAGGAGGAGCGGTGAGAACCACCCCAGTGCTGGCTCCAGGCGAGTCCCACCGGGCCCTGGTGGTTTTGGCATGTGCAAAACTGAAATAAAAGCCCTGGTCCCTGGGGAGGCAGCCAGCCGAGAGCGGATGAGCGCTCCCATTAATGTGTCATTAATGTGCAGCTCTGGCGTCGGCCCTTTTGGCAGTGCAGAGGTAATTACAACCCAGCTGTAAACTGTGCACATGGCTTTATTTACTGCCTTATTAGCAGCATCTGTTCTCCCAGTGAAGTGGCTCAGCTGTTTGCTCTGTTCAGGGAAACCAGTGGAACTCATCGCATGGATGGCCCGTGCTAACTCACCCCCTTGGCCTGGAAGGTGGGCTAAGGGGGGTGAGCACCTCACTGGGGTTTCATTTTCAGCCTGCTTGTTGGTTTAGTGCCTCTCCCCAGCACCTGAGCTCAGCACAGCATGAAGGGGGCAGAGAGTTTCACCCCAAACCTGAAGGACAGGGCTGTGTTTGAGATCCAGCAGCATTTCTCTTCCCACCTGTCTCTCAGCACTGCCCCACAATGGTTTGCCACAGAAAATCACAGAATCATCAAGTCATGGATTCATCAAGGTTGGAGAAGCCCTCTAAGATCATCAAGTCCAACCATCAACCCAGCACTCCCACTGTGTTCTGCCACTTCCACACATTTTTTTGAACACTTCCAGGGATGGTGACTCCACCACTGCCCGTTCAAATGCTTGACAAGCCTTTCAGTGAAGAATTGTTCCCTAATATCCAGCTTAAACCTGTCCTGGCACAACTTGAGGCCATTTCTTCTTGTCCTAGCGCCTGTTCCCTGGGAGCAGAGCCTGACCCCCACCCCAGCTGCCCCCTCCTGTCAGGGAGTTGTGCAGAGCCAGAAGGTTCCCCCTGAGCCTCCTTTTCTCCAGGCTGAGCCCCTTTCCCAGCTCCCTCAACCATTCCTTATAAGGCTTGTGCTCCAGACCCTTCACATCTCTGTTTCCTTCTCTGGACAAAACTCTTCTCCAGCAAGAGCCATGGGCATGACTGGGCCTGGTGATGCAGGACCCTCAGCTCACTGAGAGCTGAACTGCCCAGGCAGCCCCAGTGTGCTGCTGCTGCTGAGCCACAGCAGCCAAATCAGTGCTGCAGCATCCTCTGCCTTGGCTGCTGTCCTGGCCCTGCTGTGCTGCTGAGCACATTTCCCAAGGAAAACGTGGGTTTGGTAACTGAATGTTGTGGCAAATGCAAGGGAAGTGGCTGCAAACGTACTGGAGAAGCCAGCAGTTCATTCAGGGCACAGAGCACAGAGGGAGGAGGAAAGCACCTGGAACAGGGAGGTGGGAAGCACCATCCAAAAGGATTTTGTTGACTGTGGTGAGACATGAGGTCCCTCAATAGAAATTCACATGTGGCCCATGCCAACCAAGGTTGGGATGCAATGCTTGGAATTACAAGTGTAAATATTCATTCATGGGCAAGAGATGTCCCAGCCAAATCAGGGCACTCAGGTGTGGTTTTTATGAGATTTTTACATCCATCACATGCTCAGGTACAACACAAATTGACTGATCACACTAACCACACTAACAGATCTCCAACCACAGTAAAACTTGGCAAAGCTGCTCTGTTTCTGCTTTTTCTATGGATCCTTGAGCCCCCTGGCTGCAGCGACTGACCTGTGGCACCAGCCGAGGCTGGGAGGGTCTCAGAGCCTGGGATGCTGTGCTACCTTGGTCATCCCAGGGATAAAGCTGTTCCTTATCCCTCGGGGGCTGCTCTAAGCCTCCCAACAGCAAAATCCTCTGCAGGGCTGGGCTGTCCTTTTGTTGGTTTTACTTCAGCATGAACAATACCAAAGTCCTCAGTAAAATTCCACTGCTTCTTTACATCACAGTGTTTAATTAACATATATGTAGTATATATATATATGCAAAATTTATATACTTTTGTAATAAAAAGGGTGCTTAAGAGTTAGGGAAGGGATTTTTATCACATTTGCCAAGACTGTGATGCACCTGGGCCTCCATCAGCACCACCAGGCTGCCTCTCCTTTCCAGCACCATCCATCCCCTGAGCAGCCCCTGCTCCTCACATCTGCTGTCAGAGACTGAAATAGTTCCTGCCTCAAACATTGATACAAAGTTCTGCTCATTATAACAAAAACTGCGTAAAGAAGCTACAACCAAAGAAGCCTCCCTGAGGATACCTGACTGGGACTTTGGACTGAAAGTCAGAGGGCTGAGATTAGATAAAGGGAAAACCCATTCTTCAATCACCTGAAACCAACAAGTAAACAAGGAAAAGAATGTGAGCCAACCCCAGCAGCTGTGCTAAGAATCATCTCTGGCTTTCTTTGGGGTGGGGGAAGCTGTAGCCCACAGACCCCTTTGCTGGGAGCAGGTTTGCACAGATTTCCCCCCCGGCCGAGGTGGGGGGAGGCAGTTTGGGTGTGCTGTAACCTCTGCTCAGGGGCAGTGCACCCATCCTCCCTGACACAAACTGGCTGTGGAGCCCCCAGCCCTGGCAATGCCACATCCCCAGGACATTAACATGAGGGGCAGCTGAGGGGGTCCCTTAATCCATCAAAGGCCTCCCAAAGTGTCCCCCAGAGCCATTCCTGAAGCCTTGCCCCACAGAACTGTACGGGATGCAACAAATGTGGAGTCTGTTGTAAAAGACAATGGCAAACTCCCCCTTCACCCCAGGGAGGTGCCTGGATTTTCCTGCCTGGCCTGAGGATATACTAAACCATCAAATTCTGTGCTTTTTGGGAGGACCTTCACGACCAAGAAAACCAGCTGGAGATGATCAACAGAACAGTGTTGGTATCCATGGAGTGGTGATACTTTCTTTATTCTGTCCCTGTTGCTCTCTTTCTGTCCCCCTCACCTATTTCCTATTTCTTTGTCTCTCTCTCTCTCTCCCCCGCCCCCAATATTTACTATGAAATAAACCCCATACCATTGTCACTGGTGTTATAAATTTAGAGAGCCAATTTCATCGAAAGCGATTTATTTGTCAGAGGAAACTGGCATGCGGTCTCGTTTGCAGCTTGATTCGGGCAGAGGCATTTCTAACGACCCCCAGCGATGGCACCCTGACATCTGCCCGGGGGGGTTCGGGTGCCAACGCCTTGCCCCGGTGGGGCTGGCGGCTGCGGGACTGCGGGTGAGAGCCAGAGTGACTCAGCCACTCCAGCAAACTCGGGACCTGCCTGGGCGCTGCAGCTCCTCGGCAGGCACCGCTTCTGCAGCCTGATTTGCTGGGAAGCTGCCAGCCGACTGCCACCTCCTCCTCTCTGCAGGCAGCTCTGCCCTGTTCTCCGCTCATCGCCCGCGTGTCCAGTGACAAAATGACCCGCCGGAGCAGAGGGGCACGGGGCTGATCCCCTCCGGCGGGCACGGAGCGGAGCAGCCGGGGATGCGGCCGGAGGATGCGGCAGGGAAGGTACGGGCAGCCTGGCTGGGGTGGTGGGGCGAGCGGCTGCTGGGGCGGTGTTCAGCCTTGCACTCCGTCCTGCTGGGGGCTGCGACCACCCCGTGCGACCCAGGGACGGCCTGACCCCCTCAGACCGGGATGCGGGCAGCGTGTGCCGCGGGAGAGGCTCTGTCCTTGTCCCCGAGCCTTTAAGGACAGCTATTCCAGGTGTTGGAGGATGGACAGCTATTCCAGGTGTTGGAGGATGGACAGGTATTGCAGGTTGGAGGACCTGGGGTGGGAGCCCTTCCTGCATGGGCTTATGAGCTGCTCGTGGCCATGGCCCAAGCCCCCACGAGCCTCTGTGCCTTGTGGAATCAGGAATTAAGGGTGCATTTGACCTTATTTCAACTGCTCTTTCTCCAAAAAAATCAGATCTGCTGGGGGTGGTGCTGATGCAGAAATCCAGTCTGCCAAAATCTGCCTCCCAAGGTCAGTGGGGCTGTGTAGATCCCAGGAGGGAGGCTGATAAAACAGCTTTTCCTTGCTAATCCATGATGTAGCATCAGCACTCCTTGTCCTCACAAGGACTCCCCACCCTTGGGTGAAATGCAGGATTTGGCTTGAAGAGAGCAGAAAAAAATCCTCCTTAAACACAGAACCCACAGCTTGACCAGAGCATCACCTGAGCCTGGTGCTTCCTCCATTACCTGCTCCCAGCTCTCCTGAGAGGACACCATCCCCCTTGGGCTCCAGAGACCCCAGGAGCATTTCCACCTTTGCTCCAGCAGCTCTCCCACCTCAGCAGAGTGCTCAGGGGGGTTCAGGAGTTTTGCAGCCCCTGCTTGCAGCAAGCCTATGTGCATCTTGGGGCTCTCAGGGCACCTTTGCAGAGGACACAGAGCTCCTCCACAGAGGAGCACCGGCTCTCTGCAGCCAGCATGTCCATGTTCCCAGATTTTCCATGCAGGGCCATGCTCAGGCTGCTCACACAAGAGACCTAGTTTCTGCTCTCCCTGCTGCCAGAAATATCCCAGCTGCCTGCAGTGGAGAGCAGGTGAGGAGAGCAGGCTGCAAGTGGCAGGGCACTTTGTGGACATTGATGGCTTTCCCGGGGAAGCGTGGTGTGTGCTGAGGCTGCTCACCACACACGTGGCCCCTGTGTCAGGACTGTGGTGAGGGGATGGCAGGTTTCCAATGGACCAACCTCCACCCAGGCAATGATGGATGGGGCATCTCAGTGCTCTTAGTTCATGGATGTCCTTTTTTCTTTGAAGGCCAGGGTGGATGGGGCTTGGAAAACCTGGTTTAGTGGATTGTGTCCCCGCCCTTGGCAGGGGGATGGAAGGAGATGAACTTTAAGGCCCCTCCTGGTCCAAACTGTTCTGAGATTCTCTGATTCTCTTCCACTGCCCTCAGGATGGGGCTGTTCAGGAGCTCCCAGCCTAGGAACAGGAGAAAGGCCGAGAAGCACGAGACACAGGAGCCATGTCGGCTCGTGGCCGGTGTGCCAAGGTGCTCCCCTCCGAGCTGAACAAGGTGTGCCCCGAGAGAGGAGATGACCCTGCCACACACCCCAGGAAGATGAGCGACTTCGAGGTGGTCCCCAACCTGCAGCAGAGCAGCAGCAGCGTCTCAAAGAGCAGGAGGAAGGCGCATTTCCCCTCTGGCAGCAATGAAAAGGCAAGTTCTGGAGGTGCTGGAAGGGGGGACAGCTGGGCACACACGTGGAACTGTTAATGAGGGGCTCACTAATAGGAGTATTAACAACTGATCAGGTTGGTTTTAGGGACAGGCAGGAGACCTCCAAACATCTGAGGCACGTGGCCAGCACTCATATCCCTCCTCCTTGGAGTACATCTGGCTTTGTCCTTGCAGACAGTGATGGAACTTTCATCCTTCACACCCAAAGAAGCACCCAGATGTGCTCCCATCACCATGGTGTCTGGCCCCTGGAATAACATCTGGCCCTTTCCAGAAACCCTGACCCCTTGCTGTTTTTCTTGCTCCATCAGGAAAATCTCATCTCCTGGATTCCTGAAAACATCCGAAAGAAGGAATGCACCTATTTTGTGGAAAGCTCCCAGACATCAGATTCTGGGTGAGCGAGACACTCCCTCCTTCCCTCCCCTTCAGGAGAGCAGAAGTGAGGGTTGGTGATAAAGCTACAGCACCAGGGAACCCCGTCTTTCTGTTACAGGGCTTTAAAACCCTCTTTTTAACTGGTTCTTCAGCATGTGGTGAGTCATCACACGGCTGAGATTCTGTGTCCCAGTGAAAAACATTCCCAAAGCTTTTGCAGACAGTCACTTCCACCCTAAATATTTCTGTCCTAAATCTCTACCACTGGAAGTATTTGGATTTTTTGCCCCTAATTTCCCCTCAAACTTTGCCCTTGTTTCTGCACAAGTTCTGAGCTGGGTGGGCAATGTGGGGCCCAAGGTGAGCAGCACCTCCTGTCCAGGCTGGGGTTGGGCTTTTCCTTTCGGGTTTCAGCTGCCCTCAGTGAAGTTGTCGGTGTGTTTTTCAGGAGGGTCGTGTGCCAGTGTGGCTATCTCAGGGAACAGCACCTGGACGATGCTGCCAAACCTCCCATCTTCCTGGGGAAGGAATGGGATCCCAGCAGGCACATCCAGGAAATGCCAACGGATGCCTTCGGTGATATCCGCTTCACAGGGCTGGGGCAGAAGACAGGGAAGGTGATCTGTCGGTCCCATCCGTGGGTGCATGGGGAGCCAGTGTTTGGGTCTTGCCGTGGCAGATGCACAGGAGTATTTCCCTCCTGAATGAGAGGACGTGGGGAAAGGGTGGAATTGCCCCAAAGGCAACAGTGACTCAAGCGGTGGAGGGGTTGAGACGGGACCCCTCCTCTCAGCCTTGAACCCTTCCTGAGACCACAAGACTCGTGATTCAAGGAGTGGCTGTTCCCTGTCCTTGCCCTTAGATTTCTCTGGGGAATGTTTGCTCCCAGGAAAGCAGATGGGAATAGGGTTGTGGATGAAGACCTGGACCAGCACCAACATGACTCTGCTGCGGAACGGTGTTGGGAAGCCTCTTGTGTGGGACAGGAGGAATTGTGTTGGAGGTGTTACCCTGACCCCGTTATCTGTACCCAAAATGTGTGCATGATCCCTGTATTTGCAGTACGTGCGTGTCTCCTCGGATACCCCTCCACGGGTCATCTACCACCTCATGACACAGCACTGGGGCCTCGATGCACCCAACCTGCTCATCTCAGTCACCGGGGGAGCCAAAAACTTCATCATGAAGCCGAGGCTGAAGAACATCTTCCGGCAAGGGCTGGTCAAGGTGGCCCAGACCACAGGTAAGAGACTGCAGAACAATAAAATCATGGAATCATGGAACAGTTTGGGTTGAAAGGGACTTTTTAAGGTCATCCGGATGCAGAGAGTCTCCCTGAGATTGTACCTGGCCGTGCTGGGTTCAGTAAGTTGGGCTGTTCTGGTGATGCTGAGCTGTTTTAGGAGACTTGTAGGTCCCTACCTGGGATGGGCTGCTCCTGCTCAGTCACTGCAAAGAGGCTCCAAAGGAGCTGGACTCAGAGAGGTCCTGAAGAAGGCATTGCCTGTTCTGCCAGGGCAGGGAAGAGACATCTTCTGGGGGATGGAGCCCCCCAGAGACCCACAGCCACACGGGGGAGGCTGGGAGATCGCTGTGGGCAGAGCCTCTCCCTTCCCACGCCCCTCTGTGACCCCCAGGAGCCTGGATCATCACAGGGGGGTCCCACGCTGGTGTGATGAAACAGGTGGGAGAGGCAGTGCGAGACTTCCTCCTGAGCTGCAGCCACAAGGAGGGCGAGATTGTCACCATTGGCATTGCCACCTGGGGGACCGTGTACAACCGGGAGAGCCTCGTCTGCCCCATGGTGAGCCAGGCAGGGCCCGACAGGGCAGTGCTTTGCTGGGGAACTCCTGCCAAGGGCTGCGGTGGGAGCAGGCACTTCTAGATGTCACTGTGGCTGGCAGCCCTGGAAAACCCAACTGTACCAGAAGTGATGGTCACAGAGCTTTAGAATGGTTTTGGGTTGGAAGTAACCTGAAGGGCTCACCTTGTTCCACCCTCTGCCATGGGCAGGGAACCTTTCATTAGACCAGGCTGCTCCGGCCTGGAACTCTTCCAGGGATGGTCCCAGGCTGGTATTTGCTGAGAAGCCCCTCCACCCTACCCAGTGTCTTGAGTAGGTTCTGCGCTTCTCCTGGGAGGGCTTCTAGTGGGTGTGAGGGCCAGTGGAGCGTGGGGCAAGGCTGACATGAGCACTGTGGGGGCACAGGGACAGTTTGGCCAGACTGTCCCCACATGCTGACCCATTCCTGTCCCCACGTGCTGGTTACTGTGGCTATCTCCTGCTCCTCTGCCAGGCTTCTCCCAGAGTGTCTTCTCCCTCCTTTACAGGGGGGCTTTCCTGCTGAGTATGTGCTGGATGAGGAGAACCAAGGCAGCCTCTCGTGCCTGGACAGCAACCATTCCCACTTCATCCTGGTGGATGACGGGACCCACGGGAGGTACGGGGTGGAAATCCCGCTGAGGACCAGGCTGGAGAAGTTCATTTCAGAGCAGACCAAGGTGAAAGGAGGTAACGGCAACACACAACCCAGCCTGAGGCAGGGATGGGCTGTCCCCATGGAACTACTGTCCTTCCTGGGCTCCAGCAAGAGGCTGTGGCTTCCCCAGAGGATCCAGGCACAGGGTCTGAGAGGATTGCCATGATAAATGTGGAACCTGGCTCCTCCACGACACAGATCAAAGAACCTTTCTCTGCCAGACTTATGAGATCACTAAAGGAGCCCCCAAACCCTGGGATGCTGAGTTGATCAGGGAAAGTCATTTCTCCCAAAGGGCCAAATCCCAAGGGAGCTTCCAGGCATCATCTTCTCACTGTGCAAATGATCTCCTGTCATAACACATGCACACAAGAGCTCACAGAATCACAGGATCCCCTGAGCTGGAAGAGACCCATAAGGATCCTCACATCCAACTCCTGGCCCTGCGCAGAACATCCCCAAAAAATCCCACCATGTGTCTGACCTGTCATGCCAGAAAATCACTGGGCATGGCTTTCCTCCCCTCCCCTGAAGCCTGACGTGTCAGGGACAGTGCTTCCACCTTGCCTTTCGCACTCCACCACTCAGAGGAGACCATATGGGGGTATCAGCCCTATGGGAAGGTGACCCTGGATTTTGCTTCCCTGCAGGTGTTGCCATCAAGATCCCCATTGTGTGTGTGGTGCTGGAAGGAGGCCCTGGGACTCTTGATGTAAGGAACTGCTTGTGGCAAGCTGAGGAGGGGGGGCAAAGGAGGGACAGCTCCTTCCTGGGGTGCTGCTCTCAGCAGTGCCAGTGGGGTCCCAGGCTCAGAGAGGGTCAGCTGGTGTCTGGGTGGGACCCAGACCAACCTCCCCGCTCTGTTGCAGACCATCTACAATGCCATCACCAACGGGACCCCCTGTGTGATTGTGGAAGGGTCCGGGCGCGTGGCCGATGTCATCGCGCAGGTGGCCAACCTGCCCGTGGCCAAGATAACCATCGCCTTGATCCAGAGGAAACTGAGTGTCCTCTTCCAGGACACCTACGAGCTCTTCACTGAGCACAAACTGGTGGAGTGGACCAAGAAGGTGAGCCCCTTGCAGGCTCCTCTGAGCTTTGGGAGGCCAAAGAGGTCCCAGGGGTCCTGGCCTATGAGCACCAAGAGTCCCTGCAGGAAGTTTAAGCCTCCTCTGCCCCCAAGCCATCCTCATCATTTTCCTGGTGGGCACACAAGGGCTCAAGCTCTGCTCCTCCACTGCCTGCTCCCTTTAGGCAGAGAGGAAGTGTTTGTGACCAGCCCATGACGAAGGACACAGCACAGGGGTTCTGCAGGTGCCAGAGGGGAGTGAGGAATTGCCCTGCACAGTGCAGGGGCCTGGGAAGCAGAAGGGAGGAGATGCTGCTGCTCATTCCTTGCCCATGGCTCTCCTTGTAGATCCAAGACATAGTGCGGAGCCGGCAGCTCCTGACCATCTTCAGGGAGGGCAAATATGGCCAGCAGGACGTGGATGTGGCCATCCTCCAGGCCCTCTTCAAAGGTGAGGGGTGGGGGCCTCCCTGGGAGGACGGGGCAAGGTGAACAGGACGGGGGTCAAGTCACCTCCTACTCCTACTTGACTTATGGGGTCACCAAAGAAGTCCCCAGACCTTGTTACTGGGGAGAGATGATTATCCAAAGGGCCACACATTCCAAGGAGGCTTCCATGTGGTATCTTCTCACTGGATGATCCTCTGCTCTAACACATGCACTTTGCCTGCAGCATCCCGAAACCAGGACCACTTTGGTCGTGAGAATTGGGACCACCAGCTGAAGCTGGCTGTGGCCTGGAACAGGGTGGACATTGCCCGAAGCGAGATCTTCACAGATGACCACGACTGGAAGGTATGGCCATACCTGTGCTGCTGGTCTGGTCAGGCTTACAGCTTGTGAGGTCTGTGGGTATGGAGGGCACTTCTCACCCTGGCTGTGCCTGGGCACAGTTTTAAAGGGATTTCTCCTGGACCCTGAACTCCAGTGCATTAACAGGGCCTGTTCTTCAAAAATGTTCTCAAATGCCCAAAGCAGAGCTAAGCACACAAAAAGACAATTGGTATTTTTTTAAAAGACAGTGTTTTTAAAGACCCACCTACAACCTAAAGTAACTCTTGACAGCTCTGCCCTGTGGTCACTGCTCAAATAGTAATTTGTCTCTAAACTCATCTCAGCCAGCCTGGCACTTCCCTGCTCATACCTTATTACAGAGTGGGGCAGGGGCCAGCTCTGCCATCCCATCCCTGATCCTGCTGTTGAGGCTGAGCAGTGGTGTCTGTCCTTTCTGATGGGGCTGTGCAACTCAGAAGGAATTTTCCTGTTTGAGTTAACAGTTTGGGTTCCCTCAGCTCACACACTATTGATGAAAGTGGGAAGGGCTGGTGAGAGCTAGGAATCCAAAAGTGAAACATTTGAGGATATATGCCCCATCCCTGGAAATGTTGAAGGTCAAGCTGGCAACCTGGACACCTGCAAGGTGTCCCTTGCCCCTGGCAGGGGATTGGAACGAGATGAGCTTCCAACCCAAACTGTCCTGTGATTTTGTGGTATTCATGAACTTGGGATAGGTGGTCTCTACCCTACCCACCCCTCTGCCCAGCAGCCAAGGGGGCAGAGGGTTCCACTGCCAGAGCAGAGTGCCCCCTTCTCAGCCCCTGAGAACGGCCCACAGGTTTTAGTGCATGCTGCATGCTCTTTCACATCCAAAGACTGCTCACGTGCTCAGGGATAAAATCTCCCCCAAGTGAGGCACATAGCAGGGTCCTGCCCTGAGACCACGGAGCCCCTAACCTGTGCCTCTGGCCTGCCAGCCCTCAGATCTCCACCCCGTGATGGCAGCTGCCCTGATCTCCAACAAGCCAGAGTTTGTGAAGCTGTTCCTGGAGCAGGGAGTGCGTCTCAAGGATTTTGTCACCTGGGACACCCTGGTGTACCTCTACGACAACCTGGCACCATCCTGCCTGTTCCACAGCAAGCTGCAGAAGGTGCTGCTGGAGGAGAGAGAGCACACAGCCGGCTCCAAAATGCCGAGGCTCCAGATGCACCACGTCTCCCAGGTGCTGCGGGAGCTGCTGGGCTGCTCCACGCAGCCGCTCTACCCCAAGCCCCGGCAGACGGAGCGGCCCCGCCTCTCCATCCCCGTCCCGCACATCAAGCTGAACGTACGCACCCCCGGGTCAGCGGCTGGCGCGGGGGGCAGCAGGGAGGGGACTGCGGCTCAGGGAGCTGTCCCGGAGGATGCAGATGGGTCTCTGTCCTCTAGGCTGCTCAAAAATCGTGCTAAAAGTGCCTTAAAGCCCTGCCCAAGTCATCTGCCCTGCATTCCAGGTGCAACTCCCACCTTCCTGCACCCGTAGCACTGCGTGGGTGTGTGATGCTGGCGGGGTGGGTGCACAGCTCCACCTGATCCCAGCCCCAGAAAAAGTGAAATTTGCAGGATGACTCCAATCTTGGCCACCCCTGCAAGCTGTCCCTGCCCCTGGCAGGGGATCAGAACGAGATGAGCTTCCAACGCAAACTGCCCTGTGATTTTGTGGTATTCATGAACTTGGTGGTCGCTACCCTCCCCATCCCTCTGCCCAGCAGCCAAGGGGGCAGAGGGCTCCCCTGCCAGAGCAGAGTGCCCCCTGGGCAAAGTCCTTTCCATGGGTGGTGGAGGCAGCTGCAGGGGTTTGAGGGGCTTGGTGCTGAGGGAGCAGGTCTGAGCATTGCTCACCTGGCAGGTGCAGGGGTCAAGCCTTCGGTCCCTCTACAAGCGCTCTGCTGGCCGAGTCACCTTCACCATGGACCCCGTCCGGGACCTGCTCATCTGGGCCGTGGTCCAGAACCGCAAGGAGCTGGCAGAAATCATCTGGGCCCAGGTACCACAGCCCAGAGCTCTGCTCACAGCTGAGGGGCTCATATGGAGCCAAACCTTGCAGCCCCAAAGGCAACAGCGGAACCTGCTGGGATCTGGGATATTGGGAGAGCTGTCCTGAGCCTGACCCCAGCCAAACAGGAGCCAGCTAACCAGCCTGAGGGCACTTAATGTCCATCCCCAGCCACACCATAGAGCCAGATCCCTCCCTTCCTGGCCAAAACAGGTAGAGGGGATGTGCTGGGCCAGAAGTGGGCTGGTCAGGCTGAGAGAGCCCACGGGGGACAGCAGCTGAGGTGGAGGCAGCTTCCACTCATGAAGAGCATTCCAGGACAAGAGGCAGTGTAGCTGTTGGCCCAGTGAACATGCCAAGGAGTCACTCTGTCCCATCAGCCAAGGCATCCCACAAAGAGGGCAGGGCTGTTCCCATATTCCCCATGGCAGTGGGTTATCCAGAGGCGAGCTTGGCTCAGCCCTTGTCATGGCAAGCACCTGAGCACTGATCTGTTAGGGACACCCTCCTTCCCTCCTGTGGGAGCTGGGGACTTGGGGACAAGTCTTCTGGGACTTGACAGACAGAGTGTCCATGCTTTCCTTATCTTCTTCTGTGCCAGAGCCAGGACTGCATGGCAGCTGCACTGGCCTGCAGCAAAATCCTGAAGGAGCTGGCCAAGGAGGAGGAGGACACGGACACCACTGATGACATGCTGGCCCTGGCCGAGGAGTACGAGCACAAGGCAATCGGTGAGCAGGAGGGCACCAGCATCCCAGAGCTGCTCCTGCACCCCAGGGCTGCTCCTGCACCCCGGGGCTGCTCCTGCACCCCAGAGCTGCTCCTGCACCCCAGGGCTGCTCCTGCACCCCAGAGCTGCTCCTGCACCCCGTAGGGCTGGTGAGCTTTACCCAGGAGATGTCTGGGGGGTGAGAAAAGAGGGTCCCGTCCTCATGGTTGGGGATTATGCTCCGAAGGCCCTGCCCACATGGTGGTGGGAGTACAGGGGGTACCACCTTGTGGTGCAATGTCCTGATCCTGCTGGGAAGGGGGCTCTGTGGGTGCCTGGCCCCAGAGCTCAGCCTTCTCCTCTTCCTGGTATGGCCCTTCCAGGTGTGTTCACAGACTGCTACCGCAAGGACGAAGAGAGAGCCCAGAAGCTTCTCACCCGCGTCTCTGAAGCCTGGGGGAAGACAACCTGTCTGCAGCTGGCGTTGGAGGCCAAGAACATGAATTTTGTGTCCCATGGGGGTGTCCAGGTGGGCTCCCAGCAATGATCCTTGGCCAAGCGTCCTCAAGATCCAGAGTTCCTTGTGGGTAGCCGTGGGACTCTGCCTTTGGCCTCTGTAACCAGTCCTCCTCTCTCCCTCTTCACAGGCTTTTCTAACCAAGGTCTGGTGGGGGAAGCTGTCTGTGGACAATGGCCTTTGGCGGGTGATTACGTGCATGCTGTTCTTCCCCCTGCTCTACACCAACCTCATCACCTTCAGGTACTTCTGGCAGCTGGGACACACGGGCACTGAGGCAGGGGTTTGCTCCAGCCTCACCCTGTGGCTGGCTGGGGGAAGCTGCCGTGGCCTCTCCCTGGGCAGCCGAGCCCACATCCCTCCCTGCCCCCAGCAGGGAGAAGAGGCTGCAGCCCATGGGCTGCCTGGCACGCCTCCGAGCCTTCTTCACAGCACCCATTGTCATCTTCCTCATGAACATCCTCTCCTACTTCACCTTCCTCCTGCTCTTCGCATACGTCCTGATGGTTGACTTCCAGCCAACGCCGTCCTGGCGCGAGTACCTCATCTACTTCTGGCTCTTCTCCCTGGTGTGCGAGGAGACCCGCCAGGTGTGGGCAGGCAGAGCTGAGCCTGGGAGGGGGCAGAGGAGGAGGGACACCCCTCTGGGTGCTCCTGGGGGCTCCCACACACACAGCTCAGGTTCCCATTCTGCTGCTCACGGCACCACCTATTCCGAGAGCAGCCAGCACATGGAACCACCAGAGCCCCCATCTCTGAGGCCAGGGTTTCTCCTTGGCTGCATCTGGCTTAGCCCTGTATATTTGTAGAAGAAAATGCTGTAGGGCTGGTGGCCTTTTCCCAGGAAGTCTGGTGTTTGGGAATGTCAGGAGAGGGAGGAGCTCTTCCTCTGGGTGAATTCCCAGCAGGATTTCCAGGTTTTGCTTGACATTTTTCAGCTTTTGCTGACTTTCTCCTCCAGTCTGAAGAGCCCCAGTGTCCCAGGTGTCCCCACACTCCTTCCCAGATGTCCCCATGCTCCTCCCGTGCCCCTAGAGAAAACTGCATAGGCTTAGGTTGCCTTTGGGTCAGTGAGGGATCCAGTCATGGCCAGATGATCTGTGTGGTCTCTCCCCTCCATGAAGCACATGAGTATGTTACACCCAGCCCCTTTCTCTTCCCAACAGCTGCTGTATGATCCAGACGGACTCGGGGTTGTGAAAATGGCTTCCCTGTACATCAAGGACTTCTGGAATAAGCTGGATATCTGTGCCATCCTAGTCTTTATCGCAGGGCTGACTTGCAGGTGAGCTGCAGAGCTCAACAGCATTTTCATGGAATCATGGAATCTCAGACTGGTTTGGGTTGGAAGGGACCTTAAAGTTCCACCCCATGCCATGGTCAGGGACACCTTCCACTATCCCAGGTTGATCCAAGCCCCATCCAACCTGGCCTTGGACACTTCCAAGGGTGGGGCAGCCACTGCTTCTGTGGGCAGCCTGTGCCAGGACCTCACCACCCGCTCAGTAATTCCAGCCTAAATGATTCTGTGTGGTTTTATGGTGGCACTGAGGTGTTTCCTTTCCTCTCTTCCATGTCCAGGCTGATCCCATCAACATTATATCCTGGGCGCATCATACTGTCCCTGGCTTTTATCATTTTCTGCCTGCGCCTGATGCACATTTTCACAGTCAGTAAGACACTGGGGCCCAAGATCATCATTGTGAAGCGCATGGTGAGAGTTCCCCTCTGTCCTGCTGGGGACAGATGCTGTCCTCTCATGGACAGAGTTCCCCTCTGTCCTCATGCTGGACCATCCTGCTGGAGCAGCTGGATGTGCCACCCATGCTACCCCATCCTGGAGCGGGGTTCGCTCCAGGACACAGCTGTCCTTCCCCTCTGTCTTTGCAGATGAAGGATGTCTTCTTCTTTCTCTTCCTGCTGGCAGTGTGGGTGGTGTCCTTTGGGGTGGCCAAGCAGGCTATCCTGATCCACAACGAGGAACGCGTGGAGTGGCTTTTCCGAGGGGTGGTCTACCACTCCTACCTGACCATCTTTGGGCAGATTCCCTCCTACATCGATGGTAAGGGACACTGGCCTGTGACAGCGCACGGCACGAGCAGGGGGGCTGTGACAGAGCTGCTGTACCAAGCTCATGCTGTGTTGGCCCGTGGAAGTCCCACAGAGCTGGCAGTGAGCAGAGCACCTGGGATGATGCAGATGGAGATCAAATCCCTGCCTGGTGCTAAGCTCCCTGGATGCTGGCTGCTTTCTGAGAGCAGAACATGCTCCCCAGGTTTGGCCACCGTGGAGTCACGCTGTGCTCTCCCACAGGGGTCAACTTCAACATCGACCAGTGCAGCCCCAACGGGACCGACCCCTACAAGCCCAAGTGCCCGGAGACAAACGCAGACAACAAGAAACCCATCTTCCCAGAATGGCTGACAGTCATCTTGCTGTGCCTGTACCTGCTCTTCACCAACATCCTCCTCCTCAACCTCCTCATTGCCATGTTCAAGTGAGTCTGGGGAGCTCCAGATGTGGTGGAAGCAGTGAGATCCCACTTGGGGATTATAGGTGTGGTAGGAGTGGTTGCAGGTCAGGGCTGCTGAGGGAGCTGGGTAGAGCTGGGACACCACTCAGACAGGGTGTGCCCCCTCATCCCCACGGCACGGCTGACACCTGGGCTCTGCCCCAGCTACACCTTCCAGCAGGTGCAGGAGCACACGGACCAGATCTGGAAGTTCCAGCGGCACGACCTGATCGAGGAGTACCACGGCCGCCCGCCCGCGCCCCCGCCCCTCATCCTGCTCAACCACCTGCAGCTGCTGCTGCGGCGCGGCGTGCTCCGCCGGCCGCCCAGCCACCACAAGCTCAGTGAGCACCAGCAGCCCCCCCCTGCCCCTTGCCCCCTCCTCAGGGCATGGGACCACGGGCCGAGGCACAAGGCTGGGCGTGCGGGCTGTGGTCCTGGGGTTTGGGATGCCCAGAGACGTGACAGCACCGCCACCCTCTTCCTTTGGCAGAGGAGAAGCTGGAGAAGAACGAAGAAGCTGCCCTTCTCTCGTGGGAGATGTACCTGAAGGAGAACTACCTGCAGCACCAGCAGTGCCAGGAGAAGCAGAACACGGAGCAGATGATCCGGGACATTGCCCAGAGGTACGGTTGCTCCTCTGAAAGGGAGCTCCTTCTGTCCTTCAGTGTCCTGGGCACAGAAGAGTTCAGGGATCAGTGCAGGGGTGGCTGCTGAGGGCGTTCCAACCTGAAGTGTCTCTCCAGGGTTGATGTACTGGCAGAGCTGCTGGACTTGGACAGGGTGAAGAGGACGGGGATAGTGGAGCAAAGACTGGGCTCTCTGGAGGACCAGGTGAGGCAAAACCAGGGCAGGTACCCAAGAAAGGTGGAATTTTTCCAGGGGCTGAGTCAATCGAACCAGAACACAAAATCTCTGTGAATCAGTACCCTTTAAGATAGTTTGAATTTTCTTGCCATTAGCATCTGAGGGGAAAAGGTTTATAAGGAAAAGTTCTGTTTGACTCCAAAGCAAACAGGGTGCAGGTGGGAGATGGTAGGATGGGCCACCGCCTGCACTAGTCACCCAAACAGCTAGAGCTGACCCAGCTCTTCTCCTTGGCCTGAGAGGGCCCTCCAAACCTCCTGGAGACCGAGACTCTCTGTCCCCTCCCTCTGGAGCTGCACGAGCAGTGGGGGTGCCCAGGGAGCCAGCCCAGCCTTGGCATATCCTGTTTCCATCTCCCTTTCCACCTGCTTTGTAAAAACATTTCCCTGGAGAGGGTTTTCCAAGGCCAGCCCCAGGACACAGCCAGGACGGCTGCTGCCGGCAGTCGGTGCCGAGGGCAGCGGTGCCTCCTGCCGGGGCCGGGTCCCGCGGGGCTCGGGGAGGGGCGGCGGGGCCGGCGGTGACCTCGCTGTGCCCCGCAGGTGCACCAGAGCGCCCAGGCCCTGCGGTGGATGATGCAGGCACTGCGGGGCAATGGCTTCAGCTCAGGCGAGGATGTGCCGCCCGTGGGTAAGCAGAGCTGGTCCCTCCCCAGCGGCACCGGGGAAGCCCAGGGGCTGAGCAGCCCCTCACACCCCTCTGTCATCAGTGAGCAGGAGGCAGAGCTGCCTTTGGTCCTGGGAGGTTTGGTGTCTCCAGGAGGTCATCCGGCCCCTCCTGAGCCCATTCCCACCCTCCCTGGGGTTTAATCCAGGACCTGGCAGAAGGGAAGCCAGGGTCCACGGCCCCAGGGGACACCAACATCGCCACGGAGAGACCCAGCCAGCCCCCCCAGCAGAGCCCCAGCCCACAGTGCTGGACTTGGTGCCCTGCTTTGTGGGACCCTGCTGTCTGTGTCTGCCTCACAGGCTCCTCCACAGTCTTGGACACCAAGGAGATTGACCTGGAGGGGAAACCCGAGGAGAGCCGGCCCCCGTACCACGTGCTTGCCCGAAACCTCCTGTACCCAGGGTCTCACACTCTCCGCTTCCCTGTGCCGGATGAGAAGGTGCCCTGGGAGGTAGGAGCTGTGATGCTGGGCAGTGGGGCTGGGAGGAGGAGGCTTGAGGCACATCCTGGCAGTGGTGGGAAGAGGAACCCATCATCCCATTTGGGAGCTCTTGTTCTTCCCAGCCCTGGGACCACTGGCTTCCCAGAGTCACTGCTTGAGAAAAGGGCATCATTCCTGCTGGGATCTGCAGTGCTAGGAATGCCTGAGGATGCTTGGTTGGACACAGAGGGTACAACCACCCACCTCTGCATTTCCTGAAGCACAGCTGGCTCAGGGTCAGGGACAGGATCCGGCACTGGCTTCCATGGGGGTGTGAGCCCTCCGGCCGGGACCCTGAGCTCAGCTCCCAGCAGAGCCTGGAGCATCTCTTGGGGAGCAATGCCACATGCTGGGCAGAGGAAGAGACTGGGCCATAAGGTGTCCCTGGTGTCCCAGTCCCTGTCTGCTGTGTGAGCAGGGGCACAAGCCAGGGGGCTGACACTGCCATGTGCTGTGCAGGTGGATTTCCCGCTCTACAACCCCCCTGCCTACTCAGCTGAGCACAAGGACATGGCTGTGCAGGACCCCTTCAGCCTGTGAGTCCTCCCCCGTGGCTCCCCAGTCCTCCACCCCTTCCCTGGGTGGCACAGCCAGCCCTCCCTGCCGGGCTGCCTCCCGCCCTGCAGCTCCTTGGAGTCTCTCCTGAAGATCAACTACAACACCATGGACGGGCTGATCGACCGGCAGAGCTTCCACGGGCTCTACGCCGTGCAGGACGGGCTGCCCCTGTGAGTGCCCCTGCCAGGGCTGGGATTTGGGACACAGAGAGGCCAGAGCTGCCTGGGCACATCCATCCCATCCCCACTTCCCACGGTGGGGCAGGGAAAATTGTCCTTGGGGCTGAGCCCCCCAAAGCACACCCTAAAAGACTTGGGATGCAGTGGTAGGGGAGTGTTTTAGGGCTGCCCAGAGGGTGTTTGGAGCTGCCCCAGCCCCCTCACTCTCACCCTGGCAGGAACCCCATGGGCAGGACGGGGCTGAGAGGCCGTGGGAGGCTGCACTGCTTTGGGCCCAACCATGCCCTGCACCCGGTGGTGACCCGGTGAGTGCGTCCTGCTCCAGCGCGGGGCTGTGCGGTGGGAACGGGGGCACAGGGTCACCCCAGGGGCCTGGCCAAACCCTGCACTGCTGGGCAGAGGGGAGCCAAGTCCAGCTGCAGCATGACAGGGGCCTCTCTCACAGCTGGAGGAGGAATTTGGATGGGTCCATTATAAGGAAGAGCCTGAAGAAGATGCTGGAAGTCCTGGTGGCCCAATACCCACTGTCAGATGTCTGGGCTCTGCCCGGGGTAAGAGCTGGGGCAGAAGGAGCTGAGGAGATGGGATGGGATGGGATGGGATGGGATGGGATGGGATGGGATGGGATGGGATGGGATGAGAAGGGAAGGGAAGGGAAGGGAAGGGAAGGGAAGGGAAGGGAAGGGAAGGGAAGGGAAGGGAAGGGAAGGGAAGGGAAGGGAAGGGAAGGGAAGGGAAGGGAAGGGAAGGGAAGGGAAGGGAAGGGAAGGGAAGGGAAGGGAAGGGAAGGGAAGGGAAGGGAAGGGAAGGGAAGGGAAGGGAAGGGAAGGGAAGGGAAGGGAAGGGAAGGGAAGGGAAGGGAAGGGAATCCCACAGGAAAAGGGGACTCACAGGTGTGTGTCACAGCCATGGCTGAGAAGGTACCTCTGCCCCTCCTGCAGAGCATCTGCATGCCAGGGCTGCTGGGGAGCAGTGGTCTCCTTACATTCACCCACTGGCAAAGCATCCTTTGGCAGACATTGGATCAGGCAAACTCAGACATCTGCCTGGGCAGAGCTGAGGGCTTTGGGCAGGAGAGGGAGGATGTGAGGCACCAGCAGACCTTGTGGTAACTTCTGCAGCGGTGGCAGGCAGCTGCCTGAAGGCCAAGCTGGTGGCAGGGAGGGAGGCTGGAGTGTGCTGGTGGCAGCCCCCACAGCTGAGATCTGCTTTGGCACAGGGGTCACTGGAGCCAGGTGAGACGCTGCCACTGAAGCTCAAGTGGATCCTGCGCCGGGAGTTCTGGCCCCAGTTCCAGAACCTGCTGAAACAAGGCACTGAGGTGGGGGACAGGGGTGTCCCTGTGGTGTTGGGTCACAGGAGGGGTCAGTGCTACGGGGCTGTGTGGGCCACAGGGACACACAGGTGGCGTGGTGGGACAGGTACTGCAGCACGGGGACACGTGGACATCACGGTGTCACAGGGCCACGTGGGTGGCCCAGGGTGGAGGAGAGCTGCATCACCTCCTGGCCACTGCTTCCACTGGAGAGGAGGGGCCGGGGAGGTGAAGATGTGCCATAACTCATGTGTGGGGGCCAGGGAGCAGCCCAGAGACCCCAGACACCAAAGTCTGTGCCTGCAGCAGTGACTCCCCACGGCTCCAGCTGCAGAGGCAGCGGGGCTCTGCTCTCCAGCAGGGCAGACCTGCAGGGCCGTGCCCCACCCACCCCCAGGGTGCCCTCAGAGGGGCAATGAGGGCTGCTCATGCAGCATCTCCATGCACAGGTGCACAAGGGGTACCTCGATGACCCCCGGAACACAGACAACGCCTGGGTGGAGACGGTGGCCATCAGCGTGCACTTCGACACCCAGAACGACGTGGAGATGAAGAGGCTGAATTCAGTAAGGGGCTGTCCCCCCTCTGGCTCCCTGGCCTGGCTCACAATGGGCCTGGGGCACAGGAGCCTGCTCTCCAGACCCAGATCTCCACAGGACTGGGATTTTCTGGCTGCATGCAGGGGGCGAAGAACACGGCATGAACATGGGGTGGCACCTCAATGTGTGCCCCAAAAAGAAAGGGCAGGAGGCTGGGGATTAGAGGTGCTGTGGCCCCTTGCCAGCAGCACCTGTGTGACATCTGTCCCCTTGCAGTTCCTGCAGGGCTGTGACCCGGAGCTGTGCATCCGCTGGCAGGTGCTGGACAAGAGGATCCCCCTGCACGCCAACCACAAGGAGCTCCTGCACAAGGTCTCAACCCTCCTCGGTGCCTACTACTGAGGCCTCGTGCACAGGCCAGGGCTCCTGCTGCCCCAGACCAGGTTCTGGCTGGGCTGGGACCTGCAGCTCCACCCCAGCTTACCTGGGAGAACGTGGGAGCTGCTGGAGTCGAGGTACTCTGGGTGCCTCTGTGAATGTACATTGCAGGTCTCTGGGAGGAAAAGTGTCCCCTCCCTGGGGGCAGTGGCTGCCTGGGCAGTGCATCCCAGTCACCTGAGCCACCAAGGTCAGCCCCAGCTTGTGTCTTGGTGCTTCCACATCAGCCCACAGCCCCAGCCCAGAGCTTGGGTCACACTGGGCTTTTCCTGTGAGATGGTCCTTCTGTCCCCTCCGCCCTGCTCTTGGCTTTGGGGTGGGCCAGTCCATCTACCCCTCCACCAGGACATCCATCACTGCTCCCTGCTCCTGCTCTGAGCCCTGGCAGCCCCACTGCCACAGATCCCAAGGGATTGCTCTGGAGAAGGCTTAGAGTCACTCCTGTGGGGGCTGTACCCACACCCCTGGCTGCCTCAGACCCAAAAACATGGTCCTGAGCTGTGATCCAGCACTTCTGGAGGTGTGAGCATCTCTTGGCTTATATACCTATGGTTTCATAGCTGTGCACAGGCCCACCTGCCATGCCCCAAACTGTGACCCTGCGTGTGTATGCTGAGCACTGGCTTGTAGCTAAACTTCCCTCCTCCCTCTGAGCAGAGACCCCAGCTGAACATCACCTGCCTGTCCCCATCCCCCTGTGCACTTGGATGGAAAGTGGCAGCTTGCTGGGACACAGGTGATCCTTGCTCTGTGGTTCCTTGGGCAGGCAGGGACAGGAGATGGGACATCAGTGTGTGAATCCCAGACATCCCTGCCCTTAAGGGGTCTTTCACTCATGTTTTCTGTTGCCTGCCAGAACAAGGCACAGTGGATACATTTTTTGATCCTCCAGAAGAGCCCCACGGTGGCACATTATGCCTGGGACTGCTCAGGAAGGGATTTCAGTTCCCCCACCTTCCCCCAGTGTATAAGGCACTGGGCAGCCAAGGCTGCTCATCCCACACTGGTGGCCAGCACAGCACAACTGCAGTCCCACCAGTGAGGCACTGGGGTTTGGCAAGGGGAGGGGGCTCAGTCTGGCAGTGTATTCACCCCAGCTCAATAAACCATGCATTTAACAACTGCAGGCTGCTGGTGTCTCACAGCTGTCGGGCCGGGGCTGCTCCTGGGGGCCACGCCGGCTCTTTGTGGAGGCCACACTCGGAGCACTTCTAGGATAAGCCCAATTCTCACCCCAATCTTGTACAAACTCACTTTGCCTGTAGACTCACCCCCAGGGAGGGCTGAACCACGGAATGGTTTGGGCTGGACGGGACTTTAATGATGGTTTCATTTCAAGCCCCCTGCCACGGGCAGGAACACCTTGCAGCAGACCAGGGTGACCCCGTTTGGAGTCGATGTGGGAGCTGTGCTCCAAAGTGACAGCACGGCAACTTCTCCCATCGCTCCCGGACTGCTCGATGTCTGCTCCTGCTCTCCTGTCACCGACAGACAGCAGACCATCTGCTGAGAGCCCCCGTGGGCCCGGGGAGGTCCGGGCCGGGGCACGGCCGGGGAGGGCAGACCGTGCCTTGCAGCAGCTGATGAAGCTTCTAGACTCCGGACCGCAGACTCCAAAAAAATTGCGGAAATCTCATTAGCGGCACTTCATTTCTGCACGCCGGGGCTCCGCGTGGGGCGGCTGCCCCATCGCCCCGCTCCCCCCGCCCCGCTGCCCGCACCGCCCCCGCGCCCGCACCGCCCCCGCTCCCGTTCCCGTTCCCGTTCCCGTTCCCGCACCGCCCGGTGCCGCCGCCGCGGGACCGCCCGGCACCGGCAACAGGTGGGGCCGAGCGGGACCGGCACCGGCACCGGCACCGGCACCGGCACCCACCGCACCTACAGCCGGAGCGAAGCTGAGCCGCCCTGCCCGAGCCGGTAAGGGACCCCGGGCTCCGGGGCGGCGGCGCGGAGGAGTCGCGGGTCCCCGGGCAGGGCAGGAGGGCGGGCCGGAGAATCATCCCCGCACACCGCCGGGGTCCGGGCAGGCTGCGACTCTCGGGGCCCCTCGGAGCCCTTCCACGGTGGGAATCGGCATCGCATAGCGCGTTCTTGTTCCCCTGGAGAGACGGAGCTGTCAGAGCTCGGTGCATCTGGCAGGGGCAGAGGGATTCCCCGGAAAGCTCAACTTCATATCCCCGGGCAGAATCCACAGCTCCGGGCAGGGGTGCAGGCAAAGCTGCAGACAGCATCCTTCAGGTGTGAGCATCCCTCAGGTATGAGCATCCCTCGGGTGTGAGCATCCCTCAGGTGTGAGCATCCCTCGGGTGTGAGCATCCCTCAGGTGTGAGCATCCCCCAGGTGTGAGCATCCCCCAGGTGTGAGCATCCCTCAGGTATGAGCATCCCTCAGGTGTGAGCATCCCTCAGGTATGAGCATCCCTCGGGTGTGAGCATCCCTCAGGTGTGAGCATCCCTCAGGTGTGAGCATCCTTCAGGTGTGAGCATCCCTCGGGTATGAGCATCCCTCAGGTGTGAGCATCCCTCGGGTGTGAGCATCCCTCAGGTGTGAGCATCCCTCGGGTATGAGCATCCCTCGGGTGTGAGCATCCCTCGGGTATGAGCATCCCTCAGGTGTGAGCATCCCTCGGGTGTTAACATCCCTCGGGTATGAGCATCCCTCAGGTGTGAGCATCCCTCGGGTGTGAGCATCCCTCGGGTGTGAGCATCCCTCGGGTATGAGCATCCCTCAGGTGTGAGCATCCCTCGGGTATGAGCATCCCTCAGGTGTGAGCATCCCTCGGGTGTGAGCATCCCTCGGGTGTGAGCATCCCTCGGGTGTGAGCATCCCTCAGGTGTGAGCATCCCTCAGGTGTGAGCATCCCTCTGTGGTACCCTGAGGATGCTCACACCTGAGGGATGCTGCTGTTACCAGGGGACTGCCATTAGAAGGATTCTGGTACCAGAGGGACAACAACTTGGTGCCCCTAATGACGTCACATGGGACATTTAATTCCCATGAGAAAGGTTCCCTTGGCCTCCCAGGTCTCCCCTCCATGGTGATCTCCTCTCCCAGGCTGGCCAAGGCAGCAGGAGGAGCATGAGCAGCACCAAAGGCAGAGGAAAGATGTCCCACCTGCTTCAGCTCCTGCCTTGCCCCTGGCAGCACCGGGGTGTGCTTTGGGGTTTCTGCATCACCCCTTTTGCTGTGCTCGGCAGTGGCTCCTCTCTTCACCTCCCTCCCCCAGAGTCAGGCTATCAAACCACACTCTTTGTTTACTTTAAAAAACAAACTCACCTTCAAACACTTCTTTGGTGAAAGCCTTGGAAACCTGACTTGCACCAGCTCACAGACCAGAAGGGAAGGGAAGGGAAAGGAAAGGAAAGCAAAAGAGCTCCACATCTTGTTATTTAAAATCCTGGTGGTGATTAAGTCAGTCTGATGATCCTTAGAGTCTGACTCATCATTTTTTTTAAAACACTCAGGGTTGCTGAGATAGGAATTTACTGCTGCTGTTCTCCAGCAGCGAACTACTGCATCCCCACTGGAAGCTGGGAGCAGGATGGGGCAGAGGCTCCCAGGCCCATCTCCACACCCCACTCCCTTTGTCCACCTGGGTGGTCTCTGCAGAGACAGGGGTAGGGGAGCTGGGGTTTCTATTTCTAATTAAACCAAATTGAGCTGTCCTGGAAAAGATAGCCAGTGCCACTCCACCCTTGTTTTCCAGTCTCAGGAGCCCAGCCTCTCACCAGGGCACATCATACAGCAGCCATAGCCAGCGTTCCAGGAAATAATGCCGTGTCATATCCCCTCCACCCACAGCTTCCCCTCGGCCATGGGAGAGGCCTGGCAGGAGCGCCGAGGGGCCCTCCTGCTCCGGGGAGCTGCCAGCGGCCATGCCGAGCTGCCTGGCTGCAAGATGACCCCGGCCAGCACCACGCCAGCCACCAGCCTGGCCCAGGCTTTCTTCTGCCTCCTGCTCTGCATCCCCTGGGGCAGCTCCTGCCCCCGCAGCTGCCAGTGCACGGAGCGGGCGGGGGCCAAGGCCGTCCTCTGCAGCTCCCGGCACCTGGAGGAGATCCCCAAGGACATCCCCAGGGACGCGGTGCTCCTCAAGCTGGACGCCAACAGCATCACCAGGATCCCCAGCAACGCCTTCAGGCACCTCTCCCACCTGGAGGAGATCGACCTCTCCAGGAACGCCATCGAGAAGATCGACAGGGCGGCTTTCAGAGGGGTGGCGGCCGGGCTGCGGAGCCTGGACCTGTCCGGGAACCGCATCCGCAGCGTGCCCAAGGAGGCGCTGCTGGCGCTGAAGGCCGAGCTGCGGCTGGCCGACAACCCCTGGCACTGCGAGTGCTCGCTGCAGGAGGTGCTGTGGGCGGCGCGGCTGGAGCCGGGCTCGGTGCGGGACATCACCTGCCACACGGCCCCGCGGCAGGAGTACGTGGGCAAGCCGCTGCTGCAGGTGCTGGACGCCGGCGCCAACCTCTGCGGCGGGCGGCAGAGGAGCACGGACGTGGCCGTGCTGGTCACCATGTTCGCCTGGTTCGCCATGGTCATCGCCTACCTGGTCTGCTACGTCCGGCACAACCGCGAGGGCTCCCGCAGGCGCGGGGACTTGCTGGGGTCGCTGCCCAGCGCCCCGGCCCAGGCGGAGAGCACCAGCACCGCCCTGTAGGGCAGGGGTGAGGGGCCGCCAGCGCCTTCGCGGGGAGCCGGTGGCCACCCTGGAAGGCATCAGAGCTTCTTGGGGGGCTGCCCGGGGCTTTCTTCAGGCAGGTGCCACCGCTCTGCCCTCCCCAGAGAGACTGGACTGAGCGGGAGCGAACGGCGTGGGGGAGGGATGCCAGGGACAGCCGTGTGGGCCTGTCCATGGAGACCAGGCTCCTGGGGACAAACACCCCCAGCCAGACTCTTTTTCCCTACCAGAGCTGGGCTGGCAGGGATTGCAGCTTGTGGTTGGGATACAACAAGTCCCTGGCAGGGAGACATGGAGGGAGAGATGAGTTGTGGGGCCAGGAGGTCCCTGGGGTGCAGAAGGTCACTGCAGAGGGGTCACCCCATCCTGGCTCCAGTGAGGCATCAGCCTTGCCGAGGGCCTGACATCCTCCCCAAGGCCCCCAGCATCCAGGCAGCCTCTGCCTGCCTCCAGCAATTCGGGGAGAACTCCAAAACCTTTGTTTCATCAATAAAGCCCTGCACTTAGGAAAAACCCTCAGGGTTTGTGCTGTGCTGGGAGCTGAGTGTCCAGGGAGGGTGGTGGTGCCTGTGGTGCTTGGGGGGCTTATCCTATTTCAATCTCTCCCAAAGCAGACCAGCCTAAATTCAATGTACCAGCACAACTCCCATTAGGTGCCATCCCCTCCCACCCTCAGCTGAATCTGCCTGGAGCAGGGACCAGCTGCCCAAATACATCTGGTCTTGCCTTATCTTGCATTATCTTGCCCTTCCTCGGGGCTGAATTAGAGTTGCTGCTCACAGCTCAGTGATGGGAGCAAATCAAATTCTCACTTTCCTCACAAGGGAGAAATGGTCCTTCCTGGCAGGGCCAGCTGCAGCTGGACTGAACAGGGAGAGGAGGGAGGGATGCAGAGGCTCACCCTGCAGGCTGGACCCTGGGAAGGCTCAGGCTGTGACCCACTCAGCCCTTCTCAGTGGGGCTGGCATCTCCTGAGTGCCCCCCAGTGCCAGGGTGGGTGTCCCAGCTCAGCAGGAAACCTGGCTCTGGGGAAGGCTGAGAGGTGCTCTGGGACACTGAGGTGAGGCAGTGGGTCCTGGGTGGGGAGGACAGAGGGGCAGCCTCACCACACCCCTGTGCTCAGGGCCACCTCACCAGGTCACCCATGGACATTCAGGGGTGACTTGTTGGGTGAAGCAATGCCTCTGGCACCGGCAGAGCAGCTGGGTTACCCGTGTGGGAGAAAGGCTGGGTGCACACAGTTTATTAGAGCTCTGGTTAAGCAAAAGAGTCCCCAGCAAAGGTGAGGAAAAGAAAAGAGGCCACAGCTTCACCTGAAGCAGTTTTGGGTTTTTTCCATGCCATGGTAGCTGGTCCAAAGCAAAGCAGGATTTCTTGGGAGCTGCTAACCCCATGCAAAGGTACACGGACCAGCAAGGACCAGCCCTGGCCCTCAAACACACCAACAGGTTTGTGCAACACACACAACACTCATTGAGGGAGACCCAAACCGGCCATGGCAGAGTGGGAGGGTGGGCAGGCACCTGTGGCAGTGGCCATGAAGGTGACATGAAGAGTGGCTGCAGTGTCAAACCAGACGGTCCTCAGGAACATCACAGCCCCAGGCAGACAGAGCCCAGCCTGGACACGCTTTTTTCTGCAATTTCTCACTTGTTTACTCCCCTCTGCCATGCACCCACCCCAGCAGCTCATGCTCTGCTGTCTCTTCCTTCCCTGGCTTTCTGCAAGCTTTGGCCACAGCTACTGGCAGCTCTGGGTCCCTCCTGGGGACTGGAAATTGCCAAGCATCATGGTCCTGGTAGGCCAGGGGATGCAGCTGGGCTCCAGGAACCTTGGGTAGGACATGGCTCTGGATCATGGTGGCAGAGCTTTCCCAGGAGAAACAGCCCCTTCGCCAGCCCCTGGACAAGGCTGCAGGGAGCCCTGGAGCTCCACCCTCCTCCTCCTCCTCCTCCTTCTCCCTTCCATCAGAGCACACAGCCAGCCACTGCCCAGCTGCTGCTGCACCACTCCTGGGCTCTGTGGTCCATCTTCAGCTGGAAGCCCAGCCTGCCCTGGTCCTGGCGAGGAGCTGAGCGTGTCTGAGCCACCTCAGGTGGTTTTCAGCTTGAGCACCTTGGAGAGCGGCTCCTTGGCGCTGGAGTAGAACAGGTAGGAGCCCTCAGAGGTGTGGAATGCCTCCCAGTCTCTGCAGCCCACAGTGGGGAGGTGGTGGGCTGCCACGAAGCCCTCGTAGCCTTGCCACCTGCACAGGGAAGGCAGTTAGCTCCTGGGCACCTGGGGAGGGCAGGGAGGCTGAGCCATGGGGCTGGCATCTCCCCTCTCCCCGCCGTGGTTCAGGGTGGGATGTCCCTCACTGGGGCTTCCCATTCCTGCCTGAGAACAGGGAGCAATCCTATCCATCCTCCCTGCTGGGAACAGCCCCCAGGCCTGCCCCCTGCAGTACCTGTAGATGATGCTGTTCACGGAGAAGGTGAAGCCATCAAAGGAGTTTGCCACCACCAGAAAAGAGTCGTCTCCCACCGAGAAGAACTCCCAGTCCAGGGCACTGGGGATGAAATAAGCAGAGGGGCAGGTGAGGTGACCCCTGTGTGGCCAGCTGAAGGAGGGCCTGTGTGTCCATGGGGCGGAGCCCACCCCACCCCAATCTCTGACACCCCGAGGACTCGCAGAAAAACCCTGCTCTTCCCAGGCTGTTCCTGAAAGAAATCCACCCTCATTCCCAAATCTAGGGCCCTCTCCCAGCTCCCACTGGGATTTGGTGCCAAGGAGCCATCACCCATCACCCTCCCCACTGGTCTCAGTCCCTGGAGTGTGAAGCCTGCAAGAAGCCTCCAGGAGACAAGCAAGTGTAGTTTTAAACTAAAAGAGGAGAGGCCCTGGGAGAGGCTGGCCAGAGAAGCTGTGGCTGCCCCATCCCTGGAAGTGTCCAGGGCCAGGCTGGATGGGGCTTGGAGCAAGCTGGGCTAGTAGAAAGTGTCCCTGCCCATGGCAGGGGTGGAATGAGCCAGGCTTTAATGTCCCTTCCCACCCAAACCATCCTGGGATTCTGTGAGACCTCTGGGTTGCTCAGAGGAAGGACACGGACTGAGGAGCACCCTGAATCCTTGCACAGGTACCTGTAGGTGAGAAGGTCCTGGAACTTAACAAACATCTGGGCCGTGATGTTCAGCTCATAGATGGAGGAGTTGATGGCATAGAAGTTGGAGGGTGCTGGCATCCCACTGTCATAGCTGTGGCTGTTGGCAACAGCCAGAAAGACTCTGTCCCCAATGTGGAAAACCTCCCAGTCGGCTGCACCAAATGTCTGTGGGGAAGGAGGCCATGAGAAGCTGGGTGTGGCTGCCCTGTCTAAACACAGAGGGAGGACTGAGGAGCAGTGGCCAAGGCTTACCAGGATAGACTGGAAGAGCTGGAAAGAGCCACTGAGCCAGATGTAGATGTGTGAGTGGATCTTGGTGGACGTGCCGTTGAATGTGTTAGCTACGGCCAGGAAGGAGTAGGGTCCGATGGTGAAAAATTCCCAGTCGTATGCTCCAGAGGTAGGAATGGTCTGGTTGGTTTCAAACAGCCCTGTCCTGGGGTTCCACCTGTAGATCACACTGTCTATGTTGTGGTTGTTCCCTGGGGGAGACAGATGGACAGACGTGCACCATGAGGGAGAGCAACTCCTGGTTTGTGTAGGAAACAAGACCCAGAAACAGGCTCAGCTGGGTGAATGTTTGCCAGCAGGTCACAAGGCTGTCTGCAAGCGACCTGCTGCTCCTCAAGAAGTAGCCAAAGAGATTTTACAGCCTCCATCCCTACCTAAAGACCCCCTCCATCCCTACCTAGTGTCTGCATTCCTAGAGCCTCCATCCCTACCTAGAGCCTCCATCCCATGGAGAACAGCTTGTCCCGAGGGCACAGTGGCAGCTTTGTGGCAGCCCTGGCAGAGGAGGGACAGACAGATGCTTTGTCCCCACACAAGCAGCACTCCAGAGGCACTGTGCCAGCGTCCCAGGGTGCACAAGCTCTGCTGGCTGTCCCAGGGTGTCCCCTGTGTAGTGGGGCCAGTCCCAGCTGTGTCCCTAAGCTCCTGACATCGAGGGCTTCCCCCCTGCCCTAAAGCAGGTGCTCCATCCAGCTCCTGGGCTCTGCTCAGGCATCTAGGCCTCATGCTTGTGTGGGACCCAGCAGGCTTTAAATCCTCATTGCAAGAGGGTCTTGGGCAAAGAGAGGCTGCAGGAAAAATGGGAATGGCCACATGGATAAGTGGCAGCTCCTCAGGGACTGACCCTGCAGCCCTCCCTAAGGGAAACATCCCCAGTTTGGCTTGGCTGTGATGGTCAAGGTGCATCAGCACCTCTGGCAAAGGGACAGCACTGCCACAAGGGTAGGTCTCATCTCAACTGGCCCTGATGGAGCCCAACAGGTGACACAGGGACTTTCCAGCCCAGCTCACAGGTGCCCAAGCAGCTCTGAGCCTGGTGCCAGAGGTGCTGATGCCCCCTGAGCCAGCCCTGAGGGCAGGGGAGGAGCCCCCTGGTGCAGCACCAGAACCCAGCTGGGAGCACCCTGGAGAGCCAGGGCTGTGCTGTGCACCCATCCATCCTCTGCACCAAGGGGTGCATGTCCCAGCCCAGAACAACTCTGGCCTGGGGAGGGAATGAGGCTGGATCATGTCTGCAGGGTATCCAGGGAGGGATGGCAGCTGGCTCTCACCAAGTTCCCTGTGTGCCCACAAGGCCAAGGATCTGGCTTCACAAAAGGCTCAACCTGTGGCACTACCAAGTTCTGCAGTATTGGGGATAAAAATGAAAAGAACCAGAAAGATCCAGCACAGACACCATCCCCACTCCTGTCCTTGGCCCCTGCTGCCAGAAACCCAGAGGGTGTGTCAGCCAAAAGCTGCCAAAATGCTGACAGTTTTCCTCAAAAGCTTTTCTCTCCTCTGCAAGGCCTGGGCTGTCCTGAGGGACCCCAGGCTGGCAGGTGTGTGCACACCTCCCTGGCTTTGCCCTGCGCTCTGTCCCACCTGAGGATGCAGGTATATATATGCAGGTATATATGAGGATGCTCTGAGCAGGTTTCACAGGTTAACATAGTTTGGATTTTTTTACAAAAGACAGACCTATCAGAAGTTAGTCTTTAGTTATTGACATGTGCTTTAACTAAAAGCTTTCCTTTTAATTAAGGAAAAGGAAAGCTCTTAGTTAAGCTTTCTAATGTGAAAGCTTAATAAAGCTTTTAGTTTCTTTCTAAAGGAATTTAGAAAGAAACTGAATTTCCATTCAGGTCCTTGCAAATATATAGCATGAGAGCCACCAGAAAACTGTTCCTCCTGTAACAATATCTCTATAAAAGCCAAAGAAACTCCTTTCCTAAAGAACTGATAAAAGATTATTTTTAAATCATAAAGCTAACTAAAATTACAGGTTTTGCCTTTTTATGTTAAGTGTAAAAAAATAAACACTGGTGAAGAAATAAAAAAAATGTTTTGAAAGTTTCGTTTGGTTTTCTTCTTCTTTCCTTTTTTCCCATTTTCATTCTTTTAACGTGTAAAGAAACTATCCTTGTAATTTTAAAATAAACCTATTAAAAAGTAAACACTTGTGAAGAAATGAAAAAAATGTTTTGAAAGTTTCGTTTGGTTTTCTTTTCCTTTCCTTTTTTCCCATTTTCATTCTTTTAACATGTAAATAAACTACCCTTGCCCTTTAAAAATAAACCCATTTTACTCTTTACGTCCTCCCAATCACATAAAACACAGCAAACGAGAAAACCACCACAGCAGGTGGGCTCCAGACCCTATTTCAGGGTTTGCAGGGGATGCTGAGGGCTGGGTACCTTCTCTGTGGTTGACCACAGCCAGGAAAGCCTCCCCCTCGATGACAAAGGCCTCCCAGTCCCTGGCGCTGTGCGTGCTGAGCCGCTGGTGCGTCAGGAACTTGGCTTTCCTGCGGCTCCACTTGTAAATCACCGAGAACTCCTGGCCCCGCTCGTTCTGCTCGAAATTCGCCACGGCCAGGAAGATCTGGAGAAGGAAAAGCCAGCCTGGCGTGGGTTTCTCCTCTCAAAGGAGCGTGGACAAGAAAAATCAGGGGGAGGTGGGATGGAGGTGGCTGGTGCAGGATAAGAGGGTTCTGGCTGGGGGCTCCGAGCGGTCCCCAAGCAACACAAAGTGGGGACAGGGACCCAGTGGCCTGTGGGGGTCTTTGTGCATGGCAGGGGCACAGCTTGCAGCCAGCAGCCTCTTAGACAAGGGGAAGGGAGAGCTCAGCTGTCTCCACTCACGCCCTCCAGCCCCAGGAGTGGGGAGCATGGACATGAAGTGTGCTGGGGAAGGAGGGAGGTTTGGCTGACAAACCCTCCTGCAAGGAAAGGCGGTTCAGAGCAAGAAAAGGCAGGTATGATAATGATGATAATGACAATAATGATAACAATTCCCTGAGACAAAACATTTTCTAAACCAAGAAACCCCGGTAGAAGTGTAAGAGACAAGGGTGGTGCAGCAGAGGTGGCCAATGCAAGGTAGGGAGCACATCCAAGCTCTGTCATGCTGGCTCTGTGCCACTCCAGTGCCCTTCAGATGGAGCAGCAGAGATTGTGCCCCAGTTTGGGCCACAAAGGGGCACAGGACCACAGCCCACGAAGAGGAAAGAGTCAATGGGGGTGTCTCCTGCCTCCTGGCCTGTGCAGAACCCTGCCAGCACCAGCCTGGGGCTTTGTTCAGCCAAGGAGTAACCACCCCCAAGGACAGAGCTGTGCTGGGTCCCCCTACAGAAGGTGAATCCCCTCTCAGAGATGGTGCCCATCATCAGTTCCCACCACCACAACAGGGGACATGGACTGTTTGTATCCAACCAGCAGGGATGTCGGTGTCACCAAGCCTGGAGGAAGGAATTCTGCCCATCCCTCTGTACCCTGGTGCACGTGGCTGGCAATGGGGGAGCCCTGCAGTCACCCTGGGGACAAAGCCAGAATGGTCATGACAGAGGGGGAACAATCCCAGCTTCCCTGGGAGCCCTGCACAGAGCTGGCTCTCAGCAGGTGGCTTTCCTGGGGCTCCTCCAAAGTGGTAAATAGCTTCCCAGGGAGAGGAACCAGGCAAATCCTCTGCTCAAGCCCCAAGGCAGATTGCCCAGGGGAGGAAAAGTGGCTCCAAAGTCCTGGAATAACTTAAAAGCAATGGAGTTTAAAAATGCAGCATGTTGGACTCAGTGGGTCTCGAGAGGGAACTGCAGGCTCTGAGGGCTCTTTAAGACCACAGGTGGATCTCTGAGATGCAATCACCTGTACTCTCCAAACCACGCCCCAGACTACTTCTTTCAGAGAAACCAATGCTGGGCAACTGCAATGTCATGTCCTGAAACACGGGGGCACCTTCCTGGCAGACTCACCTTCTTCCCAATGGTGAAATACTTCCAGGACTGAGCCTGGTGGGTGGGGATGTTCTGGTAGTGCACAAACTTCCCATCAGTCCACCTGTAGATGGCCGAGCCCGGGGGAGTGAGCCTGTTGGCCATGGCTGCAAACAGCCCCACCTTGGGGATGGTGAAGACCTCAATGCCCATTGTCTCTGAGTTGGTCACCAGGTTCTGGTACTCCTCCACGTAGTCCAGCCTGTGTTGGACTGGGAGCCCACAAAAAAAAAAGAGGGATAAGGTTTAAACTGGGGGATTTTAGCTGGAGAGGGGAGGGCTGGCTCAGTGGCACTTGCTGCTGTGCAGAGCTTTGTGGGGGAAAATGAAGGTCCTGGGGGTGAGGGGCCAAATCAAGGGGTGGTAAGAGGCTGACTGCACCTCCATGGGCAGCACATCCAGCCCCATCCAGCCCTGCCTGTTCTCCAGTGGAGAGCAAAGCTGTGTCCTTTGGGAGCAGGAAGGAACCCCATGCCACGGATTTTGATTGTTTTGCTGTATTTATCCTCAAGAGAACAAGGAGGAGATAACAGGAGCAGAGGTTAGGGAAGACTAAGACAGAATTAATCCAGAAATTGGAGCAGAAACCTCCAGAGTGGCCCCGATGGCAGAGGGACGGGCACTGGAAGGGACAAATGGCAGAAAAGGGACAGAGTTGGTGGCACCAAGGAGGCACAGGTCACTAAGACCCCAGCATGAGTTCTCCTTGGGGAAACAAGGACACCGTGCCAATCCTGATGACTTCCAGAGGCAGGGAAGGATAGGGGGTCCAGTCACTGCTCCTGTGGGGAACAAATGGCTCACCCAAACCCACCCTGTGGGTATCAGCAGAAGGAAAATGCTGGGAGAGGAGGGAAGGGAAGGACAGTTCAGTTAGGGGCAAATCCCATCCTCCATGTCCTCTCCAGGGGTCCTGGGAAGACAGCCTGGAGTGAGTGAGGGAGTGCCAGTGGATGAAATCCATGTCCTTATTGAAGAACACCCATCCAATCCAGGCTCTGGTTGCCTTTTCCACTTTGGTACTCCCACTGTTTTCCTTACAAGTGTCCCACCAGAGCCCAAATGACATTGAGACCTGTGTCTGCCACCCTCCCAACAGCCCCCAGTATTTCTGGCAGCTTCAGCACTGGGGGAGCACCCCAACACCCTGAGCATGGCTCTCCGTGGGGTGAGCTGTCCTACACAGACAGGTCAGGAGCTCATCCTGCCCAGAAAATTCCCAGGAGGGACAGATAATGTGGGGAAGGTGAAGAAGGTGGAGAAGGTGGAGAAGGTGGAGAAGGTGGAGAGGGTGGAGAAGGTGGAGAGGGTGGAGAAGGTGGAGAAGGTGGAGAAGGTGAAGAAGGTGGAGAAGGTGGAGAAGGTAGAGAGGGTGGAGAAGGTGGAGAAGGTGGAGAGGGTGGAGAAGGTGGAGAAGGTGGAGAAGGTGGAGAGGGTGGAGAAGGTGGAGAGGGTGGAGAAGGTGGAGAAGGTGGAGAAGGTGAAGAAGGTGGAGAAGGTGGAGAAGGTAGAGAGGGTGGAGAAGGTGGAGAAGGTGGAGAGGGTGGAGAAGGTGGAGAAGGTGGAGAAGGTGGAGAGGGTGGAGAAGGTGGAGAAGGTGGAGAGGGTGGAGAAGGTGGAGAAGGTGGAGAAGGTGGAGAGGGTGGAGAAGGTGGAGAGGGTGGAGAAGGTGGAGAAGGTGGAGAGGGTGGAGAAGGTGGAGAAGGTGGAGAAGGTGGAGAGGGTGGAGAAGGTGGAGAGGGTGGAGAAGGTGGAGAAGGTGGAGAAGGTGGAGAAGGTGAAGAAGGTGGAGAAGGTGGAGAAGGTGGAGAAGGTGGAGAGGGTGGAGAAGGTGAAGAAGGTGGAGAAGGTGGAGAGGGTGGAGAGGGTGGAGAGGGTGGAGAGGGTGAAGAAGGTGGAGAAGGTGGAGAGGGTGGAGAAGGTGGAGAGGGTGGAGAAGGTGGAGAAGGTGAAGAAGGTGGAGAAGGTGGAGAGGGTGGAGAGGGTGGAGAGGGTGAAGAAGGTGGAGAAGGTGGAGAGGGTGGAGAAGGTGGAGAGGGTGGAGAAGGTGGAGAAGGTGAAGAAGGTGGAGAAGGTGGAGAGGGTGGAGAGGGTGGAGAGGCTGGAGAGGGTGGAGAAGGTGAAGAAGGTGGAGGGACCCCAGAGGCACTTGAATCTAGAGGTGCTCTGGAAGTGCCATGGGCACTGAGAGCAAAGCAAAGCCTGGCCAAGCAGAGAACAGACAGGGGGACACCCCAGCCCCTCACTCTGCTGCTGCTCCCCATCCCAAAGTGATCTCAAGGGCAAATCTCAGCTCCTGCTCTGCTGCAAGGGTCCCTTTCCCTCCCTGAGGGTGCCAGGCCCTCCCCAGCAGTACCTTGCAGCATGGAGAGCCAGGTGCTGCCGTTGCAGAGGTACAGCCCTCGGCGGGAGGCGTTGAACCAGAACTGAGCCTTCTCCTGCTTGGAGCAGCGGGGCCGGGCCCCCAGCGTCAGCTTCATGTCAGCCTCTGGGCATGGAGAGGAGGGAGGCAGCAGCCCCTTAGTGCACACTGAGTGCAGGAGCAGAGAGGCAGCAGGGGCAAATGTCCTGGTCTCATCCTGATGGTGGGCACCAGGCAGTGGGGAAAATGGAATCCCAGCACAAATCTGGGAAGCCACAGATGGGGGCAACCCTGTGTGGGGCCACTGACGTGAGCCCAGCTATACCAAGGGAGCCAGGCAGGGCCACCCCATCTTCTCAGGGGGGTTTTGGACAGGGATCCCCACACACACACATTGAGAAACAGAGGGTGCTGGGAACATCCTCCTCCCCTCTGCTCCTGCTTCGCCCCCAGCCCCGTGCAAAGCCCCTTCCCCACAGAGGTGGAGGGGCCAACAGGGGCTGTGCCGTGGGGGCACTGACCGTAGGGGTATTTGAGCACCTCGTTGCTCACTGGCTTGGCAGGGACATCCTGCAGGGCAGCGGGGACAGAGAGCGTGGCCACTCTGAAGTTGACGGCGCGGCATATCCGGGGCGTGGCGTCGGCTCCGGGCAGCAGGACGAGCTGTCTCAGCAAGCCCTGGGGAGGTGGGAGCAGAGGGATGGAGATCACAGATCACAGAATGGGAACCGCAGGTGGTTCGTGCCTTGGATTTCCTGCCCGACTTCTGCTTGTTGCCCTCCCTCCTGGGATGCAGAAGTGTCCATGGGGTTCATGCACCTTCATCAGATCCCAGATGCCCAGCTGGGGCAATCCAACAGCTGATGGAAAGGGAGCACTGGCAGGGGGCTCGGAGCAGCTGCCTTTCAGCGCCTCCACACGGGAAGGACCCACAGCCACCTCTGCTTGCTGTGCCATGGCCCGAGCCCTGCCAGTAGGGGCCTGAGAGGGGTCTGTGGGTGCTCCCTGAGCACACCTGGGCTACCCCCGGACAGCCCACACCACGGGACACCTACCGTGAACACGCCTTTCCTTCTCCGCCTGTTGCCCAGGTAGAAGCTGGCTCTCCTCACCGACAGCGAGGCTGGGAATGGGGTCTCCACCACCCTGGGGACGGGCAGAGAAGAGAGAGGGGACAATTTCACACCGTCTGCTGGTGGCCGGAGGAGACGCCGGTGGGGGAACACCGCCCTGCCCACCCTGCCGAGCCCCCCAGCGCCGCCCCCAACCTACACATCCTTGGGGACGCTGCAGTCCACCGTCAGGGAGAAGGACTGGCCGGAGACAGCCAGGACGAGCGTGTGCCACCGGCTGTCGGCGAGCGACACGTTGGGGAAGGTGACGCGGGTCTGCCAGCCGCCGGCGCGCTCCTGGCTCCAGAAGAGGAAGTGCAGCTTGTCGGGGCCGTAGCGCAGCCCCACCAGGACGCCGGGGCTCTCCTCCAGCATCAGCGTGAAGATGTACTCGTTCCTCTGCGGGAGGGCCCGGGGGGGGCTGTGAGCGGCGGGCCCGGGCCCTGCCCGCGCCCCTCCCGCCCGGCCGGCCGCGCTCACCTTGGCGGGGCGGCGGGGCGCCCGCAGGGTGACGATGATGGAGAACTCCTCGGGGAAGCGGTCGCAGTGGGTGAAGAGCCGCGAGGCGGGGAAGCCCAGGGCGCGGGGCCGCCAGGCGGAGAGCTGGAAGCCGCGCAGCCCCTGCACCTGGAAGACCCGCATGCCGCGGGCCGGCACTCCCCCGGCCGGCACCGCCTCCGACAGGATGTCCAGCGGCCGCAGGTCTGTGCCGAGAGACAGCGGGGCGCGTCACCGCGGGGGATGGGGGTACCCCCAGCGCTGCCTGAGGGGCTCCACGGCGGCAGGATGGGCTGGCGTGCCGCGGTAGCGCGCTGGTTCGGGCCTGGGGTCTGCCCCGAGCCCCTGCTCCAGGGCCAGAGGCAAGGTTTGCCCTTCAGACACAAGGCTGGCATCTCCATCGCCACAGCAGGAGCACCGAGTGTGCAGAACCATCTCACCGACACGGCTCTGAACGCTGACACTGGAGCTGGGACCTGCCAGCCAGGCAGCCCCAGCTGCCAGCAGCTTCCTCGGGATGCCACCGGCACCAGCAACCACCGGAGCCAGGAGGGCAGGCAGGGATCCTGTACCACGGATCTGCTCTCTGGGCAGCCACCCGCCCCCATCCCTGTCCACAGGGCAGGGGGACAGCTCTGCCCCTCCAGTCCCGGTTCAGGCTCTCCCAACCCAGCCCTAATTGCACACATGCACACACACTCTCCCAGCAGGCACCAAAACCACTCATTATGAATAATTACCCTCTCCCCAGAGAGCAGAACGTCGTGCCGGGCCCCAGGGCATGGCCCCGGTGAGAACACACAGCACAACAGCCCCAGAAAGTGCCACCCCACAGAACACTGCCAGGCCCAACATCTCGGCACAGGAAGGGCTGTGGCAGCTGGGGGGACTGCTCTGACCTTCCTGGCCTTGGACCCTCCTGGTTTTATTTCTGAATGCTTTCCTGGCAGAGAAGGGAGATGATGCCCAAGAGATGAAGCAGCAGTTGGCTGCACTAAACCATCCCTGATTCCATCCCACCCCGCTGGGACCTGGCTTTTAGCTCCAATTTGTACTAATAAATCCGGGCTGCTGGGGCACAGCGGGAGAGCTGGGAAGGAGGGAGCTGGGAGCAAGGCTGGGCTGTGTGTCTGAATCCAAACCAGCTGGAGAAGGGAAGTGCTTCCTCCAGACGTGCCTGGCCAGCCCAGCTCCAGGTGGGCAGAGCAAGGAGGAATCTGCTCATGTGGCTCCATCCAGACCAGAGCAGGGAGGTCAGTGAGGTCCTTCCCACCCTGGCAGCTCTGTGTGCCCCCTGCCCAGCCCACTGCTGGTTTAAACTCTTCCTAAAGCAAAGGGCACCACTCGGGCAATGGCCAGTTCCTGTTTTTCCCAGCAAAAAGGACAACCTGAACTCAGGCTTGGATTTGCAGAGGGGTTTAGGAGCCCCCAGTTGCCCCTGGGATGGTGAGGATGAGCTGAGCTGGGGCTGGAGGTTGTGGGCCAGGAAGGGGTCAAGTCCTGAGACCAAACCCAAATCCCTAAATCCAAAGATCTGCGTCCCAGTCTGCCTCCCACATCCATCACTGCTAAGGCTGGGGGAGCAGCTGGGGCGCTCCAGCCCAGCTTGGGCAGCACAAGTGTCAGGGGGCCTCGTGCTGGGGTCCCCAGGATGATGCTGGGGCCTCAGCAGCCCCAGGATCCCTCCACCCAAGGCTGCTTGGGGACAGCAGGGACATTCCCAGAGAGCTTGGAGCACCTCGGGGAGGAGGCAGTGGGCAGAAACTCTCCAATCTCTCCCTGCTTTTCTTCTCACATCATCTGGGCTGTAACAAAAGGCAAATACAGTTGCCATCAAACTGGGACAAGCCCTAAGCACACAGAGCCTGGGCCCAAGCAGCCCCAAAAACTGAGCTCAGGCTTTGCTGCCCACGCAGCACAGGCACGGGGATGGGATGGCAGAGCCCGGGCTTGGGGATCCTCCTTGGCTCAGGAAATGACACCGGAGCTGCCGGCTCCTCGGCCGGGGACGGTGGGACGGGAACTTTCGCTGACACGGGAGGGTGGAGGTTGTGCCTGCCAGAGCACAGAAGAGTCCGGGGCAGGAGGGACTTTCCAGGGGGACTTCACGGCTCCCTCCTCCTTCTTCCAGTCCTTCCCCTCCCCTCTGCCTCCAGCAGAACCTGCGACAACGCTCGTGCAGCAGGGACAGGCACAGCTCTCCCCACAGCTCCGAGAGGGCTGGGTAGCTCCCCCGCTGGCACTGTGGGGGCTGCAGGCACAGGAATGACCCCACATCCTGCTGTCCGTGGCTGCTGGCATCGCTGTCACTGAAACGCTGGGGCTGGGCTGCCAGCGAGAGGCTGCCCCACACGGGGCATGCCCCCCAGAACAGAGCACACCTCCTGGGGGCTGCCCCGGCAGCGCGGGGAGCATCCCAGCCGCGGCAGCACAGCAGCCCCGGCAGGGTCCGCCGGCAGGGCGAACAGCTGCCCCCCGGCGCAGCCCACCCGCCCCTCTCTCCTACCTGTGCAGTGCTGCCACGTCCTGCCTCCCCGGACGGAGCCCCCGCCGCTGGCCCAGCGCAGGAGAACGACCCACAGCAGCAGCGGTGCCGACATCGGGGGCCCGGCCTGAGCGGGTCCATCCACCGGGACCCCCCCGCTGTCCGCTCCTCCCTGTCCTGCCCTGCCCTGCCCTGCTGGGCTCAGCGCCCCGGGGGCTCTGGCATGCTCCGGAGCCCCCACAGCGCCCCGTGCCCCCCGGGCCGTCACCCCAGGCTGCTGAAGGCCGGCTCTCCGCCGATGCTCTGCGCGGGCATCGCCCCCGGGGGCAGGGCCGGGGGGCTGCCGGGGGGCTCCTGGGGCGGCCGCCGAGGCAGTGCCGGCTGCAGCCTGCACACAGACATTTAAATGAGAGGTCGGTGGTGGGAGAGGAGGAGTCCCGGCTCCTCCGAGAGCTTTTATCTTTTGCCCAACCCTCTGGAAGGCGGCTTTGGGGAGGGATTTTTTAATCATTAATTTTTTTTTTTTTCTTTTTGCTTGCTTCCTTTGCTTCCTTTCATTTTTGGTGATTCATTTTTCTGGGCTCACGCGGGAGTAGGTGGGAGATTCACCCCTGCCAGGAGAGACCTGGGTGGGAACCTTCCTGCCCCTAAATGCGTTGGTTTTCAGCTTGTATTGGATGAGAGACCCTCTGAGCCCTCTGGACCACTCCACCGTGTCCAGATGCCAAAAACTGCATATTTCTCCCCCAGTATTGTCCCAGACAGGTGATGCACATCCCATGCCCCAGGCAAGGCTCCATCCCAAGGGCCAGGCACCAAAATGCCGCCGATTCAGAAACCCTGCAGGTTCTGCTGTTCCAAGGGAAGCACCAGCAGTGGGAAAGCTGCCTGCACACAGTGAGCTCCCCTGGGCTCCTCCAGCCACAGAACGAGCCTCTTCCATTCCCCAAACAATTGAAACAGGCTCCCACCCCCCTCGTCCCAGAGCGCTGGAATAGAAAGCGGATGGCGAGCACCAAACGCCAGGAGTTGTGTCACAAACTGGGGTTTTGTCACCAAGGAACAGCCAGAGCCAGACCCACGGCTGTGTCCGCTGTCCGTCTGTCCTCACCCCGAGCTCAGCCCTGCTGGCACTGAGAGTGCAGCCCAAGGAGTGACCCCTTGGTGGGGTGCAGCACCACGCACACACCTCGGTCCCAAATGGCAGCAGGAGCTGTACTGAACCCCAGGAACCCCGAGACACCAGAAGGTTGGTGCCTCAGTCTCAGAGCCTGGAGAGTGGCTGTGTGCCTGCCCAAGAGCCCAGGCAGGGCTGCATGGAGCTCCTCCTCTCCAAACAGCCTCCCTTTGGGCATCCCCCAAATTAGGGTTCTGCCAGGATCGTGCTTAAACAGAGCTTAACCTCTGCAAGAGAGAGCTGCAGAGGTGAGGCACTGCTGTCCCTCATCCTCATCCTCATCCTCATCCTAGGGATGGTGTCCAGTGGCACAGCCATAACCAAACCTGGGGCTCCCAAATGGTAGATGGGGCTCCTGAATGGCACCTGGGGCTCCCAAATGGTAGATGGGGCTCCTGAATGGCACCTGGGGGTCCCAAACGGCAGCTGGGGGCCCTGAATGGCAGCTGCTGGAGGGGAACACAAGGGATGCAGGAGGACAAACCATCCCATCTCCCCAGACAGGCACAGTCCCTCCTGATACTCCTCACAGCCTTGAGGACACCCAGCAGGGCTGGGACTGGGAGCAGTCACCTCCACTGGAAGCCCAAGCCATGGGAAGATGGAGACTGGTGTTCCAAGCACGTCTGGCAGGGAGGTGGTGCACTGGACGGGAGGCTCCCGTCAGGTTGGAACTGGGGAAGGCATCACAAACAGGAATCAGAGCCACCACATTTCCCAGGGCTGCACACATGTGTCAAGTTAAGCGTGGCTTTGGGAGCTGGCAGCACTGCCCTGAGCAGGGGATGGATTTGGGGAAGGCTCCTGCTGAGGCTCTGCAAGGGTCCAGGGAGGGAGGGAAAGCCCTGGCAGAGATTCTGAGTCCATTTGTTTTCCAAAGGGGACGCAGCTACCTTTCAGTGCTTTCTTGGCCAAAAAAACTGTCAGTGGGGACATCTTCAGAGCCAAGGACACAGCTGTGGGTGCCCCCTCAAGACAGGGAGATCTGCAGACTTCCAGGCAAGAGGTGGAGGGACTGAAGCCCCCACCGATGAGCACAGAGGACACAGTGGGCTCAGGCTGCTGTTCAGCCACGTTAATGAGCAGTCTCCAGGTGAGGACAGGGACACTGAAGGTTCTCAAGGGCTTTCCCCTTCACTGGGCTGGGGATGCTGGCGTGGCAGAAGATGGTGGAGTGGCCTGGCCACTGCTGGTGCTTTCCTCCCTGCCTGGGGAACCCAGCTGTGATGTGAAGTAAGGACAGGGACACATCGCTCCCCGCTGTCACGTTGGGCCCAGGACCTGCTCCGTGTCCCCAGGACAGTAGGAAGTGGTCTGCAAAATAGTTCCTAAGCACACAGGCACACATTCCTATGTGCAGAAGCAAGCACGAGGGGATGAAATAAAAGAGACAAACAGTGAGACGTTTGCCTAATTCGCATGGGGCGTAAACAAAACCATGTGGTGGCTCCGAACAAAATGATCCTTGGATTTTCACCAGAAAGGTTTGGCCATCCCTGGGTTAGGAAAGGTTGAGAAACCCATCTGCAGGCAATCCATTGCAAGCAGAGCTTTCATGCAGGGGACAGTGCAAGGAGGGCACCTCGTTGACGCCAGGGACCGGCTGGGCCCTGCACACGGGGGAACGTTCCTGCTCCTCCAAGGCTGTAACTCATTCCTTATTATTTGCAGACACAAAGCCGTGTTTCAGGGCTTCATGCCTTACTCATTTCAGTCTTTATTCCTGACATCTGTGTATAATCAGAGAATCCGTTAGGTTGGAAAAGACCTCTAAGTCCAGCAAGTATGTTCCCCTGAAATGTGTTCCCCTTTGCAGTGCAGGCATCAGCAAGGGCAAAGCTTTGAGGGACCCCATAAGTGACTGATGGACAAATGCCCATCCTATGGTGTCCCCAACTTTTGTATTCTCTCCTGTCTGCACCAGCAGGGCCAGCAGAGCCTGCCACACTTACATCCACGGGGACAGAGCTGGAGGTCAGTGATGAGCACATGGAGTTGGTCTCACCTGTGTGAGCAGCAGGGTGGACATCAGCCCCTTGGGGTCAGCTATGAAGGGGATGGGGGGGAATTGTTCTCAGAGTGACATCCCAGATCGCAGTTCCCCAACCCACAGTTTGGGTTCAAGAACTGGACCACCTTCCCCAGGATGGTGGGATGAGGTCTCCATCCTCAGCCATTTCCAAGGCTCCTCCCTTGCCACCTCTGCCCTTTCTTCCCTGTGTTTCCTGGTGCAACTTCAGCTCCCCGAGCCCAACCCACCATCACAAAGCAGAGTTCCGGCAAGAAACCCCCACCCCAGGAAACCTGTCAGCATTGTACAGAGGCGCAAACATCTTTAACCCTAACGCCTTTCAAAAGCTCAATTCCCACCAGTTTTGGAGAGCTCCTGCCAGGAAAAGTTTTGTGAAAGACTGGGAGGATTGCAAAAGGCACCGTTTTTAGGAAAACCACCAAAAATAAAAAGGCACAAAGCCGGCCCAACGCAGCAAGTCCTGCTGCCAGCTCCCCAGCACGGAGCTGCCTTCGGGAGCAATCCCTGCCAGGCGGTGGCCAGCCACCAGCATCGCCTGTGTCCCAGAGCCCTCCGTGTCCCCACACCCACTGCCAGCCTCGGGGAGCCAAGGAGCCAGGAGCCCCCAGCCTGCTCTGGCCGTGGGAGCAGGCAGTGGGTTGCAGCCCATGTCCCTGTCCAGGCAGCCAGGAGCAAGCTGAGCATCCTGCCCTGCATTTGGAGGACACATGGCAGCTGAGCTGGCAGGCTCTGAAAGGGCTCCAGAAAGCAGACACTTAACTTAGCCAGTACAAGGGAAGATGGGCTTTGAGACCATGCTTCCACACTGGAGCTGTTTCAGATGGGGCTGTGCAGCACCCACAGCTGCATGTCCCCTCATTTTGCCCTGCATGTGACCAATGGCCCTTCACTATTGCCCCTCTCTTGTTGATACAGTTTTAATTGTTGTCACCTTCCCCCAGTGTGCCCAAACCTGCTGAAGAGGCTGAGCCACCTCCCTGCAGCTGCAGGATCCCCAGACTCACACTCACTGTGGGAACAGTGCTCTGGGTGTTTTCTGTAGAGCTCAGGTAAGAGCAGGAGAGGGGCTTACAGGTCACTTGGTGGTGGTGCAGGAGATCCAGGAGCTCTGCCTGGACCCCCTGCTCACCTGCAATGGGAAAATTCTGCGTGGCCTGAGCTCAGCTGAGATCTCTCCACAAAGGGAATAAACAGCGTTCCAGAGGCCAAGGGGAAGGAGGCAACATTCATGTTCCAGGCTTACTGCCTGTGCTGTAATCTCCTTCAGCCACGACTCTTGTCCCAACACCCCGGGGCTGTGCAGAGCAGCTGGGGTTCTGGAAACACCTGAGCTTTCCTGCATCAGCATCAGCTCATCAGGCTGAACATGCACACTCTGTGTGGGGAACTGTCAGCTTGGCCAGCAAACCCCATCCAAGTGCTCCTTGCTGAGTGTTGCCCAGAGATGTTGTGGACTCTCCACCCCTGACAATGCTCAAGGCCAGGCTGGATGGGGCTTGCAGGGCTAGTGGAAGGTGTCCTTGCCCCTGGCAGGGGATTGGAGTGAGATGAGCTTTAATATCACTTCCAACACAAACCATTTGGGGATCCTGATTCTATGATCTCTCTCTGTAGGCTGCCTTAGAGTAACACCTGAGCCCCAGGGCTGGCTCTGGCATGGGGAAAGGAATCTCCCTTGGCAGTGCAAGGGGAAACTCTCCTCTGCCTTTGCTTGTAGTCCTTTGATCCAGGCAGTGACCACACGCACCACCTCTCAACAGGCAGATGGTGGTAAGTGGCACAAGGAGCCACAGCAGGGAAACCCAAGGATTTGCCCCCACGTGCTTGGGCCCATTGAGGACTGGCAGGGATAGAAAATGGGAAGCACAGTGCTGCTCGGACCGAAACGATCCCACGGCTCCCAGGTTAGGGACCAGCCAGCAACTCCTCTGCCACAAGCCCACCTCAGACCGCCCGCCCCAGGAAGGTGTGGGCACACAAGCTCCTCCCCAGCGCTGGCAGCAAATCTGGGAGATGCCGGGCTGAGGTCCCTGCAGCAAATAGTAGCTTAGTTAGCACCGTTTTGCTCTGCAGCCATAAGAAATCCGCCTGTCCCCAGACACAGAGAATCACCGGCCAATTTTATCACTCACTCGTACGACAATGTCAAACTTGAATTATCCTACGAGCGACGGTTCCGGCTCCGGAGGAGGCGGCGGAGCAGGCGGTGGGCTGGGCGGGCTGCCCGGGTGCCCGGGCGGGAGCGCCGGCAGCAGCCACGCTCGCTCTGCCCACCCGCCGGCAGCCGAGCGCGGCTGCATCTCCGCCGACATCCGGGCAGGAAAGGGAACAAAGGCAGAGAACAATTCCTATTGTTTTCCAGGACTTTCTTCAGGGCAGCTCTTCCAGCGCGACGCTGCTGCCCAGTCACTCCGGCTGCGCTCTCCCCGCGCTCGGAGCTGTGCAGATGCCGGTGGGGACGCGGCTCCCGTGCCACCAACCCCCGCAGCCTGCTCTCCACCAGCACAGAGACAGAGACAGCATTCTCAGCAGGGTTATCCCACTCACCACAGCTCCTGGCCTGCTCCCCAGTACCACTGGGCCTTCCTGAGATGCTCAGCCGTGGGAATATGGCAGTGCTGGGTTCGTGGTTTGACTCCGTGATCTTAGAGGTCTTTTCCAACTAAACGATTCCATGATGACACCCAGATTCCTGTAACCAGCCAAGGCACAACGCCTGTGGTGGGGAAGGGGCGAGCTCAGCACGGGCTCAAAGTGAAGGAGATCACCCTGATCACCTCTGTGGGTCTCCAAGGGGGAACAGAAGCACCTACAGAAGAAACCATTGAATGGTTTGGGTTGTAAGAGACCTTAAAGCCTTTCTTGTTCCACCCCCTGCCATGGCAGAGACACCTTCCAACATACCAGGGTGCTCCAAGCCCCATCCAACCAGGCCTTGGACACTTCCAGGGATGAGGGATGGGGCAGCCACAGCTTCTTCTCTGAGCAAAGAAGGCATCTACCATGTGAGAGAGAATTCACCCTACAAGTCTTGTGGGATGGGGATGAGTGGATAAAACAAATCAAATGCTCCCTGGTCACTGACTGGGTGTTCCAGGGACAGATGCTGAAAGTATCAAATGCTAAGTGAGGGTGGATGGGGACACTTTGGACAAGTGGCTTCTCCAATAACATTGATGTTTTTGTAAAGCCACACTTCACACAGAGCCTTAGGAGCTACCCAGCCCTCCCACCAAGGCCATGCCTAGGCTCCAAGGACAAGATCCTGTATCAGAGCAGGATCTGGCCAAGGACAACACTCAACTTCTAACTCCCTCTCCAGACAAAGGGGATTTGAAAACACCTGGAATCCAGCCTGCCTGTCTGGCATCCTCCTCCACTGCAAGAACTGGTGAGAAAAGCCAAGCTCTGGCTGAAGGAGGCCCCTCTGGAGCCACCCTCACAGCAAGCCTACAGATATCAAGGAAGGATCTCCAACCCCAGAGGTTTTTGCTTCAGAACAAGTTCACCTGATCTGATCCACTCCATATTTCACCATTTCCTAGCTCCCAGAAGGATGAATGGCAAGGGGAAGAAGCAAGGCATCCCTGGGGATGAGCTCTGCTGTTCAATTCCAGATTGGAGATGTGGGCAGGTCTCTAACACACCTCTCTCACAGAGGGAGCTCCCCCAGCACTTGCTGACCAAGCTTGGAGGGATCCAACTGGGATTGGATCTGATCAGATCTCTGAGGGGTCTTCCTCTGACTGGCAGAAGAAGACAGCCATCCTGGTGAAGCACCACACCAGGAGAGGAGTCTTTGTGAGCCCATCCAGGTAGACTTAGCAAAGAAACCTGATTCATTCAACATCCCCACGCCACCCCAACTGGGTTCAATCTGCCAAATTATTCTGGCACGGGGAAAACTGGTTTGGGCCCAAACTTCCATCCTAGCTGTGGGTGGAGAGCCTCCCCATGCTGGGCCCTGCACCCAAGGGCGTGGGTGCCCCCCACCCCCTGCGTGTTGCATCCTGCATTTCTGCTGCTTTGAACCCACCTCTGTGTCACCCTGCACCCCTGGCAGGGATGTTTGCCTTCGCCCCTCAGCCAGCTCTGCCCCAGGACACCCCTTCCAGGCCACCCCCTGCAGTCCCTCCTGCCAGGGACACCCAGCTCGGGTCAGAGCTGTGACAGCCACAGCCTCACCCCCTGCTCAGGCTGCCCCACGCAGGGAGGAAGGGGACTCAGGCCAGGACTGGGCTCATCTCCCCCCATCTTCAGGGACATGACCAGACAGAGCCGCTCCCAAATCCCTGCTGAGAGCTCACACACACACTGCTGACACCAGCAGCTCCCCTGAATAACCCATGGGCCGTGTCACTGCCATTAATTACCCATTAACACAGAACCATTAACACTATTAATTACCTATTAACACGGGCCGTGTCACTGCCATTAATTACCCATTAACACAGAACCATTAACACTATTAATTACCTATTAACACATAACCATTAACACTATTAATTACCTATTAACACGGGGCGTGTCACTGCCATTAATTACCTATTAACACATAACCATTAACACCATTAATTACCTATTAACACTGGCCGTGTCACTGCCATTAATTACCTATTAACACAGCCCATCATCAAACCCACTGCCCAGTCCCATCTCGGGGGCTGTGAGCCACCTTCCAAAGCCACCTGGCTGGTTCTCCTGGGGCTCTTACACCCCCTGTCCTGGGGGAAGAGCCCTGGGAGCAGGCTGGGGTAGGCAGGAAGATCCCCAGGGCTGGAGTCAGAGGGAAGGCACAGCCATCCCACGCTCCTGTGGGGCCATGAGAGCAGCAAGCAGGACCACCAAATGTTAAAATGGCTTCAACAATTCCCTCCTCGGTGATGGGTGTCACCCCTGCAGCACCAGGGAGCCTGGCACAGCACTTTTGGTACCCAGAACATCAGGTGGCACCTGGCAGCAGGAGAGGGGACATCAAGAGCCCTCACTGGGGCTGGCAGCTCAGGTTTTCAGATGCTGGAGGAATTCTCCAGAACTCTGCACCTTCCCCATCCTGTGCTAATCCCACCCCTACCTCCAGCTGGCAGCAAGACCCCCAGCATCCCTTCCCTCACACTCCTCCAGCCTCTGAGCTTCCTGAGGCACTGAGATTTTCTTCTTCCCCTGAGTCAGGGAGATTTGAAAGAGAAGGCATGTGGGACACGTGATCTGTGCTGAATCTTGCCAGGGCACTGCGAGGATGTCCCATGCTCACCCTCCATCCCTGCCCCTGCCCTGGATGTGCACAGGACAGGGGAGGCTGCTGCAATCCCACACCTGAGCCAACCCCAGCAGCCTGGCTGGCACTGGGAAGGGACATTTCAGATCTGTGCTGCTTCTCCCTTCCATTCTCACAGGGGTGAAACACACAGAGCATCCCCACCAAGCCACAACTGCACAGAGCTGCCCTGCTGCATCCATCCCAATGCACAGCAGCACCTTCCACTCAAGATATCACTCCAGAAAAAAAGCTGGCAGGGAGCCCGGGGATGGCCCTGCCCCCGAGCTGCAGCCCTTTCATGTGGCTCCAACGCCTCTCACACTTTCAAAGGCACACCAAGCCAGTTAATGGATGTCTCACAGCCCACTGTGTGTGTTCTGACACAGCCCCTCTGCCAAGGAAAAACAACAGCCAGCGTGTGTGGATGTGTGTACATACAAAGGCTTTAAAGAGGACGTTGCTTGCATTTTTACAGCTTTGTTGAAGGGTTTGGTTGGGCTTGTTGTTTGGTTTTTTGGTTGTTTTTTTTTTAATACAAAAGCCTAAAGCAAATATAATCCAGAGAAAAGGATTTTTAAAAAAATCTTTAATACTTTACCTACATGCATAACACCTGTTGAGCTCTGACACTCCCCAAGGAACATGTTTTATAATAAGTGTTTCAGGCCGAAAAAAGACAACTGCTCAGAAAAACATTGCTACTGGCCAGTACTGCACATCCTGCCAACATAAGTGTTCATTCAGGGACACAATTAAGTCTTTCAGGGAAGTCTATCCCAGGAGCTACACACCAGCTTTACAAGCTTTAACTTTCAGGTGTTCCCCACTTGCAGTGAGGTGTTGGTGCCATGAGACCCTCTCAGCTGGTCACAGCAGGAGCCCACACACCTCCTCTGTGTGAGCTGAATCCTCCTGCTTTATGCAAGGATTCAGTTTGTTGCAGAATAATGAAGTTTTAGTTCTTTTTGGCAAATAGAAACAGGGACTCTAACATGCCAACCACACTGCCACCTTTAAACTTCTCACAGAATTCCAGAATGGTTTGGGTTGGAAGGGACCTTAAAGCTCATCCCATTCCACTCCCCACCACAGGCAGGAACATCTTCCACTAGCCCAGGTTGCTCCAAGCCTTGAACACTTCCAGGGATGGGGCAGCCACAGCTTCTCTGGGCAACCTGTGCCAGGGCCTCACCTCCCTCACAGGGAACAATTCCTTCCTAAATGAACACAATGAAAAATTAATTTCTTTTGATGAACACAAATGCTCACCCACTGGCTTCAGCTGAGTAAACAGCCACCAACTAGGACAGCTCTCACCTCAACAAGTTTTAGTCCTCTGAGGTGAACTTCTGCCTACATTTTGTCACCTTTTAGACTGAGAGGTAGATGTGGTCACTGGGTGGCTTCAAATGCCCATCAGCAAGCCCATTGCACATCAGTCATTTAGAAAGAAAGGTTTTTGACTTTTGAACAGAGATTTGGGGACTGTGGAAACTCTGAGTAGGAACTTGGCATCTGAGAAACCTGCTTGAGTGGAAGCTGTCCCTGTCCATGGCAGGGGGTTGGAACTCAATGGTCTTTAAGGTCTGTTCCCATTCAAACCATTCAGTCATTCTATCATCTGTGTGTCCTCCTCAAACCTGAGTGCTGATACCAGCACATTCTGAATGAATTCACCTGTTGTATGTTCACAAGAACTGCCTAGGCCAGACACATGGGTATAATGGTCTTTGTAAGGAGCAAACCACATTTGCCCACTGTCAGATTTTTATAGCTCTTTGAATTACCCAGTCACTACCAGCATTAGAGACAAGACCTGGGAAGTCCATGCAATCATGTCAGCTCTTTTACTCCTAAAGCATCCCATGTTTTAACTAAGATAGAATGAAGCCTTCCACTCCTTTGGAGCAAGCCTCTTGGCCATGTGGTTACTCATATACAACACCCACTGCAATACATTTGTGTACAACTATAAAAGGAGAAAATATAATCACTTTATTTCCAGTATACAGACTAAGTCCCACCATAAAATCAAGATAATGAGCAAGCACACATGAATAAAACACTCAGCACTTATGCAAACCCCACTTTTGCCACTCTCCAGTGTTGTTCCCAAAGGTGGCTGCAGTACTCCCAGGAGCAACCCTCCCTCTACTCCAAAAAACCACTCCCAGTTTGCATGAAGTGCTACATTTTCCTGTATGCCTTGAAATACTAGTTAGGTACAATACTATTTCATCATCTCTGCTCCCAAGCTATGTCCAGTCCCACTTCCACCCTGACATCAAAGCCACAATTACTTCTACAAGGAGGTAAAATCAGCAGGTTGTAGCAGTACAGTCCTCAGAGGTGCAGAACGATGGCAAAGTGTGACCTGCAGCACAGACAGCACGACAGAAATGCTGAACAGTTGCACCACACACAGCACACAATCACCTCTGTAAAGCTCTCTCGTGGTGTGACTCCTTCCATGTCACACTTTTTCACATTTAAAAAAAAAAAAACAAACCAGCCCTTGTCAAGTTTAGCCCATTGAAAGCTGCCAGCAAAATTGGATTCCATGTGCTATTAATGGGCGTGTTATTGCTTGTAGTAAATTGGAGAAGTTTGGACCTACACATGAGATTGGCTTGCAAAGCAGAAAGGTCAGCAGAGGCCCCTCAGCAGTTTTAGGAACTGACCAGCTGGTGTTTCCTGCACCCTTCACACTGGCTACAACACTGCAGTCCAAAGCACACACGTCCATCCTGGAGCAAAGAGCCCATCTTCTCTCTCTGGTTCCTTCTCAACACACAAGAGCACTCAGTGCAGAGTGTCACAGGTGGTTTTTTTAAGTCCATCACGCTCATCTTGGCTCAGTCACCCAAAAATGGGTGACAGGGCTGTAATAATGGCAAAGCAGTGCCAAATCCTCTCAACACTTATGTGTCACCGGAGTGAGCTGATATTCTTGCAGAACCACTAACATGCCCAGCAGAGCAAACACATCCTCACTGGATTTTCCAACTGCCAATGACCTACCTTGTGCCCAGGTGAACTTGGACAATCCAGCCTTACACCTTGTGCCTCTAACTGAGTGTCAAGGAGTAATAAAGCAGCTCTTGGGATCTCTGCCAAGCCAACACTGATCCAAAGGCTCAGTACAAACTCACAGTGTTACATGGGAACACCAGGCCATTCCAGACCCCCAGCCAGTCCTCACAGCTCACTCCCTAAAGTCCCATTCTTTGCTAACACACCCTGCCTTACAGCCTCTCCTGCTAACTATAATCTTCAAATCAGATCTGACTGCAACTGCTGCCCTTAACCTAACAAGAACAGAAAGGACACAGAAATTCCTGTCTACTGCTGCTCCAGATGCAATGCTACCTACAAAAGCACAACTAATTCTGCCAGCAGACGATCCAAGCCAGCACTGCTCTCCAACAGCAGGTGGGTGAGGGAGGGCTGCAGATTGCCAGGTCTCCAGGCTTTCCACACCACAAAGTAAGGTAGCAACAAGCAGCCTTTGGAAACAGCATTGTCTCTGTATTTTTCTCTACCATTAAATCCCTTTTCCACACAATTTAAGTGAGTGAACTAGAGGCTTCTCTGGAGCAGTGGAAGAAAAGAGATGGTAAATAAATAACGAATTATAAGAACTAGGCCAATAGTTTTTACAAAGTTTTCCTTTTTGGTACCAGCACTGAGCACTGCTCGTTTCCAGGTGGAGAGAAATACAAAACACTTCAGTCTCTGTGAGCTTAAAGTCCGAGCGACTTCTGCACAATCTGCTTGGCAATTTTGTTAAACTGTTCTCTGTCCTCCCGCCACATCTTGGAGGCGTCTACATTGGCTCCACTTTCATCATTTGGCTCTGAAACAAGAAAGACAAAGGTAGGTGGGCAATGGAGCTTCTGGGGTCTTCAGGAATGCCACTTCCCCACGGCTTTGAAACACTTCTCCTCCTTGAGACTGTAGAAACACCACTAAAGGAAATCCAGTGACTGCTCCTGGATTCCCAAAAGGCTCTGATTTAGTGACCACAAGAGAAAGGATATCACAAAAAAATTGAGTTTAGGCAAGAAACAAGTGGCACAGGAGCAGGACTTTCTTTTGTTTGTGCTTTCAGTAGTGGAGTCCCACCATGCACATGGCTAACACAATGTGGCACCCCCAGTGCTGTCAAGGGCTTTTAAAATCACATTTCTCCCCACAGAACATTTTTTTTTCTTGTTCTCCAGCTTCCCAGACACAAAGCCCCTCCAAGCAGGCCACCCAAACAGGCTGTCACTTGTTGGGATGGCTTGTTCTACTAAAAACCAACAAAACAATCCAAGGAAACACATAGAATATGCTCTCACTTCTGCAACATCTGATCATTTCAGAACACTTTACGACACACATGGAGCGCTGAAGTCCCAGGTGCTCCCCATTTTGTATGGAGGTAAGCTGGAACCCAGGATTTACCTGGGCTGTGGGCAGCATGCAGCAGGACACTGCCCTGGGGTTCCAGAAGGCCCTAACATACTCTGCTCACTTCTCTTGACACACCAGTCCACACCCACCCCAGCCCAGTTCGTGGCAGTATCTCAGGATCCCATCCCTCTCCACATGATCCTGATGGTCCACCTTGAAAACTAGCAGGTGTGCAGGCCACCCAGGCTGGTAAACCTGGGCTTACACATTCTGCAGAGCCAGGGCTGAGAGTTTTCCAGTACCCTGAAAGAAGCTGACCACTGGTGTTTTAGCCTAATTTCTCCAAAAGCCATGGGGAAACAAGGATGCACAGGCAGAGAACCAGACCAGGTGACTCCCACACTTCCCAGTCCAGGTGAGGCTGCACCACAAGCCAAGCTCTTGGAAGCCATGGGAATCCCAGGGGTACTATTTGTCTGCACAGCTTCCCAACTGCAGGTTACTATCCCAAAGCTAAAACAGTCCCATGTGGGAATCTGTTGCTTGCTCTTTGATAATCTTTGCAGCTTCTAAACCCATTTATCCCTCAAAACCAGTTCTAAGGGACAGGGCTCTGCCCTCTTCAGGCAATTCAGTGGCTCTGTCCACTGTGTGGAAAATGATCCATCTTCTAGAGGCTGTACATGACAGAGCTGATCCACAGCCCTTGCTAGATTTAGGGAAAACCCTTTGAAAAGCTCCCCAAAAAGTTTTTCACCCCAGGTCTCTTCTGAAGAAGCCTTCCTCTGAACCAGAGATGGCAGAGTGGGGCACATTCCCAGGCCAGGAATAACAAAGAGAAACAGAGTGTGCTGCCTTCTGAACCAGAGGCTGTGGACTCCAGTTGATTGTACTGGTTAGGTCTGATAACCCTTCAGCTGCCAAAGCCAAATCCAACAGAGGCCAACCCACAGCATTAACAGGTGAATGGACAGCACAACAAATACAGAGAAGGTTTTGTCCAGGAGCAAGGAACCAGCTGAGCCTCTGGGACCACCTGACCCATCACTGCTGTCTCAGTTGCTACAACCTGAAAGGAAAGCCCTGCAGTAACCCCCAAACAGGAACACCTGTTACTAATTCAGCTGCATTTTTTTCCAACCCTTCTCAGAGCACTGGTTTACTAAAACATAAATAAATACCAGGGCTTTAAGAACTGTGATTGCTGCTGAGCAGCTTTCCACGTGCTTTGCTCAGTGAACAAAGCCAAAAGAGGCAGTTCCAGCTGACTCAGGAAGGGCTGAGAGGACAGCAGTGCTCACCTGCCAGCATGCTAACCACTGACAAGAGGATTTTCTCCACGCTCTGCACGGGACTCCACCGCTCGGCGCTGCTCTCGTATCCCATGGGATCATCCCCAGGAGCATGAAGGATGGAGATGCACACTCTCCCATCTGGGTAAACTGCACAAAAAGCACAGAGGATTGGTCGTTACTTTGTGGAAATGCTCAGCATCTTCAGATCAGCCTTGAGATTTGGCTTTTCTATGATTAAAACTATATCCAGGTTGAAATTTCTACTTTAGGCAAGAGGACACAAAATCTGAAAGACAAAAACCTAGGACAAATCTTCTTTAAGCAAATCTAACAAACTCCTTCCCCCACAGAAACCTGCTGGGAGCACTTGTGTCATTTAATAATCCGTGACAGGCTCCATGGAAAAAATGAACAATGCAGCCTGGTGGAGTAAGGCAAGAATTTATGCACAGACACAGCTCCAAGCAGGTAACCAGTCCTACTTAAATGGAAATTAATGCACTGAATGCACATTGGAGTCCTCCACTGGACTGTGACCATGAAAAGGATTACACAAAGGAGAGAATAGTTATGTTACATATATATATATTATAAACATCAGAAAAAAATATAGTGTTATGTTAATATATATTATGAACAGTAGAACTGTTTTTTTTGAACATTACTGAGGTGCAATAAGAAGAATTCCCACTACTTTTTTTTTTTTTTTTTGGCTTAAAGGTCAGCTGCATTAAAGCACCTGGAAACAAGGAAACCTATGAATTAAGGATCCAGGTGCTTCCCCTCCCACCTTTAGCATAAGTGTCTGCAACAGTACAAGTTGTCCTCACAGAGACTGAGCTCTACTGACTTGGTAATGAAACCAAACAGAGACTGAAGAGGCACCACAAAAGAAAACACTGCTCTACCAACATGGCCTAATTCTCCTGCATGGCAGGCTCCTGAGGAATGACAACTTCAGCACAATGATTTCAGGACTTCTATTCCTCAGGTGACCAAACTGGTGCCATTGCCAGGAAAGCAAGACAAAACAAAGAGGGAATGACTGCTGGAAGCAGCTGTGCTCATTTCCAGTCCCTTCCATTCACCTAGCTATGTCTGCCCAAGCACGTAAGCACTGTGGAGGACTTTCATTTCCAGTCCTCCCTGCAGCCCCAGGCTGGGGATTGGAGCTGGTGTAGCCATAGCTGGAAGAGGTGAAAACAGCAGGTGCTGAATCAGCACTTCTTGCAAGTCAGGAACCCACTGGCAGAAGGGATTTCACTGGTGAGGGAGGCTCCTGTTTCTGTACAGTGCCTCATTTAAAACAGCTGGAACACAGCAGCACAGTCAAGACATCAAAGGCTAGTTCCAGGAAGATGTATGGATCTTCTCTCCCCCTGTTCAGGTGAGACCTACCCCTGTCCAGCTGTGGGGCCCCCAACCTAAGGACGTGGAGCTGTTGGAATGAGTCCAGAGGAGGCCACAGAGAGATGCTCTGGAAACAGGCTGGGAGAGCTGGGAGTGCTCAGCCTGGAGAAGAGAGAGCTCCAGGGAGACTTCAGAGCCTCCTCCAGTGCCTAAAGGGGCTCCAAGAGAGCTGGGAAGATACTTGGGACAAGGGGCAATGGCTGCACACTGCCAGAGGGCAGGGTTGGATGGGATATTGGGAAGGAATTGTTCCCTGAGAAGGTGGTGAGAACCTGGTACAGGCTGCCCAGAGAAGCTGTGGTTGCCCCATCCCTGGAAATGTCCAAGGCCAGGTTGGACAGGGCTTGGAGCAACTTGGAATAGCAGAAGGTGTCTCTGCCCATGGCAGGGGGTAGAACAAGATGGGTTTTAATGTCCCTTCCAACAATCCTTCCCAAAGCACCTATGATCCTATGATGATCCTGTGATCTCCCCACATGGATGCTCAGTGCCAGTGAAAGCAATGCCATTGATCATTACTTAGTTACTTTTGCCAGAGTATCCAAGAAAGTAATTTTAATGTAACAGAACACAGTTCTGTGGTATCTCAATTACCCCTTTGCATAACATAAACTGCAAAGATGAGAGGACACATCAGACTTTTAAAATATTTTCCTTGTGATTACTCACAAAAAGAATGAAAACAAAAAGCACAGCCCAGCCACCCCTTTCTGCCTTTCTGGGTAGAAGCAGCCAAGAACCCCAGCTGAGAAGAAAGATTCAAGTGTCTACTACAGGTGATCTCAGATTAAGAAGACTCCAAGTCACAGGGCTTCAGAGAGCTGAGCTGACCATCCAGTGTGTTCCAAGTAATTCATGGAAGAAACACCCATGTGTAAAGCCACTCTTTAACACAGGAGTCAGGCAATTTGTGCTTCTCCACACCCCACTCCTCCTGGCAGTGCTGCACACAACACAGCTGCAAGCAGTGAACCTCAAGCCAAGGCCACAGCTGGAGCTGCAGGGACAAGGATTTGCTCACGGAGACCAGCCCTGGCCAGAAGTTTGGGTAAATGAGTCCAGCTGGAGCAAGGTGCTGACATGGCTACACTGCTTCCAAGTGCCAAAGTGCCCTGTTGTGGACATCAGAGCTCCAGAGGTGATGCCACACTGCCTTGGGCAGGTCCACACAGCTCTGTGCTGTGAGATGCAGGTGTGTCTTCCACAGGAGAACAGAAAGATGTGGATTAAATGGGCAAGAACCTGCACAAGTGGTGCTTCCAGAAGGGAGGAACAGAGAAACTTCAAGAAATTGCACAATTCCTTGTATATAGGGTGAAATAAATCGACTCCCAGGTGAGACTATGACCTGTGTTTTCCAAGTGCAAGAATGCCAGCTGAAGAGGAAGCACTAGGCAGGAGCTCAGCATTTGCCTTTTCCTGCTCTTGAGAGCGCTCAGAGACCTGACAGCCTGAACACAGATCCAGCCCATCAAACCTGGGTAGTAATAAACAACCTTTGCACAATCCATGTTGGTTCAGCAGATGTCAAAAGCAATGATTTTACACAGAATTCCAAGGCTAATTCCAGAAAGTAGCAGTCCAGGCTGCAAACAGGGGCTTTAAGGGTTTTTTCATGTCCAGGGCTCAAACTTGATAGCTGTGTGTGCTTGTCACTGCAATTATTCATACTGAAGAGTCTTCAGGTAATATTGTCACCATCATAGGTTCATTAAGGCTGGAAAAGATCTCTAACTCAATCAACAATCAGTATCACAGAGCAAAGGCCAGCAAAGCCTTAATATTAAACACCTGTAAATGTGCTGTCTGCTTGGACAGAGAACTCTGTATTTCAGAGAGATCCCCTCAGAAACGGTAAACCTGTGATTTCATGGGGCAAAAGCCATGCTGCTTAATAAAGCTGCACCCATAAAGAACTTTTCAGCCATTTAAGTAACACCAAAATACCTAAATATAAGCCATAGAGTAAGACTGAGTTCATGGTGTGTTGGGACAATGCTCTCAGGCACAGGGTGGGATTCTTGGGGTGTCCTGCATAGGGCCAGGGGTTGAATGAACCGTGATCCTGATGGGTCCCTCCAAACTCAGCATATTCTATGATTCTGCATCTGGAAAGAGCCTGTATTAATTCACTAAGTCTCACATCCTGTACAGAAGATTTAAAGGCATGGAATTTTCTGGAATCCTTGCTGGACTATTTATGAGCAAAAGTTTTAGGAGGAATAATGGGATAAAGAGAAAAGGACCCTAAGACAGAGCAAAACTGCTGGGCAGCTGAATGCTCGTGCTGCCTGCTCAAGGTTGGAAAGGGAGAGAACCACCCTTGGGAAGGATGCCAGCTCTCCTGCTGCAAAAGTTCCTTTTTAAGCTGCACAAGCAACCCACCCCCCGTGCACCCTGCTGCATCAGACTCACTGTTGGGATGGAACATCTCACAGGTGAACCTCATCTTCGGAGGGCTCAGCGGGTAATCCAGCGGGAAACTCAGGATAGCAGGGAAAACCCCATACTCAAAACAGGTATCCTCAGGACCCCTAGAAACAGATAAAATGTTATTCACCAAAGTTTTAAACAGCTCTTTCCCCCAAATTCTTGTCTGATGAGATGTGTGAGGCATGGGTTGTATCATCTCTTCCAGGAAACGAAGAGTTAAGGTGCTCTTACCCCACACCTCATAAACTTAAATCCAAATATGAGGCTTGGGAGGCAAGGGGGAAATCAAAGCTTGCACACTAAATTACTAGGAAGGTCACAACACTGTTTAATTAGCAGGGTGTGTCTGGATATAATTGGAGTATCTGGCTCCAAGGCATGTTCCAGGATTTGAGTGTCTGCACGTCAAGCGAAAGCAGAGGCAGGTGTGGGACTCCTGTGCCTTTGAAGATACTGTTATGCTCTACAAGACAGAGATGTCAAATGCTGGAGCTCAAAATTAATTTATAAACGTCACGGAGATCCCAACTGCCAGTATCTAGCACAACCACACAAACACTTATCACTGTCTGATGCAGAAAGCACAGCAAAGGCTTGTGAAAATAAAAACACAGCTCAGAGACCATAATTGTCAGAAGAGATGCAAGACAACAATGTGTCTTTGCAGCCTTTAGGTACTGAGTCTGCCCTCCCTCGAGTGCAGGTGGAGAACAAATGGCTTCATCAGGGTTCTTGTAGAAACATTTCCTTATTGTGTTCAGAATCTAGTTCAAAGTGCAATCGAGTTGAGAACATAAAGACAACTCTTTTACCCTGCCTACATAAAACACTTGTGGAAAGTGAGCGAAAAACAAGTTTATTAGCCATGATTTATTCAAACTTGATGAACCATCTGGAACTTGTAACACAAACATGATTCCCCTTGATTGGAAAGACGACGAAAAAAGCTTGAGCACTGAAAATCGTTGCCAAGGAAACCTCATGTATTTAGTAAAAAGCCATTCAAACAAAGGTTCCACTGTCTGGGAAATAAGGGTTAGGAATACATTCATGCCTCCTCCTCCCAATCCACTTTCTCCATGCCAGAAAGAACATTAAAGTGGGAGAGCAGCAAATCCTAAAGTGCTACAAGACTTACTGTCTCAAACTTTGGGATTCAAAAGACTTGGCTGGCAGATAAACACATGAACTATGTGATTTAAACATGAATATTAACACTGGCAGGTAAGGTAAGAGAAATGCATCAACATTCTGCAAGAATGAAAGCTAAACCATCTCAACCACTTTGTTCCCTTTCTGGCCTTTTCCCTAAATTTAGTCAGGATTCAATTCACATCTGAGAGTAAACTGAATGCATTTTTTCCTGACCATTTTAATTCCAGCTGCATTTTAAAGGCTTATTGTTGAACTTCTGAGAGTATGTACATACAGGCATTGAAAAGCTGGTGGGTGTCTATGTTCTGTTTTGAGAGCAAACCCACAGCCTTAAGGGCTCTTCTGTCAAATACACTCAACCCAACATACTCCATTTTAGGCCCTGTATTATGTGAGCAAAATGCTTTTGTTTTAGCCACTCAGCGCTGCCAGGATCAACTTCAAAGAGATTATTAAAGTTAATCCAAGACAGCATTTGCAACTACAAAACACTCAGCATTTGAACTTGACAGCATCACTTTTAGCTCACAAAGGACATTGGCAGGGCCAGGGAGGTAAGAGCATGGCAGCTGCTGCAATCACCCCCCTGCTCTGCAGTGATTCCAAAGCTGACAGAAGACAAAGCATGAAAATGAGAAGCTCTGACCTCCAGGAGCTGGCTGTTACTCGTGCAAGGGGCAGAGGAGAGTGGTGGGTACCTTGCAAACAGGAGAGAGAAGTACCTTGAGGAGGACTGCTAATGGGAGCTGTACAGAGAAAAGGCTCCTCAGGGGGGAGCTTCTCCTACAACTCCCTGACAGGAGGGTGCAGCCAGGTGGGGGCCAGGCTCTGCTCCCACAGGACAAGAGACAGGTCAAGAGGAAACAGCCTCAAGTTGCAACAGGAGAGGTTTAGGTTGGATATTGGGAAAAAATATGAGAGAGTTGTTCAGCCTTGGCACAGGCTGCACAGGGCAGTGGTGGAGTCACCATCCCTGAAAGCATTCAAGAAACACGTGAATATGGCACCTGGGGACATGGTTTAGTGGTGGATTTGTCAGTGCCTGGGGAACGGTTGGATTTGATGGTCTTAGAGGTCTTTTCCAACCTTAACAATTCCGTGATTCTAATTCTATAATCACAGCTTCACTTACATTTGCAAATGGCTTATTTGTAAAAAGATGCTGGAAAAACACCAAACCCCACAATCATCAGATGCCCAAAAGGGGAATGGAAACAAAAGTCATAAGCCTAATTATAGACCTAATTACCTTTCTAAACAGCTTTGTGATAAGTTGACTTCAATTTATGCTGTTTAGTTTTCAAGCAATCTTTAGGCTAATAAAGTTCTTAATCGTTGCGTGCTTTTGTGTCTTTTGGGGATAAACTGGAATAGCAACACACACTTGTACATGCCAACCAAAGAGGGCAAAACTTGGCCTTGAAATGTTAAATCCATGAACACAACACAGCCTGAAGGACCTCACGCAGCGCTAGGGAATTGAGCAACATCAGGCAAACTCTCCTGAAATGATGTTGCAAAGATCTGCCTTTCAACAATACTCCCCACCTCCAGTCCTCAGAAAGGTTCTCACATGGGTATCTTCAGTTCTGTGCCCATCACACTCATTTTAGGAGTGTAAGATCTGTTCTCTCCTTTGTTTTATTATGGTCTTAACATTTATATGTTTCACATTCCTCCAGCACTGCTGCTGCAGAGAAGAACACTGGAGATACAAATCGTTATTTCCGTTATTTAAAATTGCATTATTTTATCTCCAAGCCAAGCTCTTACATCAATCTATGTAACATTACCCAGCCTACCTTCGAATTGATAAATGAGAGATGTCTCTTCTCTCTTAGGTCTCTTTTTTCTTCAAGTTATGTGCCATCATATGTGCTCTAGCTTTATATAAATTGGGGGAAGGAAAAAAAGGATTCTGCTCTTTTCACAATTATGTTTCTTACTGTTTGCACTTCACCTGCCTAAAAATTTGCAGGCAGCTTTACTCCCATTTTCTCATCTGCACATCTCATTCCCTGAATCTCACGCAGCACATTTGAGATTACAAAACACTGGAGGAGATCACCACAGACAAATACAAACAAGTCATGTAACTTACTTTCCAAAAGTATTGCAAACACTGCTACTAACAGGATTTGTAAAGAGATGAAAGTAACCAAGTATGTTTGGGGTAAACATGTTTCTATTGTATCACAGCTTCAAAATTGAGCAGATCTTAAAATATAACTTTATTATGACACACACACAATACAGAAACCAAAATTAAAGCACCTCCGCCTCTCATTTTACGCTGACAAAGACCTGAAGCTCAACACTCAGCACTTTAAAAGGCTTTCAAGTCTGCAAGCAGCTCCTCTGTTCTTTAAGGGTTTGACGGGAAACATCAGAAAAGGGATTTTCTAGGCAATTCAGAAGTACTTCTGAGTGTCCCTCAGGAAATCCCTACTCAGCTACACCACCTCTGCTAGGAGGAAGTACCAATAAGCAGGAATTTCCTTCCATGTTCCAAGAAGTGCATTAAACCCTCTGGGATTTCCACACTCCCAGCAATGCCAGCTGTCTGACCTGAAATCTGGCCCATTATGAAGCAGATGTGCTGACTATGCCTCTCACAGAAAGCCTAAGACCCTGCAGCCAAATTCTCTGGTGTCAGGCAACAAAACAATCTATTTCCATGCTAAGTGATTATTTGCAGGGGACTGAGCTACCAGGAAGCACAACCTGTTATCCCAGGAGAAATCACTGCACATAAGCAGAGGCATTTGCCAACTCTTGCCATCAATGAGCAAACAAGCAGTGGTAATCCAAACCTGCACTCACCAAGGTCTAAAATAACTCATGGAGGCTCTGGCAGGATCACCCACACAGCCAGCTTGTGTGGAATAGGGAATTTGCTGCAGCTCACCATGCTTTTGTATTGGTTGCACGCCTGAGCCCAAGAGACAGGAATCTTGATTTTCATCCCTAGACAACGCATTCCAAGCAAACTGAGCTGGGAAAGCTCTGCCACCCACGCCAGCTGTGAATCTCACCAGTCAGCACTGGTGGTTGCAGGGAAAACCTGCCCAGATGGCAGCGGGCATGGAGCGAGCGGGGCCACAGCCACTGCCTGCTGCCCCCAGAGTCCTCTGGGACAACCCAGCCCGGGCTGGAGGAGAGGGAATCACCAATTCTTACCAAGGGAATCCTGAAATACAGAGCCAGGATCTACCCTAACAACAGACCACCAGCTTCAAGATGGACTCAGTGGTCTGGAGCTTCTTCAGCTTTCAGTTGTGCAGTATTTACATAAATTGTCAGACGTGAGTGACAAATGTCTTTTTCCTCCTCCTCTAGCATTTTAGACCCTTATTTTGTAAAAATCACCAGTTATTCCATGTACTCAAAGTTGCCAAAGAAGGTACAGCATGAATAGGGATACAAGCAGGAGAGAAGAGAACCTATAAGATGGTGGGCAAAAAGATTTTGTCTTTTCATGGTAAATTTTGCTACCAACAACCACACCCATCTGAGGAGTGGAAGAGAGAGAACACAGCTTTGTAAAGGAGTCTTCATCACCCTCAAAACTCAGCAGGTCATGGTCAGAGCTATTCACCAACAGAAGAGTGAATCTCTTTCTACACAAAACAACTGCATCCACCTCTTGACAACATCAACCAATTCATGAAGTGTAAAGAACTTCAAAAGACTTTTTACTTCAATTTCAATACTTTTTTCTTATCAAAACCTTTCAATATTTCAAGAAAAAAGATTGAATAGTAAGTAAAGTAATTTTAGACATTGTTTTTTTGCTCCTGTCACTAATAATCTGTGTATTTTGCTCCACTCAAAACTTGTCCTGCATTTGCAGTTAGGCAGTGTTCCAACAGGTATGTGTGATCTACAAGCAACTTTGTTTCCTGCAGCGCTTTGTAAATGTAACATACATCCAAGGGAGCCCAAATGAGGATTCCTGACAAATTTACAAGCTTATTATTATGACACCTGTGCAAGAAGTTATCATAACAAGCTGTACACATCACCAATGCTGCCTCTGTCACTCTGTTTAAAGTCCAAATGTTTGGATCAGAGGAGTTTTCAGCCCAAGGCAGGCCAATGCTGATGTCATACAGAACTGACAGTACTTTTTCACATTCTTGCTGTCCTAGGAGCTCATCACAGCAACTGCTGATTTCAGGCACCAAACAGCATCAACTCACATGATCAGGGCTTCCCATTCGAAGAAGTTCTCCTCATTCATGGGACCTGTGAAACAGAACAGAACAATGCTCAGTGCTACCTGAACACAAGGTGACAGCTCCAGAGTGCACAAACCCTGCTCGGCTCCTCACCTGCCACAATCCCTTCTGGTGGGTTCAGGGTCAGCTCTGCAAAAACAGAAACACAAGGAAGGTTGAGGTGACCTGCAAGCCCAAGCATTTTAGGGGGTGTTTGAGTGGCCATGGCTTAGCACAGGGGCCCCCACCACCATTGCTTAATGCAGGACAGTGTTCTAGACAAAATTATTTGGCACTTTGGGGTTTTTCAGGCTCCTAGAACTAGCCCTGGAATCACAGAATTGTTTAGGTTGGAAAAGACCTCTAGGATCATTGAATCCCCTGTCTTCACAGAGGCAATAATTTAAACCTGAGAAAGAAGACAAAAACATTTCACAAAGCCTGGGAAACGCTCTTCTCTTGCACCTCTGTGGCATTTCCTGGATACCATAACAGCCTGAAGTTTGTATTCCTGTAACCTCTCTGCACCCATTCAGGTTTGATGCACCTCAGTGCAAAACCCAGAACAACACAAAAACAGGAGAAGACACGTGAGAGATTTGACAAGCAGCTCTGTTTCCTAAATTCAATCCAACTCCTCCTGCATGGCCTGGAAAATGTGAATTAAAAAAAAAAAGCAGCAATAAAACAGCCTTAGCTGCACAAGCAAGTTTGGATCCATCAACCCTCACTTTCTCTAGGAAACTGATACAATTCCAAATTCATGAAACAATCCTCAGCATCAGCCCCTTATTTCAAGCTGGTGAAGGCCAGTACCCCATGTGCTGATAAAATAACAACCAGACTTTCTCCTGTCTAGTGGACTGACCATCAGTTTCTAGTTTCTGATGTTCTGCAGGGAGGCAGCAGCAGCTGAGGCACAGCTCAGCCACAAACAGGCAAACACTGGGCCCACAGTCCCAGGGGCTCAACATCAGCCCCAAGGCTCTGAGGGAGGCATGGGGCAGCTGCTGGACCTGGTGGCAGGAGGTGACACTCCCAGCTGCTTATCCAGCACAGTGTTTCCTAACCAGTGGCCTCTGGAACACCAGTGGCCAGTAACACACAGAACACAGCCAAAAGAACCACCACACACATTCCCATGCAGGAAAACAAACAGGAAAAAACTGACCCAGGGAATATGTGAAGTCACAAACCAATAAACCAGACACTTGTCCTAATTTCTGTTTAGGCTGTAGGTAAAAACTATATGGCTTGTGCTGCCCAGAACAGATTTCTGTCTTACAACAGCTCCTTTATTGCAGGATTTGAAGAAGATGCTGAGGTGCATTACCAGGAGAGATCATGGAACTCTTCTGTTTGCTCAGTGTGCCCTCAACCTTGGCACAGCCCTCTCTGAAGTTCCAAAGCCCAGCAGCAGATTGAAACTCAGCCTTATGGTTTTCCACATGCCCTGGCATTCCATGGCAGGTTTTTCCAGCTTCACATTGGGTCTCCAATAGCTTTTGTCGTTGATGTTTTTAGACAGAAAGAGGCAGATGTCAAACACAGGAGCTCCTGGAATCATTTTGCTCCATCTTGTGGTTCTCTCTAAGAAGAAAATCCCTCTGATGTTTCCTACAATTTCTGGAAAAGCTGGCAGCAGTACCTGTGGTGGGCAGCCACACAGAATTGTGTCATACAGCACTACACTCCAAGGAGAACGGGGGCAATGGGAAGAAATGGCCAAAGCCCACAGAGCAAAGGGTCCTCATGAGGACAGAGGTTCAATTCTCCAACTCCTCGCTCAGCTGCCCCCTCAGAGAAAGGTTTCCATCCTTAAGGATCAGGTAAAGTAGAAACTGGGCATTCAGGGGCACAGCAGCTTCAATTTTGAGCTGCTGCACCTGGTCATTGAGAAAGGAAAAACCCCTTTTCCACAGGGATGGTGACATCCTGCCCTGTGATTCCTCCAGAGTTGCTCAGATGGAAACTGGGAGTGCAGTTTTCAGAGAGGCACACCATGAACCACCAGGAGCTGACACAGCATCTGCTGCTACAGCTCACCAGAGCCTCCAAACCAGGCTCACTTTAATGGGATGTTGGGGGTGGTTATGGAGATATCCTTCTGGGTTAGGGTGAGAAGAACTTTACTCCCATGGGCCTTTGCAGGCACATTAATATTTCTTAGGTTTCGTTGTTCCATTGGTTTGTTAAGTTTATGTCTCCTTGTTAGCATATATACACACCTGCCAGAATGTTCTTTTTTCCCTTGAACCCAGATGGGGTTTTTTTGCTGCAGTGCCACACCCCTGTAACCCCATTAGTCCCCCCAGTTCCTAGCCACCCCTCTGCACCATGTTTCCCTATCCCTACTGGACCCTGACCCTCAGAAACACCCCTTTTATCTGGCATATAACCCTGGATCCTGGCCCATTTTTGGCTCTCGTCCCTGGTCCACATTCGAGGCTGTACCCACACTGCAGACAATAAACAGCACTGAGATTTCCAAACTGGACCCCATCTCCTCACCTTTATCATCAGCCCCTTATCAGCAGAGTGCTCCAGGCCCCAGGCACAGGTCACTCTCAGGGACATGCACGATGCTACAGGGGGTGTTCAATTATTTATAAGTGAGCAGCAGAAAGCAGTGAAAGGCCAAAACCAGTGCTCTGATCACATGCAGAGTGACTCTGACAGACCAGCTTGGCCAAACAGCCCCACGCAGGGCAGAAATTTTCCCTAAGAGCCAACCTAAACCTCTCCAGGTGCAACTTTTTATTTGTTCCCTGGGAGCAGAGCCAGACCTTGTAAGCTTAAAACAGAGCTGATACTGGAAAAGTGTGATGCTTCTGCTAGGAAATCGGGGGCAAATTTGCTGCACACACAATCGGTGCCTTCCTTTTCATTTCACTGCTCTTTGTGGAGTCATTATCAGCCAATTACACCTTGGAGATGCTGCTCAGGAGAACTGAAAACACACCTTGTTAAAGCACTGAAAAGACTGAGAAGATCATCCTTAAAAGAGAAATTCAACAGCATGTTTCCTAAAAAACCTGCAGTTTAGCAAATCTGCAAAGGGATTAAAAGCCCAGGACTCAGGAAATACTATGGGAAGGTGCTCACTGCAGTATCTGCCACATCTGGACTGAGATGCTTGAAAACAATCAGTTTTCTTCTGACTCCACACAACTCTCCCCAGGCAGTCAGGATGGGAAGCACCGAAGCACTGCCAGATTCAGAAGGTTTATTATTTCTGTGACTTCCCAAACATAAATCTCTTGTTTTCAACCCAACAGCACTTCCCAAGAAACCTGCTGGCATTACAACCCACTGCTCTGCTGCCTTGTTTGTGCCAGGAAGGAAATCCAGTGCATAGCATCAGGAACTAAAATTCTTGGGTCTCTAGAGATTTGATTCTTCCCAAGTAACCCAGTTTAGACTTGGAATTTCAGCCAGCATAAGACATCTTCAAGATCTGGCATCAAGAAACAGTAAACATAGAAAAAGAAGGTTTCCATCTCTTAAGTCTCACAAATATAAGCTACTGAGAGACTTAGGTCTTAATTCTATTATACATCTAGAACTAACAACAGACACATGCTCTAATAAAAATCATGCCCTTTTCATATCTGATTTTTTAAGCTTTAGCCGAAATAGTTCTGACAGAGTAGACAGTAAATCTGAGAAAGCAAAAAGTCCAGCATGCAAAGATCTAAATGAGGATAAAAATCCCAATCCCTGTCATGTGGATGTCCACAGCCACCCTCCCTTCCTTCTGCAAAAGGAAAGAAAACCAGTGCAACGTCACAGCCTCTCCCAAAATGCAGTAATACATCTGGGTTCTGACAGGTAGAAATTCCTCAGAATGTCAAGAATTTTTCACAGAAGGAAATGATAAATCTTTAAATTAAGACTTCAACATGTGTGTGCACACGCACAGAAAAAAAAAGATGAGAGACAAAAATTGAAAAAGGAAAGAAAATGGAAATAATTAGAATCTGGTAAGGAAAACACACCCACCAGCAAGGCACTGACTGCCAACCAGCACTGTCACAACTAGAAGTGACTGAAGGGAAGAGATAGAGGAGAAGAGGGGAAGCAAAGAGAAAAGATTGTGTGCACAACTTTGTACATAAACATACGAGATTTCATCCAAGGTGAGCAGTCAGGAGAGGGTCACTGAAAACCATTTTCATGCCCACATTCACCCAGGGCCTCACAGCACCCATGTCCAGCAACACAAACCATCAGGAGGGAGAAACTCCACACTGAGCTGAGCCTCAGACTCCAGCCCTGTCCCAAGGCAGGACTTGCTCATTTTCTGCAAAAAAAGAGGCAGCAGAACTACCTACAACCAGGAGCTTCTTTTATTTTTCAAACCAACTTTTGCTGAAAATCTCTACAGGGCTAAGAGCTCCTGAAGAGCTACAATTAACTGTCAGTCTTTAGAGAAACACAAGTTGTAAGTCAGACTTGATTCTAGGGTTTGTGCTAAAGGAAAATAACAAAGCTGGGCATGCAGAAGAAGGGAATCCACAGACACCAAAATGCCTGGCTTACTGCACTGCTGCAGCTCAGGTTTCCAGAAAGCACTGTGCAGTCAGCCACTGGGAGCTGCATTCATTTTTTACAATGCTGTGTTTTATTGGGCTTGGGAAAGTGCTTGTAAAGGCAGATCAGAGACAAAACGTTATCTCTGTTCATGCCTAGTGTTACCCTGGGAAACTAAGCAGAGAAGGTTCACCTCATTTCTGCCTGTGCCATTAAGTCAAAATCTTTCTGAGGTCCTTTTTCCTACAGATTTCACTCACACAAGACACTGCAGTAAGATCTCTGTGCTCCTCAGCCACAAAGGATCACAGATGCTCTTTTGAGACTCGAGGGATTGATACAAGAAGACAGAAGCAGTGCCAAGACTTTCTGTGGTTGTTTTTCAGGTCACTGCCTCTGGACTACAATGGCAAAATGCAGATTTCCAGGACACACAGTCAGCAGAAACTTTACCCACACAGCCATGGGGCTCACTCACCACCCCCAGCTGTCAGTGGCAGCTGCCTGAGCTGGGTGGGGAGCCCTGGCTGCCCAAACACCTGTGTGACAGTTCAGCTTAGAGACCTGTGCTCTGCAGAGCAGCCTGAGAGCAGGCACAGTGCTGGCAGGAAATGTGTGTCTATAAATACTCTCTTTCACACAGGCTGGAGTCTTCCACCAAATGATGACAGAAACAACTCCCCGTCCCTGGGCAGCCTGAGGAGCACAGTAAGTGACCTTCCCTGGAGCAGGAGGCCAGTTCTCACAGCCCAGCTCCCTCCATCCCCACCAAACATTTCTTTCTCCCTTCCACTTCCCTGCTGTAAATAAAAGCAAGGAAAATTAAAGCCCAAAAGCACCTAGTACACAAACAAACATTTCCTGCCGACAAAAGGCACCTTTGGACACCTCTCAAACTCATGAGGGAGCAGATGAGCCATCCCAGGTGAACTGGGATCCCCAGAGGGCCCCAGCCCACTGCAGCAGCTCTCTGGTCCCTGTGCTGGGGATCACTGCTCGCAGTCACGTCCCACACTGACTGCTAAACAAACAACTCCACGTCTTTCATTACTAAACTCGAGTTTAAATCCTTTTACCAACCACTCTGCTTCTATTAAGGACTTCACAGAATTACAGAGTTGTTCGAGTTGGAAGGGACCTTAAAGCCCATCTCATCCCAGCCCCTGTCACACACAGGGACACCTCCCACCAGCCCAGGTTGCTCCAAGCCCCATCCAGCCTGGCCCAGCCACAACCAGAAGGGATCTGCCTGACAAACACCTCTAACGACCTTTGATGTAACAGAGCTCTGCAACAGACATTCCACACCTGTACTCTGTTCCATCTGCAAATTTTAACAGGGAAAAACATCAAAATAACTGGTCGCTTGCCCAGGGTCCCCAGCCTCCCCCTGACTAAAGTCCCGGAGCCACGGAACCCCAGAGGTGTCACCCGCACACCGCCCTCCTCTCGGTGTCCCTTCCCACAGCCTCCTCCTGTCCCGTACCCGGCCGGTGACCCTCACCCCGGCCCCGGGAAGCTCAGAGGGCCCTGCGGCCGGGGAAAGCGGGTCAAACAGCGGCCGGCGGGACACGGCGAGCTGCGAGAGGCAGGCCCGCGGCCTGGCCTGCCCCGCGGCCGTAACGGCCCCGCCCGGCCCGCCGGCCCTCCCGGAGGGTTTGGGAGCGATCCCGCCGGGAAGGCAGCGCCAGGGGCCCGGGGAGCGCCACTCACGCTTGTACTCGGCCATCAGCCGCTTCAGCGCCGTCCCCGCCATGGCGCGGCCCCGCCGCCGCTTCCGGGTGCGCGGCCAGAGCGGCCGGGCTGGGCGGGGCGCAGGGCGGCGCTCTAGCCCTCGCTGCTCTCCTCTATGGTAGCGCCCGGTCCTCCCGCCGGCACCAGGCGAGCCGGGAGCGCTCCGGGAATTCCCGCTGGGAAACCACGGCAACGCGGCAGCTGCTCCGACGCGGTGGGAGGACACAGGAGAATAAGCAAAATGCCCCAGGGAGCGGGGGTAGCGCGGGTTTGTAGCTGGGCGCAGCCTTCGGATTCCCTGGAGCAGTCCCCGCACGGCCCTTCCTGCCGGGATGAGCCCCAGGGAGCGAGAGGCCAACATGGAAAAGGGAATAGGGGCCTTGCCAGCGAGATTTCAGCAAGCAGGAGCATGGCTAATGTGAACAAATGGAAAGAGAAAAGGCTGATTATGATTCCATGGAGCAGCAGGACATCCTGAGTTAAAATTCCTCTGGAACAGGCTTCATGGAGCTCAAACCACCACACAAATAATTAAACCTCAGCAAGGCTGGAGAGGCAGGAGAGCAGTTTATTATTATTATTTTGAAGACATCTAAATGTTTCCCCTCACTTACTAGCTCCTCTGCACAGTTTGGTGACATTAAAAGGCATTTCCACCCCCTGCCCCCTTCATTTACCAAGTTTATCTACCAAAAAGGAGGATTAAAAAGAAACCTGAGGCCACAGACTTCAGTGCCCACAGAAAGAGTCAAAGTTAAGGGAGCAGGGCAAAGGGGCAGATGCTGCCCAGCCCTCAGCAAACAGCTGGAATTTCAGTTTTTATAAGCTTGCACAACAAAAGAACACAGTGACTATCACAAGCATTAAATGTTTGGACCAGCTGCCCTGCTACCTCCAGTTCTGCAAGAGTGCAGGACGAAAAAAAAAAACAAATCCCATTTCTGCATTACAAAGTATATTTTGGCCCACTTTATCATAATACAAAACATGTAAACTTGAAGTATTTAAACTCTGTCCTAAGCATTGTATTTTGTTCTAGCCCCAATCAAGGGTGTGATGCTGCCCAAGGGACTAACTGAATTTGTAACATGAGCTAAAAACTTAAAAGCTGTATCTCTGTTCCTTCTCTCAGGGACATCTTAAAAGGAAACTTTGATGCTCACACTTGGCATGAAAATGCATTGAACTATTTATATAATTTGAGTTAAAACAGAGGGGCAAGACCAACCAGAGCCAGGAATGAACACTCAGCATCCCAACACATGGATGAATGCTTAGGCCACAAGTTTAAAGAAAGAAAAAAAAAAAAGATAATACAAACAATAAATTAAAAAGAAGGGTAACAACAGACAACACATATAACTTAATCTGAACTTAAAATGGTTACATTCAGACACAGCTCAATCCCTGCAGATACTATTTTGACTTGTGCACACAGAATGTCAAAGACAACGAGCAACTTTGGTAAATATCCTCTGAAGTTTCCAAGAACCCTGTGTGATTGGCATGTTCATTTGTTCCCTAATAAAAGAGCAAATCCAAGGACAGAGGAGAGAGTGAGGTGTGATGAGGATCCTCAAACTGTTCTCCAGAGGATGCTGTGTCTAAGCACCCTCCACCTGTCTGCTGCTTGTACACTTCTATCGTGTCTTCGTGCTCCAGCTCCAGCTGTGGGAGTAACACAGGGATTATTTTAACATTTTGAAAATATGGAAATTATAAGTGATACAGAAAACTTGAAGAACACGTGGTGACAAAAGCACTTGGCTCTCTGCTCCTAATCAGCAATAGAGCACTGCAGGAATAACTTTCATTAACTACGACATTAAACACTTTGCATCAGTCACCCTGAACAGATTTGTTGGAACATGCTAAACTCACAGCAACTATTTCAGGATAATTTTGATTTCAAGCCCTTTTGATCACCACTCAGACATCTGAATATCTGTGTAGCAATTTGCAGTAAGAGTGTTTTCCATACCTGTGCAGGTGTGTCATTTCCTTTAATTGGCTGTCCATCAAACAGGAACATAATGTGCCTCATCAACAAGCCCTGCAAGTTCAAAGTTAGAGATGAGAAACCACACTCGTGGTTCTGAATCCAAACTAAGCATTCACAGGTTTATTGTCAGAACACATGTTAACAAAACTAGCAAAAGACAAGGGGGGGGATGATGGAAGATAGATAGATTAGGTATGAGGAAGAAATTCTTCCCTGTCAGGGTGGGCAGGCCCTGGCACAGTTGCCCAGAGAAGCTGTGGCTGCCCTATCCCTGGAAGTGTCCAAGGCCAGGTTGGACAGGGCTTGGAGCAACCTGGGATAGTGGAAGGTGTCCCTGCCCATGGCAAGGGGTAGGATGAGATGGGCTTTAAATTCTCTTCTACTCCCAAACCAGTCTGTGATTCTCTGATGAAGATTTAACCATCAGGACACTGAGCATATTTGGCTTGCTGTCTACACTGGGGAAGGTCAAATACTGGTCACTTTATGTTGCCTTTAAAACCTGAGTGACCACACTACTGAATCCTGTTCTGACAATGTTTCATCACATGAGGAAGTCTTTAATCCCTGCATCAGGGATTGAGGACCTTGCTCTGCCCTCTAAAATCCTTCAAATTCTATGTGATTCACACTTCTGTCACACACAGGAATGCTAAAACTCCCTGTACCTCTCCAAAAACCCAGAGAGGTGTCAAGGTGGAGCAGGCACAGAGCAGGGCAGAGTGTAAAGTTTGAGTAAGCTAAGAAAGGATCCTGCAAGTAACAGACAAGGGCAAACACAACCCGGCTCAGTTTCCAAAGCCATTTGCATGTCCACCCTCTGCTCTGTGTAAAGCAGAGGCATTGGGAGCTCCAGGCTCAGGAACTGAGGTGTGGGGATACATCCTTCTCCTGTTCAGTTCAGGATGGCACTGAGGAACAGCCTGTGCCACAGTGCAGCCAGTGAACACCTGTGGAACACAGCGGTCACAACTGTGCAATATGCAGCAAGAGACACAGGAAGGGAGGAGGAAACAACCCATGAAGAAACTGTGGCATAGAAGAATTTATTTTGTGCTGTTTTCCAAGCAGAAAATGCACTCGAAGTTGATGAAGGTTTTGGAGACAACAGGACTGAGGGTTAGTGAATTGTCTAAGAGTCAGGATCGGAACTGGAGGAATTTTTGTAACTCTGCCACGGGACATTAGGGAGCACCTGAGGAGGAAGAGGCAGCTTTTATTGACCGATAAGAAGAACTCCGCACCGAGGAGCTGCCAGCATCCCAGCTCCTCATTCTCCCAACACAGCTGGACACCCTCACCTTGCCCACAAGCGGGTGGGCACGATCCGGGCAGAGAAGCAGCGAGGGTTCCACCAGCACGGGGATGCTTCCCCGGGGAGAGCGGGGGCGGCCGGGGTCCGCGGGAGCCCCCGGGCTGTGCCGCAGGAGCCCCGGGCCGTGCCCGCGCCTACCTGCCGGCAGCAGTACGCCTTCATGAGCTTGCTCAGCGGAGTGTGCCGCTTTATTCTGAACTGCAGCACAGAGCCGTCCTGTGCGGCAACTCTCAGGTCGATGTTCTCGTTCTCCGTTTTCACGCCGTCCTGGACAGAAAGCTGCAGGATGCGGCGGGCTCAGAGCCTGGCCGGGTGAGCCCCGGCGTCCCGCTCGGGCCGGGCAGCACCCGCCACGTCCTGAGGGACCTCGACCGCCCCCGCTCCTGCTCCCCCCGGCCGGGACATCTCGGCGGCCTCGCGCCGCGGGCGGGGCAGGGCCGCACCGCAGCCGTGCCCCGGGACGTGGAGGTGCGGCCGCTCCTCGCTCCCTCCCCGCTGCCCGCTCCTCTCCTCTCCTCCCCGCCTCTCCCGCCGGCTCCTCCCGCCGGCTCCTCCCGCTCCTGTCCCCGCCTCACCCTGCGCTGCTCCTCCGACATGGCGGGGAGGAGTAGCGGGTGGGGGGGGGGGTGTGGATCTCGCGCTGGGGGCGTGGCCAACGGCCAAGGGGCGTGGCGGAGCCGCGTGCAGTCGCGTCCCCGCTGAGCCGCACGGGGGCGCTGTGCTCCGGCACGCGGACCGGCCTGAGGGGAATGGCCGGGGCACCCCAAAACAGCCCCTGGACACCCCCGGGGCACCCCGAAACAGCCCCTGGACACCCCCGGGGCACCCTGAAACACCCCCGGGGCACCCCAAAACAGCCCCTGGACACCCCCGGGGCACCCTGAAACATCCCCGGGGCACCCCAAAACAGCCCCTGGACACCCCCGGGGCACCCTGAAACACCCCCGGGGCACCCCAAAACAGCCCCTGGACACCCCCGGGGCGCCCTGAAACACCCCCGGGGCACCCCAAAACAGCCCCTGGACACCCCCGGGGCACCCCAAAACAGCCCCTGGATACCACCGGGGCACCCTGAAACACCCCCGGGGCACCCCAAAACAGCCCCTGGACACCCCCGGGGCACCCTGAAACACCCCCGGGGCACCCCAAAACAACCCCTGGACACCCCCGGGGCACCCCAAAACAGCCCCTGGACACCCCCGGGGCACCCTGAAACAGCCCCTGGACACCCCCGGGGCACCCTGAAACACCCCCGGGGCACCCCAAAACAGCCCCTGGACACCCCCGGGGCACCCCAAAACAGCCCCTGGACACCACCGGGGCACCCTGAAACACCCCCGGGGCACCCCAAAACAGCCCCTGGACACCCCCGGGGCACCCCAAAACAGCCCCGGGGCACCCCAAAACAGCCCCTGGACACCCCGGGGCACCATGAAACAGCCCCTGGACACCCCAAAACAGCCCCTGGACACCACCGGGGCACCCCAAAACAGCTCCTGGACACCCCCGGGGCACCCCAAAACAGCCCCTGGACACCCCCGGGGCACCCTGAAACACCCCCGGGGCACCCCAAAACAGCCCCTGGACACCACCGGGGCACCCCAAAACACCCCTGGGGCACCCCAAAACAGCCCCTGGACACCCCTGGGGCACCCCAAAACAGCCCCTGGACACCCCCGGCGCACACTGAAACATCCCCGGGGCACCCCAAAACAGCCCCTGGACACCCTCGGGGCACCCCAAAACAGCCCCTGGACACCACTGGGGCGCCCTGAAACACCCCCGGGGCACCCCAAAACAGCCCCTGGACACCCCCGGGGCACCCCAAAACAGCCCCTGGACACCCTGAAACAGCCCTTGGACAACTCCAGGGCACCCTGAAACACCCCCGGCGCACCCCAAAAGAGGCCCTGGACACCCCCGGGGCACCCTGAAACACCCCCGGGGCGCCCTGAAACAGCCCCTGGACACTCCAAAACAGCCCCTGGACACCACAGGGGCACTCTGAAACAGCCCCTGGACACCCCCGGGGCACACTGAAACATCCCCGGGGCACCCCAAAACAGCCCCTGGACACCCCGGGGCACCCTGAAACAGCCCCTGGACACCCCAAAACAGCCCCTGGACACCACCGGGGCACCCTGAAACACCCCCGGGGCACGCCAAAACAGCCCCTGGACACCCCCGGGGCACCCTGAAACACCCCCGGGGCACCCCAAAACAGCCCCTGGACACCCTGAAACAGCCCTTGGACAACTCCAGGGCACCCTGAAACACCCCCGGAGCACCCCAAAAGAGGCCCTGGACACCCCCGGGGCACCCTGAAACACCCCCGGGGCACCCCAAAACAGCCCCTGGACACTCCAAAACAGCCCCTGGACACCCCCGGGGCACCATGAAACACCCCCGGGGCACCCTGAAACGGCCCCTGGACACTCCAAAACAGCCCCTGGACACCACAGGGGCACTCTGAAACAGCCCCTGGACACCCCCGGGACACACTGAAACATCCCCGGGGCACCCAATCTCCTTGAACTACTTTGTGCCACCATCACAGCAGAAGATGGAGATGAAGAAGAAGAACCCCAGGGCACTGCCTAGAATTCCCCATCTTGTCCCCATTCACCCCTATTCTAAAAACCCAAATGTGAAAAACTACACTATTCTTTATTACACTTTTGTGGCTTGTAATTCCTCTCTCAATGTTGGAAGTCTTTCCCATGGACTAAAGTCAAAGCCAGTGTCTTCCTGGGCTCTGTGCCAGGGTCTCCAACCCCCCTGTACAGGTTTCAAACCTTGTTGTTCAGGTCTCTGCCTATCCAGGGTATTCAAAGGAATGCCCCGGACTCCCAAGAAAAAGTTCAAAGAAAGGTCACTTGTAATATTGAAGCATTCAGTGAATATGACCACCAGCCACCCCTTTAGATGACCTCCAGACCCAAAAAAGGACTTCCAGTAGAAGGCGAATTCATGCAAATTAGTTCTAGGAAAGTGGTGTTTGTGTATTAGCTAGGAGACCCATTGTAATGAATATGTACCATCAGGATGGAATAAATACCCTGTTGTGAAGTTTCACCACACACATCAGATTAAAGGAGATATTCTTCCACGTGTCCAGCGCTGATAAAGAATGACCACTTTCTAATGCTTTAAACGGAATAAAAAACTTTATTTTACAGCTAATATCAGTATCAATATCCTATCCTCTCCCTAAGTTTCTACAACTATATGTGTTTCTACAACTATATGTGTTTCTACAACTATAGGTGTTTCTACAACTATATGCGTTTCTACAACTATAGGTGTTTCTACAACTATATGTTCTCCCTTCTCGCACTCCACCAGTCTTGCAGTAATGTGCAAACGGGCAGAAGAAACGAGACGAGGCCCTTCTCAGCATCCTGGTTTTCAGTCCAGACGGGCCATGGAGGCTGGTCATCAAATCAGACCACGGGGGGACGGTGCCGGTTGTCCCCTGCGGCCATCGCTGCATCTCCCATTGGCGGCCGCCGCCCCAGCCCGTTTCTTTGCAGGACATCCAACTCTCTCCGGGGACGCTGGCGGGGCACGGGGCTGGGTGCCCTGTCCCCATCGGCGAGTGTTCGGCGCCGGCCACCTCCAGGAGCTGCATCCTCCTGCGCCTCCCGCTGCTGCCGCTGCTGCCACCGCACCACGAAGGGATGGAGGCGGCGGCGGCGGCGGCCACGCGGGGCCACCACGGCTCTGTTGTCCTGCCCCTGCAGCAGGCGGATGGCCCCAATGGGCCCCTGGCAGGTCGGGCAGGTGGCAGCGGCGTCGGGGGCAGCCTGGGGCTGGATGCAGGCGTGGCAGAAGACGTGTCCGCAGGGCTCCACGGCAGCGGGGCTTTGGAGGAAATCCACGCAGATGCGGCAGACCCTGACGGGACGTGGCGCTGGTCGCTCCTCCCTGGCCTCTGCCATTGGTGCTCCCGGACTTGACTTCTCTCAGCTGGAGGCAGGACTTGAAGGCTTGGCTTCAAGTCAGAGGCACTCAGAGGCTCCTCGACCTCTCGTGGGACTCAGAGGTTCCTCAGTCACTGGCAGCACTCAGAGGTTCCTCAGTCACTGGAAGGACTCAGAGGTTCCTCTTCACTCACTGGCAGGACTCGGAGGTTCCTTGGTCACCGTCGGGACTTGGAGGCTCCTCGCTCCCTGGAGTCACTCAGAGGTTCCTCAGTCACTGGCAGGTCTCAGAGGTTCCTCAAGTCGCTGGAAGGACTCGGGGGTTCCTCGGTCACTGGCAGGACTTGGAGGCTCCTCACTCCCTGGAGTCACTCAGAGGCTCCTCAAGTCGCTGGAAGGACTCGGAGGTTCCTCTTCGCTCACTGGCAGGACTCAGAGGTTCCTTGGTCACTGGCAGGACTTGGAGCCTACTCACTCCTTGGAGTCACTGAGAGGCTCCTCAGTCACTGGCAGCACTCAGGTTCCTCAGTCACTGGCAGCACTCAGAAGATCCTCAGACACTGGTAGCACTCAGACACTGGTAGCACACAGGCTCCGTGAACACCAGCAGCACTCGGAAGCTCCTCGGCTGCTAGTGGGTCACAGTCTGAGTGCTATGGCACTAGCACTGGTGGTTATAGTTACGCTGCTGGTGTCATAGTGATCATGAGTGGTGACATCACAGGGCTCTGAGGGGCACACCCAGGAGCTCCCCCACCCAGAGATACACATTCTGTGGCACAAGGCCCACCTGGCAGTGGGCTTCACACCTCAGTGTTTGCCCAGCTCCCTTCCAGGCAGTCCCTGCTGGGGTGGAGCTGTGCCTGTCATACTCACAGCTCTGCAGAGCTGCTTTCCATGGTGTGTCCTGTGCCTGGGGCTGCACCTCCCCAGGGGACAGGACCCTGCATAGCCTTTGGTTTAACTTCAGGAGGTTCTGTCGGCCCATTTCTCCAGCTGGTTGAGGTCCTTGTGGGTGCAGAGTCACCCTCTGGTGTCTCAGCAGCTCCTCCCACTGTAGGAAATTCAGCAAACTTGCTGAGGGTGCCCTGGGCCCCATTATTCAGGCCACTATCAAGAAGGAAGAGGACCAGTCCCAGTAGTGGTGCCTGGGCTACACTGCTGATGATCAGCCTCTACCTCAGCTTCATGCTGCTGATCAACACCCTCTACTTAAAAATCAGTACCAACAGTTAAAATCCCTTCCTCACAGGGCAGAGCTTATTTGCAAAGTTCCGCCTCCCCCAAGCCTCCTGCTTTCTCCAAACTCCTGAGAAATGTCTGGGTGATCATTTATCAGCCCCAGCGAGCATTTCCCCTTCAAATACAACAGCTCTGGAATACAACATAGGATTTGTTGAATTGTTTGCCTCTTCCACCACTTTTCATGACAATACCATTGCAGCACTATACACTGAAGCCACCTCTTGGAATCATTTTGTGCCCTCCACAAAGAGACTGAGGCTGTTTGGCAGAGACTCTCCAGCACCGGGCACCTCCAGGGCCCTGCTGCTGCTGCCACCATAGCCGTGCTGGGAATGGAATGGGCTGTGATGACAGAGGGCCACCCCAGCATATTTATCCACCTGCAGCTGGGAGGCCTGTGGTCACAGCTTGGTCTACCCCTGGGATTTCACCTCTCAGAGTGTTGGCTGTTTGTCCCACCTTTCCTATCACATGGCTGGAATTGGCCTAGTGCCAGCTTTTTGTGGCCTTTATGTGCAGGGCTGTTGAACTCTCCCCTGGCTAAAAGCCAAGCTCCCTGTTACATCTCATTAACCCCTTCTTTCCAAGTTCCCTTGTGCATCCTCCTAGTACCCACTGCAGGTGGTGGGGCACTGTCCCAGTCCTCAGCTATGGTGTTCCCACCACTATCTGCTTCCCTATCCCAGTTAGGACAGCTTTCCATCGTGGCAGCCTTGCAAAGGACCAGTTAATCCTCATGAAATGTCTTTTTAGCTGCCGGGCTCCACTCTCAGTTACACTGCAGATGCTTCCTCCCAGACTTGAGGAGGTACCTTGACCACACAAGGACACAGCTTCACCTCTCCACCATAGCCCAGCCAAGCCAAAGGGTTCACCAGCTTTTTAGTGCACCAGCCACGTGATCCCTGCACACAGCAACCTTGGCAGGAGGAATCAGAAACATCAGGAGTAGCTCCATCCCAGGCTATGGGAGGCTGGGATGAGGATGCTGGAGCCCAGGATGAGCGCAGGATGAGCCCAGGATGAGAGCAGAGGACACAGTGCCTCTGTCCAGGGGCACTGAGTGCTGTCCTGGCAGCATGGCATGGCCTCTGCTTGTCCCCAGGGCACGGCCACATCCCAGCCAGGCAGGGCCTGGCTCCCAGCAGGTCTCTCTCTGCCCTGGCTCAGCAGAGGAGGACAGAGCCAGTCACAAGTGGGGTCTCAGGAAGAGGAACCTGCTTGCAGGGGGCCCCCATCCCTGATGGGTTTGGAGGCACCAGCCCTTCATGCTGGGAGCGAGGCCAGTGGCAGTGATCAGGGAGCCCAGAATGAATTTACTGGTCCCAGTCCCAGGGCAGGAGGGGCTCTGGAGCCTGGTGCAGCCCAGCAGGGGAAAGGCAGCTCAAAAGCCCTTGGCACCAGCTGTCCCTGGAGGTCGCTGGCTCTCCCCCCAAGCCCCCACAGCTTTCCCTGCACCTTTGGTGGGCAGAGGCACCACGGCCCTTGGGGCAGCACATGCAGGAGAGCCCAGGGCACAAGCAGGACCCTTGTCAGCACTTTCCCTTCTCTCTACCGGGCTTCACAGCTCATCTTCCACACACAAGGAGAGCCCAGGCAAAGGGGGATCTCTGTGACCCATCCATCCCCTCCCTGCCGTGCCCCCCCGGGCCCGCCCCTGCCGGCACCGCCCGGCCCCTGCCCGGCAGCGGCGAACGCGGCCCGGCCCGGCCCGGGAGCGGCTGGGGCAGAGGGGGAGAGCAGCCCCACCGGAGCCTGGGGCCAGTCCCTTCCTTCCTCCCGGCCCAGCCTCTTCTGGCAGCAGCCAGGGACAGCCTGCAGCAGAAGGCACCTGCCAGTCCTGCCCTCGGAGCCTGCTGGCAGCGCCAGGGCCTGGCAGGCGGCACGGCCCGGGCAGCGGCAGCAGCGAGGGCTCCCGGCCGCTGCAGCTCCTCGAGTGCAGCTCCTGGGGCAGCTTGTGCTGAGCTCCACACGCCCTGCGTGCAGAGGGAGCCTCTGACCCAAGCCCAGGGCAGCCCAGGGAGTCCTGCTGCCTGGCAGGAGGCCACAGGCAGCTCTCCTCAGCCCAGACCTCTCCCAGTCCCTGCACAGCCTGCCCAGGGGCTGTGGGTGCTGCCTGGCCAGTCCTGGGCAGGTACCAGAGCAGGCAGCTCCATCCTCCTTCCCACCCCAGCTCCCTCACACGGCTCGGGCTGCAGTCTGAGCCCCCAGGCCAACCCACCTACACAAGGGATCTCCCCTAGAGGTGCCAGGGGACAAAAGGCCAAACTCTTGCCAGAACACCCAGCTCCTTCCTTAGAGAGCAGCCTTACTTCCATCCCAGGCTCTTCCTAACACCTGAACATCTCTGGGAACAGATGACTCCTTTCAAGCCCAGCAAGAGCCCAAGGCAGCCTTGCTTCCGCCTCCCCCAGCTACTCCCAATGAGTCAGAGCCATGTAACAGTGACAACTCCATCAGCCACTACTGCCAACCTGTGCCTGCCAGGGAAGCAGAATTAAACTCTTTCAGACCAGAACAGTAATGGAATCAGTTTAATATACAGTCAGCATATTGTAAAGGCACTTGAAACTTACAGTATTGCTAACAGATGTGGCCATTGAGCCGAAGACCACCTTTCTAGAAAGGCACAGAGGTAGGAGAGTTGGGGCATTTCCCCAGATTAGTTGCAAGTGAGAAGGTGCACATAAGACCTTCCTCCTGGAAGCACCAGATCACCAGAAACTTGTGCTCTTTGAGAGGACTGCTAATGTGCTGGGATTAAGTGCAGACACTTGGAGTGACAGCCAAAGCCTCCTGCTGACCCATATGTCAGAAAACGTGCTGGCTTTTGCATATACTAAAAGAAAGAAAAAGAGGGGGGGCAGAGCAGAAGAGCCTAGCTCTGTGTGCATGAAGTGTTCTTGGTGAGGCAGGCGTGAGGGAGATGTGATGGTGCTTTTGCCCTTGGCTGGGACAAGGACTGCTACATGCATTGCTTTGGACACCACAACCAGGGGTGAGAAGAAACACGCCACCCTCCAGTATTGCCACCACAGTTTCTTGCACCAGCAGGGTAAGAGCAAAGCTCTGGCCAAACCAAGCACCTGGAGTGGGGACAATGGTGTCACCAAGCATTTGGGTCATCCTCTGTGGCAGTTGAAGTGGCACCATGGTGGTGGGGGGAGGCCTGGAGACCTTTGGCTCTGCAGAAGGCACTGTTCACCAGGGTGGGTGGGTGGGTCTGGAGATGCTAATTCTCAAATTTTGCATAAGGGTTCTCCTCTTTGAACAGGCCTAGAAGAGAGGAGAGGTTTGTTCAGACAGCAGCTCCCACACTGGTCATGGCCAGCAAGAAAACCAGTCCTGGGAAACAACTCTTTGTCATTTGAGCATCCTCAAGCCTCTCAGCTGCAGTTCTCCCAAAACACCTGCTCTTACTTGAGCACTGCCCAAAGTCCTAACTGCTTCATTCTCCCCTTCTGCAGAAGAGGAGACATCCATTGAGAAGCTTGACCTGATGGCAAACTCCTCTCCTATGTACAACCCAGGTAAAGCAGCCTGGCTAACCTTCCAAAGTACTCCCTCTGCACACCCCTTCTGTCAGACTGGACTTACAAGCAGGGAGCACTGACCCAAATTAAATTAAAACTGTCCTAAGACTTGCTTCCCTGCTCCTGCATGCAGACTGGGAAACAGCAATGCAGGGTATGGGGCTGACTTCTGGGCTAGCAACAAGCCATGTGCCATGCTGTTTGTTGCTTTCCCAGCTCAACACTTTTGAAGAAGAACAGCCACAAAGGACAAGCTTGCAAACTCTGGGGTCAGGCTGCAGCAAGACAGCCCTGACATGGCCAGACGGTCCCAGAGCACAGGTTTTGCACAGGCAGGTGCTTCCCCCACCAAGAGCTCCTTCAGGCACAGCTTTGCCAGCTCTTTCTTCCCCAAAGGAGCCAGCCCATCCAGAGGCCCTAGGATCTCCTGCCTAGCCTGGACCTGCAGCAGGCAGTAGCTGCAGGCAGAGGAAAGGTCTCTAGCTCTCCCTACAGCCCCCACAAAGCCAGAGACCACCAAATGCAGCACGAATGAGCCCAACTGCTCCACAGCCAGACACTGGCAGAGCCCCCAGCAGCCCTACTGGGCAGGCTGGGGGGGACCCTCCCCTGCACAGAGCAACTGGCTGTTCCCTGCTTCTTTTCATGCTGATGTTCCCTTCAGGTAGGTCCAGACCTGGCCCAGGTCCATGGGACTCACCTGAGGGACAGTCCAGCCCCAGGAGGGAGACTGTGCACTCCCATCCCCAGGGGACTGAGACACCTCCTGGGGAACTGCTGACAGCACAGTGGGCTTGGGGTGGGATTGGTGCCTGCTCTGTGCTCCTGCAGCTGTGGGCATTCTGATCCCTGCCTGGCCCCACACCCCAGGCTGCTGGCTCCCCAGCCACTTGCTCAGCACAGAGCTACTGGGGGCTGTGCCCAATGGGTAACAGCATTATGATGGTGCTGTGTCTGCCAGCTTCTGCTTCTCCCCTCCAGTCAAGCTCCATCAGCTTCTCCCACACGGTAAGCTGGTTGGACACATTCTGGGGAACATTATACACTTCCTCTTCCCTGCCCAAGAAAATTAGCCCTTGTGTGGGATCACACACCATGACCCCAGCGTCTCTGCACTTGCTCTGAGCCAAGAGAAGCAGGGACCATGTTCTTCCTGCCAGCCAGCTCCCATCTACAGCTGTAACCATGGCAAGGAGCACAGTTACTGAGGCTACTTCATCTAAAGCTTAGTTTGAATCACTCATGTCAGGACTGTACCGTATTTTCTTCGGATTTCATCATGCCGTGATTTCATCTCTGCTCTCCTGCGAGAAGCAAACACGAAAGCCATGAGTCAGTAACTGATGATACAAAACAGAACAAGAGCCAGAGCTCCTTGCTTATTCTCAACCAAGGGAGCTCCAGACTGGCAGGTTTGCTCAGCCTCCCACATCCTGGAGCCTCTGGGGACCACCAGAGCCCACACAAGTCAGCAGCCCTCGGGGAGTTGCATACAGAATACTTGTGATGCTACATCCACGAGTCACCCCAGCATGACATTCCTCATGAGGCTTGTGTGTGAGCTAGGGCTGAAGCAGCCACTGACTGCATGTGTTGAGCCCCACACGCCTCCTGGCATCAACTTTGAAGGCACAGACAGAAGCCAAATCATTCTGCAGCCTCAGGGCCTGTGGTACAAACTCACCTCTCCTCTTGCCGCACCCGCCTCCTCTCCCGCTCCCTGGCTGCTCTCTCGTCATCCTTGTCTGGCCTGGTAGGCAGAAAAGCCCCTTAGTGCACTCAGCACTCAGTTCTGCAGCAGCACATGGCTGCATCTGAGCTGCTCCAGGCAATCAGGGGACCCCCCAGATACTTGCTTTTTGCTCTTTTTCTTACAACAGCAGCAGCAGCAGCAGACCCCCAACATGATCAGAAGTGTTCCTCCCACCACGGACATGGCAATGATCAGGGCTTCAAAGTTCACTGCAGGATTTGGCAAAACATGTTCAGCACACACACACACACACAGCTGCCTGGAGTTACAATATAGGATCATAGGATCACAGAATCATTAATGTTGGGAAAGCACTTTAAGTTCATCAAGTCCAACTGTTCCCCCAGCACAGCCAGGTCTCCCAGTAAACCATGTCCACTAGTGCAACAGCTCCATGTTGTCTGAACACTTCCAGGGATGGTGGCTCTAACACTGCCCTGGGCAGCCTGTTCTACTGTCTGACCACCCTCTGACAGAAGAATTTTTTTTCCTAATATCCAACCTAAACCTCCCCTGGTGCAATTTGAGGCCACTTCCTCTTATCCTACAGCCATTTTCTCTTGTGCTGTTTATGAACATACAATTGCTGTCACCAGCAGCTTCAGTCACTGGGCTGGAGATGTGTAGCCACCCAGGAAAGCAAATGGACATTGTTAGCTGTAGATATACCAAGTGCTGGTACCCACAAATAAACACCAGCTGAGCACATGCACCTGCTAGCAGGAGTGCTCAGTTACTGGCTATGAAGAAAGGCAAGGACAAACCCACTCAGGTCAAACTCCTCTGGCAGAAACAGGAGCAAAGCTATCTTAATCACTAATCCAGGTAAAAAGTAACCATCAAGGGAAAAAAAACCCAACAACTGAAGGCTTCAGGGCTAAGGAAGGACCTCTGACAGGGAGGAATTACTGTCCATGGGAGTCAGCCTCAGAAGCCATCTCTGATGAGATGAGCACTTATAGATGTCTGAAGTCCTTGGGCAAGAGAGAAACTGAAACAAGATCTGTTGGGATTTATCAGCTTGGGGCCAGCAGCGCTGCTCAGGCAGCTGAAGGCCAGGTCCTGCTTCCTGCACCTGATTGCCATGTCTCCCCAGGGCTGGGGGCATCTGCTTGCCCACACACAGAACAAAACCTGCTGGAATACGGTGAAGCAGCAGCCGTGAGCCCCAGTCCCTGCTCATCCTACTCAGCTCCTGCAGTAACGGAGTACAGACACCAGCCAAAACTGACACATCTAGATGCCAAGGATTTCAGGCCACAACAAAGAGCAGTCTCTTCCAAGTCTGATTCAGGCTGTTCAGGGACTTGAGCTTGTGGAAATATTTGTTTAGGAGTCGCTTTGCACACAACAGCCGGCTTACAGAAATCTCGGTGCACCTGAACCTTCTCAGAGCACTTTTGAAGGTCATTTAGTCCAACTCCCTACCATGGGCAGGGACATCTTTCACTAGGCCAGGCTTCCCACAGTCCTACCCAACCTGACCTTGAATGTTTCCAGGGATGAGGTATTCACCCTCTCCCTGGGCAACCTGTGCTAGTGCCCCCTTATCCTCATTGTAAGAAACTTCTTCCTTTTATCTGTTCTAAATAGATCCTCTTTTAGGTACTCCAGGCTGACCTGACTCCACCACTGAAATTGTTTTCAAAGCCTGCAGCAGCGTCAGTGCTTCTGAAACCCTTTTGGGGTTTCAGGATGAGCCTGGGGTTCAGCTCCCCCCTTCCCACACAGAGAGGTCTGTGGCAGAGCACCAGGCACTCCTCCAGCTGATGACAGAGGCTAAGTCACACACACCAAAAATGCAGGCTCATGTAAGAGCTAATCTCCCACAGGACTAATCTCTTCTACAGCAAGTTTTGCAAGCTAAGGAATGTGTTCTTCTATAATGAAACCTTTTGTGAAGCTGCTCACATTAAAGCTAGTATTTCAAGGTCTTACAGAAGTTTCAGAAAAGCATACCACAGGGCTCACAAAGAGGAGATTCTTCCTCCACAAGCATAAGAGCAGTTTGAACTCTTGTGGGCAGACAAGAGAGCCCAGCCTCGAGCACAACAGATGACAGGCAACGACAATTCAGCTCCAGGCTCCTCATCAAGGGGGTGGGTGAGAGCAACCAAGCCCCAGCTTGCTTCCTTCCTGCTCCATCCTTCAAAAGCTGGCTCTTGTCTGAGCATGAACATGCACTAAGCTCAGCCTAAACAACCAATCTCTCCAGAAATCCTTCAGAAAGCAGAGCAGCAGGGAGGAGAAGCAGCCAAGAGCTAGCTGTCCACCAGAAAAAGCTCTCAGAGGAGACCTGCATGCACAGGGGTAGTTTTAGAAGAGATTTTTTTTTCTCAGGTGGGTAGGAGCTGAGCAGGACTACAGTACACTCAGCACCAGAAGCACACACAGGTTCTCAGAGAAGTCACCACACCTCTGGTTCCAGGAGCCCACGTGGGATAGCAGCCACATGAAGAGCCAGAAGCAGTGCACAGAGTGATGTGCAGCTGCAGAGGAGAGATCTTCTGGGATTCAGCCACCAGGGAGGGCTGCACAGGCCCACAGAGAACCTTCCACTCCTGTTCCCAGGCGCTAGCCATGTCTGGAGCCTCCATCACACCAAAGCATAAGGGATGCATTTTGGAGCAGCTAAATCCTCACGGGTCCTACTTGCCAGAAGGCAGGGAACTGCTCATACTCCGCTTGCCCGCCCACGCTTCAGGAAGTCTGCAGAACCCTGACTGACTTCAGCCTGTCACTGCTACACTGGCAGAGAGCTGGGGGAGGCAGGGGAAGCTCCCACCCTCTCACACAGCCATCACCCCAGGCTGGCACTTACCCCAGCAGACTCCCCAGCGCGCCGAGCGCAGCTCGCACAGGTCGGCCGGGGGAAGGATTCTTCGGACGGGGTATTCCACGCACCTCCTGCTGCTGGCACACCACAGGCACTGCAACACAGGAACCAGGCAGCACAGCCTTACTGGGGCACTGCCAGTGAGCCACGTTTTGCTTTGGCAGCCACAGCACAGGGCCACTGCTGCCGGCTCACAAGACCCAGGTACCACCCAGCAGCAACAGGGTGCTCAGGGGTAAGAGCTGTGTCAGCACAGATCACACCAGGAAAGGCAGGCAAGGGGAGTGCAGAGTTCTAGAGCAAGTAAAGATGCTGAGAATCCTTCTCTGGGCTTAGAATCGTAGACTATCCTGAGTTGGAAGAGACTCCCAAGGATCATTGAGCCAACTACTGGCCCTGCCCAGGACAGGCTTAAGAATCCCACCGTGGTTTGCACAATTAATGACACAAGTCCTGTATGTTTAATTTTGGGATAAGAAGAAAGCCTTTGAGACAAAGCACTCTACACACACAAAGCTGATGAGCAGGAGAGGCGTGCAGGTGCCCAGACTATCTGCAGAGCTTTGCACACTCCTCTCCTGGTGGCTCCAACCCCCAGCTCCAGCATTCAGCAGGGTTTGGTCAAACTGGTTCTGGCTACATCAGCTGCAAGATCTGACTCAAGTTCAAGTTTGCTGATATCTGCGATAAGGCAGCGGGGACTGGCAGGACACCAGTACACATCCTGCATCCACCCAGTGCCATGGCACAGACTGCTGGAGGGGAACTTGACCAGCCAGTCCAGCCCAGTCAGTCCCTTCTCCAAGCACGACGCCCATCCATGAGGAAGCAGCTCAGCAATTCCATTACTCTCATCAAAAAGCACACAACAAAACCCACCCAGTTTCTAGCAACCTCCTCCCAGGGCACCAGAGAGGGATTGCCCTCTCACCCTCAGAGGTGGGTGGAATTTGCAGCATGTCTGGGACAAGGGCAGGGTACCAGCCCCCTTTCCAGGAAGGAAACGTTTTCAGGCATGGTGAGAGGTTGGGAGTCTCACTGCTGCTACTCACGGTGACATTTTTCAGGCACTCTTCACAGCTCCTGTTCGTATACTGGCGACAATCTGCAGGAAGGAAAAAAGACACCTCAGGACTTTGAAGAGCTTCAGTGGTTTAAAACTCTGGGCTCTTCCAAGCCTGCTCCTACCCACCACTGGACCAGCAGCAATGCATGCTGCTGCTGCAGGAGGCACCAGCTTCAGCACATGCCCTGTGTCATGGTGGGAGGCCCAAACACAAATGAAAGTTCATCTGCCTTGCTCTGCTGACAAAGCCCTAAGCTGTGAGTTCCTCTCTTGGGTTTTATTTCCCTAAAAGCCTGAGTATCAGTTATGGCAGTAGGGCAGCCAGGGGACAAAGCCAGAGTCGGCCTGGAGGGACCCTATGAGGATGAGGGCAAGCACTGGGTAGGTGGTACAGTCCTGTAGCACCAGATGATTGAGCAGCTCAAGCAAACAAGCCCCAGACACAGAAGTTGCTACCAGGAGGAGCAAGAGGAGCACACAGGGACACACAGAGCTACAGATCCTGCAGGAAGCCTTCTGCTGCACATGAGGGCTGTACCCTACCCCAGCCAGTTCATCCAAATCTTCCTTCAGCAGGACACAGTCCAGGCAATGGGAGCAGCACCAAAGCCAAAATCTGTGCTCATGTTCAGAACCTGCTTCCACCCCCATCTGGCAGAGGAAGACCCCAGTTCTGTAGACACAGGTGGCTCTCAGGACCAGTGCCACCGTGGATGATGGCATCCCCACGGGATGCATCCAGCTGGGCAGGGGAATGGGTAAGGTCTGAACCTGAACACAGGATAAGCTGACCCAGTCCAGCTCCCATTCTGAGCTTAGCTACAGTTCCCAGCAGTGCTCTTGGAAAATGTCTTCCTGCAGGAGATTCACCTGCAATTCACTGGTGTGCTTCCCCCAGATCTTCAGGAAGGGTGGTTTGCTAAGCCCTCAAGAATGAGCCATTTAAAACTGACTCCTGCTTCAGAGTCTAAGCAGCAGCCTGTTTGACAGTGGTTTAAAAGGAAGGGGTCAATTTGCCTGACCACTCACTGCTGGATGAAAGATCACTGCTTTGCAGTGTCGTAATCAGGAAAAAATCAATCCCAGAGGTGCTTGTTTTCCACTCTCACAATCAGCAAAGCTGCATTTTCTCCCTCCAGCTGGCAGGAACCCTCAGCTATGACCCACTGTCAGCAGTCACATGCTCTGTGCAGCCCTCCAAACAACTGGGCAATTGATTAACATAGCTCAGATAAGGGTGTTTACACACCCAGAGAGGCTGAGATTGCAGATTTTAAACAATCTGAAGCTGCATCTTCCCTGTTTCTTCAACTGAGGCTGGAAAAGCACAAGGGTGCCTGTGCTGCCCCGGGACTGTTCTTTACCCTCCCACGCCACAGGAGGCCAGCGCTGGGCAAAAGCAGAACCTGTGGTTTTAACTGGGCTCTGCTTTCCCCAGGGGTATCCCCTCTCCTGGCATCCCTAGCTGGGGATCATCCTCCAAGCCATGAGGTCAAAGCCACCCCCTTACAGCTGCTTGGGATCGGGCTGTAAGGACAGGGCAGCCCTTCAGGGTTTGGTTTGTCCACATGGCCCATCTCAGGTGACCACAGAGCTCACGTGGGATGGCACAGGAAGCACTGCACTCCTCAGGGACAGAGGTAGGACAGCAGCTCTTGCTGTGCTAGAAGCCACCTGGGTAATGCTTTTGGCAGCTGGCTACCAGAGGAGTGAAGTGAATGGCTTGGGGTGGGAGGAAGAGCAACACATGCTGGTCCTCAACTTCCTCCCTGCCAGAGCCACCATGCAGGCATCAGCACATGGAGAACAGCTCCTGGCTTGGAAGAGGGGGCAGACTTCTTAGGACACACTGAAGTCCTAAGTTATCCCCACCCTTTGCTACAGCTTCTTCTCCAGCTGGCGCAGCATTCTCTGGGGTGCATCCATCCCCCACCCACTAAGGAGGAGCAGCTGGACACCCGCTGCTCCCCACCCATTCACATCCACTGACACCCATCCTCTTCCTGGTCTGAGGATGCCCCAGCCAGTTTCCCCCACCCCCAAAGGGCCATCAGCAGGAACCTGGCTGCCCAGTGACTGCCCCCTGGTCAGGGCAGGTAAGCAGCTCTCTCACCTGAGCTGTTATCATCACTAAACCATGGAATCATAGAAGGCTTTGGGTAGGAAGGGCTTTAAGCCCATCTTGTCCCACCGCCCCCACCACAGGCAGGGACACCTTCCACTATCCCAGGCTGCTCCAAGCCCCGTCCAACCTGGCCTTGAACACTTTCAGAGACGAGGCAGCCACAGCTTCTCTGGGCATGGCAGTTCCCTTGCAGCGGAAGCTGGAAAAGCGGCGAGCAAAGCCCCACTTCCAGCACCCACTCAACTTTCCCGAACTCGAAGGGACACACCGGGCTGCACCGGAATCCCACCCTGCGGAACTCCCAGCGAGGGACAGGGCCTTCCCTGCCGGCTCTCACTGCCCATTCTGAGTGGCCACAGCGCCCTGCCCACGGTGCCTCCCGCACCGGACATCCCCCAAAAACGGGCTCCAAAGCAACTGCCCGGCCGGGATTTTGGGGCGCTGTGCGAGGAGCCCCGGCTGCCGGGACCTCTCCAGCCGCACGGCGGTCACCGCTTACCTCCGGCCACGTCCTGCGCGGTGAGGGCGGCGGGCAGCAGGGCCAGGGGCAGCAGGGCCAGCAGGGCCAGCGCGCAGAGCGGCAGCGCCGGGGCCATGGCGGAGCGCGGCCGGGACACACCGGGGCGGCACCGCCGCTGTGGAGGGCCGGCCGGGGGCGGGCCGGGCCGGGGGCGGCTCCTCGCAGGGGCAGCGGGGCTGCCGGCCCGACCGCCGGCGGGGGGAAAGGCTTGGGAGGCGGCGGGGCTGCCGGAGCCTACCGGAGCCTACCGGAGCCTACCGGAGCCTACCGGAGCCTACCGGAGCCTACCGGAGCCTACCGGGACCGCGCCCGCCCGCAGGAGGGGGCCAGACCCCCGCGGGAGCGGCAGAGGAGCCTGACGAGGAGCGGGAGAGGAGCGGCGAGCAAAGCTCCACTCTCCACAGCCTCCGCGGGTTAATCTCCCCGGGAGAGCCACCGCCTGCCCCGGCGCAAAGCCAGCCCAAAGGGTCCCGCATCCCCACGGAAGCGCGTTAATGGTAAAATGCATATTCGTTCTCATGACACACCGCGACGTGATGAGGTAGTGGAGTTTTATTGCAGACTTGGGTATTGTTCGTGCTGAAGTAAAACAAACAGCCCGGCCCTGGAGAGAAGGACTTTGCTGTTGGGAGGCTTAGAGCAGCCCCCGAGGGATAAGGAACAGCTTTATCCCCGGGATGACCAAGGTAGCACAGCATCCCAGGCTCTGAGACCCTCCCAGCCTCGGCTGGTGCCACAGGTCAGTCGCTGCAGCCAGGGGGCTCAAGGACTCCTAGAGAGATAGACAAGCAGAAACAGAGCAGCTTTGCTGAGTTTTGCTGTGGCTGGAGATCTGTTAATGTGTCAGTGCAGTCAGTCAAGTTCTGTTTCACCTGAGTGCTTGATGGATGTAAGAACCTCATAAAAACCACACCTGAGTGCCCTGATTTGGCTGGGATATCTCATACCCATGAATAAATATTTATACTTGTAATTCCAAGCTTTGCATCCCAGCCTGGCACCTGGGTCAGCACGGGCCAGGCATGAATTTTGTGACACACAGCACGCTAGGAGCTCCCTCCTGAGCAAAGCCAAACACCCCTGGCCTCACACCCATGTGTTTCATCACTGAAGACATGAGAAGCTGCATCAATATAAATGAGGATTTTCACACGCTGCAGGTCAAGAGTGAATGGGCACTGCCCTGGCACCCCCAAATTCTCCCCTCGAGGTGCAGGCAGGAGCAGCCTGGCACGGGGGCAGGATGGAGAGATGTGAATTAACCTGCTACTGGCACTGTGGCCAGACCCTCCCTTGGGTGTTGGTGGAGGGGCTAAGCACTGCACAGTGTTTCTCTGTGGGAAAGCTGGCTGGGTTTTGGGGGGCAGGTGGGGGTGAGAGGTACCCATAGGTGGAGGTGAGAGGCAGCTCTGCAGAGCAAAGCGTGGGTGCCAGGGAAGAGCTCTGGCTTGGAGAGGCACTGACTCCTCAGCATGGAGGCAGCTCAGGGAGAAAGAAGAAAATATTTTAGATTGCCCTGAGCATAATGAAGAACTAATGTTTTTTTCAGCCAAACCCCAAAGAAAGTGCTCCCATAGCTTGAACAAGCAGCGACACTGGCCACCTCTGCTGCTGCCAGCTGCATCGTGGAGCTCGTCATCCATCTGCTCCGCAAGCTCTGCTCTCCCTGCCGTGTTCTTGGTGTCCTTGAGAGCCAGATGGGCTGGCTGCCGGTGACAGAGCTCCTGCAGGCTGGGAGCGTAAGTGGCCAAAGGCGGGCGATGGGCTGAAGCACGAGGTGTGGGAGCTGCAGCACGGGGTGCGGGGGCTGAGCCCGGGATGATGTGCGTGACACAGAGGTGCGTTCCTTCCACCGCCACAGGCGAGCGCTCTGCTGCCAGCAGCCGTCTCTTGCCTGTGGCTCAGATTTTGGCAGCTCCTCAGGAGAAACACGGGGCTCTTCACGTGCGATGGGGACTTGGGCTGTCAAAGACATGGAACCCGCGCGTTTGCTGCTCCAAAAGCAGCTGGGGCTTGGAGCTGGGCAGGCACTAATAACCACCCTGGCACAGGGGAGGCTCCCTGCAGCCCCTCCTGGGGCTGAGCAGTGCCCTGACACCCAGGATCGCTGCCGGATGGTTTGGGAAGCGGGAGGAAGCATCAGCTGAACCATTTCTGTTTGCAAAGCACTTCATTCCTTTGTCGTGGGTCTATCCATGAAGAAACACCTGGACTACAAATCATCCCAGCGGCACGGGCAGGGACTCAGGCAGCGGGAGCAGGCGAGGAGCTGACAGGAAAGCCAGGGGAGACCCGGATGCCACTCTGATCCCAGTGGCCTTTCCTCTCCCTCTCCTTATTTGTCTCTGAAGGGGATTTTCAAACCCTTCAAGATGGCCTCAAGTGGTTTCCAAGGCGACGGTGCTGGAGTCATCACTGCCATGGAAACCCTCTCTTTGGCATCATATAAATATTTCCCTTGAAGGAGGCTGGATGAGTGGGCGATGCACTATTTCCTAGCACTCCCTGGCTGCAACAGGACAACCTCCAGGAGATGGGAGGGAGCTTGGGAGGTTAAAATTAGCTTGCCATGTCGGCTGACAATGGAAAGAGGTGATTGCTGATGTTTCAGCCCAAAACCTGGGGTTATTCGTGTCAGTGGGATCCAAATGAAAAAGACTTACTCTGTAGGGAGACAAAAGTGAAAAAAAAAACAAAACAAAAAAAAAGGTGAGGGGGAGGGGAGAGTAAGGTTGAAAACTTGTGGTTTTTTGCTGTTCTTCAAAAAAACTTCTTCAAGTTTTCCCTTTAATACCAATCCCACATTATCTTGGGTCAGTGCAGGCAGGTGGGGCTCTTGGAGTATTTCACCCTCTCCTGGGAGAATATTCAAGGCCAAGGTGCTTTGCTTTTAATTGCCTCCTTTCTGTCTCATCAACTCACCAACACCTTCACTCGAGCACAGGGCGAGGTGTCTGCCTGCCTGCAGCAAAACAAACCCCCAAACACCCTCTTGTGCTGTGGTGTCCCCACACCAGGGGACACCGGGACTCCCTACAGGGCCGATGGTTCTGCCAGAGGCCCAGCAGCCCCCCCAGCCCTGCCTGCCCCCCCAGGCTGCTGTGGCTGCAGCGTGCTCAGCCCGAGGGCACCTCTCTGGAGATGCTGCCAGCATTCCCAGCGCTCTGCGTGGCAGCCACACCACCCCAGCACGTGGCAGCCCCACTGTCACCCCACCGTGCCAGCTCTCTCCAGCCACCAGCCAGGATGGATTTCTGAGCTGCCCTGGGAGCTCCCAGCGTGGAGGAGCTGGTGTTTTCATAAACAGAGACGTCTGCCTTCCTCACTGGGGCCAAGCTCCGGGCAGGACCAGGCTCTGCAGAGGCCGTCTCTGCCCGGGCTGGCGTAAACACCTCCCGGCCCCGAGCAGATGGCTCCTCTCACATCCAGGCTCCAGGCAGATACCAAAGGGCTTTCCTGACAAATAAAGCAGGCCTGGAGCGCCTCTGGCTTTCCTGGAAGAAGGGGATGCTCCCTCCTTGTTGGACTGCCCGGGCTATTTTTAGACCTCCATAGCAACCGGTGGATGGGGAGACACGGTGTCCCCCTGCCACTCTCTCACGTGCTGGCTGCTGGCCTTTGGCAGGGGCTGGGGATGGATGCAGGGTCCTGGCTGGACTGGAGGATAAGGGTTCCATCTGGTGATCCCCTCAGCACCACCCCAAAAAGTCTCCCAGGAGGCAGAGAGCTGCTCCAAGACCCACTCGCTCTCCTCACTCCGGAAGGTGCTGCCAAGGAAATCTGGAGACCAGCAAGGTCAGACCCCAGCACCTGCTTTCCTCTTTCTCCCTTTAGAAAAAAAAAAAAAAACACCCTAAATCCAGAGCAAACAATTAAAATGTTCCAGCTGCTGGCTCAGAGAAGCAATCCCAGATAAAACCCCAAGGATCTGCCAGCTAAAAATAGCCTGAGCCCCATAAATTAAACAAAAGCTTTTTGCCGGGCTCTTGGAAAGCCAGTTCCAGTGCAGTTTTCTCTATGTAAGGTATAACTCTGACAGGATTTGTTATTCTTAGCCCTACCTCCCCCGTGTCACCGACCTTCCCAGCACTATTGTTTAGGAACAGGAATTTTACAGAGCCAGACTTCTTCCTCCTGGCAGCTCCTCTGCTGGAGTGGGATCCCACCTCAGCCACTTTCCTGCCTTTTTATATTAGTTTAAACCTGGTTTGGTTTTTTTTTTTTCCCTTTGGACAACTGATTATTTGGTATTAAGACATCCTATGTTTTGTAGGACCGCCCTCATTTAAAGTCTGTCTCAGACATCTGCCTAATTTTTATCCCTATCAGCTGTCCTGGGAGCTGTTGACCCTTAAATAAATTCCTGCTTGGCATGCAAAGGTATTGGGCAGCCCTTTCTGGATACTGTGCAATCCAACATGCATGTAGGGGCTTGTCTCACCTCCTTTCTGTCATCAAGCCTATTAATAATATTATCTCATATTATATTTTATGATGTTAGCCAGCCAATGACTTACAGCTTTCTGGGAGTTTTCTCCTCCAGCCCTTTAAAGAGCTTCCAGCATCCCACTGCCTCAAACACACGTGGCCAGCTCATGAGGATAGGTTTTCTCCCAGTTCCCCTCCAATGCTTTTTCCCAGCACTCCATGCCGGGTGTGAAGAGCCACCACATGCAACACCTGCTTTCCCATCCCAGATATTTAGGCTTTGTTGCTTTTTCTATGGGCTTTCTGCAAAAGTATTTCACTTACTGCACCTGGAGCAGCTGCATCCTAAAGAGATGGATCCACTGTGATCCCTCACTCCATCCTGCTGCTGGGCTTAGATTTTTTTTTTTTGCTGCACTTGCCAGTAGCTCTGTGGCTGAGTAATCCAGCCCACATCTCCAAAAGGTGTGAGCAGGGCTGGAAGCTCAGAAAATCCACACTGCCTTTTCCAAGTGAAAGCACCATCTCCTTGCCGAGCTTTTCTCAGCTTTCCATCGCTGCTGACTCCCAGCAGCAGGGCTGGTTCTTCTGAAACCACCCAGCAAAGCTTCTCCTTGCTGAGCTGAGTGTGAGTTTCCACAGGTGCCACCCACCTCTCTTGTCCCCTGTCACCATGGGCCCCAAGTTTTTTGGCTGCCTGCAGTGGCTTTTAGGCTGATAGACCTTTCTGGGCAGGGTGTGAGGAAGAGGACACCTTGCCTGGTTCCTCCCCAAGGGCTGGAGACAGCCTGAGTGCTCTGCACTCACATCCACTCCACCCTCAGGATCATTCAAGGGTGTGCAGGAGGAAGGCTGAGGTTCCCATCCCACCATGTCCTTGGGTTTGTAGCTGTGTTTGTAAACATGCCTCTACCTGCCCCCTCAGCGGGGCACAAAAACCCTCAACACGCTATTTTAAGTGAACTCCAAAAAAGAAAAAAAAAAAAAAAAAGTCAACTCTGAGGCTGTCATGTCTATATTTAGTTGGAACTTTTCTGTCCAGGATTCAGACTCTATTTGGAAACCCTGTGCCTTGGCATGCAGCCAAGCATCTCCGTTTTATACAGTAATCCCTCAGCATATGGCAAACGTTCCTCTTCTCCCAGGGACTGCGGCAGCAGCAGCCTGGCATGGAGGGGTTTCAGCTGAACCCAAGATAAGCTGTCTGCCTGAGGATTCACACCGTGGACCCAGAAAGTCTTTTAATAACAATATTTTCTTGGTGTAGCTTTGGGGAAAAAAAAAAAAATCCCTCTGGGTGCCCCCTACCCCAGGCCCCAGGGCCAGGAGGGCGTTTTTGGGGTGCAGGCCTTGGGGCATTTCTGCTGCCTGCTGCTCTGGGGTGATGGGGATGAAGATGTGGGACATGCCAAGTCATGTCCCCAGGTCTCCCTGGCTGGTTCAGCTGTCAAGGTGGGAAACAGCCTCTGGCTTATTTTGCCCCTCTCTCTACTGAAAATGTTATAAAAAATCCCATTATTCATAATTCCCACTATTCTATTAAAAAAATCAATTATTCTAAGATTTCACATGCCGGGAGTTCTGGGATTGACATAAATGTTGCCCAGTGCATGGTGTAGTTCCCACTATTTGTTTTGCCCCAGATGGTGTTTCAGTGTCAACAATTTTGTCCTGACAGTCTGCAGGTGTCTGACAGGTGTTCAGGGAAGCAGCATCCTCGTGAACCCTGGTGCCTCTCCTCTCCTCTCCTCTCCTCTCCTCTCCTCTCCTCTCCTCTCCTCTCCTCTCCTCTCCTCTCCTCTCCTCTCCTCTCCTCTCCTCTCCTCTCCTCTCCTCTCCTCTCCTCTCCTCTCCTCTCCTCTCCTCTCCTCTCCTCTCCTCTCCTCTCCTCTCCTCTCCTCTCCTCTCCTCTCCTCTCCTCTCCTCTCCTCTCCCTTGCCTTGTGGCAGCACCTCTCATGAAAGCTTGAGAAACCTCTCATGAAAGTGAAAGTACCCGAGAGTAAACCTGCAGGTTCCCCAGTGCCAGGCACATTTCCCCACCCCGTGGCAGCTGTGGGACAGGGAGAGGCAGAAGCCAGATGAGAAAAGGTGATCACACAGTTATTTATACAGCCCTTCCAAATATTTGAGGCTCGTGACACGCGTGATGATGTATAACAAAAATATCTCCTTCAGAAACCTTCCAAGTTAAATCCCACATCCGTGTTTTAATTCAGGGGTTGAAGGGATTTAAGGAAGTATATACTCACAGTGATTCTTATCTCTCACAGTGAGGAGCTCTTCAGCCAGCCCACACAGACAGTGGGGCAGGGCTGGGGACAGAGCTGCCACCCAGCACCACCACCCTGGGGAAGAGGAGCCTCAGCAGAGACTCAGCTGGACCACCTGTGGGAGTAACACAAAGGGCAAAGGTCTGTGGGGATGCACAGGGTCAGCTCCCTTGATTTGGGGAGCCCCCTGTCCCTGGAGAGGGACACTCACTGTGCCCTGCACCCTGGTGCTCCAGGCTGCTCAGATTAATAGTGTTTCTAATGAAGTTAGTTTAATTTTGCTCGCTCAAGAGAGGCCAGATCATCTGAGGGAGCTCTGCAGGGCCCAGGAGCTGGGGGAGGCACCAAACCTTCCCTGGGCAGGGCTGTCATGGCAAAGCTCAGTGCACACCAACATGCCATGCTGGCACTGCATGCTCCACCCCAAGGCACCAGTGACAGGTCCCTTCCCCTGCTGCGGGGGTGGCACCTGGTGTTTGCTTCCCCTTGATCCCACAAGGTATCCCCAGCCCTGGTGGGAAAATCCTCCAAAGAGGCAGCAGAGCACGTTCCTGCACGTTCCTGCACGCCCAAATGTCTGCTGCAGCTGAGCCAAGCTTCTCAGAGCCTTCCCAACACCCACCAGCGTGTTCCCTGCAGCCCTGTGATTCATCGATGGCCACTTGACTCAGCTCTACCCTTTCATCGTGCCCGAGTGTGGCATTTCCCACATCACGTGGGCTTTTCCTGCTGCTGTCCCACACCCACAGCCCCAGCTGCTCCCTCCCAGGTGCTCTCCTGCCCGCTGACACCTGCTGCCCTGAGGTGACACAGGGGTTTGTCACGGCAGATTTCATCCCCACAGCCTCCCCACAAATCCTTCTTCCCACAGGCAGGGATTTCCTTCTCACAGTTATTGTCTCACACAGCTGCCTGTGTCCCTTGGGCTGCAGCACTGCAGGAGGATGGATGGCTGGAGATTCAGTCTGGTGCCTCTTCATGGCTCAGAGGCTGGTGGAAAACCTGTCCAGTCTTTGGCTGAAGGGTGTAGGATCCAAGTGCACATTCCCAGGTAAGATGGGTGTCTGTGGGAACCAGGCACACCACCAGAAGTGACCCTCAGCTGGATCAGCACATCCCAAAAGATGCAAGGAGTCTCCCAGGAGCTCTGTGCTGCAGTGAGGATTTCTGTTGCAATCTTGATTTTCTCGCTCTCCTCCTGGGATGTTTGAGCCCATGGTGCCAAATGCTGCCCCAGCGTGTTTATGAGTGCTGATTGTAAAACCTTGGCAGTAATATTCACAATCAGGGCTGCAGAAATCCTGCTGGATCCGCTGCCTTCCAGACAGATGGACCTTATTAAGAGGTGTCACACCACTAACAGCATCTGACAGCTCCTGTCTCCCTTCCCTGCTCCTCTCCGAGCGAGGCAGCAGCCAGAGACTGAGACAGAGGACAGGATCCCTCTGTTCCCTTGCCTGCCCCAGGGGCACAGAGCTGGGGCTCTGCCTTTGCATGGATTCCTGCACCCCAAATTTGCTCTGTGATCTTCCCTTGCCCTTCTCCTCCCACCTCCCTTTTCCATGTTGGAGGCACCCAGCTGCACCCATGGGTGTGCAGTGAGGTGTCACCCCCAGCACTTGAGGTTGCAGATGATACATCAGTGTCTCTGTACAAGAGGGGGTTTCCCATATATTTTTTTACATTTGGGGTTTTTTTTTCACCAGGATAAAAGAACCTGGTGCTCTCTGCCAATGGGTCCTGATGTCGTGATGCTGTGACACTGTCATGTTCTGAGCTGTTGCAGTGTCACTGTGGCCATCTCAAGTCTAGAAGAGGCTGCAAAGTTGGTTGGAGGGATGGAATCCCTCTCTTATAAGGAAATGCTGAGGATTGTTCAGTCTGAGGAAGAGAAGGTTCCAGGGAGACCTTATTTTTGGCTTTTCAGTACCTAAAGGGTCTCCAAGAGAGCTGGAAAGGGACTTTGGACAGGTCTAGGTGGTAGGACAAGCCAGAATGGCTTTACACTGACAGAGGGCAGGGTCAGACTGGATTTGGGGAAGTAATTCTTCCCTGTGAGGATGGTGAGGCCCTGGCACAGGTTGCCAAGAGAAGATATGGATGCCCCCTCCCTGGAAGTGTTTCAGGCCAGTTTGGATGGGGCTTGGAGCAACCTGGTCTGGTGGAAGGTGTCTGCACCCGTGGGGATGAGATGTTGGAACTGGGTGACTTTTAAGGTCTCTTCAAACCCAAACCATTCACCAACACTATAATTCTGTGATCACCTCCTACCAGCTCTAGGTTCACGAGGGGAAATAGGGCAGGAACAGCATTTAAAGTACCCACAGGTGCTCTGACTCCCCCCATAACACCACTCTCAGTCTCCCAGCTCCCTCCCTCCTGGGTTTCCCCAGGCTGTACTGAGTTCCTGGGCTCAGAGGGAGCCATGGCTCCCAAGGCTCCGTGCTCTCAGCATGGAATCCTCCTCCAGCCTCGGGAAGATGCTGAAATCCCTGACTCACACCCTCTTTCCCTGACAGCAGGCTGGCTCTGTGATTGGAGCTGGGCTTGGGCAAGAACCACACAGCCCTGGAGAGCTGCTGCTGGCACTGCTATTGATGTTCCCTCCAACTGTGCTGCTGCAACTCTCACTTTGCTTCCTGCCAGCCCCATGGTTCCCCAACTCAGAATTATTTCAGCCTCCAGAAGGCCATCCTGCCTAGAAGTCGTGCTCTGCAGGAGAGCCATGCAGGCTGTTCTCCAGGTGCAGAGGCAGGGATGGAGTCAGCTGGCAGCCAGCAGCCAAGCTCTTGTTTCTTCTGTGATGCTCAGCACCCCAAGGCTTGGGAAAAGCCTGCTGGGGTGACACCAAGTTCTTGGGGAAAATCCACAATAGTGAAAAAACAAGTGCCTGCCCTGCCTTGCCACTCTCCCTGCATGCAGGAGCCCCAGCACAATGCCCAGGGACACCCAGGTCACCATGACTGGCAGCAGGGAAGGGGCCAGTTCAGCCACGTTGGCATCTCCCAGCTCTTCAGGCAGGTCCCTCTCAGGGGACAATCCCATCCCTGCAGTGTTTTCTAATTTCCAACCTAATCTACCTCTCTCCAGGCTCACTGAGACTTAATATAACACTGGCAACCACCCGTGAGCTCATCGCTCTCCCAGGGAGCAGAACTGTACAAAAAATCATCCTGGAAATTTCTTCTGGTTTTACAGGGTTTTTATCACCTTTCCTGTGGTCACTGAGAAATAACTGGGCTGTGAAGGGCTTCCCAAGCAGCTGTTTGTCTTTGGAGCAAGAGCTGGGACCAGGGGAGCCTGGGCTCATTTTAATTTTATCCTGACTGCAGTGCTCATTGCTCTGCAGCTCCCATTTGTAATCACACGTTCAGTAAAATAATCAAGTTATAATTGCTTGGGATTCCTTCTCTCCTACGTCACAGAGCCCAGGAGGGGAAGCAGTGCTACAACTGAGTCAGCAGCCAGCCTTGGCGTTGCCTTGGGCCAACATTTCAAGAGAAAATTAACCAGAGTTAAACCAAGAAGAGAGCTGATAAAAATCTCCCAAATCTGCCCAGGTGATGAAAAGGCATTTTTAACATCTCCTTTTCTTTTCATACTGGAAAAAAAAGCAACTTCTTCCCTTTGAGTGCCCCCCAAATGAGGCTGGATCAGAGCCCATCCTCTGCAGAGCAATCAGCTCTGTGGGAACCTCTGTGCCCAGGGTGGGCAGGGAAGGCTCAGCCCCCTCTCTCCTGATCCCTGGAGGGTTTGGGCTCTGCCAGGGGCAACCAGTGAAAAAGAAGGAATCACTGAGCGTCAGAACAAGGAGTCATAAGTGACTCAGGTTTAAGAAGAACAATTTTTGCCAGGCAAAATGTAATGGCTTTTTTGGACAGGGATAGAAACAGGGCTGCAGCTTTCATTAACCCATCACTTGCCTTGATCTGGAGAGAGAGAGGCTTGGCTAAGCCTGGCCTCGAGGCACAGGGCTTGGCAGAGGTGCTGTGCCAAGAGGGACCTGCAGACACACCTGTGGGGTGGGTGCTGGGTGCTGGGTGATGCCAGGGAGCCATTGGCAGAGCAGGGAGAATAGAGGGAGACTGGCAGGGAGCAGGGAGGCATCACAAATCCCCAGGGTGGCACCCCCATTCTGGCACTTTGTCCTTCCTGCTTCTCCAAACTGAGCTTTTCCTCCTGCACGTGCAGAGGCAGCTCTCAGAGCTCCTGCCAGCACCCCTGGCCCACGGTCACTGCCACCCCAGCAGAGGGATCCTGCTCCTCCCTCAGCTGTGGAGCACCGTGGGTTGCATGGTCAGGGCTCTCAGACTGGGATGTCAGTGTGAAGTAGCTCTCCTGCTCCCAACACTGACCCCAGTGTGCCACCAAGGGAATCAATCTGTGGGGTGAGTCTGCTGCTCCAGCCCTTTTAGGGACAGGGAGTGTATCAGGACACAGCATACAGATCTGCAAGAGAGACACATCATCACCGGGGCTTGTGCCTAACCATAATAATTTGCTCTTTCTACCCTTTTAATTTACTAATTAATCCCTGGAAGGGAAAAGAATTAAACTCTCTCATCTGAGAGTGCTGAGAATTTCAGCAATAACCCTGGCAGAGCATTAGAAAAGTCAAGGCAGGGCGGAGGAGTCCAGCATCTCACTGGGCCAGCAGCTTCTCATGACTGAGCCGGCCACTCTCCCTGGAAAAAATATTCATGGCCCACTCCTGCAGGGCCATTCCAATGGCTGGAAAACCTGTGAGAGCTCCTGGCCATCTGGAAAGCCCAGGGAGACTGCTGCTGGCTGGAAATTATGGCAGGAGGTAATAATGCATCCTGAGTGTGTTGCTCCTGTGAGGGCTGGGATCAGCCCTGAGCTGGGAGAGGTGTCATCTGGTGTGAGATTCCTTTTGGGAAAAGGGCTCTGTGTCTGTACCAGCTGAGCCCTTGCAGGAGGAATTTCACCAGCCCTGGCCAGGTCCCTTCCTGCCCAGCCCTACCTGTGCCCTGGTACCCTGGACAGGTGTCTGGCCAGGAGGCTTCTTCATCCCCATCCTCCTCCTCCTCTCACCCATGTGTTTGATAAACTGTTGCCTCCATGCAATAGTTGATAATGATAAAACTCATTTATTATGCATTTCCTGCCCTGCCTCCCCCAGGGTGCCTGGGCTTTCCCTGCATCCCACCAGCCCTGCACTGTGCCCTGAGGCCCCACTTCTCCATCCTCACCCTGGTTCCCTACACAATCCCCATCCCTGGGAAGGAGAAGTAAGCCAGACAGGATGAGGACAGGGCTGGGACACTCAGAGGAGAGGAGGTGTCACCTGCTTTGGCTCAGGGCTGGCACAGGTTACAGCTTCTGAGGGAGATGGTTGTCATGGGTGGGAGCAGGGAGCTCAGGGTCCCTTCCCACTGCTCTGGAATGTGAGACTTCTCTGTGCTTCAGCACAGCCCATCACCAGAGACCCATTAGTTCTTTGGAGGGGTGCTCCTCTTTCCCAGGCACAGATGACAAGTGCCACTGTCAAAAGTTAATGGCTGGACTCAGTCTTGGGGGTCTTTTCCCACCTCAATGATTCTGTCTCCCCTAAACCTGGTGTAGCTCTGGGGACTCCATCATTCTCAGCATCCCAGCCAAGAGCCCCAACCCATCCCTCTGGGATCCCAGCCAGAGGAGAGGGAGGGGAAGTGGGCCTGGGACTGGAGAGATCCCCCACGTAGAGCAGGAACGTCATCTCGGATGGCGCGCAGTGTGCAGCTCTGGCTGTGCAACCTGCTCCTGTTTCTCTCAAGAAAGTTCAGTCCCAGCTGTCAGTCCCCTTCTCCTGCTTTTTTTTTGAAGTTGGAGAACTACGTGCATGGATCACGTCTCTAATTAATATAAATATAGCGAAACATAAATAATAGACATGCCTGAAATAGTGTCACTCCCAAGCAGGCAGGCAGACGCGTCATGGAAAGAAAATAAAAATGCTTTTTATCTGTTTTGGCATTTTTTGTTTGTTTGTTTTCAGTGGTTTGTTCTGTTCCTGAGGGAAGAGCAACCTTTGCCATGGGTGAAGCTGTTTGGAAGTGAGAGACAGAGGTGTAGGGGGAGGGAAGGCCCACGGAAGAGTGAGATGGGGATGGGGATGGGGACAGAGACGGAGACTGGGACAAGGATGGGATGATGATATGGATGGGGACAGGGATGGTGACGGGGATGGAGACATGAAAGGGGATTGGGACACGAAGGAGAATGAAGATGGGGACGCGGGAGGGGATGGGGACAAGGAGGGGGTTAGAGTTCAGGATGGAAATAGGCACGGGGACAATGACGGGGAGCGTCGGGGCTGCGGGGCGCTGTGCGTGGGGAAAACCCTGTCTCCGCGGGGAGGTGGGAATTCATCATAAATGAGTTTTATCGTGGAAACACGTCTCCCGCCGCCCCCGCAGCCGGCTGCTCCCGCCCCGGTGCTTCCCGGCGCTGCCCCGGGCCCGGGGAGGGGCGGAGGCGCGGTCGGGGCCGCCGGGCTCTCCCCTCCAACTCCTCCTCCTCCTCCTCCTCGTCCTCTTCTTCCCCCTCCCGCGCCGGCCGCCCGGTGCCGCCGGAGGCGGGCGGAGCGGAGCGGCGGGGCGGGCCGGGCCCGTTCGCATCCCCCATCCCCGCCCCGCCGCGGGAGCGCGGAGCCGCCGGGCTGTGCAGCGCTCCTGGGCACCGCCGGGCTGTGCGGCTCTCCCGGGCACCGCCGGGCTGTGCAGCGCTCCTGGGCACCGCCGGGCTGTGCAGCGCTCCTGGGCACCGCCGGGCTGTGCGGCTCTCCCGGGCACCGCCGGGCTGTGCGGCTCTCCCGGGCACCGCCGGGCTGTGCGGCGCTCCTGGGCACCGCCGGGCTGTGCGGCTCTCCCGGGCACCGCCGGGCTGTGCAGCTCCCCCGGGCTGTGCGGCTCTCCCGGGCACCGCCGGGCTGTGCAGCGCTCCCGGAGCCCCCGGGCTGTGCGGCTCCCCCGGGCACCACCGGCCCCGCAGCCGCCGCCGCCGCCGGAGCGCCCCGGCCGGTCCCGCCGATGGCACCGCGCTGCTGCCGCCGCCAAGTAAGGGGACAGCGGCGGGGGGACGCGGGGCTGGGCGGGGGGAGGGCGGGCACGCCTGTGGGCTCACCCCTTTCAGTCGTGGGCAAGCCCCTCGATCCACGCGGGATCCCCCACCCCACGCGGGACACGCACGTCGGTCCCCGTCTGCTCCCCGGGAGTCCCCGAGCCTCTCCCGGGCCAGCCCCGGCGCCCTTCCCGAGCGCTTCAGGGAGCGCTGGAGGAGCCGGGGCAGCGCTGGGGCTGGGGAGTCGGGGTTCCCAGGCGTGTGGCTCCGCTCCTGGGAAAAGCTTCCCGAGGGGTGGAGAAAGGAGAGGGCAGCATACCCAAGGGAGAGGAGGGTGGCAACCGGCCCCTAAAGCAGCCCGGGGGGCTACAGCACCCTACACCAGCACACACCACCTTCACCGGTGTCTCAGCGTGTGTTGGTCCTCAGCCTGGCTGTAAAACCACCCGTCCTTTGGCCGGGCAGAGGAACAGCCCAATCCAGCTGCTCCCGTGTGTTGCCAAGCCGGAAAAGCTCGTTAGTGTCTTTCTTGTTAAGTAAAAATTGCCGGGGCCGTTGGCTGTGGAAGGCAGGAGGGCCGAGGCGGTGCTCGATGCGGCTGGCCTGGGGAGGGGGCTGGATGTGACCTGTTCCGCAGGTTGTGCTGGGGGATGAAAGGGGAGGGAGGGCGCATTTCAAAGCCGTCGGGAAGCAGCGTTATCCCACACGAGGTGTGGTTATAACCCACGGGACTCGTGGCCACAAGGTTCCTGCAGGGAGAGAGAGAGCCGGGGCTTCCATCTGACAGGTTTGTGGGTGTCCTGAAGTGCTGGGCTTATTGGTGAGAGGTGATGGAGGTGGGATCCCGGGGAGGATCCCAGTCCTTGGGCTGCAGGGCCAGCATTTGCTTCCCTGTCTGGTGTGGGAAAGGGCTTTTCTTGTGAGACAAGGTTTGGTGTGACTGGGACCTGCAGGGGTGATGGCAAGGGGAAGAAGGGTCTTGCTCCGAAGGTATCCGAGCTCAGATCCAGTCTGCTCCAAACTCAGCCAGCAAAATTATTCTCTAAAAATCCAACAGTAGTAAGTCAGGAAGTTGTTGGTGTCTCTGGGGTATGAGCTGAGCTGTCCTGGCGCTGGGGGTGGGAGAGTTCCAAGGGAGGCTGTGCTGGGTCCCCGCTGTCACAGGGTTGAGCCAAGCTCTCCCAGCACCCAGCTGGGAGCTGGTACAGCCACAGGGATGCTGGAGGGCTAGTGATGGCCACCCACCTCTCCCTGTGTCACTGTTGGGGACAGCACGATGCTCCAGGCACCCCTGCCAGCAGCTTTCATCACCCTGGTGCCACGGGGGTGCTCAGTGTCCAAAGCAAAGCTGGTGGGGGGTACCTGGGTGGGTGGTCAAAGGCTCAGGGGAACATGTAGACAGCAACAGGTTTGGAGAATGGAAAAAGCCCATCCTGAGTGTCCTCTTGGGCTGGCAAAATGCAGAAAAGCGCCTTCTCCTGTCGCTGCAGAAAATAGTTTGAGTGTGACTTGGTTGGGGTTTGTTTGCTGCAGTGGGACAGGAGGGATTTATACTCCACCCACCGCCTCAGGGGCCTCTCCCCATCCAACACAAAAATAGGCTGATCTTTCCAAAAGCTGGTGGGGGAGGCCTGGAAAATGCCATTCCTGCAGGGACCTGCCACGCTTCTGCCCCAGGAGATGTGGCACGTGACTGTGGCTTCTGCAGGCCCGGGCAGGGATGCGGGGCAGAGCCCAGCACCGTGCCGTGCTGGATCCCTCTGCTGCCAGGCAGCCACAGCCTCTGCACGTGTGTGCGTGCTCAGCAGCAGTGTTGCCTCCTCCTGCCACCTCCTGCAGCTCCAGGAGCCGATGTTTTTCCTTCCCAAAGGGCATCTGAAGCAGGAATCTCCTGCGGGGCATCTGCTGCAGCCCCATCCACAGGCTCCTGTGAAGCTGCTGGGAGGCTGGAGGCTCTGCCAGCACCTGAAGCTGCCAACACGTTGCCTCTGGTTCTCTGCCCTGGTGGGAACAGTCAGGTCCCCATCAGTAGCTGTGGTCCTGGGGGACCAGCTGGGTGGCAGTGGAACAAGCCCTCCCATTCCCACCGGGACCCCCAGAGCACTGTGCTGTGGGATGGAGGAGCTGGGTCCTGGCTGGGAAAACAGCTCCTCTGCCATCCCAGTGCTGCTTCCTGGAGTCCCCCATCCCCGAATGCTGGAGCTGCCCACGGACAGCCCTTCCTTAGGGATATTGATGTGTTCCACTGCCTGTGGCTTGGTCCTGCTGCATGCCCAGGCTGCACGCATGGCTGGGAGCTGGCCCATGGCTATCTCCCGCCCGGCACTTCCCTTGTGGATGTATTTCAGGCCCTACATGGCTGGGCCCTGGCTCCTGTGGAGCTGCACCCATCGGTGCTCCCAACAGCACCTCTGTCATCACTGGAGCTGGCAGGATGTTCCCTGCAGCTTCCCAAGAACTCCAGCACAGCTTCATTCCCCCAGGAAGGTTTGGGAGGCTCCAAGGTCCCCCTCTCCATCCTCCCCCAGCCGCTTCAGCCTCCCTGAGTCAGGCCAGGGCCAGGCCGGTGCCCCCGGGGCTGGGAGGGGGAGAGGGGCCGTGCCCCGGGGAGCCTCCAGGCAGGGTAATCCGGTGTTATTTGTAACACTAGTAGGCAGCTATTTTTAGCGAGAGGCAAATTTGATTTAATAGAACATAATTTGCCGCTGACAATTCAGAGGGCGGCCAAACGAGGAGCAGCTGGATTCCTGAGGAGGCTTTTTCCTGCCCTTCCTGAAATCCAAGGCTGACGTGCCAGAAGTGGCATTTGTTATTCCAGCAATTGCTGGGGGAAAGCCCCTTGGGATGGCCCAATTAGCTCTGCTTTGCTTTCCTTCTGGTGCTTTGTGCTGCCCTGTCACCCGGCCATTAAAAGGAGCCAGGGATATTTTTGCTGCCCTCTGTTGTGGGAGGGCTCAGCGCCCCCAAAATCCTCTGGGGAGATGAAGCCAGCCAGGTCCCCTCCTTTGCCTTTTCTTCTAGCTAGTTCTGCACTCTCAGCCTCTCCTTGGATAAGCGTAGGATAAAAAAAAAACGAGGTTCTGATCAAACCAAATAGCTTGTTTGCCTGGAAACATGAAGTCTGTGCATTCCTGGGCATTTCTTACAGACTGAGTTCTTCTGGACCAGCCTCGGAGGTACTTTGGGACAAATCTATCATCCAGGATAGGAGCAAACACCATGTTCTTGCTTGTGCTTTCATCAAGATGAAGATCCCCACAAAACCAATATCAGTGTGGGAAGACATTGGGTAGTTCTTCTCCAGCCACACCACTGCTGTGTCCAGCCTGTCCCCAGCTGGTGGCATGGGGACAAAGAGCTGCCAGGATGAGCTGGGATAGTCACAGGCTGGAGGCGAGTTGCCATGAGGCTGCAGGGCCCCAGTGAGGGTGGGAAGGTGAGGTTTTCCCCAGGATTGTATCTTATCCCACCATGAGTGTCCCAGAACAGAGCAGTGAGGGCACTGCTCCCTGTCCTGGGACAGCCACTGCTCAACCCCTGGGCAGGAGCAGTGTCTTGTGGGGTCCCCAAGCCCCACAGCCCTCCAGGCAGCCTCAGAAGCAGCCAAGAAATCCCAGGCCATGGAGGGGTGGAACAAGACCCCAGTGACTTTGTGCTCCTGGGAGGAAAGGACTGAACAGGGCTAAGGAGAGTTGTGAGCTGAGCTCCAGCAGATGTGTAGCCGGGGTTTGGTGGGCTCCTCTCTCGGTCTGCAGTCACTCCTTGCAGCTGGAAAACCCCCTGGCAGCCATCCAGGTCACCATCCTCCCCATAGCCCCAGAGAGGGTTTGCTCCTTCCTCTGCCAACACCAGGCTTTGCCCCTGGACCATCTCTTGCCCTGGAGCACTTTGAGCAGCTGAATATAAAGCCAGGATAGCATTAGTACAGAAACGTGGGCAAAGTCCTGAGCATGAGGGGTTAAGTGACTGCTCCTGGTGCACCCCCATGTGTCAATGTCCCTAGGGGCTCTGTGTGGGGTTGGTGTGGCGTGTGGGACCTGACAGCTCCCCTTAATTACCTGTTCATCTTAATCAAAGACGTTTTTCTGTGACTGGAAAGGTGCAGCCAGCTGGGGGATGTGGGTGCTCCCCAAGCATCACCCCAAGTCCTGTGATCTTTCCCAGCTCATCCTTGCTCTGCTTTCTCCAGTCTGTCAGCTCAGGCTGGTGGAAACTGGGAGCCAACATTTAGCAGGGAAACAGCCCTGAAATGGAGATCAAACTCCTTGGAGAACAACCACCTCCTCCAAATGCTGCTCTTTGCCTGATGACCAATTCGGTTAAATGAAAAAAACTGTACTTCAAAAAAAAATGTTTGAAGCCTATAAATGGGTGGGCTGGAGAAGGCCCCTTGGTCAGGGTTTTTCTGTGGCACAGGTTTTTCCCTTACATCCAGTTTTGACTGGATGTACATTTAGAGTGATCATTTACAGTGATTCTCTGGAAATAAACACCAGCTTCAAAGGTGCAGGAGTAAGCTGGAAGTTTCTCTTGTATTCCCTGCCTCCAGTTTTTTTGCATCTCCTTTAAATAATTGTGCCCTTCCTTCTGCTCCCCATGCTGGGTTTCCCTGGGAAACTCTGGGGGTGACAAGTTCCTTTCCCCACCCAAGGCGTTTGCTGGACCTCTGTCAGCCACATCCTGTGGCCATCCAGTGAGAGCTGTGGTGTTGTGGGTGGCACCGGGCTGGCCCCACAGCAGAGGAGCTTCCCCAGGGACACCAAGCCCTGAGAATGCTCACACAGTGAGGTGCCCTGTGCTCCTCCTTGTGCTCACACCTGTTTCACTGCAGCCCACACGCTCTGCTCCCTGTTCCCTGGAGTACAGATCCCCCACTTCTGTACTGGGGGGTCCTTCCCAGCCAGGAAAGCACCCTGGCACCCCATTTCCAAGCTCACAGACCCCCAACTACTGAAGGTGACTGTTCCTGGGGAGCCATGGCAGCAGGACCCAGTCTCTGCCTATTGCTGACCCCCTCCTCTCTTTCTGTCCCCTGCAGGGAGAAAGGTGCTGACCAGGTGCCCTGAAGCTCTGGGGCTGCCTTCCCACAGGCTCAGCACAACGATGCCAGCAGCCCCCGCGCCCCTCGCCGTGCCGATGTGACCTGTGGCACTGAGCCTGGCACAGACTCAGCAGCTGCTGGCCCCTGCCACCTCCCTGCTGCCCAAAGATGAGCGATGGCATGTGGATCTCGCTCAGCCCCACCGAGTTTGCCCAGCTCCAGCAGTACACGGACTGTGAGTACCCCCTGAGCCCGCCTGGGAGGAGGAGAAGAGCGGGTTGGAAAGTCCCATTGATCTGCCTTTCCTTAGTGTCCTCCTGGAGAGCTGGGGCATTCCTTAGATTTTGGCTGGGGAGGCTGGAGAAGTCCCTACCCCTGGCTGGCTGGGGTCCCCGTGCCTGCCTGCCCAGAGGGGTTGAGCTGAGCTCTGGGGGCTGCACACGTGAGCTGGGCTCAGTCCGTCTGAAGGCGGCCGGCTCCCACGTTCCCCAGCAGAGTGAAATGCCAAGCAGGAAAGCAGGCTGGCTCTTCCCAACCACACCGAGCTGCTCCACGGCGTGCTTTGGGCTGCCAGCCCTCTGCGGTAATTTTCCTTAGTGCTCTTTGCAGAGCAGCACTCTGCTGCAGCTCCTGCCCAGAAATGGAGGGTTTGCAGCAGGCTCGGAGGGGTCCTGGAGCTGGGAGGAGCTGGAGAGCCTGGGCAAAGCCCAGGGGTCCAAAGCCAGGTCCTTGAGGTCCTGCCTGCCAGGGAGCTGCAGTGTGGGCGTGCTTTTTCGATGGAGAAGCGGTGCAGCCCGTGGTGGTGCTGAGAGCAGGGCAGGGTGGGGCAGGAAAGCCACAGGATGAAGGCAGAAGGGGTGTAAAATCACAAGGGTGTTGCTTCACAGAATTGGCATGACCCTGGGGTGAGCAGGCTGGATAGGAGATGCCTGAGAGGCAAAGGGGACACTGTGAGCTCTCTGAGGCTGTCCTTGGGGACACTGTACATCAAAAGGGTGAGGCTGGGGACAAGTTCCTCATGTTCCCCAGCCAGAGACCTCAGGCAGGGCTGCAGGCAGAGGTGTGTGTGCAGTATCCCTGTCTGCATCTCATCCTGCCTCCCTGGAAGATGCTGGGCTTTGCTTTCCTGAATCCCAGACCATCAAAACACCATCTGTAGCACTGGACGCAGAACACTGACGGCATCTTTGTTTTGTTAATCAAAGTGTGGCCAGCAAGGCTGCAGCACGGGCAGATGCCTCCTCCCCTGTGGGATGGCTCAGCACCAGGCTGGGGATTTGGGGATCCTCCCAGGAGGGCCAGGATCCCTCTCTCTGAGTGTCCCAGACACCCCAGACAGGTGTGGTCCAGTGCCAAGTTCTGTCCCCAGCAGAGGGCTGGGGGGATCAGAGGCAGCACAGGTGGAGAGAGGATTTCACAGTAATTAACAAGGCTGGTGTGTCTGAGAACCTTTTAAGTGCACATGCCCAGAGATGTGTGTGAAGGTGAGGGCTGAATGTTCACTCACCTTGATCTTTTTTTCCGCTTTTCCCTTTTTTCTCTATTTTGAAAGGAGGAATGTCCCTTCAGGCACTCCAGCCCTAAGGACGCTCAGCCAGGGAAAGTCTTTACTGCTTGTGTGGAAGTTTGCATGGAACAGTCCAGTGACAGGACAAGAAGGAATGGCCACAAGCTACACTAGGGGAGGTTCAGATTGGATATTCAGGAAAATTTCTTCCCCAAAAGGGTAGTCAAGATCTGAAAGAGGCTGTCCAGGGCAGTGGTGAAGTCACCATCCCTGGAGGTATTTAAAAGCCATGGAGATGTGGGACATTCCTATCTTAGTGGTGAGCACAGTTGTGCTGGTTAATGGTTGGACCTGATGATCTTAGAGGGCTTTTCCAACCTAAATGATTCCATGATTCTATTAATACAGTTCTATTTCTCCCTCCTGGCACCTCCTGGAGATACCTCTGGCATGACTGGCCCTGCCAAGGGGTGCCAGCAGCCACCTGCACTGGGGCAGGGACATCCCTGAGTGGGCTTAGCACACCAGAGCAGCTGGGACTGGAGTGTGGGCCACACCTTCCTTGCTTTGCTCTGGGTCTGTGTCTATTTTCATACTGGTAGGAGGAAGTTCTCTATATATGTAAAGCTCCCGGGCCAGCTTTCCATATCTGCCCTGCCCTCTGAAGGAGGAAGGGGAAGCAGGGCATGGGTGGCCTCTTCCAGGCACAGAAGGATCCAGAAACTGCATATCCAGCAGATAAACCCTCTGCACCACCCTGCTGGTGGATGCTGAAGGCAGCCCAGTGTGGCCATGCTCAGCACAGTCCCTTTGTCTCCCCAGACTCCACCAAGAAGCTCAAGGATGTTCTGGAGGAGTTCAACGGGGACGGCGTCCTCTCGAGGTACAACCCCGAACAGGTATGGCCCTGTGCCCCCTGTGCCCCCCGTGTCCCCCTGTGCTGCTGGCAGCTCCCAGCCCCTGCAGGCTCCCCCAGCCCAGCTCAGCCAGGAGAAGGCAGGGCTGCCTGGCTGGCCCCCATCTCTCCCCGTGGTTTTGCTCCCAGGACTTGATTCCCCAGCCATCCCCGGGCTGTGCTCACTGCAGGGCCATCCCACCCCACCCCACTGAGAGCTATTTTGGGGCATTGCCTTGCCAGGCAGAATCCAGGAGGGATTTACTGTCCCCCTAAATGCAAATGACTTGGGCAGCATGGTGGTGGGACAGCTCTGTGCCCTCTCACTCTCCTCCAAAGAAGGCTGGCATTATTTTGTCCAAGCACTGCTTTCAGGGGGATCTATGAGTGTGCCAGCAGGGCAGAGCCTTCCGTGGGGGCTGGAATCACCAGAACCAAGGCAAAACGAGAAAAATCAGTGGGCTGAACATGGCAAGGAGGGGCACAAAGGTGCCCTGTTATTCCAGGGCACCAGAGGACCCTCACTCCAGCTGGGGCCCCAAAAGCCATTGGGAAGACATCGTCCTCACACAATGGCAATGCCCAGCAGGGAAGGAGGAGGCACAGAGTCCTCAGGGAGAGGATAGTTCCCATGGGGCTGGGGCTGGGCTGGGGGATCCCACTGCTCTGCCCTTTCCTGCCACTCCCCCAGCTCCTGCCCTGGCTGCTGTCCCTGGCTCAGCCACACTGGCCCTGGGCATTTCTGGCCCTGCTGCCTCTGGGTCCCTTTAGGTTATCTCCAGCCACTGGGATTTGGGAAGCCAGCCCTTTTGGGGAGGGCTCTGCAGCTGATGTGCCCAGTGAGGGGGGCCCAGAGCATGAAGCCCCACACCCACTGCACCCTCACGGGTGGCCTGGGGCACCTCCATCCTCCTCCTCCTCTGTCTGCTCCCCAGCCCATCGACTACGAGGGCTTCTGCCTTTTCATGAAGACCTACCTGGAGGCAGATGTGCCCGAGGAGCTCTGCCAGCACCTCTTCACCTCCTTCAAGCGTAAGATATGCCAAGCCTCCCCTGAGAGCCAGCAGCAGAGCCCTGGTGAGTCGCAGCACAGCCCCCTTGGTATGGTGGCCTTGCTCCCACACTGCTCAAGGGAATGGAGGTTGGGGGGCTGCCACCTGGGGGAGGGGGTGGCACCTGAAGGGGATGGCACCAGGGCCAGCTCACAACCCTGTCTGTTGGATGGGTTCCCCAGGCCCTGTGCTGCTCCAGGGAGGGATTTCTCCAGGATGCAATGGCACGTGCCCTTCCCTCTGCACATTCAGAGCCCAAATCACCCCATGTCAGCCTCTCCACGCAGGCTGAGGTGGCCTCTGTCACAGGCACTGGTGCAAGCAGCCACCCTGCACTCAGCTGCACCCAGAGCAGGCTGTGTGTGCCAGGCACCCAGCTCTGCCTCCCCCAGCCCTTCCCGGGTGGATTCCTGGCTCGTGGAGACATCTGCTGAAAGGATTATAAATTACAAAGGGAAAGGGAGAACCTCCCGCAGCTCTGGCTGGTGATGGAGGAGTGCATCCCCCCTGTCTGGTGCTGAGCACTGTGGTGTCCATCACCCCGGGGTGTGGGCACTCCTGGGAGCTGCTGGGCCAGGCAGGAGGGTGAGGGGCCGCCTGTGGTGCCCCTCAGAGAGCCCTGGGGCTGGGATGCCAGGGCAGAGAGGCATGGGGGTAGCAGAGGGGACCCAGGGAGAGCACCCAGCAGCAGTTCCTGGAGGAGGGGGCATAGACAGCCTGGTGTCACACTGCCCTTGGGCACGTCTGCTTTGCAGGGATCAACGGGAAAACCCTTCGGAGTGCTCTGGGACGACACACCCCCGAGCCCAAGAGCTGCCACAGCAGCACAGCTGAGCCAGCATCCCTCACCCCGGCATCCATCCCCAATGCCTCCCCCAGCTGGTCCAGGTCATCCTCCCAGAAATCCACCACTGCCACCACTTCTGCTCACAACTCCTCGGGCTCTTCCAAGATCTCCTCCGTGTCTCCGCTCGGCCCTCAGTCACCAGGTGAGCTTGGCTGGGGCTCCACAGGGAGACACAGTCAGTGACAAACCCTCCCAGCTTCTGGTCAAGTCCCCAGCGTGGTGGCAGTGACCTCCCAAACTCACTGGGTTCCTGGCATCTTGACTAATTTGCTTGGCAAACTTCAGCTATGGATCCCATCCCACAGAGCCCCATCAATCAATGTCTTAATTACCTGGCAGCACCTTGTAGGGAGGGGGAAATGGGGCAGTGAGTCACAGCTGCCCCTTGCCCCAGCCCCTGCCAGCCCCTGAGGAAGGGCCCCTCTGCCAGGAGCATCCCTCCTGCTGTTGGCACAGGCACCCCACAGTGAGTGTGGACTGCCCTGGCACCCTGGCAAGCTGCCTTGCTGCCCACTGAGCTTCTCCCTCCTCCTGGGTGGGTGCTTGTTCCCAGCAGGACACATCTCTGTGGGCTCCAACTGCTCATCCTGCCCACAGCTGCAGTGATGGAGGTGTGGGGGTCTGCACCCCCAGGGCTGAGTGGCACTGCCCATGCCTGTGATGACACCCAGCCCCAAGTGCCCTTTTTATGCCCATTGCTGTGTCCCCTCTGTGTCCCAGCCCTGGCCCTGTGGTGTCACTCAGTCCCACGCTGAATGGGTCCCTGCCCCAGAGTTCCCATGTCCCACCTGGTGACAACCCCTGGTCCCATGTCATCCCTGTGTGAGGCCTCTCTCCCTGCCCACAGGCACGAGGAGCACGGAGAAGAGGTTGCCCTTCAGCCTGAGGAAAGGCCCCAGCTCCCTGAAAGCCACCCCAGCTCCTCCTCCCACCCCCGTGGCCCCGGTGGTGCACCTGAAGGACATCGTGTGCTACCTGTCCCTGCTGGAGAGGGGACGGGCAGAGGACAAGCTGGAGTGTAAGTGTCACCCTGGGAGGGAGCAGCAGTGGCTCAGGGGGTCACCTGCAGGGGGGTTTGCCTGAGGGTGAGTGCAGGGCTGGGTGCTCCTTGGGAAAACCACTCAGCATCCCCCTCTGCTCCTGCCTGTGTCTGCCCAGGGGGCCTCGATACTGCACTTTGGCCACATCCCACCCTGGCTGAGCCAGCACAGCGCTGCTCCCACCCTGAAGCTCCAGCAGCCTGGAGCAGGGTGCCTGGGGCACCCAGGGGGCCCTGGGCTCTCACTATCAGCAGCTTCTCTCTTCCCTGCAGTTATGTTCCGCCTCTACGACACCGATGGAAACGGCCTCCTGGACAGCTCGGTGAGCCCTGCCTGGGGACAGGGAGCAGGGGCTGCTCAGGGGGCTGCAGACCTGCAGGGCACTGTTGGGGTGCCCACTGCCCTGGTGAAGTGCTCCAGAAAGGGGCAGGGGTATGGGAAGGGAGGAGGAAAGCAGCAGCTGGACTGCAGAGCTGGGGATCACATGCCAGCTCTGCTGCATTTCTAGCAGGAGCTAGGAAAAAAAAAAAAATCCACCCACCAAGAATTGTAGCTCTACATCAGGTCATGGTATTTCAGGGAAGAAAAAAATCACGCACAGCTCCTTCTCCTATGATGTGTTCTCTTTGTTCTTTGGGTATCACCCTTGAAACCTGTTGCAAATAAAATCTGGTTTATCAGAATAATTTTTCCCCAAAGAAAACCCATGACGGATTTCCTTGCAGGCTTTCAGGGTAGAAAGCCCTGAAAAAGCAAGCAGCACCCACTGAGGACTGGGGCACAGCTGTCCCTCCTGTGTAGGTGGGGACTGGGGTAGCTTTGGGCATGTGGGAATGTAGACCTTGGGGGCTTGGGGCTGGACACTCTGCCTGGAGCTGTCTCTAACCCTGGGCACTGCTGTCTGTCTGTGCTCAGGAGCTGGATCGGATCATCAACCAGATGGTGCACGTGGCCGAGTACCTGGAGTGGGACTCCAGCGAGCTGAAGCCCGTGAGTGCCGGGGCTGCAGGCAGCTGGGGCAGCTGCAGGGGCTCCCAGCCAGAGCCTGGGGGGCACCCCTGTGTCCCCACCTTCTGTGCCTCCTGCAGATCTTGAAGGACATGATGGAGGAGATCGATTACAACCACGACGGGACGGTGACGCTGGAGGAGTGGATCCGGGGTGGCATGACCACCATCCCCCTGCTGGTCCTGCTGGGCATGGAGACGGTGAGGACACCTGCCTACCTGTCCCTGAGGACACCTGCCTACCCCCAGCAACAGAACACACACTTGTTGCTTTCTTCTGCTTTTCCTCCTGCCCGGCTCACAGCTGCAGGAGAACTGGCAGCAAGTCTCTCTGGGTGCAGGAAGGGAGGTGAGGTACAGGAGCCTCACCAGAGCTGTCAGGGAGGATTCTCTTGGCAGCATGTGGCAGCTCATGGCAGCACACAGGCAGGCAGGACAGGACATGGCTTCCAAGGGTGTTGATCAGACATTTGGGGGTTTATCTGGGGGTCCCACACCGGGGGGGAGCGGCATGGCTCCCACAGGAGAGAGGGGGAAAAAGGGGAGAGAGGGGGGAAAAGGGAGAGAGGGGGGAAAAGGGAGAGAGGGTGGGAAAGGGAGAGAGAGAGAGGGAGGGAGCAAGGGGGAGAGGAGGCAAGAAAGAGAGCAAGACGCCCTCTGCCTCCTGTATCTCGACTTAAAAGCGCTTCTTCATCTCAGGGGCAGATCCAAGGCTCGGCCCAATGGGATACTGAGGGCAGGAGGGGTCGGGTAACAATGGGGTTACAATGAATAGCAACTTAGGGGGTGGTTTACAACAACTTGGTAATGAACTATACATGTTGGGGGAGAACAGAACAATCATTTAGGAAAAATGAATCACCACACGCACTCATACAGCACCACACTGGCCCCCACCCCTGCTGACACCCCCACCCTGCCCCCTTCACCCCCCAAATCTTTCCAAGCTCATTTTTGAGCTGCAGTCACTGCCAGCTGCTGTGCCCAAGCAGGCTGGGCTTGCTCCTTGCTGTCACAGTGCACTCCAGTTCGATGAACATTTAAGATGAGTACCTGAAATGGCATCTCCTCTTGTAGAGTGAGGTTTAAAGAGCAAAGGAGCCTTGGTTGGGATCCCCTTTATTTCTCTGTCTTGTTTTTTCATCCTTTTGGCTGTCATTTCTTTCAAGTGCATCCCTGGCCATCAAGTAATAATTCGGAGGGAAAGATGGCTTTGCTGGTGGTGCCCATGGTTCTGCTGGAGAGGTGGGGTGGGGTACAGGCTTTCTGGCAGAAAAAAATCAAGGAAGCAGGGAATTTCAACTGGCTCCTGCAAAGCACTCATGCCAGGCCCCAGGTGAGGAGGTTTGTGCTTTTGTCACCCCATGGTGGTGGTGGCAGCTTGGCCCCAAATGTGAAGTCACCTCCCTGTCAGGCACCAAGATCCTCTCCGTGGCTGGGCTGTGCCAAGGGTCTGTGGGAGCTGGAGCTGGACGTGCCCAGGGGGATGCAGTGGCAGGGATGCCCTGGGGAACACTGAGAGAGAAGGGGAATAGGGGGAGCCCATGGGCCTGCTGGGAGCAAACTCCCAGGAACACCGTGGGGTTTTTAGGGGCTGAAAAGCTGACAAAAATGATAGGCTGAGGGCACTTGGCAGTACTCTCACCCTCCACTCTCCTGCCCTGCAGAACGTGAAGGATGATGGGCAACATGCCTGGAGGCTGAAGCACTTCAAGAAACCTGCCTACTGCAACTTCTGCCGCACCATGCTGCTGGGGGTCCGCAAGCAGGGCCTCTGCTGCTCCTGTGAGTCCTGCAGCCTTGCCAGAACGTTGCACCCCCAGACTGGTGGCTCCTGCCACAGCCAGTGGTGCCCTGGAGAGGGAGGACTGGTCCCTGTTAGTGCTGAGCCCCGTGGGTGCTGCAGGCTGAGTGGGGAGGGGGCAGCTCCCATGCTGGGGCGTGATGCTGACCACTTTCTGGGTGGCACTTGGGTTGGTGGTGCTGGGAGTGTTGGGGTACCAGCTGGGCTCGAGGCTGTTACAGGGCTTTTCAAACCTAAATGATTCTGTGGCTCTATGATTTTTCTCCCTCGCCAGTCTGCAAGTACACGGTCCACGAGAGGTGTGTGTCCAAGGACATTGCTTCCTGCATCAGCACCTACGTTAAATCCAAGAGAAACACAAGTGTGAGTAGGCAGCTGGTGCATTTCTGAGCCAGTGGGTGTCCTGGCCCCTTGGTCTCCTGCTCTGCTTCCCCACGACTTCTTCCTCTGGGTTCTGCCCCTCACATCCTGGGCAGCAGCTCATGGGTGTTCCCAGCATCCAAAGCCTTGCAGGATGCACCCCATCCCCAGTCCCCAGGCACCCACATGACCCCCAGCCCCAAGATTTGCCATGGCTCTGCAGAGGGGCTGTGCAAGGGGCTGGATTGGATCAGCAGCATTTCTGCAGGACGACCTTCCAAACTCCTGATGGACACCCTTAGCAGGAGGGAGATGCCTGTGGGTCAGTGGGTGCTGTGCCACAGTGTCCCCGTGCCTTGCAGGTGATGCAGCACACCTGGATCGAGGGCAATTCACCTGCCAAGTGTGACAGATGTCACAAGAGCATCAAGTGCTACCAGGGCATCACTGGCCTGCACTGTGTCTGGTGCCAAATCACGGTGAGTAGGCAGGGCTGGGGCACATCCACAGTGCCTGCATGGCTCTGGGCTCCTGATCAGGAGAGAGCAGGTGTCCTCTGTTCCACATCTCTTCCTCCTGCCCCTCCAGCTCCACAACAAGTGTGCCTCCCATGTGAAGCCAGAGTGTGACGGGGGCCCACTGCGGGACCACATCCTCCTCCCGTCCTACATCTGCCCAGTCGTCCTGGTAAGTGCCCCCCTCGCCCTGGAAAGTGCCCCCTGCTCTCTGCCAGTGATAGGGACCCAGCAGGGCATTGCTGAGGCTGCTCTGCCTCCCCTGGCTGCTGGCACTGCCCCTTGGGCAGCGTGGGCATCCCTGCCTGGCTTCCCCAAAGGACAGGCAGTCCCACTGCCGGCGGTCGGAGAGCGACTCCCCCGGCAGCGCCAGCCCCGAGGACAGCCAGGGCTTCAGGTTCAACTCCACCACGGCCGACGGGCAAGTGCTGCAGGTGGGTTCCTGCCCCGGGCTGCAGGGGAGCTCTGCCACTGCTCTCAGCAGCAGGCAGGAACTCACAGCTGCCTTTTCTGCCCTCCAGATCAGCCCTCAGCCCGGGACACACCCGCTCCTGGTGTTCGTGAACCCCAAGAGCGGAGGAAGGCAAGGGGAGCGGTAGGTGGGGACTGCCTGGGAACAGCTTCCCCCCAGGCTGGGGGCTGCTGGTCCCTCGGGCATTGCTCCTGCTGTGGGAATCCCTTCCTGGCATTCCTCACGTCTCTCTCTCCCCAGGGTCCTCCGGAAGTTCCACTACCTGCTCAACCCACGCCAGGTGTACAACCTGGACCGCGGGGGCCCCACGCCAGGGTATGGAGCTGCTGCCAGTGACCCTCTGCCCCTCCTGCCGGGCCCTGCTCCCCCTCATCACCCCTTCTCTCTCCTGCCTTTCTCCAGGCTGAACTTCTTCCGGGACACTCCAGATTTCCGTGTGCTGGCCTGTGGAGGGGACGGCACGGTGGGTTGGATCCTGGACTGCATAGGTGAGCAGGGGACAGCTGTGTCCCTGCAGAGCAGCACCCACCCCCCCCTTGCTGATCTGCCACAGGCTCCCCATGTTCCCCCGGTGAAAGCGGGGTGGTGATCCTGCCAGCAGCAGCATTCCAGGCTGCTGGCTGAGGAGGGACATGGAGAGGAGCAGGGAATGAGCCTTTGACAAACTTCTCTTCTCCCTTGACCTGCAGATAAGGCAAACCTGGTGAAGCACCCGCCCGTGGCTGTCCTGCCCCTGGGGACGGGCAATGACCTCGCGCGGTGCCTGCGCTGGGGAGGAGGTGAGGACAGGCGAGCATCACCTGGGGGTGGCCATCCCCAGGGGAGGGAGGGGCTCCTGGGCTCCTGGCATGCACTTCAGAGCTGTGTCTGAGCCTGGTGCCCCTAACTCCTTCCAAAAAGATCAGCTGCTGCTTTCTGAACCCTCTGCAGCCGGGTCCTGCCCAAACTTTTCCATTTGGAGAGCCCTGCCATTAGCCAAAATCTCTGCCACTGCTGCAAGAACGTGCCCTAGCAGCAGCCCCCAAGTGCTTGGCGCCTGGCTGTGACATGGCTGTGCTCCCCTTCGTCCTCCTTCATCCTCCTTCCTTGCCAGGCTATGAAGGAGGCAACCTGATGAAGGTGCTGAAGGACATAGAGCACAGCACAGAGGTGATGCTGGACCGCTGGCACATCGACATCATTCCTACTGACAGGGAGGCCAACGGAGATCCTGTCCCATCCACCATCATCAACAACTACTTCTCCATTGGGGTGGTGAGTTCTTTGGGTTGGTTTCTCCCTTCCTGTTCCTCCTTGCTCACACTCCCAACCTCCCTCCACCTCCTGGCCTTTTTTTTTATTTCCTGGTTTTATTGTCGTTTGTAAAGGCAGCAGCAAAATACATAAGCAGGCATGGGAGCTCTGTCTTCCCAGCAGGAATGTTGCAATGTGTGTGTGTGAAAGGAGCTTAAACAGGATTCAGAGAAGTTTGGGGTCCCAAAGACAAGGACACCCCACCTGCCAAGACATCAGCAAAGCCCTGATTTAGTGTTTGAAACCATGTTTTCCTGACCTAGAGAGGTCAGGGAGCTTGGGCAGGATGGCAGCCCCGTGCCATGGGGGTTTCCCCCAGTGCTGGGAGTCAGCCCTGAGGGCAGGAGTGTTTTGGGGAAAGCCCTTCTCTTCCCAGGGGCTTGCCAGTCATGTGCCAGGGGTGCCACCACGGCACGGGTCACTCACCTGCAGCACTGCAGGATGCTTCTGGGCTCACATCAGCTCCTGCTCATGCAGGTGGCATTTGGTGACAGCTTCTGAGTCGGCCTTAAACACCCCCACTCTGCATTAGGAGAGGTTGTGATGAGTTTCAGGAGAGCTGCCATCCTGCCAGGGGATCTGTCAGGGTGCAGAGCCTTGGGGTGCCCCCAGAGCCCCACTGCTGCACTGGTTGCCTTTCCTCCCCTCTCATCATCCCCTCCATGCAGAGCCCCTGTGAAGGAGGCCAAGGGCACTAATTATGTCTCACCTAACAAGCTTTGGGAAGAGCCTGGCTGAGGGTCCCTCCATCACCTTGGACCATCACTGTCACCATCAGTGACACCGTGGCATTGTGCCACAGGGACCAGTGGCGAGCACAAAGGGCTGAGCACCCCTGTGGGGCACAAGGTGGGGATTCTGTTCCTCTGCTGTGCCACTGGTGTCTCTGTGCTCTCCACAGGACGCCTCCATCGCCCACCGCTTTCACATCATGAGAGAAAAGCACCCTGAGAAATTCAACAGCAGGTAAGGGCCTCCCCAGGGCCCCCTGAGAGCTGGGTGTGGGGGGCTCCCTGCCACTGCCAGGCACCACACCAAGAGGATTTGGTGTTTGGCCAACCTTAGGGGACAGGCAGGGCATGTACCAGGCCTGGTGGGGGTCCAGGGCCGGGCGTGGTGGGGGTTTGGGATGATTCTTCCAGTCCCGTGCGGTGTGCCAGGCTGCTCAAGCTTGGCCACACACCCAGTTACGTTCATTCATGCTTTATAATTAGGATGGAATTCCAGGACGGGCAGGAGCAGGCCAGGCAGGGAGGGCAGGGCAGGCAGCAGGTCACAGCTCGTTCCCACTGTGCTCAGGGTGCACGGAAATGGGGAGATGGCAGCAGGAGCTGTGGCTTGTGACCCCCATCCCCAGGTTTAGAAAAACCTGCTAGGAAAATTCCCCAAGTGGACCAAAGCACCTGGCTCTGCCCTCAAGTTCAGCTCCCCTCAGCCTCTGACAGCTTGCAGCTCCCCCTCAGAGCCTGGCTCAGCAGCTGGTGCAGGGAATGAGGCACGGTCGGGGGCTCCCGGGGTGCCAGGAGGCTGCTGAGGTGTGAGACATCCCCTCCACAGGGTGCCCTGTCTCTTGACAGCACATCCCATGCCTGAGGAGCACCCAGCACCCCCATGCTCCCCCTCTGATGGGTGTCAGAGCCAGCTCTGCTCGAGCCCCCTCAGACAGTCCCCAACCCCCAGACACACCCCAATCCCACCACAGCTCCCTAGGGCCAGGATGCCAGTGGTCCCTCTCCACAGTGGCTCGTGTCCTCATCCGTGGCTCATGTCCCCATCACAGCAGCTCCAGACAGTCTCTGGCAGCCCATCCTGCTGCTGACTGGGGCAGGACGCTGCCTCCAGGCAGGATACTGACGTGTCTCTGTGCCCCAGGATGAAGAACAAGCTGTGGTACTTCGAATTCGGGACGTCAGAGACCTTTGCAGCCACCTGCAAGAAGCTCCATGACTATGTTGAGGTTGAGGTGGGTTTCCTGGGATGGTCCCTGGCTCTAGCCATGGCACAAAGGCTTTCTGGAGCCGTTGCCCATGGATCCCCCAGCTGTTTGGTGCCACCATGCCCTTGGCCCCTCGCTGTGGCAGAAGGACGTGGTGGCTGGCAGGACCCCTTCTCCCACCACACAGCACTTGCTACCAAGCCAGCCAGCTGTGGGCACAAGAACAACCCTGTATTCCCCACTTCCAGCTGTACTTGAGAGCATGCCTGGAACATTCTCCTTGTGAATTCCACGCTGCTCCCAGCCCTCATTGGATGACATGGAAACAGCCTTTAATTAGAGCTGGGAGGAGGGCCCTGGTTGCTAAGAGCGCTGTCACTTCTCCGGGCTGGGGATTTGGGCTGCAAACTTCCGTCTCTCCCTGTCTCTGGATAATCCACCCTTTTATAACTTAGGCTGGACGGTGAGGGGAGAAAACAGCACTTGCTGCAAGAGGTGGTGGGAGTCAGGGCAGGCGGTGGGTGAGGGTGGTGGGCAGAGAGCAGAGCTGGCCCTGCAGACGTGTGCCCGTGGGCAGAGGGATTTTGCTGTCCGTTTCTATATGGGGAGTTTCTTCCCTTCCCAAAGCCTGGGGTGGGTAGCTGCACCACTGCAAACTTGTGGGAAGGGGCAGGACCAGCATCACAACCATCCCACCCCCTTCCCCATCCATGCAGCAGTGTCCCAGGGTGGATAAGAGTCCGTGTTGGTGGAGTTGAATGCTGCTGGAGATGGGCACGAGGTGCCCCCCGTTCCTCCTCGGGGTGCTCCCCACCCAGTGAGCGTCCCCAGCAGCCGAGCCCACTGCCAGGAAAGTGTTAACCCCGCAGCGTTTGAAGTTGAAAGCAGCCGCCTGTCCTCCCTCCAGCTCCCAGGCAACTGTCAGCCTCGCCGAGAAATAGCAGTTCTGTTTTGGAAATTGGCACTCGTTCCCCCTACAACTCCTGGAAACGAGTTTGCTTTTTCCCCCAGCTGCAAATTTCTCCTTCCAGCCTCGCTGCCAGCTCCGTCAGCTGCCCCTGCTGAAAGGGCCCATTGTGGGCGGCTGGCGGAGCGGGGAGGGCTCTGCGGGGAGAGCCGCTCCTGCCCGCGGCCCCGGGCAGGCGGGGGCGGCGGTGGGCAGAGCGGGCTCCTGCAGCATCCCAGCAGCCCGCACTCTTGGCAGCCGGCTCGCTGCCATCCCAGCGGGGCTGCCTCGGCACCCGCTGCCTCGCTGGCAGGTGGGAAAGGTGCCTGTGCCTGGGGGGATGCTCGGGGTGGGGCGTGCATCCCACAGGGAGTCGGAGCCCTCTCGCTTTGTACCCACTTCTCAGAGCATGGAGGCCATTTCTCTCCCTCCCAATCACAGCATCATTAAGATGTATTGAGAACGAAAGGATTAACATCCTTTCCAAGCCTCGGAGAGGCAGCTCTTCCCTCCCAAACCAGAAGATTCCTGCTTTTTTGCTTTCAGTGGGAGGCTAAAAATAAGAATCCTGCAGCACCAGGGGAGGCAGAAAGGATCTGACACACCGAGGTGCTCGCTCGTGTGAGCGCCCAGCTCTGCTCACACGGGTGTGGTGTCCTCAGCACGGGCAGAGGGGGTGGTAGAAATGAGCCCCAGACCTTTGTTAGAGGAAAACAACCAGAACTGCAGCAGCAGAAGGGGCTTGTTAGCCCATTTCATTCCTCTCAGCACAAGGCAGAGATGACTTTGCATCACCGAAATGCAAGGAAAAAGCTGTGCTGGGATTTGCTGAAGCACAGAGTGGCAGGTAAAGAGCAGATGCCTCAAGGAAAATAGGAATGCTTTATAGAAATTCAAGCTGGATGGAAAAGTGGCTGCTTTCACCAGAGGTATTTAGGAAGGGGATCCATGTCTGGGTAGCGTGAGAAGATCTGAAGTTAAGAAATACATTTTTCCGTGGCTGTTGCTTTCAATCCTGTGGGAAAGCAGCAGGCAATGGATATTTTAACTTTTACAGGCAATTTTCAGCTGAGGCAGTCCTGCTGCACGACAGCAAAGCCTGGGATGCCAGTTCTGTGTGCTGTGCTGTGGTTTGCTCTCCAAATCCTGACGTTTTTCCCTCTGACACCTTCCCCTAATTTCCTTCCAGCTTCATTTCTAGTTTCCAAATGGCACTTGAAGACAAACTGGTTCGAGCTACTTTTTGGGCAGCCAAAGTTTCCAGTCCTTTGGAGTCAGTTTGGATAAGGAGAGGGGGGAAAGCAGGTGCTGGAGATCCTTGGGTGGAAGTCACTTTAGGGTCAGGGTGGCTTTGCCTCCTGTTTTGGGTCACAGCACCGAGTCCAGCCAAGGTGGTCCCCTAGGAATTTGCTTTTTTTGAAACTGCCATTTGGGGCCTGTAGTCAAACTCCTGTGGAAATAGAGGGGAGAGCAGCACAGGGAGCGTGGAGGCATTGACATTAACTCCAGGAAAGCAAAGTGGGAGGGTATTTGCACCTCCAGCCCCAGCCACCCTGGAGCTGCCCGTGTCCCCGGTGACTCTGGTGTCACTCTGTGCTCAGGGGGCTCCACGTGGTGGGCACAGCTCCCCCAGCACAGCCCCCTGACAGCACCCCATGTGCCTGGCAGTGTGATGGGACCCTGCTGGACCTGAGCAACACGTCCCTGGAGGGCATTGCCGTGCTCAACATCCCCAGCATGTACGGGGGCTCCAACCTGTGGGGCGAGACCAAGAGGCAGCGCGGCTACAGCCGCCTGGGCAGGAAGGGACCCGAGAGACCGCCCGGCACCGTGGTCACCGACGCCAAGGAGCTCAAGTTCTGTGTGCAGGGTGAGTGTCCAGAGGGGGCAGCCAGGCTGGGGAGGGGCTGGGAGCACAAACCCTGTGAGGAACGGCTGAGGGAGCTGGGGTTGTTCAGCCTGGAGAAAAGGAGACTCAGGGGTGACCTTATCACTCTCTACAACTTCCTGAGGGGTGGCTGTGGTCAGCTGGGGTTGGTCTCTTTCTCCAGGTAACAACTGACAGAAGGAGAGGACAGAGTCTCAAGCTGTGTCAAGGGAAGTACAGGTTGGATGTCAGGAAAAAGTTTTTCACAGAAAGGGTGATAAAGTATTGGAATGGCTGCCTGGGGAGGTGGTGCAGTCACCATCCCTGGATGTGTTTAACAAAAGCCCGGGTGTGGCACTGGGTGCCATGGTCTGGTTGAGGTGTTAGAGCGTGGGTTGGACTTGATGATCTTGAAGGTCTCTTCCAACCTAGAAATTCTGTGAAATTCTGTGAGTGCTGGGCAGCAGGGGAGTGCAGGCTCAGCACGGGGGCACTGGGCACCCACCAGCTCTGGAGCAGCAGCACTGCAGGGGTTGTTATTGGCTCTGTGGTTTTGGGGTGCTGGGGTGAGCCCAGAGTACAGCAGAGGAAGAGCTGGAACCCAACTGCAGAGCTGGCACCAAAGGCTTTTGTGAGCAGCTTCCCAGGCTCTAGCACAGCGCTGCCAGCCTGGATTGGGGTTTGGGAGCAGCAGGACCCACGCTGAGCACAGCTGGCACCTCACACCCACTGCTGAGGCCACCAGAGCCACCCCCGTGGGCAGGGGCAGCCCAGAGTGCTGGCAGCGTTCCCCAGGGGGGAGCACTGGGAGAGAAAGCAGCCAGCAGAATACTCAAGGTGCCTGGATTTTCCACCCACCACCTCCCACAGCCTGGGGCTGGGGTGGGAATCAGCCCCCCTGTGATGTGGCTGCCAGAACTGCAGTGTCACATCCCAGGCTGTCCCTGCCTGTCCCTTGCTGCATGAGCCAGTGGTAACAGGCAGCAGGGAGCAGGACAGAGCACAGGTCAGTCCCAAAGGGACTGCAGGGGACAGCAGGGTTGGTACCCTGGGGACATCCCCCCTCCTGGGTGGGTAAGAGGGCATGGGAGGCTCAGAGGGTTTCTCAGGGGTAACAGGAGGTGTATGGGAAAGAGGGCCCTGGAGCAGAGAGCTGTGCCACTGTCAGGTGTCCTTGCTGGTGGCCCAGAAGAGCAGGATGAGCTGTGAAAAGAGGTGATACCTTGGGATTTGGCCAGATATTCTGTGTGCTGGCTTCTGGGGGGCTGCAGCACCCCAGGGCACCCAGGCAAGGGAGGTCATCATTTCATACCCTGCAAACAAACAGTCCAAGGGCTGGTGGGGATCTGGGATGGCACCCTGCAGCCAGGCAGCTGCTGCTTCAGACCAGGAGTACTTTTGCTCCAAAGATTTTGGAGAGCTCTGGAAACACCCAGTTTGGTGTTTGGACACAGAGGACATCAGGATAAATCCCCTCAGTGCCACCAGGCCCGCTGTGCTTCAGGACAGCCAGCAGCCCTGGGGTACTGGCCCTGAGGTTTTGGATGAGGGCAGAAGGTGGGGGATACCTGGGGATGGGGGGACCAGCTGGGATCCCTCTCTCTTGCAGACCTCAGCGACCATCTCCTGGAGGTGGTGGGGCTGGAAGGCGCGATGGAAATGGGGCAGATCTACACGGGGCTGAAGAGCGCAGGGAAGAGACTGGCGCAGTGTTCCTCCGTCATCATCAGGTACTTGTCCCCTTCAGTGCCCGGCCGGCAGTGAAACCTGACACCCGGGACACCCGGGACACCCGGGACACCCGGGACACCCGTGTCACCGCCCTCTCTCTCTGTGCCTTGCAGGACGTCCAAGCTGCTGCCCATGCAGGTGGATGGCGAGCCCTGGATGCAGCCCTCCTGCACCGTGAGTGCCCGGGGAGGGGCAGGGAGCCGGGCTGGGGCCTGGCAGGATGTCGGGATGGGGCAGCAGGGGCTGGCAGGATGTCGGGATGGGGCAGGAGAGGCTGACAGGATGTCGGGATGGGGCAGCAGGAGCTGGCAGGATGTCGGGATGGGGCAGGAGGGGCTGGCAGGATGTCGGGATGGGGCACAGGGGATGGCAGGATGTCGGGATGGGGCAGGAGGGACTGGCAGGATGTCGGGATGGGGCAGGAGGAGCTGGCAGGATGTCGGGATGGGGCGGCAGGAGCTGGCAGGATGTCGGGATGGGGCACAGGGGCTGGCAGGATGTCGGGATGGGGCAGGATGTCGGGATGGGGCAGCAGGAGCTGGCAGGATGTCGGGATGGGGCACAGGGGCTGGCAGGATGTCGGGATGGGGCAGGAGGGGCTGGCAGCACAGCAGGGTGGGACAGCGTGGTGGCAAAGCCGCCGGGTTTGGAGGGAGGCTGTTGCTCTGGCTGTGGGGTGGCTGCAGAGCCCCAGCAGCTGTGCCTGTGTGCCCATGACGGCCCTGGACCCCTGACAGGCCCATTTCTCGATGGATGGGCACGGCTGCACTCCTCCCCTACCATTTCTCCTCTTGCACAGGGGGGAAATCCTCTTCCCATCCCAGCACCAGCTGGACATGATTCCAGAGCTCTTCACCCCACTGCTGAGCTGCTCCCAGTTTCATGGGGTCACTCCTGAGGGTCTGGGGCTGGAGACTGCCTGGGAGGGCTCAGGACCCTCTTATGAGCTGGGTTTTTCTATTTTTTTAGGTGAAAATTACACACAAAAGCCAGGTGCCCATGCTGCTGGGGCCCCCTCAGAAGAGCAGCTTCTTTTTCCTGAAGAGGAGAAACCGAACTCGGGATTAAATCACCACCCAAGGACCCAGAGCCTGGAGGCACTCAGCATCCCAGCCACCTGCCTCAGGCAGGGCTCCCCACAGCCCCAGCCTGCAGTGGGGACAGAAACTCCCCCTCCAAGCCCAGTGGGGGTTATTTATCCTGGGAAGGTCTTGTAGGCTCCTTCCTGATCACCAGAAGCCTCCTCTCAAGCTGGGCTGAAGAAGGGGGTGAAGGCAGGCTGGCATGCAGAGAGCACATCTGCTGGAGCAGCACTAGGACTGGGAATTTTTTTTTCCCCTTTATTTAAATACCCTCCAGCCAAGCTGCCAGTGAATGTGCTTCTGAGGCAGCACTAAGCTCCACTTATTTATTTATCTATCATCCTCCTGAAGACTACTTGATGTCTCACTGCACTGGCTTTCTGTCCCCCAGTCCTTGCAATGGGAGGAATTATTTATTTCCTCGGCCTAGAGGAGCCATCTCGGCCACTCACCCCTGTGCTGTGGGGTTTAGGAGAGGTGCAAAGAGCCCAGTGAGCCACGAGGTGTGGGGCAAGCTGGGGACAGACAGTGCACAGGGACAAGCGTGGGGTGGATGGGAGGAGACTGTGTTTGTACAGGGAAATGGCAAAAAAGGGGATTTGAGGGGGAGTGGCCCCAGCTCTGGGTTTTGTGCTCATATTTATCTATTTATTTAGCAAACTTTGGACAAAAAAGGGGCTCTGGGGGTCACTTTTTTAGGAGCCCAGGTTGGACACGGACACCACCTCCCTTCTCTGCTGGCTGTCCTCCATGGCACCTCCTTCCTCTGGACATGGACTTTTCCTCTCTCCTGAAACCTGCCAGCCTGCACTGGGGGCTGGAGATCCTGGGGACAGACATCCAGAAGCTTTTCTCACTTGAAAGTGTCCCCAGCACCTTTTGGACATCTCTCCATGTGCTCTGCCAGGCTGGTGCTCTCCCTGTGTGATAGGTGCTGCCCCTGATGCTGCTGGGCTGCAGGGAGGGGGGCAGAGTGCTTGCACCTGGGTTTCTGTAGGGCCAGGTCTCCCCACAGCCCTCTCCAAACCCGAGGAGCCCCACAGGTGCTGCTGCCCGTGTGACTGCTGGGGTGCACAGGCAGGTTTTGGTGGCATCACCCGTGGATGGACAGACTGGGGGATGCAGCTTCTCTCCAGGGTGCACAGGGACCAGAGAACAGACGAATGCACGGAGCTTGTGGTGGTCTGGGTGTACTCCCAGAGCCAGGAGCTGGCAGGACTGGCCCACGGGAAGGGCTGCTGGTTGCTTCTGCAGTCACCCAGTGCCTACAGCAGTGGGCCTGCATGCAGGGTACAACCACATCCTGGATCAGCCCTGCTCCCAGGCAGCTCCCTTGGGGCTGCTGGAGGCTCCTGTGCTGCTGGGAGCCAGCTGGGAGTGCTGTGTGCCCCGTGGGTGTCACTGCAGGCAGGAAAACTCTTGCTTGTCCCCACTGTGTCCCTGCCCCAGGGCTGGCACAAGTCACCCTGTCCTCCCCTGTCCTCCCCGTGCCCACTCAGACCCTCCTGGTGCTGCAGGTCCCCAGGCAATAGCATTCCCCTGGCAGAGGGTGCTGCCATCACTCTTTCAGAGTGAACAGTGAGCTGGAACAGTTTGTGACCTGTACACAGGCACGTGTCACTGCAGTGCAGAAATCCTCCACCCTCCTCCTCCTCCTCCTTGTCCCCAAGGCAGCTGTTTCTGAGTAGCCAGGTGAGAGCAGATGGAGCAAGGCCAAACAAACCCCTGGAGGCAGCTGCCTCCATTTCCCCAGTGCATTGCCAAGGGCAGCAGTGCCCCACAGCCCCAGGCTCGGGGAGGCTGAGGAAAGCACCTCTGCCACCTCCAGAGCTCTGCCACCTCCAGAGCTCTGCCACCTCCAGAGCTCTGCCAGCAGGAGTGGGCAGGTTTGTTCTGGGAGATGGCAGCACACAAGGTCAGCAGGTTTGGCTCCATTTCCCTGCCCACCCAGCCTCAACCCAGGGCTTTATCTCAGAGCCTGCATGGGATCAGCAGTGCTTTTCCTGCTCCATGGGATCAGCAGTGCTTTTCCTGCTCCATGGGATCAGCAGTGCTGTTCCTGCTCCATGGGATCAGCAGTGCTGTTCCTGCTCCATGGGATCAGCAGTGCTGTTCCTGCTCCATGGGATCAGCAGTGCTGTTCCTGCTCCATGGGATCAGCAGTGGTGTTCCTGCTCCATGGGATCAGCAGTGCTGTTCCTGCTCCATGGGATCAGCTGTGGTGTTCCTGCTCCATGGGATCAGCAGTGCTGTTCCTGCTCCATGGGATCAGCAGTGGTGTTCCTGCTCCATGGGATCAGCAGTGCTTTTCCTGCTCCATGGGATCAGCAGTGCTGTTCCTGCTCCTTGCCCCCGTCACAGGCTGCTGGGCTCCGGGCAAAGAGCAGCTCTGGGGTCTCTGCTGTGGTTTGCTGTGGCTGCTGGCAGAGCTGGGGAAGCAGGAGGGCATTGTGCCTGTGCCTGCCCCCTGGGCTCTGGCAGCGCCAGGGCTGAGCAGCTGAAGTCCAGGGGTGAACACTCAGCCTCGTCCTGCAGGGCACAGGAGCCCAGGGCCACCACTCTGGGCCAGTGGGACGGGGATACACCAGCACCACTCTGCCAGGCTCCAGCCCAGACATCCCCCCTGATGGCCAGAGAGATGATCCCTGCCACCTGTGCCAGGGCACCCAGCTCCAGCCTGCTCCCACACTGCCAAAGGCTCCAGGGGCCTGCCAGCTCCCAGCCTCCTTAGTCTGATGGTGCAAAGGTCCCGAGCCCAGGAGGGACCACAGAGCCTGGGAGTTGAGCCCAGCTGTCCCTGCTCCAGGGAGGAATAAGCCATGCAGCTGAGGGGCACTCGAGGCCTTGATCCCCCCCCCGTTCCCAGTGTCTCCCAGTTCAGCCCAGTTCCCAAGCGCGTGGGATGGAACCAAACCCTCAAACCAGCCCTTAGGCACTGGTGCCAGTGCTGCACTGGGGGGCCCTGAGGGCTGGGGAGCCCCATTGCCACAGGAGTCTGAGCCCACCCCTCCTCCCTGTGTGTGTGTGTGTGTCCGTGTTTGTCTGCATGGAATGGTGTCCCTAGCCTAGTGCCTGTTGCCCTGTACACCTGGACTGCTGTGGGCTTGCCTCCAATAAAGATGGTCATGAACTCCTCACCTGCTCCTGGGGTGCATGGGGGGTGATTCTTGGCCAGGTGTGGCATCCCCACCTCTGGGGACTAACAGGGGTGGTGCCCACCCCACCGGGGCTGAAGGGGTGCTGGCAGCAGGCTGATGGAGTGCTGCTCACTGGGAGCTGCATCCGGCTAAATTTGGAGCCTGCAAATTTTTTTTTTTTTTTTTTTTTCTTCATCAGTGGGGTCTAAATTTAGCAGGCACTGGTCACCAGCCCCCCCCGTCCCAGCCCTGGCTCTCCAGGGGTTTCGGCCCTTCCTGTGACCTCCCACCCACCTGTCCCGTGGCTGCACTCAGCCTCGTCACCTCTCCGTGTCCCAGGGGTGCTGAGCAGCCCCCAGGCGGTGCAGATCTGACCTGGGCTGCCCCCCAGCTCTGCAGTGACCCCACTGATCCCCACTGTGCCCCCCAGCTCTGCAGTGACCCCACTGATCCTCCCTGTGCCCCCCGGCCCGGGGTTTGCCACCCCCCCGCCCGTGTGTCACCTGCTAATTTTACCTGCCGTGATTTAATCCGGGTCGCCTCTGTGCGGAGGGGAAGTGAGAGCCCCAGAGGGGCTGGGAGCAGCAAGGACAGCCCGTGCCCTCTGTGCTTCCTGCCCGCAGCACGGGGGGTGTCCCAGCAGCCCCCCCATCATCCACCCGGGACACGAGGGCAAGAGGAGCCCCCTCCCGTGACTGCCGCCACCCCTGGGGGTGCGGGTGGCCCTGCAGGGCTGCGGGAGCTCGTCGGTAACCCAGCATCGACACAGCAGCTCCTACCAGCAGCCCAAAGACACGCTGGGCAGCTCGCCCAGGACGTCCACAAGCCCTGAGGATTTCAAGCTGGCCAGGACATCTCTGTGCCTCCCTAATCCCCGGGCAACTTCCCAGGATCCAAGCAGAAGGTTCCTCTCCTTCCCAAGCTGAGATGTGCAGTTTGTAACCAAACACCCCGGTTTTGCCTTCTCCAGCAATAACTTCCGTGTCTCCCTCCACAACGGTGTTAGGCTCCACGCAGCCCCTTTGTCCCGTGCAAACTGCGGTGTCCTCCCCGGGCAGCCACTGCCAGCTCCCCGTGGCAGCTCTCACCGCCTTCTTACAGGTGGGGAAACTGAGGCACTGAGCAGGGACATGCTGCAGGAGGGCGGCCTGGCAGGCACCCAGCAGCACCATTCTGTCCTAAATTCATTCCCAAGCCTCTGGGACGTTTGTGGTGTGCGTGTCCATGAATCTGCTTGGAGGGATCCGTGGCCCCAAAGCCCTTGCGGGTGGGAGCTGTTTTTCCTATGCCTCCTTTTAAAGGCAACCCTGGCTCCATGGTGCCTGCAGGGAAAGGCTGCCGAAATCGGTACTCAGGCATGGGTTAGCTCGCAGGGGGTCGCGTGTGACGCTGCCTCGCTCGTGCGAAACCACCTCCCAAGCAAGCAGAGGGGACCCCACGGCCTGTGAGGCCCGAGGTCCGTACCACCCGCATGGCTTGCTGTGTGGCAGCTTCTCGGGCACGTCGGGCCCGGACCCGAGGGTTCTACCCCCCCTACTCTCGGAGCCCCGAGGCCGCCCGTTGAGCCCCCATCCCCGCTCCCGCACGGGGCCGCGGCCCCTTTAAGCCCTGCGCGGCCGCGGCCCCACCCGCCAGGCTTCTCCCCCGTCTGTTTTTTTATGAATGAAAAACGCTCGGGGCGGGGCCAGGCAAATCCCCGCGCGCCCATTGGCCGCCTCCGCCCCCGCCCGCTCAGCCGCTCTCAATGGCGCTCGGCGGAGCGGCGCGCGGGCGGGCGCGGGGCGGCGCCGCGGCCAATCGGGCGGCGCGGGCGGCGGAGCGGCGGCTCCCCATTGGCCGGCGCCGAGGGTAAACAAGCGGCGCGGGGCGGGGCGCGGCGGAGGCCGCTGGTTCGGGGGGCTGCGGGCCGGCGCAGAGCGGCAGCGCGGTGCCCGGGCTCGGAGTAGGCGCCGCGCCATCCCCCGGCCCCGCTCCCGGCTCGCCCCGCCGCCGCTGAGGCTGCGGCGCCCCGGCCGGGTACGTGGGGGGCCCGGCGGCGGGGCGCGGCGCGGCCGGGGCCCGGGCCTGAGGGCGGGGGCGGTGTTTATGAATGGCGCGGGCCGCGCGGTGTGAATGGCGGGGGGGGGCGCGCGCGAGCGGGCGCTGGAGCGCGCGCTCGGGGGAGAAGCGGGCGGGGGGGGGGGGGGGGCGGAGTTTATGAATGGGGCGCGCGGGGCGGCGTGGGAACGAGCCCGGCTGCGGCGCGGCCCCGCAGCGGCGAGCGCGGTGAGGGGCGGGGGGAGGGAAGGGAAGGGAAGGGAAGGGAAGGGAAGGGAAGGGAAGGGAAGGGAAGGGAAGGGAAGACGAGGCGAAGCGGAGCGCGGCCCGCCCCGCTGCCTCCTCCCGCTGCCTCCTCCCGCTCCCACGGCGCGTGATGTCACGGCCGTTTCTATAGAAATTAGGTGACATCACGAGCCGGGGGGCTGCGACCCGCCACGGCAGGAGCGGGCCGGCTCCCCGGGGAGGCGTGGCGGCCCCGCACCCGCTCCGAGCCAGCCCCCGGGGGTGGCAGAGGCCAGGGCCTGACCCCTCCCCTTCGCCGTCCCCTCCGCCCCCCCAGGCGCGCACCTGCCGGAGCCCGGGCGGGACCCCCCTTCCCGGGCCGGCGTCGATGCTGAGCGGGCCGGGGGCACTGCCCGCTTCGCCCGCACCATGGACGGCTTCTACGACCAGCAGGTTCCCTTCATGGGCCCCGGGGTAAGTGCGCCCACCCTGATCCCTGCCGACACCTTCCTCCCCGGCCCTGGGGGCGCCCCTTACCCGTCCTTGGGGCACCCGCCCCTCATCCTCGGGAGTGCCCCCCTTGTCCTTGGCGGCACCCCCGGCCTCGGGGGCTGCCACCCCCGTGGGCAGCTGTCACCCTGTTCCTTGCAGAAGTCCTGCACAGAGGAGGGCCGAGGCCGGCCGGGGTCCGATAGGAAAAGGAAATTTTTGGAGACTGACCTGGCCCATGACTCGGAAGGTAGGCAGGGCTGGCCGTGGCCTCTCTACAGCCCCCTGAGACCACTCGCCTCGCCTTCGTTGTTTTAGAAATAATCCTGCAAATAATGGCAGGTTTATTTATTCTTCTGTGGAGCGCATAAGTCTTTCACTCTGTTCCAGAGCTCTTCCAGGATCTCAGCCAGCTCCAAGAGGCCTGGCTAGCTGAAGGCAAGTCTTCACCTCCTCCTTTTGCCGTGTAAAATCTCTCAGCCTGCATCTTTTCGAGAGCTGAAAACGCCATAAACCCGCTTTTTTCTGTTTGTTTTTTTTAGCTCAGGTCCCCGATGACGAACAATTTGTCCCAGATTTCCAGTCTGACAACTGTAAGTGATTGTTCGGGTTTCTGCTCTCTGGGGGTCGATGTTTGGGTGCCTGTGCAAACATTTGCACTGGGTTTGGAGTTGCTTCCTTGGGAAAGCAGTTGTTCCTGGGGCCGAAACATGGAATCATGGGCTTTGGGGAGAAAGCACGTGTGGTTTGGGTTCATCGAGATGAAATGTGCAGTGTCCTGTCTTTTGTTAGTGGGGGAAATTACGGCCAAATGCATGGAAATATCTCTGAACTGCTCTCTGGGCTCCTCTGAGACGTGATGCTTGCCCGTAGTGAGGTGGATTCGCTTCTAAACGCTCCTTTTCCTTTTCAAGTGGAAGAGATAACCCGTGCTGGGGCTGCTCGGTTAGCCACAATCTCTGCAGTTTCTAGAGCTCTTTAGAGTCCTGGCCCGGCGCTGTTGGCAAGAGCGAGCCCGAGCGGTGAAACTTGAGCCGCTTTAAGCAGCATTAATCACTGGCAAGCCAGCGTCTTTAAAAGGAGGCCAGTGAAAATGCAGTCCCTGGCGAATTGCATAAGAGCCAGGCTTGGTTCTGAGCCGGGCTGTGTTTGCCAGAGCGGGTTAGTGGCGAGGGCAGGGGCCGGGGAACGGCGTGCGGGGCTCCGGGGCGTCCAGGGGTCGGTGGGAGGAGGCCGGGGGCGGACTCAGGATGTTTGTGAGTTGTTACCTGGCAAGCGCAAGTCGCAGCTTGGTGTCGGTGCCTGGGCTTTTAGCTGCTGAGCCAGACAGCTACGGAACTCGAGGGGGAACGGAGTTTAGCCTGCAGTCGAACAGATTTTTCATTCCGGCTTTGTCACAGCATGCAGCGGGGCATCTCCTCCGACAGCAAATGCCTGTTAATTATTGCTCCTCGCCTGCTCCGGAGTGGGAACCTTGCCATGAAGCCGGTCCAGACAGCCCAAGTTTCAGATGTGTTTTTTTTCCCCTGTCTCCCCTGAGATAAAAGGCGAGCCCGGAGTCAGAAACACAAGGGTCTGTTGACATCCCCAGCACAGCCCAGCAGCTCTTGCTCGGAGCAGTAGAAACTGCAGTGTGCGTGGGAGGGTGGCTCTTGGAGCTGAAGCTGTTTCCAGTGCCTTTTGGCAGTCTCCCTTTCCTTGTAACCTGAAGAGCTCAGAGAGGAGAGACAAACTTTTCTGGGTGATGCAGGAAAAAAAGAGGAGAGGAAGGAAAAGGCGTTTGTTTGGTCAGGACTCTTAAAAATGTCCTGCTCTGCTCAGCCTGTGGACCTGGTTTTGAAACAATTTTGTCACGTGAAGGATCTCCCAGCATGATTCCCTGCAGCTATAACCTTCCTTACCTTTCCTGGGGAGAGAAGGCAAAGGTTTCTTTTGGCGCTTCAGTGCTGGCTGTGGGGGGACTCAGGCTGAGGCAGAGGGGAATGGGAAGCCCAGCTCTTGCATCCTTGCACTAGAGAGAGTTTACAGAGGAGAGAAACTCCAGTTTTGAACCGTGTGCACTGTAGAAAGGGAGAGAAGGACAGCCCTGGTGCAGCTGTGGTCTGCACACAGCTTTCACTAGTAGGGACATGCTGCCTTCCTGTGCTGGCAGTCACTTTGGAGTTCAGCATCCATTGGCTCCTGGGGAAGGTAAATTCCCTCCTTGGTCCCTACGGATGTTTGTGGGCCTGTGCTGGACTCTGTTTCTGCAGTTGTGTGGCTGCACCCCGTTTTCCCTGAGGAAACTGCTGCTGTCTTGTCCTGAGCAAAGCTCAATCTTGTGCCCCATCTTGCATTCCCAGGGCCAAGCTTCCTTGGCACAGCAGCAAAAAGGGACAAAGCAGGCTCAGTTTGGACCCCACTGCAATGGGGAACATTGTCACATGTGCCACATGGAGTCTTGGGGATGCTCAGATCTGCAGCATCCTTCTTGCCTTGCTAAAACCCCCTCATAGCTGCCTGCATCTCTGCCACTGCCCACTTCCTGTTCCCAATTCCATAGCCAAGATCCCTGGCAGACAGGGTCTTGAAGCCGGGGCTTGGTAGCAGAATAATCTGGAGGGCAGTGGGTCGCTGTGCTGGGGAAAAGAATCCCCCAGAAAATTGTAAGGAAAGCAAGGCTACCCCAGATGAGGGATGCATTGTTCTTAGTGCCCTGGAACGAGTGGCACAAGGCCAGATTCAGTGCTTACAAGTTGCCCAGGGAAGTGGTGGATCTTCCATGAGGGCAAGGAGGCTGTGGTGACTGCACAGAGCTCACCGTGCTGCTGCACCCCTGGCTGGGCATGGCTGTGAGTTCATCAGCAATGTGAACACGGGTGTGCATACAGTGTTGTGCCTCCACTGATTGTTTAAGCACCTGGGAAGTGATGGGATCATGCTGAGGAGATCAAGCACCACAAGAAGTGATTTTATTTCCCGTGGTACCTGTGGCCTCCCTGCGCAGGCAGCACGTGGCAACAGCCACGGGGCAGGGCACGGAGTTTTCTTACACACCAAAATGAAAGAGGGAGGTTTGTTTGTGAGGAAGAGCTGTTTAAACAAAGGAAAGCAGGATCCTGGCTTCTATTTCTGACTCCTCTCCTGGCGTGACCTTGGGTGCGTCCTGCAGCGCCAGGGGATGGAGGGGCAGGCGCAGAGCTCAGCCCCCAGGTGACAGCTTGAGTGGGTGCCAGTGCCCCTGGGCTGGAAGTGGTGGTTTGGTTGCCTTCCCCTTGGCTCATTCAGGGCTCTCCAAGCTCAGTCTGGAGACCCAGACCCAGATGGAGGCCAAGTCATGCTGATGGGTGGGAATAACCTGCCCTGTCCTCCACCAAGGGCTTCACTGGGAGTTCAAGGCCTGGAGTGGCTTTGTGGTGTCACCCTTTTCCGTGGGAGATGTCTGATGGTTGGCAGACTGCCTGTATGGCACTGGGGGGGTTTTCCTGAGCCTCCCCTGCCTCCCCTCCTGGCTGGGCACAGCAGTGGCACCTGTGGCTGGTCCCTTGCCCGGCCTCCCCAGGGTGCTTCCATCCCCAGGGGGGCTGCCAGGCACCCAGGGGTGTCCTCCCTGCTCAGCCTCAGTGTGGATCTGCCAACACATCTTCTCCAGCCCCGTCTGCCGCCGAGCTGCTCCCTCGGAGTGGTTTTATGTATTTTTTTAGCTTTTAATTGCAGTGCCGAGGGCAGGACCGGAAAGGGTAGAGGTGCCTGTGCACCCAGCGTTCCTTTGAGGTGCTGGGGCAGGGCAGCTCCTCCCACCTGGCTGCTGGCTGCTGGGACCCAAACCCAGCACTTTCCCCCCCAAAAAGCTGCACCACTGGGCTGGCTGCCCCCAGCCCCCTCCAGGCTGGCTGGCCATGAGCTTGGCACGGGAGCAGGCCGTGCTGAGCAGCGCTGGCCGGCCCCGCAGTGTTTGTGTAAGGAATCCAAACGTTGCACAGAGCCCGGGCTTGGACAGCTGGTCTCTGTTAGGATCTTAAGGCTCATTTCCCTTTTTTTTTGAATGGCAGTGCTAAGCTCTGGGGAAATTTTTCCTTTCTTTTTTTTTTTTTTTTTTTCCCCTCCCTCAGCCACATGAATGGAGCACTACGAAGTGTTTGTGAATGGAGCGTGGTGCCTGCTCAGGGACTGGAGGCTTTTTTTTTTTTTTTTTTTTTTTTTTTTTTTTCAATGAATAACCAGACCCCATTGTACGGCTGGCGGAAAAACAACTCGCTCCAACAACACGGAGCCTGTTCGGGAGAGCCATGCCCGCGATAGGCAGCTGGAGCCCTTCCAAAGCCAGTTCCCCTTTGCTTTCCCATGGCTCGTGGGGTGCCTGTGCTTTGCCACGGCCACGCTGCCCCCCTTTTAAGGCTGGAAATGCTGAGAGTGGCAAAACCTCGCTGGGGAGGGGGGAAGGAGGAGTGGGATAAATCCGGCTTGGGAGCGGGTGGAAGGCGTGTGGGGGGCTGTGCTGGCTCAGCGCTGGGCTTTGTGTTTCAAATCCTTCTCGGGGAGGTGGGGGGGGGGTTTATGCCCTTGGTACCAGCTGTACTGAGGCCTTTCGAGGGGGGGGATGGGTAGGAAGGGGAGTCAGCAGCTCTTTAAAGGTTTTGACAAATTAGGGGAGCAGCTAATTACCTGGCAAGCTGTGAACAGTTGTCCTGGAGCTATTTGCTCCTCTCCAGTGTAGCTGGGCTGTGTTTAGGCTTCGCATGAAGCTAATACTCCACTTCCGATTAGTCTTGGCTCTCCTCTGAGGCACTATTTAGGTACCGATCTCTGAGGCGCTTTCCCTTTCCTAGGGCGCCTGCTTTTAGAAATTAATTAGCTTAAGCATATATTACTCAGTTTATAATTATATATAGCAAGTGAGCTCGGGAGTGGGTGGAGAGGATTTGGGTTTAATGGGATGTTTGTCACTAGAGCTGGTACAATTGTGGGACCCTAGGACCAGGTCCCATTGGACCCACCTCAGCTGCGGGAAGGTGGATCCCGCTTAGAACTCGGGCAGTGGGTACGCCCCTGGGAGGGCGAGTGGCTGCTGTTGAGGAGGTCTTGGAGCTGCAGTCTGTCCAGCCCCCTCGCCCCTTGCTCTGTGTCTCAGGGAGGCAGCCACTGCCCGTGGTGCCTGGGCTCTGCTCCACTCGCTGAGGGGCTGCTGGGCAGCACGTGTCTCACCCAAGGCTGTTGTGCCCCTCTCACAGCCCTTGCTCTGCCCCTCTTGGATCCCAGTCGGGAGCGATTCCCCTTCTGAGAGCGATGCTCCGGGCTGCTGTGACTGTCCCAGCTCTGCCCTCCCCCGCCGCCCTGGCTCACTTCCCCGCCGCTGTTGGGGTCCGGCAGGGCACCGCATCCCTTCAGTTCAGTTGCCGAGTGCTCCCAGGGCACAGCTCAGCACCTTATTCCCAAGCAAAGAGCCGATGCTCGCAGGGGTGATGTTCCCATCGCCCTCTCCCCTGTGGGTGAGCCTGTCCCCTCCTGGCTGTCCTTGCAGTGGTCCTGCACGCCCCACCTCCGGCAAAGATCAAGCGGGAGCTGCCCAGCCCGTCCTCGGAGCTGTCATCCTGCAGCCACGAGCAGGCTCTCTGTGCCGGCTATGGGGACAAGTGCCTCTACAACTGCTGGTAGGTACCGCGGGGACTCACTCGGGGGATGCTCTGCGCCACGCCGCGCCGCGCCGTCCCCGCGGGTGTCACCTCCCTGGCCCCTGTCCCTCGGCAGTGCCTACGACAGGAAACCCCCCGCCGGGTTCAAGCCATTAACGCCGCCCGCCACGCCGGTGTCCCCCGCGCACCCCGGGGCGGCCCTGCCACCACCGCCGCCGGCCCCGGCCGTGCCCGCAGCCGCCCATGGGGCCGCCCCGGGCCCGCACGCCCTGCAGGAGCAGCGGCAGCAGCAGCAGCAGCAGCAGCAGCAGCAGCAGCAGGCGCCCTTCGCCGTGCCGCGGCCGCCCATGCACATGCCAAAGATGATGTCCGAGAACCAATACCCCGCAGAGCACAGGTAAGGCGGCTCCCCCTGCCCCCAGCGAGCACGGGAGTCCTCCGGGGCTTTGTGGGCGCCCTTGGGGGGTGGGTCGGTGGTCCCAAAGGGTGGGGGAGAAGGGGAAACGCTTCTGCCTTTGTGCCCACGCTGCGGTTGCGGTTGGTGAGCCAAATGTTGTTGCCTGTGGTCCCGTGTGGCAAAACTTGCCACTTCCTGCTGGGATCTTGTGGCTCCTTCTCCTGCTAACAGGGAACCACTCTGTGCTCCAGTCCCTGAGCAGTGGGCCGAGCCTTTGCCTCCCTCTTGGGAAAGGCAAGGGAGGCAGAGGCCGACTCCTGCATCCAACAGGTTGCCCCTGTTCCAACAGGTGGTGGTCCCGAGTCAGGGCTCTGCTCTCCTCAATCCCACCCGCTGTAGCTCTGCCTCCCAAGCCAAGCCCTGCTGGTCTGTGGAGCTGTGACCATCTCTGTCCTGCCCATCTGCACCCTGGGCTGGGGGTGGTCCAGAGCTCCCCCCATGCACTGCATGGCATCACCATGGTTTGGTGGGCTGTGGTGGGAGACGCCTGTTCCCTCCTTCCTCTCCAAGCTGTGGCTTCATTCCCCATCACTCCTGCATCCCTGGAGGCTCTGCCAGTCCCTTCCCTCACCCTGAGTTTGTTTGCCCCTATGGGTGCTCTCCGCTTGTGGCCTCTGGATGTCCTTTGCTGTGACAGCCACCATGTCACCCTGTGTGGGCATGGGACAAGATGTGGCAGCCTGGCAAAGGCCATGCAGTGGGGCCAGGGAAGCCCCTGGAATGTGCCCACAGCAGGCAAGCATCCCTCCCCAGCCAAGCAGGGCTCCGTGTGACCTTCAGGCTGTGCAGGGGGCTGGCTGCGACCCCTTGGGAAGCACTGTGCCAGCACGGGGCTTGGGTTTCATTCAGGAAGGGCAGAGGGACATGGCTCGGAAATGGAGTAATCCCAGCCCGGCAGCTGGGAGAGCTCGGGTTACAAAGCCAAATGGTGCAAGGCCGGCTGAGAGGAGCCGGCACGGAGATCCAAGATCACCTTTCAAGGTGCCGGAGGACGAGGGGATGTGGCAGCACCCCCTCGAGATGGTCCCTCACCCATGGCCGCCGGGAGAAGCCGTGCTCTCAGAGCAGCGGTGGCAGCACCACGGAGCCGAAAATAGTGCTCCCTGCTGTCGAGTTCAAGGTTTAATCCCGGCTGCGCAGGCGGATTAGCAGCCGGCTGGAGCTGCGGAGTGGATTTGGCTTTGCGTAAGCGCCCACCCATGCACAGCATCCCTGGCCCCTGCCCCCCACGCTGGGACAGATTTTGCTGGTTTACAGAGATAGGAGTGCTGGGGGGTGTTTTTTTTGTTCCCTTTCTCATTCCTTTCCAGGTACCTGAAGGCCAGAGTGCTTTACTGTGATGGCCCATGTGTTACCCTGCTGTCCCGTCTTGGGGTCCTCAGTGCTTAGAGGGGCACAGGGCTTCTCAGCACCCCATGGGCTGGGCGCCTGTGGTGGCTGTACTTCTGAGGAACCATCCCAGCCTGCTGTGGGTGCACCCAGCTGTCAGGCAGTCCTGGATTGGGGTGGGAGCTGGCAGCAGGGCCGAGCCCCACTCCTCAGTAACGCCACGTCCTTCTCCCCCAGGTTTCAGAGGCAGCTGTCTGAGCCCTGCCACCCCTTCCCAGCGCAGGCGGGGGTCCCGGGGGACAGCCGCCCCATCTACCACCGGCAGCTGTCGGAGCCCCTGGGCCCCGCTGCCCCCCGCCCCCCTCAGGGATTCAAGCAGGAGTACCACGACCCTCTCTACGAGCACGGCGGCCCTGGCCTGCCCGGTCCCCCCGGCCACAGCTTCCAGCCCCCCTTGGGCATCAAGCAGGAGCCCCGGGACTACTGCATTGACTCAGGTGGGTGTGAGGCAGGGGACAGCAGGGGCTGGCTGGGGTTACACCAGTGACACTCCAAGGAGCAGAGCATCTCTGCCCTCAGCATGGCAGGGGCAGGGCTGAGCCTCAGGCAGTGGGTGCTATGCCACCCTGGTGGTGCTGGGACACTGCTTTGCCATTTTCTTTCCTCTCTTTCCTCCTTTTCCAAAGCCAGGGGTAGAGCAGGTGTTCACCCGATGCCAGTGGTGTGGTCAGTGCTGTAGCCACAGTCTGGGGTGCCCCACAGCCCCTGGTGGGTGCCCCCTTGGCCCTGGCACAGGGCCAGCTGTGATTGCTGGCTGCTGGACCCTACCAGCATCACGGAAAAATCCTCTAATCGCCTTAGGACCTAAAAATACCCCAACCTCGGGATGGAGGGTGGCACAGCCAAGCAGATGGTAGGGGAGGCGTAGCAGTGCCTCCCTTCATGTGGGGCCTGTGAGAACTTGAGCTGACTTAGCCCATGCTCCAGTCCAAATTCCAGTGGCACCCCAAGTCATACTGGGGTTTTTCCTCCCCAATGTTGGGGGTGGATGTAGTGGACCAGGGAGCGTGGGGAAGGGAGGAAGGTTCCCAGACTTCACTGCAGGATGTGCTCGGGGTAAAGACTATGCTGCCAAATCCATGGTGGCACCCAGAGGGTTTATGACCTTAATGTCATTTCTTTCCCCCTCAGAAGTGCCTAACTGCCAGTCCTCGTACCTACAGGGGAATGTTTTCCCCAACAGCCATGACGGTGAGTGACTTCCCCGCTCTCCCCCTGTCGTGGCCCCATCCCATCCCTCACTTGTGGCAGGCAGCACTCCCTGGGCACCCAAAAAACCCCCACGAGAGCACCCTGGGGCCTGGAGCAGCCCCAAGAGCAGCCAGCAGCCCCTGTGAGCGTGCTGTGAGGGCACGGCAGCGCCGTGTAATCTGGGATAATGCGCCTGACAGAGCTGCTAACGGGGTTTGGGAGCAGTGAGGGGGGCTCAGCCACTGAAATAACTGGGAACGAGCTGTGGATGGGGTCCTGTGCTGGATTCAGCCAAGCCAGGGTTTTTTGGGGTCCAGCCAGGGTAGTGGAGGGGCCCTATGCTCACAAAGGGTCTCTTCCCCACAGGATTTTCGTATGAAAAGGACACACGATTGTATTTCGATGACACATGCGTGGTACCCGAGAGGCTGGAGGGTAAGAATCTGGCTCCAGAGGAGGCCTGCAGGGGCACCAGGGCTCATGGAGGAGATGTGGGGATGCTGGGATCTGCAGTGCTCATCTTATAAAGCCAAGCAGTGCTGGCACGGTGCTCTTGAGAGCTGCTGAGCATCATCCCACATGGCAACTTGGCATCACTGCCGTGCTCCATCTCTGTCCCTGACACCCACCTGCCTGCAGCACCATCCCCAGCACCTCTCTCCTCTCCCACCCCATGGCCTAATCCTGCTCAGGTGTCTTGGATGACCCATGTTGTTGTACATGCCTGCTGCTGGTGACACAGCCTGGGAGAGGGGCAGAGCCAGGGTGTTTAACCAGGTGTCTTTGTGTGAGCAGGTAAAGTGAAGCAGGAGCCCACCCTGTACCGTGAGGGCCCTCCCTACCAGCGGCGTGGGTCCCTGCAGCTCTGGCAGTTCCTGGTCACCCTCCTGGATGACCCTGCCAACGCCCACTTCATCGCCTGGACCGGCCGGGGCATGGAGTTCAAGCTGATCGAGCCTGAGGAGGTATGAGAGGTCCTGCCCTGGAGCTGGGGAGTGCCTGTGGGGATGCAGGAGTGGGCTGAATCCTTCCCATGCAACAGAACCTTCCCACTCACGCTTGAGACGAGACCCGTATCTCCACTCTCCAGCCAGCTGTAGAAATTTGCCTTCAGGATCTTCCACTGCCCTTGGCGTGGCATGTGCTGGCTGCTGAAGCTGGCAGTGGTCACCAGCCGTGCTGGTGTTGCCTCTGGGCTGTTCCTTGCTGAGTTCTGCTCTGCCATGGCTGCCTCCTTCCCGAGCTGCTCCCATCCTTTGCCCTGTGTTTCCAGCAGCAGCAGCTCGGTGCTGCCGCGCCGGAACCACGAGGGTGACACAGAGGAAGGAGCTGTTTGGGGAGTAATTGGGAGCAGCTGTAGCCAGCACTGAGCTGTGCACTGTGGGTAATTACCCATAATATCTCCTGTGCCGTGCATGGAAATTGTGGTATTTTGAGGCAGCTCTTTTGGCAGGCTCTCCCTAATGAAGTGACTTTTGATTTGGCCCCCGGTTTGGCGGTGCCTGTGCGGTCACAGCCGGAGCATTTATCGTGGCAGGCAGGGAACCACTCCCAGACCACGGTGACACCTTCCCTCCAGCTGCCCCAGCCCCCTCAAACAAGCCTCTGGCCCACATTCCAGTTGTGATTTCCCTTGAGGATCCCTGTTCAAGCCCTGGCTGGAGCCCTGAGGGCTGCCACCTCTCTCTCCGTAGGTAGCACGGCGCTGGGGCATCCAGAAGAACCGACCAGCCATGAACTACGACAAGCTCAGCCGCTCCCTGCGCTACTACTACGAGAAGGGCATCATGCAGAAGGTGAGTGACCCCCCTGCCACCCACAGCAGGGTGTCACCGTCCCCTGCCACCCCAGGGCGCGGCAGGAGGGGGATGAGGTGCGATGTGAGGTGTGTGGTGCTTTCCCCAGGGCAGGGGGAACGTTCAGGGCGCCTCTCACCCCCCTCCCTCCTCCCCGCAGGTTGCCGGCGAGCGGTACGTCTACAAATTCGTCTGCGACCCCGACGCCCTCTTCTCCATGGCCTATCCCGACAACCAGCGCCCGTTCCTGAAGACGGAGCCGGAGTGCCCGGTGCCCGAGGAGGAGACGGTGCCCCTGACACACTTTGAGGACAGCCCGGCCTTCCTCCTGGAGAGGGATCCCTGCGGCAGCCTTCCCTACGCCGAGGGCTTCGCCTACTGACTCGGCCGGCCGGCAGAGCCATCGGCACTAGCGCATCCACCTGGGGCAAACACGGGTTTCTAAAAAGAATATTTTTGGCTGTCTGTAAGGAGAGAGAAAAAAAAAAAAAAAAAGAAAAAAAAGCCCAACGACAAAACAGCATGGGCGCACACGCAAATTGGAGGAATTTCAAACGCCCCACGTGTGTTGCCGCCGAATTCCCACCCTTCCTTTCCAAGGGCTAGTGCACAGGACTGCCCGTGGCTGGCACCTCCTGCCATGCATCAGTGTGACGTCCTGGGGCGCCGGGCGGGAGCCTAAAGCTGCAGGCTCTGCCCCAGGGCTGGGCTGCGTGGCTACCGAGCCAATTGTCACGACAATCTGCTTTGCATCGAGCACAATCCGCGTAGCTGCCTTGTGTGGTGGAAAGGGCTTTGATTTGCACAGAGAGGAGGGATGCGGGGGGGCCGCCTGGGCCAGCACCCCGGGGCTGATGTGCGCAGCATCCTACCCCAACCCCGAGGAGCCTTCTGCCTTCTTCCCCAGCCCCCTCCCCATATAACCTGTTGTTCCCATAGAACCTCCTGCATCCTCTCCGTGCCCTCAATCCTCCCCAGCTCTGGCTATGGGCCATGGGTTGCATTTTGGGGGAGGAGACCCTGACACTAACTCCCTCTTGGGTTGGTTGTTTTTGTTTTTTTTTTTTTTGTTTTTGGGATGTTTTAGGAAAATACTAAAGGTTTCTAAACTGATTTTTGTAGATTTTTTGTATTTTAAGGCAAAGCTATTTTTTGCAGCTCGGCTGCTGTCCCTGGAGCCCCTGGGGGACACCCCCATGGCTTTCCTGGTGGCAGGGGGAGCCCTCAATGCCCATGGCTTCCCGGGATGGCTGCCGAAGGATCTGGTCCACTCCATTTCACTGCTCCAGTCCTCTTTCCCAGGGGAGCCAGGGCTGAATCCCAATGCTGGCTCAGCTGTGCTCCCCCTGCTTGGCATGGCCTCGGAGCTGGGCTGTAAGGCTGAGGTGGGCAGGGATGGGGGGTCCCTTCCTCAATACCCCGCTTCCCTCCAGCTCCTCCCACCCCTCGCTGCACCTCCTAACACTCCTCCACCACTCATATATCCATACCTGCCTCCCCTGCACCAGGCTACATGTTTTGTTGTAAATGCTGTATAGGAATTTTTTCTCTTCTTTTAGTTAGCTTCGGTTGGAATTTTTGTTTGGGTTTTTTGTTTTTGCTTTTTTTTGGTTGGTTTTTTTTTGTCTTTTTTTTTTTTTTTTTTTTTTGGGAAGTATGAAGATTAACTCTGCAACAACTTGGTTGCTCTCCCCATGGTGGCTGCGGTGGCCTGTACCCATGGGGAGCATTTGGTTTTGGGAACCCCACCTTGGGGACAGGTTTTTAACCATTTGCTTGGTGTGGCAGGTCTGCAGTGCAGAAGGAGTTAATCTGAGGACTGATTTGAAATATCTTTATTCAAGCAGGGCTATGTATCTCCTGCAAAGCTGCATTACATTCTGTACTGTGTACAATAAAGGATCTTGCTTCCTGTTCCTCCCTGACTGCCTGGGCTCCTGCTTTGCCTGCGCCGTGGGATGCTGCCTGGGCTGGGAGGAGCCCCTGGATGTGCTTGTGGGGTCTGTAGTGGTCCAGGCTACAGCCCATCATTTGGGGCCTGCAGTGCAGCACAGCGTGTCTGGAGCTGGGACCAAGTCACCAGGGCTGCTCTCTCCCCAGTCCCCCTGCCCTCTCCCCAGTCCTGGATTTGTTGCTCCTGGGCGTGGATACTTTCACCAAGCCACAGCCCGTGAGAGGATCCATTTGGAATGGGGGTGGTTTCTGCCCAGTAGGTGCAATTTAATATTGTTTCTTCCCAGGGTTTCTCAGTGAGTCCTCCATTCCCCTGGAAACCCAAGCACCTGCCATTAAGCAGGGCTAAACCTGGTGGGGACCTCTCAGGAAAGAGCCCTCCACAAGCTACTGGCAGTGGTCACTGTCTCCATTTCTAGGCTGGGAAAAATTCAGGGTTTGCAAAATATGAGGGAGGTGAGTGGAGGGCAAGGGCTGCTCTGTGAGGACTTGATTCAGCTCAGGGGTCTGGGTTTTTCCTGATAGGCTGGAGAAGAACTCCCAAGAACTCCCAAGAAACACCCCAGAACTGCCCACTCCCATTGGCCTCAATTTTAGCTGAGCTGGGCCAGGGTGTCCACAGGCTCCCAGCCCATCCCATGCAGGGGCTTAGTGTGATGCTGCTGGAGATACTATGACACCTCTTCTCTTCGAGTTTATTTTCACTTCCCAGCCAAACCCCATCCCTAGATGTGGCAGTGGAGAGATGAGAGGTCTTTATGTGCCATTATGCTTTTTACACACCCACCCCACCTCGCCTGGATCCACTCCTGGCTGCCAGCCACATTGCTAATGGGTCCTTAAGCTGCTCTTCCATCATGCCTGAGGTATTAAGCTGCATGGAGAAGTGTGGCTGTCTCCCAGCCCAGGCAGGGAAAAGCAGGAGCTAAAACATCCAGCAAAACCAATTCATCTGGCACGAAGCCTTCAAGGAGCCAAATCAGCTGTTTAGCCTCAGGAGACACCTTGCACTCCCAACCCCATCCCATTTTTATTTTCCACAAAGCTCTGCCCTCTGCCCAAGGCTGCAAAACCCAGGTGATCTGAGCTCCAGACAGTGCCTGGTAATCCCACCTCGCTGGGGATTTCAGCAGGCTGAGTCCTGGTGCTCAGGCTGCAGCAAGGGGAAAACGGGGCCACCGGCAGCGCGGCCGGCAGGCAGATGGCCCAGGGTGGCAGGGTGCAAAGATGTGGGGCCAATTATGGAGGGCGAGGATGAGGATGAGCAGATAAGGCAAAGCCTTCCAAAGCCTTCATCAAACATCTTGTTACACCATAACCCCAACCCTGGCCCTGCAAATCTTACTGTGGGCAGGGCTGGGGCCCCAAGGGCGTCTCTCACGCTGCTCCTACCACAGGGAGAGGTTGGGAAGAGGTGGTTTCCTATTCCAGTTTGTCACTGCAGGACAAAAGGGCTCAGGCCCCAAAGGGTCTGATATCACACTGGCTTTTATTACTTGGGCACGAAGAATTTGCTCCTCATTTGATCCTGCTGTGCATCACTCCCTCCCTCTCCTCATGCTCCATGCAGAGGGGATGGAGCTGCCTTGGGTGCCTGGTCCCACTTGTCCCCACCCTGAGGGTGAGGGACAAGCCACAGCTGTTCAGTGTCCTGCCTGCAACCTCCCAGGGATGGGGGCAAGAGCTCCCAGGCAGACCAGGGGCTGGACTAGCATTTGCCAGGAACTGGGGAGACAGAGGGGAAGCAGGTGGAGAATCATGTGTGCTCCCTTCTCACCTCCTGCCCCATCAGATGCTGCCTCCAGGCATGGGAATGTGCTCTCTTAGGACACACTCCAGCGTGCCACGGGATGGGGAGCCTAGCTGGGGAGCACTGCTGCAACTCCCACCACTGCCCCCAGACCAGGAATGGCTCAGGCTACCACTGCTCCATCCCCAGGACTGACCACCTTGGTCCCCTCCTCCCACATTCCCACACCATTTGCCTCCTGCCTTCCTCCCACTCCTCCCAGCCACGGGGGAGGATGAAGAGGAGCGAGCAGAGAGGATGGTGAACAATGAAGCATCATTTTGGGGACTGGGAAAAAACCTGGTGCTGGTGTCCAGCCCTGTCTCCAATCCTCCAGCTCACAGCTTCCACCTCTGTGTGGTCGTTGTGGAAAAGAGCCCATCAGCAGTTCGGGGTGAACAGCAATCTGTGACACTGGGTAAGCAAACAATAAAATGGCAGCTGGTATTGAATGGGGACAAATGTGGTTTTTTTCCTATTTTCTTCTTTTCACAGTCTTTATAATGTGCCCCAAGTTACCCCCTGCCTGGAATGAGAGCTTGGAGTTAACCAGATGGTCCAAGAGGCACAGGTTAAAAATCATTTGGAAAAGAGGAGCCTGTAAAAGGGAGAGAGCATCATTACAACCCTTTACACATCCATAATTCATGGAGCACATTTCTGCTCTCCCTGCCTCAGAAGCATATAGCAGGACTGGAAAATGTTCAAAAAGCAACGGAGACAGCCCAGGTCTGCTGTGGCTCTTCCATGGGAGTGTATAAATAGTCTGGCACTTCCGACTGGGGCAGGATTTGTTGCTCAGGGGCTTCATATTTAATAACCCATGACGGAGTTTTCCATTGCTGCCTGGAAGAGCATTTTGGGGAAGAATTACTGCCCACGCAGCTTGTTCTTCTGGCAGGACTGGCAAGCCCAGCACCTGAGACTAGAGGTGCTGCATGGCCCCCCACAGGCAGTGGGACACAGCTCCCACCTGGCCCACACCCCCCTGCCCATGGTGGTGGCCTCGTGCCTGTGCCTGGCAGCTGGTTCCACCAGGGAGGGAGGTCACATCACAGCAGCTCCTCTCCTCCCCAGCTCTTCAAACACTCAATGCTTTCAACAAGTGGGTTGATTTGGCTTTTAAACACCTGGAGCAACATGAGTGGCTCCACGTGTGGAGCCAACTTCAATGAGTCAACTCCAGAAAAAAAAAACCCAAAAACAACCACACCAAAATGAAGCAAAACAACAACCAAAAAAAAAACCAAGCAAGCAAAGATCTGGGCTGGTGAGTAAGGAAAAGTGAGGAACTTCCACCCGGGGGTGTGCAGGACACCCAGCTCCCTTCACACTGGTCTGGCACCACCTCGTGGATGTCCTGCTGCTTCTGGCCACCACGGGGTTTTGTGGTTGCACACCTGCAGAGGTCTTTGGTATCCCAATGTGGCTCATACCTGCAGGCTGCACACCCTGTGGCAGGGAGGACTTCAGCCACAGCTTCTTTCCCAGGGCTTCTCTCTGCTTTGTGCTGACTTTCCTGGGAGATGTGGGTCTGTGTTACTGACTCCAAGCCTCCCACTCCTGGGCAGGATGTGGGGAGACCACCGACCCCACCTTCTCCTGTGCTCCATTGAGAGGACAGCCAGGGCTCCACTAACACCCCAGGGCCTCAGAGCCCTCCAACAATGAGCTCCCAGCCTCTCACAAGGCACTAACACTGGAATAAGCCTCTAAGTAGCTTCTGAAACCATGAGCCAATTGCTGAATTAAAGGCTCTCAGAGCTAGGGAGGGGAGGCTCCATCATCCTCTTATCATTAACTATGGCAGGAACTGTCTGTGTTATTCCTATGTCCTGTAGGTGCCCATGGACTATCCCCAACCATGGGTCATCTACATAGGCTCTTCCATCTGGAGACCTGAGGAACCTGCAATCCTGAGGCAGGAATCCTACCTAGAGCGAGGCGTCCCTGCCCATGGCAGGAGGGTGGAACTAGCTGGCCTTTAAGGTCTCTTCCAACCCAAATCATTCTAGCATTCTATGATTTCTTGGCCACTTTTTAGAGGGGCAAGCAGTAGGACCCCAGAGGCTCAGCTTTTGGAAGGAGGGTGCCCCCAGTTGGTTGCAGAAGCAGGAGATCCTTCCTGCACTGAAGGGCTGGGTGCTCACCTGGCTGGTGCCCAGCCCTCTGGCCAGGAGGGGGTCCTGGGCTGGGGTCAGCCAATGCAGGGGTAAGACAGGACAAAAGATGCAGGATGAGGTTTTGTTTCAGCTGACAGTGGAGCCAGGGTGAGGGGCAGAGCTGGGAACTTGTCTGCAGTACAAGGAATCAGCCCTAGCATCTTGTTTAGAAGGCTTTTTAGTTTAATATAAATAAAACCATCCTGTACAGAACAGGCAGCAAATGAGGCAGGAAACCCTGAGCTCCCAGAATACTGGATCAGCCCAGCTATACCCCTGCTGTACTCCAAGCTGATCATCCATAAGTTTTTCTGGGATTCTTGAAGGGACCTGATAACAGACCTTCAAATGGCACAGCCAGGCCAGCCCTGCACCAGCCTGAGCAGCATCCCTGGGCCTGGCACCCTCTGAGTGCTGTTCCCTGCAAGGATGAAAGAGGATCTGCCAAGGGTGACATGAATCCAGGCTTGCAGGAATCTCTTTTAAAAAATCATCTCTTGGTTTCTTGGCCACCTTGGACCCAGGAGAGGGCAGCAGCAGCCCAGGCTGCAGCCTCAGCTACCCTTTCCAAAGCTCCTGTTCATCTCCTAGGCCTCTCAGAGACAGCTGAGAAAGAATAGTGTATGGAGGGAGCAGTGAAGAGCAAAATCCCAGTGGGTGGGCTAGTGGTACTCTCCTGGGCTTCAAAATTGTTCGCTTTCAAGATGGAAGTGGAAAGAAAACAGTCTTTCTTTGAAAACATATTAGAGTGCCAGGGCTTTCCATGGCTGTCTTTCATTCTTCTGGTATCAGTGATCCCTATGGATGCTTGTCATGGCACCAAAAAGTAAGGTGGTGGTACTGGGAATGCTCCCAGTAGAGGTGGGAGGAAAGTACATGCAGTGTGTGCCCATCATGCTACTGCAGAGATGCTACAAGCCCATGAGATTCCCACTGTGGGGCTCTTATTGCTTCACTCAGAGCACTTCAGGGGGATAAAACAAGATTACAGTGCTGCACAGGCATGCTGGCTGCCTTGCCTTTGCTGATTTTGTTGTGCCTGAAGGAACAGGAAAGGGAAGGCTGAAAATAGGGAAATTTTCTACTTGTCCACCTTGGCACCCCACACAAGGGCTCCCCACCCAGCTCGGTGCACTGCTGAGCTCTGTGAAACTCAGGCTCCCCACCTCCACTGCAGCATCACAGGTGTAGGTCAGCACCTCCGGGGGCAGCCGTGGCATTTCCACCCCCCCAGGCTGGCAGCATCCTCCTCCCTTTCCTGGATGAGCTCACCGGGATGAGTCACAGAGCAGGTGAGTGGGAGGAGGACGTCCTTGCACCGAATTCCTGCAGTGCATTCCTAGCCACCTGCTTTGACAACAGCCAGCCTGGGTTTTGCTGAGGCAGTTCCATCTCTGCCTGGCTTGGCCTGCCCCGAGGCACCCGGGCTGCAGCGTGCCCCACTCCTGGCTCAGAGCACACAGCTGAGCCCTGTGGCCTCTGCTCTCAGTAGGGCTCAACTCATGGGGTTTTGGTGGTTTTTTGTTTTTCGGGTTTTTTTTTTTTGTTCACACCCTCTGAAATCACAGAAGTGCAAAGTTATTGCTTACCAAAGCTGTTCTCCTGAAATGAGTCATGAAACAAGGAGCTTTGTCACTCTGCCAGACACAGCCTGGCTGCTTCTCTAAATTGAACGGCACCAGAGAACAGCTTGCTCCTCCCTTTGGGCTGCAGCCCACCTGCACCCAGTGTTACCAGCCTCCATCCACAGCCTGGAGAGAGATTTATTCCCACCTGCATTATTCTCCAGCGTTATTCCCACCTCTTCAGACCACCAGCCCTTTGTACCCCATTTTCGGGTGAAGCTCTGCATGGTGTGGTGACATTTTGGTGATGCCATGCTTTGTACCAAGCCAGCAGCTCGTTTGGGGAGCCACCACTGTGTCCTCAACTCCTGCAAAATAGATCTCTTATTCAGAAAACTGTTCAGCCAGTCAGTGTAGCCTTTTCCATCCATCCATCCATCCATCCATCCATCCATCCATCCATCCATCCACCCATCCATCCACCCATCCATCCATCCCTCCATCCATCCATGCATCCATCCATCTATCCACCCATCCACCCATCCATCCACCCATCCATCCACCCATCCACCCATCCATCCATCCACCCATCCACCCATCCATCCATCCATCCACCCATCCATCCACCCATCCACCCATCCATCCATCCACCCATCCACCCATCCATCCATCCATCCACCCATCCATCCACCCATCCATCCACCCATCCATCCACCCATCCACCCATCCATCCATCCACCCATCCACCCATCCATCCATCCATCCACCCATCCATCCACCCATCCACCCATCCATCTATCCATCCATCCACCCATCCATCCACCCATCCATCCACCCATCCATCCACCCATCCATCCATCCACCCATCCATCTATCCATCCATCCACCTATCCATCCATCCATCCACCCATCCATCCATCCATCCATCCATCCATCCATCCATCCATCCACCCATCCATCCACCCATCCATCCACCCATCCATCCACCCATCCATCCATCCATCCACCCACCCATCCATCCATCCATCCATCCATCCACCCATCCACCCATCCATCCATCCATCCATCCATCCACCCATCCATCCATCCATCCATCCATCCATCCATCCATCCACCCATCCATCCATCCATCCATCCATCCATCCATCCATCCACCCATCCCTCCATCCATTCCTCCCTCCCTGGTGGCTGTGGAAGGAAGGAGCAGCAACACCATCTCCCCATCCAATGCTATGTCCATGTCAGCTACTGAGAGACATAAAAAAATTCAAAGCCAACATTTGAACCTACAAGGGCCACCAGATTCATGCACTACATAAAGCCCACCTTTGTTTCCTCCCCTCAGATGATGTTTCATGCTGTAAGCCAAACAGAATGGTGTATTCTTGGTGCCTGAGAAAAGCCAGCCTACAATATCAGTTATCTTAATGCAGTTTGGGATTTAGACCCTTACCCTGAGGTTTTGGACTTCTCCTCCCCAGTATGAAAGGTGGTATTCTTTTGAAATCACTACCAGAGAAAGGAGGCAGACATGGGTCTATTGGAAATGTCCCTTGTGTCTAGTGAGGGACCAAGAGCACATTTTAAGCCAGAGCTACTTTCCATAACCGTTCTTGGCTCCTTCTGTGGTCTGGGGCTGACACAGCCCCAAAAAGAATTGCTAAGGTGCCCCTTGTTCACCTCCAGCCAGCTGTAGGCAGCTCAAAGAAAGCTGCAGAGCACAGATCCCTGAATATTCTTTCTTCATTCTTGTTTCTCCTCTGCAAAGACTAACCAGACAAACCTTGGGATGCAGTCCCTGGCCTGGGTTCTGTGCACCTGGCCCTCAACCTTCTCCATAATGAAGCCTGCAGGAAGTGCACATCTCTCACGTGGGACAGCCCATGCTAAACCTCTCCCAAGTCCAGAGATCTGTTGGCAGCAGCTGTTGGATGAAGCAGGTATGCCTCCAATGAGATTTGTTGGCTTCTCTCTTCTTTTTTTTTTTTTAAGCAATAAAGTAAATGGATTCCATCCATCAGGTGAGATGATTTGACAAGATCTGGCCTGATTATTTCATTTTTCTTTAAAATTGCTGCTCGTTTGCAGCCCTGTCGAAACATGCCTGAGGCAGCACACCTGCAGGCAGCCTGAAAGCAATGCCCAGGAGCTGAGCTTGTCAGAAGGAACTCAGAGCTTTGTCATGGAAGAGACATCAGTGGACAGGATCAGCACAGTGATCATGCTTTGAAGCCTGGGGCGTGGCATGGTGAAAAATATTGTGGGTGAAAATGATCTGGGAAAAGCAGCAGAGGGAGGGAAGGCAGCTGAGCAGCAGAGCTCTGTGGGCACCACACGTATTTTACAGCTCCAAAGCTGCCAGAATGGCATCACCACCAAGCATCTCCACCAACAGTGGCATCATCACCAGGAATTGCATTGTCACCACTGAAGATGTCACCTGGACTTCCTCAGTGCCAAAACCAGGAGCCCAGGATTGGCCTTGGCTATTGCTTCAGCAAACACAGTCCATGCCAGCCTTCAGAAGAGCAGTGGCCACTGAACTGGAATCCTGTGGGACTGCTGTGTGGATCAGGCCATGGAGGAGATGTCCAGCACTCCCACTGTGTGCTGCTCCTTGTGACAGAGGTGTCAGGCTGCAGTGGGTTTATCTTTAGCCCAGCTTCCACAGGAAACAAAACCCCACCAACCTTGCTTGGTGTGTCAAACCCCAAGCCCCCTGCAGCTTTTGGGCAGTGGCTGTTTCAAAAGACCTTTGTCTTGTGGGGGAGATACAGCTCCAAAATATAAACACTTGTAAGCATCAGGGAAACAGGCAGCTGGGTAGAGGTGGAAATCCATCTCCTCCCAAAGTCATGGAGATGCTGCCATCTGACCACCTGGCACTACCACCTTCAAGTACCCATGTGCTGAAAAATCCTCATGGGTGTTTAACCCCGTGTTGGGCTTGGGACACCAGCATCAGAGCTCATGGGTGGGAAGTAGGCCCCCCAGCATAAGGATCCTACACTTCTGGCACATCTCCTTCCCTCTCCTGGTACAACTGTGTGGCCATGGTCAGGAGGAGACATCCTTTGTGTACAAACAAACACAAACAGGAATGTGGGTATTTTCCCCCAGGCAGCCTGGGAGCCTGCAGCAGCTACAGGCACCTGACTTCCTTCTTAAAAAATTGTCTTTGCTGTACTCTCACTCACCTTGCTCCACAAACTGCTTGCTGAGGCATTCTGTGCCAGATCTGAGCCCTCAGCCTTTGGGAGACACTGTTTTAGCAGATTATTATGCCTTAGTTCACATAAGAAACACATTCTTTCCACTTTTCAGCTCAGAATATATCAGTAATGGATAATTTCTCTCAGTTTGCCATGTGGCAGCACCTGGAAAAGGCCCTTGGTGTAGCTCTTGGGTCTGTTGCACTTTTATCCCATTGGGGTATGATGGAAATGTTAAGAGGAATGAGATAATAAGCAAAAATATGCTTGAATTAGCCAATAATAATAAGGATGCAGTAGTAGGGTAAGCCCAGGCCAGGAAGATATGGAAGTATCCAGCCCCCACCAGTGCATCCAACCCCATCAGCACATCCAAGCTTCGCCCTCTTTACAGAAGACCTGTGCAGATTCAGCAGTACTGTAGCACTATAATGTCAATTTTACTTATATGCAACATTTTCCAGCCGTGATCTGGGTGACCAAACACACAGCTGTAAGGGCTTGGTGGGTAGGGAGTGGTGTATTTGACCCAAAAGACTTTAGTTTTGAGGGGTGTCATGGGTTAACACAGTTTGGTTTTAGTTAAAGACCTTTGAATTTCTTTAGAAAGGACAGACCTATCAGGAGCCAGTTCTTGGCTATTGGCATGTGGTTTGACCACTGAGAGAACAGAATGTGACATTGGGTAATACCCATATAAAGCTGAGAGTGTGTGGGAGCCTCCCTCTTTTCTCCAGGTGAGCCACCAGGTAACATCCAGCGGGAGTCAGGGTGGGCTGGGCCGGGCCAGGCCTCCAGGAGAGAGGGTGAAGAGTGGCCTAATATCCCAACATCCCAATATCCCAATATCCCAGCATCCCAATATCCCAATATCCCAGCATCCCAACATCCCAATATCCCAATATCCCAATATCCCAACATCCCAACATCCCAATATCCCAATATCCCAGCATCCCAACATCCCAACATCCCAATACCCCAACATCCCAACATCCCAACATCCCAACATCCCAATATTCCAACATCCCAACATCCCAACATCCCAATATCCCAGCATCCCAACATCCCAGCATCCCAACCTCCCAACATCCCAATATCCCAGCATCCCAACATCCCAATATCCCAACATCCCGATATCCCAGCATCCCAATATCCCAACATCCCAACATCCCAACATCCCAACATCCCAATATCCCAATATCCCAATATCCCAGCATCCCAACATCCCAAAATCCCAACATCCCAACATCCCAACATCCCAATATCCCAGCATCCCAACATCCCAGCATCCCAACATCCCAACATCCCAAAATCCCAGCATCCCAACATCCTGACATCCCAGCATCCCAACATCCCAGCATCCCAACATCCCAACATCCCAGCATCCCAGCATCCCAACATCCCAATATCCCAACACCCCAGTGTCCCAGCCTGGTGGGCAGAGGGCAGAGGTGGAGGACATAGCTGGAGGACCAGCAGCCACCCTTGAGGCTGTACTGGCTGAGTGGTGGCAGAGAAAAGCAGGAAGGAAAGCTAAAGTGGGAATTATGAAAAATGGACACAAGGATTTTCTTGCATCCACTTTGCTTTCTGGAGCATGGTGTTGGCTGGGAAAGCAGTGTGGCTGCCATCCAAAGGGCAAAACCACCAGATTTCATTTAGAGTTTGAGTTTGTGTGGGTAACTCCACTCCATGGCTTCAGCTGCATTCACAAATCCACATTTGTACCTGCAGAAGCAGCATCCCAGGCCTGGAAAGGCAATCCAAACTCTGTTTCCTTCTAAAGCACCTTTTTTTTCTGGTTTGTTTCATTTTTCAGGAGTTGCAACAGTGCCTCCTTTATTTACTGACTTTATTTTTAGTACTTTATAGGCCACACATCATCAGGGAGCCAGAGCTCTTAATTACAAACATTTCAGCAGAAAATGGACCATCTCACAGGGTCTCCTCAGCATCATGCTGCTGCCTTGGAGGCCTTCCTGCCCGTGGGCATTGGAGCTGGCTGGGAGAGGCTGCAGCTACAGGAATAAGGGTAATGTTTAAGTTCCCAGACTGTTTTTGAGTCAAAGAATGGATTTTCAGCAGGTTTGAACTGTTACTGAAGGAGGAGATGAAGGTGTCAGGTTTTTTTCCAAGCCTACTCCTTATGTTCTCCCCCAGGAGTGCCTGGAGAGCAGGCACATTTGCAAATATTTTTCCCCTTTTAGAGAGGTTTTTCTTACTCTTCTGTGCACTCTTGACACTCCTGCTCCTGGAAAGTAAGGCCAGGAAGCTGGTGCCTGTAAATCCCATTTGCCTGTGCTGTCTATGTACACCTCTGTCTGAGACCCAGGGGCCCCTTGAGATGGCAACGTGCATGAGAGGTCTGCAGGGACACAGCCCTGAGATTTTCCCCACCTCCTCGAGCTCCAGACTGTGAGAATCAGCACTGGAGGCAGCCCACAGCCTCCCCAGGAGAAGTTATTGCTCTCCATCACACCAGGCTCTTACAGCAGCCAAAGGCCTGCCCCCTTAACCTGCACATTTTAAGGGGCCAGGTTAACCCTGCTCTGCTCTCTCTGCCTCTCATGGTGTGGCAAGGGCCACTTTCAGGAGCTGTCAGCCATGCAAAATGGGATTAACCATAGAACCAGGGAATGATTAAAGCTGGAAAAGCCCTCTGAGATGATTGAGTCCAGCTGACAGCCCAGCACTGCCAAGCCCACCACTAACCCATGTCTGCAAGGGCTGCATCTACTCCTCTCTCAGCTCCCTCCAGGAGTGGTGACTCCACCACTGCCCTGGGCAGCCTGTTTCAATGCTTGAACACTAGTGAAGAATTTTCCCAAATATGCAACCTAAACATCTCCCTCTCATTAAGGAAGAGGCTGTTTGGTCTCACCACACCCAAGATGAGTTTGGTTGGTTTACCTGCACAGGTGAGTATTCCCAAAGTGCCCATGTGACCTCAGAGAGCCCAGTTTGCCAAGGCAAACCCAGCCCACAACGCTGGGCAGCAGTGAGACAGAAGAAATGATCTGTCAGCATCACCTGGAGGTTTAACACAGCCACGTCCCTGCAGCATGTCCCACCCTCCCATGAGCCCCACACCTCGTCTGCACAGCAATAGGTGGTGGAGAAAGCAGCTCCCTCAAAGCACCCAGGGGAGATTGTCTTCTGTAGAGGGCAGGGATGATAAATCAGCATGGAAGAACCAACACATATTTACACCAGTTTGCAGAATCACAGAATCACAGATTGGTTAGAAGGGACCTTAAAGCCCACCTCACTCCACCCACCCTGCCACAGGCAGGGTCTCCTTCCAATAAACCAGGTTGCTCCAAACCACACCCAACCCGGCCTTTATACCCAGGATTAATCAGAGAGGCTGTTTGTCCTTTGGTTTTTGTACAGAATTCTTGCAACCACATGCAATGATGCCCCCCTGCACTGTAAGGCTCGTGTGCTTGACTCCCCTACACAGCTCTGTGCCTGCCACTGACTCACTCCAGCCCCAGCTTCATCTCATTTTTATCACATAACACAACCATGAGGTTTTGAACTGGCTTGGCTGAATTGTCTTCTGCTATCTCACCAGTGAGTGCCAGCATCCTCTCATTCTCTGAGCAGCTTCAACACAGGCCTGGTCCAACCCCCAGGTCTGAGGCTCCTGGCCACCCAAGGGTCATACAAACTCAGATGGACCCATGCAGTCTGGCACTGGGAGCCTGGGCTGGATATTCACTATTTTTTCCCAAGTACTGAAAACCAGAATTGTATTCCATAAGTTAAACTTTATGTCTGCTAAGGTGGAGGAGACAGGAAGCAACTGGTTTGGGCTTAGAGGCTGTTGTCCCACTTTGGTAATGGCAGTGCCACTGCAGCAGCCCAGGATCCTGCCTGCCTCCCTGGCACTGAGAGCTGGCACTGTCAGGAGCCCCTGTCCCAATGCCAGCCTGTCCCAAAGCCACCACGGTGAGCACCAAGCCCCTGGGGAAGGAAGAGCCTCCCTCTACAGACTCAGCCTGAGAGTGACACACCCTGCAAATGCTGAGGCCAACTGTGCTGTCCTGTGTTATCCCCAGAGGCTGGGTCCAGGATGTTAAATCACCCTGTTCAGTCCCTTGGTCACTCCACTCTTCCTTCTTGGTTTGATTTCTGGTCATGGAATGGGAATGTTCAGCTCGACACATGGCAGGGAGGGCCATGCACATACCTTGCTCCCTTCAGACAAGTCACCCAGTATTTCACTCCCTCACAGCCTGAGGACACCACCTCGAGAAGTTTCTGGAGTGAATTGGAGGCACTTTGCTAAATATTTCAAGTGAAAGATAGCAGGATTAAATTCCACTTTTGATATAATCCTTAACTCTCTCTTCAAGGGAAGTGCAGCTTTGCCTCCAGCCCTGGCTGGTGCCTCCATGCTGAATCACTCTGATCCCAAAGTAAATAAAGCTCTTTGAAAAAGGGCAAATGTTTTCTCAGCTGCTCTTCTTCCCTTCAAACGCAGGGCTGAGTGAAATTTTTATGTCTGCAGACAGAAATATATGCAGTCAACAAATGCTTCTTGCTAGGAAGCTGTCTCCACAAGATAACTGGGTTTTGGAAAGTACACTGAGAATCCATGGGATACTCCTGGACCACACTGCTCTCCTTACAGCTTTCCTTTCTCCTTGCCTTAAGTGCTTTACATTTTATGAACTCCTAAATGAGCTGATTTAAGCCACTGCACATCAATCCTGGCATGCAGACAGTTCAGGCTCCTGGTGTCCTCAGGACTTTGTTTCTGCTCAGCCCTGGAGCCCTGTTGGCCATGGGAGACAGCAAATAGAAACAGCCCTTTGTCGTGAGAAGCAGCAGTGATCAGACAGCCCAGAGCCCTGGTGTGGGGACCAGGCTGCCTTTTCCCAGCTGCTGCCCCCTCACCCTTCCCTGGATGTCTGTGTGCCCCTTCTCCTCCAGCTCCAGTTCTGAAACCAGAGCTGAAGCCTAAAACTGACAGGGAAACCTTTCTGCCAGCTCTGATGACAGAACATCCCACTCAGCTGCCCCACACATCCTTGCTCCATCCAGTCTTCTTCCCCACAGAAACCCTCTCAAGGCTGTGAATCCAATGTCAACACAAGCCATTCTGCTAACTTTTTATTTTTATTAAACTGCTTAAATTTAAGCAAAGCTGCTGTGCAATTTTTCCAATCTTCCCCCTGATGCGCTGCAGGGTTTGGGAAGGGTGCCTCATAATTTAGCTCAAGCTAGTTCCAACCTCCAGTAGGTTTCTTGCTTGTAACAATACACAGCCTGGGCTTGACTCTGAATTCATCACTCCCCCTCAGAGACAAAACACTAGCTTAACACACAAGTATTTTTAGTTGTGCTGTTCTCCTCCTCCAGCTAAGCCATAAAACCCAAGGGCACAGATATTCCAAGCATCTTTTCCCAGCTTCAAGTAATCTGCCATTAGGCACAGATTAGAGGCTCATGGCATGCACCAGCCACTGAGTGCCAGCAGCGTGTCCCCAAGCCTTGAAGGCAGCAGCCCTTCAGCAGCAGGAGAGGCTTTGAACACAAGCCTTGGAGTTTGCTCCCTTTCAAAAGCCAGTTGTGCTCTCTCTTGTGCCACTCTGTAGAAACACCACATGTCAGCCCTAACAAAAGGGAAAGCAGGCCAGGCAATGGGGCACAATGCCATTGAGGGCAGCACCCAGCTCTGCTGCAGCCCCCAGATGGTTTGGACAGGGTTGCCCTGTCTGGGGGAGGAAACAACCTGCTGGCTCAGGTGGCCATGGGGATCAGACACCTTTACCCAGGAGCAATGCCAGCGAGCTGAGAGGGAAAGCTGACAGCATAAGGCAAGGGAGTTAGGTGGCAGAAACTTGCCAGGCTTAAAAAGGGCAGTCTGGCCACTTCTGGCTGAGGAACTGAGAGCAAAGTATGTTCTAGCAGCTTAGCGGTGATTGAATTGTTCTTTTGAAGTGACAAGGAGATCAAAATAAAAGGCTATTTTGGAGGTTTTTTAAATCCCCTTCTTAGATTACCAGAAAATCCTGGCTCAGCTCTAGTGGGAAAAAGGTACAAACTGTACCCAGTCACCACTGCACAGCCCCCAGCTCACACCTCCACGACAGGAGCAAAATGGCAACACCACAAGGTTGAGAGGGCTTCAAGATCAACTTTCAGGTGGTTTTATGTTCCTTGGACAGTGTCACAGAGCATTGGGAGAATGGATCTGCATAGCAAGGAGACCAGTGCAGGATCTCCAGCTGCTGCCTAAGGAGAGTTAGGTGAGACACTGTGAGGGCTGGCCCTACAAAGCAGCCCATCCTCTCAGTTCCCATCAGAGCAGTGATGCTGAAGGTCCTTGGTGCTGCCCATAGTCCTCCAAAGTCCAAATCAGTTGCCCTTGAGGCGGCTGAAAGGGACTCAAGAGCAAGCCCAGCGTGAGTCACACTCCAGCAGGGAATGGGGAATAAAAGTTTATCTTGCTTCAACACAGAGCTCAACAAAAGCAACAGAGAAGGTCACAAGATAGGGACAGAAGTGGAAATTTCTGTATTTGATACCAGTAGAGAAGTACAAGTAAGTCTTCCTGCAGTGATGGAGAAGAATCCAATGCTGTCTGCTGGTCTATGGGCAAAGAGAGAACATTTCTCCTCACTTAAAGCTCTGAAGTAAATATGCTTGTAAGGAAGCTTGAAATTCCCTTCCCAGCTCCTTTTTTCCTTCCTTCTGTGAGAGGGGAAGCTTTTTTTTTTCATCTGACCTTGCCTGGACATGGTCTGCATGTCATGTGATTGACCCTGGGGCACTCCATTTCCCACACACTCTGCTTGGACATGCAATGCATTTTCCAGGTCCTGGTGACAGTGTAAAGTTCAATTGAGGATTGCTCTGTTTAGCTGTGCTGGGGGCTCATAATCCCAGTGGGTCAAAATGTTTAGAGCTAAAGAGGTTACAGGCTTTTCTGAGCAAGTATTTAAACTCCAGCTGTCAAACCATTTGCATAGAAGAAATTTGTAGACTCAGCCAGCAGTACATTAAATTGCTGTTTTCTTGTCATTAATCTAGTAGCATGCATTGTTTTCCCATTGCCATAAGAGAATAATTAATCTGTGGCAAATTTATGCCCATCAAATCATAAATACTAGGCCTGAAAAAAAAATGACAGTGAAGAAGTTCAAGGGGACACACATTGATGAGAGCCTCATCAGGAAGGCTCTTGGCAAAGCCCTTGGAATGCCTTCAGGGTCTGATCTTTTCAGAAACCTTAGACTTTGCAAATCTAAGGGACTTGCAATCTGCTCCATATTCAGTTTAATGGTGCACAAAAAAACACCAAAAACAACCCAAAAAACCCTGAAAAAACAAAACCCACACTTGCAGACCTTGCACATTAGAAGGAGAATTTTTTTAAAAAATATAGAACTTTATCTCAAGGTCTTATAAAACGAGTCTGAAAATGAGGAAGTTTGGTGCTGCAATTTCCTGAGAAACCTCAGTCTCACTCCCTGTCACTATTGTTCTGTACTTTGGTCTATAATACAGATGCAAGTCTGATAAATTATGGGCTTCACAGACTGTTTTCTTTCCATTTGCAGGAGAAAAAGCAGTGCAGGAACAAAGGTAACATCTGATGTGAGACTGAGCTCACTGTCTCTAGTTGCTTTGAAGAAGGTGAACCTGCTGCAGGTGTTTGATATGGGAGAGGTCCAAGTCAGGCTGTGGTGGGGGCAAGGCCATGTCTAGGACACGATAAGCACTTATCAAATGCTTATCACTGAAACTCCCAAGCCAAGAGGGTTTTTCTGCTTCCCTCCTTTGTGATAAAGATATTTCTGTTGACTGAATGGAGGTTCACTACAAAGAAACAGAGAATGAGGTTGGTGTTGGAGGATGGTGGGATAATCCTTAATGGAGCAAGTTCTTTTGTGAGCAAAGGCAAGATGAGGCTCAGGTTCCTCCAGGCTCTACTCTGCTTTTACCACAGGCAAAACTCTCCTCTGCAAAACATTCCACAGCCACAAAAATACTTCAGGTGCCATTCTCCCACCTCCATCCAACCCTTTCTTCCTCCTCTTGTTTCTCCCTAAGCACCTCCCATGCTGCCACCTGACCTTTCTTCACCTTTGCCCTGAGCCCCCAGTTCTTCTGGTGGGACAGAAAGGCAGGAGACAGCTAAAGCTTGGCTGGATTCTGCAAGTGCCTAATGTGGTGAGCAGTAGCCATGTCTCCCTGCCCTGAGAGGTTTGTCCCCTGCCAGGGTGACTGCTGCCCTTCAGCAAAAGGGGATGAAACTGGGCAGTGGACTGAAAGGTCACTATGGACAGGGAACAGCCCCCCAAGACAGCTTGTAAGTCTCACTTAGAACAGTCAATGTGTGGAAAACAGCTTAAAAAAATGAAGGCAGCTTTTACTACAGATTTCTCAAGCAGATTTCTCAAGCAGATAGCTGGGAACATTTGGGGAAAAATAAGGTGGTTAGTTTGGGGGTTTTCATTTTTGATACTGGAAGAGGAACAACAGACAGGCTTTTGGTCTGGAGGAGCACAACAGCACTAACCTGGTACTTGTTTTTTTTCTTGGTTTTCTTTAACAACTAAATGAATTAGATCTACTCCTAGGACCTTCACCAATTACTTAAAAGGAAAATGTTTATTGAGGTGATAAACAACCAACCCTGATGTCTCCCATCAGGTAGGACTGGCGAAAAGAAGGAATAGAAAAATCACAGAGCTCCAGAACAGTTGAGATTGTAAAGGACCCCTGGAAGTACTCCAAAATGACTAAATATTACAGATAGGACTGAACACAACATAAACACTTGTCTGTATCATGCTCAATGCTGTTAGTTCCTAACATGCACCGTGGTGTGTACAATTCTTTTTGCTTTGTTGTTTATTTTGGTGACGAGGCTGGTGAGGATGTGATTATTACAGGAGTGAGAAGGGTTGAAGGACCCTCCTTTAACACCAAGTGCAAGGTGAGCAGCACACTGTTCAGCTCTGGCATGTATTTTGCAGGGACTAGCAAATGCAAGAACACAGACAGAAGCCAGAGAAGTCTGAAACCTATTTGAGGGGAACTCCACCATCTCTTCATTATCAGCAGTTTCCAGGCTGAGCCTTTGTCTGCCTCTTGTAACCCCTTTCCCACCCACACACATTCCTTTCCAGCAATGCTGCTTTATTTGGCTTGTCATTATCTTCTTGTTAAATCCACTTAATTGGTGCATTTAACTCTTCGTGCTCCTTAATAGATCCTCTGATATCACTTGTTTACTGAAAAAAAAAAGCCTTAAGTATTACATTTCAAAACAGCATCTAAATTGAGACAGCTCTTGCCAGTGCTGCTCCAGGAACCCCCATTCACCCCATGAGCACAGGGCAAGCTGGACTTGATGAGCTGTGAAGCTGTCCAAGTCAAAGTCTGCACACAGACAGGGTATTTCCAGAAATCCAACGTCTCCTTTTCCAAAAGCTCCTTTAGGACAACAAATCTGCATGCCCCTGCTACGGACTATAAAGCTTTCAGTGCCTCTGTTGCAGACTGGAAGGGATCCTCTCTCTGCTGCTCAAAGGTGATTAGTGTAGTTCCTCACGTGTTCTGTACCTGCTCTAAATTTCCATTGCCAGATCTACCAAGAATCTAAGGAAGAAAATCCTAACTGTAGTGATGCCAGCAAAACCCCTAATACCAACATTTAAAAAAATTAAATGTTCCTCTGGTAATTTGGTTTTATCTGGGGAACTGCTGCAAGCTTTACACACATAAAAATGCCTCAACTTCATGGCACCATCAGCTGCATCTACATTGGCAACTTCATCAGTATAACCCACCCCAAAATCTCTGCAGCCACTGTCCAAGGCAGCACACAGCTCTGATGTGGAATGGGAGGCTCTCTCCTTCTCAGTGAGGGTTTCTGTTGAAAGGTTGGGGATGGGGGAGGTTGCTTTTGAAGGGCTTGGATCCACAAGAATTGCTTTACTACTGAAAATGTGCTTGTAGACCCAGCTGGCACAGCACTCTTCACTGGGGGTGCAGCACTAGGGGTAAAGCTGGGCCCAGCACCCACGTGCCAAGGCACCAGCCAAAGTGCAAAGGGCTAGAGCAGAAAAAGCAGGAATGTGCAAGGATCTAACTCCTATACATCCCCTGCAAGGGTTTCTGCTGGTCAGAGCACAGCACTACTACCTGTGAGTACAGACCTGACCCACAGTACCCAAAAGTAAAGGTTTTGCTTTACTCTCAGACCCCTTTGTAACTCCTGGAGGAAGAGTAAAGCCCCTCTAAATGTTTGGGAGGGAAATCAGGGGAAAAAAACAGCAAAACCCCCTATAGTGCCACATGTCCTTAATCTACGTTTATTTTTCTGTGCCTAGTGCCACATTTCTGGGAGCAGGGCACTGAGCAGGAGTCTCCAGAAGGCTTTGGCAGAGAAGAGGCTCCATGGCCTTTCCCTGCATCTGCTGGTGGAAACAGCATGCTTCTGACATGGCAACAACATGGGTTAAATTCCAGGCATGAAGCAGGCAAGCTGTAGTTTTAACATGTTAACATGCTCTACCAGGGGAAAAGCTGAAGTATTTTTAGCATGGCTAGAGTGTTTGTCTCTGCACTGTTCTGGCCTTTTTTGGAATTGTTAACTCTGGTCTGGAAACAAATACAATAGCCTTTGCAGTAGTGAAATACCACGTATTTTCTTTTATTGTTTGCCACAAAGAAGACTACCAGTCGTACTTCAAAGAGATTAAAGGAGAAACATACATCAGCTCCTCTCAGCACAGCTCACTGCTTTCAATGCCAGCCAGTTCACTTGCTGCTTCCCTATTTCTGCCCATGCCCCCCAGCCTTTCCTGCTTACATACTCAGCTCTGACAGAATCTCAGTGGAGAGAACATTTTTCTTCATGATGAAATTCCATCCCAAGTTGCTGCTTGAAGGCATTGCCCCTTGCTCTCCTGTTTGACTGGGGTGAGTGCAGTAAGAGGGCTCAACAAAACACACATTGCCCTCTCATCCTGCCCCTCACACAGCTACTCAGACCAATCTCCAAGACATGCCACAGAGAAGCATCTGTTGACAGATTATTTGGTTTTCTCTCGTTAAAACCCCACCATGCTGTGCTGGGGCAGAGCCCAGCAAGTGAGTTAGGGATAAAGGAGGAGATGAAGTTTAAGCACAAACGTTAACAACAAGAATCAACACAAGGCAAGTCTGAGGACTGAAAGGGAAATCACACGGAGTGAAGGAGGGACTCTCCCCCTCTCTCCAGTTTTTTTTATCCCATCTCAAACAGTATTCCCTTCCTTCTCCCCTCTGCCTGGTGCTAGCATAAGCATGCAACACAGCTGTAAGGAGCAGCCATCTGACAGTCCCACACTGTGCCCAGGGACCAGCTGCACCCAGGCCACACATGCAAGTTACCCAGGGAAACAAGATTCTTGGAAGGATTAATGGTGAGAGAGGCTTGTGTGGCTGCAAATAGGAGACTGTGGTTGATCATCTGCTCCCACTTGATGGGAGAGGAGAACAAGCCTTTTTTTTTTTTTTTTTTGTCCCAGTTCTTCTCTTCCTCCTCTTCAGAGATTGCCATTACCAGTCTGGAATTACTTCTCCAGTTACTTCTTGTTGCTTCTGGAGCGGGAGAGAAGATGGGGCAAGGGGGTTGTGCTTGGCAACTCAGCCTCATCTCTCAGGCAGCAGGACAAAGAAGATGGCCTTGAGGAAGTGACCAAAACTGCAAACAGCAGCCACAAGCCAGTGGGAGCGAAGGCTGGGGTCAGTATTCACCACACATTTTGTGATGTCTGCCTAATGAGGAGGGAAGACAGATGGTCAGAGAGAGATGCCCAGGTCAGCCACCCCTGCAGGCTGTTCCAGCCCCACAACCCACAGCACCACCACTGCTGCAGCACCAGGTGTTGGCTCTGCCACTTCCACACACTGAAAGTTATCAAATCAGGCTCAAAATTTATTAAATCAAGCTCAAGAGCTCTACAAAGTACACTTCCTAATTCCCACCAAAGAGGCAAAGTGTCCCCCTCTTCAGCCACCCCTGGGAAAGAAATACTACAGGGAGATTATCCAGCACTTTCCATTTTGGATAGCTAAATACAACTTTCTTTCCCTGTTCAAAAGGTCTAGGAAGCCTCAGCAGTATCAGCATTCCCATCCTTTTCTGTAAAGCCAGATGCTTCCCAGAGGTTGTCCTGTTTAATATCAGCTCAAGTTGCTTGTACATTTTCTCTTGCCTTAATGCTTTCTTTGGAAGACATTCAAGCAAGCCATCCCCCAATTTAAATCTAAAGCAATGCAAGCTTTGCAGCTTTGTTTGTGGAAATATATATGCCAGCAGAGATGCCTCCCAGATGTGTGGGTCAGATTTAAAGATGGCTTGGGCAGCCAGTTTCAAGTGTTAACAAGAGGAGAAGCTGGCCTGCAATGATTTAAAAACAATTCAAAAAACAACAACAAAGAAAACTCCCTGTCAAATTGACAGAAATAGGCTCTCAGCTGGCATGGGAAGCAGAAAATGGAAAATACCAAGAAGGTGAAGTGAACAAGACAGAGGTAGAGAGAAGAATGCATCTTCTGGTGCAGGAATCAAAATTAAAAGCTTTTGCCCATGATATAACTGAGTTCTGGTTAAAATCCAGCCTAGCACAAGACGTGGCCCGTGGTTGTGTAACAGGGGTGCACTGTTAGCACATCAACCCCTTGTGGTTTTCAGAAACAGCTTTGGGGTGGTAAATGGGAACAATAATCACATCACAAGGATGGCAAATGTTCACAGCCCCAAAAGTTTTTTATTTAGAAGCTTAGCTCAGCAGTCTTCCAAATTTCTCTTCTGACGTAAGTCTCCCATTGGCCAAGCACAGACAAGTGCAACTCTCAACCCTGAGGTGTTCCTCCCCAAAACAGGACATGAGAGACAATGAATGCTCCAATAATCTTCTCTATTCCTTCTGCCTGTGCTCAAGACATGCATGAGCCTTGCCTGACCAACCTGGGTCACCATTAGAAGAAAGGAAATGGGGGCTGAAGGGACAAATCCCAGAGTCTGGTTAGTGAGTACAGCCACACTAACCCACCCCATCACTGCCTACACAGCAAAGCTCTGCTGCCAGCAGCCTCCCACACCTGCCAGCAGTTCCTTGTTCACCGTGTCTGCAAGGCTGGCACAGTGCACCTCACCACACTGCTGATCTCCTGGGAGCATCAGGAGAAGCTGAGCCCATGAATAACTGACAAGCAGAGACTGCAGAAGGAAGGAATGCAGAGCAGGCAATGATGGGAAGGAACAGGATGACAGGAGAGCTGAGTCAGCACCAAGGTGTGGAAATACTGCTGCCTATAGCTAAAAAACACAAGCAAACACAGCAAGCAGAGCCAAGAGTGCTACCAGAAGATGCTGCAATGTGGTACAAGTGGTTACAGGCACTTGAGCTGTATTGTGGAGGAAAGTGAAGTGGGTCTCCCTGAATACCTCCCGTGATGGCTTAGCACACTCGCCCTATTTGCCTTTGAAACAGTCTGAACTGATTCAACCTGTCAGATTCTAGCAACCTGCATGGGGATCATGTTTAAAACACAGTTGTGTCAAAGTGTCCCTTCAGCTGAGAGAAGTCATGACATGCAGGTCTGAACACACAAGTTAGGGTACCTGACCCTTGAGAAACATGAGCTCTAAGGGGCTTTAGAGCCTCATGTGAGCCAGTGCAAGGCCCATACACACCTGATTACAGCTGTAGAGGAACTGCCAGATGAGAAAAGGTGAACTCCTTAAAGCCCTGCTATGTTCTCCCAAAGGCAATGACCTCACTGCTCTAACCAAGAGGAGCTGCACTCAGAAGCACTTACAAATTTGTATAGGGCTTGCTTAGATAAGCAAAATTGCTCAGCTGTTTAACAACTGCTGTTGTTATCCAAATCAAGCCTACCTGATAAGGCAGTGGAATTGAAAACTTCAAAGCTACTTAGGGCTTTCTGCCTTATCAGGCACTGATAAACTGTTGCAATGCAGTTTGATGTTCTGTGTTAATTATTCAAACAAATTCAAGTCACATACACTGCTTTGTAGCAAATGCTTCTATTCTACTGTAAAGCCACTACTAAGGCTGCAAACTCTTCCCAGGGAGAAATGATGTCTGAAAGGCTCTTTCTTGCTCTTCCTGTGAAGTTTGCATTGGGTTCTGCAGTCTTCTCCACCCTATGGAGCAGCACAGGAACCTGCTGCTGAAAGGAGAATTCCAAATGCCTTTCCAAAGTCTCCACGGTGTCTTTCCTGGGCCAGCTCAGGGCATGGGGGTTACTCTTGGCAGCCTCAGCCCAAGCTGATGAGTAAGAGATGGGGGCCATGTGAACAAGGATGGCATGCCAGGACAAACCAACACAAGCTAGGCCTGGCAGTGGGTGAGAGGGTTCCACCAAAGAGCTGTTTGGTCTGGCCTGTGAGTGAACAGGGCTGGGGAATTCCTTGCTGCAGCGCTGAGATAAAGAGGAAGAACATTCAGGGAAGCATAGTACAAGATGGGATTAGCAGCCTTTCCCCAGACTGAAGGGGTCATTTCAGGAGGGAAAGTATTTCCTTTTCACAGCCCAGGGTTGCTGATAAGGGTGTTGGAAATGAGCTGTATCAGAACAACCCAGCTGCCTTCACAGTCTTGTGCTTGATGGGGGGCAGTGAAGTTGGCTTCCCCTCCTTAGGGCCAGATCCCAAGGGCAATCAGCATGGATTCAGCAACTCCAACAGGAACGTGCTGCCCATCTAAAGAGGGATGGCTGGCAGAAGGAGCCAGTGGTGGATTTATCTCCTTAGCTGCACAGACCCAGTGCTGGTCCTGAGATGGGGTTTGCAGCTTGTTTGCTATGCAACAAATTTTCCAAAAATAACCTTTTGGAACTAACACTCTGTTTTGAACTCTAATGAAGCAATACAAAAATTAAAACAAGATGCTAACTTATCACAGCATGCAAGTTTTACCAAAACAAGGAAAAAAATAGTTGGAAACTAGAAGAGATGCATTCCTACACAACATTTCTGTTTTAATGAAACTAGATCTTAGAAAAAAAAATGTTTCAGAGAATACATTTCAAGCAGCTCTACAGACATGCAGTTAAAGTAAGCCTCAAATGACACTGAGGCAGGGACTGGCATTCACAGGCAGGAACAGTGTTACTCAATCCCAGGCTACCTCTTCACCTGCCTTGGCACAATTAATTTTTGGAATGCAAAATGAAACAGATCAAGGCATTCAAATCAAAGGTTCCTTTTAGCCCAGCCAAACAGTTCCCCCAGTCAGCTGGCCTGAAGGTGACACAGTTTTAGAGAGGGCAGGGACGATTTAAGGTAGGATTGGTACTTAGTAAGTGCATGGGATCCAAAATCCAAACAATGATACTTTCCCAGTTCTTCTTCACAGTCCTGAAGAAACCAGGCAACTGAACCAGCTACTGACACAGTTGGGAAGTCTCAGCACAAAGGAGCAATACTCAAGTTTGGAAAAACACCCCTCTCTATCCAGATCTGCATGGGTGAGGAGCCTGACCATTTCCTGACAGCTTAGGAATAAATTTCACCTCTTGGAAAAGAGGGAATTTGCTGCTGTGGCTCAGTCTGGACAGAGTGCATGCCTTGGGAACAAGATGTCCTATGAACTGAGTGGTGTCATAGGGCAGTATTTTGCCCCAAGTAGCATCTGCCCAGCAGCACACCAGAGGATCCAAGGACTCTCTGTGTCCCTGCTAGACAGGCACATGGAACCTGGTACATACAGACATCACCCAGCTGCCAGCCACTAACACAGCCAGCCAGCCTCTCCAGTCAGCTGGGAGGTCACTGGAAAGGTACCTAGCTATGCCACAGCACCAAAATAAAGTTCTTACTATGAATGATCCTCCATGGGAACCACTGCCCACTTTGGGTATAGACAGACCAAAGAAATCTAGTGCTGAGAGGTGAAATGAGAATTAAACTGGCAGGCCTCATTTTTTTGCCAGTTTCCAGAAAACAGCTGGCTAAGAGTATCTCAGAATCAAAGAATGGTTTGGGTTGGAAGAGACCTTAAATATCATCCAGTCCCACCCCCTGCCATGGGCAGGGACACCTTCCTCTAAAATCAGCCTGCTTCAAGCCCCATCCAGCTTGGCCTGGAACACTTCCAAGGATGGGACAATCTGTGCCAGGGCCTCACAGGAATGACCCCTACAGTGTCCCACTGTGACTGGCTGTTAGCTCTGGAGAAGACCAGGAACACAACAGGTGCTGGTGGGTCAGTGTTGGGGAAGATGAAAAAGGAAAGCCTTATAAATAGGTTTTGAGAATATGAAACCTATAAGTGAAATAGAATTGAAAGCAAGTTTTGATGCTTAGAGTCTCAGTTAGTGGACAACTGGAGAACAATAGTGTGGCCGCTGAAGGTAATTAATCCCCTTTTGATTAAACAATGCCCTTCTCCTTACCAAAAGTCCAAGGGTCAGAGCAGACCCTACTAGCTTGGCAGGAGGGGTCCAAAGAGTCATTTTTAGGGTTTAAAATATAACACAGTATGGTAAAGTAATGATTCTTATAGGCTGCATGTAAATGCTATAGGATTTGTACCTTGTATTAGATTGGTTGGTGTAAGTTAGAGTATTCAGTATAGAAGAAGATTTAATGGATTGTAACGGGAACTTTGCTCTCTTACTTCTCTTACTTCTCTTACTCTCTTACTTCTCTTACTTCGCTCTCTTGCTCTTGCTCTTCTCTCTCTCTGGGGCCTGCTCCAAGCTGCAGCTGGCAGCTCCCAGCAGGGCCCCTTCACCCAGGCCCTGTGCAATAAACCCCACGCTCCAGCCTTGACTCCAGAGATCTCTCATCTCCGTCCGCCCTGGTTCCTGCAGGTCAGGATTGAATTATTATGTTTCAGCTATGCAGGAGGCTGAGGACAAGAATAATTGATGCTTTTGAGGATGGGACCACGAGGCAGTAACAGAGTTATATAAGTCTAGCACAGGTGTGGGCAGGACAGAGGTGGCCCCACAGTGTTGTGAAAGAGAATCTCACACAGCCTTTTTCTGCATAAAGCTGCAGAGAGCACACTCTCCTTTCACTAACTGGGATATTTTCTGGTCTGCACACACAGAAACCAGTTCAGAGAGACAGCATTCCTTACCCAGCCTCCTCTCCTCTTCAGCCAGGTCACCAAGGTCTTGCGCACAAACTCTCCCAGGCAGTCCACGATGGTGTGAACCATGGCCGGCTGCGCGTGCCGCACGCAGTCCAGCGCCAGCCCGGCCGCCACGGCGTACAGGGACACCACCTTGCCCCACGTAATGCCTGTGGAAGGAACAAAAGCCATTCATAGTTACACACACACACACTCAGTTCAGTCTTGAGTAATCAAAGGAAATGGCTGTCTTGGGTTGTGGAGCCAAGGATGTGTATTCTATTTCAGCTGCTGAAAGCAGTTGGGGAGATGTGTTTCTTTGTAACTCTGGAGGGAGGGGGGTGGATGCCCTCTGATAATGGGCCAACTGTTCAAACCAGGTAGGGCAGTGTTCCTTATCTCTTTCACCACCTGTTCTCCCTCCAGGGGGATATTTTCTGCTAATGGGCCATTAAGGCTCACTAAGGGCATGACACATTCCATTGTGAGATGCTCCACCCGGTGGGAGGAGCCAACCATTCCTACCTAGATAAAAACTGAGACACAGGAGTACAAGTTATCTGGTTCCACCGGATTCCTGGAGGAAGGCTGGACCCTTCTCACCATCATTGGACCCTTCTCTCTCAGGATCATCTCTGCTCCAGCAGAACCATGTCTACTACTCCACGAGGACTTTTGGACTGCTTCAAACACCCTGACCAACAGGGTGTCAGGTTGTATTATTCCATTTATTTTATTTTACCTTTATTTCCTCTCTTCTCCTATTAAATTGTATCTCTGACTGGGAGTCTCACTGGTTTTGCTTTCAAACCACCACAATGACTCTCCTTCATTCCATGTGCCCATGCTGCCTGTGTGCAGGCACAGCTCTGTGTGCTCTCCATACGGGGGAAAGAAAGAGTAGAGGACCAGAATTAGGGGAAACTCTCTACACAGAGAAGGAGAATGAAATAATCTGACTTTGGTATGGTTTGATTGCCTCTCAGCACTGCTGCACAGCTTTGGAAAAGAAAGCAGCCCAAAGGCACCATTGGGATGGGGGAGATGTGCACTGCCATGGTTTGTATTGCCACTGGCACTCAGCCATGCACATGCTGCATAGGAGGTGATAGAATTCAAATAGTTTGAACAACCTGGGGTTTTTGTCTTCAACGTAAAGCTTAACCACCCTCAGACAAAGCATTCCTGTTTGTTTTCTAATCACTGTTCCAATGTGATACTCAAAACATACAAGAGAAGCATCTTCAGTTCTATAATGGCACAAAAGGGAGGCAAAGTTACAGGGCCAAGATGGTTCAGAGAATCATCGTTGGAATAGAGGAGTCATAGAATCCTGAGATGGATGGACCCACAAGCATCATTGAGACCAGCTCCTGGCCCTGTACAACCATCTCACCCTGTGCCTGACAGCATTGTCCAAAGGCTTCTGGAGCTCTGGCAGCCCTGGGGCCATGACATTCCCTGGAGTGTCTGTTCAGTGCCTGACCACCCTCTGAGGAAAAATCTTTTCCTAATATCCAATCTAACCCCCATGACACAGCTTCATGCCATTCCCTTGGGTCCTGTCACTGCTCACCAGAGAGCAGAGTGCCTACCCCTCCTATGCACTCATGAGGGCTGGTGTCCTCCTCAATGGCAACTGGGCCTCAGTCTCCACCTGAAAAACAGGCAGCTTCAAAGATTAGGCCACTGCCTACTTAATATTGCCTGTGCTACCCCACTGAAGACAGTGCAGGGGTGGAGAGTCAGTTATCTAATCTCCCAGAAGACAGCCTTCCTGCCAGGCTGCCCTGCCTGCAGCAAGTGCTCCACAGAAGCTGTCCCAGCAGCAGTCACCTTCCTGTTGGTGTCAGTGATAAGCACGGAGCTCAGCTCTAGGTACCAGCCAGCCTCCCAGGGGCTCCCCTGCACCTTACCAGCACCACTGGGCATAAATCCTTCATGCTCAAACACTGCAGTCATAAATCCTTCATGCTCAAACATTGCAGTCATAAATCCCTCATGCTCAAACAGCTGCCCCTCATCAGGCTTTTCTCAGGACCAGTGACCTGGAAACACAACCCTTTCATTCCCATGCAAAGCTACCACTGCACAATGGTATATCCCCCCTTTGGTTTATTATCTCTAAGAGCTGTATTTATCAAGCATACTGTGAAGTATTTTACAGTGTTGGGTCTCTGTGGAATCTGCCCAAAGTCCCTCCCAAACATCGTCAGAAGCCTGGTGAAGTTTTAATATTTAAAAGCCACACAGAACTGTTCTCACAGGGTTGCAGCAAGAAAGAAAACAGGTGAGAGGATGGAAAGACGTGGGCAATGACTAGATCCATGGATCAGGAGGGGTAAAACATACCTTTAGAAAACTGGATGTGCTCAGCAAGCAAAAATACAATTTAAATGGGGTAAAGAGTCTTCCTCTTTCCTTCATTGCACTCTCAGAACCCCAGGTAGCCTGAACCAGCCCTGGGATAGAGCTCCAGCCTCCTCACAGCAGTTCTCATTGCAGCAGAATGCTCTATATTTGTTTAGAAAGCATGCAGATTTCAGAACATTTCCACAATTCTGATACTTGGTGCCTCAAAGGGGACATTCACACTAACACTTTTAGGAATTGCTTGTTTTTCCTTTCCTTAAATTAAAAAAAAAAAAAAAAGAACTAAACTTTAGAGGAACTCTTCAAATGTCAGCCACAGGAATACCTTGTCAGACTGAAGAAAATCTATTCAGTGTTACAAAAAAACCCCTGATTTTTCATGACTAATGTAAGATAAAAACCTACAGATAAACCTTTTATGGGGCTCTGCAGCAACAGTAACAGCATTAGCTCCAATCCTCTGTGACACTCTGTCCTTCCCCCAGAACTCTCCCCGAGATCTGAGGAAGTTATTAACATAGCTAAAGTGACTGTTGTTCTTTTGGTTTTATTTGCTGAGCAGACCCTGTGGTGTCCCTGACACCAGCACTGTCACTCAGGAAGTTCACTGCCTGTTTGGCATTCACACTATTTATCTGCCTTTCTCACATTGTGTATCACCATGACAGCCAGCAGAATGAGCCAGGAAGAGGCTATGAAACCACAGAAGACTAGACAGAGGGCTTCTCCCTGCAAGGAAGAGGCTGTCCCAGTGCAGGGCAGTACAGTTCTACCTAATAAAAGAGGCTTTAAGGGGTCACACTCCTTGCTGATGATATGTTCAGGACCAGCTGGCTTATGTTCAGCTTTAGTACAAGTCAGTTTTACAGCTCTCCATCCCTGCAGAAATGTGGTTCCTTGCATCTTGAGTTACATAACAAAAGTTACCCAAAATTCCAGGGACGAGTTCACTGGCTTATTCCCAAGCTTTTGCTGACAGCACTCTTCAAATATCTGAAGCAAGTCCATTAGCTCTGAGATATTTACGTGGCAGTAACAAAGACTGACAGGACTGAAGTCACCCTGGTACAGAAAGACAGCCCCAGTCTTGGTTAACTTTGTTTTGAACCCAAGTTTGGCTTTCCAGTAGAAGAAAAGTGTATCCACAACCTGTGAAAGACAGAGGCTCAAGAGCTCCATGACTGCCCCAGCACACAGGAAAGCAGTTTGCTATAAGGCATGTCAGCCGAGAGAGGATGGAGAGGAAGCCCTTCAGCTCCAGCTTCCCTGCCAAAATTGTTCCATAGTGGTACCTGCTGCAGGACTTGCACAAGGTGAGTCCTTCCCTTGCACATGGAGGGAACCCCTCTCCCTTTCACAGCACAAAGAGAAGGAGTTCTTGGTTAGATGGTGATAGATGTGGAAGGCTCAGGGGTCACATCCTCTTTCCAGAGCATGCCCATAAGGGTCAAACCAATCCTTCAGTCTGCCTTTCCTGTTACTAGCAGAGTCAGCCCATGGGGGCAGGAGAGGAGGAAATCCCTTCCTGATTTCCATTTGTCTGAAGAGTCCTCTTGCCACTGCTACAGGCAGAAGATGGAGACAGCAGGCTGGGCTTCTCACTCACAACAGCAGGGCACAGCTTATGCTCTTCTTCTCACTAGATATTGCAGGAAGCAAGGGAAGAGCAGGCACCCCCAACAGAATCACAGAATTTCTAGGTTGGAAGAGACCTTCAAGATCACCAAGTCCAACCCAGGCCCTAAACACCCCAACTAGACTATGGCACCAAGTGCCACATCCAGGCTTTTGTTAAACACATCCAGGGGGATGGTGACTCCACCACCTCCCTGGGCAGGCCATTCCAGAACTTTATCACTCTTTCTGTGAAAAACTTTTTCCTGACATCCAACCTGTACTTCCCTTGATGCAGCTTGAGACTGTGTCCTCTCCTTCTGTCAGTTGTTACCTGGAGAAAGAGACCAACCCCCACCTGACCACAGCCACCCTTCAGGAGCTGTAGAGAGTGGTAAGGTCACCTCTGAGTCTCCTTTTCTCCAGGCTGAACAACCCCAGCTCCCTCAGTCGTTCCTCACAGGGTTTGTGTTCCAAGCCCCTCACCAGCCTTGCTGCCTCCTCTGGACACACTCAAGCTCAACACCTGGGCCATGCTTGTGGCTGGGCCCCCTCCCCAGGAGGGCTCTAGCAGCCACCCAGCCCCAGGCAGGAGAGGGCAGGGGAACATGCCCCAGCAGCCCTCCTCTGCACTTTCCCAGGAACACCAGCTCCATTAACTTTTCTCTCTCAAGGACTCCCTTGGCAGGGGCAGAGGAGCACAGTTACTGAGAGGGCAGTGCCTCTGTTCCCCATGATGTCCAGGCACAAAGTGACACCAGTGTGATGCATCTCAGCATAAGCTGGAATTGCATCTGGCCAGTGCACAAGAAGCAAAAACACATTGGCTTGCTCCAAATTCCTCAAAAGGCCTGGCTGTCATCCACACTGGGTAAAACAGGCACTCATCACCAAGCAAGACAATCTATTCACAGCTTCCCACTGCGTGGATTAACATGCACAGGAGCTAACTACAACAGGGAATGGAAAGCTGGTCCAAAAAGGAAAGGTCAAAAAAGAGAGAAAGCTCTGCTCACAGACATGGAACAAAAGGATATGGAAAAAGTGAAGGGCTGCTTAGAAGGCATTATAAAAAATAAGAAATCCAAGTTGCACTCTTTAGGCCAGCCATGGAGCTGAAGGTATGTAAACACTGCTGAGCCCAGGGTAAAATGAATTAGCAGGAGACAAATGCTCCTGAAAGTGTTCCTGCTTATATGAGCTTGTCTGCCCCAGGGGAGAGATGAAGACATGACTGTGCAGTCTCAGGGCACCAAAATACCTGAGGTTATTCAAATAAACTTCCCTCTGCTCCACTCAGCATCAAAGTCCTGCTCACAAATCAGCCTTAAAGAAACACTATCCACTGCTACATTTCAACAGCTGGAAGAATACAGCCAGACACAGCAGGCTTTGGTGGAGAGAAAAGCTGAGAGGGGTGTGCACAAGGCAGGAAGCTCAAGTCGTAAGGTCTAAGGGATGAGGGAGCAGCAGGATGCATTTCTAACAGCATTTCAGAGAAACCAGAATCGTCTGGGTTGGAAGGGAACTCAAAGCTCAACTCACTCCAATCCCCTGTCATGGGCAGTGTTACACCCCAATCACTTAATTCCAGGGTTAAAACCAAGGTTCTTTTGCTCTGGATAGATGCAAAGGAGAAAATCCCAACCACATATTCTCAAGAGGTAAAAAACACATGAAAGTTTGCTGGTAAACTAGAGAAAACGAAGGAAGATTGGAAAAAGAGGAAATGCAACATAACATCACTTACCAGTGCATAGACTTAGCCCACTGAACATAGAAAACCTTTAAACCCATTCAACGTCACGCTCCATGAGAAGAGAGGAGAAAGGGAGAAAACCAGAAAGACAGGAAAGATATAGAAAAACAGACATAGAGCTACCAGCTCCTGGGTTGCAGTGATGTAAAACTCCAAACTGAAGGTAGAGTTAAAGGACAACGTGCTTGCCTCGTGGTCAGGCTTCTTAAAGCTTTGGCCATCCTGGGCCTTCCTCCTAGGTGGGACTTGTGGTTCCTCAGACACTCAGGGACTGGGTCAGGGAACACTGGGGGGCTGCCTTCAGTGTGCCACAGCTGATAGACACTGCAGGGTTGGGGGGTACAGGGGCCAGGGCACCATCTCACCACAGCAAAGTCTGACCCACCCTCTACCAAGCATCCTAAGATGTCTCTAAACAGATTACTTTTTCCAGTCTCTGACAGGCAGGGATACCTTCCACTATCCCAGGTTGCTCCAAGCCCCATCCAACTGGGCCTTGAACACTTCCAGGGATAGGGGCAGCCACAGCTTCTTTGAGTAACCTGTGCCAGGGCCTCACCTTCCTAGGGAAAAACTTCTTCCTAATACCTAATCTAAACCTACCACCTGTTAGTATGAAGCCATTCCCCCTTGTCCTGTCACTCCAGGCCCTTGTAAATAGTCTCTCTCCAGCTTCCTTGTTGGCTCCTTCAGGGACTTGCAGGCCACAGTGAGGTCACAGGGAGCTTCTCTTCTCCAGGCTGAACAATCCCAACTCTCCCAGCCTTTCCTCTCACAAAGCTGCTCCATCACCCTCTGATCATCCTGGTGCCTGCTCTGGACTCGCTCCAGCACCTCCATGTCCTTCCTGTGCTGGAATCCTCAGGCTGGAGATGGGTCTGAGTGGGGCAGAGGGGCAGAATCTCCCCCTCCCCTGCTGCCCACGCTGGGGGATCAGGCCAGCACATGGGCAGTTTCTGGGTCCCAGTACCCAGGGCCAGGGCATGTCCAGCTCTCACCCACCAGCACCCCAAGTCCTTCTCCCAGGGTTGTTCTTGATCTGTTCATCCCCAGCCTAGACTGATTCTGGTGGTTGCCTCAACACGTGCAGCATTAGCACTTGGTCTTGTACAACCTCATGAGATCCTACTGGGTCACTTCTGAGCTTGTCCAGGTCCCTCTGGGTGGCATCCCATCCCTCAAATGTGCCAACAGCACCAGTCAGCTTGGTGGGTGTCATCTACATCCATTTGCTCCTGCAGGGAAAGGCTTTCTCCTCAGAAAGCATTAACCCTACATTCCTGTTACACTTCAGCCCAGGCACTCTTGATTAAAAGTCAAACCCAATAAAAACCAGGCTGAAAGCTTTTAAAAAGCCCTTATGCCTAGCAGCTCTTACCAACAGGACAGAACTGCTTCCTTTAGGAAAGGAAAATGCCTCTCCCTTTTCTACTTCTGTTTTTCCACCAAGTGACCTCTTCCTTCTGGCATTTGTTTTAAAATCTAAGGTAAATGTCAGCTCAGCCAGGCCCCACACCAAAGCTTGCTCAAGTCAGGGGAAAGTCTCCTGCTACCTGCAGAGTGGCTTTGGACCACACAAGAGAACTAGTGGTAGCATCACAGAGATGATGCTGTTGCAGATCCTTTACCATCAAAAGCAGATCAGGGCTCTGCAGTGCTTCTCTCCACACAGATGGGCTCTCCTCACCGTGAATAACTAATGAGTTGTTTGGAAACAGGGGAATAAAATACAGCTTTAGCCTGAAGTCTTTTCTCCCAGAGGACAAGCCATGAGACAACAGGAAATGGCCCCAAATTGCACCAGGTCAGAGTGGGTATTAATAAAAATTTCTTCATTGAAAGAAGAGGCATTGTAACAGGCTGCTAAGAGCAGTTTTGGGCTTAGTCAAGACTTGTAGACAGTGTGGACAGGAAGTGAGCACAGACAGAGCTACAATGTGAAGACTCAAAACCAGACCAGAATGTGGAAGATAGATATGCAAAAGATGAAGGAGAAAACCTCTCCAGCAAAAAAGGGTCAAAATCCCCTGCTTCCCTGCTAGAAAGGCATTGTAAGTGACTAGTGGGGCTCCCCAAGCTATCTAAGCACTGTGGTGTCAGATTGTAGCTGTCTTCCTAATAAACTTGGTAATTGGCATGAAAACTCAGACTGAACTTGAGTGTCTGGTTTCCTTTGCTCAATAAGAGCCTCTTTCCTCTGAACTATGAAAAAAAAAAAAAAAAAAAAAAGAGGAATGAATGTCTGGCTGCTACAGCCAACTCCAGTTTGCTGGCTTTATTGTTAAATGCTGAGTTTTGAGACTGCAGTGAGATCCAGGAATGCTAAAAACCATCAAGCTCCTACCCCTCTGCCACTCAGAAGCCTCCTACCCAGCAGAAATTACAATAATAAGTTGATAAAAGCAATTAAATACACAACTCCCAGCAGAGATGAGAAAAGAATTGAGAGCAGAGCATGGAGAGCTCTGGGAAGGTTTGAATCAGCCCCTGTGCAACCAGCACACCACCAGCCATTCCTGCAGGAGGAGGGGCAGCACTGTCAACTGAGCTTGAGTCCAAAGTTTCCAGCACTGTCAACCTCAGAGGGCTGAGTCCAGATTCTATTCTTAATACCCTGAAAACCCAGGTTTAGAACTATGAGATATGACTTCTACTTTAAACTACCCACACATTTGGCTCCTGAGCTGGGAAGTTGAAGAACACCAAAAAAATGCAGCTCTCCATGAATTTTTCACTGAGAGCAGAATTCCCAGGAGGCAGCAGGCTTTCTCCCCAGCATCATGGTTATTCAGCATCACAGCACAGTCTGCTCCACCTGCAGCATTCCTGGCTTAGCTCTCAGTGTCACTTCAGCTCTGGAGGTGAGCCAGTCCCAATGCAGTCAGCTGTAGTCATCTAAGATCACCTACTTACCTGCAATGCAAATTGCACCTGAGCCTGCAGCCTGACTTTTGTTTTTCTTGTAAGCCTTGACACCAGTGAAGCTCAGCACAAGTGACAAGACAGGCCACCTGCCCTTTGTACACAGCCACGCTGTGACATTCCTGCCATACTTTCCCAGCTCCTGCTTTCTGAGCTCACAGGCCCTCCCAAGCCAGCCCAGTGCAAAGGCAGCCTGCAACCCAGGCATGCTCTGACAGGCTGCTGAGGGCTGCAATGCCAGCTACCTACACAGTCCAATTCCATCCACTTCCAATGACACAGCATCAATTTCCCTAACTCAGGGAGTAAAAACTGCCCTGCTCAAACTGCCAGAAGCCCTGCTTGGGCAGTTCCTCTCAGAGATCTATTTTGCCATCTGTTATGATTCTTTGGAGGATCTGTGCTCTCCACCACAGGCCTTCAGACCTTCTGCATGTCAGGGCTTCTCCAGAATGTCAGTGGTTCCAGATAAAGCACAGCTGATTGTGAGGATTAAAAGGTTTTGAGTGAGGTAGCCTATTTGAAAGTACAACTGAAACCTGGACTTCTATCTTGTAGCAACTATTGCCAAAGTGACAAGAGTCCCTGCATCCTGTGACACTTCCCATGCTATTGCCACTGGTTCCAGTGGCTTCACACTGCTATGCTGCTAACAAGTTGCTTTCTTTGGGGGTTTTTTCCCTTTTTTTTGTTTTGTTTCCCATCTTTACTGTCCCTTACACAGACACAAGAAGACATTGCAGAAAACTTATAACCATGTCAGAACATGCCTGAGATAAATCTCTCTAAAAGGTTCCTCTTCCCTCACTTCTCACAGGCTGCTTTTCCAGTTGTGGGCAGGGATTGTTTCCAGGAAAAGCTGAACACAGCATAGGGCATATTTTTGCTTTTGACCATCACCTCTGGAACCAGTCTAACAGCAGCAGCAGAACACTCACATCTAAGCAGGGAGAAAGCTCAAAGCACCTGCTCATCTGGAACAGCCTTAAGGACCAAGACTTCCCCAACATGAGAAAAGAGAAACAGCAGGTCCCATTGCAATTCTGGGTGTTGCTGTGGGAAAGGAAGCCAGGAGGAGAGGAGCTCTCTTGTGATGAGTTGATTCTGGCTCCCAGCATCAGCAGCATGAGCTGGAACAAGGGAGACTCCCAAGCAATGACTCTTCTGCAGTTGCCAATGGTGAGCAAATAAGGTTGGAACGAGTGACCTCCCTGTGCAATGAGGTAACAACCACCTCCTAATGAGGAAGGGCAGGAGGTGCCTTCTAGAAGGAGACAGAACCTCCTAGGAGGATATTACAACCCACGACACTTCCCTGCCAGAAGACAGCAGAGGAGCTGTCATTAAACCATTAAAGCAGGGCACACAGCCAAACTGCCCACAGCCCTTGCAGAAAGCAAGGCCCCACCTTACAGGCTACCCCAGAAACATGGCTTCTCCAAGAGTGGGTGGCTGCAGGCTGCTCCTTCCCCCCAGCCCTGTCTGTGTGTCTGTCTGGGCACCGTACCTGCGGTGAAGATCTGCGCGGCCACGGCCAGGAAGGCGTCGGACACCACGGACTCGGAGTGCAGGGAGATGTTCAGCTGCCGCGCGATGTTCCTGTAGACGTTGGGCCGAATGTACTCCAGCTCATCCCCTGCAAGCAAACAGCCCCCAGTCAGCAGGCACGGCACCCAGCCCTGCTCTCAGCACGGGGCAATCACAGCTGCGCTCACCCCAGGGATGCCTGCAGCCAAAAGGCCTGAACCATGGCTCCAGCTGAGTTTAGACAGGCGGCAGAGCGCGGAGTTTAGGCACAATTCCCTCCCACATGCACCCTGGGACTTCTAGAGGGAGCAGAGGCAGGCAGTGGCACTGTACGAGTGCTGTGGCTGCAGTAATCTCTGCCATAAATGCTGTTCCCAGGCTGGCTGCCTGCCTTTCCTCCAACACAGGAGACAGGCCTGAGATAAGCCAAAGCCATGTCATTTTATTTCAGAAACGAGAAGGAAGCATATCCATCCATGTAAGCTTTTGAGAGATACGCCCTTCCTCAGCACCCCATCAGGCTTGTACAAAAACGCCTGAAGTGCAAGAGAGCAACTCAAGAATGCTGAAGGCTGATGAAAGCCAAGGATCCACCCAGAGCTGCACAACATTAATTAAACAAAGAGACTCTCAGCTATTTTATGCTCACACAGGCACTTGAGAGTCAGTCTGGAGCTCTTTCTCTCCTCCAAATCGTTAAAGAGATGTTCATTTGCACGGCTGACTGCTCAGCAGCAGGGTACCTGACACACACAGACGTGTGCTTTCACCCCCAGAGTGCTTTCTGCCCAGCTGGGAAATGGCAGGAGGTGTTAGGCCAGCTTGAAACCCAGACAAAAATACCAAGGACATGCAGAGAACCTCCTCCTAAAGGACAGAGCTATGGAGCTTGGGAAACAACAATAAAGCTTTTCCTTTGTAGCAAAACAAACCATTTTTTTGAACAGCAGAATTAATAAAGCCCAGTTTCCAAGGGATTTCTCTCTCTGTAGAGGTTCATGGATATTTAATGAAGGTTGCACAGCTGCTGTAGGAGCATGTCACAATGCAAACACAGCATGGGACCAAGGCCCTTTGTGCATAGAGAGCCCTTTTTGGCTTAGATTTAGGACACTAAATCTGTGCTCCTCTCCTGCACAAGGGTGCTGTGGGAAGAGGAAGAGTTTTCCCAACAGCCTTATATCCCATGGCAAGACCCAGGTGACGTGGCCCAGCCAGAGGGCAATTGATCTTCCTCAAGATTTCATTTATATGAGAGGTAAAAAGGAAGATGTCACTGCAATCAGGATCTTTTTAGGGAGCCATTAACTACTGATCCTTAATTCATTTATCTGGCACTCAGCACAGGCAAAACCCAGCTCTACAGAATCCCACAGCTGAGCTCTCCCAGCCCTTTCTGAGTATGGGATTGTCCCTGTCTGACATCAAGAGGAAACCCTCCAACACATGGTCAGCCCTGATAAGAGAAAACCTTACTTGGACCACTCAACAGCCGTTTTCTCCTCACAGGCAGCACACAGGCTTCCTGCTAAATGCAAGGAAATGGGGATAGCCCTGGTTAGCTGAGAGGCAGGAACAGGAGGCTGGGATCAGCACTTGGTAGCCTGCCACTGTTACAACTTCTAACAAGCATTGCCTGGAGGCCCCAGATGAGATCAGGTTTTGGTTGGAGGCACACATGCCCTGTTCTGCAGCGAGGCACAGGGCAGGCAGGAGCATCTGGGGAAGGAAAGCACAAGAAAGCATTCCCATGCTCAGAGAGCCTCCTTGCCCCAGCAGCCCCAGGACCTCTCCTGTTGCATGATACATTGCTGCTGGTCTCCAGTGTCCTTGTTCTGATGCCCAATTTTGCAACATCTAGAGCAATTTGGGGCTTTTCCTCCTTCCTCCAGTGGTTATGGAGGAATTAGCAGGGCAGCAGTGACAGCTTCCACATGCAGAATCTCCTTGCAGTGGTCAAAGGGCACCTCCCTGGGCCTTGACCAGAGGAAATACAAGTTCAGACAAACCGTGCTTATGACAGACACAGCTGATTGGTCTGGGGTGCCTCACTTGGCTATACCATTAGGTTTTACCATGTCTGACTCATTAATTGCCCTAATTAGCTGCTAAGCCTCACTGAGCTGATGGAGTCTCCCTCCCTATGACCTCCAACAGCACTGCCTGTGCCCAGGACTTCTGCTGGCCCACCAGGCAGTTCATCAGAGTCTCTGTGTGCAAGTGGGCTAGGAAATACTCCAACTTCCATCTCCACAGGCTTCTCAGCACTACCATGAAGGAAAAAACTGGTCTTGCTTGTTGCACTGCTTTCAAGTGGCTAAGGATTACCATTCCTGGCAGGTGCCTGGATACCAGCTGGCCTTGTGCTGGTGAGAGCAGCAAAGGGGAAAAGGAAGGGATGGGCCATGTGACAAGTGGAGTTTCTAAAGAAACGGGACAGAAATTATTCTTCCTCTTAAAGAGGAGGGCTGCTCACCTTTCTGGTTACATGGGTACCTCATGGTGCTCTCCAAACAGATTTGCTCAGAGAAGGCACCAATTTCCTGGGACTATCAGCCAAATCTTTCCATCTGGACAATCCAGGAGACGCCTTCAGATCCAGTGCGCCACCTGCTTGCCCTTTACCATGTTCCTGGCCACCCACAGAAGATTGGGTTGAAAGCACATAAATCTCAACCCCCAAGGCAGGTGGAGAAGAAAGGGAGTACAAACAGACAGTGAGATTGACAGAAGAATAAAAATAAAAATCCCCCAAAGACCAAACAATCACTGGAAACAAAAGCAGAAGTAAAATCAGCATAGAAGAGAAAAAGTGAAAAATAAAGAATTAAAAAAAAAAAAAATCAGGTAAAAGAAACACAGCTATACATTAAAAGAAACGTGGGATAATATCAAACTGGTAGAAAGGGGAGAAAGTGGGGGACACCAGCCCTGGTCTTGACTTTGTTAGGCCCAGCTAATGCTTACTTCACCAGACCTGTTTGAACTCTGATGTAATTAAATCAGATGCACATGCTGGTGGTAGTTTCCATGCCAGATGTGAACTAATATACCAGCCTGCAGGCAAAGAGGGATGTTGGAAGCAACTTCCAAGAATAAAAGCGTTGGGTTCCCAAACGACAAACAGCCAGACTCAAGCACATAGGATGCTACACAACCCAAAACAAAAGGCCAGGCAACTGTTAACATTAAGAGGATGCTCCTGGTACAAGCTCTAAATCATATTTTCATGTCACAGCCTCCAAGCATGACCTTCAGATTGCTCTCCCTGAAGTCCCCACAGTTGCTGTGCTGTGAGGGTGGCACCGAATGGCAGCATACACCAGACAGCATCAACCCACTCCTTGTTCCAGCAAAAAGCTCAGGTCTTGCTGATTAACTAAGGTACACAAAGGAAAATTAAACACATTGTCATTAAAAAGCAGCTTTTATAAAATCTCCAACAACAAATTTTCTAAGCAACTATCCCCAAATTAAAGCTGGGTGAGCTACTGCTGAAGCCCAAGTCCAGTGGTAGCAGTGCCCTAGAAGATGCCAGATGCATTGTAGCAATCAAGTCACTCTGGAGAAAATACTGCAAGACCAGTTAAAATGCCCAGCTGGGAAAGACTGCTCTAAGTACTGTGAGAACTGTTACACAGCTGGAGACCTGTGCACACAGAGTCAGTTTGCTGCTGGGCTTTCTTAGGCTGCTTTGTGATTTTGAGCTGTTGCAAGTCCTCAGAAAAAGGCAACTTAGCAGGAACCCTGTGCTGAGCAGTGCTCCAAAAGACTGAGGAAACTCAATCAAAGGAGCTGTTCAGTGAAGATCACCAAAACCAAAATAAATGCCGCAAGCAAAGAAAAACCTCTGTATCATTACAAGAAAAGCCTCTTCCAGAAGCCTTAGTCTGGTCCAAATTGCTCCATCCAATCTGAGTCCCCCCAGCCCAGCAGGACTCACCAAGTCGTAGCAGGATGGTGGACACCTCGGCCAGCTTACCCCCAGGCACCGGGGCGTTGTACTCGGGTTTGCTCCAGCTGACACCCGCCTGAATCAACCTCGAGTTTATGTAGTCTCTGCAGAGAGCCTTGGCTTGGGACACAAGCTCTTTGTCAGTGGGAGACCTGTCAAAAACCTCCATCACCTCAGCAGCAAAGACTGAGGAACGGCGTAGCACCTCCATCCTCGACTGCTGAACCCACAGCTCGGCATGCACTGACTGCCTTCGATGAGGAACCTGCAGGAGTTGTCCAGTAATCCTCTGTCCTCAAGGTCTGTCAGACCTCCCAGCAGCTCTCCTCCACAGGCTAGCTTTTTGTTTTAGCTGGTAAATAAAAGCACCTGTAAGCACTCTAGCTCTGCAAAGATGTAAATCAGAAGCTCAAGAATACAGTTATGCTGAAGTATCACATTTGCAAAACATTTGTCTCGGTCCATCTTACAGACAGGGGGCAAAGTCTTACATCTTTCAGCCACTGACTATCCCTGGCAGCGTGGTCCACAGAAGGGCTGCAGTTTTGAACTCTCGAGGTGTTTCCTCTTTTCCCCTTCAGATTTGGCAGCTCTAGAATTACCCATCAGAGAGCCCAGACAGTCAGAGCATGGAAACACTTCATTGAATGTGCAGACAATCTCAGCTTGTTTCAATTAAACTGAAAAAAAAAAAAAAAAAAAAAGAAAGGAATCCCAAATATCAGTTACAATAACCTCAACCAGATGTCAACAGACATTCCAGCTCAGCAGGTCATGGATCTTTCTGAAGAAATGACACTACTGCAAGAACAAGGGTATGGGAGCATTTGGAATGTCTTGATGGAGACAGTTTTCTGAGACATATTCTCAGTTTCAGTTTTGGTTGTGCCATGCTTTTCCCCCAAAACAACGTGCATACTACTACTTTAAAACATCTAGCAATAGCAGAGACAGCAAAACAGAAAAGTAAATTTTTGAAAAGGTTTAAGCTGTGAATGCCTTAAGATAAACGTCAAAATTTCTTCAGAGGCACCTGAATTCATCTGCTGATCTGAGTTTTTAACCCAGTGTTGCTTCTGAAGTCAGTCAGACCAGTCTTTACTTAGATGTTAATAAATGCATTTTTCAGTCTGCAGTTTCAGACACCTACTTACAATGATGATTTTCAAACAAAATACAGCCAGTTACTTCAGTTTGCCCAAGGAAAAAATATAATTACCTCTCATGTTGCACTTTTCCCCCCTCAGTGATTTCTTTTTGGGTTTGGTCTCATGTTCCTTTAGAAGATCTGCATCACTGGACACCTGGTTTAGGATTCATAGGTTACTGTCACACTTCTCTGGAGAGCACCAGCCTCCTCTGCTGTGCTTTCCACAGGGCTCAGGCCAGCGCCTCCTTCCCCGTCTCTGTCAGCCCCACATGCCGGCTGCACTCCACCGGGATCCCTGGGCTTTGCTCTCCTGCTTTTAAGGGACCCAGGCGCAGAGGAAAGCTTCTGGCTTTAGCCTTGTAAGGAAGATGAAATAACCGGGAGGTGGGGTTGCTATACACAGAGAGAGACGCTTTCTCCTCCCCTTTCTTCTCTCTTAAGGAGGCTCCCTGTTGTTCTTTCTTCACTGCGCTTCGTTCAAGGACTCGACTGCAGGGTGAGGGTGGGAGCATCATTTCTGGACCAGGCTATCCCACGTAACAGACAGGGATGAATGCACTGCTGAAACAGGAATAATTCCTGCTGGATTCCCAGGGCAGCTTTTGCAGAGTGGACGTTGGGCACTCATTTTCATACGGCAGCCAAGTGGGGGAATTACACACTGTCATATTCACCTGTGGGTTACTCCTACCAATTCAATCACCTCCATCGTTTTGGACTATGTCCCTGCCCATGCAGGGGGTTGGAAATAGATGGTCTGTAAGGTCCCTTCTAACCCAAACCATTCTGTAATTCTGTGATGCTTTTATGATTAACATAGAGAGCCACAGCTCAGGGCTAAGGCAAGCAGTGCTTGCAACTCCTCAGAACTAAAAGTAGTCTGGTTAAAAAAAATGAAGTGGCTTTGTTGATAGGAAATAGTTTATCCAGAATGAAGTGTACTGCAGGAACTTGCCTACTTAATCTCAAGTTGTTATGAAAAACATTTCAATGAGTTCCAATATATCTATAAATTTATTTCAACATCAACTTCTTGTTGCAACATTATCATACTGATGCCACAATGCTCAGCTTTCTTCCGTGTGCATCTGTTATACCATTTCATCTCAACAAACCACATACAAACGTTGGCTTTCTGTGTTACAATTTGAAACAAAAGAAGTTTTAATAATAGAAGTTTCCTGCAGCCAAGAAATTCTACCAGACCAAACACAAATTCTCCCCATAATAGTTTGTATTAACTGGGTATTGGTAACAATAATAGTTTGCAACTGGGTGTTTGGTATGTTTGAAACACAATCTTTCTGAAAGGAGGTCAGAAGTGAGACCTAACTGTTGTCATCTTGTTGCCTTCAAGAAAAGACAGAAGCAAGTACACCTCTCAACAAGGTGTTGAGCACATAAATCCCTCCAGTACAACGTGCACCAATGCTGGTCTCCAAATCAAGGGATAAAAAGGAACAAATGAGCTGCATGAAAAAACCTTATTATGTGACAGATTGAACATTCTGGCCAGCATCCAACTCAAGCACAGATTAACACAAAGCATGTTGGCTGCCGTTAACTGGATTGCTGGAGCCAGCTTGGCTGTCTTGGAAAGGGGCTGAGGTACCTCATACCCTTCAGCAACAGATCTTCTTTCTGAGCTGGCTGTTTCAGGGAGAGCAGCAGGGTTAAGGAGAGGTACATGCATGCAGCGATGAACCCCAGCAGGGTAACATGGCAATAGTGACTGTGCATCTCCAGCACTACGTGTTTGCTCCAAGATTCTCTCAGAAATTTCTTTTACACACTACTCTCACTGGAATTTAAATACAGAGGCTGAAATCAAGACCCCAGAGATTCTGTGCTACTGCCTACCCTTATCCCAACTATTCCCTGAAGAGTAGGCCTGATAAGGTCTTGGAAAATCGTATTTTTGCCTTTGCCACTTTGAGGGCTAAAAAATCATTAAAAAATATGCCTTAGCTTCCTGCAGCAGCTGGCAGCTTCACACAGGAGCCCTATCTAAACTGTTCCTATTCAGCAGGGCTATGAAATGAAGAGGAATGCTTAAATATCAGTATTGCTTAACTAATGATAATTTTTCCCAGAAATCTGGCAAATATGCAAGTGCCACAGTGCTTCCCAGCTCCCCGTGAGTGCCAATCTCATCCCACATGTGTTCCCTGCCCAACTGTCACAGCATGCAGCACCCCCTCAACTTCAACCCTGCAGCAAAGACACAAAAGCTAGAAGCATGAGGGGGTTGTGTATAAAAAACCAAATTTTCTATTACAAAAGCTCCATCCAACAGTGCATGCTATTCTACCTATACTATTTACACCTTTGAATTAAAAATACTGTTTCACACTGAATGATGCCTCTGTAAGTAAAAACAGATAAAACCACAGCATTTAGTGCTCAGCTGACCAGAAAAGAAGAGGGTGTTACAATCTAAGGTGTTGTCAGAGTAACCAGAGCCCTTTTTTCCATAGAATGTTTATGCTTAGGGACTTGGTCTATAATGGGAAAACTCCTGTGGCAAAGGAATGACAGTGCAAAAGCAGTTTTTATCACCACAAAACACTGTATGCAGTGTAGCTGTTCCTGGCATGACAGTGTTCTGGGCTGGAACAGGCTCCACATCACAGCTCCTGTCTCACAGGTGGGGTGTCCAAAGCAGCTTAGACCACTCCTTTAGTAAAACCAGGGGACCACAAAGATATTACTGTATTTTATAAGCATGTCAAGTGGGAACAAACCCTGGAGAAGCCACATCAGCAAGAACACAGAGATAGTTTAATTGTGAACAGCTTCTGCTCAACTGCTAGAGAAGGAAGTCTCTGGGAAGGCCTTTCAGCAGTTGTAGTTGAAGCAAAATAGCCAGTGAATTGTGAGCACACTGCAGAGGGTCTGCATGACATAGATGCCTGCAGGAGCATGAGAATAGCCCCAAAGGCCAAGGAGGTCATTCGACATTATGTTCCCACAGCCTGGCTCTGACTGGAGCTATTGTTGTGTCTCACCTTGCAGAGCCTATCCCAGGCACTTCACACAGCCTACAATTCCAGCAGAAACTACACACAGAGATCCCATGTTATAAACACCTGCAGAGTAAGGACTTTGAGAAGCACACCAAAGGTTGCCAAAGACATCCAGTTCATCTTCAGGGAGTCTGGGAACCAACCCTGCCAACCTCTACCTACTTGAAGTGTCCCTTCAGAGACAAGATGCTCTGGTAAAACTCTGGCACTGTAGCCAGACCATTCTTTCTACCAAACCAAGCCTGAACCACCTTCTGCATTGTCTCACTCACTTTTAATGTACAATCTCATGTGGGTTTTGCAGCAATACTTCAAGTCTGTGTTTGTGAAGTTATCACCTCTGCAAACACACTTACAATGTTGGTCTTTGTGCTGCAAAGCTGTACAGGAAGGCAGGAAGGTTGGACATGTGCTGCAAAGCTGTACAGGAGGGCAGGAAGGTTGGACATGTGCTGCAAAGCTGTACAGGAGGGCAGGAAGGTTGGATATGTGCTGCAAAGCTGTACAGGAGGGCAGGAAGGTTGGATATGTGCTGCAAAGCTGTACAGGAAGGCAGGAAGGTTGGATATGTGCTGCAAAGCTGTACAGGAGGGCAGGAAGGTTGGACATGTGCTGCAAAGCTGTACAGGAGGGCAGGAAGGTTGGACAAAACACTTCTTTTTACATAGAAATATTTTTTGCCAGCTGCAATAGGAAAACAATACATGGAAGCAGCAGCTTAATGGGAACCAAGTAAAACATGGAGGATTTTTGAACCTTTTTCTTGTTTCTGAAGGCCTTGATTCAAAGCCTCCTCAAAGCCATGCAGTGAGTTGAATTACTTGCTTTATGGGATCACCTTGGAGTGTCACACACCAGACCAAAGAGGCTGTGTCACAGCCAACTTATTCTCCACAGCCTTTAGACAATTCTCCTTCATGAGGATACAGGTCTAGTGACTTAAACATCAAGTTTAATGACCAGTCCATTGCTTTGGTTTCTGATGTAGTTTAGCACTGATACCCAATGCTTTCATCTCTTAACCCACTGCCATGCCCACAGTCACTGCAGACACAACTTCTCTGATATCCATACATTTTGACAAAGACAGAACAGAGATATGGTGTCCTCCAGAACTGATGTACAAACTGGGAGAAGGGGAAACTGTAGCAGGAATTTAGCGTTAGCTTTGGAATTGAATCATAGAATATCTCTACCTACATTCCTGAATCTTTTTCTGGTAATGTTGTCTGAGTTTAACCAGCTGTTCCTACTCACGTAGCTCATTGTAACACAGCAGCTTCTGGCTACTTTTAGGACTTTGAAGAGGCTGCATCATCTGCTTCAAAACCTACTTCAGTAAATATAACTGTTTTATTTGTTTCCTGTCTCCTAATTTGCTTCAAAGTCACACATTTTACTGAACGGATCAATCATTTCACAGCCAAGAAGGCAGCAGACACAAAGAAATAAAAAGTTTTAGGTTGTTCAACTGTAGCTTTGTTTTGAAACACAAATATTTACCACCAAAAGGGAAAAGGAGAAAACACCTAATGAGGTCACTGTCCCCAAGAGATCAGAGTTCTCTTCCCTTTCAAATTCTAATCAACAACGGCCGACAGTAAACCTTTGTCTCATTCTAGCAATTGACCACCAACAAGGTTTGGGACACAGTTCACATTCACACATGGGATGTATGCACGTGGACAGGTAAAGACAGGCAGGTGCCTCTGCCTGCAATGATCCCAAAATCAGAGAGCCTGAAGTGGGTCCAGGCACTTCTGCACTGGTTCAGCAGCATTTATGAGCTCTGACGCATTTCTCTGCAGCTGCAAGACGTGTGCTGGCACACAGACATGTCCTACATAGGCAAAGGGATTGCTGGATCTGATAACACTGGGCAGGACTCTACCCTGTACACAACTTCATGCCCTAAACATGCTCCAAGGGATTTAGACTCAGGTTTTGCATATTCAGAACGTAACCCTACTTGTAATTAAACCCTTGGTGACTTTTGGAAAGCCTCCTCAGGCTCTTCAGTCTCAGCCTCTTCTGATGGGCATGGCAGCAGCTATGGCCTTAAAAACCCTGTCTTTTCCAGCTCTGAGACAAGGAGGTAAGGCTGATGTCTCAAGTCTGCACAGATCAAACCCAGAGTGCATGGTTGCTTCATACACAGCATTATATCTTACAGCACCTCCATTAGCTCCACTCTGAGTGCAGCAAAACATTTCTAAACACTTGATACACCTCTAGACTTTGTGGAACTCTGCATTGGCAAAAGTTTTCTTCAAGGCTGCACTGGTTAACAAGGGTGACCCCCCCTGACTCTGTGGAGCAGTATAGGGCTATTTTCCTCAGCAGCAGGGTCAGCTACAGCAACCTTCATGTCCAGCTGCTCATACCACTTCCTAAATCATCCTTCCAAATTGCTTTGCAATAATTTAGGGATTGCTGGCACTGTGGACTGGTTCAGGGAGCTGGTTGGTTATTTTTCATCTGGATGTGATAAACCCTCCATTCAGAGCACATCTGCAGAGATGTATTAGTACAAGCAAGATAGTTACAAGCAAAAGGGAACAAATTCAGCTTTTCCATCACGAAAAATGCGCAGGAAGCAATGGACTAGTGTTGACTGTCCACATAAAAATGCAGCTGTGGTGATCTGGAGCTTCTTAGTCCACTGCAGAAGACACAGAAATGCTAAGAAAAGGTAATCAACAGATCTCCCCATGAGCTCAGTATGTCTGGGGTTTCCTGCATTTATAAGATAAGAGCTTTTGTGGCTTCTGATGGAAGAGACCATAACCAGAAGGAGGGGGGAGGGAAAATAAAGAGATGGCAACATTCTGTTACCTGACATTAAAATATCTGAATCTGGCACATACAATAGCCAGGACAAAAGCAATTCCCTCCTTCAGGCTGAAACATGAGCTTGATCAAGCAGGTGTCCAAAGCAGGGTTAACTTGCATTTGTTGACCATGAATTTCATCGTCTCCCTTACTTCACTCCACTTTGGGCTGGAGTGTTTCCACACCACTGAAAGGCAGTTGGGTGCAGTAGCTGCTCTAAGTGTTTGGGATCAGGTGATCCACATGCCCACCCATGCTCAGGGAAGAATGAAAACCTCACCATCATCAGCAATCCCTTCTCAGGCTGCCTAGTGCATTCTGGCTGGAAAAGAACTGCTACAGGTCTTGGACCATCAGTTCAGCAAGAGCTAGGAGGTTCTTGCTGCTGTGCTTCTTGCCCAGCCTGCACATCTCCAGTGTCACTTTGCACTGGTATGACAACAGCAAACATCTGGCCAGATGTTAAGAAAATACTGCCAAAGGTGCTCAGGGTGGACCCACTTTAGTCAAAGTGATTCAAATCAATCGTATTTAGGAATCAGCAAGCAGGAAATCTTGTTTTGAAGTCACTAATTTTATCTAAGAGAAGGCGACTCAAACTTGCCTGTTTACTTGGTATCTGAACACAGCTCATTGCTATGGTTTCTCTCTCAGCAAAGAGGGAGGAAAGTGATGTGTATTTAAGCAATTTTACAGCTGATACCAATCAGAAATCTGAATGTGTCCACGGTGTTTTCTACTTGTGTTATTTTAACTTCCTGTTGCCAGTGTATGCACCCTTGAACATTTGAAAAAATGCAATTTAAAATGCAAGGAAAAGAGAAATAAAATTATGTCTTTAAGTGCTAAATTAAACTATCAAACATGAAGCTGAAAAGGGGTTTGGAATGTGGAAAAGCACTTAAAAAGCAAGAAAAAACATAACACAACAGTTCTCATAAGGTACTGAACTGAATCAACTCTTGAAATGAATAAGCAATTGGGGACCAAAAGCCTTCTCTGGGGACAAATTCAAGACTTCTGAGATGTTGCAAGCTCAGAGAAGTCATTCTTACTGAGCTAATTCAGTTTGTCCTTTGACTACGAGAAGCCAGAGAGGTAGAGGAAAAAAAAATCTACTGCATATTAGGCAAGATTAATTACTTTTCACAAAAAGTCTGAAGAACCACCTCAACATAAGCAATGCTGGTTGCTTACATTTTAAAAGTCACTCAAATTTTAGGCCATGCTTTCCATCACTTCAGAATTTCAACAAATCCTCACAGCTCTGATATTTTTGTTTTACTGCAAAGAAAGGGCTTAAATTGGACTTGATGATCCTGTCTTTTCCAACCTAAATGATTCTATGAAATATTTACTTACTTACATGAATAAACTCTAAGTGAAAATTTGCACTAAAAAGATCCCTTGAGCATTCCACAAATCTCACCTGAGCAATGAACTCATTGCCTGATCTGGCAATGAGTGCAGTGTCCCACAGGTGATTTCAGGGAGAAACCAGCAATACTCTAGCAAGGTTAAATCTGAAGTCTCTCAGCAGCAAGGAGGAGGTTAATAAGTAAAATAGAATTAGAGGAAGTGTTTTCAAAGAATGAAGCAGAAACTCATAAAACTACAGTTCTGGGGAAGAGAGGCATCTCGTTCCAGTGACCAGTCTCAGCTGAAGTGTGGAGTTACTTCAGTACTTGCAAGTGAAGTGTTAGTGGTTCAAGGAGGAGTGAGTGCTTCTCAGCATTATTACATGTGGCAAAACCAGTGAGAAATAACACACAATCAAATCCCACATTTAAGGACTGCTGCATTGGATAGGAGCAAGCAATGACAGAAACAGTCTCAGGCAGATTTTCACTGCCACCAAGACCCTAGAAGCAGCCAAACACATCTCTTTCTCTGTGAGGAAGACAAGCAGCCACCGAGCTGTCTTGTACACTTCCTGCCATATGTTTGCTGTTTAAGGTACAGTAGTGCTCCTAGCAGAAGCCTCAAAGTAGGGCAGATGTAAAGCATGAGTGATTTAATAGACAATCTTGATGTAAAAGAAGTAGATTCTGGTCATTGTGAGTTATGAGAGCAAAACCAGCTTCACACAGACCTGCACAGGGTCTGTGTCTCTCACCAACTCCCAAAGCCCATCTCCACTTAAGGTTCAATTTCTCATATCCTGGAAACCACAGACCACTTTCTCTGGATACAATTTCTTGTTGGCATTAACATACACACAGTATTTTGTTAGGAGAAGTATCATCTTTGTGACTTCAGTTCTAGAAGCAGCCAGTCTCACACTGCAGTGGCCTGGAGTGATTTACATGAATTATGGGTGAACCTTGCAGAACCTCAGGGGTTAGAGCTGTTCATGGTGGCTTTGGCCCAGACAGCAGAGGCCAAGGAAGCGTTCATTAATGAACAGAACTTTGATGCTGGGATTAAGTCCCTCAACACAAAGAGACCTAAAAGAGCAGGTCGCTTTGCACCTCCTTGCTTTGCAAGAAGACAGAAAGAAAGCTCTTCAGAATCTTAATTCAAGCAACTATTAACTCAACCAGGTAACTGCATCTTCCTGTTTCCAAATGTTTCTGGTTGAAGATGTCCCTGCTCTTGCAGGAGGGGGTCCTGTCCAACTCAAACTATTCTATGAAATAAATGAGGAGCCTTTCATTAATTTCTAGTTTTCCCTTCCACAAGGTGTGTTGGGATTTAATGGGAGCATGGACTCAGTTCAGTTTAGTTCAGTTCTTTCCTCTGAAGTACATGGATCTGAATAATTTGTTTTATTTAGTGTTACAGTTTAGTTTAATGGCTTGAAAAACATGTTTTGATAAGAAAAAATGCTGTCAAAAAGGGACTATCAGCTGTCAAGTCCTGTCTGGGTTTTTGTCCATGAAACCCTGCATGCTGAACTCAGACCCAGGGATCAGCACTACATTGGGTTTTCTTCACCGTGGCTCTCTGCACCCAATAGAAACCCTGAGTTTCTTTTCCAGGGTCTCCAAATGTCTCACACACATTGGTGCTGGCCTCACAAAGCAGTTAAGGCAGTGGAGGTTCAGAAAGCAGTGTGCAATTTCCACAGGGGAAAGCTGGAACACAGAGGGGTCAGAAGCACCTTAGAATGAGTTGGGTGATCATTTAGAATTGCAGAGATCTTTGTAAACACACATGTGACCACACTGTGGTTTTACCAGAATTACAGCTGAGTATTCCTGTTCCTAACTGGGACAGGAGTGAAAAAGTAGGTGTTTGGCCAATCTGCACAGGCAATAGGCATGCAACCAAAACAAGCTTATTTTCTCCAGCAGTTCTGGACAGTACTATCTTTCTCCTTATTTTTCTGGGTGAATAACTCAGAGGTGAGTCAAACACACTTAGCAGCCCCAGTTTACAAGCAAGTCTGACTCACTGAAGCACAATGCCACCCTATCAGTTCCAGCAGAGCATTTTTTCCCTCTGTTGCAAGGAGCCTTTACAACAATTTTTATTGGTATTACGTGGTACCAGACAGGAGTCACCCTGAAGTACTCAGTGAGTGCCAGGTCCATCACCCAGAAAAAGTATATGCCAGCAACTATCCTACAGCTCTGTTAAACAGGAGTCTCCCCACTCACCTGCATATAGCTTCCAGGAGAGCCAGAAGAAACCAGCAGGAAAGCAAAAATCTCTCCAGAACTACATGAGCCACATCCATTCCTGCCTCTGCACAGCACAGAGGCCTGCAAGAACCCAGAAGTCAGCTCAATCCTCTTGAACTGCCTGCTACCACTACCCAGAAACATGACTTGGAAAAACAGGCATTCCATGCTCCCAGCTTGGAGGAACCATCATTTAATTTAGGGATTAGTCACTGTGGGAAGCAAAGGGTTGCTGAGCCAACAGGAGTGTCAGCTCACTCTGAGCTTTACAGCTGCAAGCATCACTCTCTCGCTTGTTCCACTCTGCCAGCAAGACTGAGAGATAAAGGTTCTTTTCTTTGCTCAAGACAGCCTTAAGAGCAACACTATCAGCAGAAAATCAGCTCTGTGCAGCCAATATTGCAAGATTTCTAGTGATACATTCTGAAAGCAGGATGGAGACTGATGTAGATACTGGGGATACTTTAACAGTCTGCTACAGTCTCCATACAAGCATAGATTTGAGGAGCCACCATCAGAGCCAGTGGTATCTGCTCAGACTGATCTGTCTTGTAGGGGTATAATTGAATTCTCCCTGGCTTTCTAGAATGAGCACCTTTTAGGGCCTGCAGCAGGACGTTGCTTCCAAAACAAAGCAATCACTTTATTCTTATCAATAGCTGTCATGCACCCAAATAGAGCAGATAAGGTACTGCTGCACTTCAAAATCTTCACCAAAAAGTAATGTGACTAGGGAGAACATCCCCATTTAAAACTCTCAGTGTAGCTTGCAAGCTCAGACAGAGACTGTTTTGGCATGAGCTTGAGTTGCATCTGCTATACAGAAGCTCAGGGGCCAAGTCCAGACAAAAACCATCAATCACAGCAAAGACTGCCAATAAAACTGCCAATCAGTCCAGATCTTGCTTCTTTCTGTACAAGTGCATTCTTTCCTAGGGCTTGAAAGCCATATGCCCTGGGAACATGACAGATTCAAAAGGATCCTCTTATCAAGAAGATAACTTGCCTTCTGTTCCTACAGTGGTACTGCTTAACTGCATAATGCAGCAAGAGTGTTCTTCCACATCACTGCTCTCCATAATACCACTCCAGCCACAAACCACTCCAGCCTCTCAGTATCCAAAAAGAGCCAGAAATAGCTCCTCTCCAAACAAGCAGCACAGCACCAAGAGAGTTGTTCTTGCAGCACATTTTACAGGAAAGTTTGACCCCCATCTGTCCTCCTAAGTAATTCTGCCTTTAGGGAGAGCACTTAACACCCAGCTCTCAGGCTAACCACTCTGCTCCACAGCTCTGTTTATGCTAGGAAAGTGCTACCACTTCTCAGGGCTCTCCAGGGTCAAGGCACCTAAGCTGCTGCTGCAAACAATCGTAGAACCATAGAATGGTTTATGTTGGAAGAGACCTTAAAAGTCAACTCGTTTCAACCCCCCTGCCATGTCCCTTAGTGACTCCAAAGCTAAGGTACCAGACCTAATATCACCCAGCCACCATGTCCCCAGTCATCTGGCAGCTGTACCCATCTCCCTGCAGTTACTGTCACCCTCCATGATACACTCCACTCTCTGTTGGTTTACCCTGACTGTGCCTGAATTTCTAATGTGGTACCCAGGGTAGGTGGAAGAAACCAGACTTGGCCCAACTCACACAGCAGGAAAGCTCAGAGTCCCGGGACAGAGATCCAGGCACAGGCCACCACCCACCCGGCTCCCCAGCCTGCTGCTCCCTCCTTTGGAAAGCAGATCTCTGCTTCAAGACTGAGTGAAGAGCTTTGAGTTCCTGGCTTTGAGCACCGCTTCATGCACCGGCACGAAGGGCTGCGTGACCCACGCAGGAAAGGGATGAGCAGCTACAGAGCAGCGGGGATTTGGCAGGAGCAGTGCAGCCGCTTGTTGCAAGGGCCCGAGCGGGGCTGCCGGGTGCTGCAAGGAGCCGGGGCTGCAAAGCGCTGTTGCCACCTGCTGGCACCAACACAGAGCAAACCAGGCCGGTTTCCAAAACCCGCGCCAGAGCCATCGGAGCTCCCTGACAGCACGGCCAGCACGCTGGGATCTGCCTCTCCAGATCTGCCGCACGTGTGGGGAAGGGGAAAGGGTGGAAAGGCTGGAGCTGCTACAGGCTGAGCTGCCCCAGCACTCAGCACCAGGCTCGTGCCCTGGGATCTGCCTCTCCAGATCCGCCGCACGTGTGGGGAAGGGGAAAGGGTGGAAAGGCTGGAGCTGCTGCAGGCTGAGCTGCCCCAGCACTCAGCACCAGGCTCGTGCCCTCACCTCAAACACAGAGCAGCTGCCCCGAGCCCCAAGGACATCTCCCAGCAGGCCATGCCTCACTGCTCTGCCCAGCCCGCCCAAGGATACCTGCACAGCCTCTCCAACAGCGCTGTCATGGAGTTCCTCAAGAGAGACTGAACAATGTAAATCCGGGTATTTTGAGTAATTCATGCAGAAAAATCCATCAGTGCTTGAACCAACCATGAAGATCTCAGAAACCAGAGCAGGTAGCATGTGGAGCACTAGCTCTTCAGGTCCTTTCCTCATGGTTTGTTTTGGCCATAAATAGCAAGCCTGCAGTGGTACTAGACACTGTCTACTGACAGCATTCTTTGCCTTTCTCACTACATTGGGCTCAGACTAACCTTCCCTAAGAGGAGCATGTACAAAGGAGGGGCAATGCAGCTGGGGAAGGGTCTGCAGCACAAGTTTGGTGAGGAAGGAGCTGATGGGAGCTCAGCCTGCAAGGAGCTCAAGCAGGACCTTCTCCCTCTTCACAGCTGCCTGACAGGAGGATGGAGCCAGGTGGGGGTCTAGCTCTGCTCCCAGGGAACAAGGGACAGGACAAGAGCAAACAGCCTCAAGTTATGCCAGAGGGGGTTTAGGTTGGATATTTAGGAAAAAATTCTTCCCAAAAGAGTGGTCAGGCTGTGGCACAAGCTGCCCAGAGTAGTGGTGAACTCAACATTCTGGAAGGAGGGGGTAGATGTGGCACTTGGGGACACAGGTTGGTGCTGGGGGAACAGTTGGACTTGATGGTCCGAGAGGGCTTTTCCAGCCTAGAGGATTCCATGATTCTGTGTTTTATCACACATTTTCATGCCCACCCACCCCCTCACCCCTTTTCTGTCTGGCCCAAGCAGGTATGCAACAGATAGGAATACAGTAACACAACTGCAGAATTTTACCTTCAGGTAGGAAGGCAGCTCTGAGGTACCTTGCTGAAAAGTCCCTTGTTCTCAAAAGCATAAATAGAGAGTAGGGAGCATCAGGAGAGAAGGGTCCTCTGGCAATTCACTACACACTCTGTAGCAAAAAGGAAAAGCTGAGTGACTTTAGTGGGACATTTAAGAACATGTCAGTCAAAGCTTCTTGTAACTATTCACACTCTTCTCTGAACTTCACAGAAACAGAGCCAAGTGTGTCAGCTCATTGGGCAAAAGCTGTAAATACCTGAGTCAAGATTTCTCTTTTACGTAAGAATTGTAAGGGTTACCTCAAGCAGGGTTTATTCTACACTGTCTGCATTAAACATCAAATTTTTTGAAATAATTGCCTTTTTATAGAGAGAATATTTACCAATTTTGACTAACACATCTCTGATAAAGGTTCCAGTCCTGTGGACAGGAAAAACCAGACTCCATGGGCACACAAAACTTGCCATGGGAATGGGGATTGCAGCACAGCTTACTTGTAAGTAGCTTTCGTAATTGACGTGGGGTTTAGGGGCTGGGTGTTGAGCAGAAGACTTGTTTAAATACTACATTTTTATATCACCAGCTTTTAACCAGGTTTTTTATTATTATTCAGGAGGTTTGCTTTTGTTTATCACTTTGCTTTAACAGAAAGAACTAGAAAAGAGAGAAGAAAAAAATTAACAATCTTATCCTCTTTTTGTATGAAATTGTACAATAGAGAAGACATAACTTCTAAAAAGCAGTAAGAAACCCTCACAATAGAAGAAATCCCATACAGGAGATACCTTTGTTTTTCAGCCTGATTTCCCCACAGCATCAAGGCTAGGGCAGCCACTCAGAGCAAACACAGCAAATATGTGAGCTTACAGCTGTAGGTGTTTGACTTGTCCCTACTCAAAGCTCTTGACCAATTTTAAAAAGCATGGGAAGAGGAGTAGGATCCCCCAAAGCATGAAAATCCTAAAATTTTGTGAAGCAAAAGGTAAGAACAGGTAAGAACTTAATAATACTTGCCATGAAGGCAAAGGCTAACCAGCAGCATCAGAATTAGCAGAGAAGAAAGGGACAGCAGCAAGGCTGAGCTCTGAGAGCCGCCTGCTCCATCAGCAACTGGGGACTCCCTGTCATCCCCACCTGCTCCAGGAACAAGGTAATCCTCCATACCACCCCAACAGACCCAGGAGGAACTTACTCTGACAGCCAGGGCCAGGAGACAACACAGTCCTGCCCAAAGTTCCCTTTCCCACAGCTCTGTTTCCCAGGGCCAGGTGAAAGCTGTAACCCTGAACACTCAGCAACTGAAGTCTTGTAGGCTTGGGCATTCCAGCATGTAATTAACTCTCTGGTGCTCTCCTCTAGCTGAAACACCTCCTCTTTTGCACTTGCCTAGCTGGCTTTTTCCAGACAGATCTCCTGGAGGCAGGGTCTGGGTTTCTTTCAGTGGGTGTAGATGGTGCAGTGCACAGGTAACTTCAGGGTACTGAAGTAAAAGCTGTGTCTATACACATCCACAACTTGTAGTATGATTGTTCTGGAGTCACAATTGCTAATGTCAAAATAAATAAATAAAAATAAATAAAAAAACACCAGAGAGAGAGAGAGAGAGAACTAGCCTGCTAGGAATACAGCACTGGCTGAAAACCAGGGAGCAAGACTTTGGCTCCAGTTGATACATTCTGGAAATCAAATGGAGGTGATGATGGATACAAACATGCCAGGGACAACCACGGAGAAGTCAGGGACACCTGCTTCCCCAGGGTCAGCATTTGTTTCTGCATTCTCCTGAGCACATTATTAATCCTCTCCCCTACAAAAGAGAAATAGCTGCCTGACAACAGAGCAATCATCTCCAGGCCCTGTACCCCGTGTTTGTCCCAACCAAAGTGTCCAATGTGACCAGATACTGATCCATAAATTGTTTCTTCCAGCTGGTGGCCAGACCAGAATCCCACACACCATCTCTCCTGCTCCATCCATGGAGCAACAGGCCATGAAGCAGATGAGGAAAAACACCAGCCCACATTTGAAACCCTCTGTCTCCCATGCTCCTGAGCCAGCTTTAGCAATTTCAGAAGGAATTGCCATGCTAACTAACCCCACATGACAATCACCCTTATGAAATACTTACCTTGAAGTGACAAAACAAATTAATTGCTGCTCCTGTGTGTATGTTCAGACTTGGCACATTAATTAACAAGCATTTTTTTGGTAAGACTTCTGCCCTTCATGCCAACAATGGCTAAATTAATGACTGTCCATGTGACCAGAGGTGGAGAGCTGAGGCACTGGAGTCAAATGATCATTCAGTAACATACACAGGGACTCAGACAGAGAACAGTTCACCCCTTGGTCCTTGCTACAGTGCAACATGAGCAGAACTTCATTCCCCTTCCTTTCCTGCTTCACATGAAGCTTTGATTTCTCTGTCTGTTCATAGATCTCCTCAGTAAAGGTGTCATGGTGGAATAGGATTGTTTATGAGGCAAGATGGTCTGATTTTGTGGGGCTAGAAGGCTGCAGGTATAAACTCAAAGCTCCAGCAACCCAAGGATCCTACAGGCAAGAGCTTTGTGAAAACCTTCCAGTGAGGCACAGTTGATTTAAATACAAAAACAAGATCTCATTGCAGGAGTTTTTGATACCTGTACTCTTATCTATTTGATGTTCTCACTCAAGTACCTCAAAGTGCTGGTTGATTTGCCCCTGAGGGCAGAGAAACAGCGGGAAGGGAGATGGATGGAGGAGGGAAAAAGAGGAATGTGGGGGAGCTGCTGGCTGCTGCCCAGACCCATCTGTTCATGCAGAGACAGTTCCCAGGGTTGCTCCTCTTGCTACAAGCTCACCTGTGCTTCAGAGCAGCACCAGCTCACCATTAGAAGCAGCAGGTTATGACAAAGGCGTTGCGTGTCAGCGCCCGGGAAAAGCTGTGCCTGGCTTGTTCGACGCAGGGAAGAAATGCAGCGTTAAAGCTGCCTGGCAAGAGGCTGAGAAGATAGTTTTGTTTGTTTTCTTCCTTTGAAAAACGTGAATCGGTCACTGACATTACAGCACGTGAAGGAAAACCCAACCCCGCAGATGCAGCGCTGACAAGGAGGCCATGAGGGAGCCTCCGTCCCCTCGCTGCTCCTCCTCCCGCTCCGCTCCCCGGAGAGCCCGGCGTCCCGCGGCGCGGTGGGGGCACCGGCGGGCACCGGGCGGGCGGGGAGGAGACAGCCCCTCACCCTCACAGGAGCAGCGGGCAGAAGAGCTGAGGGCGGGCCTGCTGGCGTCACCCGGGGGGCCCCCGCGCAAAGTCCCGTAAGGGCTGACGAGAGGAAAGCCCCGTGAGGCTGGGCTGGGGGGACAAAAGCGACTGTCCCACCACCTCCTCCCCGCCAGTGCGCGAGGCTCGAGGGGCCGCTGGGCCGGGCAGCGCCCGCCCCCCGCGCCTCAGGACTCCCCGCCCCAGCCACCCCCGCGCCGCCACCCCGCCCTGCGGCTCCGCCCCGCCGCGGCGCGCGCAGCATTCTGGGTATCGCAGTCCAGGAACTCAGTCTCGCTGCCGGGTGGCGCGGCGCGGAAACTACATCTCCCGGCGTGCCGCGCGGCGCGGCCTCCCCCGCCGCCGCGCCGTGTTGTTGCGCCCGGCCCGGCGCTCCCCCGCCGCGCCTTGGTGTCGCGGGGCAGCCCGGGGCGGCGGCGGCTCCGTGCGCCAGGGCCCGGCATGGCGCTCCCGACGGCGGCGCAGCGCTGCCCGTAGGTGCGGCGGCGCTCAGGGCACGGCGGGGCGGCGATGCGCCACAGAGGGGCTCTGAGGGTGCCGGGCGGGGCGGGAAGGGGGGGGGGCGCGCTGAGCAGCCCGTGATGGCGAGGGAAACGCGGGAGGGGGGAGATCTCTGAGGTGTGAGGTGGGACGGGTGGGGGTAGAGGGGGCAGCTGTGGGGCCGCAGCGGGCCGGGGGATGCTGGGGTCGGGGGCCCTGGAGAGGGCTGGGCCGAGGGGGCCGGGCTGGGGCTCAGCTGTTGCTGGGGTGGAGGGAAGGGCGGCTGAGGAGAGCAGAACTGGGGAGCAGCGGAGGGGGAGCGGCCCGGGTGGTGCGGGGTTGGGTTCCCTGAAGAGGAAGGTGTGCGCTGAGCAGCTGGGCTTTGCCAGGGGAGGTACCGGGGACAGTGGGAGCGGAGGAGTGCTCTCGGTGGGAGGATTGCTGAGGAGGAGCTGGAGAAAAGGAGTGTCTGAGGACGATGTGGGTTGTGCTGGGACGATGCTGGGAGTGGTGGTGAGGCAGTAGAACTGGGGGGGTTAGCTGTAATTCTGGGGAGCGTGCTGAGGTGATGGTAGGGAAAATGGAGCCTGGGACTTGGTCAGTGTATTACATTAGAGTTAGGTTCCTTGACACATCTGGAAGGCATTTCTGTAAAGAATTCAGAAATGAGGTGTGCAAGGAGGGCCTAGCATACTTAGAACGTGTTGGCAGGTTCAAGGAGCACTTCAGATCAAGGAGTGGAAAAAGATGCAGGTAACTCTTCAGGGGAATGAGCCAGCTTCCAAGAACCTCACTTGAGAGCCATGTATTCTTGCTTGTCACAGTTGACCAGTGGAGAAATCATCACTTTCCTGCTGTGCTGCAACATCCTAATCCTCCCTGATTTTGCAAAAAAACCCATCCTGTAGGCATGGCTCACCTGAGAGAATTTGCTAGCCAGGTAAGTGGTGATTAAAAATCTGTTTTAAAACCCTCTTCAAGGGTTTACATAATGGTGTTTGCTCTTGATACAAGGGTTTCAAACAAATAACCAGAAAATCACTTTTTGCCACTCTTTATCTCTCTTGCACAGGTCTCAGCTTACTCCTGTTAGCTGATTGACCTGGGCCTCACTCTGTGCCTGCTGCTGGGCTGATAGTGTTGTGTTGCCAGCCATTCACCCACTATGGAGCTTTTCTCTGGGATTAACTGTGTTCTTTTTAGGGAGATGGGAGTCATTGGCTTTCTGAGTATTTTTGGAAAGGGAAGTCTAGAAATGGGAACAGAAAAACTGTGTATGCTGGCTCTGCCAGACATACCTTCCCAAAGTGTTCATGGCATTAGTTTCAGAAAAATGGTGCTTGTAACACTGCTGCATAAGAGGCAGTGATATTTGATACTGGGTCATAACTCTTCCAAGAGATCTCAGCCTCTCTGGATGTGGTTAAATGCTGCTGTTGTGATGACATTTTCATAAGAGGTGTGTGGAAGGATGATGCCAGGGTTTGGGACTAAAAGCTAAACCACATTAATAGTGTTGGCTTGCATCTTCTTCCCTGTGAGTTTGGGTTTGGGGTGTGTTTGATTATTGGCAGATGTCAATACTGAACACAGGTCTTGTTAAACCTTGTGTTGTGAGTTTTGGGGCATTATCCTTTCTGCTCCTGGGTGTAGAATTACTAAAAGCTTTAGTGGTTTGAGCTAATGCTTTCTCTGAACCTTTACTGATTTAAAATTGATTTGCAATGCACCTCAGTTTGCATGCTGCCTCTCACATCAACTGTTTCCCTGAAGTGTGTATGGAATTAAATGTAAATATAATACCTGGCTGAGTCACTGCACAGGGAGAGAAAGGGAAGAATACTGTCTGGTTAGGGCTGAAAACTGAGTTCTGTAGCTGCAGAGGAGGTTGCTCTGAAGCTTTTTTTGTACACAGCATTCACTCATGAAGCTTATCAGCATTCTAGTGGCTTCAGCTCTGAATTTATTATGGAAATGCTAGGCATTCTCAGACCCTGTCATCCCATGACTCTGTATCTGGTCTTGGAATAGGAAGTAATCTGTGTTGCCCATTTCTCCAGTGTTTTCAGAAATCCCTGGTGGAGTCTGTGTAACTGAGGCTTGCTGGGAGGGCAGTAGGAACTGGCCTGAAGTTTTCTTCACTGGGATTTAGGGAGCAGTGGGAGGTGCTGTGAAAATCAAGATACTAAGACTTGCCTTGGGCTGTCAGAGGCTTGACTTGTCTTGATTCTCTGGTGCTGATGGGCAGAGTTACCTTAGGCCACTGCCCAGGCTGCTCTGCCTCTGGGCTTCCTCACCAGGTTGTCTCCTCTCTTTCCTTGGCTCCCTTGTGCTGTGAACACAGAGCACTGCAGGCCTTGGGTCTTGGAGCGAAGCTCTATCTGCCAGGTGATGTATTTGTGTCAGTTACTGTGTGTAAAGCTCTGATCTGAGCTCTGGTTTTAGATTTGCTGTTCCTTTAGTGACCTTGGAGAAGCCATTTAGGTTTTTTTGGCTAAGTGATGCTTCACCTCCTGAAGCAGAAGAATACTGTCTGTGAGGAGAGCTGGGAGTCTCAGACAAACACGTGTGTTTCAAAATGTTGACCACAAACTTCCCTCTTTTCTATACTCCAGAAATTCAAAACTGTCCCAGATTTTGGCAGTTGCTGTGCACAGGTTTCCTATAACAGAGAAGCTTTCAGATGGTTCCAGCTGACAAAGTGGAACAGAGCAGATGTTCCAGGTGCAAAGCTGGTTTCACCAAAGGGACTGTTGGTAGCCCAGAGGTGCTCAGCATACTGGGTGGGTGGGAAGTTGGGGAGCAGAGGAGGCAATGAGGGAAAAAGAGCAGATGAGTTCTGTTAAACCAACTTCCTTCTTCCACTGTGTTTAGCAGGGCAGAATTATGTGTGTGTGTTTGTTTGGCTGGTTGGAAAGTGCTCCAGTCAGAAATAACACTAAGTGTGGCTGTAGTTCCACATAAACCCTTTGAAGTTGCCACATTCCTGGTGAGCTTCAGCTCATAAAGTATTGTGGCCTTGGCAATCTTCTGATGCAGACCTCTCCCTTATAGAGCAGTGACTTCAATTCCAAACTGCCCCAGATTAAGGAGTTCTCATTCCAAAAGGATTTAAGCTCCCCTCAGTGTTTTATACAACAAATGCAGGCGTGATTCTTGCTCTTGAATATTCTGAGAGTAAGATCCAGCTGGACACGGCCCAGAGAGAAGATCATCAGCTGGTTCAAATGGTGTTTGCTTCTGTTCCCGATATGCAGCTTATCTTTCCAGGCAGTGGCTTTGAAATGAGGGCAGATACTTACCCTTCTTCTCAAGTACTTATCCACATCTTCTCCAAGACTGTGGATATCATGTCTCCGCAGCTGGAGGTGGCAGAGCTGCCAAAACCATTCTTTCCCCATGAAGCAGCTGGTGTTCCTGCCAGGCTTGTCTCATAACACACTGCAATTCCTAATTGCTGATGGCTGCAGTGAGTTGGTCTGTTTTAAACCATGGTCTCATCAGTCAGGATGGCAAACACTTCCCACACCTGTCAGGACAGAGCATCCTTCTTTCCTGTGCTGTGAGATTGGATCCCAGAGGGCAGAAGTGGAGCACATAATTAGGAAATTGTCACCATCCCTCGCATGCTTCCCCCCTTCCTGCACTTACAGCTGAGATGGTGCACTGTGTGCTCTCCCTCCAAAGCCTGCCCAGGCCTGCCTGAGCCATCTCTAGTGCCTGACTGCCTGCTCTCAGTGGAGAGGAACAGCAGGAGGCTTTTTACACTTACAATGTAGTGACCATCCCTTAAGGGCTTTACCTGCAGTAGGAGAACAAGGAGCTGCTGCTGCTGACCTGGAGCTTCATTTTTCAGCTCTGATGGGTTCTGTGAATGTGGAAGAAAAATGGGAAGAACCCAAGCTGGTGAGCAGTTGCAAAGGTCCTATGACAGGTCCTAATAAGCTGCTTGGAGTTATCTGTGTTCATTTAAGCAGGTATAAAACATTTCATCTGGATTCTGTTGCTTCCTACTAATGAAGTTTTCCGGGTGTTTGTAGCAGTGCAATTCCAGAACATGGATTTCCAGCCAGGGTGGTTCTCTAACAAGATGACTTATACTGAGATAATTCATATTTAGGAGGCAGAGGGATGGTGCTTGTTACACCCCTCACCATGGTGCTGTGCAGGTGTGTTGGGGAAGGGGAGAGTCAGGCTCATGGAGTGCATCCTTCTCTCTCCTGAGAGAGCAGTGCAGTTCCATAGCTCTCCATTCTTGGTGGAGCTGCTTTTGTGCTGCTCTCTGATGGGTGCTGAGGCTTTTATGCCCACAGATCTGGACATTTTTATTTCTCAGCACAGGTCACCATGTGGTGTCCCAAACTGGATTTTTTGTAATGGACAAGGGCTTTTGAACAATGTCCTGCAGGCAGGACGTCTTAGTTTGTTGTGGAAATTCAGAGCTGCTGAAAATGCCACCTGGTGATTTCTTCTGTGGTCTCCACAATGGTGGTTCACAAGGTGTTCTCTTGAGCAGACATTGACCTGCGTGAATTGGGGATGGGCCTGTTTCCTCCTCCCTGTTTACAGAAAGGGAAGAAATTCATCAGCCAACTGTGCTCCTCCAGCAGTGTGCAGAGACTGTAACTGTGGTTGGAATGACTCTGCACCCCTTGGCCCTGGACTGGTTCCCTGGGTTCTTTCTGTTGCTGAGTCTGATGTCTGCAGTTTTGGCCAGTGCATCAAGGGATGTTTGTGCTCAGGCCCTCCATAGAGTCAGACTCCTGCCCTGTCACCTGTGAGCTCTAAAGCATTTCCAGGTCAGTACTGGGAAGGTAAATCCCTACCTACAAAGGAAGTATCCTAAAGTTTCCACCCTAATAGGGGTGGGCCTGTCTCATCTGCCTGTCACTTACACTGTTTTCCTGAGTCCCTTGGGCAAAATTTCTGTCTGCTTGTCAGGAAGCTTTGTCTCCTTCACTGCACCTACCTGAACTTCTTTGTTCTACAGAAAACAGCATAAACCAACATCCAAGTCTGGAAGCTTGTTTACAGAGCTGTCCATGATTACAGAGCCTGCCACCTAAAGTGGTGGTTGTCCCAAAAGCTGCCTGCCACAGTTGGTGCTCTTATGTTTGATGTCTTGATCTGGGGAAATCAGTCCTGATTCTCTGATGTGCCCTACCAAGCTGAGGGGGAGCAGTTGCTTCCACCTTGCTGTTTCTTACCTCATGGAAAAGTTACATGGGAGGGGAGGAATGTTTTCTTGAGGGTTGCTTCCCTGCAGTGTTCATGTGGGTAATGTTTCTTTTCTGAGCTGAGCAGGTGCTTCTAGGAGATGATCCTCTTTCTCTCCCTTCTCCCTGATGTGTTGATAGGCATTTTTAGGGTGCAGAGGTCACTTTTAGGTCACTGTGTACAGTCATGTCTGGGGCACTTTCTTGCCCCTTCCTCCAATTCTGTCAAGAGATGGAAACTGCTCCTGGTCTGTACGGAGCCTGGACTAGTCAGACTGTTCTCCCTGCCTGCAGTCATAATTCTCATGTTGTCCCTAACATTTCTCAAGCTCAAATCCTCTTCCCCCCACCTCCCTCTCTCCAATCTCTGCTATGTATCTCCAGTTCTTTTTATCTCTGAGCATCCCTTCTGGTCTGTTAGCAGTGCATTTGTTCAAAGTACAGCCTGTTTGGGTGTTGCTATGGATGCAAAAGATATTTGGTTATCCTTCTGTATCTTGGACTGGCATTTGTGTGGAAATCCTGTTGAGTGAGCTGCCTGGAAAGCTCACCTGGGCCTGACTTATAGCAGTGCACAGAAGGCAAACAACCTGTGAGACAGACTGGCTTAATCATTAAGCAGCACCTTGGGCTGCTCAGTGGTGGCCTGCTGCTGTAACCTGGTGTGAGATGGAAAAATGCAGCTTCTCTGTTCTCTGATAAAATCTGCCAACTCAAGGCCCTTGTGAGAGAGCACTCTCACTGGGTGACGTGCTGGAGGTGAGACTGAAAGGTTCTGGGTGTGGAAAATTCCTTCTAATGGCTTGGCTGCTTCCTAAGGTCAGGCCACATTTTCCAGGATTTTTTTTTCAAACTATTAAAAAAAATGGCAGAAAAAGTAATCACGAAGAGCATTTTAGTAGCATGAAGGACCTCCTGGTGTGCAGGTGGACTGAATTAAATAGCATGAGAAAGTGACTGTGATTTGTTCCCTTTCTTACCCATGCTCACCTTAATAAAGAATTAACTGTGCAGCTGCTGTTAAAAAGTCAGCATTTCTCTGTTAATAACTGCCTAGTTAATGTGCTTATCTAATGAAGGAGATGCTATTTGCCTGTGCAGCTGGGTGTGCCAGCCAGAGAAGAGGCTGTTACAGAAAAGCAGGTCAGGTGGATGGAGTGTCCATTCTGCTCTCCTGCCTCCTCCTTGCTGCTGACCTTCCAAAAGATAGGAGGCTCCATCTGCAAATGTCTGAGGGGAGCTGGGCTGGGTGCTGCCTGGAAACCAGGCTGCAGCAGAGAAGACAGTAAATGTGAATCCATGTTACTGTAATATTTCACCCTCCAGACAAGCAGGGAATGGTGCAGATCTTTCTAATCATTTCAGTCTTTGAGTGCAGGAAGGCCAGCTAGGGAAACATTTGTATGGCCTCTTGCTTGTGCCCATTTTCTCATCCAGATCTCCAAGGAAAGCTGGTTCTGGTACCCCTTGCTGATCTGCATGGAAGTGTGAACAGGTGCTTGCTCGTGGAGCTGCTTTGGCACCAGTTGGTGCCTGCAGTTGAGCAGCCCTGTCCCAGTGGAGCTGACACTTTCCACAGCAATATTTGCTGACATTTTCATGCTGGGCTTCCCTCCTTTTCCTTCTCTGCTGTGGTCTGCAGGGTTGGAAAGCCTGTGGAAAAGGTTTCTTCAGTTCTAATCTGGGATTTATTCTGTGCTGAGTTTCTAAGACTTAGAAAGACTGAGTTTCAGGTGCCTTTATCAACATAGTAGGTGCACAGATATGGAGATGAGCTGCATGGATATGTGTGGTGCTCTGCAGCCCAGGAAGTTAATGGCATTTGCCCATCTCTGCTGCATGGTTTAGCACTCCAGGGTGGATCCTGAGGAGCTGTTCACCAAGCTGGAGCGGATCGGCAAAGGCTCCTTTGGGGAGGTGTACAAAGGGATCGACAACCGCACCAAGGAGGTGGTGGCCATCAAGATCATTGACCTGGAGGAGGCTGAGGATGAGATCGAGGACATTCAGCAGGAGATCACGGTGCTCAGCCAGTGTGACAGCCCCTACATTACCCGGTACTATGGCTCCTACTTGAAGGTAGGACAAACTGTGGTGCTTCCTTGCCAGTAGTTTGGGGGTGGGGAGGGCTCCTCTGTGGGTGCTGCAGTGGATGGTGGCACGTGGCACTGCCGAGTGACGTGTGAGTGGCAGCATGGCAGCAGGAGCAGTGGTGGCTCTGCTCACTGCATTGATGTGCATTTAATAGCTGACTGGGCTTTAAGGCTTTAAGCACATGGAAATGAGGTGCCCTGTACTTCGTGGTACCAAGAGCAGGTCACTTCACTGGAGAGCAGATTATTTGTTGAAGACTGAGCTTTCCCTGGTCTGACAATTCTGGAAGGAAGGTGATGGAATACTTTTCCAGAATAGCACAGTCTTAAGGCAGTGCTACTAAGGGATTTATGCCTCTGAAAAAAAAGAGGAGGTTGAAACTACTTCATCAGAAACAGTGAAAAGAATATGAACTGAGTCTCTGGAGGAGTACTAATACTGCTTCCATTGAGAACAGGTTTAGGAATCCCTGATGGAAGTCGTGTTGATCAAAAGTGGCCTATGCATGCTGGCTGCTGGAGATAAATGTAACAGTGGGACTGCAGCAAACAGTTCCTGAGCTCTTTGGGTCCTGAATATTCCTCCCTTACTTTTCAAAGGCCATAATGCATTTTCTCAGCCATCTGCCATAGTTTCATGGACCTGCTGCTTATCTTCTGTTGGGACCCTGAGAACCTCAGCAGGGAATCTCTTCTCGGAGGAGTTGGAGTGTTTTGCTGATTGTACTTCAAGCTGGCAGCCCTGTTAATGAGATCAAAGGCTGCAAGGCTCCTCTGCCGTTGCCAAGAAGGACTTATGCTGGATGGGCTGTTGGAGAGATGTTAAAGGGCTCCAACCTGGGAATAAGCTCATCTGTGGGCTGGGCAGTCTGGTGCCTGTAGGGCCACTTGCCCAGGTAAAACTGCAGACTGAGAGTTAGAAATGTGCTGGAGGCAGATCCACCTCTGTAATGTGGTGTCAGCAGAAGAGAGGGAGCCTGGGACTCCTTCCTTAAGCCCCTGAGAGCTGCAGTGTGCAGGATCTCTTGGATTGTGTACAGGACTACTCTTGTGTCTTGCTGCCTCATGAGTGTTTGACTTTTTCTGTCTGCTTTTATTACTATCTTTGCTCTTGATTTGTGCTCTTGCTTGCAGGGCACTAAGCTGTGGATAATCATGGAGTACCTGGGAGGAGGTTCAGCCCTGGATTTGGTGAGTAAGTGATAAGTTCTGGACTATGAAAAATAGTGACTGAAGACTTGGTTTGTGAAATGCCCATAAGCCAGATGCTCACTTGGCACATGCCATCTTTTTGGCAGCCCTGTGCCCCAGGGGTAAGCAGTGCAGGACAGACATGTTGGTTATGCTTTTCCCTGGACAGACAGAGTGTTTTCTTGGAGCTCAGCTGTCCCAGCACTGTTGTCAGCATGCTGTGCTGCTGTATGATGGAAAGAGCCGCTGAACTGGAAAGTGAGCACAGCCAGTGGTTTTTGAGCAGTGCAGATCTGGACTTCACCCAGTCAGAGTCATGGTATTGCTCAGTGCTCACATAGCTCAGTAAAGACATGGTCTGTGATTAAGTTACCCCAAATTTTGAGGGATTACAAATGCAGAATTTACCCATAGGCAAAGGTCTGCTGCACTCTATTCTGTCACAGCATTTTTCTCTTCTCCTTAGGACAATAATGCCCATTTTTCCAGAGCATGATGTAGGGAAAACTGCTGAGCCTACAGTGACTTGGAGGAAGGTGTAGTGGGGGGCTGTCATCAGCAGAGGGTATCTGAGTGTCAGAACCTCAGTTACTGCACTGAGAAGGCAAGGCTTGGTTAGAGGAGAACTGATGGAAAGAAGAGCTTTGATACAGTACTCCACACCCTGAGAGCTGATGTCTCAGAGGCTGAAATTCAGTACTTGCATGCTTACAGGGAGACCTGAACAAGAGAAACTGTTAAAATATTCTGTTGGCCAATGTATTTCCAGGCCAAAGAGAGAGATGAACTGCTGTTTGTTTGGGAAGCTTTTAACAGGCTGATAGACTAGCAGAAAATCCCCCAAAGTTTTTCCAGTGAATGCTGCCAGGTGCAAACACCAGCATTCTGCTTGTAGCACATGCATCAGGTGTGCAAGAAGGTGCTTCCTGCTGAGTACAACCTGCTTGGCCAAAGTTTCCAAGTAACAAACTGAGAGCCTGGAAGACCCAAGGCATCAGTCACCCTCTTTTAAGTCATCTTTCTGCCTTCTATCAGCTGAAGCCAGGACCACTGGAGGAGACTTACATAGCTACTATCCTGAGAGAAATCCTAAAGGGCTTGGATTATTTGCATTCAGAGAGGAAGATCCACAGAGACATCAAAGGTAAGATTGGAGAGCTCAGCTCCCTTTCTTGAAAGGCACATTAGTAACATAATACTCAGAGGTGTTACATTCACCATAATCTGCAAGGTTTCAAATACTCTTTCTTAGTGCTGCTTTTCTTGTTGGGTTGCTGTTTTCTGAGTCTGATGCTTGTCACTGTATCACAGCTCATGCTTTTCCTGTCTTTAGAGTTTAGAGTAACAGTTTGGATCTGTAGCTCTCCTCTGGCACTTGGAGTTTGGACAGTCAGGGAGCTAAAGCAAAGGAGCCAGTGAAAGACATGCTCAGATATTAGCTGACTTGTGTCTGGACATTTGCTTTGCTGCTGGACCCCAAGGGTGTGTGTGCTGGTTGCTGTGGTTGTAGCTCACAGCAGAAGTGAGCTGTCCTCATGCAGGGTTCACAGCCCTAGAAAATCAGGGCAGCTTGTGTCAGCTTATCCTGCTGCTGGTTTTTATAGTCACACTGGCCACGTGCAGTGTAGAGAGAGCTGGCATCTGCCTCTCAAAGAGCAGTGTCCCAGCAAGCCCAGAGCATCAAAGTACTGCAGAGGATGGAGGGACAGTGCTGTGGAGCTGGGCCAGTGCCACATGCTCACTGCTGTGACCCATGGCAGGAGGAGATGTGAGCAGGCAGGGCACAGAAACCTCGTGCAGGGAGATGGGGAGAAAAGATTTGCTTGTGTATATGAGACTGCACATTTCTAGCACTGCAGTTGTGGTGGTGGGGAAATGCTGAAAGTTGTTGGGTAGGGTCTCAGAATGAAAAGTCCTGCAGAAAACCCCCATTCCCACACCTGCACAATGTTACAGTCTGTGAGTGAGTGGGAACTAGTACAAGAGTGGAACTTGAGCTCTTTAGAAGGATCTGCTATTTAACCTGTGCTGAATGCAACTCTGGAAAAAAAATCAAGAGCACTAGAGACTGTGTTGCCCTCCCTTCTTTGTGTGGCCAGGAGTCACATCTAATTGATGGTGTGGCCCTTCACATCTATTCCCTGCTCCTACCTTAGCAAGGTTCCCCTTCTGATCCAGCAAAGTGCATGAGCTTGTTCCCTGTTACCCAGTGGAGCTCAAAGATGAGAATGGGCCTGAGGCTGGAAATCCAGGCTGAGGGTTATCATTGGGGTGAAGGAGGATGACACAGGAGGGCTTTGCTCAATATTCAGTTCTGTGGGGGCTGGAGGTGATTCATAGGCCAGCAGATTTAATTGTTTATTTGTGTGTACAGCTGCCAACGTGCTGCTCTCGGAACAAGGAGATGTGAAACTGGCCGACTTTGGGGTGGCTGGACAGTTGACAGACACCCAAATCAAGAGAAACACCTTTGTGGGGACTCCATTCTGGATGGCACCAGAGGTCATCAAACAGTCTGCTTATGACTTCAAGGTGAGCTGGGAGCAGGAGGATTGCTGCTTGGGGCTACTGTACATGAGGTGGTGCTAGGACAGAAACTGGAATTGGAAGTGCTGCTTACTGCAGGAGTTACTCTTTTCTGTTATGATGCAGAGTCTGCTGGAGAGGTTTGTGTATTAGACATGAAATGCCCCATCAGATCTATGTGATTAGCTGTCCTGAAACTGTGCTTTCATGTTGTAGAGTTGCTCCTTGCTGTTCTGTGTTCTTCTCTTTTCTAGGCAGACATCTGGTCCCTTGGGATTACAGCCATTGAACTAGCAAAGGGAGAGCCTCCAAATTCTGACTTGCATCCTATGAGGGTTCTCTTCCTGATCCCCAAAAACAACCCTCCAACACTTGAGGGTCACCACAGCAAGCCCTTCAAGGAGTTTGTGGAAGCCTGCCTCAATAAGGATCCTAGATTTGTGAGTATTGCTGCTCACCTGTGAGTTTGGGTAAAGGTCAGCAGAGGTCAAAAATTCCTTCAACAGGAAAGTTCCAGAGTCCCAGAGAGGAAGAATTGCTGAGCTTACAGGATGGACACGTGAGCCTGGCAGGATTTCCTCATGGGGGGATGTGGAGGGGCAAGCACTGATCACTTCTCTCTGATGGCCAGCAATGGGACCTAAGGGAATGGCATGAGGCTGTGTCAGGGGAGGTTTAGATTGGATATTAGGAAAAGGCTTTTCCCCCCGAGGGTGGTCAGGCACTGGAACAAGCTCCTAAGGGCAGTGGTTATGGCCCCAAGGCTGCCAAGAGTTCAAGCAGTATTTGGGTAACACTCTCAGGCACTTTGTTGGGGATTGGCAGCATTGTTGGGAGCTGTCCTGTGCAGGGCCAGGAGCTGGATTTGGTGATTGTTGTGCATCCCTTCCAGCTCAGGCTATTCTGTGATTCCAGCTGAAGTCAGTGAGCTGAGTGTTAGTGTGCAGAGATGGTTAGATGTGACACGCTTTCCTTACCTGCTGCAGAGGCCAACAGCTAAAGAATTGCTCAAGCACAAGTTCATCACACGCTACACCAAGAAAACCTCATTCCTGATGGAGCTGATCGATCGCTTCAAACGCTGGAAGTCGGAGGGCCACGGGGAAGATTCCAGTTCTGGTGATTCCGATATGTACGTACACGTTCTGCATGAGGGATGCCCCTGCTGCCCCAGGGCAGCCTACTGCAAACAGCTCAGCTCCTTCTCCCAGCTGAGATCTTACCTTTAAAGGAGCTTTTGCTTGTGGGAGCAAGTGAGTGCTGCCTGAAGAGCCAGGCTGTTACTTCCTGTTCAGTGGGACTCAGTTTTTTCTTCTGGTCTTAACCTGTGGAGCCTCTTTGCTGAGAGTAAGGAATCAGAGTACTGACACAAAACATTCAGTCTGCATGTAACCAGTGGAACAGGGTTCTTGTTGCCTGGATTTCATGCACCTTTCATTAACTGCAAGAGCTCCAGGCTTTTGTGGCAAGAACTGTGTTGTTGTGTATGTGTACTCAGGTAAATGTTTGCACTGCCGTGCAGGATAGTCAAGTTGTGGGCCTTGGATGTGGAAAGGGCTTCATTGCCAGAATGGTGTCACAGAGCTGCTCTTCACCTGTAGTGGCAGCGACTCGATTGACCAAGGACTCAGGGAGATTGGCTTCTAACATCTAAGTCTGGCCCCTCACATTGTGAGCTTGGGTTGTCTTGAAATTCTCCTAAATTTAACTAGCACTAGAAACTTCTTCAAGCTGGCTGGATCAGAGAGGTGAATGTGGTGATTTGGAAACATGATATAGTACTTTGCTCAGATCTCCTTGATGCTGGATATGTGCTGTAGAGACTGAAGTGGTTTCTTTTCAGAATTTTTTCTGGGATAGGGAAAAGCCTGAAGGCCTGCAGCAATATGGCAGTCAGGTGGGGAGAACTTGTGATTCTGGGAAAGTATGGGCAAACCCCCAATGTATGGAGGTGAGGCTTTGTCTTGACTCTCCCCTTTTCATTTGCAGTGATGGAGATGCAGAGGATGGAGACCAGGGTCCAATCTGGACATTCCCACCAACCATTCGCCCCAATTCCTTGAGCAAGCTGCACAAAGGAATGGCTCTTCATGGTTCCCAGAAGGTCTGTGTGCTGTCTGGTCTTTCTGAAGTGGACTGAACTAACATGAGCTTTTGGGTGTCTCGGGGAGCCACCAGGCACTCATCTTCTGTCTGAAATTTGCTTCACTCTGGCACCAAGGGCTGGTGCTCCAGAGTTGCCTCTTCCACGTCATCAGGGTGCTGTGATTTGTGGCTTTCCCAAGATCTGGTGATGAGATTGCCCTGGAGGTGCTGTGAATTCACCAAAAGCTTACTGCTTCTTGTGCCCTGGAAGCTTTTGCTGGTGCTTGTAACTTCTTTTTTTGTTGCTTTCCAGCCTACTGAGCCCATCAAGAGGCAACCACGGTCACAGTGTCTCTCCACACTTGTTCACCCAGTTTTTGGGGAGGTGAGTAGAACCTTCTTGGTGTCTCTGCTGGTTGGAGATGAAGACATACCTGACATAGATAAGTAAATGGGAAGGATTTGGAGAAGGGAGGTGGTGGTGAGGTGTCTAGTAGGGTTAAGGGACTCTGTAGCATTTGTACCAGTTCAGAGGGCTAGACCATTTGTGGGGAAAGTGAGTGTGTCCCTGGCATGTTCTCCTGAAAACACTTGTGGAAGAAAGGCATTTCCCTTCTGGTAATCTGTGTTCTGGTGAGGATCTGATGGAGGAGTATCTGTCTCTTACCTGCATCTTAGGCTTGTTGCCTGGGCAGCTCCAGACTCAGATAGATACCTGAGCCTGTCACTGTGCATGTCCACAGCAGGGTCACTGAGGGGAGGGTAGGTGGGTTAGAGCAGGAATTGGCTTTGCTGGTTACTAGGCCATTTCTTGATCTGTACAGACTGCTGTTGGCAGAGTGCCAAGAACAAGGAGTTCCCTGCCACCTAGCTTCTGGAGGGCAGGCAGAGAAAATGTGTTTAGAAAACCTGCCCAGTTCCCCTGCCTTGTGGTCTGGATGGGAATGTGGAGTTGAAGTAAGAGCTGCCGTTAATGATAGGATGGTGTCTGTATCAGCAGAGAGGTGACAGCTCACCTTTCCAGCTGGGTGATGTTGTCAGGGAAGAGGAGGATAATCATAAGGGGGAAGGATAATCATTGCTGGCTATGAGCTCTGGTTGCTCTTTCCAGCAGAAGGGCTTTGGAAGAAATCAATTAGATGCTGCATGTCAGGGTCTGTCCTTGAGATGCTGGTGACAGACACCCTTTCTCTGGTCCTGAGGAGTTACTCTTCTGGATCCTGATGGCATGGCCCAGCAGAGAGCTGTGCTTTCTCCAGAGACTTAACTCTTTTCTGAGGTCTGCTGCTATGTGGAAGGAGGATTTGCTTTGTGGCAGGATCCAGAGGTCGTTCTGAAAAGCAGGCTCTGAGACAGCTCCACTTTTGGAAATTGGGAGTTTATCTAACTGGCCTCTTCTGTGCTCCATGGGGCTTGACTTTCAGAGGTTGGAGCATGAGGCCAGTGACCTGGGTCTTATAGGCCTATGAGATGAAACCACATTGAAACCATGTTGGTTTGTGATGCAGTGTGTTTGTGCAGCTCAGTCACTGGTGTCTGGGTCTCTGTTCAGTTTAGGAGCCTCCAGGGCGGAGTGCTCAGGGCTGTGACTGTAAATGCATTTTTGTGCTTTTCCTTACTCACCTTGCTGCACCAGTTCCAGGCAGGAAGTGGCTTCTGGGACATTTCATTTCTGCTGATTTGACTCCCTTGCCCCAGTCTGTTGATCCCTCTTTCCTTTGATTAGACTTTTGCTAGCTCTGCAGATCTCACTGAGTGAAAGTGGGAGCAGGAAGGGTTCTGGGCAGTCTCTGAAATAACCTGGCTTTTGTGGGCAGTAGAGGGGACTTGAAAGGAGACTTCTCCAGGTGGAATCTGCATCACTGCTGGTTACATGTGTTATTCTTTGCTATGGGTAGGAAACTAGAACTGAAAACTTTGTCCTCTCCACTATTGTATGATTACATCTTAAACCAGCTAGGCTTGATCCTCTCTTTCCTAAAGGGGCTGAAGCTGGGCTTTGTGAATGGAAATCTGACTGAGATGTTCTTTGCAATCTTTCATCTGCCTTCCCTGCACGTGTGTTATTGGATGTCAGTGTTGAAAATGGCCTGTGAGGAGTTGTTAGCAGGTGTGGACAGCTGCAAATCTGGAAACATTGTGCAGCAGGGAGGTAAAATGATGTTTGGGCCTGGTAAGGTTGAGCTCAGTGCAATGCTCTAACTCCTGCAAGCCTCCAGAGAGCTCCTCTGCAGTGGGAAGAGACAGCCCAGCACACACTGCTCCCACCACAGGCTGCTGGGCAAGCTGAAGGTCAGGAGCTTGGCATCAAAGGCTGATGATAAACTGACACCTTACCTCCCTGTGCTTATTCTGAGGTGGGCAGCCTTTGGTAGGTACACATCAAATCCTTGGCTTTAGCATCACAACTATTTTTGGCCTAAGAAATCTGTATCCTTGATGTGTAACTGAGTTGCCCTCCATGCCTCATCACTTCTGACTGAGCAGAGGTGTGTGTGGATTGTTCCCACAGCTTTGTGGTAGGGACCAGGTGCCCCACTGAGGAGGCAGTGGCCCTTTTTGGTAGGGATTAGCATTCACATTGTTCTGCTTTCCCAGAAAAGGTGAGCTCCAACAACAAGAAAGGCTGATCCTACAGTTGAAGCTTATGTAAAGCCCTTTAATCAGCAGGGCCTAATGAGAGCTTAATTGAACTGGACAGTGGTAAGCTGGCAGATGCTGCTTGTTCAACAGGATGCTTGATTGTTGTCCAGCTCCCTGTGTGATGGTGCCCTGGGGAAGGGGCTGTCATAGCAGCAGCTGGTGGGAAGAAGGTAGGGACCTGCTGCTGGTGGTGGAAATGTAGGATTTCCAACAACAGGCTCCTTCAGGCTCAGCACCAGTGACCTGTCAGGCATTCCTTCCCAACAGAGCTGTAGCTGTTTCAAATTAACAACTGGAAACATGTGCAAGTAGAGGCCTAGTCAGAGTGCACTGACCGTGAGAGGTGTGAACTGAGGTGGGTGCTGTGTGTGGAGGTCTTGGTGTGTTGTGGACTTTCTTTCCCTGCCCTCTGGGTAAAGCTCTCTTAGAGTGCAGTGTTGGAGACCAAGGGGCTCAGGATCCCTGCTGTGGCAGCTGTCTTCCTTGGCCCCCCAGTCACTAGAAGCAACTCAAGCCTCTTCTGTGGTTATTGAAAGTGGTGGTGACTAACTCCTGGCATTGGATATATTCTGCCCAGCCTGCCTGTGAGCGTGTGTGTGTCTGGGTGCTGGGCTGCCATTAGCAGCAAGGGTGATGTACTGCTTCAGATACACCTGCACTTCTTTGTGCTGTTACTACTTACAAGTCTTCAGGGCTGTTGGTCCATTTCTTATGACATTTAGTTTAAGAGTACATCCTGTTAGGTAAGGGCTTTGATTGCCATTAGTACCTGGAGGCAAATTTGAACCCCAGACATTGGACTTCTACCTTCCTGACCTACAAATGAGCTTTTTTGGGTTCATTTCAGTGGAATGTGGGTGCCCTCCTACACCCTAGTGGAGTCATAATAAGATGGAAAGGGCTTTAATGTCAGTGCTGCACTTCTTGACCAGTGATTTCTGCTAAAAATGAGGCCCTAATGCCCTGTTTCTGGGTTACAGCTCAAAGACAAGCACAAGCAGACCGGAGGCAACGTGGGAGCCATGGAGGAGCTGGAGAATGCCTTCAGCTTGGCCGAGGAGTCGTGCCCAGGCATCTCTGACAAACTGATAGCACACATGGTGGAGCGGGTGCAAAGGTGAGTGAGTGAGGGCCCTGAGTGTGAGCTGGGTGGGGCTGGCACTGAACCACATGGCTCCTGTGCTCCAGGGCTGAGCAAAGGTCACTGCAGGCACACACACTGAAGTCAGGATTGGTGACACCTGTCTGACATAGCTCCTATGGCACTGCTGTTAACTGCTTTCATTTAATGGAAACAGTTCTTTTGCCTCAGAAGCCTTTCCTCACACTCACAGGTTTCTGTAATGGAGATTATGTTGTGGGGCACAGAAAGATGCTGCTGTTCACTTTCATTTTGCACATATATCTGTACACATATGGTGTCCTGCTGGTCCCATTGCCCAGGCAGCCAGGACTCTCTAAAATCTCATTGGCATCACTTGTGGGATAGAAAGTTTCTGTTAATAAATATCTGTTTCATTGCAAGGAATGTGCTTTAAAGCACTATGTGCACCTTGTCACTGCTTGCCCACCTTTAGGTATACACAAAAGTAAATTGGCCTGACAAGAATTACTGATTAAACCAGTGAAGGAATGTAGTCTGGTAGAATTTAGTTCTTTGCTAGGTCAAGCCTGGCACCACTGCTGGCACCAAGTCCAGTCACATCCTTGTGTTGCAGGTACCAACACAGGTAACCTGGTCACAGATTTATCAGGCTTTATTTGACATGAATTTGGCTTTTCTCCCTTTCACAGCAGGCTATCCTAAATCTCACCCTTTCTTTACCAAGAGAGAAACTTAACATTTGGCTCCTCCTTGGTTAGCAGACTGGAAGTGTTTTACCATACCAAAAGAAGCTGTTCTGTGCTCTGGCTGCCCATATAAAAACAACCCAAACTATAGTCTTTACACCCTTGAACTTAGTCTTTCTGAGCATTTCTTTCTGGTGGGTTAAAGTTTTGTGCCTTGTAATTCAAGTATTTATTGAGCAGAACAGAATCATTTAGGTTGGAAAAGATGTCCAAGATTGAATCCAGCCTTTGACTGATCACCACTGTGTCAACTAGACCAGAGCACTGAGTGCCACATCCAGCTTTTCCTTGAATGTCTCAAGGGCTGATGACTCCACCACGTCCTGGACAGCACATTCCAATACTTGACAACCCTTTCCATGAAGAAATTCTTCCTGATTCCCAGCCTCAACCTCCACTGGTGCAGCTTGAGGTCATTCCCTTTTGTCCTGTCCCTGTTCCCTGGGAGCAAAGCCCAACCCCCCTTAGCTGTCCCCTCCTGTCAGGGAGCTGTGCAGAGCCAGAACATTCCCCTGAGCCTCCTTTTCTCCAGCCTGAGCTCCTTTCCCAGCTTCCCCAGCTGCTCCTGGTGCTCCAGACCCTTCCCCAGCTCTGTTCCCTTCCCTGGCACATTCCAGCCCCTCAGTGTCATTGCTGTGAGGGCTCAGAACTGGAGACAGCACTCGAGGTGTGGCCTCACCAGGGCCCAGCACAGGGGATGGTCCCTGCCCTGGTCCTGCTGCCACACTGCTGCTGACACAAGGACAATGGCTGGGGCCTTCTAGGCCACCTGCACACATGCCAGCTCATCTTCAGCTGCTGTTGAGCAGCATCCCAAAGTCCTTTCCTACCAGGCAGCTTTCCAGCTGCTTTGCCCCAAACCTGTAGCACTGCAGAGGTGCTGACTGCAGTGCAGGACCTGGCACTTGGCCTTGCTGAAACTCACACCATTGGTCTTGGTCCAGCCTGTCCAGATCCCTCTGCAGAGCCTTCATGCCCACCCAACTCAGTGACATCTGTGAATGTCCTTAAGGGGGCCCCCAATCTCCGTGTGCAGATCATGGATGGAGACATTGAACTGGACTAGTCCCAACACTGAGCCCTGGGGCACCCTAGGAGTGATCAGTCCCAGCTGGGTGTGACCTCATTCCCCACCACTCTCACAGCAAAGTGTGTAGGTGTCCAAGCTGTGGGCTGCAGCCTCTCCAGGAGAATGCAGGTGGTGGACTGCATGCAGAGCCTTTCCCTCATCCACTAATCAGGTCACCTGGTCATAGGAGAGCAGATTGGTCATGCAGGACCCACCTTTCCTAAACCTGTGCTGTCTGGGCCTGACCCCCTGGTTGTCCTCTACATTCTGCTGTCAAGCAAAGAAGAGCTGTAGATATTAAGGGCCAATGATAATGGCCATCCTAGAGAGCTTCTCTCTCTACATCATTGGAGCTTCCAAGCAAATACACCATGGGACTGTGTAGAACCCTCATCTAATGATCACTTAAGGCCAGGAAGAGAACTCTCATTCTTGTGGCTGACCCACAGAGGTCACAGAAGGTGTCCTGTGATAAACCTGAGCTTCTGACTGAGCAGGAGGTGCACATGGATGTGTGTGGGTGACTGCAGACAGGTGGTATTTCAGCATCACTCACTTCTGTCAGCCTAGAATTGACACTGCTGGACAGGCCAGGAGCACAAGAGTACCTGTTTGGGGAGGGGCTTGCTAAACCTCAAAGACCTGGTTGCTTTCTTAACAATAAAACACTAGTGCTGAAAACTTCTGATTAGGTTAAAACTGAATCTTGAAAGCCCGAGGAAGTGTCAAACCACCTTGGCTTTTTGTTAAAAGTGCTGGTCTTGTCTGTCAGAACTTTATCTAGCAAAACCTGGCAATGGGAGTGGGGACAGACCCACCCAGACTGACCCCTTCCCCCGGAGAGCTGCTGCTGGGTGCCATTCCAGCTGAGAGCTGCAAGGAGCCAGTGCTGAGCAGTTCTCCTGTGTTCATTGCTCCTTGCAGGTTTTCACACAGTCGGAACCACCTGACCTCTGCCCGCTGACACTCACATTCCCTGCTGCTGTGGTCAGGGGGGAAGGATCTTTTCCAGCTTCATAAGAACTACATCTCTAATCCAGACCACCATCTGTTGGATGTGACATTGTGATGGACCCCAGGACATTTCAGAGCCTTCGTGTTAGCCGTGTTCCCATGATAACCCAGCGTGGGGTTTGCAATGCAAGTACAATTCAGACCTTTTGCAGAACCCGAGATGGGTGGTCTAATTGTTTTTACAATGTAATCAATGCAGTTTTTAATTGTTTTCCTACAATGGATGTGTCCATTTTGGCTTGGTTTGATTCACAGCTTGTTTCTGGTAAATGCCTGGCTGCTGGAAAAAGGGAGATTCTCTTCCATTGATCTATGTTTCACAGGCAAGTCTGATGGGTTTAGTCTCCTGCCCTTCCTGAAGAAGTGTTTGTGAGCAGTCGTGTGTGAGTGCAGGGATGTTGGGAAGCTCTCCAGGCATTTAGAGCCTCTGGGAGAGTGAGACCAGCTCTCCAGTTGTTCTGGAGGATCACTTCAAGCCCTTCACACACAAGGAACAACATTTTCCAGTGCTGCAGCAGCTGAGCTGATCCATGGTTGCTCTTTCCCAGCCTGTCATTTCATAGGAGGATGGATTTGCTGATTGTTCTTTTTTTGGCTCTGGGACATCATTTTGTATTAGGCCCTAGTTCATCTACTTCAGGCAACAGCAGAACTTGCACTGGGTCTCCAGGGGACAGAGGGCAAAGTGGGTGTGTTTGCTGTGGGAGCTGGTGGAGTTCCTGTCCTTGGCATTCCTGGCAGCTGAAGCAGCTGGACAGGCAGGCTGGGCAGTGCTGGTCTGAGCTCTGCAGGCCCACATGGGGCAGAAGGGTTAAAAAGGGGAGTGGGGGGAAACAGAACAGCTGCAGACATCAGCAGGGCTTTGGTTCACAAGGCAGAAGGACACTGCACAGCAGTTTTTGGTGCAAGAACCTGTGCTCTACAGGAAGACAGAAACTGGATGGCTCACAGCAGTGTGGAAGGGCTGGGGATTCCCAAAAGCTGCTCTAGGCCTCCTTCTCCTTCTCAATCTTCCCTTTCTGGCTCCTTCTTCAGCCTGGGATCCAGACTTGCTGCAGCCAGGGCTCTGCTCCTGTTGACAAGCTGGGGTGGTGTTTGGTAGCAGAGAAAGTAAAGTACCTACTGCTGTGTTGGCTGCTTGAGATACTCCAGCAGAGCCATCCCCAGGAGCTTTGCTTTCTGTATCATACTAGTTTATACAGCAAATCTTTAATTCAGGTAAGCACACGGATGTTAAATCTACATTTTAAAGGTCTAGAAAAATAGACTTAGGAAAATAACCCCTGATAGCTTAGAGAGCTGCTCTCTAACTGAGAAGAGATTCCCATGAAGTCAGCAAGAGCTCAGTTACCCAGGTCTCTCTGTCTGGGTGTTTGTGTGTGGATGATCTGGCTCACCCCAGAGCCACTGAGAACAAAGGCTGGAGCTGTTCAGCATTTTTTTAATGACAGGCCACTTGGTTAGAAACAAGGCTTGATTTTTTGGTACTTAGATTCAGACCTGCAGATTTTAAGTGCTGGGCTGCAAGTAGCTCAGGGGGACCATAGTTCCCTGATCCTGGTGTATGGTGTTCACTTTACCTTCTGACTATCCTTGATCCTGATGGGTAAATCCAGGCTCAGCAACACTATGAACTTGCACAGTAGAGAAGAGGTGCTGCTGTTGGCACTGCTGCAGAGCAGCGTTCTGTGGTGAGAGCCAGCTCAGAGCTTGCAGTGAGGAAGAACAGAACAAACCCACTTTTCCCTCAGGAGAAGTTAGTGTATAGGCAGGATGCTGGGAGAGGGGGAAGGCAGAGGCTGCAGGCCAGCACAAGGGCCCCTGCTGCTTTTCCAGGTGCTGTTCACAGCAGTAGCAGACAGTGTTGATAAGGTACCTGTGTCGTTACTCGCATGCTCTGCAGTGTAACGAGGAAACTTTCTAGAGGAAACAATCCCCACACCCTTTGTCCAGTATTCAAAGCAACAATGGGTTTAGTTTTCAAAAACATTGAAAGGGATCTGCCACTTTCAATAAAGTAACAAAACAAATGAGGCTGGTGTAACTGTGTTATTAGGGGGAAAGGATTGGTTCCAGCTGCTTTTCTTCTTGGTCTTCTCCCACATCTTCCTCGTGCATCTGTAACAGAGACCCCAGAGACAGAGCCAAGTTCTGTGTGTGCAAGGATAACAGCTGCAGGCACATCAGTCTTTTCTGCTGGCACTCCACACTATTGGCCAAGGTATAGCTGGAGCACGCTGCACTGCAGTTTTTTGCTGGAGTTTGGTCATTATTTGCAGTCTTCAGACTCAAGCTTGACTGGCAACAGGGCATCTCTGCCTTCCTCTGTCTCACTTTGCAGCTGGGAGGGGGCCCAAGTGGGGCAGGGGTTGCCCAGGGAGGTGGTGGAGTCTCCATCTTTGGTGATAATCCCCTGCACACATGTGGCCCTGCAAGGGCAGGGCCTGGACCAGGCAAGGCTCAGCCCGTGTGACCCCAGGGACAGGATGAACACTTTAAAGATGCCACTAATTGTGTTTAAACCCTTGTGACTGTCCTTCCCTGGGCAGGAAGAGAGGTGAAGGGCACACCTGAGGCTGTGGCCAACTCTGCAATGCTCCTCATCTGTGATTAAGGTACTTCTGACTGTGCTTTTTGGGGGAACTTGGCTAAATGCCACGTGCTCAGCTCACCAGGACAGTGGTGAGGAGGTGGCCTCAGCTGCAGCTGGAGTGCAGAAGCACAGGTTGAGTGCACAGGTGAGAAGCAGAGCTGGGTGTGTGGGTGCAGCTTGTATTTGGAGTGGTGCCTGATGCCTTACACAAATGCCAGTCTGGCAGTTACCAACCAGGCACCAGCCTGCCCAGCAGAGGACTCCTGGCACCAGCCCTTGTCCACTGGCACAGCTGTGCTGGGGCCAGAGTGAAAGACTTCACTGGTGTAACAGAATCACTTTTCTGAGCAGGGAGGAGAAGGCAGCAGCTCTGGTCTGCTGGACACATTAAATGTGTCAGGAGTTACTGCACCACGTCTGGTTTCTTAAGCAATGAAGCAGGACTGTGTTACCCTGGATGAAGCTCAAGCATGAAGAGGTAAACTCAGTGTAGGGGTTGTCCAGCCTGGAGAAGAGAAGGCTCCAGGGTGACAAGGGGGGATGGCTTCACACTGACAGGGCAGGGTTAGATGGGATAGCAGGGAGAAATTCTTCCTTTTGAAGGTAGTGAGGCCTGGCACAGGTTGCCCAGAGAAGCTGTGGCTGCCCCATCCCTGGAAGTGTCCAAGACCAGGTTGGACAGGGCTTGGAGCACCCTGGTGTACTGGAAGGTGTCCCTGCCCATGGTGGGAAGGGGAGGGGGTGGAACTGGATGGTCTTTGAAGTAGTGAGAGCATGGCTACCAAACTGTGCAGTCCCAGCTGCATCTCCCCCTTACATATCCTTAGCACCATGGCAAGAAATGAATGTGTAAGGAGCTAGTTTAATTCTGTTCTTGCCTAGTGCTCCTGCTAAGGAAACTTCTCATGCCTTTAGTTAAGACAAAAATACTCCTGAAGGGTTCTGGAAAATAAAGTATTTCACAGAACTGATACACCACTGAAATCCTCACCATTTTTAACATTCACTGAGGTAAGGCAGCTGCAGTTTTGCTAGCAAGAGCAATGGTTTTGGCTTTTCTAGCCTGAGCTCCTGCACTTTAAATGCACAGACATTTGAGCTCAGCATTCTCAAACCAAGAAGGGACTTCTGCTGCCTGCTGTCCTTCCAGAGGCTCCTGGTTTAGAGACCCCACCTCAGCAGCTGCATCCTCGAGAGATGCTGAGCTGCAGGTTCAGCACAGAAGCAACTAAAGGATCATTCACTCACCAGCCCACAAACCTCAAGGGAAGACTCTTGCTCACAAGTGGCTCACAAGCTCCACAAAGGCAGCTCTGCCACCTCCTCCACACCATCCCCACTCTGGCTGGAGAGTGCTTTGTACAGAGTGAGCTGAGATCCAGAGTCGTGGAAAACTGAGTAACTTGAACCTGGGATGGTGGGCACAGGAATGGGGATGGGGAGCTCAGGAATAAGAGGCTGAGAGAGTTTTATACCAAGATGCTATTTACTTTGAACAGTCATATTCAGCCACAGTATAACATGTCTAATCAATCCACATGGATACACCTACAACAGGTAATTAAAAAAATAATAAATGAAGACGCTAATAAATTAAGTACATTTAACTTAGATGGGACAATGGTCTTTGTGACAGCGGTGGCAAAGGCTGGATCTGCAGTCACTCCTCTAGAATGCAAATGCCAAGCAAGAAAATCCCTCTGGATTCCCCCTCCCTTCAGCCCTCACCCCACATAAGCTTGAGACCATAACTGAACACTCGTGCTGGCCTCTGTCCTTCCCATTGTCCCATGGGATCTCCACATTCCTCCATCCTCACAGCATGCAACACTTTCCTTTTGCTTTCACTGCTTCACTGCATTGTTCCTTCTGTTACTACACAAACACTTTTCTATCTAATATAAATCAGTCCCCACAGCCTATCAAAGCCACCTCCAACAGCATCTTGTGGCACTTAGCATATGTCAGTCCTTCTGTGGAGGCACCCAAAGGTGACAGCTTTACAAAAGAGAACAAGCTGCAAACATTTCAGATTTAATACAGAAATTTAATAGAGTCCACAGACACTAATGCTCCATCTGGAATCCAGTGACTTTTACACCTTCACGAGAAACAGAAGATGGATCCCACCCTGAACTGAAATAGAAGATTAGGGATTTTCAGAAGTCTTTGCATGACAAAAGCACAAGCTACAGTGACTTTCAGAGGCTTGTTTTCCTACAGTGCTTAAATGCCTTGAAAACATCACCCACACCAGAGTGGAGAGTGTTTGCCATCCCGTGCCTTACTTAACTCCTACTACAGGATAAAGAAACTGGAGCTGTGATATGAGAATAGTGATGAGTTCAGAGGACAAACCATGCACCCCCCTGCACCGATCCACAACACGCCGACACCTCGACAGCTCAGCAGAGGCTCAGTCTTCCTGCTTCCCTGGAAAACTGCTGCCTTGGCAGGTCCTGAGGAGCAGAGCTGTTCTGGGAGAGCTGCAGTGTCTGTTCAGAATGAGCTCTGTGTGTTCCTGTTTGCCTGAGGCAGCTGTGCCAGCAGGCTGATGTTACAGCAGCAGGACGGGTTGTGCCGCCAGCCCCACGGAGCACCTGGGACAGGGGAGTCTGGGAGCCCTGGCACCCACTGCTGCACCACTGGAAGCTGCTGGTTTTCTCCCATGTGTGCTGATCAGCCAGTCAAAATGTCAAAAGGTGGTGCCTGCCCTCAGGGCAGGTGCAGGTGTCACTGTACAGGTCCGATGGAACAAGAACCCTCCCGCGACGTGCGCGCCGCAGCGCTGCTGCTGTTGGGTTCTCTCGAAGGAGGTTCAGCTGGAACAGACTTGACCCTCTTCCACACCATGGGAATGGATGTGATCCCTCTCTGCAGCCCCCAGTGCACCTCCCACTTTCCATACTGGGGGGAATGAGCCTCCTGGGTCTTTGCTTTGTCAACTCCAGAGACTCCTGTTCCCACCTGCTTCTTTTGTTGGTGTTGCCAGCAGAGATCCAGCTCTGCCCCACATCAGTCTGTGTGAGTGTCCTTCTCCTTGGGAAGCAGCAGGCTCGACCTGGCTGGAGAGCTGGTGGCTCTTTTGATCACCTCCATCCACCTGCCAAGAAAAGAGATGAGAAATGCTTCACCCTGACTCACAGGTAATCTTGTCCTTTGTTATGAGCTGTACCCCTTTCCCAAACTTCCCCAAACAGCCATTTTCTTTCTTTTACAAGTATTCTGGAAAGTCAGCTCTTCAAAGGGACAGCTTGAGATGTGGTAAAGACCCTGCAAATACCCTGTGGTTGCCTGTCCAAGTAACAAGTCTACAGTGCTCTGAGCTCCAGAGAACTCTCACTGTGTTCTCTCCTCAATGTTATCAAGGATGACAAGCTGAAAATAATTATTGCATTTCTTAACAATAAATTAGGAAATAGGTAACAGCCTTGCTCATGTGGAAGAAAGCAAAGAAACAGTGAAAAAGCAAGACAAATCCACTATGCATTGGACATTTTTTCCTTGAAATCCCTACATGAGCCCAGTGCATTAAAAAGCACAACTTATGGCTTGGGTAGCTGATAACCTCAGATGTTCACAAGTGTGTGGTACCCTCCCAACCAAAACTAAACCACATTCCAAAACAACCAATACAACCCTGCACAGCAGGACAGTGCAAGGGTTCTCAACATAGCAGCAAAGTTTTGTACATGGTGCATTTCACACACAGTTTGGACCCTCTGTAGAAGCCCCTAGGAGCAATTAATTGTAATTACAGAGAACAATAATAAAATGTAATTACAGAGAAACCAGACAAGAGAAAGGGAGCCCTGCACTTGTTGCTCTCAGCCTCATGTTGTAACTTCTGCTCCCAGAGATGGAAAATGAAAACCAAAACACTGTACAGAACCTGGAAATCTGAATCCCAAAGAGCTGGTGGAGCTGAACACCCCACAGCCCTGTCCCTCCCACATTCCTCCCTGGCTCCAAGGAAGCCCCAGCCTCCTGGCACAAAGCACAGCAGCTCAGCTCTAGGTGTATCCCCAGCTCTTCCACACACAGAGGAGCGTTCTGCCAGAGGAGGCATCTCCAAGTATCATCAGTGGGGAGAAGAAGGGAATGTTATGCCTCAGAATGTGCTGGAAGATCACTCAGGCTGGGAGGAAAGAGAGGATAGGATGACCAACCACTGAGTTAAGAGCAGGTTATAAACCATGGCAGAGAAAACAGAAAATTACCTCTCAAAGGTGTATTTGCTCTCAGCCCTGAAGAAATACACGTGGGACTTGAACTGCAGCTTGAAGACATAATCCTTCTGAATGCCATCCGCCTCCACAGGGCAGCTGACGGTGTAGCCGAGCAGGGGGAGGCTGGCCAGGGGATAATCATCCTGCAAGAGCCCAAGAGCCCAGCCCTGAGTGCAAGGCAGCCCTGCCGTGCAGCTGAGGGCTGTGCATTCTTGTTCAGGAGACACAGGAGAACTCTCCTGCAAAGCCACCAACAGCTTATAATGAAACCTTCTCTCAACTCCTTTCATTTTTTTTTACACTTATTTGCTTCTGCTCTTCTGCCCAACACTGCCTCCTGGGCTCCCTGCTCCTTCTCTGCACCCTTTCTGTGGAACTTGAAGCACAGATCTGACAAAAAAGATAAAGGGACCCTCACAAAAGAAATGTGCCCTCAAGGCAAGAAGCCAGAATAACCCAATTACTGGGTTAATAAACACAATTTATTTGGCTAATAAGATGAAAAGATTGTGTTCCACCATGGTTCATTATCAAGCAGGTGCTGAATGCACCATGGGCAGAAAAATCCCCGGAGCTGTCAGGCTGAGCTGAAGCCCAGCACAGAGAGAAGAGGGCAAAGAAGCTCCAAAGGCTGCTGTGTCCCTCACATCCTTTAGCCACTGCATGAGGAGATGTTTCCCCCTCACCCACAGATCATCAGTACCATCAGAACTGGAAATTCTGATTAAGTTCCACAAGAAGTGCCCACAGCCCTTCAGAGACCAGCTTCCTTATGAAATCCCCCTTGTTGCTCTCCTTCAAACCACAGTGATTTGCCCCTGAAGCTGAAAGTCAAGGATCCCCAGGTTCCCCCTCCACCCTGACCGCCATCCTCTCAGCTACACCTGCCCACCTGGTGTGTCTTGTAGAAGAACAAGCAGAAGTTGGTGAAGACGACCCACAGTTTCTGCCAGCCATTGCTGTTCTTGAACTTCCTCAGCAAATACCCAGAGAGCTGGTTCTGGCACAGAAGGAAAAGAGGGCTCCCATGAAATCCCAGGCTGCCCTCCTGCTGCAGGTGAACAGCCCAATGCTGCTCCTGCTTGCTCCCTGCTGTCAAAGGCCTCCCAGGCATGGTGACGGCCACCAGGGTCCATCCCTTTCAGCCACCCTCTCTCACATGCAGAAAACCCACGTGGAACACACTGTGTGAGAAGGGAAACAAAGCAGGAGAGGAAACAGGGGACTGCAGAGCTGGGAGACAAACAACACGTGGCAGCTACACGAAGCAAAGTCGGCGTGGAAGGAGTCAGCAGCAGGATAGGGAACCCTATGGCATGGAATGACAGCACAGGAATTTTGTCATTTGAGAAAGAGACAGGATATGTGGCAGATTTACAGAGAGAACCATTTTTTGAGGCATAAACAGGAGGAAATCCTGTCTTAACAAGGCAATGGTACACGTCTGCCCCTGAGGACGAGGATCCTCACGTGAGCAGTTAGGAAGCAGGACATTTTCCTGGGCATCCCATGGCTCCTCCCCACCAGCACCAAATGTGAGAGGCATCTTTACCTGGATCATGCACAAGTAATCAGACAGGGATAGGCTCTGGTTCCGGTACCAACAAACATGGGTGATTGTGTTGGGCCGTTGGGCCTGGCCCAGCAAATAGCGAGGAGGAAGCTCTGGAGAAACAGCAAGAGAGCAGAAAACTGAGCAGAGAAAGGGGGAGAGAAAGAGAAAAACAGAATGTTAGAGTGAGAGGAGTGATGCAAGAAAAGTGGCTGTCAAAGGAAAATGGATTGTGAAAAAAATGACGGTGTTAGAACATGGAACAGATCAGAGTGAGAGGGAGTGCAAGAACTCACACATTCAAACCCAGAACCTCTAGCAGGGTGGGCTTGTTATCCATGCACAGAACTGTGAACTGGTGTCTTTCCCAAGCTGTCAGCAGGGAGAGGCCTGTCCCCTCCAACAGAAACAGCAACAGAAGCCAGCTCAAGTGCCCAATGTCTGCACCTCGAGCCCAGGTCACATCTACAGCACTTTCCTTACCAGGCTGATCCACACGGTCTCTCTATCAGAAAAACGCAGGAGCTGCAGTGCCCAAACTTTTAACTCCAGTTAAACAAGTGCCTCAAGAGCAGAGCAGGACAGGCAGGCACAGACACATGCAGCAGCCCCCTGCCCCACTGCTTCTCTCAGGTTAGTGACCTCCTTTTTCTCTCCATGTTACTTAGGGTCCTTCCCACTTCTGGACATCTTCCAAGCATGCCAGCCTCCAGGAAGGTGTCCTTCCTACCCTGCCAAACTGCTGCCTAAAGTAAAATCATAGAGTTGGTGCAAGCAGTGTAAGTAGTGCTGAGCTGATCAATCTTGAAATCTGCAGGATTCAGTGCCCAAATGTGCCACCAGTGCTGCCTTGCACTGTGAGTAACAGCAAGACCACAGGTACCAGTGGCTCATAGAGTCCCTAAAAGGTTTGGGTTGGAAGGGACCTTAGAGTTCATCTGGTTCCAACCCCTGCCATGGGCAGGGATACCTTCCACTAGACCAGGTTGCTCAGACTCCCATCCAACCTGGCCTTGGACACCTCCATGGGCACATAATAAACATCTCTGCTCAGCATGAAATGATGCTGCCATAAACAGACAGTTGGCTCTCAGTCCTGCCAGAGAGGGAAGGGCAGAGAATTCCAGCTGAATTCCCTCTTCTTAATTCTGGGTGCAGTACAGCAGCTAACCAGAGCTAAGTACAGCACAGTCAATCTCTAAAGGAAAATATCGTGGATAGGGAACTCATAATCATAGAACCATTAAGGTTGGAAGAGATCTTCAAAGTCATCAAGTCCAACCTTTGACCAAATCCCACTGAACAATTTGGCAAAGTGCCACATCCACACATTCTTTGAACATTTCTGGGGATAGTGACCCCACCACTGCCCTGGGCAGCCTGTTCCAATGCTTAACCACTCTTTCCATGAAGAAATTCTTCCTGATTCCCAACCTGAACCTCCACTGCGCAGCTTGAGGTCATTCCCTCCTGTCCTGCCCCTTGTTCCCTGGGAGCAGAGCCCAACCTCCACCTGGCTGCCCCCTCCTGTCAGGGAATTGTGCAGAGCCTGAAGGTTCCCCCGAGCCTCCTTTTCTCCAGGCTGAGCCCTGCCAGCTGCTCCTGGTGCTCCAGACCCTCCCCCTGTGTAATTCTCTGGACACACTCCAGCCCCTCCATGTCCTGCTTGTCATGAGAGGCCCAAAACTGACCCCAGGGGCACAGGGGATGCTCAGTCCTCCAGCAAGCAGAGTGAAACCCAAAGGAGCGATTCAGCCCCAGGATATCCTGGCTTTCCTTTAAACCTCCCCTGCCGAAGCCAAGCCCTGCAGCACGGAGAGCGGAGCACGGACACACAGACAGGTACAGAGGGACAGCATGCAGTGGTGGAGGAGGGCCCAGGCCCTCCCTGCACACAGAAGCCCTGCCGAGGCCCAGGCAGGACGGGCAGGGCGGGCAGCGCAGCCCTGGGTACCTCGACGGCCACACTGTGGTCGGTCATGGAGACGCTGGTGTTGCGGTACCAGCACACGTGCATGGTTGTGTTGGCACGGTGGTGGCTCTGCCTGTCCAAGGAGCTACGGGAGGAGTGAATGTCATCTTCGGACTCCTGTTCTACAGAGACCTCATCAGAGGATCCTGGGGGAGGAGAATTGGGTAGTGGTTTAAGAGAACCGTGTGATATAACAAGCGAGAGAAGCGGGGATTCCTGAGCCAGGCCGTTTTCTCTTGCCATGGTCCAGGTTTAAGCACTGAACTGGTTACACAGCTCCTATGACCACTCTAAGCACATCAGTCTGGGTTTCATTACTCAGCTCTGCCTGGGGCTGCTGACTCACGGGATCAAAGGCTGGTTTGGGTTGGAAGGGACCTTAAAGCTCAGCTGGTTCCAACCCCCTGCCATGGGCAGGGACACCTTTTACTGGAATAAAATCACAGAGTGGTTTGGGTCAGTGCTGTGTCAAACAAAAATGACCACACTTCATCTTGAGTCAAGGAAGAGAACAGAGGTCTCCAAGAAAAAATACCCCATATTTCAGCACAGCCATAACACCACCAGACAGGCACAGGAATACTGGGCTGTAAAAGCTGACCTCCAGAGACACTACATTTCAGACAAAAAAATTCACCACATGGTTAAATTGAGAAAAATCTATGTAAAGGGTGACTAAGGACCTTTAAAAATTAACAACTCTGCAAAGGGAGCATCTGTGCTGCACTTAAAGCTACCTTGAACATCAGTCTAAGAAGACAAGCATATCTTTTTTGATTAAACCCAAAGCCCAATTAACTCTCTATTATCATATGAGTTATAAAAATGTCATTTATGTCATCAAACTCACAGAAGGAAAAGCAGAAAGAACAGGACAACTGCTGCTTTTCAAGGAGGTGGGGACACCACTTACTGTTGGAGCGGTTGCACACAGAGTTTTCCAGGAGCATCTCGGATTTCTCAGTAGATTTCTTGGCCATTTCAATTGCCACATTTAGATCTTCCATCCACTTGCCCATCTCCAGGCGGGTGCTGCAAGGGGAGCAGTGGGAGTGGGGATCTGCCAGCCCAGAGCTGTACCCGTGTGCTGAAGGCACAGGTCACAGCCCAAAACAAGGGACAGCATCCTTCCATTAGATAAATAAAACCAGAATGAGAATTCCTCCAAAGCAGGAGCTTGCCAGAGAGGAAAGTGACCTCCACCTCTATATTCAAGCCTTGAAACAAGACTAAACTAACAATTAAACACTTGGACTTTACAGCAAATAAAAGGAACAGACAGCTGGCAGAGGTCAGGAGAGGAATTCTGGAGATGGGGGATATGAGCCACGATTTTTTTGAAGGATAAATGGCAGCCTGAAGCACATCCCATCTTTTAAAGGGCATCTGGGATGTACCTGATATCTCAAGCAAGTAAAACCCAGAGCACAGGAAGAGGGAACTTCCTCCCTCCCTCCCAAGATCCATTAAAGGTAAGACCTTCACAGCCCTTCAAGGTGTATCTGTATCCACAGGGATGTAACAGGGGAAGGTTTGGCTTTAGACACAAGATTTCTTTCTTTTGGTAACCATCCCTTTTTTCTGAAAGGTTTTAATTTAGACTGAAAATTGCACACATGGTCTAAGCCTAGCAGCAATTTTTATTTTTGACAGGTAACCTTTGATCTATTTTAAAGCCATGACAAGGTAAAAATTCTTTTTTTCCAAAATGAAGGATCTTTCAAGCACCTTATGACTCACAGCTGCTGAGAAATGGTTGATCTTCAAAAAAATTGCGTTCTCAGGTGTTAGGTTGGAATTAAAAAAAATACATCTGCATACCAAATGGATTGGCTCCTGTACCATTACACACCTGATTTATAAATATACTGTAGTGGTTATTTTTCAAGAACAGGTCATCAAGCAGTAAAACCCCTATGGTTTAAGGTTGAGATTTAGTGCTCCCACCCTGCATTGTTTGCATTCCTGATTCCAGCTGCCTCTTCATAGCAGACTTGCAGAAAGACAAAAACTCCTAAAGCTGATCCTGACACAGGTGTAGGAGACATCCTAATCACAAAAAGGCACCAAACTCACTGCACAGGGATAACTTAGGCTGAAAAAGGATTGGTTTTATTTCCAACTCAGCCTCTAATTTTTCCTCTCCTCAACTTCCTCCATGAGATTCTGCAGGAACTCTTCCCTCCTCAGACCTATTCACGTGTTCTAAAATTTAATTGAGTCTTTAAAATATTTGTATGTCTAGATTTTGTCTCCTGAAGTGGTTTGAAGGGTGACACTGGCAACTCTCAAATAAACAAACACAATGGCAACCTTATTGCTGCTGTTTGTGTTTTGGGTCAGATGGAAACACAGAATGGGTTGGGTGGGAAGGGACTCATCTCATCCCACCCCATGAGGGCAGGGACACCTCCCACTGTCCCAGGGTGCTCCAAGCCCCATCCAACCTGACCTTGGACATTTCCAGAGATGGGGCAGCCACAGCTTCTCTGGGCAGCTGTGCCAGGGCCTCGTCACCTTCACAGGTAAGAATTCCTTCCCAGGATCCCATCTAACCCTGCCCTCTGGCAGTGGGAAGCCATTCCCCCTTGTCCTGTCCCTACTGCCCCTGCCCAAAGTCTCTCTCCATCTTCCTTTCCAGCTCCTTCAGGTACTGGAAGGCCACAATTTGGTCACCCCAAAGCTTCTCTTCTCCAAGCTGAACAATCCCAGCTCTCCCAGCCCTTCCTCCCAGCAGAGCTGCTCCATCCCTCTGATCACCCTGGTGCCTCCTCTGGACTCTCCAGCAGCTCCACGTCCTCCCTGTGCCGGGCCCAGGGCTGGGGCAGCTCTGCAGGTGGGGTCTGACCTGAGCACAGGGGCAGAGGGGCACAATCCCAATCCCTTTCCTGCTGCCCACTCTGGGGATCAGCCCAGGATAAACTACTCCTTCCCAAAATTCAACACTGAAAAGGGAATTGTGAAGAGACCTGGGCTTATTTTGAAATCCAGAGGATGCAGGAAATACCCCTCTGGCTCTGCACTTGAGCAGTAACTTTCTGGAGAAGGAATCCATCAAAGCCACAGGAAAACAGGATTACCTGGCTGCCACCACTATGGTTTTCTGTGCAGAATAGATTGTGAAGCAGTGTGGGACAGACCATTCATTCTCACTCTCCTCCACCTGCAGGAAAAGAAAAAAAATTTCTCATCAATGCTTGGTCACCAATAAACACTACAACTGTCCTGGCTGGGATGGAGTCAAACAGGATTCCAACCTGGCTGCAGGAAGTGCAGAACAGCAACTCCTTGATGAATACCACCTACTTTCATGTCTATTTTGGCTCTATACAAAAATCTATGGTGTGTTTCTACTGCAGGGGCACAACACCACTTCCAACAGGGCAAGGAAAGGAAGGGGTTGGAGCAGATTTGGCTCCTTACTCACCGGAGGGTCGAGCACTATCAGCTGCAAACCAAAGACAGAAAGAACAATCCTGTTAGAAAAGGTGTGGGGAGGCAGGAGGATTGATTACATTGCCCAGGTGTGTGCTGGGGGACAAAACACCAGGATAAATAAATCTCTATTTCCAGCTCAGCCTCCCACAGCAGTGTGAAAATGAACGGGCAACAGGGTGTGCTCCAGCTGTTTTGCTAATGTGGAAGGAACAGACTCATCACCTGCAGATAAAGAAAGCTCTGTTTGACACACTCAAGGTCCAATTGCTGCTGAGACCAGCCTTGGAGCAGTTTGTAGCTTTGGTCCTTGTGCCCTGAAGGAATTCCTCAACCTGCCTTAGGCAAAGCCATTTCCTTAACCCTGTGATGCAACATGGAACCACTTACCAACATGCCATGCAGAGAGAGGTGTCCGTGGATTTTGAACTGATTTGTCCCTGTGACCCCTTTGCTGGTGTACAGTAACATATCTGAGAACTGGAAAGGCAGGAAGAGAACAATCAGTGTCCTGAGAGCAGCAGGCAGGACCAAGGATTTTTTGACAGTTCCTTCAAAAATCTGTTGTTTAAAGGCCACTGTAGATGCATGAAAATGCCATTTCTCAGTCAGTTTGGCCATCTACCCTTCAAACCTCTCTTTTGTTTACTTATAAGACAGGAAATTATATTTTTAAATTCTGTTAAAACTCTGTGCCATTAAGGAACCAAGCTGGCCAGAGAGTAGTGCCACAGCACACTCTAAAAACATTGCTTAGAGTGAGCTTTCAGTCTCAGGTGCTGCTTTTCAACACAAGTACATGAAAACACACTTCCCCAACAACTTCATCCTGAAGACTTTGGGTGTATAAAAGTCAGAAGCAACACCCACCAGAAAGAACATCCGCTGCTGTAAACCCTTCTTAGTGAGCTTGTACAAGCAACCTTCCCGGATAAACTCCTGCAGAGGAAAAGGAAAAGTCAATGTTTGATCTGTCCTGACTCAAGGGAATTTTATTTTCATCCCAGAGCACACAGATGTTGATTGGTGCCCAGCAATGATCACCAACAGATTTCTTAGAGGCCTGATGACACTTTCCTTCCTTTTTTTGTGACCTAAATCAGCTCCTCGCTGCTGCTGGCATTTAAATCAGTGAAGGAAGAGAAGGGAAAGGAGCAGAATTCCTGTTGGACACCAGCACTCCACCTATCACACTTACATCCCACTGCAGTGACTACCATAGCATCCCCAAAGCACATGTGATGCTCCTGTATTTATGCCCAGTACATCTATCAAAAACAAAGACACAAAACACCAGGCAGGAACTGCACAAACTCCTGTAATACAGAGGCACCCACACCAGTTCAGCCCAGTGCTGTGGCTCTCCCCATCCCTCCATTCTCTGAGTTTGCACCAGGCAGACACAGGCAGAGCTGGCAGTGGGTTTCCAGTGTGACACACCAGTTCCCACTCACACACAGAGCACCACACCCCAGTGTACCCAGTATCTGTACTGGACACAGGAAACTGCAGCCAGAGTTGAAGCAGAAGCATTTCTGATCTGTTCCTCATCACCAAGGTGATGATCCCATCATCCATGGCATTCACTAAGAGGCAGCCACATGAAGCCTTTACAGTTGTCCCATAGACCAGAGGGGCAGCGATGGCAAATCCATGCTTCAAAGGCACTTCCTTGGAAATAAAACCAATAAAGCTCTAAAAACTAAGCAGAAGCACCTACCCTGCCAGGTGCTGTGAGATTGTCTATCCCAATCAGGTCGTGCTGCAGCTCTGTAAGCTTCTGGAAATTTTCCAGGCGGATGAGGCTGTTCTGCAGCTGGGAGGTCATTTCTGTCACTTCCTTCAGAGCATCTGTGTGGAGAACAGCACCAATGGCACCAGAGCAGAGCAACCCAGGCCACCCATTTCACCCCTGGAAAACTGAATCTCAGATTTAGACCTGAAATTTAGAGCCAATTTTAGAACAGAGTGGTTCGTATGGAAGGGACCTACAGTGATTACCCAGTCCAACTGCCAGCTTCTTTAAGTGTATTTTAGAGGAGGGTAAATGGAGCAAGTGACTCCATAGCAGTTCCTATGCTCCTGGAGATCATTGTGTATCTCAGATTTTGCTTAAACAAAAAGTATTTACCATGTAGCTGAAAGTAAATGAAAAAAATCAAACCAAACTATTTCTGCCAAAGATTACTTTGTCATGAATGGAATTTACCACACATGCTTCTGATGCTACAAAACGAGAATTTTTTGGTCACATTTTTACATCTAAATGACAAAAAGTTTGTAAAAAACCTACTCTTGTTTTTTCCTCTCTGCTAGGAGACAAGAAAGACTAATTTTCCAGCTGTGGTTGAAGCATTGAGATCCATCATGAGAAAACCACTTCCTGGAATGCCAGGAAAAAAGCAGCACTTACATTGAATTTGTGGACATAATTGAACATAAGGGAACCTAAGCGTTCAAGGCCAGTTTTGGCAGGGCTCTGAGCATCCTGGTCTAGCAAAAGTATCCCTGTCCATGGTGGGAGGGGAATGAGAGGAGTTTTAAGGTCCCTTGGGCGCTCACTCACTCCGGCAGTCGGCAAAGTCCCGGTGCTCTGCTGTGTAGTGCTTGCACAGCCTCCCCAGGATCAGCTTGTAGTGCATCAGTCTCTGGATGGGTTTGAGCAGAAAGGTGTTGAGGGGCAGGTAGCAAACCTTCTGCAGCTCAAACTCCTTATAAACCATCTCCAACTTCTTGAGGCGTTTGGTGGCTTTTTCCAGTTCCGTCAGGACCTCGTCGTGCTTCTGCAGGTAACTGGTGAACTCCTGGGGAATTGGACAGAAAGTTACTTGGATCAAAGGAAAGACTCAGTCTTCAGTCTTTCACAAGTAAAGGAAGTGGCAGGCAGCTTCCAGTCAAGGTCAAAATAGGTGACTATATGGTATTGTGCCTGTGCCTGCTGGGAATGCCAAGTGCTGGTGGTGGAAATAGCAGTCCCACACTCATGCACTCCCATTCAAGCCACTGGTTTTAATTAAATAATTACTCTACTACTACAACACTAATGTAACTGTCCCACAGAGGCACTCTGCTCCAAATAAAGTTGACTTCATTTCAGAAGAAATCATTCTGCCTTTAAAAAATACATATATTTTTAAATTAAATAACCTTGTGAATCAAGGCCTCAATAGGGGAGCTGAATAAATAATTGTTCTTTGTTTTCTGCTGAATAGCCAACAAACACCTTTTCTCAAGGTAAATGTAGGTGGCTAAATAAGCAACAGTGACACAAAACCTTCCTGCCATTATTTTACTATGTTTTCTTTTTAAATTGTTTCTCAACAATAACTGTTTGCAAGTTCCTTCAAGATTGACTGAAGAAGAATAGGTTTGGGTGGGATATTGGAAAGAAAATCTTCCCTGTGAGGGTGGTGTCAGATACTAGAATCTGAGAGTTCATGGCTTAAACATTGTTAGGAATCTTTTGCCTGTTATGGCAAAACTTTATAAAGAAGTTACAACCACAGAAGCCCAGCCCTCCCTGAAGATGCCTGACTGGAACTTTGGACTGTGAGTTAAGATGCCTTGATAAGATAAAGGGAAAGCTATTATTCAATAATCATGGGTCCAGAGAGAAGTAAACAAGGCAGAGGGAAAAGAAGGCACACCCAAGAAGACTAAACCCAGCAGAAAATCATTCCTGGCTGGGTTTGGGTGGGGGAGGCCATAACCCAGCAGGCCAGGTCTGCACAGAACCCCCCAAACAAAGGGGACAGGAGGAGAGTTTTGGGTGCTGGTGAAACCTCTGGTCAGAGGCAGTGAACACTCATCCTCCTCCTTAGACAAACTGGATCAGTTGTAAAACCCCCCAACCCTGGGAAGGCCACATCCATGGGACATGCATGTGGGAGGCAGCTGAGGGGGGGCTCAATCCATCAAAGTCCCCCCACAAAGTGCTCCCCAGACTTATTCCTGTGGCCTTGCACCACAGGAGTGCATGTGATGAAAAGTGATTCAGCCTGCTGCAACAGACTGTGCAAAACTTGTCCCCCCTCCAGGGGAGGTACCTGGGCATTTCACCTGGCCTGAGCATGTATTAATCCATTGGATTCTAGACTTTTTGGGGGACCCTCACCACCAAGAAGAAGAAGAAGACCAGCTGGACAGGATCATCAGGATACTGGTGGGATGCATGGAATGGTGATATTTTCTTTAATCTGTCTCTGTCCCTCTCTTTCTGTCCCCCCACCTCTTTTCTTTCTCTTCCTTCTTCTCTCTCTCTCTGCTATTTACTATTAATTAAAGCCCATACTATTGACTTTGGCATATGGTCTCGTTTGCACCTTAATTAAAGCAGAGGCATTTCTAACAATTTTAAGAACCAGACTGTAACAGGTGGTGGGGCCCTGGGACAGGGTGCCCAGAGAAGCTGTGGCTGCCCCTGGATCCCTGGAAGTGTCCAAGCCAGGCTGGACAGGGCTTGGAGCAGCCTGGGGTAGTGGAGAGTGTCCCTGCCCATGGCAGGGGGTGGGATGAGATGGGCTTTGAGGTCACTGCCACCTCCAACCCAAACCCTCCTGGGATCCTGTGACTAATGGAAATATTAACCCTGAGCTCTGATCCTTGACAAAACAAAACCAAACAGCTCAACAACCCCCAAGGTGCACCTGCTGAACCCCGTGCCCACCTTCAGAGTGCGCATGTTCCTGAGCATGACATCCCCGATGCGCTGGTGATCCCCTTTCACGTGGGCATTGCTCCTGCCTTCCCTGCAACACACAGCAGCAAAGAAGAAGGCAGCATACATGGAGGATCAAGAAATTTCTGTTTTCTCCCTTCATCTTCCCTGTCCTAATTCAGGACATAATCTTTAGCCATTTGACATTCCTAATTCACTGTTCAGATTGGAAATTTGGTACATGAAAAATATGGACGCAGCACAAAACAGCAAAGATAAGACATGTTAAAAAACTGAGAAAGGACTAGAAGGGAACTTGTGTGAAAGTCTATTTGAGAGTTTTACATTTCAGACCTCCACATAAATGTCATAACACGACCCCAACTGATTTTGTGGATTTGTTTTTGTTCCTATGTTGTTTACATTGACCACCTCCTTTTGCAAGGTAGTTATACTGTAATATATAACATGTCAGGGCAGGAGAAAATAATACAGAGTTCAAAAGACTGAAAACAATCTGTGAAATAAACGGCATTGCAAGAACCAAACTCCCACCTTCATCACAAAAATGTTTCCTGGATTTTCACCTGGAGATTCATTAACTGGAAGGTGTGGGAAAAGCACACCCCTCATCTTTTTGATCTCATGATCCTCCTTTTTTCTAAGGCTTGAGAGACACCATCAGATTATATCAACAAATTGATGATCTTACAGGTGTGATTACAAAACCCTCTGTCTGGTGCACAGGTCCTACAACTACAGGATATTATACACCAGGCAAAGCTTGGCAAATGGGCTTTGTGCAACTGAGTTTGTACTTTTCTGGTAGCTTTAATTTCATAAAAGATTGCTCATTGCTTCTATTGATGCAGAAATACCAGCTGTAGTCTGGCTTTGATGTGAGGATGTAGAAAAAGGTGCCCCTCCTGGCTTACCAGAGTGAGAGCCTTTGCTCAATCTCCTTCAGAAAGCCTCGATGGAACTCATAGATGGGGTCTATGTTGGAGAAGAGCAGTGTCATCAGGCCCTCTGGCATGGCATTCTCCTTGATCACGGCACTGCGGAACCACTGCCAGAAAACCAGAGATTCTCATCAATTCCTCTGTTTCAGAAATTCATTGCTAGTATGAAAATTCTTGCTCCTGCAGTGATGGAGGAGGAGAAAGGATGCACAGGGAAACAGCAGGAAGGAAGAAGAAGTATTTAGGGGAGACGTAATTTGTGAGAAATGAAAAGATGGGATTTTTTTTCCTTGCCGAATATGAGGAAGATGAGGCCCATGGCTGGCTCTGGGCACAAGCTTGTTTCTGAATGCAATGATGGGATGGTTGGGGACAGCTGAGTGACAGTCAGTTACCCAGTGGCTGCCCCAGCTGCTGCCACTTCCACGCAGATAAAACTGCTCTCATAGACCTGGAGGCCTGTGCAAGTCACTCAGCTGAAGACATCTCGTTGCAGGTCACATTCCACACTCTATCGCCAGGGGAATATTACAAAAATCCTCTGAGATTTTTCTGAGGTATTCCCCCTTCTTTTAGGAGAAGTGCTGGGAAGCCTGTAGGAGGAATTGGAGTGAGATGGTGCTCAGTGAGCTTGCAGAGAACACCTCCACTGAGGCCACGCAGTGGTAAGGGACTCAAGCTTTTCTTTGATGAAATTAAAACAACACCTTATAGAAAGGCAACAGTCACAGTGCTCAAACATGGAGCTCATGAACACAAAAGCTCTTTTAGAAGCACATGAACTAGAAATTCATGCTGCCCTCCAAACTGGGACTCACTTGTATATTCTGGGTGAGAGGAGGAGGAAGAAACAGAAGCAACAAAACAAGAAAAAACTCTTGAAACCCCCATGGGTTCAATGCCCTTTGCAACTATCATCTGCTCACAGATCCAAAGGCACAAGGCCAAAAGCTTCCCAAGGAAAACCATGGCTAAGACAGCCAGGCTATAAGCAGAGCTGGCAAATATCACTGAAACTGAATGCAAAACATTTTTGGCTTTCCTTGTTCACAGTTTTCAGACCAAAATTTTGCCCAAGTCATCAGGATAGCACAGGATGTAGCTGCTGGAGCAAAGGATGGAAGTCCAGAGAAGGTATCTGCTCTCCCATGGAAGGAGCTATGGAACAAGGAAGGGGACAGCTACTTGGTGCATGGATTATGCTACATCACAAGAAGAAATTCCAAGTTTTTTTCAACCTAACCATCACAAATCTGTAAAAAAAAGGGAAAAGAAAGAAAGTCAAGCCCACTTACCACTGTAATAACCTCCAGGTCCTTTAAATAGGTGCGCTCTGTGGCAAGGATCTCCTTTGCTATGAAGTATGCCTTGTCAGTGGGGTAGCGCTGGAAGGACACACAGCCAGCAGTGAGTACTGAAACACAAACCTCTGGTTCCTGCTGGGCATTAGCTCAAACCTTACAGCCACTTCCCCTTGCTCTGTGCAAATGGAGCAGCTCGTTACTAACAGGACATCTCTTTATTCAGCATCACATTCCCACACACTGACTTGAATATAAAATATTCTTTATATTGCCAGAGTATTAAAAAATAATGGCAATTATATGGCAATTGTCATAGAATCACAGATGGTTTAGGTTATAAGGGACCTTAAAGCTTATCTCATTCCAACCCTCTGCCTTGGGCAGGGACACCTTCCACTACACCAGGGTGCTCCAAGCCCTGTCCAACCTGGCCTTGGACACTTCCATCCCATGAACTTCCATCTCAAATCAAGGGAACACTTTACAAAAATACGGAAACACTTCATCCAAGGTTCCTAGATTTTAAACACTTCTCTAACCAAACACAGCCCAACAGATCTGCAAACAGTCCTTTTCCAAAACTGTTTATTTCCACTTACAGCTTTCACTCAAGCTACTCCTTTGAAGACCACATTAATTAGTTAAGAAAAAAAGAAAATCAAACCACAGCAGCTTTTGGCTGCATGACTGCTCTGGGCTGCTCTTTAAAGAGAAAACAGAATGGATACGAAAGAACAAAGGAATGAAATGGTGGTAAGAGATGTTGTGCACTTGCAACACAAAATCAGAGTTAGCCTGAACACATGTATTACTAAAAATCATGTAATATTAAAGAATTACATTAAGGAATTACATTACTTCAATGTAAGGGACTGCTTTGTCTCCTTAGCTCACTATGCTGTGCTGTAGTTCTGTGCCAAAGGCCACTGAGTTATGTCAAAATTTGGTCTCCCCTATCTCTGCCTCTCCTGAGGGAAACACTGCTTTGAAAATTCTTTCTTCTGTTTCCTTGTATGTTCCGAGTTAATTAAAAATTCTCTTTGTAGAGTCACTCTGAGACGCCTCCAGTGCTGTCAGCACAGCTACTGAGTGTTTCCCAATCCTCCAGCTCAATGTTGCCTGTGGAGGAGACATTCTCCTGGTTCCTCAGTAACCTCTCTGGTGAGTCCAGAGAATCCCTAGAGGTGTGTATCCTCAAATAATTAATTTTAGGACACTGTCTAGTCTCTTTCCAGGTTATTTTATGCTAGTTATTGTAGTTCCCCTCATGTCAGCCCCCTCCCTGGAGGAAGCAGAGGACATGGTCCTACTCACTCCGTAGCCATCCCCCTAACTTCAATCTAGTGTCAGGCAAAATCCTACCTAATCTTGGCTTTTTTCCTTGGCCTATTTACCTGACTGCTCTTATGCTGTGGAACCTCAGTGGGCATCCTTCATTAGCAGCCTCTTCCCATTTTTCTGGCCTCCCTGGAGCCTAGGGTGATGCAGTTTTACCATCTCACTTCCCAGCCTCAGCAGCTCCTCACATGACAGGAGAGTTTCTGCTGTCAGGGATGTTTTTACACAGCTCTGGGTACATCCCCTTCTGGACTATGCACATGATCTTATTGCACTTCTTTAAAATCTTACAGAGCATGAAGGTGTGTGAAAACACGGGAGCATGACTTCTACCCAGGCAGGCAGTGATGGGGAAACTTTTTTAAAAACTAAAAACACACCATGGTCATAACCTGTCCCTTCTCATAGCCTGCATGGGTCACATCTTTCTCCACCTCTGAACATTTCTGCAGGTTTCTTCTTCATTGCCCAGCTGACTGGGTGCTAACCTGGGGCACAAGAGGGCTTTTATTTTCCCAGGCATCTTCTCTTCCTTTCTCCCTCCCCAACACATCAGCCCTTTCTGTTTATTCTCAGAAGTTTCTGCTCTTTCCAAATTGCTCCCTGGTGGGATTTAGTGCCCCTAACTTGTTTTTTTTCCAGTCTTGCACCAGTCCTAAGTGCATCCCTTGTGCTGAGTGCTGGCAGCAGCTGCTGGGCAGACTCTGCACCAGAGGAGTGGAAAGGCTGTCAGTGCCCAGGGGCCCTGCCAAACACCTTCACTACTGCTCAGACTCTGCAAGGGGAAAGAAAATCAGCTCATGCCTCAAAAGCCAAACACAAGAACTCTCTGAGGTGGCAGTCTCCTGCTGGAGTCCAAAGAAAATGTTTCTACAACCATAGCAGGCATCAAGACAAATATCCCCACTTGGAAAAACTGATGTTTCACCACACTGTGTACAAACAATCCCACCTGGAAACCTTCAACACTCACCAGATGCAGCAACCCCAGCTTGTGGGGAGTGAAGAGCTCTACTCGGAGCTTGTAACAGACAAAAATGTTTCACTTTTCACTTCAAACACCAGGCCTCAGAAGTGTTAAAAATAACTCTGAGTGGGGGAACTCCCCCAAAAAGCCTAGCTTCAGCGACCTTTTTCAAGCTGGTTGCTACAACGAACCATTTCTTCATTAGAAAAGGAACAGGGAGAAATCTACCAGTAAGATGAAAGAAAAGCACAGTGATCTAAAAAGAAAGAAAAAAACCTCATCTTTCTTAAGTTATCAGACCTGGATCAGCAGCACCATGGCAGCAAAAGCAGACAGCACACACTGTGAGGGCTGAAGAGTTTGCAGAACGTGCCCTGATTAACCAGGTGGAACTACAGCAGTATCACCTTCAAATCAGAGCTCTAGTCAAGAGAGATAGTGTGAGATTACATTTCTCTTGTGCAACAAAGCTGTGAAGCTCCTGTGAAATGTAAGCAATTTAACACTGGCTTCCTCCTGCGTCTGTTCCACTTAAAACAATGTCTCTGAACAGACATCAAAGCCTTGGAATACTCAGGAGCTGATCAAGCTTAAGATCAATACAATAAAAAGAAGTTCCTTTCTAAGGAGTCTCACTTTCATAAATTAGTTTTAGCCTGAAGGAGAACACCAGCTGCCAAAACACCAGACCTTGCAGAATGTGGCAGAAAGGGTTGGGCTTCACGTTTAAGCCAGCTAACACTGTCTTTGCTCATTATTTCCAAGCCATAAGGATAAGTGAGAGGAGTTATTTTTAAAATAACTATGGAAACTAATAGTAGAGTGATCAGCCAGAGCTATAAACTCCACTTCAAAAAGTCTAAATGAGACAGGGAAGCTGCCAGTTGGGTGGGATGTCTGCAGCTCAGCTGCCAGTTACTGGTTAAACCTTCCTCTCTCTGGCAAGCACTTACACCATGTCCACACCATGGGTGTTTCTCAACAGCATCACAGAAGTGCCTGGAGGTGCCCAAGAATGTGGTAAAGACACCAAAGAGCAGGGGCTTGTGACCTTCTTGCCTGAGGATCCTGATCCTGACAGAGGTAAGTGCTTTGCCCCACTGGATGGGGCAAGCAGAAGAGCAGAAGACCACACAAAGTGGTTTCTTCTTTGTGGCTGCACGGAAAACTGCAGATCCCAGGGTGGCCACTGACTCCATATGGAACTGAGTTTGGACAGTGGAGCCTTCCTTGCACTGTAATGGAAGATCCTGGATCCTTCTCAAGCACCAGAGCCAACAAACCTCTCTGTAAGCACGGCAAGGAGAGCAGAGTGTCTTCCAGAAAAATGGTCATGGAACTCTACTGTGGACTTCTCTATCCTACTGGAAGAAATGCAGCAAATCCTGAGCTCTGCCTGGGGGTGAGGAAAAAGCCCACATCATATGGGGGAGTCCCTGGTTAAAGCAACCAGTTCTCACTGGTAGGCAGAAAGAAAGCAGCCCAGGCATGGAGCAGTACCTAGACATAAGCACATCTTGAAGACCCAAAGCTGTTCCTGGCTTGAGACTCACTGCACCTGCAAAAGTCAGGGGCATTTTTGTCCCCCTCCTTCCAGAAAGTGAGACTCAAGCTTCTACAAGGCCAGAGCACTGTCCACCTCCCTCCAGACAGAAGGGTCAGCCATGGAGAGGACAACTTCAGCAACATAGTCAGCTCTGCTGACCAAGGTCATGATGAAATGAATGTGAGAGAATTCACACTGAGCTCAGGTCCTGCACAGTTCAAGGGGAACACCTCAGGACCCCTCTAAAGGTCCTGTTATGATCAGAAAGCATGACCTGGAGGAACAACATACGGTGAGATGGACCAATGAGACCATGACGAGACTGGATGGGAAGGAAGGAACCCAGAAAACAAACACCCTATACCTTAACAAATAAGGATCTCTGAGGCTCACTGTGTCCAGCTCCCCACTCCTTGCAGATCCACATGAAAATAAACCATATGACTAGGGGCACCACCCAGGTATTCCTTGATCTTTGTTAGGCTTGGTGTCATGATCACTTCCCTAGGGAACCTGTTCCACGGATCAGCCTCAGGGTGAAGAACTTTTCCCTAATATCCAACCTGAACTCGTTTCCATTCTGAGGTACAAAATGTGGATTTTGAACACAGTTCCTTGACACACTGCTCCTGCTAAAACAGAGGGAGGTGGTCCCAGTACCCATGGCAAGAAGACACAAGAAGATGCCAGGAGGGCACTGGGGATTGCTGCCACAACAGCACAACACATCCGACCAACCCTCAGCACTGGAGTTTTACCACGGCCACCACAGAATACAACACAATCAGCATTCAGCACCCAGCAAGCACAGCTCCTCACCTGGCACCTTCAGTGCCCAGCACAGCTCCCACATGGCACCAGCACTCCCCAGCTCTGTGCTCTTACCTTCCTCTTCATTTCGTCATCCTCTTCTACCCTGGCCCCACCAGCGTCACTGAGGACAGGGCTCAGCAGAGGGGATGAGCCCTGAGTCACTGCATTCAAGTTCACCTGAAAGGCTGGGGTCAAGCCCAGGGGACTCTTCAGCACAATGGAGGAGAGCTGGGCATGGTCCACAGGGAGGCCTGGGTGGGAAGACAACAAGAAAATGGAGTGGAAAAGGAGAGAAAATTACTTCAAAGATAGTGTAGATAAGGAGATTATCCACCGTTACAGCAAACCAGAATTGCAATCTCATATTGTTTTTAAAAAGGTAAAAGAGCAAAAAGGCATACAAATCCAAAGACTTCAGTGTGTATCTCAAAGTAAAGGGAGTGTTCCCTGCATCCCAGAGGTTACAGAGCAGCTCAGCAAGGACTGACACAGTGACAGCCACAGTTAAGGGAAGGATAAATTGCTCATTGTCAAGGAGAAAGTGCTGCTGAGGAGCAGCACAGTTCACAGCACAGGGTTATACTGCAGGGACAGGAATACAGCTTTTCATTTTTGCTTTTCAATATAAGAATTACTTTTCAACACAAGGAAAAGCTAGGACACATTATTCCATGATTTTTCCATCTTGCCACTCCAGATGATGAAGTATGTTAGAAATACATTTGGAAATAAGGGTATCTCCAAAATTGGTCCAAAGAGAAAGGAAAGCCTACTGCTACACAAAGAGGGAGCATGGAAAAAATTTCATTCCTGGCTTTTCTAAGTATACAAACAGAATAATCTCAAGGAAAACACTGAGTGTTTTGTAGCACTGAGTATTAACTGGATGGACACAATCCACAGATAAACCTGTTAGTAGCAACAGGTACCACTTTGCTTTAGATTATTGAACACATATTTTAAATACATATATATACTATTATTATTTTGTGGACCCTTTAGAAAATTCTGACACATTACAGTGAATTTAAGTCCCCTCTTTTCAGCATGTAGATGCCCCTCAGGGGTGAAAATGACCATTCAAGATCAGCTCTTTTAGGTGACAGACACAACACGCCCACAGAATTCCTCCTAATCACATACTATTTTTCTGATTTTCCCTGTGACAAACAAATGAATTTTCTCAGATCAGACAACTAAACAGGCATCAGCACTTAAGCAACTGCAACTTAAACACCCTCCCAAGCCTCCCCAGCAGGATTTGTTGTGTCACAAGTGCTAAACCACCCGCCCAGAGACAAACGGGGAAATCAACAGCCAACCCCAAACTGCCAAATCATCATTTCCCAGACTACTTAGAAATCATCACAAAAGGCTTAAAAAAAAAAATCAGCCCTCACAACTATCCAGTGTCTCCTCACATGGGTGCTCTGCAGGAGGAGTTGGGAACTTTCGATTCCCAGCTGCTCAGGCTTGGAAAGCACACCCAGGGCGAGGCAGCCCCAGGCTGTAATTCCACATGGACAAAGGCAGGAAGCTAAACAGAGCTGCACTCGGTCACCTGGAAGAGATTCAGATCATCCAGGCTGCCGAGTTAACTATTTGTACACTAGTCCAGCACCAATTCTGGAGCAGATTTTTGCTTCTCTCTGAGCATTTTGGCCTTTCACACTGCTTTTTATATCACCCCAGGAAAGCAACACTGAAAAAAGCATTTGTTTCACCTATCTAGGAACAGGACTCAAGTTTGCTTTTACATGGCAGGAATGCTGCAAAAACAGCTTCCTAACAAATGAGTTTGCAGGGGTGAGGAGCTTCTTGGAGTTCTTGGAATTTAACACAAAGTAGCAACAAATTCCAGAATCTGTAACTTGAATTGCTTCCAGGCAGCCTGAAAGCTCAGACACAGTGGGAGCAAAGGGGATATAACTTTATAGAAACCACCCCGCTTTTTTAGTCCAGTTGTTCTACCTTTTATCTCCTCCAACAGAAGATGGCCAGAAAACTAATTGCAAACATTGAATCCGAAAGCAAGGACCCCTCCCCAAAGGCAGAGTGCCTGATGGAAATTAGAGGCACATTCATAATAGAATGGTTTGGCTGGGAAGGGACCTTAAAGCCCACCCAGTCCCACCCCTCTGCCATGGGCAGGGACACCTTCCACTATCCCAGGTTGCTCCAAGCCTTGTCCAGCCTGGTCTTGGACACTGCCAGGGATGGGGCAGCCACAGCTTCTCTGGGCACCCTGTGCCAGGGCACTATCACCCTCACAAGGAAGAATTTACTCCATCTAAAACTTCCCTCCTTCAGCTTAAGGCCATTCCCTCTTGTCCTGTCATTTCCTTTTTTTTTTTTTTCTTCTCCTAGAAGAGGCTATAAGAAGTCACAGAGAGCTCAAGTTAGCTTTTTGGCTAACATTTGTTTAATTAAATATTTGATCTAAGCTCAGTGTGATGGTGTCTTGGCCGATGATATTACAAGTGAGGGCTGAAATTTTCATTCTCATAACCCAAGTCTTCTCCACCAGAGCAGCACAGGAGGACTCCAGGCAAGCAGGTAGGATGGACAGCAATTCCTCTTTCTCACGGAGAAGGATGGTAAAGGGAGAAGCAATTTCAACTGCTGTTCAATGTAGAAAACTCCTAATTAGGTAGAAATATTGATGTGAAGATCAAAACATGTGAATTATTCCCTTTGACAGCAAACCTTGGTGCTCCGAGGTCTTCCCTTCCCCACAGGCAGCATCCTCCAGTTATATTAAAAGGGATTATTCTTTCAGAGGGATGTTCCTGTGTTTCAGTGCTCTGCATGAAGTAGAAATTCATTCTCTGTGGGCAAGTCACACAACCATCCCAAACTGGTGTCTGTAAATGCTGTGAGCACAAGCCAGGCCTCCATGCAATGACGGGGGAATTCAACGCTGTAGCCCAGGCAGTCAGACATGGCTGCACCCTGTACACAACAACTTCTGCCTCCACATCACACACAAATGCACTTAAGGCAACATCCAAAAATGCATCAGCTCGGTGTAATATTCCACATACTCAAAGATCTTCAAGTATACTGATACTTCTTAGTTACACTACATAGTTAGAAACGTATCCTTCAGCAAACAAATGCACAGTTTCATAAAGATCAGCATACACCTAACAGAAATAAAAAATAAAAACTAATCAATAAAACATTGCAAGAGCTCTGTAGTATGCAAGAGCACAGCTACAGCATCTGGGGAGAATGCTGAGGGTATCCTCCACAGCTGCTGTGTAATATTGGTCACGTAGAAGCAGGCTCCATTTGATTTTCACTGAGATAACAAGCAGAAAAATAAGATAAAAAGCTTTTGGCATCACTTCCCAGTTATTTCTTTCAGCAGATATTTCCATTCTTCAATCTAAATTCAATTCCTACACAGAAAGCCAGATTTGAGTGTATAGGCTGGCCAAAACAAAAAATACAGGTTCTGTAAACTTTATGCCTGGATGCTTAAATAATTCAAACACAGACAACTAAAACAGTACCCCAATAATGCTAAGCATTATGGGATGGACAAAAGCTATGTGAGGGTCAAATGTCAGCAAGAGCTCCTTATCAAATGGAGTGTCTCTTGCATGTCACAGAAAACCTTCAGAGACACAACTTTATTATTATATCATTGTTATTACTACTGCTCCAAAACTACTACTACTGAGATTATTTTCAGGCTAAAGCCCTGCAGAAGCTGACCAGAGGACAATGGGAGCCTGCTCTGAACCTCCCTTCCACCCAATGCCCTGCTGAACCCACCACATGCACAGACCAAATGATTATTTCTAGAGTGAAAGTACACAGTATTACTGCTAGAGTGAAGTCATTAGCAAGCTGATGAACTACAAGGAAAATCCTGGATATTTTCCCTATCTTCCTTATTTCAAAACATCACAACTTGCAAATTTTCCCTTTAAAAAAAAAAAGAGAAATATTTGAAAGATAGGAGAATCTTGAAAATTATCTAAGAGCCTAAAGAACCCAAACCAAACCCAAGAGCCTAAAGACTTTAAATTCAAAGATCTCTTTTTTAGCCTCAGACAGGTACAGGTCACATGAAACATTACAGCACATTTACAGCACTTGGCATGTGCCCCAGTGCTGTGTACCTGTGAGGTCACATCTATATGTGGTACTACCAGAATCCTAAGGTTGGCCCCATTTTTATGGTGACGCCCATAAAACAGCTGAAACAATCCCAAAAAACCACCCTTCTTTTGCCACCTTTCCACCTTGTAAAAGCCCTGCTTGCAGGGAAGAGGATTTACCTAAACATTGGCCACAGACACCTGGAGGAGAACCTGCTAGCTAGAAAACATGCAATCACCTTCACATACTATGTTTGCAAAAAAGGACAATCTTCCAATAAAAACAGATATACAGGAAAGAGAGTTCAAGGGATATACCCAATTTAAAAGAAATTGTCTCCACAATGATCTAATCCCTACAAAGAAATCTGAGCTTCTAGACCCATTTGTATGTCAAGCAAAAGATCTGCACAAACCAGGAATTTGAAACCCACACACCAGTGTTTGCCTACTGTGCTCTATTTTCAACAAAGTGCCACAGGGGGAAAACTGTGTGGAGAAAGCTGGGAATAAAACTATAAGATGCCTTGGCTAGGAGAACAAATATTTATTCTATTTCAAAGGTAAGGGTAATGAAAATAAAGCTAAAAAGCCCATGTTGTCATTTATATCAAAGTTTTCCTTGTTTTATTGCATAAACAATTAAAATTATGAATTAGTACAAATCTGTAGGTTCATAATTGGCAATCTGAACAGACACAAAGATACTCAAACCCCCAACATATAATTCAATAAACATTTACCATATAAAAGATAAAGTTCAAGAGATCAATTTAAAAAATTCCAGCTCTCTTTGTTTGAATGTAATCTTCTCCTGGCAAGAGTAGCACCTATGGAACTGGGCAGTCCCTCTAACCAAGGCACACGTACCCCTGTATGTACCGAGAATCAGGAAATTTGTGATTCCAGCAACTGTGGAACATGGTGACTTCTGCAAATGTACAGGAAAGCTTCCCACAGATCAGGTTCAAACTATCATGTTCCAAATTTGAACTTCCAAACCTCCAGCTCACCCACTGGAGTAATCCTACGGGAGCCCATGGGCGGGTAATTAATTAAGAGGATTTTATGATGTAATTGGAACTGTGAAGACTCCCCATCTTCAGAGAGAGGATGTATATGTACAGCCATACATATACACACAGCCCTTTTGACAAGTGAGGTGTAAGAGTCCCTAAAAGTGACATGCAATGACAGCTAAAGGACTACACTGAGACCTGTGACTACACTCATTCAGTACTGAGTAACTATGGCTTAGAACATTTTGCAAAATGACAATAATGGGAATGACTTACCGACAGGTTTGCACCAAAAAGGCATAAAGTTATAACAACTTTTATTAGTGTCTTCACAAAATCTTACCCCTACCAAGACTTGCAACTAGACAAAATCTACCACCACCAAAACAAAACAAGTAAAACCACCCAATATCAAACCATAACCAAGCCACCAAAAAAAAAAAAAAAAAACCAAAATAAAAATTCCTTAAACAAAGTCACCTATGACCACAGTACAAATAAGCACAGGAAAAAAAAAAAGAGATCAATACTTGGTATTATCCAGATTATTCAGCAACTCTGAAATTTACTGGAAATTAAAGTGAAAGTAGAGGGTAGATTGATATTTCACCCCATTCCACCCTAAGATAAAATATGGCAACTCCTGGGAATATACAGAATGTATTACTTTACTAATGAATACTTTAAAATTACAAAGTCTACGCACAATAGATAACACAGGTTAGTAAACTTAACAAAGCTTAACCAGCTTAACCAGGTGGTGGATGGGTCAGAGAATATTCCATGACCCATGTTTTGTGCAAATTAAGTTTCATTAACTGCATAGATGATGAACAAAAATGCTCTGATGTAGCACTTTACATTTAATAAATGTGTTTAAGCACCAGAAGGGTTGTAAGTACGCACATAGAAAAGCACAGGTGGGGATTAAATTGCTCACTCAGAACATTCATTTTGCTTTCTTTCAGTTGCATTGCAGCATTCAGTTGAGCACTGCAGAGAGCTAAGCCCAGCAGCCTGACTCACTGGGAAAAGCCACTAATACTGGCATGCATCCTACAGCTGCCTGTGTTTGCTAAAACAGAACAGAGAGACGTGGAGGGATGGAGAAGAGTCCTGCTTCACTGTGGAGCCCTGGCACACCCCCTTTGCTGAGCCAGTGCTGCAACAGCTGCTGGGTGCACTGTGTAGAGCAGAACACACCTGGAAAGCCCTGTGGTTCTCCTACTGGAAAAACACAGCACTAAAACCTGTGCACTGGCTAGAAATCTTCGTACCTGTGTGTGTCCCCAGCTCCCCACAGGGTGGGAGGCACAAAGCAAATGTGCAAGGATGTATCTGCAGGGGTATGTGCTGGGAGGAGCAGGGGGACAACCACTTGCTGGCCACAGACTCACAAAGTTTACACTTAGGTTTGATCTGCTCTACCACAGCTCCTCAAATGCTGCTTTCTTGCATGTGATACTTGACAAGGATCATCTTGATCTTGTCATTTTTCCTAAGTCATTTCCCCTGTTTTCCATGCCAGAGGTCACTGCCTAGGGTCTGCAAGGCTCCTGGCTCCCACACTGCCAGCTCACCACTCACCCTCATAAAAGGAAAGCTTGTGTTCTCAGGAAATAAACAGAAATCAGTACCAGGAAGTAAGCTTTAGTATCAGCACTGTAACAAGAAAATAAACCCCAGGGAATAGTGCTGGAAGTTAAGAGGCATTGCCAGGACTCAGGACACACCACACTGCTCTCCAGCTCACCATTCCCCTCATGCTACACAGAAGTAAATGAAGGGGACAGAGCAGGGAAAGACCTGCTTGTCTCACCTTCTCCTACCACCTCAGGAGACAGTCAGGGGAGGAGAGGACAGCTCCACTGCACTGCAATAACCCACACATGGTGCTTGAGCTCCCTGAGAGGGTCTGAGCTGCTGCATTCCCTTGAGGGCAACTGGTTTTCTCTCCACCTCTACCAGAAAGTGAATCTGAACTTATGTCCCTGAAGGAAATGATGAAGAACCTTTGCTCACAGCTTACTTGCTGTAATAAAAACTCTACTTATGAAGCAAATTTTCTGCTCTTTTGTGTCTGCTTGAACAAAACAACACAGCTCAGCAAGCAAAGATGTCCTCAGAAGCCATAGGGCTTTGGAAATCAAGTGAAGCACAGAAGGAAACCATGACAGCTCTATGCTAGCAGTCAGCCAGAGCACAGACAGGACTAACAGGGGGACAGCAGCAGCTCTGAACTCTCATTCTGTACCTAAAACCTTCCTCTAAACAGGTCTGTACCAGGGTCAAAGCTCCCCTCACCCCTTCCTCACCTCTGGATCCACACAACTTGCCCTAAGATAGAAGACTGAAATCCCAGTCACTACCATTCCTTTGGAAAACAAAAGAGGCACCACATTAAGAATCTTATTGCTTTCTTTGAAAAAAAAAAACAAACCTTGGAAAAAAAAATCCCTGAGAGTTAGAACTGCCAATAAAAGATCTGCACAGTTTAAAATACAGGAAGAAAAACACGAACTATGGTGCAAGAAGGCAGATTGGCAAGCCTGTACATTGAAAATACAGGCAGCTTTTTCCCAAGATCTTTTGAAAACAAAGAGATTTTAATTGAATTTATTCCCTATTCTAACACATTTAAAGGAATGCTTGTGACTGAGGCACAGGACATGAAACAGAAGCAGACAAAGTTATATGTAATAGCTGAATCCTGATTCTCTTTTTAAAAGATCAAAGACACCAACAGCCTTTCTCTACATCTTTATCTATATACTTGTCCCTGGCGCTGCTGCCTGTTATAGAGCTTGCAGACAGAACTCTGTCTTTCTGTTGATTTTCTTTTCCTTCCTTAGGTTACATAATATAGTTCATTCTGGGAAGAAATCAGACAAACCACATAAAAATGTACTTAAAGGCAGCCAGCTCTCTACACCACTGCAGACCTCCTCCAAGCTCTGTTTCAAAAATGTCACACCACACACCCACAACATCATCTCCACAGGCCTGAATGAAGTCCCACAAAGAGCCATAACACACATCAACAGGAAAGAAATAAAACAGAAGTAACAGATAGCAAAAAAAGAGAGCACCTTGCAATGCATTACTGGAGGTCTGAGCTAACACTTGGTTCTCATTGTGCTTTGTCTTTCTGTGCTGCTGGCAAAGGGGACAGGTTTGTCACAGGACAAGACTCATTTCACTCAAGAACAAGATAAAAGCAAGAGCTGTGCAGAATAGTTATACCTTGGTAAAACTAGCCTGGAAGAAATGGGTGACTAAAGGAGGATTTACCTCCTCGAGTTCTGCCTCATGTTGAAAAGTATTCCATCAAAGTTTTAGTTATCAGGATTTTGAGAAATAATAGCATTTTTAAATGTTTGAGTAAAGAATGAAGGTCTTTAATGATATATCAAGACCATATTTAAACTGGTAGCAATAATATTGACCATAAAGTTATATTTGTAACTAAGCTGCTTATTTTGGAGGCATCAACTGTATTGGTACTGCAGCCTCTCTGCAAACTGAAACTCTGAAAACTCTGCAGAAGGGAAGCCCAAAACCAAGTGGCTGAATGAGATGATGCTTTCCATCACAAGGTTTGGGTGAGGTGTTACAGATTTCCTATTCTTGCTTGCATATAGTCTAAAAATGCTCTTACAAGCTGAAGTTCAGAATTTCCCCCCACAATGCATGGTAGTTGGGGAGGACATTTCATAATTTTTGTTGTTTCGCCTCAATAAATGTTGCTAAATTAAATGTGAACAGTTAAGCAATAATTCAATTGTCATTTCCATTATACTTACAAACTTACAGCTCAAGTCTCACACCAAAGCCACCTGTCTAGAAGAATTTACAAAAGCCCTGAAGCTCTAACTGTTGTCTATATCGTTTACCTCTCCTAAGAACTCCATTTCTCAGAAAAAATTACAGTATTTTTTCTGAATACAGTCCACATTTTAAAGAAAAAGTTAAAGCTAACACCAGGTTTACCACCAGCTGTCCTCCACAGATACAGGACATTTTTCTGAATTAATTTCTAAGTATTTTTATGCAGAGTGAATAATAACAAGAAAGAAGGGAAATGTGATAGGGATTAAGTGCTTTTATAGTCTCTGTGTATCTCCAAATCGTTTGCTGCTGGACTGCTGAAGACACCTGGAAATCAGCAAATAAGCTTGTCTTCACAAGAAGTTTGGAAACTGCTATTTCCATTTGGTTGTATGCACATTCCCTCTTCCAAACTACCTTCCAGAGGTAGGTACAGGCTATTTATTCTTCAAAGCATATCACAGATGTGTTGCATAGGTTGCATATTTCTAAAACTGTCCTTCAGAGATGATTTGAAGATTGTTCGGGTTTTTTTGATTATGGAAACAAAAACAAACCCCAAATGAGGATCTTGCTACAGCACTGGAAAACAGGCAATTTAGTGGATGCAGCTGCTGGTTAACAAGCATGTGCAAAAGTGACTGCTTTATTTGGATTTTGGAGGAACAGCATACTATATGAGACTCTTACAGATATGCTTACAGCCGAAGAAATCCTTCAGGATACTGTAAGTTGTGATGTCTGCATGAGCCAGTCGCTACTTAAAATTCTCTGAAATCAGTGTTTTTTTCCTAAATGTAGTATTGTCCAACATTGTAGCCTATTATAACCCATTCTAGACGTAGTGTGATGCACAGGAACACAGCACCAAAACTTGGATGCTTTGAAGGACACCGAAGAGGCACACGAATTTAAAAAAAAAAATTAAAAATCAACTATGTTATGTGATTTAAAATCCAGCCACTTGATTGACTGATATCACACCCTATTGAATTCCAAGCCTGGAAAGCATAGAGGGATCCACCACAAAAATCAAGACAATCAATTGATCTGTGACTTCTCCGTCCAGTCTTCTTGCGTGAGATTTTTTAAATTATTCTGAAAGTCAAAGGCACAGTTGTCCCCCGTGGTCTGAGCAAAGGGGTTGCTAAAGAAAAGGTTTACATCCAGAGGTGCAGCTGTTTCCGAGTCCCAGGAGTCGGTGTCCGTGCTGCTGGAGTCCTCTGTGGTGGTGGGAGGGCAGCTCAGCTGCTCCAGCTGGTCGATAATGTCCGTGAACTGGAAGGCTGAGCTGGACTCGGAGCGCACGGAGCAGGCGGGGAAGTTCAGCATGGAGCTGGCCTCGGAATGGTTGGCAGAGCTGTAGGTGTGCAGGGAGCAGGTCCCGTTCAGGGGCAGGTTGTTCAGGGAGCTGCTCTCCGAGCGGTTGTTGATGAGGGAGCTCGTTTCTGAGGGGCTCAGGAGGCTCTGCATTCTGCTGGCTTGGGCCTTCACCTCAAACAGCTCTGAGGTGTCCGACGGCCTCTCATTGCCGTTGAAATCGCTCCCTTCTTCAAACTCAAACTCCTCTTCCATATTCATATCCACCGCCTCGGTTGAGTACCTGTCAGGGCTCGACTGAGCAGAGACTGTGCTCTGCTGGAGGGCATCTGCAGTTAAACCAGCTGGCTCTGACAGACACTTAGAAAACTCAGACCCCTTTAATTCTAACCCACTGTACACGTAGGAAAACGCCTCAGAGCCCCCTGCAAAAAAGGACATTTCTGCGGGGTCATCATCAATAAACTCCTCTGACACCTGTAACTGGGAATTTGTCAGTGTGAAAAGAGGGGCACCTCGGCTGCCATGCTGCTGCTCTCTTTCAGCAATGAACACACCTGTGGTAAAGTCATCCTCATCATTGTCATTTTTACAACCAGCAACCCTGCTCTCCTTACTACTCCTCTCTACATCTACGCCTACACCGCAACCACTCTCAACAACAGCACGAGACGGGTCACAGTTTCCTGCAACACTACCAAACCCAACACCTTGGAGCACAGGAGATCCAGGCTGCTGCATCAGCTTCCTCCCCGCTTCTTCCACTGGTGCTGCAGTGCTTTTGTCTGGAATCCTTGTGTACGACGCTCGGGGGTCCAAGGAGGAAGGGCTGGGTTCAGCAAACATGGGCAGGACCGAAGCGGGACTGGCCGAGGAGTGAACCGAGTGGAAGGGGGCAGCTGTTGAGGCAGGAGACCCTGGAGTTCTCAAGCCCTCAGTGAATGGGACACTCTAAAAGGGAAAAAAAAGAGTGGAAACATAACACACATAAAAAGTTTTTTGGAATACATAAAAACAAATGTAACATTCAGTTACGTCCATATGCAGAAGGAATATACACTTCACAGGAGCTCACTTTACAGCTGACACTGTACAGAACCTGATCCAGCAGCCCACGTAAAAGGCAAGGTTTTCTTCCTTAATTCTGATAACTGGATGTAATGTTAAAAGCATATATTTTATAGCTGCACAAGTATCCATAAAGAAAAACAACAAAATGACAGTGAAATTCTGTGATGCTTCCCTAACCTCTCTCATGTAACACATGTAGCATTCAGTGAAATGATTGTTACTTGCTGTGTCCTGCAGAAGGCATCTTACAACAGCTTTGAGACTGCCAGAGAGCAGTCAGAGAGTACCTGCAGATAAACTAATCCTCTGAAATAACAACATACTAGAAAGTCCAACACTTCCTTTTCGGTTCAGTGGAACTTTGAGTAAAATATTACTCACTTCACACTCAACTGGCTACAACTATCAAATCAGTAACACCAACAAAAAGAACTGTGCAGCCAGACAAAGAGCAAACAGTGGCAGCAATTCTGGTGAGTTGACTCCTTCACTGTCACCTCAAAAAGCTGTTTGTCCATGGCCACAACACCGAGAGTGCTGCAGAACTGACCTGCTTTGGCACGCCTGCGTTCGAGGTGCGAGTGGACGCTCTGACCTTGCTGTGCCTCCTGTGGAACAGAGCAGCCTGTCAGCATCCAACACATGCATCAACCTCATTCCTTCCCCCATCACTTATGGCCAGGCCAGTAGCCAAGAGAAACATCTCAAGCTCTATTTTATCATGCTTTGGTAATAACTAGTTCAAGTTTTAAAAGGTCAAAAGAGTTGTAAATTAAATGATGCGAGAGTAAGAAACGTACAAAAATGGAATAAAGCAAGATCCAGATCATTCACAGAATCAGAGAATCATTAAGACTGGGAAAGGCCTCTAAAATCAAGTCCAACTGTTCCCCCAACACTAACCCATGTCCCCAAGTGCTTTATCTCCACATTTTTTGAACACCTGCAGGGACAGTGACTCGAACACTTCCCTGGGCAGCCTGTGCCAGTGCCTGACCAACTTTTCAGTGAAGCAATTTTTCCCAGTATCCAACCTAAACTTCTCACAGCACAACTTGAAGCTGTTTCTTCTTGTCCTGTCACTTGTTACCTGGGAGAAGAGACTGACCCCTACCTGGCTAGTGGGGATCTCTTGGTACCACTGAAGGAGACTACAAGAACAACTTAAGGCTGAATACTAACTGAACACTAAACAGCACATTTGAGTTTAACTTCATCCTTTGTCATTATTATAAACATCTACAGAAGAATGGCTTCAGAACCAGAATGAGCTAATCTGCGATGATTGTACAATTTTTTACAATAAAATTTTGTATGTTAGACTCCAAAAAGTGGTATCCTGCATTACACTCGTGGTTAGATTCATTCTATGTCAATAATTAAATAGAAAACCAAATTTTCAAATAGAAAAGAAGCTCAACTGAAGTTTGAGACATTAATATTTAGTAATAGTAGATTAATGCAAACTTTTTAAAATTCCTATTAAGTCCCTACAATCTTTAAGATTAGGAGTAAGATTTTCCTACATGTAGTTTGGATTAGAATTTGGAGTAGGAGGAGTTTCTCACATGTAGACTAGACAGCTTTAGAGTCAAATAAGGAAAAAAATATAATGAAAATGCATATTCTTAATTTATATATTTATATGTTTAGAAACAATTGAGTATTTAAGGTCACAGTTTCAAACTTGCAGATCCCAAGTTCCATTATGTGCTCTGCCACTGGCTGATTGCACAGCTACAGTGGCTCAGACAGGTCCTCACTGACATTATGGAATCTTCAGTACAAGCTGAACTTTCAGACAGCAAAGCCAAACATTGTCCACAGACATCAAAATGTGGGACCAAAACTTTCCTAAGCTTCTTACATCATCACAAAATAATAAATTTTTTACATTTTACTTTAGCTACCTTAAATTTGGTAGCTGAGAATGAGCCTGTCTCCAAGCAGCATTAAAACTGAAATTTAGATAATAAAGGCACTGTGAAAATTTCAGCTATGTTTTGCCTTACAAGGCTTTTTCATCTTACCTTTCATATGGGGTTCTCTTCATCCCACTGTCCTTAATATAATCCACTAGTTGCTTCTGTGTTCGTCCACTGTGAACCCACAGAAGTACAAAGGTTATCAAACACAGGGGATGAGCATTTAGAGAAGGAAAGTCTTTAGGATACTTCTTCCTTTAGGTCTCATTTTCTAAGACATAATGAGTGTGCTCTGTTTCTCCCTACCTGTATCTGAAGGAGGACCCTCTGGTGAAGAACACTGCTTTAGCCTTTGGCTTTGGCTGGTCGAAGAGCCTAAAGAACGTGTGATACTCAACACAGATTTTCCAGAAGTTTTTACACTCATCCCTACTTCCCAAAAGAAACTCCAATGTATCTTGATATGGGCCCTGGGAAAAAAAAAAACATGAAAGTTCAGTAGTACCTAAAATGACAGAAAGGAGAAAAGGAAGGCACAAATGTGTGCCAACAAAAAAGCTGAACTCCAGCAAGATGCAGGATTTTGCTGAGTGACTTCTCATCTGCCTTAAAACAATGGGAGTGATTCTGAATGCAGTTAAAAGTTACTTAGTAACTGTCAAAAATGTTTGCTTACCTTGAAACTGTAAAAGTGTTTAAAAAGCTCAATATAACCCACCCTTAGAAATTTCAAAGAAATTTAAATATTTAAGTGAAATAGTAGCTATTTTAAAATACTATTCCTATTTTAGGAGTTCTGATGCTTGTCTCCTGGAAATTTAGACAAGACTGGAAAATACTGCATGTCAGAGTACAGTTATACAAAATTTCTGAGGGTCTCTTTGTGAGACACATTGCAGACAGTGTGTCCTGTTTCAGGTATCCTTGATATATGAAATTATATTATGTCCAAAGTTGGGGTTTTCCTCTATTTTAATATAAATACTGAATGCAATCTACTCATCCAGCATGGAAGCAGTAATTTTGATGACATCTGCAATCACAAACATCTACTGTAAATCAGCTAATTATGAAAAATAACACTTGTGCTACAGAGATGTATAGAAAAGATGAAGGAAGAGTAATCACATCATCCTTAAAATTAAGTTACAACAATATAGTTTCACCTATCCCTCCCTGAGGTGTATCAGATAATTCTCATTTGAATGGAGAAAGTGGATGCAACTTTTTCAAAGTAGAAGTACGCAGACAGGGTGTACCCAATACTTGAGTCTAGTAATTTTTTCTCTCTTACATTTATACATGTGTAAACTTGTGTCAAGGAGAAGCTGATATTGAAACACAAAACCTAAAGATCCTAAGTTGTGGGGTGGGAAAGGAAAGATTTGCAGTCGAATGATGCAGCCAAGCCTGCCTGCTGAGGCTGCTTTATCAAAATCACAAACTCCAGAAACGTTCATAATAAAACTCCAGAAATGCTCATAATAAAATGGAACATAGGTATTTTTTTCAACACTGACCAGTCTATATTACAGTAAAAGTTACACAGACCTCTGGGTGGAGCTTAATAAGGAATCTTTTCCTCTTGAAGCTCAGTTTACGGACCTTGGACCAGTTGAAGGTATTGATTTTTGTGTTACCCTGAATGAAAATGAGAATGATCAAAGGTTAGCAGAAGTTTCAGAAAAGCAGAGTACCAAACAAAATTCTGTTGTGGGTATATAGATGTGTATAAGGACACATGCAGCTGGATTTTTAGTTCTGGTGACAATATTCCCTTAAACAAGAGAGGCCATTAAGCAGTCTGAGAGGAACTGCAGGAGTGCAGTGGCTGATGCAGCTCCACATGAAGCTGCCCCACAGTAGCCAAAGAACAGGTAAGACACCCTGAGCACCCAAACAGGAGTATTTCAGTAAATCAGCTGCCTCTGTGTTTTGGGGAGAGGAAAACCCTATCCTTGCATTCATAAACAGGACTCTGAACACTGAGTCACTTCTTCAATACAACAAACACAGTAACACTGATTGGTCCAGTCACTCCAATCAATCAGCAGTCCTATACAGTAAGAGCAACAATATCCCAGCAAAAATCCACTGGAATATTAAAAGCAGAGAAACCAACCAAAATTCCAGGATGACAGACCTGTCCCAGGGCTGTTCCAAATGAATTATGATTTTGTCTGATCACACACCTAACTTCATACAAAGCCCCTCTACTTTACTGTCACTTGGTTTTGATGCTCCATGCTCTGCATGAGAACAAACTGCACCAAACAGTATTTTGGGGGCTTAAATGACACTCCTTGATCACAGAAGACGTTTTCAAGACATCAGAGACACCTGATGTTAAAGTGAGACTTACTCCAAGACATGCTAAAGGACAGTCTGCCATCCCTGCCATACCTGGAACACCAGCACACCCATGTGTGAAACTGCCAGGTTGATTTTGGTGCCCTCTCGGTCAGAGGCAAGGTGAAATCTGATGCCATACATCTCCAGTTTCCGGGCAATTTCAAGCACTTGAAAGTCAGATTCAGCAGGAGTTTGACCCCTATCATGAGGAACAAAAAGAAAGTTTTAAGAACAATCTGATTCTACAGCACTGCCAACACAGCTAACACACTTAAGTCTGAGCTCTGGCACTAAATGAGAATTTTCTGTCTCATCTAGTTGGGTGGTTTCACTCCAAGTCATGTGTGACACTGAAAGCTCTGTAATGACACAGCTGATGGCCAATGTCAAGTGCATCCCAAGACAGCTGCTGAGAGAGATAATAATTAGCTCAGATTTTTTTTTTCAGTTGAGGAACTATAAAGCTGAACAAATCCAAATTCAATCCACAGTGCTCCTCCTTCTGCTTGCTTGTGTACACACTAGCACACAAGATAAGAAGTGAGAGCTGATAGAGTTGCACAGCCAGCAAAACAGAAACAATGCAAATATTGCAACAGAATTACCCTTTTCAGGTCAGGTTTTGGGACCACAGAATTATTACTCTGTTACTACCAGGTGCAACACATTCCCCCAGCCTTTGGTTAGATAATTCCCTCCCTGCCAAGGAATCCAGAGAAGGATCTTCAAAATGAAACCTCATCTGCTGTCAAAATTACTCTAAAAACAAGAGGAAGCTGCACACAGGCAGGAGTAACTGTTCTGTAAGGGTGCACAAGGTCCAAAACAGCAACACAGAGACTGTTCATGCCTCTGGCACACACTTGTCACAGTTCCAGCCCTCACTGACTGCTCCCCAGGTTAGCTGACATCAAACCACTAACATTTTGCTCTCCTGCATGAGAACAATCCTTTTTTTTCCCTCAATCCCCCATTGTTTCTCCATGAGAGGGAGTGTATTAGATTGTAGTGCGTTTTCAGCAGGTACTTGTACTGACAAGAGCTTTTCCCTGTAAGTCAAACCACTCTGAACGTTCATGGGTCCTGGCAAGGAGTTAAGGATCCTCCAAGAAGGAGCAAATGGTGCTGTGGAAATGAAGGAGTTCTTAGAATCACAGAACCATAAAATCATTAAGGCTGAAAAAGACACTGAAGATGATCAAGCCCAGCTATTGCTACTGATAGTGCTCACGTTACACTACAAAGCAAAGAAGTCTTTATCACAAACATAAGCATGTCACCCAAGCAGGCCTCTGAACTACAAACACCCTGCAAGAAAACACTACCACCCAGTTTTAGGCATAATATGGTCCAGGAGAACCAGGACAAGCAGGAGAAGCTTCTCCTGTGCTAACCCCAAGGAAACCCCACTGCAGAGCTGCCTCCAGATCTGGGGTCCCCGGCGTAAGTGGACACTCCATAAGATGAAGCAAGACCAGAGGAGGCAAAGAGATGCTCCAAGGGCTGGAGCCCCTCTGCCCTGGAGACAGGCTGGGAGAGTTCATCTGGAGAAGAGAAGGCTCTGGGGAGACCTTTCAGTTCTTAAGGAGGGCTTTTCAAAAAGCCCTTTTATATGGACAGAAAGTGATTGGACATGGGGGAATGGTTTTAAACTAAAAGAGATGAGATTAAGATTACATTAGGAGAAATTATTCCCTGTGAGGGTGGTGAGGCCTGGCACAGCTGCCCAGAGAAGCTGTGGCTGCCCCATCCCTGGAAGTATCAAAGGCCAGCTTGGACAGGGCTTGGAGCAGCCTGGGATAGTGGAAGCTGTCCCTGCCCATGGCAGCAGAGATTAACTTTAAGGTCCCTTCCATCCCAAACCACTCTGGAATTCTGTGAAACACCAGCAACACAGGACCTGCTGGGGCATTCAGAGCAGTGAGGCTGCATCAGCCACAGCTGGATAAACTGACCCCCTACATCACTACTGACAATGATTAGAAATAATAAATACCAAATTGCTTCCATGTGCAAGTTCACTAGGGTAAATGTAATGATTGCTGACAAGGAAGCACAGGTGCTAAAAAATTATTATTGTATTTACAAACAACCAGTGCTGAAACCAGATTAGATTCCTGGACACACAGATGAAGCAAAATTTTCAAGCCTTTTTTTTGCAAGAGGAAAATGGCCTTCCTTCCATAAATCTGCATTTTGTTTTCTTAAAACAGATGATAAACTATTTTTAGCATTATCCATTTTTGTGTACTATGCAGTGCCAACCACAACATCAGTACTAAATAAATTCTCCTGCTCCCTTGACTGGCTTTTCTAGTCATACTCCTTAAAGTACCTCCTTCTACCTACCTAGAGTCATGTGTTAGATTAAACAATTGTTTAGGGCCATGTGGATTTTTTTTAAATACAAATAGAGAATATTGAAGTGAATGATTACTACATTTGAATTTAACAGAACTAGGGATGATGACAATACATATTAACTCCAAGTAGGAACTGTCACTACAATTCAGAGTACAATTATTAAACTTATTTCATATGCTACAGTTTTAAAAATAGAAGTTGTTAGAAAAAGCAATGCTTCATCTATACTTGCTAAAATTCTCTTTAGTGTAAAACACACATGTACACAAAATGCCCTGAGAAAGTAAGCCTGAAGGCACACACATTTGACAACAGCATTTCAGCAGTATTCTGTTGCCTTGTTCATTCTAGAGGGGAAAACAAAGAATCTAAAACACTACAGCAGGAAATCACAAATTTATTTTGCCAGCTGCAGAAGGCAGGGATTCAGTGACATTCCTGACTTTACAGGCTCAGTCCATAATCCACCCTTATCCAAATGTCAGTATTATGTGACCATGCAATATAAAGGGAAGAACATAAGAGGCACAAAAAACTGATTTCAAATGCAAACAGAAATGCCAAACTACAGAGAGAGTCTTGTAGCTGCATTTCTACCAGAGTTACTACTACATGTACTAGTTATGTCTAAGAGCCTCAACTGGTAAAGCAGATTTCTCTTCCCCTCACTGAAATGAGTAAGTGCTTTTAATACTGGCTTTAACTCTTGTTTCCATTTCCACCACAGATTCCTTAACTGCATCAAAAAGGCTGGAGTACTATGGCTCCTATTTATTAAATATATACAAGACAAAAGAGGTAGATCATAAATCCTACTTTTGGCCAGGGCTTCCTGAGTTACACTCTGAGAGCACTGTGTGTAACTCCCACCCACGCTAATTCCTGCTATAATTCTTCTGAATACAGCAACATTAAGAATGAAAGCAGAGCTTTGTCTTTTAAAGAGAGTGCTGATGTAGGGAAGGAGGGTTGGAAGGGAAGGCAGGCAAAAACAAAAAATGGCAACTAGAAAACTTGAGCTCTGGAGTACTAAAATTTCTTCATTAACAGTCTGGTGTAACTGATGTAGAACCACTGACTGTTATTCCATGTACCATGAGATATGATCCAAAGCACAGCACATCTCAGAAAAATAAAAAACAATTAAGATACCAGCCAATTTTAAGAGTGTTCACTTGCACACAACCTGGCTGTACCCACCAGAGAAGGCTGAGCCTGGTGTGGAGGAGCTGGGAGCAGAGCCAGGCAGCTCTGACTGTACCACAGATGGGTACAAAGAGAGGCAGTTACAGAAATTGCCCTCAGATGTTGCCTGCAGGCTTAGCTGCACAGCCCAGCCCCATAACAATCTGCTCTAATTTTGTTCAGGCATTAAGCAGATAAATCTACTTAATCTTCCCCAGGTCAATGGACGACACACTAATATCAGTATTTCCAGCAAAAACTGCTGTCAGTGCAATAGGTGTTAGTGTAGAGGTTCCTTACAACCTTACAGCTAGAGAAATATTAGTTGTGATACAATATTCCCATGGCAATGGACTCAAAATAAGGTGAGTTAGGTGATTTACAGAGCACTTAAACCCAATCATTAATATAGAACTTTAAAGATGAAGAGTCAAGTTAGAGTTTTTCTAATTTACATGCCATTCAAAGAATTTAAATTCATGGACAACTAAGCTAACAAGTTGTGAAAGGACGTGAGGGATAATGGTAAATGTAAATATAAATCTATTAAATCTTCTCTTGATTTATGTATGTACAGACAAAGAAACCACAGGCATGTGAAGACATGCAAAACGTGTCATGTTGAATCCTGCACTCACCTCGCAGCAAATATTCTACTACTCACAGGAAGGCAGAAAACATTGTATTTTGAGTGTCTGGGTGTCAGGAATTAACTGCACTAGCACCAATACACCATCTACAAAATATACATCTTTTATTTCTAATGAACTACAGAAATAAAATAAGTTAATTCAGGCTCTTGCTGAAGCTATAACTAATGTGCTACACCAAAAATTTAACTCATCTTGTTTACCATTACTACATTTGCAAAGTACAGAAACCATATTCCTATTATTTTTGAAAGTAAAAGAAAGTATTTACAAATGTAAAAGAAACAAATATGTTTAATAGAAAATAACCATTCAATTGCCATCATTCCAATTACAACATTCTCCATTTACAGAATGGATTGGATACGCAGGCTCTGTTTTTTCTGTTTTGAGGGCGATGACGTTCTACCACTTTAAATAGCTACAGTGAAGCAATTAAAAAGAAAAAGAAAGGGAAAACAGAAAGAAAGTGCCACAGAAACAATCTGCAGGAGATGAGCCATACTGCCAGAAATGGGTTTTGCTTCCTGGACACCTGGTTTGTACAAGAAATCTCTGTCAGGAGCAATCATCAGTGGAAGAATCACAGAATCCCAGGATGGTTTGGGTGGGAAGGGACCTTAAAGATCATCCAGTCCCCCACCCCTGACATGGGCAAGGACACCTAACACTATTGCAGGCTGCTCCAAGCTCCATCCAACCTGGCCTCAAAAATATTAGTCTGCTAAAGCAAGTAGGGGAATAATAAGGTAAATTAAAGCAAATAAAAAATTAAAATAAATGAAAAAAGTAAAAATATGATGCACCAGGATAATACGAGAGAGAAGCATTTTTCCCTGTCCAGCTGCACTGTGCATCACCAGGAAAAAGCCAAATGCCCAGGTCCCTGCTCCTTGGAACAGAAATGAGGAAAAACGTGTCTACACTGAGAAAACTCAGAACCCTCCTCAGCTGAGGAAGATGGGAAAGGGTGGTGAATATTCCCTGAGCAAGGGAAGAGGGAAGGGATGTGTATGCTGGTTTGAGCTGGGGTTAATTTTCTTCACAGTAGCTAGTACTGGGCTGAGATTTCTATTTGAGCTGGGAACATGTTGATAACCCAGGGGTGTTTTCCCAGCAAAGCTCACCCAGAGCCAAGGCCTTTTCTGCTCCAGCAGGGAGGGGGCATAGCCAGGACAGCTGATCCCAACTGACCCCAAGGATATCCCATCCCATATGGCCTCGTGCTCAGCATATAAAGCTGGGGGAAGAAGGAGGAAGGGAGGACATTTGGAGTGATGGTGCTTGTTCTCCCAAGTCACTGTTACCCAGGATGGAATCCTGCTTTCCTGAGGATGGCTGAACACTGCCTGCCAGTGGGAAGTAAGGAAAGAATTCCTGCTTTTGCTTTGCATGCGTGTGTGGCTTTTGCTTCACCTCTTGTCTGTACCTCAAGCCAAGAATTTTCCCACTTTCACCCTTCCACATCTCTCCCCCAACCCACCAAGGGGGGAGTTAGCAGCAGCATGGGGCTGAGCTGGGGTTAAACCATGGAAGCCAGAGCTGATTTTAAGACTGCACTGCTTGCAAAATGACATCTCTCTAACAAAAATGTTTCCAAAGGCGCAGGGGAAATTTGAAACGTGCCTTCAAGGTATTGCTAATATTCAAAGGTAACCTTTTCTAATTTCATGCCTCTGAACGTGGCTTCCATGTACACTTCTAAAACACTGTCTTAAAATAAGATTGACAACCATTTTTAATAATATGGCTGTATTAAATGCAATTCTCATTAAACTCATTTTGAGAAGTATATTTATGAAGCAAGGAATCTTTACCTATTAACCTTCCTCTGACTCCTTCCTGACAGGCAAAAATACAAACTTTCCTTACTGTAAACAATGACTAGAAGTAACTTGTTGGAAAAAAAGTTGAAATCTATTTCACAAAACCACCCAGTCCCTGACTCAGAAAACAGTCACAACCTTTCCATCAAGAGAAGCAAACCAAGAAAATTCCCCACAAGCAGAAGCAATTCAACAGAATCCTGTACATGACTAACCCTGGGCTGTTCTGTCCATGCTCTGGGGGTACTTAGATCTAAAAATTCCACATTTCACCTCAAATTTGAGAGTCATCAGCCTACCCTTCATGGTGTCTTCAAAACCTTGCATGACCCATTTGTATCCTCAGACTACACAGCATCCTGCAGTAACATCACAATGTTGCTACAAGTTCTGTGAAAAGGTTGTTCTCCTTTTAATTTGCTTTGAAATTACTAATTAGTTCAGCACTTTTCTTCAGACAAGAGAAAAATAATGAAATGAATGGTTTCCTCCTCCAGCTACCTTCTCCAAGGTGAAGAACCCTAACATATATTCTATTTACTTCAGAATTACTTTAAATTACTTAAAAGCATTTCTTTTGTTTCTTATCATTTTCCATATGCATCTCAATGGTTCAAAAGCAGAAAACAGTAACCACCTGATTTCATGAAAAATTGACAAAGCTGAAATTTCATCATTAGCAATAATTTCAGAACAAGTTAAAATGACTGATCACAAACAGCAAATAGTTAATTACTGAAATTCTCAGGAACTAATTTTCCAACACTACAGGATGTGTCTTTAAACACAGATGCTGCCCTGAAAAACCTTTGTTCTGTCTTAAAAGAAAATCAGTCAGCAACAATCCACGAGTTCACCCACAGAGAGCAAAGGAAAATCTAAGTTTGGATTAAAACACAGAACCATGCACAATAAAATGCCTGTGTGGACATTGACAATTTATAAAAGAACTTCAAATTGCTAAATCCTAACATGTAAGGTCTCGAAAATTACAGAAAAATAAGTTCCTGCAGTTCCTGACTCCATGCTGGAACTAATTTTATATTTGTGGCAGTTTCTTTGTCACCAATAATCTTCTCTTATTTCAAAAATACCCAGCTGTAAGATAAAGTATTGCATGAATTCTGAAGGGAGTTATTTCTTCCCAACTCCTTCTCCATCTCCTTTATGCTTAATGTGTAGCAAAAGAATACAATGCAATTGATTTCTAATTATTTAGAAAAAAAGCAAGAGCTCTGCCTATGTTGGCAAAACTGAGCTTAAACTTTGTAGAATGGAAATTCTGAAGAATTACTTTGCCTAAACCCATTATTACATATAAGCTTTCTTTTGCACATTTTTAAAGACACACTGCAAAAATCACTTGAGAAAAACTACTGCCCAACAACTCCATCCTGACTGTGCAACCATTGCTACACCAAACTTTTCTTGCTCAAGGTAAATGGTGTTTAATTTATACACTCTTAATGTCACCCTGCCACGCTGCTGCTCAGCCTCCCACAGGCAAGCCCATCTGCTGCCCAGGGGTTACCTCAGTGCTTTATATTAATCTTCACTTACACATGCTTCCTGTGGAACTCCAGGATCTTCCCTTCAAGTTTCTCCTGGTTTGGCAAGTACTGGTTTGTTTTAAGGTGTTCTCGATCTTCTGATTCATCAAAGTCCCCTATTTCAGCTATGACAGAGAACAAAACAATGTCAGAGTAAGAAGGAACAATGCAAAAGGAACAATGACAGAAAATATTTGGTAAGGAATTAGGGAGACCATAAGAGCCTTTAAATGCTTCAAATTTGTATCCAGCTTCATTTTACTAAACTCACATTTATCCCAAGCTGACTTCCTAGGGATTACAGCAGTATTTGAACATTGTCTGGAAAATTTAGACTCCTTAAGGGTGCAAGATGTGAGATTTGTAGAAGACTTGTGAGGTGGTCTGAACATTTCTTCCTTACAGATACCTTATACCAAATAGCATATTTCAATTTATTTTTCACTATATATATGTAAAATAGTAATAGACAAGGCTAATAGGGAAGATGGCAAATTACATCTGGAATTTTCTTCTCCCCTTCACATATCCATGTCTTTCAGATGCAATGCTGTTAATGTAGGAAGATTTACAAAAGAAAAAAGCATTATTGCAAAGTGCAGAACAGCTTCCACCTGATACAACACAAAACAATCAGAAGTCTTTGGTTTGGAATACAAAAGCACAAGGCAGGCAGAATATGTGACAAAGGCATATAAAAATACAAGTTGAATAAATAAATTTTAAGAAGTAATTTACTTTTTCTGATTAAAAAATATGAAGTTGCAATATTAAATTCTAAACCAAAAAGTTTTAAAATATAAAAGAACATATGTTGTCCTAAAAACTTCCCAAAAATTAAGCTGTGGAAGGATGCCAAAAATATAACCAAATACAAAAATTAGACAAATATAAGGGCAACCAAACACAGATGCAGAGTCAGTCTGTGATGCTGTGTGAGCAGTGATTATGGGAAGGATGCAGCCATATGCTTGCTCTGTGTCTGAGGGCATCTGCCATCAGCTACTGTCAGAAAAAGAAAAGGGCTTGTTCTTAACAAGAACACAGCAAATCCTGTTTAAAATCCAGCACGTGAAAGAATGAATAAAAAATACTGAAAGGTGCTTTAGTAAAATAATTTCTGTTGAAAATAAACCTGTTCTTTCTCACAGCCCATTTTCCAGAAGAGCAGAATCAGGCTAAGCAAGGCCTGACAGTGAGATTTGCTCATCAGCCCCACAGTGCTGGAAAACCATGAGCAGGTTTTAATGGTGTCACTCACTGATGGCACACACACAGCACAGATTTGCTCTTCCAATAAAATCATAATATCATAACTGTGTTACTATACTGCATTGCAGAATTAGATAACCAATAACTACTTAGCAGTGCACATGTGAAGAAGCATCATTGATCAGCTGCTGCTTCCAGCCAGCAAAGAGCCACCAAAGGCCCTGACTGCAGCTCGGGTTGCAGACCTAGAACACTTCAGCTGCTGCTCCAGCAATTTGGTGTCTGAACTCACTCAAGGTTTCCAACCTCGTCTCAAAGGCCACATTTTAGGTCTTTAAGCATGTACAGGCTGAGCCAGCAGCAGCATGGAGTGCTTCCAAATAAATTGCTTCCCATTCCCATTTTCAGTCCCAGCAAGGAGGAAAGCCCCACTGCAGAACCTGTTCCAGCATGGTTCTTAGCTGTATTTCAGCCCAGTTCCTGCACAGCCATCTCCTCCCAGGCACAGGGAAAGGGAGAAGTGAAGCCAAGGGAGCACCTAGACAGGTGGGAACAGCTGTCTGGAAGATGTGGAGTGCTGGCAACAGAGCTTGCAGAGCCAGGGAAACAGACAGCAAGGGACAAGTTTTGTACTACTCCCCTGCAATGAAATTTACCTCATACATAAGCACCAGCTGTTCCTCCCCACACCAGCCCTGCTGACCATCCCAGGGTTGAAAACCAATATATTTACAGTGTGTGGAGAAGGAAATACTGTGAGGCAAAGACCTCCTATTACCAAAAGCTTCTCTGTGTGATTTAATGTGGGTTAGCACTGCACCATCAGCAGTGTCAGCCCAGCTGGGATACTCACACTGCAGAAGGTGAGAGACCAGCAGAGCAGCCGTGTTGTCACTGCAGGTCAGCCTCTCCTCTGCCAGGTCCCTCTTGATTTGCAATGCAAACAGGTACCTGGAGGAGAGGTACAAGGGCTGGAGTTACACAGACCATCCTGACACATGAGAGGACAGCAGAACAGCTGAGCAGGAGCTTGTAAAAGCAGCATCTCCTGATCCTTCTGCTCTCCAAAGAACAACACAACAGCCTGGCTGCCAAGGGGTGTCAAACCAAACCAAAATAACCTGTGACTACTCCAGTGCAATTTAACAGCACAAAGAGACTCACAGGAACAAGGAAGCAGAAGGAAAACCATGTTTAAGCAGGCTTCATCTGTGCAATAACAGCAGCCATCATTTTTTAGCTGGAAAGAAACTTAAAGAACACTTCAAGTGATCTTATCTATTAGAAAAAAGATGGAAGAATATCACTGATTTTGTTAGGAAAACTGATAAGCATTTCTGTTAGCACTCAACTAATGTACTCAGCAATTGTATTTTCTAGAACTGTATTAGCAGCCCATAAAGACAGTAAGAAGTTTAATTTACTTTTCTTATACTGCTATATTAGTTCAACTAAAATATTTCCCAGTTGTTAAAGAGGAATAATTTCTGTTTAACAGTTTTGTATGCTTCTACTTGGAAGGAGATACAGAAAGGACTCCAGTAAACAGGCAACAACTCACTACTATAAACCTTCAAACTGACACACTGATCCTTTTTCTTTACTGAATTACACCCTGTGAGACAGCAATAAGATTTTTTTAAAGGAGAATTTATTTTAAAACTTTATTCCAGAAGTAAAAGATACTAAAAGTTATAGATTTTAAATGATGGGGTTTTTTTTAATTTTTAAGTACTGCATGTATTAAAGGCTTGTCAAAAAGTATGCTCTGATTTCTGCATGCCTGATGAGCTCAGTTTCTTCAGTACACACTCACAATAAAGACTACAATATCATTAACTACCCAGATGTTATAAGTGCAGACCATAAATACTCAATAAATAGGTAAAATACAGTACCTCTCTAAAAGGCTGCATTCCTAATGAATTCCCTATATGAAACAGCAGTTAATATAAAAAAACTTGGTGCAAAGGAAATATTTAGAAAGTATTTCTCCTTACAAGAGACAATCACAACAGTTGTCATGCTGGTTTGTTCTTAAATATATCTGAAGGATAATAAGGAACCTCTCTAAGAGGAATTGCAATTAAAGTAGTGAAACTGTGAAAAGCACTAAATGAGCTCTTTAAACACCAATATCTGGGTAATGTCCTTGTTAGAGGGACAGATTTTAAACCAGTCCTCAGGTGATAACAGGTGGATAGGACTGCTTAACTGACCACAGATCAATTAGCAACCTGCAAAAACAACCTGTGGCGACCATGGTTAAAATTGTGAACAGTGAAGTATGTTTGGAAGTTTAAATCACTTATTTCAATATGTACTGATTATTTTATATTTATTTTTTATAGACACTGTTTATAAACATTAGTATTTTCTGTATACTCTGACTCCCCTGACACCACGATGCTGGAAAGCTCCAACCTGTGCTGTTTTCTGTTTTGAAAACTACTTTTTCTGATAACATTCATCTGCCAACACGTGTCTACTGAAAGAGTAACATTCACTGTAAGTGCTCTTTCACTCATCATCTGCCTCAGTTTTGCTTGGAAGCAGCTGCTCTGCCTTCCTACACTTTTAATTCAGTACATAAAGCAAGTCCAATATTCTAAAAAGACTTTACCTAGTATATTCCTCTTGCAGCTGACCCGGGTCTGGAGGGAAAAACTTCACAGCCAGACGAAGCATGGTAGTCTTTGGTCCTAGAAGAAAAGTTGGTCATTTCACAAAAAACCCCAGTGAAGAGCATAAAGACATGCACATTCTGTTTGCCAACAGGCAGAGAAACAACACAAAGTCCAGCCAGATTTCAAATCCCAGCTAACCACAGCAGGCTCTGGTGTAGATTGTTCATGTCAAGTGACATAAAGCAGCTGTTTTCCAGAGGAACTTGGATGCCACTGACAAGGTGAGGCTGCAGGCTGAATGCTGGAAAAGGAGGTTCATGCAATGTGAAACCTGTAACACCCCAAAGCAGCTACTTGGCTGCATGAAAGGCCATCAGAGGTGACCCAGGGAGAGGGTCCCAGAAGGGGAGCAGAAGGGAGACGTCCCACAGGCTCCCTACACCCACCTCCACCAACAGGACTGATGCCAGCAGACGTGGCTGGCTCCCCTTGGAGGTAAAGGGTGTTTGCAACCTGCTCCCACCATGCCTGGTAATATCCATTTCCTCCCAATTTCAGCACTGTTCTTGTACATCTCAACAACAAGCAGAAAACTAATTTAATTTTCAAAATTAAAGAGAATCCTTGGTCACTATTGGGAACAGTCCATAATGATCTAAATTAACAGCTCCAACATCACAACCCAGCCTGTGGGACCACAATCCCTGTTCCACCTGGATTTCTGAAGGAATTCCTACAGGGTACAAGAGTCTCTCACCATGCCAGGAATGGACACCACTGTTCTCCCATTGTTTTTCCTGCCTGAAAGCAAATGAGGCCAAGTAATCCAGAGGCAGGCAGAGCCCTGGCCAGCCTGTGCTTACAGGAGCCTGCTGAGCACCCACCTGATGTCCACAGGCACCCTCTGGACCAGAGCCAGGCAGTGCCCCCCAGGACTCCCTGTGCCACTGCTGTTTCAAAGTAAACTTTGCCAAATTAAAAATAAATCAAACTTGTTGGAACACAAGCAGCCTGCTTTAATTTATTTTAAGCACCAAGATCTCATAAAGCTTAATGAAGTCCAGTTTAACCCCATCAGCCCCAAAGTACACTGATTTCTTCTCTCTGGAATAGCTGATTCCCACAGGCCAAACATTCCTTCACTCATCCTCTCGTTTGCTAAGGAGAGAATAACAAACTTTGCTTTTTGAGAAGCAGCTCGGAGAACTCACAGACTATCTCAGGTTTGACAAGAGCAGCTCCCAGCCTCCAATTCCAGAGTTACCAAAGCTTTGGTGAACAAAAAAAAACCCTAAAATCCACATCCTAATTAGAGTGCAGTATCTAGAAATGAAAGGAGGCTGGAAATAACACCCCATAATGACACAGAAAGCCCACACTTGGCAGGGACTAAGGATTCTACAGTTCTAGAGACAGACCAAGTGAGGAAAATACATTATTTTAATGATTCTAGTTAAAAGATCAAAACTTTACATCAAATTTCTGAAAATACTCTGAGCCTCTTAGCCTTCACAAGGTTAAGAACAGTCCTGCACATTACTGATGCCAATCAAGTGGAAGTATTAATGTGGGAGCAATTTTGGAAGTGTTTCAAGCATGACTTGCATCAAATAATAATAAATATAAAAAATTAAAAACAGAATACTGCATATTTGCTTCTGTAGCACAACTCTCCTCTTTTTGTTTAGCCAGTCTTGCCTTTCCTCTATGAGTAAGTTTCACTCAAATCAGGAAAAGAAACACTTGCCCAGTCTTAACCAAGATACAGAATTTATTATAAGAAGCCAAGTCTGAGCAAAAGCAAGAAACAAAAAGGATGTGAGGAAAAATTACCCAGGTAGGAATGGTGACTACAACACCATTATATAAAGTGGCAGCACCTCAGAGAAGGTCCCCAAATGTCAGCCTGATACTGTGTGCCTGTTAGGAGGCTGAAAACCTGGATCCAAACTCCTTCCCATCCAGAGTGGTTCAGTAGTAAAACTGACTGCATGTTAGAAATTAATAAAAAAACTGCAAACCTCATCACACAAGATGAAGTTCAACAGATGTCACAAAGCCAAAACTAACTGAGAGTAAAGCAAGAACTTTTGTTTTTAGAGGATGTCAAAGGCTCAGAAGTGCCTGTCTGCAGGTACACAGCAATCACCAGCAACATCAACCAACAAGTTTGAGCAAGGTCACCTTAAATCCCATAACATCTGTGTTCCCCTGCTGCTGGACTAAAAATTTGAAGTTTAACTTCAAAATAATTACATTCCACAGCAAAAAAACCCTAACCAAACAAAACCCCCAATATATAGAAAATAGGACATTTCAGTCAATTTAAAATTGATTTCAGAACATGAACATTTGCCAGACAAGTGACTGGTATCTCTTACAGACTAATATTAACAAAAAGAAACTAAATAAATCTTTCCGTTTCACTGGCAACACAACATGGGTGGTAGATTGTAAAGCAGCCATAAATCTTAATACACCCCCATGATTTTAGACCATTTTAGAACAATATTTGTATCATCAGGGAACAATGTCTCTGGTCTAAGGTCAAGTTTCCACAATTTACACAGAGGATACAGAAGGAGTAACCAAGCAGCACTGCAGACCTATGATCCACCAGATCTTTTGACTGGGACGTAATTCCTTCCAGCCAGGAGCATATAAAAAGACAGCACTCCCAACATCTTTTTGGCAGGGAAAATAGAGTGAAAATATTCTGTACTCTCCTAAGGGAGCCTTATTTTATAGATGATTTGGCTCTTCTGCTTAGAAAACGATGTTGACAAAAGTCAAAAATGATGACCTTGAAGTTAGAAAATTAGCTAGAATTGATGATTTCATGTTTTCTGGCAAGCAATTTTAGACAGAAGAGTAGCTAAAAGCTACTTCCCAGTACTAATTTTCAACATATTTCAATCAAGATTTGGAAAGGAGTAGGAATCCACCACACCCTCCTGATCTTGTTCTTCCACAAAGCCTCTACAATCAGAACCACAAAACAAACAAAGTGCTTAACTGTGTTCTACAGAGAAAAAAACCCAAAAAGCTGGATCTATTCTTTCAACATCTGAAGAACCAACCAGCATCTTGCATTCTTCAACTATTTTGGGCCTTTAAAGTGCCTGTCACATGAACACTTTTTAGGTGGTATAAAGACAGGACAGCATCACTATTGCAGGATCCTCCTGGCCAGGCAGCACAACCACACTTCACAGCCAAGGCAGAGGCTCTGACACTGCAGCCACAACCCAGGTGGGAGATCCCACCTCTGCTCATCCAGGGAAGCTGCTCCTAAGCATGTGTAAAGAGCTGACATGGGAATCAGCCAAAATGTTCTTTTTCCTTCCCACGGTATGACAACACAGCTTCCAAAAGCTAACACAGCAAGTGTTATATTTCACTTCAACATAACACCAGCTGACCCAACCTACCCAGATTTTTATCAGAGAAAGAACCCTACCCACAGGAAGTTTCCATTCCACTCACCACATACTACCTATTAAAATGTCAGGTTAGCATGCCCCAGCAGGAACCACTATCACCTCTGCCATGTGTATTTTACAGGGAAGCATAACCAGTAAATCAAGTAGTAATTGTGAAAGCAGCCCACATAAAGGAGATGCAAACTAAGGAAAACTTCCTTTTTAAAACTACTTACTCCGTACTTGTTTAATAACAGGTTTCATAGGTTCCAGCCAAATCTGAAATTGAAGAGAAAAAAAATTACAAACTTACATTCTTATTAAATATAATACAAAAACATCAAAAGTAAATTCAAATTAAGCAGTAATTTATGAGTAGCATTTCTTCAATGCAGTAATTCCTTGGCTTTCCAAAAAGTGTACTTATCTATTTGAATTGACATTTCTCATGCATCAATAGGAAAGCCACTGATCTGTGCTTAAAGCTCATCTGTTCAGAAGAAGAGCCAGGTCAGCAAAAGCAGAGCCCCAGTGCCAAGAGGGCAGGAGTCATGCCAAAACCCACAGTCTGACAGGAGCCAGGCTGCAGAATTACAGAAAGTCTGCAGAACATGAAAAGGTTCAATGTTTTTTTTTTCCTTCCATGCTATTTCTGTCACTCTTACCTTCCTGCTTAAGGGTTTTAACTCAATATTAACTTCCCACCATTTTTTCTCTTTTGTCAAGCATATTTTGAAAGAAAGACTATTCTTCTAGTAAAAGGAGCATCCATAAAGGTAATGCAAAATATTCTGGAAGCTCAACCTTTTATTTTCCCCACTCTTCCAAACAAAAAAATTGTTACAAGACAATTATGTTTGTCCTTACTAGTTATTGCTCTGTTTGTGAGACAGCTGAGGATTTTAAGAACCTTATTAGCTGCAGAAAGAGTTTGGACACTCTGCACAAGAAAAATAAACTAAACAAGCTTTAGTGTATTTCCTCAGCTCAAGAGAAGCGTGGATGAGTGCCATTAGCATTCCCTGTGTTCTCAGTCATATTCTCTGCATGTTAGTCCTAAAACTAAAAAATGTATTTAAAAAAAAGTTGAAAAAACCAAAACAAAACAAAATGAAAGGAAAGTTTGGGGAACATTTTCTAATTTAGAAGCCACACTGTCCTCTTTGCAAGGTACAGGATAAGTGACTAGGAGGCTTAAAGGTGTCAGCATTGATCTAGATCAATGATTTGAAAAGCTTGCAGGCCTGTGTGTCTGCTGAGGTTTGTGTTGATTAGAAAGAGGTTTGTAATGGCTCTTCAGGAAAATTAATTGAAGACTGAATTAACTGAGGATAAATATGCACGACCAAAATTACACAGCATAATTTGATTTTATAAGTGCTCTGCAGAGTACACTTCGAGTTCACGTTTCTCCTTTCAGAGGAAAGGAGGATTTTATTTCTGTCTCTGCAAGTGGGAACATCAGCAGCTCTTGAACTGCATTTTACAATTTCTGAGATTTAACAAGAAGCAGGATTTGATTCCTCCCTTCTGCTTTAATAGCTCTCGTCATTCTGGTGAGTGAAACAGATTTGCAAGAATCCCAGAGATAATCCCACAGGAGACTACAGGAAACTGCAGCAAACTGCAGCAGACTGAGAAATTTTTGTCCCTCAAGGAACTGCATTCACCAAACCTTTTTATTAGGCCAGATTTGTCAGGGAACTGTACGCACCCAATATGACTGGATATTCTGGAACTCAATTCCAAAGTAGTCTGATTCAATCAAATTCAGATGCTTGTAAACTTCTGTCAATAATGTCTGGCCGTAACATTTTGACTAAGGAAGGAATAAAAAAAAAGTTACAGTGAGATGAAGAAGAATAAACAAGAATAAGTTAACAGCAAAAACAAATGGCATCTTTATAAACTGGAGAAAAACATCACAAAGATTTTTCACGTTGTTCTTGTCACTGTAACACACAAACATCAAATACACGGGCACAACTCCATACAAAAAATCCTTCTCAGAACCAGAGGAACTGAAGTTGGAAGGGGCCACTGGAGGTCACCTACAGCCAGTGTCCTGCTCCCAGCGTGGTCAGCAGAGAGCTGAGGAGACCAGCTGCGGGCTATTTGCGGCTGCCTCAGTAAACCCACACGTTTGTTTGTGTAGCTGAGTGCTGTGGCTGCCTCAGCTGCAGCACACAGAGCAGGAGCTGCCAAATCCCTGCTCCACACAGACCCCTCAGTCCTTCTCACACCAGGAACCCCAGGGCCACACGCAGCCTTTGCAGCAACCAGGCTGGAAATGCCTGCGGACAGCGGGGACCCAACCAAACCTCCCCTCACACCATGCTTGCTGGGGAATCCTTTCAATGAATGTTTCCCTCAAGGAACTCACTCACTAACCCCTTCTGAGAGCCAAGTTAGGGGCAAAGCCACAAACATCAGCAGAAAGCAGCTACAGCAACACAGGAGAGAACAGGAAACTTCCACAGCACACCCAAACCAGCGACACTTTGGGGCTGCTGGTTCCATCACCCAGCTTGCTCTCAGCATCTCTCACCGTGTGCCTGCAGCAGGTGCCAGAAGAAAAAAAGCATTCAGTCCACACATCAGTCCATCTGCATCACCCAGGAAAGAATCCAAAATGCTGTCACAGCCCATTCCAGCAGCACACATAACCGAGCAGGGTGCAGCAAGAGGTTGCACCAAGCTCCACCTTGGGCCACGAAGCAGTCCCACAGCTGTGGTGACAGGGTGTGGCAGCCTGGGTTATCCAGCAGAGCACACTGGCAGCAGTGATGCCACCAGGGTTTTGTTTATTTAGAAAAGTCCAGTGATGGAAGACTCTATGACTTTCCCACCAAAGCAGGTACAGAGTTCTCTAATGACTCTACACACTCAGAATAGTACCTCCTGTAAAAGTATTAGGCATTATAATAAATGATCAGAATCACAGGATGGTTTGGGTAGGAAGGGACCTTAAAACTCATCTTGTTCCACCCCTGCCATAGGCAGGGACACCTTCCACTAGCCCAGGTTGCTCCAAGTCCTATCCAACCTAGTCTTGGACACTTCCAGGTATCCAGGAACAGCCACAGCTTCTCTGGGCAACCTGTGCCAGGACCTCACCACCCTCACAAGTAAGAATTTCTTCCCAACATTTAGTCTAAATCTACCCTTCTTCATTTTAAAGCCAAATTAGTGACAGAATTAGAATAATTTAATAAAATGCAAATTAAAATACCTGAGAGCAAGAATGTGCTATTCTAGGCTTAAAAGAAAAAACAAGGTGAACATTGGGGAAATAGTTTCACATGACTGAGGTGCATAAAAAAATCAAAAGTAATTGCCTCTTACAGGAAAAACATATAAATTGTCTATGTTTTTAGAATTGTGAAAATGCCTCTATAATACTTTAAAAAACCACCAAAATTTCATAGAGAAAATGTCTGACAGCCCTGCAGTGCTGCAAATCTGAGACAGCTTTGTATCCCCAGTGGTGTGAGCAAAGCTGACTAAATCCAACCCTGTAACCTGAGAGAAAAGCACAGAAGGAGGACAGAGAACGACACAAGATGGGTTTGTACCTCTCCCTCAGGCTTTCACCAGCCATGGTAGCTGTAGGAGCAACCACAGCTCCAGTCAGGTGAATTCATCTGGTGCAAACACAAACCATTCAAAATGTTTCTTGGTATCACACTGGCTCAGGCCACTAATGCTGAAGTCCCCAAATAAAACTGCAAGTCAGGAGAAATGATCCAGTTCTCAGTGACTGCAGATGGTACAGAGATGCCAGGCTGAGTGCTGACATGGTACATGAACATGAGTACTCATCTCCTTTTCTGAACCAGTTTTGTGATGTCTAAAAAGGCATTTTCTTGGTGAGAATACCAAGTATTATACTAAGAATAAAAGTTGAACGTTTTTAGCCAAAATCTGTGCTTGCAGAAGACTCTGTGTGTATGGGGTTTGGTTTTTAAATGGTGACAATGAAATAAGGAATGATACATGTACAACAATTTCTTCTTGCCATTGCAAGCCACATCTCCAGGAAAGGACATTTTTTCTCTGCTGTCTCCTGCATGTTTCCCATGCAGGTTACAGACTCTGCCACAGGAGACACATATGCCTGGAGAAATGCATTTTGGAAATTAAGTTTTTCAATTCCAATTGAATCACATTTCTTGCTATTTTCTTGTGCATAAATCTTCAACTAGTAACAGAAGAAAATATTCTCAAATATAGTAGGACCCTTGTTTTTTAAGGTCCATATCCACACATCTGTTATTGTACACCTCCTTCTCCCAGACTCCACAGATTGAAGAAGGGAACACTTTTCAGCCAGTAATGTTTCTGGGGAGGCAGCAATACCCTAACCAACCTGATGTGCAGAGGATGGGACATGCACCTTGCCTATTCATGGACAGATCTACAAACCTTCAAAAACCTCTGAACAGGACGTGTCCTGTGACCCAGATCCCTGATATCTCATTCATGAAACAAGAAGCAATTCTGGTTCCAACCACCTTTTGTTAGAACTGATACACTTGGATTAACTCATGAAAGATGCCTGCTAACAATCAAGTTTTTCAGCCAAACTGTGTGATGCACTGATCAAGGAATCTGTGTGCAGGGCTAGTTCCACACAGGCATTAAAATTATCCCAACTGGATTCTAATACACAGCTTTCTTCCATTTCAACTCAGCCACGTCTCTTGGCTCCATCAAGCTCCGTGCCTGAAGACAATCTAGCTGCCTTCATCTCTCCCCAAAAAAAGAGGCTGTATGGCACAGATCCCTGGCATTTCTCTCCTTCCACTGTCAAGTCCACACTCCTTCAAGAGAAACTGGAGATGAAGAAATTTAGATGGTTGGAGCTGGAAGCACTTGGCAACCGATAAAATTATAAAGGTGCCATCCAAATGTTAAGAGTGTAAAATAATTTTGCTTGGGCTGTAATTCTGGGTGTCATTTACAATGAAAAGCTAAGAAAAACCCCAGTTTAAGCTCAGTATCATTTTGCATCCTTCAAAGGATAAATGCCACATTTTGAAAGAACAGTATTAATTTTATTTGAAAATAAAAATGGGGTTCAAAAGCTTGAGACAGAAAACAATCTTTGATTATTATGCCTCAAATTCTTTGGGAAAACTCCTCCTAGAACTATTTGGTTCCTCAGTTGTTTATTACATTTATAACCATCCTTTTCAAAGAGCTGAACATTTTGAAGTAGGCAGAAATGAAAGTAACATAGTGGGCAGCTCCATGTCATTGTTTAATTTGCATAAAAGCAGCACAAAGCAAAATATTTGAAGTCATTTCTTAATTACTGTAATTTTGACATCCGGGCAAGTAGCTGCATGAATGCATTTCATAAAGGTCCTGCTTTCAATACAAATTCACAACATGGCATACTTTCCATTCCAAACTTCTCAATTACTCTTTATTTTCTGCCAAGACAATGACTACTGATACGACTGAATTATTTCAGAAGGAAAGAAGGAGGAAAGGAGGAAAGGAGGAAAGGAGGAAAGGAGGAAAGGAGGAAAGGAGGAAAGGAGGAAAGGAGGAAAGGAGGAAAGGAGGAAAGGAGGAAAGGAGGAAAGGAGGAAAGGAGGAAAGGAGGAAAGGAGGAAAGGAGGAAAGGAGGAAAGGAGGAAAGGAGGAAAGGAGGAAAGGAGGGAAAAAAAAAACTAAATAGGCAGCTAACAACAGCTTTGTTCAGTGACACAGCTCTAACTGTACTGTAGATAATTTTAACAAGTCATCATGAGAGGACTGTTCAGTAGAATAGATTTATTTCAAATTGATCTTGTATAGAGAGATCCAGCTTGAAAAGTTCCCTCAGAGCTGTGCAAGTGCCAGCAGGTAGCAATGGCATGGAGAGCCCTGTGTGGCAAGAGAAGCTACACCTTCAGACCCTGCTCAGTGCTAAGACAGCACCAAACAGGAACAACAATTCCCAGCTGAAGTTTCTTGCCTCAAGGAGATACCTGTATTTTTTCCTTTATCAGAAGAATAAACATATTTCATATTAGGAATGCTTAGGACAGAGGAATAAAATAGAAATATTTCTTTAAAAAATAGTAACAGCATGTATTTTTGTTTTATAGAACCATATAATCACAGAATGGGTTGGGTGGGAAGGGACCTTAAAGTTCATCTCGTTCCATCACTTGCCATGGGCAGGGACACTTTGCACTACCCCAGGTTGCTCTGAGCCCTTTCCAGCCTGGCCTTGGACACTTCCAGGGATGGGGCAGCCACAGCTGCTCTGGTCAACCTGTGCCAGGGCCTCACCTCCCCCACAGGGAACAATTTCTTCCCAATATCCCACCTAACCCTGCCCTCTGGCAGTGTGCAGCCATTCCCCCTTGCCAGTCCCTCCATCCCTTGTCCAAAGTCCCTCTCCAGCTCTCCTGGAGCCCCTGTAGGCACTGGAAGGGGCTCTAAGGTCTCCCTGGAGCCTTCTGTTCTCCAGGTGAACACCCCCAGCTCTCCCAGCCTGGCTCCAGAGCAGAGAGGCTCCAGCCCTTGGAGAACATCTATGGCCTCCTCCAGACTCACTCCAGCAGATCCACCAGATCCCTCTCACCAGAGCAGAGCAGGAGAATCCAGCCAAGTGTTATTTGCTATTTTCTCAAACATCACTCCCTCTATGGCAGATCCCCCCTCTGCCATAATGTTTGAGCTTAGGAAGAGAAAAAAACAAACTCATACCCAAGGATTTTCAGTAGACTACAGCTCAACATTATCAAAATCAACGCTTCCTCTCTACCTCCCAAACTTGTCTTCCAGAACATCTTAACTTTCTGCTTTCACACATTTTAATTTAAAAACCAAAACCCCCAGTATATTTTCATAAGGAGTAGTATTCTCATCTTCCAAAACTGGCAAGCTGCCTTTGCTCCATCTTTCCAAAAAAGAAATCCACTTTTGGCAGCAGATAAGCTGGAAGGGAAAATCAGTCCAAAAGTCAAGACTGTGGAAAAAGAAGAGTTATAAAGCTGAGGTATAGCATGGAAACTCTTGTGCAGCCAGAGCCACTGGACCCAAGCACCAGCAAACACCTTGGATTTTTGTGTCACAGAAATCTGAAACTGCCAGGAGACCAAATCCTCCAGTTAATGGTGGATGTGCATGAGAGGCAGAAGTTTAGATTTGACATCACCACTCACAAGCAGCCAACACAGAGCACCCTGTGAATGGCCAAGGCAAACTAAACTGATTGAAATAAAGGCCACTTCAACATGGATTTTTATTGGTTTTTCTCCTTCAGGGCACTTTACAAGTCTTCCTAATGAAAAAGTGATTTTTCATTTTTTGGCAAATTTAAAAAAAATTAGACAATTTGCTAGTAAACATAGACTTGTTATTTCCTTTCTTAATCAGAAATATGCAAACATTTTGATGAGTTTATAGCTCTGTTTACCTCCAACCCTTCTGTAATCTGTTAGATCTCTATCCAACTGAAGCGTGAGACAGAAAAAACACCCTCAAAACTCCCTGTTAATAATCATCATTAATGCCACATATAAACAAAACTGCATTTCTGAATACAGGGTGGACATTAGGATCTTTAATAGAAAGAAGGAAATAATCTAAGATGGCAAGGAATACCAGTCATTAACTTTGTGTTTTCATGGCTGAAACACGATGATCTTACAGCTCCATACCTAGTATTCAATCTGCAGACTAGAAAAGAAAGAAACAACTGCCTTCCGTTTCAATACTATATTAGTTTTCTCAATTTTGATTGGAACTCCAATGAAAAATACTCCCAGAAACTCCAATGAAAATACTCCCAGATTACCCACAAAAACAAGCACCAGGTAACAGCTCTGTCAAACACTGTTTTCATGTGCTCAGCCAAATTGCTTAAATACTATTTTATTTTGATCACCTGAACATTTAGCAATAACTTTAAGCTTCAATTCTTTCAATTTTTCTTTTAACTCTTTGTGAAGAAAACGGTATTTTAAATACATTTATTTTATCCACCCTTCTATACTGACAGGTCCCAACTACAGGTTACTTTACTAAGACCACACCAAGAACAGTCTGCAGAGCATTTAACAGCTTACAGAGCACAGGATGCAGCTTCATTATCACAAAATGAGATAGAGTGCACTTTCATCTTGAAAGTTCTTCTTTATGAAAAACAAGTAGTTATTATGTTACAGAAAGAAGAATTATTGTGTTACAGTATTTCCACACAGCGTTGAAATACTATTTACTCAACCATGGAAGCTGCAAACCCAAATAAAAATCTCAGAGCTATTTTAAGTTCCATTATTACACTCCATACTGGGCATTTTTTGTTTAGGGAAAAAAAAATTCTAAGACTCCCTCCCCATGACTTTTTTCTTTGGGTCCTAAGATTTCAGTGGTTGGTTTTGATGTGGGTTTGTCAGGGTTTTTTTAAGCAGAATCCACAGCCAGACAAATTATTCTAGAAATGGAAGCCTCTGGCTCATTTAATTAGGGCTAGCTTTAAAATTATGATCATTTAAAGGATCATTTAAGGCAATGTCAAAGCACATCACTGCCAAATGAACCAGCTCTACTCAACAAACAAGCTTTTCCAGAGTGGCTAGGCCTGCTGGATGCCTGAAAGTAGGAAAACAACAATTGGTTGACACGGGAAAACATTCCCAAAAGGGAGGGGATTATGTGAATGAGACTGGAAAATGTATACTTAGGTAGAGAGCATGTAGAGAGAAAAAATGGTCCTAAGTTTTTAGAAATGGTGCTGTGCTGAAATACCTGGCCTACTTGGAATTAAACTGCTGTAGATTACTTGGGGAAGAAAGAAGTCACATAAATTAACACTGTGGGCCACATCCTTGGACAGAGTTTCACAGGTACTGCTGGATGATTTGGCACCAGAGTCCCTGCTTGTTAATAATTGAACATCCAGGTGACAACAGTGACAGTATCACAGAGAGGAGCTGCTTTGGGGCAGCTGATCCCAAGTTCAGGTTCATAACAGAAAGTCTAAGCACCTCCTTTGTTCACACAAGCTAATAAAGAGATGGAATTAGAAATCAGGAGACTGATCTCAGCTTTTCCCCCTTGAAGTCTGCTACTTGCACAAACCCCTGAACCTTTCTACAGCCATTCCCTCGGACAGGCCTGGCCGCTCCACACACTCAGACTGTAGGTGCTTCATTTCACATCCATGTATCTGCATATAAATAAAACTCTATATTTTAAGTCATTTTAAACACAGAAAATACTTTGTTTTCTTCTGCTCATACAAAAAAAAAAAAAAAGAAAAAAAAAAAAAACCACCTCACTAAAATTGCAAGTGTTTCTCCATTAATTATGCTTTTGCCTCAAAACCATCATCCATGTCCACATTCACCAGATTTTATCTGGGCTTTCATAGAATTACAGAATGGTTTAGGTTCAAAGTGACTTGAAAGACCATCTTGTTCCAACTCCTGCCATGGGCAGGGACACCTTCCACTGTCCCAGGTTGCTCCAAGCCCTTTCCAGCCTGGCCTTGGACACTTCCAGAGATGGAACAGCCACAGCTTCTCTGGGCAGCTGCACCAGGGCCTCACCTCCCTCACAGGGAACCATTTCTTCCCACTATCCTACCTAACCCTGCCCTCTAGCAATGGGAAGCCATTTCCCCTTGTCCTGTCACCCCAGAACTTTGTCCCAAGTCCCTCTCCAGCTTTCTTGGAGCCCCTTCAGGTGCTCAAAGACCACAATAAGGTCTCCCCAGAGACTTTCCTTCTCCAGGCTGCACAATCCCAATTCTCCCAGCCTTCTCTCCTAGGAGAGCTGTTCCAGCACCAAGGTACTGTACTTCTCCTGTGAGGTGTTAGGCTGCTCCAGGCTGACACACTGCTTTGAGGAAATCTGCCCAAAGGAAATCGTTTAAAACATCTGGAAGACAGTTATGACAGACTCTTTGCACAAAAGACAAATACAAACTGAGTATTTTTACAGAAAAGGCCACAACTCCCTTTTGTTTTGTGCAAAACTGAAATTTTACCAGCTGTTCTAATATCACTCCCCACTGTACTTTGAGCAGAGGTTTGATAACAAGGTGATGGGTTAATAAATACCTACAAGCCAGATTAGATAAGGCCAAGCTTTTCCAACTTCCCCCTTGTCAGCATGAGTCCTACACCACTGGCTTCAGGCTATCTCCTTGAAAAGTGGGCTGAGGGCACAGAAACACTTTTCCTTCATTATTTCAGTTGACATGTCAGACAGCTCTAATAAAGTTTCTACAAAGCTTTGGGGTTTTTTCCCTTTTCTAATTCTTGGTTTTATTAATGAATGATGCTCTGTCAGAGAGAGGGGCCTACCCTCCTCCCATACCCAACACTCCAGCCTTGAACAGTAAATCTCTCACACTAGGCATAGCCACCATAGCTCAGCTTTTTAAATATTCAATGTATATGGTCTCTCTCTTACCCAAGTAGGCAGCATTGCCCTTTCCAAACATGAATCTGGTTGCAAGGAGAAAGGGCTGACACACAGGTGAGCTTTTGCAACCCTGTTTAGCCCCAAATCTGTGCTGCTCTGAGCCCTGAGAGTACCATGACACGCTGTCCCTGCTCAACTCCAAGTCCCTTTTCCCAGTAGGCACAAACCTAAAATTTCTCTGACCTGCCTCTTAGCACACTGAACTTCTGTAGCTGTCTTTAGCTGCCCGTAGGTTGATTCTCAGTTTGCTTTTGGGTTTTCTTCCCTTCCCTCCATATATTTTATAGAATTACCCATCTGTAGGCCCAATCTTGAATGTCACCCACACCCAAAAAAGGTTTAAAAGGTTTCCAGTGGACTTTTTATTTTTAGGTTTTTTGTGGAACACAGCATTTCCTACAGCCATTTTGGTTGAATGGCACAAGGCTGATTTCAGCTGATTTTCACTGTCCTACACCACTAGACAATGAAAACATAAATGAACACCTGCCTAGGCATACAAACTGTTATGAATTTAATCCACTACATTAATATTTCAAGGACTGTAATAACACTTGATCACCATTTTCCTAAATAGTTTCTGTGTTTTAAGACGTGTACACATAATCAACTTTTTGTACAGGCATATTCAGACTGTTTTTTCCTTACTGCAGTACAACTTAATTTTCTTTACATATAATATGACATCTAAGGTCAAGAGAACTGTAAAATAACAATTTTGGCTTATACAATTTAAGTTCACATTTTTCCTAAAAGAAAAAACCAAAACCAAAAAAACACACGAATGAACAAAACACACTCTAAATGTCTGTCAATAAAATGGCTGTGGTTTCACCTTTCCCCACCCAATACCACATTCCTACACAGCATCAAAAAAGTCAAGCTTCCAAGCACAAAATAACAGGCCTAAAAAATATATAGTGGAATACAACAGTACACAAAATGCAAAGCTTTAGTTACCTTCTTTTTAAACCCTATAATAATTGCAAATTCAAAATAGTGAATTACTAACTTTCTCTTCTGAGGTCAGATAAAAATAAGTCGTAAGGCAGCTTATTTGCCATATTTAGGAGACTCAAACCAAAGCAATGACAAACATCTGGCTATGATTCTTTCTGGAATTTTGACTATTTCTTCCTGGCTAGGGAAGAAAAACACTGAGCTGACCAACAGCACCTCGATTCCTCCAGCACAGCACTTAATAGGATTCAGCAGCAGACTATCCCTTGACTCCTCACATATTTAAGCTGTTAATACTTTCACAGCACAGAGGGGGAAAGCCTTCATGAAAGGAAGCTCTAACCAGGCACAGGGAGAGCAAGACAGAGGCAGGAGGGCAGCCAGTGCCAGAGCCCAGAGCCCTCCTGTCCCACCGGCAGCGTGCCCGGTGCTCCTCATGGCACACAGTGAGCGCTTTTCAGTGCCCACAGCAGCATCCCAGTTTTTAACATGCACATATTCCTCACTTAAAGCTGCTCAATAACAGCACTTAAGAGTTGCATCATTTCTGCATCATCCCCATGAAAGTTCCTGGGGGCACTAGCACTACCAAAACGCTGCTACTGAGAGCAGCATTTTCCATGTGCACAAGTGAGAAACTCTCTCTCCAAACCAAAGGAAGGATATTGCAGTCAGATTGCTTCCTCTGCCATCCCAAAAACCTCCTGCAGCCCCAGCCCAGCTCCTGATTTCAGGGCCTCCAATGGCTGGTTGAAAACAATGGGCATCCAAGGGGAAGACACTTTCATGGCACCTTTTCAACTGCACAGAAACCAGAATAACCAGAGTTATTCTATTCCATTCTAAACATAAGGATGCAGAGTAGCTCTGCACTTTTATTAATGCAATTTATAAATTTCAGTAAGCCAAGGAAGTGGCCAGCAAAGATAGTATCACTATCAGAGTAATCATCAGGTACACATTTTCAGCTTAGTGTAGAATAAGCCACTTTGGTTTCGTAGTAGTGTAATAGTTTTGCAGGGTAGGTCAACAGACACCAAAGCAGACAAGAGCAGTGAGAGGACACTAATTAATAAGAAAATAAAGGGGGGAATTACAGTGTAATCTTATCTAGCTAGCCTGTTATGAAGAATGACAGTGGAGTGGAGCATCTCCCTGCTAGGAGTCCACTGGTGTCAGAGGGAGAGGGACACCGCAGACAGCATGGCAGAGATGCAGAACATCATTACTTCATTACATTAAAAAAAATAAAAAAGAAAAGTCTTCTCAACCCAACAAAGATTAGCACACAAGAAAAAAACTTCAGTTTAAATTTTCCCTTAAGAGTGGAGCAGGCAGGCAGACCCTATAATAAAATGTACAAATATTCTTGACTCCCAGATTTCATATGACATCCAAGCAGAAGGAGAAGAGGAAGTACATGCCACTGAAGAAGCACTAAATTCTCCCCAGACAATTCAGTAAACTTGAAGTGTAATAATATAAACTATTTTTTCTGGGGCATTTCCTCATAGCATAGAGCATAATTCCTGTAAAAGAATTTTCTAAATGACACATATTTCCTACATAAGGAACAACACACAGACCAAATATTAAACATCATATGATGGCAGCAATTCCATTAAATGTCATTTTGGTGAATTCAACCCAGCCCTGAAGCCTTCTGCTTAAGAGTTTGCCACATTTTTTGTGCTGATCAAAAGCCTCCGAGTTTAATCTCTTCAGAAAATCTGTAAAGCTGGCAGAACTTTTACTGCAAAACCCTGACTACTTTGAACTTAGCCTGAACTAAATTGAATTTGCCAATCATTCGTCTTGTAGCCTGCAAAACCACCCTTTGGACAGACTTAAGTTTGGAGAGAGGAGTCCAGGTACCCCATGAAATGGCATACGCAAGATTTGAGCCGACTAAAAAAGCTGGCTGTAAAAAGGCAAAAACAAAACAAAACAAACTCATTAAAATAATGAATATTGCAGCCTAGCTTTGAATGAATGTGTTTCATTCTCTCTTCTGTTTTGGAAGAGAAAGGAGAAACCATAAATAGGCCATTTTCAGTTCTTTCAAACTTTAGAAAACATTGAGTATTTCTCCACCCCCTAACATTCAAATCAGATTCACTGGAGAAAGGCTCTGCCCAACATACTTTCAAGAACAATTCTCTCTTAGTAATTAATAAAATTCCTACTTAAAAATCAAACCTTATGAAACAGATGGGGAAAATGGACAGAGACAGTGGACTTAAAAGGTGGTAGAATGTAGCTGTATGGAACTTGCAGCAAACTGTTCCAGGCACACCAATAACACAAAGAAAAGACTCTTCTTTCCCATTTTGTTCTCTCTCCATCCATTACATCAATCTGTCAGTCTCTTGTCTTGCTCTTTGGCAAGTTAAAAAGTCAAGTGGTCTATCAAGGAGGGCAACCACCAACTCCTGCCAGGAGAGAAGCAACAGTTTTAAACACATCTTGGAGAAGGAAGGGATGACAAGGTAAAGCTCCATGGATTGAGTTGTTGCTGTGGCTGCTCTGTTTATCCCATATGGTTAAAAATGCTTCTGTGGCTCATTTTAGGCAGGGAGGCAATAAACAGGGCTACTGCATCAGGTTCCCCACCACATTTCACAGGGAAGGGTCTCTCCAGGAGCTGATCCTACACTCACTCTGTCCTTCCATTGACACATCACATTTCCTAGTAAAACATCACTTGCCATAGTTCTTACAGACAGACAAGAATTTGAATAAGGGGAAAAAAAACCCCAAACTACCTTCTGCCATCACCTACATCTCCCCAAGCAGGCAGTGACAAAACCCCATGGGAAAGGCCTGTGTCCCACTGCTCTGACAAAGTACTGCTGACCTGAATCAAACACAAACCCCACAGCATCACATTTTGCTTCCACCTCTAGTGACAAAAATTCCAAAAGCAAAGAGAAGTGGGCAAGTGGCAGGGCAATCTGAACCTCCACTCCTCTAGGACAGCTGCCTGGCCATCAGTTTCTCTAACTGCTTTTTGAAAAATTACTGTGCTAGCACGTACCACCTATTCAGCAATGTCACTGCCTTTTCCCAATTCCTGCCCTCAATCCCAAGTGAAAAATTCCCATTTTCCATGACAAACAGCAGTCAGCAGTTCCTGCTATCCCAACAGCTCACCAAAGAAATCAGGCAGAGGGTCACAGTTTAATACCTCATGCCTGTTTTCTATCATTTGCTACCTTATTTAGCCAAAGCTGAAAGGCAATGGAGGCAGTGTTAGCTGCACTGTAATGCCACAGCTGCTGACTCAGGACCTTTTTGTGCTCAGTGCTCTGAAGCTGACCCAAGGCTGACCCCTTTTCCTCATCACTCACAGCATCAGGCATGAGGTTTTTAAGTTTTTCAGTTCCAACTGATCTCATAAAGAAAAGCAGCACAATATTCATTATGGCCTCAGCATACTAGTGCCTGAATTTGGGTGTTTCTGTGGGGTGCCTGAATTTGGGTGTTTCTGTGGGTGTCATAATCAGAGAGAGCTTTCCAGGTAAAAAAAAAAATAAGATAGCTTCTAATTATGGGAAACACATACAACACAACCAGCAGAAAGCCCCATAAACCTGGCCTTGCACTGACTTGCAAAATTACAGAGCTGAGGGTGTTGCTTAGGTTTTTTTTTTTTTCTTTTTTGAATCAAAACACAAAAGCACCATCTACATCAACTTGGAAAAATAAATAAAATTATCCTTCAAAAGAACCAAAGTCAGCAGATTTTCTAAAAAAAATATTCTAACATAATGTAAAGGGAAAAAAGAGGCTTTTGTGCTGTGTGTGGTACATAGGGATGGGTGGGTTTGCAGTACCAGACACTGTGTGCTCAAGTGGAAGGATACAGGCACAGCCTCACTCTTAAAAAAAAAAAAAAATCAAAAACAGATTCCATGTCTGACACTTGAACTGCTGGACAGAATCTGTAGAAGACATCCCCAAACCCACTATTTCTTCAGAGTTCCACAGACATCTCTCTATCTGAAAAACCCTTTTTGAGTCTATGCAACAAACTAAGGCTCCAAGTGCCAACTATAAATTACTGATTACAGTTTGATACTAAGGTAGAATATCTGATAGATGAGTATTCTCATTAGAACACAGTGGTTTTCTAACAGCAGAGCTCAGGAGAACTAGAATTAAATTCTGATGTTAATGTGGAAAATGTAACAAGAATTGGAAGAAAAAAAGATTGTTTAAAACAGAATCTCTCTAATTTGTGCATAGCTCCTATGTCTTATGGCAGATTTCCCCAAGCATACTTTTAAATAAACATTTTCAGAAACACTGAACTGACACTGCTTTGGTGCATCCCTTCTAAAGTGTGCTGGCAAAGACTTTCAAATAGGAGCAAGTTTACTTGGAGAGGATACAAATCATTACAATAATTAATATAAATCAGTAATTAACACAAAGCTATTCTGCTCTCCCAGCTGCCAAATTGACAAAGCTGCATGTGGCTCAGGAAGCAAGAACATTTTGGCAGGAGATGTTTGGTGTTCCCCCAAAGCAAACAACAAATAAAGACACTCCTTACCATATGTGCTTGTATTTAAAGTCTATAAAAACACAAAACATCTGTTACACTTAAAAGATTTTAAAAAAACAAGCCATGCAACTGATACCAATACTTGTAAGCAGGTAAAAATCCCAACAGGAGCCTTCATTCAGATATTGCCTCAAAATGTCCCAGCTCTCTACAGAGGCACATCCTTATGAGCTTTAAATTACCAGAGGCTCAGTGTACTTGAAATCAGGTTTCAGTATCTCTTACCTCAATCTCAAGTACTTCCACCGTGTTGTCCAACATCTTTATTTTGACGGGGAGGTCGCGCTCGTGCGCTTTGGCGGGCGACGATGCCATGGCAGTCAGGAGGTTCTGCCCTGGTTCCAGGGTGCTCACTCCTGAGCTCTTCTGGGCACCCAAACGAGAGCCCGGAGTCTGCAGAATTCTGTATGTTCCTTCTATCTCTCCCATCTTCCAACAGCAAGCAGAGTCTGTAGGAACATGGAAAGAAATAGAGGGTTAGGGTTACAGGCGAGGGTCTTCCACTGACGTTCTGTGTGAAAATACTACCCACTGAAGCACTACCACAAAATCCTTATTTAACACTCTTTATCCCACTAGCAAAATCAGTAATAAGGTTAATGAAACTCTGGGCAGGGCTTGGAGGAACTTGGTCTCGTGGAAGGTGTCCCTGTCCATGGGAGAGGTTGGAACAAGATAAGCTTTAGGGTTCCTTCCAACCCAAACCATTTTACAATGACTAAAATCCAACAGCTGGGAAGAAAACGTAGGAAAAAAACCCAAAAAAACAACAACAACAACAAAAAAAAACCACTCCACCAACCTAACCATTCTGAAGCATGGTTAAGAAATGGGATAGTCAAACCTGTGCCTTCTGCCCTCCCAACATGAACATTTTAGTTTCTGATGAGTTTTTCTGCCAATGAGCCCCCTACCACCAGCAGCATGAGCACTGGGCTGCTCAGTGACAGTTACAGAGAGGCACTTGCCTTACCTCTGCCATGCCAAAAACCTCCTGCTGCACCAGCCCAGCTCCTGATTTCAGGGCCTCCAGTGGCTGGACAAAAACAATGGGCATCCAAGGGGAAGCCACTTTGATGTGAAGGGTAAGGCAGGTACCTCTCACTGGTACCCAGCCATCCCATTGACACCGAGATAATGAGAACTATTAATTTCCTGCATCCCCAAAATGATGATTCAGGCAAAACTTTAACAGCTGGCAGCTCAGAGCCTTCATCAGGCACTGCTACAAGGTAATAGTTCCTCACCTCACTAGCAAATTTGTGCTGTACCCAGACTAAATCAGTGGGCAAAAATCTCAGTTGCAGAGATGGACACTAGTGAACGTAGTGAGCGACTCCTACAGCGTGAGTCTTGCTCTCACGGCTTGGTGGCAGTTGTGCAGAGCAAATGTTTAACTTGACACTGGGAAAAAGTCCCATGTGGCTCTCTGCAGCTCTCCCATGCCACCAGAGCAGTGGGGAATCACAGTGGGGTCTACACCAAGGTGAGGCCTGTGTGCTCAGAATGCAGCACAGCCTCTGCCCCATGCCCACCACTGGCACCGAGTAGTTGGCAGCAAGGTGCAAGGCACACAGCAGGAACACACAGGGGAGCTGCTTGGGCCTTTGGGGTGAATTACCCAAACACCACACTGTGTCTCAACAGTCCAGAGTACGTGGGGACTGCAGTGGGACAGCCTTCACATGGCTTCACATCCAGAGTGAGAGGTTATTGTTTTGTAATAAACATGTTTGGTCAGAAAAGAGGAGAGGCAGCTGGTGCAAAGACTCCTTTGCCTCTCTGTGCTTACAGTAGGTAGGCAGCCTGCTCCAAGGATTTGAATGAAGCCAGCCCTACATGTCCTTACAAATTAGTTGGGGGTGGTTTACCTTTCAATTCTCACACACATCGAGACTGATCAAATGTCTTCCTAGCTCACAGCCCAGTGCATTTAAACATTTTGGGGGTTTTATTTTTATACTTGTAGATCCCTGTAGAGATAAACTTATCCCAGAAGGGCAGACATGCCTCCTCACCTAATCACACCCACCACAAGACTTGTGTGGGCTCTGAGCCCCTGCAGAGCCCTGCCCAAGCAGCACAGCTGAGACCACCCAGAGACACCACCAGCCTCCCAGCTGACAACGTGCAACAAGAAAGTGTGACAATCACAGAATCATTATGACTGGGAAAAGTCTCTGACATCAGCAAGTCCAACCCCTAATCCAGTATTGCCAACACCACCACTAAAACATGTCCCCAAGTGCCCCATCCACACATGTTTGAACACTTCCAGGGATAAGGACTCCACCACTGCCCTAGGAAGCCTGTTCCAACACCCAACAAACCTTTCAGTGAAGAAATTTTCCCTGATATCAAATCTAAATATCCTCTGACACAGCTTGAGGCCATTTCCTCTTGTCCTGCCCCTTGTTCCCTGAGGCAGAGCCTGACCCCCACTTGACTGCACCCTCCCATCAGGGAGTTACAGAGAGCAAGAAGGTTCCCCCTGAGCCTCCTGTTCTCCAGGCTGAGCCCCACCAGCTGTGCCTCATTTGACTTGTTCTCCAGACCCTTCCCCAGCTCCACTGCCCTTCGCTGGGCATACACCAGGGACCCAAAACCAAACCCAGGATGAAGGATGAGCTTAACCTTAAAAGAGGGCACACCTTGCCCACCTCCCAGCTTTGGGTGACAGAAATAATCAGAAAGATTCTTTCTTGGGGTGTTTTGTGCATATTCTTTGGCTGAACTTCTTGAATTGTGTGGCCACACAGCCAAGGAGAAAAACTTTTAGGTCGTAAATTTTAAAACCACCTTAACAACAAAATTCATCAGAGAGAGATACCCAGGTTACACTTCTAACTGCTAATCTGAAAAGAAACCAGAGCTTGATCTGGTCATCTGCATCCCCTTGATATTATCAGGTAATTGCATGGTAAATTTTTGCTATTGGCATTCAGGAGGCTATGAGCAACTGGAGCTGCCCAGGACTGGTCTCACACCTCACAAGGCTCTTTATCAGCCACCCACTGTTAAAATTGGTGCTCCAGGAGCGTTCATTCCCTTCTGAATAAACAGCTCCTGGAAGAGATACACACTGCAGCTACTCAAAAGGAAAAAAATGCAACAGGCGAGGCAGAGCAAGGAGCAGCCCTGCAGCAGAGAGCTCAGAGCCTCCCCTCCAGCTGGAGCCAGCTGCTTCCCCAAGGCAAGGCAGGCAGGCCACCCAAGGCCGGACTCAGGAGGAACCCCTGGGTACTCTCCAGCTCTAAGCACCAGCCAGGAGAGACCAAAGTCATATCAAACAGAAATTGCACATGTCAAAGTCCTTCCCCACAGGTGGTAACAGGAAAAGTGAACTCAGTGGGGCCTGACCTCGTGCCCTACTGATGACATACTCCTGAAACTATTTACACCGGCCAACACTCAGATTTTATGCAAGCCAATATTCAGATTTTAAAGGCCAAACAAGCACTAGGCAGAACACAAGATGTGCAGAAGCAAGCATCATGCCCCCAAGAGCAGGCCTGCTGTGTCAGCTGGGAGCATCTCCCCATGCCACATCCTGCTCCCTCCCAAGGCACCCCTCTAATGCCATCACAACTATTAACAATCCCCAAATAGCCTGGCCTGCTCCCTCTGCCTTCAACACCCAGTGTGTGAGGAGTGCTAACCAAGCCAAGCACGATTTCCAGTTTCACCACCAGAGTCACATATCATGTTTTATGTACTCTAACTACATATGACATTTCTGGACAAAAACCATAGTGCCACTCAACCAGTCAGCCACTTCAGTCCAAGGGGCTGACTACACTAAAGGAGGAGGAAAATGAACTTGTGAAGCCTGAGACAGGCTACAAGCTCTGAGAATACAGAACTTCTACAGGCAGAGCATCCCACAGCACCAGGAGTCTCCAGCTGTGGGTGAGCCACAACAAGATCTCAACAATGCAAAACTAAAATGCATTACCACAACAGTACTGTTCTGGGATAAAAAAAATCTTCCTTGCATTGCCTCTCCCTGAACTTGTTTGCACCCAGTGTTTATCCTGATAATTTCCTACAAACTGGGACCAGGCACCAAAGCTAAATCTGCTCCCTGAAGCACAGTGACTGAATGAGTGCTGCTCTCAGCCCTAAATGAAGGAGCAAACAAAACAAAATTTATGTAGCTGTATATAATATTTATTTTTTTTTTTACTTTTTGTACCAGGTACTTTTTGAAATAGCTTTTAAGTCACCATAAGTTTCACCTTCTATTTGGATGGAATAAACTTATTTTTCAGAAGCAAGAGCGTTTTCAGCTACCAGCAAATCTGGAAAGGCAGCTTATACCTGAGGATATGCAAGATCACAGAAACATAGAATGGTTTGGGTTTGAAGGGGCCTTAAACCCCACTTTGTCCATAGGCAGGGACACCTTCCACTAGACCAGTTTACTTCAAGCCCCATTCAATCTGGCTTTGCCTACTTGGATGATACCAACGGCTTTCAAAGAACTCCTGTTAGCACAGTGTCTTGGACAGTGGCAGGATCCGTGTTCCATCCCTCCTCGCCCATGCAGAAGGCAGATCTGAAGCAAGGCCAGTTTCCCAGTTGCCGAGCGTGAGCAGGGTGGTCCCTGCCTTCCATGGGAAGGGATGGCTACACACGGAGCAGCAAGGAAGTACAAAAAAACCAAACTTTCCTCTTCTAACTCTCTCACTAAGCCATCACCACCCGTTAGCATCGCTACACTTGAGCTGACACCAAATGATGCAGCAGGAATCCACCACCGCAATGAAGAGGGATGGATACTCCGAGCGCCCGGGTGTGAGAGGAGCGACCCGGACCTCACGCTCCCCTGCGACCCCGTCCCTGCTCACGGCCTCGAAGGGCTTCATGGCTGTCCCCTGCAGAGCCGCACGGCCACACGCCGGCTCGGAAGGAGCCGGCGGGGCGGGGACAGCGGGGAATGCCCGCAGCCGGTCCCTGCCAGGTGAGCGGAGCTCCAGGAGTGCCGCAGGACCCCTGCCAGCCCGGGTCCCCGCATGGAGGCGGGTGCAGGGCTCGGGGCGTGCCGGGGCGCGGCTGCTCACACACTCCCAGCCCGAGGGAGCAGCGGCGAAGCCGCCCAGGCCGGACCTGCGGCAGCCCCCAGGGAAGGCACTCTCTGAGCCCCCGGGGAAGCCGCTCCCCAGGCCCCGACAGCCCCCGGGACACTTGGGCGAGCCGGGGCCCTCGTCCCGGGGCTGGCAGAGCGAGGCCCGCAGACCCCGTTCGCTCCCCCGGCCCGGCTCCCACAGGAGCGCCCCGGGCCGGGGCCGCAGCGCCCGGCAGCGGCGGAAGCGCGGCCGCGCAGGCGGGGCGGGCCGAGCCGCCGGCCCGGGGCGCCGCTCCAGCCCCCTCAGCTCCCGCCCCGCGCCCTTTCCCCGCGCTCCGGCCGCCGATCCGGCCCCGGCCCGGTTCGCGGCCCGCAGCCACCGCCCCGCGCTCACCTCCAGGCCGGGCCCGCTCCGCCGCCGCCCGCGCTCACACCGGCCCCGAGCCGAGCCCGCCCCGCCCCGCCCCGCCCCGCCCGCCTGTGGGCAGCGGGGCCGGGCCGGGCCGGCCCCACCCTGCGGGCGGGTAACGGGGCCCGGGGCAGGCCCGCGGGGCCTCGGCTCCGCGCACCGAGCTCCATCGCGGAGAGCGGCGCGGCGAGACACAGAGCGATCCCTCCTGCTGCCCCACCGCCCGGCCGGTTCCGCCGAGCTTAGAGGATTGTTTTATAACAAAGCGAAGCCCAAAGCCTGGCTTTCCAGCACGAGGAAGGCTTTAAAAGGATATTTCCGTCCGCAGCTGAAGGGCAGCCAGCTCACCCCGAAAGGAAGCACATGAAGTCCCCCAATGCCCAATCCCCAGATATCCATCACGCACACCCCACAGATCTCATTTGCTCAGGGAAGCACTGCCCTGGGGGATGACACCATGCCAGTAGCCGGTCCCAGGCCAAGTAATGAACATCTTAGGTCTTCACTTAGTTAAATTTTTCACATATAAATTTTAAGTGGGGATAGAAACAGACTCAGCGCTACAGAACAGGAGAAAACGTGGGTTTTCTCTGCAGCACAGAGGCATCGGGGAGCGTTGCTGGCCAAAGGAGCTCAAGAACCACAAAAGCAGCATCATCCTCCTCCTCCTCCCTCCCCAACCAGCAAGCCCATCCCTCACTGACACAGACAAGAACAAAACACTGTAGGAAATTCAGCACAGGACAAACAGATCTTTGCACCGTCTGGATTTCATCAGCTCTAAAGCTGAGGCCAAGGCTGGCAGATAACAGGATAGCCAGGAAAAGAGCTCTTCCTGAAAAGGGCCACCTTTGACAACCCCTGAGTCACCCACAGCTCACTACAGTCTGCTCTTCAAGACAAGAAGCAACAGGAATGAGAGAAACCCTCGGGTTTCTCTAGATATGGATTGTTGGGCCAACAGCATGAGAAATGCAAGGAGCCATCTTGTTTCTGAGAACTTGACCTTTTCACAGCAGTATGAAAAACAAAATATTAGCCTAGCATATGACTTTTGGTAATAAAAAACACATAAATTATGCAGAACAGCCCTTTCAAACAGAAGCAGCTTCATAACTCTCACTCACCAAAAGGCAACTTGCAAATTTAATGAGTAGTTCCTGACTAGCAGCATTCTCACCCCTTCAAAGAACAAAAGACACAAGGTTTTTAAAAAATATGTCCCATGATTTGTTCTCCTTAAAAAGTGATGTGGAGCTGAAGAATCTCGTGGATACAGAAAAAAAATAAATAGGAAAGTTGCAAAAGTGTACACAACATTTTAGACAATTCAGTTCATAAGATCAATTGTGATTTCAGTCAGGTGAAGTGCTTTCCTTACTGACAGGCTGTTTCAGTATCCTATTTGCATGGCTTTTTATTTGCAACTTAACTGCTAATACAGTTTCACATCCTTCAAAGTGCAGACACTTCAGAGTCTTCATTTCAATCACTTTCTTTAACATCTTAAAAGAGCACTAAAGTTTTCTTGTGCAAAAAAGCAGCTGCCACGAAGTCAGAGAACAAATCTGATGTCATCACTTTAAAGCCACATACCACCACACTCAGGAGAGGAGGCAGAAATTACAGATGTGGCAGAGTCTTTAGAAACATCAACACCCTGCTGCTGCTCTTTATGTTTCACTCAAGAGTCCTGACTTTATTGCTTACCCAAAACACAAGTAATTTACTGAACTGAAACAATGCAGTAAGGAAAAGGCACAAAGGTTCAGTGTGTTTAATTGTCCTCATCCTGAGCACCTCTGTTTCTACAAGCAGCTCATTTCTGACCTGTCTACCCAAAAAAAAAAAAAAAAAAAAAAAAAATCCATCATATCAGAGAATTCCAGAATAGTTTGGGATGGAAAGGAGCTTAAAGACCATCCTGTTTCAATTCCTCTGCCCTGGGCAGGGACGACCTTCCAACATCCCAGGTTGCTCCAAGCCCCTTCCAACCTGGCCTTGGACACTTCCAGGGATGGAGAAGCCACAGGATACAATCAGGAAGGGCCATGTCAGGTTGAACCTCTGTTCTATGCACTCAATCATTTAATAAATCCTCAGCAACTGTAACAAAAAACATGCTTGAGATGTGGTGTTTGGTGATTTTGAAAACTAGAAGAGGGAGTGGATGGTTATCTCTACCACACTCAGCAGTATGTTCTTCACAGCTACCCACAAAGGCTTCTGAGTTTCTGTAACACCCATGAAATCAAACTTTTCAGCCATCCAGACAGTGTTTGAAGCCTTTACAGGAGGAGGAGGAGGAAGTTTAGAGACCAAAACTAGAAGAAGAATGTCATTACACATGAAAGCCAGCTGTTGCTGTTGGAAGGATGCAGTGTCAGGATAAAGTACAACTTTCTCCTTTTGAGATAAAAACTGGTAATGAGGTGTAACTCTCTCACTCAAGTAATATAAGAGATAATCTGCACCACGTTCTCCTCTTGGCCTGAGCAGGACAATTAGAGTTACCCTTTCAGTACACTGTAATATCAACTTTTTCTTTAATCACTCTCTGGATGAGGGTTGAGGAAGTCCTTCAAGGCAGACTTCTTATCCAACCAAGATAACAGCTGGAAAAACTTCTTTTTATTCAGATCCTTCACCATGACAAAGAGAAGCTCTGCAGACTGAAAAATTACACCTATTGATGATTTTGTCAGCACATATTTTCCAAATACACACTACAAAGCTCTGTCTCTCAGAGCTCTCCATCTCATAACAAGACAAGCAGTTTTAAATGCTTATATTGCATCCTCCCTTCTGTCTACAGCAGCAACTAAGCACAGCTGAGAGCAAAAATACTTACAACCACTTAAGCCAGCATTTTATACCATGTACACCAAACTAACTGGGCCACGTGTCACCAGCTCACTTCTCCAGTGTGTGGTACTGGGACTCCACAGTGACAACACACATGGGCATGCCAAGGATGAAAAGAGGAAGATGGATTGGTGTGGGTTTCATTGCAGGTGGGTCACTGAAAGCACCAGAATCCCTTTGTGGCAGTTCACAGACCTTTGACTGCCACAGTTAACTGCCATTGTCCTACTTTGGTTCAAGCCAGAGCATTGCATGACAATTCTCTCATCTGTTACTTTACCTGGAGATATTCAATAATTTGTTGTAGGCATCATTAACCTAAGCCTAAGCACAGTGTCACTGAGGACTAACTGGAGGGGCTGAGAGCTTTCTCCACAAGACAATCACTCTTTGTTCCACCACTCTTGAGAACCTGGTGACACCACACCACCTGCAGAGCACCTCAGAGGTCCACCAGGGGAAAAACTCCCTTTTCCACGGCTGTGTTCACATGTTAGATGAAATATCATGACAATTAGTGACCACCCTGGCCATGTTGCTGGTCTGGAAGTGTTTCAGCCCTGAAGAGTTCAGCCAAGTACTTTGCAGCCTGTAATGGCCCATGCAGCAGAACCAGAGACCAGTTATCTTGTCTTACTGACCCATCCTGTAGATTGCTTTCCACATCACCTGAGACATCTCAGCAGGGACCAGTCTGCATGGATCAACAAGTCATACCTCAACATGCCTCATCACTGATTAACCAGTTCTCTACTCACCAGTCACAATGAGCATAAGTTTGCTTTTTCTTAAATAGCAAAATCAAGCCAATTTCAGCAATTTTAGTCAGGTGGTGTTCTGTACTAACAGTCCACCAGTACCCCAGATTGTAGAAAAACTGAAAAGAGTGAAATCATAAAATCTGACCAATCCACCAACTGTCATCAGCAAATGATGAAAGACTCAAGTCAAGGTGAACAAGAATTGCCAGATAAGGAGAGGTATGATCCACACCATGAGCACAAAGATTAAACAACACAGCCATACCTGTACGTGCCATTTACCAGAATCATCCTCTCGCTCCAGGCTCACTCACTGTTAAAATTGACCTGAAAGCATAAGAGAAACACTGTTCTTCAACAGCAATGAATGAAGATGCTTCAAAAATGGCCAGAATGCACCTTGTTCTGGTGGCAGAGATGCAATGGCAAAGGCACTCAGCAGTAGCTGCTAAACCAGCTGACTTCCATGCTACAGGTACTTGTAGACTCTGTGGTCGGGGCCTTACACTTCGAATCTAAATAATTCTGCCCCCCACAATCATGCTCTAGAATTTCTCCCAGAAGGAAATCTTTGAGCTTCTCAGATTGTTCCCCTTTGGAGAATTTTTCAAGAGCCGTTCTCCACACACTGCAGCTTCTAATTACATTGACCTTTACAAAGAACAAAGTCTACCAGCCTTAGACAGTGACCTGAAATTAAACCCTCATTATTAACCAATTCTTTAGAACAGGCCTGGGTACTTACGTACAGGAAAAACTTCTGCTAGCAGAAAAAAACCCCAAGAGGCTGCTATCCCTTTTTGCAATCACCTACTTTGACTTTCATAATTATATCTCTATTTTAACTTGGCTCTCATAGTGAAGGTGGCAATTAGAACAAGTAAATGAAGCACAGCATATGTTCATACCTGCACACACACAGACACACTCACTCAGCAGCTTCTCTCAGTCTGACTAGTGAACTTGTCCAAGCACGTTCTCCCTGCCCAGAAGGCTCAGTCTGTAGCCAGCAGCAGTTCTGGAGCCACAGCACAAAAATCAAGAGTGTAGACAAGCTACAAGCTACAATGAAATAGAGCTGCTGAGCCACAACACTGGAACAAAAGTCCAGGCAAAATCTGACAACTGTGTCTGCCATGTTCTTATCCACAGGTAAAAGCTGACACAGACAATCACTTATTGCCCCCATGTGGTAGATCAATCCTATTGCTCAAAAGCACTAATAAGCCCAGAATTCCTCTAAATTTGTTTTAAATTGAATCCAAAGGTTTTTTGATAGATGTTAGCTCTGTGACTGTAACAGCCTAAACATTAAGCTGCTACCAAACAGTCTTTTCTGAAATTATATTGATTTATTCCTCTCTCACACTTCATAATGTCTGCACAGTGAGGCCAACAAAGCATGTCTGAAGCAGCAAGGCCTGAAAACCACCCCCAAATAAAACTGGGAGTGCCAAAAAGCTCACCGTGCCTTTTTAAAAATTATTATTATTTTTTAAATTCCATTGAGGTTCATCTCATTTCCCTGGCCATCAAATCAGCCTGGGTTTTGTTACCTCAGAGAAGTTGCACAAGGGTTCAATTCAGTCATGTCTTGTACAGTGCCTCAAAGATCTACATGAAAAATGTCTCTGTGTGTGTTTGGAGGGAGTGGGGAACAAGACATCCCCAGACAGAAAACACTGCTCTCCCTCAATCTGAAATTCTGACAAGGAAGATCACCTCATCTTCACATACCAATCAGCTTTAGTCACTAAGTCAACAAATGCACAAATGCCCAGTTAAATATAAAGGAGAAAAAGGCCTAGTTCTATTTCATGGACAAGGACACTTGGAATAAAATGATAAATTCAGGCTCTCCAAACACTAGACACGGATAAGCTTGGCAATTATTTCACTGCCAGATAAACTGCAGTTGAGGCTGTCAGTATCACCAACTCTGCTGCATTAAGCTCTTTCAGAAATGAGGCAGACAAACACAGATTGCTGGCAAACAAACTGGTGGATTCCCCACTCTGCCCTCAACCAAAAGGGCTGTTCCAGCAGTTTGTGCCAGAACACAGAGCACAGCAGTCCCACTCCTGCCAAGACACAGCCCCTGAGCTGAGCCCAGCTGTCAGACACATGGACAGCCATCCCTGCCACGCTGTGTTTCCATGTTTCAAAGCAGCCTGAGACTATTTGCTGGGCAGGAAAGGAAGATTCAAACCAGTTTTCTTGCTCTGGGTGCAAACTTTCAAAGAGACTGAAATATTCCTGGAGAGCCAAATCGCATGTTCTCTGCAGGGGAGAAGCTCTGAACTCAGAGCAAGTACCATTACAGGAACAGCTCAACCTAGGTTTTGGGCTCTCCTTTGTGGAAAAGCTTCTTAAAAGTAAATCAAAAACTTTAAAACAACAGAGGAATTGGAAATTGCAAGGCACAGGAATGAGCATGTTCTGAACAAAGCCTTTTACTGTCAGTGCCTTTTTTTAAAATAAATATGCTATTGAAGCAGCACAGAATCTATTTTAATGAGTGTTTTGCATTAGCTCTCAGGGTGTGTATATTTACCTATTTTATAGAATACACTGAATTACCTTCACAACACTTGTGAGCTCCTATGCTTCCTACATGGGTTTTTCCCCATGTATTTTTGGCTTCTGCTTTTATAAATGAGGCAATTCCTCATTGCCCCACCAGCTTCAAATTGTTTGCCAATAAAAAACAGAGGGACAGCCAGGCTGAGGCACTTTAAGCATAATGTCTTAACATGGTGAAGCTGCTAATGGAAGGCACATCTTATAAAACTCAGATCTCCCTGACTTTTTGCCACATCTTCCTGGATGTGACTTACAGGGCTGAACAGAAATCTCTATCTGGCAATGTGGATCACTCTTGGAACACAGCCTTAAACCCATTTACACCATTTACATCACCACAGACAAGGTGTGCAAAGTTGAGAGCCAGGGAGGGCTGGAATGGGGCGAAAACAACCAGCTCCATCAGTTGTACAGAACTGTTTACAGCGGGTTTCAAAGGGAGCAGGATGAGCCCCAGGCTTGGGAGAGAGAGTACAGCTCCTCATTTTTTCCTATCTAGGAGTTCAGTGTTTCCTACAGCAATGAGAGTGCTGCTTTCTCTGTGGGACTGCTCCATAAAGCCAGGCAGGATGGCTGCAGGGCTGTGTCTGCTCTCGCCAGTGTAGGTTCCCAAAAGCGTGTTGTTCTCTCTCTGAGGTAGCTGGACACCTCCTCTGCCTTGCTGGACTGACAGGCTCTCATTCCTGTGGGTGGGAGTGAAATTCATTTGCCTTGTGCATTTCAAGCACCGAAACTAAACTTGCAAACACACAGCTACATCAGATCTTGCCTTGCTAAATGCTGCAGAAACTCCACAAGGCACCTGAAACTTGGGCACACCCTGCCGTGGCTATGAGCCAGGCCCAGGTGATCCCATCATGTCTGGGCTGCACTGGCAGCGTGTCTGGCCATCTCCTCAGACAAAGCTCTTCCTCTTCATACTCCTTCTATTCCCAGTTTCTGGGCTTTACCCATAATGGCATCAAATGTAACTTCACTGCACGTGTGCTCACCTGCTCACTGTGACAACAGCCTGGCTCCAACACCCTTCAAGTCCTAATACAAAAGGACACACGCGAGCAGGTGACAGCACCTCCCATTTTTGGATTATGAAGAGATTCTTTAGGAAACAGCTACACACCAAAGGCTGCTCCAGCACAGGGACAACACCTGCTTCACTCTTAAACCAGCCTGCATTGCCAGCCACATGCCTTCGGGGCTGTCCAAGGAACAGCAGCCCAGAGGCTCCTTCAGCATCTCCAGGAAGAGGTGGCAGACATGGTAGGAACAGGGCTTGAAGACAACAAGCTGCTAATCAAACTGTTATCTCTCCTGAGAAATTGCCCTTGGGAATCGTGGGCTGTGGGAAAATCTCTACGGCAAGCTGAGTTATGAAATGTTTTAATCACAGATTTCTTGCACTGCAGGAATCCTTTAAGCATTTCTTTCTGGCTTTCTCTGACAGCAGGAGTCCTGTGTCAGGCTTTTTGTGCTCAATTCCATGCACAGCGTTGAGAGAAAACAGCAAATAGGGAAGAGCACATAATTTCATGGAGTCCTTTGTGCTGAATTCCAGTACAATGTCCTTCCAAGCAATAGTTTCAACTCTTCCCAAAGCCTTTATGGATTATGTTCTTGCACATTCTGAGCAATTACCACCTCATTTGTCCTCTAGTTCAGACGGTTCCCTGAAGCATGTAGCATTTCAGGATCTACTACAAAGTGTCCAGAGAAAGGCAGGAAAAGTTACATTTTCTTTTTTTTTTTTTTTTTTTACTCAGACTTCAGGAAACAAAGGTTTTTAGATATTTTGTTCACTTTCTTTTTCTTTTTGTAACCACTAAATCTGTGTAACAAGCTAGCAAGGATTTCCTGATGGAAATCCTTCTCCAAGGCCCAGAAGCCAGATAAACCAGCAAGAACTCCACAGAAAAGCCAATGAAACAGACACACGAGGTGTGCTTAGCCCTGTCCAAATAGTCAGAAAGATCCAGGCAGTATTTGGCAATGTGGAACAGGAGAGTTGCCTGAAAACAAGGCACTTCTCTGCACTCATGCTGTCTACTGAGATAAAAACAGCAAAGTACTCAGCTAACATCCAAGTTCAATCGATGAATCTCAACTTAATTTCTTTCAGTCTTGGGAGGATTTCCTACTAACTGCCTTCTGAATACAGTTGGGATTGGTAGCATTTGTTAATGAAATGCCAAACATTCCCTTCCACTCACATCACAGGAGAGCTTTCTCCTCAGTGGCTTACTCTGAGGTGATTAGAGTGTGTATGAAGACAGAGGTGTGACTAATTCATCCACAGGTGTCACATAAATGGAAAGCCTGGGAGAAAGCAGTGTCAATTTGATCTCCAGCCCAGCCATCCTAGTATTCAAAATCACCTGGAAAAGGCACAACACAGGCTCTGAATGATCTCTTTCTGCATTCTTTGCTGAAGAGCCATGATGGCCAGGGAGTGAACTTGTCCTACTCTCCTCAGAAAAGGGAACATTTGGGCATACAGGCCACCATCACTCTAACCAGGACAAGGGGAACCTAAAAAATGCTACCCCAGAAGTATGGATGAAATACAAGGAAAATGCTGGGAGCTTGCAGGATCCCAAATGGAAGGAGCAAAGAAAGGGAAAGAGTCTAAAGACAGCCACAGTTCCTGTTGCTCTGCTTTCCTTCTTGCCAGAGGGTGCTCTCTAGTGACGAGCAGTGTCCAGGAAATAAAAGCCAGGGCTCAGAACACTGAAACAAGTTTCTCCTCTCTGGAATTGCCACAGCATTCTCCTTGCAAATTCTCTGTCACTTTAACACTGTACTTCTTTAGGGATGAGCTTCCAAACCACTGTAGCAGAGAATTTCCCCAATTCCAATTTTGGCCCATTTTCTCCCATGCTATGCACATCTATTCATGCCCTAGAAATCTCTGTCCTGGCTCTCAACATGGCATGGAGCCCACTGATTAGACCTGGCAGACTTAGCAACAAGAACATGCTTTCCTTAACGTACAAAGGGAATTCAAAACTCTCAAAAGCTGTTGTAACAGGCCTGAGGGAGGGAAAATGGGTGAAAAGCTGAGGAAAATCATCCCTCCTTGTTCTCCCTGGATAGCAACACTGAATACTCAAGTGACCCTCATTGCCCTCAATGTTATGTCATAAACTGTGTCATAAAAGTGGCATCCCACAGCAGCAACAAAGCAATCCTGATTGCCCTCCCTGCTTTGAAAAAACTCCCCACAAAGAGCATCTGTGGCAATATACAGAGTTAGGCACCACACCCACATGAACAGACCGAGCAACATTGTGACCCAATACCGAAAATGCTTGGATCAAACCTGTTTGCAACCTGCTCTGAGCAGATCTGTTGTTATCTCACCCCTTTGTGCCCCACACTGGGGCTGAATTAAGGCTGTCCTGGTTTAGAAATGGTATTCCTCAATTTAGTGTTCCCACTGAAACTGCAAACCAGGCTGCCAATCACTTGCTCTCTCTTCCTCTCTCCCTCCTGTCTGCATTGGGATGGAAAGGAGAACTGGAAGCACAAAATGTTATAAGAACAATTTACTGGAAACAGCAATGAGATAAGAAAAGGAACAGGAATAGCAACCATTTTAAATAATAGAAAGGACATAAAATAGAGAGTTCTTCACATGGAAAAATGCTTACCATGGAGTCCAACCCCACACACTGCCACACCAACCCTGCCCTTACTGGTTGCTGAAAAAATTAACCCTGTCCTGGCTGGAACAGGACAATATTTCAAACATATCACCACAAATTAATATTGAGTATAATAAAGAATGATAATAAACACAAAATAGCTTTTTAGCAATTTTTATTACGGTTTTGGCTAATTGTAGTACATAGATTATAACAAGTTTTTGTACCAAGAACAAGTCATTTTTGCTATCAACTATAAAGCTCTGCAAATTCAAAAGTATTTTTACTCCTAAAATAAAAACCATCACAACACAGTAACAGAAAAAGAACTGTGGCTGGTTCAGCAAGCCACCAAACAGAATCTACCTTTTGTCCCCAAACCTTTTGCTACTCATATCTTTCTTTTTACCAGCACCTTTTCTGACAAAAGTAGTCTTGCTTTTCATGCCTTAGCACAAACCCATCAATTTCAAGACCATCCCAAGAAAAGTGAAGGGGAAATAGACCTTCAGAGACATCAGGCACACTATGAACAATTGTCCCAAGGGCTTGGGAAGAAGTGGCAATCAATTACCTTCTTGAATATTGCAGCTAAAACCTGGTGCCATAAGCCTGGTTTTTCCCATTAAATACCAAAACAACATACAAAAATATTTCTCCTGCTCAATTTTTAGATCAATTACTTTTTGCTTAAGAATCACATGAAATGCTTTACCCTGAACAAATATTTTAGTAGCTATGTAAATATTCCAAAGAATTACACATTGCCTGAAATAATTTCACAGCACTAAAGAAATGGACAATCTGCTGTTGTTCCCATGCTAAAAATACAGAAAAAAACCCCTATCAATCCAATATACACAGCAGGAGTGACAAGTACAACCAGGCCCCTGTGCAGACATTTTACATTTCACAGTTTTTCTTCAAGTACAGGCTCAAGGTAATAGAAATAAATAAGATGTTGTGGAGTGTTCCCTGACAGAGCTGCTACATTACTTTGGTCCTACACTTTCTTTTGAAAAAGCAACTCAAGAATTTAGAAGCACGTGTTTTTCCACCCAAGTTTTATATGTGGAGATGGGACAGAATTGGATTTAACTCTTCGGTGCATACATAAAGGTTCTCATTTCCACTTTTGTCAAGGTTAGGGAAGGTCAGATGAGTGGTGCCAAACTTGGATAGTACATACTTTTGAAAAGAGAGCTGGAGCTCCTCAGCAGAGGCTACGATGCAGGGTTTTACTTCACATTTTTAGAAAGATTCAAACATAAAACAGTAGTTTCAGGCAGGTGAAAATTTCAGTTGATTAACAGGTTTATATTTAATCTAGCTACTGAAGTACCACTGGAATTATACATTAGCTGTATAAATTCTATTATTTTCTTAAAAAAAACATTAACAAAATTATAAAAGTCACAGCTGCACCTGAGCTCAAAGAGCCAAAAGAAGTTGCAATTCTATCTATCTGTTTATTAGCTGCTCAGATAAGGATGTTGTGTGATGGATCAGATGAAGAAATCTGATTGATGGCTTTATCAGGAGCAGCAGACTACCCAGGGTGTGTCACTGCTTGCCCTGTCAACCACCTGGGCAGTTGTTTGCTACATTGAGTATTCGCTGCAAACACAACACGAGGCAAGATCTGCAGCACAAGTCCAGCCAAGCCAAAAACAGTCTCCTTTGCTACCAGGATTAAGAAAGTGACCTTGGCCTAATAAAAAAACCCAGAGCTGCTCCTGAATTAATACTGCTGACTTCATCCTGGAGTAAGAACTTAAAATACAGTTTGCATTGATCCTGTCAGGAACAGGTTACTTTTAAAAAGAGAAGTGTGCTAATATGTATTTTTACTACATGTAACAGTTTGCAATGGCCCAAAAATAGTATGAAAATACTTATCAGGAATTATAGAATTTCTTATCCTTTGGATATAGGAAATACACGTGCATAGAAAACTACTCTTTGGAGTTTACCTCATTCAACAACAAAATCAGCCTTATTCAAGTTTGCTTGGCTACAATAATGCCAGAAAATAGCTGGAGTGAAACTCTTCAAAATTAGCTGCAATAGAGTAAAAGATTTTAGGAAAATAATAACCCTCAAGGTTAAATCTAAAAGAAATAATGCCTATCATGTAACATACAGTGTGCCTCTCACAGAGGCATTTCCTCTTCTCTCTTTCACTAAGACACAAGGCATACTTGAATTTTCATTTGATATTTTGCAGAGGCCAAGGAAATCCTCTGCTGTGAGCAGAGACAGAGAAAGGTCTGCTGGTCTTGCACACACATGTAAACACTGCAATATATATAAAATTAACCTTGCAGGGGTGCAACCTTAGTGAGGTGACTGTTACCCAGCACTGAACAAGGTATCACTGACAGCTGTTTATTTCTAAATGGAATACAAAGTTAAAAGCAGGGAGCTAATAAGGTATATTAAAAAAATATTATTATCTAATGCTTATCAGGCTAGAAAACTTTCAATTACTATTTTGTATCCCTATAGGAAATTTAAAATAACTTCAAGATAAGAAGGACTAAAGGAAACAAGTCAAGTGTGTATAATATATAAAAATACCAACTGACTACATGTTATGAAATACATCTCACAAGATGTTACCACAAAACAGTCCCACGTTAAACTCTACAGCAAGCTCCAGATCATATGGAAGCAAGAGGCATCCTTTCTGCCTCCACCACTGCAATCCAGCTCCAGAAGGTCTCCTGTGAGTCAGGGGATAAAACCATCTAAAAACAAGACAGGAAAACACCATTTCAGATCAATGGTCTTCTCACATTAAGAAACCTGAAAGAACTGCACACATTTTATAAGTCACAAGGAAACAATGACTTCATCATGAGATTAAGAAACCTGTTTAAACTATTTCAAAGACTTCTTCCATAATTCTCACCAGTATATATTGTATTGACTTTCTGGAAAATGTTCATATATATATACACACACACAACATCACACTGTTTAGTTTGACTCCAAGCCATTTAACTTTGCAAACAGCAGTTAATCTTTATAAATTAAGATTGAGACCTATGGAAACCCATCTCGTAAACATTTTTCCAAAGCTTCTTAATACCAAGCACACTAGAGAGCAGCTAAAGGAGAAGCCCTTGGAGTGGTTGTTTGAGCCTCTTACCCAGTACTTTACACATGGTGCCCATGAACTGCACTGTTGTCACCTTCTCCACTTTGCATCTGCATCTGCATCTGTGCCTGCATTCTTGCAATCATCTCCTGCATGCGACGGAGCTGGAAAAGCAGCACAGAAGAATTCTGTAGCCTAATCTCACCTCAGAATAGAAATCTTCACTGCCACCACTCTAACACATTTTTATTAAAGAGGGATCACATATCTGATTTTCTTTATCTGACAGGTAAGGATCTCAGGTTATGCAATCTTCTTTTACTGCTCTTCACCACTGAAGAGGCTGGCATTTCCTGACTGAAATAAATAGGCTTTATTATTGCACTGTGGGTTGGGATTTTTAAGCATCCCTAAATTGAAGTCTCTGATGTTAACTGTACAAAAATTATGGTTCTGAAGTGCTGAACAAGCATTTACACTTACTAAAGTTTATCAGAAAAAAAAGCAGCCTGGTTATGTCCCTCCAAACTACTCCTGTTTCTGTCATCAAAAAATAATTGTCAGGATTATTCCCCAACTCCCTTGCTAGGGATGACTAGGAAGCAAGTATTACAGGCAAACCATCCAGTGAGACACAAGCATAATTAAACTCGGTTGAAACTCAGTTTTTGAGTATTGCATTTAAACATATTAAACATCTGAGCACAAGAAAAATATGTATTTCACCTATAAAGATTAATTGAACCGTGTTGCACACACATTACTCTAATCCTTTTATTGCACCCAACTCTGGCAGGTGGCAAGTCAACCTCACTATGGAAATAATTTTGGGTGCCCTTGTGCACCTACACTGTAAGCTCAAACTAAACTATTAAGCTTAACAATAAAGTTAAACCTGTAGAATACTTACACTATACTTGTTTTTCATATTGCTTGCAACAACAATCCTTTTCATTTTCCCTTGGTTACATTCTGGGACTTGGGTCCTCACTAAGATCACTAGTAGTCTGAGCATCTGCTTGTGCTGGGGCAGGCTAAGGAGTTCATCTCACTCAGCCCTCTCCCCAGTACCAGCTCTTAGGAAGTGCATGGAAGAGCCTCACAGCCAGGTGTCCACTCCCAGCACTTATCCACAGTGCTCAAAATTTAGAATCTGTCCCTTTGGAACTTGCCAAACCAAAAAATTCCACCTTTGCATTTAGCAATCACATTCATGGAGAAAGTGAACTCTCCCATCTCAGAATTTTTGAGCTCACCTGTTCAAAAATACCTTGCTCTGTACAAATTCCATGCTAATGAATACCACAATTTACAGAGTATGTTACAAGTACCTTTGTAAACTGAAATCAGCCATCTATTAATCCCATTAACCACGACCTCTTGCTTGTGTAGTAGATTCCCATTCATTCTGCCATCTGTGATCATGTTAGTCCCTTTCCCTTCTGTCATCTACTCTCAACAAGGCTATTAATCTCATCTACCCTAGCACAGGACCTGCTTCAGGTCTCCACTTCAGCCTTTCTGCCCAAGTTTTGCTTTTCATTGCACTTTTACTAGTCTTGCCTATCTATAACTTTTATAGGTTAGAGGAACAAGAAAAGCAGAATTAGAACTACACATTATGAATTTGTCATAGTGGCAGAAAGAGAATTTCTGTTTCATTTTTTATATCTGACCATTTCTACCATCATTCTCTCTTTTGCTGCAGAGCTGAACTGATTTTGTCCCAGCCTGCAGTTGATAACTGTAGAACCCTTACTCTCATGAGGATGGTTCTCCTTGCCCACACAGTGTGCATTACCATCCACTGCTGATCACTACAGTGGAATTGTTTTACCAGATTCCACTTGTTCCAAAAACTCCCTATCCTGAGTCTCCTCTCACCTCTTCTCATTCTGTTTACTTAGTGAACCTTAAACTCATATAATTTTATATTGGCATATAACAGTTTTTCCTTTACCAATTACCAAGATCATATAAATATTTGCTCAAAAGTAACAACAAAAGAACAAAAATTCCCCCATTACAAGAATATAAAGTTGTCATCTTACTTCTGCTTCCTTCTCAAGTAGAATCTGGTCTTTATTTACTTCTTCATCTTCTATTTTCCTAAAATAATATTAATATTGTTAGAAACATAAAATCATTAAGGTTGGAAAAACCTTCTAAGATTGCTGAGTCCAAGCATTAACCCAGCACTGTGTTCACCACCAAACCACGTTCCCCAGTGCCACATCCACAAGCAGTTTGAACACTTCCAGGGATGGCAGCTCCACCACTGCCCTTGGGCACCCTTGGTGCCAGTGCCCAAACACCCTTTCTGTGAAGAAATTTCTCTAATATTCAATCTAAACCTCCCCGGTGCAACTTGAGGCTGTTTGTTGTTATCCCATCACTTGCTGCTTGAGAGAAGTGACTGCCTCCCACCTGGCTTTATTCAAGGTTTCCCACCACTTTGCTAAGAGCTTTCTCCTACTCCATGTCACAACAGGGAAGATCTACTGATGGATCTAATCAAGCAAGCACCATCAAATATGCAAAGCAAACAAACTGATTTTTGTTAAAAAGTTAACAGAGAAATAAATACATTGTAAAAAAAATCTGCTCTGCCCCAAAACCTCTGAGATCATTAGTGAGTACAGTCAACAAGCATCTATTGTCAAGCACTCCCGGTAGCACAAGTGCAAACTTGAAATAAATTCACATGAAATCTACCCTTTTATAATAAACCTAACTATGTTCTAGTACCATTTCAGAAATGTGAAAGCAAAGGTATATGGGCCACTTAACTGGAAAAGATACAAAAACATGTTTTAGTTTCACACCCCCAACTTTACAGAAACTTGAAATCCTTTAAAAATTGGATGACCTTAGGTCACATTCTACTTCTAAGGCCTTTGTACACATCTGTTGGATAAGAGACACCAGAACTTGGGAAGTTTGGGGACTTTCACCTTGAATTTCAGAAAGCAGGATTTAAAGTCAGGAGAGAAGAGCATTTTATCTTGCCTGTAGGCCAATGCTACAGGCAGGAAACTGTAAAAGGAAAACTCCTTTTGCTGAAAACTAAACAGACATTTGACAAAATGTCTGTCAGCAGCAGGATGGTGAAACTTTAGCAAAATGCCCCAAAGCTCCCAAAATGTGCAATTCGGAACCCTCTAGTGGCTACAAGAAGAGTCGCAGCTGAAACACCTAAACCAGGAATACAACTTCCCACAAGAACTCACCAACTCATCTTTACAGAGCCTGGTATTCTACTTAAAATGGGGTGTTTTGCCCAGCTCTCTTCCCAGGAAAGCTGTGCCCTACTCAACCCAGCTCAAAACAGGGCTAACAGCCATTACCCTGTGACTGCTACTTAAAGCATTGCAAAAAATTTTGATCATCTCTTTTTAAAGGCCCAATCCAAATATTCCTGGTTCTTAATTCTGAAAAAAAACCCCCACATTCTTTTTAAGGTATCAGCTCTGATCTAATTCACAGATTTTTAAGACATTTATCATAGACATCTGTCCTACTTAGCACCTTCAACATTCCAATCCAGCTGTGTTTAAGCCTCAGACCAAAGCACAGATTCCCTAACTCCACAACTGTCACTTCAGATTTATAAAATATTGTTTGTTTCACTCTTTGTAAGCTGGTCAATAGAACTTGATATTGACTGGAGCTACAGAGCTGCCCTTGGTCTACCAAATCCTAGCAATGCAATGGTAGGTGAGACACAGAGAGAGCAAAACACAAATGCAGCAGAGGAAGAAGCAGCATGTGACCATGAGGGGACAACCTGCTGCCTCGTTTGAGCCTCTCAGAGCGGAAGTTCTCGTAGTGAAGGTCCTGGGTCACCTCCTGAAGGTCTTGCATATGAGTGCTGGAGGAAGAAAAGTAATCAAAAGATGAACATCCTTGTGTCACATCAGTTTGCTTAAGCAACTCTTGCATTCAGCACTGTCTTGGATCAATGTGCTCAGCAGGCACACCCACTTAGCATACTAATTTAAAAGCTAATTTCAGTTCAGTTGGTGCAATAAAGGACACACAGAAGCCACCTCAGCCCTGAGACTGCCCTGACAGAAGCTGTACCCTGAGTGAGGGCTTTGATGAATCTGAGCAGGTGAAACAGAGTAGCAAAGACCAAGGAAAAAAACAACCAGTGGACTTTTCAAGTCTGCTCCTTTGCAAGTCTATCTACTTATAGATACATTGAAATAACCACAACCTGGTTTATGTTCCAGGGCACCTGAGCAGCAATACAACACTACATTCCACAAAAGCATCAGACAAATCATTGTTTTCACAGAATCACTGAGTAATTCAGATCAGAATGAACCTATGTGTCTTGTATGGTCCAACCCTGACTAGGCCTGACTAGCTCAGCTAGGTCCAGGCTGCTCATGGCCTTCCCCACACAAATTCTGAAGGTGTCCAGGGATTACACAACTGCTGCAACCCCCCCAAAGCAGTGCTTGATTATCTTGGTGATTGTTTTTTAAACTACCTTTTAATTGGAATTTTCTAACTTACATTAACATGGTCCTCAGCTTCAGGAAGTCATTATGCTCTGGATTCTCCACTTCAACCACACCCCATGGGTAGAGCCGACCTCTAACTTTTTTACCTTTTGCTTCAATGAGTTGATTGGACCCCACTACGCAAAATGGAATGCTGGCCTGAAAGCCAAAAGTGCAAAAATTACTTATAATGAACCAGGACAAACAACTCCAAGAACAACTATTGTTCTGCTCACCATGGCATATGATGGTAATAAGTTCATAATTCTTTTAAATTAAAGGTGTAAAATAAATAAAAGTAACTGCTGCCACCATCTTCCAAGCTAGGGAAGCCTGGGCAGAGACATGGTGACTCACTCCAGGTTGCATTGCAGGTCTTGTTCTAAAGCCATCTGAGCAGTCTGAAAAAATACAATATACTATCCACCTATACATAAGCTATTGAACCAGTCACACCTTCAGCAGTCTTGTCTGCTCTTTAAAATCTTCATCCTCATCTGATTCAGCATCAGGCAGGTGATAAATCTTAATGCCATGCTCCTCTATTTCATCCAGAATCTGAGATATGCAATAAAAGAAATCAATATAATGTACATGTAGAATCAATACTTTTAAATCTTAACATAAAATCAGTTAATACACAGTCTCTTAAGAAATATGGCTTTGTCTTACTGATCCAAATTGCTCAACAAGGATTTGGTTTTAAATACCATATTTCTTCATGATATTTAACAACTACTTTCCCCAGACTTTCAGACAAACAATAGCACTCACAAAAGCAGCATCCTTCATGGAAACCGTGTTTTGTGAAACCTTTGCAATTTTTTTTTTGTAATAATAAAAGCATTGACTCAGAAGTCATACTTGCTTTCTACAGCTTAACACCTTTGCTCTTACCTCTGAATTACTACTTGGGGGGTAGGGGTGGAAGTGTTTGAAAAACTGAGATATAAACCCAACAAATACTTTTTTCTTCATGACTGCCAGTAATGGTACCTGCAGCAGGAATCCATTTGACATAGACCCCAAATTTTGCTCTTCAAAAAAAAAATCTTTTTTTCTGCAGAATTCTAGCACTCTAAATATACCTACTAGAGTACACTATATATAAAGTCTCTATTTTTATTCAAGATTGGGTAAGATAGCTATAAGGATTTTCAGAATAACTGACAAAAAGCATAAAGTTTTCAATGCAAGAGCTAAGACTGGAGCATGCCTTTGACAAGTTAATTCTAACATTTCTTTCTAAACTTGATAGCTGTTATTAGCTCATGATGGTTTGTTGAATCCCACCTTCTCTCAGCAAATACAGAATCAAGTCCTGCACGACTGAATGTGTTAAGATGTCTTGCCTCTGGAAGACAGAACTGGAATGCTTTAGAAGGAGTGACAGAGAGGAAGAAAAACAACCTCAAAATCAGAAACATCTCTGAAAATCCCATTTTTTAACCATCAGATTTCTGACTGGGTAAAAAACCCAAATATACATTTGCACATTCCATATGCAGATACTATCTCTGCTTTGGGACTGATTAAACAGGTAATAGAGCAATTACCATCAGCAAATGTGTTTAAATATTTTTCCAAAGTTTCAAAGTTCACTCATTATCTAATTGCAAATGTAGCCAGACTGCCATTTTGTAAACAACATCCTAAGGACAATTTCTCAGTTAAATACATAATAAAATAATTCACAAGATATCAAACTACACATTAAGTGATGCTACATTGTGCATGAGATTATATTTTCCTCAGCTAGGACAGAGTAAGGTTTGTGAGAATGCCCCTCTCTTCAGCCACCATACTGCTACAACCAAAGCACAACACATTTCTGCAAGCTAGAAAAGCACTCACCCTTTTCTTTAGTCTCTCTCGCTCTTTCAGAGAAAGTGTATCAGCTTTTGCAATCACTGGTACAATATTTACTTTGTTGTGTATGGCCTTCATAAACTCAACATCCAGAGGCTTAAGGCTAAAATTAGAATATGGAACAATTTTATTTATTTTTACTCTAAATTACCAATTTATTTTCACTCCAACATAAATATCTCTCTTTACGCAGAGAGAAAGAACACAGCCAATTACTGTCAGCAGTTATAGCAGTTGCTTAAGTAATGGCAACATGATTCTGAAAATTTAGGTCAACAGGCACAAACCAACTCTCTAAAATAAAATAATGTAAAAAAAATGACAGGGAAACACCTACCCATGACCAAATGGTGAAATGAAATAGAAACAGCAATGAACTCGATTGTCTATGATGTGCCTTCTGTTCAGTCCACTCTCATCATGCAGGTATCGCTCAAACTGCTCATCAATGTAAGAGATTATGGTCTTAAAACTGTAAAACAAACATGGGTTTGAGGAATCACCAAATGGTCCACAATTTTAGGACTCTCAAAGGTAATATTAAACCACTAAAACACCCTGGGGATGAACCAATCTTCTGATGGATGAAAATTTATTTACTGATTCTATAGAAAAGGGAAAATAGAAGAGCACATATCTTAAAATTTTAATTGAATTCTAGAATAATAAGCTACTATACATTTTATATATATATGTGTGTGTATATATAGTAAGATAAAATATACATAACCCAACCTCAGTTCTACAACAGATTTCTCTTGGGTTAGTGTTTATATCTTGATTAACATTAACCACACATTTTCAAGACATTTTAAGGTTCTTGTTCCAAATGGATTTAAAATCATAAGTGGTTTGTGTTGGAAGGGACCTTTAAAGGTCACCTATTTCCAAGCTACTGCCATGGGCAGGGACACTTTCCATTAGTCCAGGGTGCTCTAAGCCTCATCCAACCTGGCCTTGAACACTTTCAGGGATTGAATAGCCACAGCTTCTCTGGGCAACCTGTGCCAGGGGCCTCAACACCATCACTGTAAAAAAGTCTCTGCTACATCCAACCTAAATCTCAGTTTCAAACCATTGCCCCTTGTTCTGCTACTACAGGCCTGGTATGAAGTCTCTTTCCATGTTTCCTGTGAGCCCCTTTGATATATTTCAAGGCCTCAGTAAAGTCTCCCTGCAGTCTTCTCCTTTTCAGATGGAACCCCAACTCTCCCAACCTCTCTTGACTGCTGTTCTAGCCCTTGGATCATTTTCCTGGTCCTCCTCTACATCTGCTCCAATAGGTCCATGTCTATCTTGTGCTAGAGCCCCAGAGCTGGATGCAGGTCTCACAGGAGCACAGGAGTGGGGTAGAACTCCCTCCCTCAACCTGCTGGCCACACTGCTTTTGATGCAGCCCAGGATACTAATGGCCTTCAGGGACTGCCTGCTCATATCCAGCTTTTTGTCCACTAGTGTCCTGGTTCTGGCCCAGATCAACAGGAGAAGGCAACTCCAGAGAAGAGCAACTTATTGCAGTGTGCTTTTATTTACTGGACACTGCTCATCACTAGACAGCACTCTCAGGTGAGGAGGAGGAAAGCAGGGCAGCAGGCACCATGGCCATTCCAACTGCAGCTGAACCACTGCCACAACCTGTGCCACAAACAGCTGCCCCTACACAGAAGAAATCCAAGACCAAATCAGTTTGTTTAGTGAAGGATGAAGAGGAAGCAGGACCCTCACAGCAGAAGGAAGAGTCAGGACCAGAGATAATCACCCAATTGCTATCCCTGGTGAGCTGTAAGATATGTGATAAGATTTCAGCTGCCGTTTGGAGGAGACCCTGGCAACCTGGCTGCTCTGGTACCAGGATATCACAGCCCACCACATGGCATCAGGTTGTAGGGAAGCCAAGCAACTGGGATCCCTGTCCTGGAATGTGGGCATTGCCAAGGGGATTGGGAAGGAGACAGAAACTCTCAGCTCTGGTGGTGACTTCTGTCAAGTATGAGGGAAAGATACTCTCTTGAAGATGATCTAATGGTGTGACCAGGCAGGTGGAGGGCCGTGGAGGAAGGTATCCAGTACCTGAGAGAATTAGCTGTGCTGGAGGCAATCTACAGGGGTCCAAATAACCATTAGTCCCCTGTAGATCCAGATGAGGTCCACTGGACACAATCTATGTGGCAGAAGTTTGTATGGAGTGCACCATTGTTGTACATCAACTCATTGGCTTTGTTGTCAATGAAAGAAGGAGAGCAAACAGTGCTTCAGGTGCCCCAGCTCTGGCAACATTAATATAATTTGTTTTCTTCCCTACCAGCCTGCACCTTGGCTGTGGAAAGACTGTCCAAGATTAAGAACAGATTTGAAAAACTCAAGCAAACTAGAGAGGAAATGTTCCATACTCCACAGTATGGGCCAGTCTCTGCTGCTATTGGAAGCAAACACCCCCATCCTCAAGAGACAGGATATACACCTGTGGTTTTACTGCATGACCACAGAAAAGACATGAGGAAGTGGGATGGAAAACCCACTGTGCAGGAGTTGAAAAGGATGTACAACCACCACAGGAAATTCTACAAGCATAAACACAGCTCCAGTTTCAAGTGGGCATGTCCTCAGAATAGAAGGGCTGAAGTTACTTCTGAAGTGTAAGGCTTCAGAAGACTTGCAGTACAATTGATGACATCATCGTGTGGGGAAACATGGCACAGGAAGTTTTTGAGCAAGGGGAGAAGATAATCCAGATCTTCCTGAAGGCTGGTTTTGCCATAAAATAAAGTAAGGTCAAGGGACCTGCCTAGGAAATCCAGTTTTTAGGAGTTAAATGGCACAATAGGCATTGTCAGACCCCAATGGATGTGATCAACAGAACAGCAGTTCTGTCCCCAGTGACCAGCAGGCTTTCCCAGGTGCTGTGGAGTTTTGTATGGTGCATATTCCACAGTACAGTCAGATTGTAAGGCCTCTCTATCATGTGACCCAGAAGAAGAATGATTTCAAGTGGAGTCCTGAACAACAACAAGCTTTTGAACAATGAAACAGGAGATTCTTCATGCAGTAGCCCTTGGGCTCACCAGGACAGGACATGTGATCTTGAACCTGAATTTCCATTTATGGAGAGGCACTAATTTCCAAAGTTCTGGGGAAAGGTGGAAGTTCAGGGGCTTGAGAGATGTGGGAAAAGGGATCATTGAAAACTGATTGCCATTGATCTCAAGATTACTCCTCAGTATTTACTATAACTTAAATTTATATTAAAAAAACCCTAAACCCAAACAAACAAACAAAATCTAGGATGATGAAAAGCACTGAAAACTTAGCCACAGAATCTGAGAATGCTCAAGTGAATGTGGACAAGATCTAGAGGTGGATTTTTGCTTGCACTCAAGAGTAGGTGATTTACTTTTTCAGAGTATTATTGAGAGTCAAGGCCACTGTTCACTTAAAGCTCTTTCAAGTAAAATGGAAGTTAACAAAGAAAAAAAGAAGTGCCACAAAATTTATTTCAAGTTGTGCTGAAGTTATTGATGCCTCTTCACATCAGAATTAATTTAAGATTCCTCAAAATAAATTAAAAAAGGAATAAACAAATAAATAGAATAAATAAATAAAAAGAATAAATTTAAGATTCTTCAAAATTAGAAAACAAAAAATCCCACCACAAATTCAGCATTTCACAGACACACACCACATTTCCACCCCCCAGGACAGATAAGAAATCTATGTCAGTGTCCATAGACAGGTGACGTGCTACCCCCCTACCCCCACCCTGGGCTGCTGTGCTAGCTCAGTTTCTGGGGAGCTTTGGGGGGAATACCTCAGGGGACAGGGTAAAAGATTCAAAAGAGGCTCCTACCTCAGGGTATTCCAAGGCTTTATTCTCAAGGGGTTCCCGGGGCCAAAGAGGCCGAACAAGGAAGAACATGGGTTTTTATCTAGACTCTGTCTCAGGACAGACAGCTGGCACAGAGCCATAGGTCAGAGATAAGGGAAGGACAGGGTCAAACTAATAGGTACAGGCTTTAGGGGGTTCTGGGGGAAAGCCATTTCCCCAGAGGAATACAGCAGACAGGCCCAGAGCTACTCTCTGTGCACGTACCAGTCTCGGCAGTTGATGGCATCCCCATACCCCGGGGTATCCACGACCGTCAGGCGCAGCTTCACGCCCCTCTCCTCGATCTCCACTGTGGAGGCTTCGATCTGCACCGTGCGCTCGATCTTATCTGAAACACAACAAACTCCATCCTGCAGAGTCCAGCTGGGAGCAACGTGTCATTCTGAGATAAGCTCCAAAGATTCATGGGCAGATAAAACAGCATCAATATTGTTCTATTGATTACATACTCAGGCCTGATAACGAAAAGGTTCGGTACATAAATTCCTTAGATGTTATTAGAGGACTGTATGAGATTTCATACTTTTCTCAAAAATAATGTAGAAATTAAGGCAAAAGGGACTGAGACAAAACCATAGGTAATTGGAGAACAGTACAAAATTATATGTAATGGATTTTCTTCCTAAGGCAGGAATTTACAATTGTATCAGTTAACATGATAAAACCATTAAAACAAATCATTCAACAGGTAGCAGAAAGACAAAAAATGGCATATTTTATTTTATTACAATATTCTCTTTGGGAGATATTGGATTATTGCATACCTTGATTAACAGAATAAAAATAGGACAAGGAAATTAAGAAGAACAGAAAGTGAAGTTCTCATTCACTAAATATCAATCCAAAGCACATGAATTAAGGTGCAAGCAGGTATAAACAATTCATATGTTTACAATTGCAAGAGATTAAAAACTAAATAAATTCTCTGATTGTTTTAGTTGATTGTCTGTCTTACTGTGACATGATGACTGTCTTTAAGCAAAAGAAGGGATTGAATTTCTAGGTGTTAATACAAATACACCCAAGGACTAAATAACAAAGACCTGATAGATATCCTGGGTGCAGAGGAAAATGGTTTTATCAAACAGCTCAAGTGTCAGGAAATACATTAGAAACTATTACAGCTAGAAACCACTGCTGGCTGTTACCAAAATTGAAAGATAAAAACATGCAACTCCAAAAACCATTGAGCAAAGATGTATTTACCAGCAGCTCCTGGGATTATCCTTTCTGGGTAGAGATCTGTCAGGAAGAGGCTGTTTATTAATGTAGATTTTCCTAATCCAGATTCACCTGTGATTCAGTATAAAGATAAATTCAACATATTTACATAAATAACTTCAGAAGTATCTGACAGTATTATCTGACTATAGATTTTTTTCATATTTCTTTCAAATTAAAAATTTACAGCTTCTACTTTTGGATAAGCCGAGTTTGCACAAAAAGGTTGAAAAGCAATTTTTACATCTTGGCACTTCCCCAGAGCTTTCACTGATGATTTGTGATTAATGTTTCTAGTTAAGTGGAGTTGTGACCCATTTAGACTTAAGATTTCCCATTTCAAGTCTTCTGATTTTTTGAGACATGTTTTTCTGTTATCACTCCAGAATGTGAAATATCACACTCAGTGAGAAGCTATATCCTGTCAAGGCATTATCATCAATTTAAACAATGAAAAATGCATTGCTGAACTTTTGTACAGCCAGCCATCATGAAGTGGGATTTATTTCTGTTTCCTATGCCAATATGGCAAACAAGAACTCAAAGCAAGAAGAATATGGCCACTGAGCAATTTTTTTATACTGATGAACTTGGGGATTACCAAATTGTAGCATAAATATATTTTTGTTCTAGAGATACTGACGGCCATGAGGAAAATTCAGAGGGCAACTAATTGGTTAAAGACCAAGATTTTAATCAGAACAAATGTTCACAGCATAAAAAAGAGCAGCAACTTGAAATGCTCAGTACTTGAGTTCACTAAAGAGACCTTTTTCTAGAATTTTGGTTTTATTTCAGGTGTTGATAGAATTAAATTAAAAAAATAGACGTTAAAAAAGGATGGGTCACAGAGTCTCTGAGTAACACAGACTATTCTGCAATACAAATCTGAGAAAAATATCTGAACAAAAGAAAAAAAAAAGGACAGAAATTGTTTTAAAATGAAGATTTGAGTAGGAGCTGCCAGTTTTTAATGCCTTACAGAATGCAGCTTTCAGGATCAGACTGTACCAGTGCAGACTTCACCAGTGAAGGTGACACACACCCAGAGTAACTCAACAGTCACATGGAATCATTTCAGCAAAACCAAATAAGTATGATTTCATCCAATTCCACAGTTCCAGTATGGGTAAATATTACACAAATCAAATCAGTTTTCATAGTCACTGTCAATGATTATATTGGCTACAGTAGTTTAGTGACTCTTAAGTGAAATAACTATTTAGATGAAGTCATAGTTTAATAATGAGAATGAACATAAAAATAAATACAAATGACTGGGATTTCTTGGGGAGCAACACAGCCAAGCAGCCAAACTTTTATAAACTCCAGCTCATATTTTCAGACACCACAGTAAACAGTAGCAAAAAAACATAACCAAAAGCTGTGTGAAAAAGCAAAATCATTGATTAGGATTCTGTCAGCACAGGCAGCTTTTAAAGAATTATCCTGCTTGGAAATGAAGAAGGATGGCACCTTCATGAAGAATGATAGTTCAAAAAAGTCACTGTGACACAGCCCACAAGAGAACATAAACTCTGTGCATATTTGAAGAGAAAGAATTCACATTCCAAACCGTTGAAATAATCAACAATTTAAAGCAGATTATTTTATCTTACATCAGCTGCCTCCCTCTGCTAGTGTATCTTAAAATACCACTCCAAATTTTCAATGAAATTATTTTTTTCCAAGTCCTCTGCCTGTAGTTTTCATTTATCCCTTAAAATACTGGCAGGCAACAACTGTAAAGTTCCACTTCACTCCAACATGGCTGGATTAATTGCCTTTCTGTTACTCTTACACCATGTCATTTCCCCTCTATTTCTATTTTACAAGAGACTAGAAACAACTGTTGGTCTATATAATTTTACACTGCTTTCTTCCAGAACTGTTTTATGTGCCACAGTTTGCAATTAGAATTCAAAGAGATCTGGAAGTAAAGTTTAGCTACAGCAGAGAAAGCACATCTTTCTCATAACTTTTCACTCTTTTAGGATCACTCAACAGTAAATTCTGAAGATTTACAGTAGACAGCATAATTTGAAGCAACTACTTATAGTTTGGGTTTACTCTTAGGTCTTATGAGGTATCCTTTATGGTACCATCCAAATCAAATCAAATGAAAGATGCCATAAAAAACTACAATAAAATTCTAGGAAGACAAAGATAAGGGCAAACTCTGTACAACACTGAAGAACAAAATACAGAAGCAGGACAAAAGCAGTGCTAGGGCTGTCATTTGGCAAAACTAATGAAGGGTTTGAGGATAGACTCTCCCTGTAACTACTGAAATCCAAAACAATTAAGAAGTTAAACACCTCCTATCATGCACTATCTCACCTCTCCTGCTCATTCCCACTGTGATCTCTCTTAGGCAAATCTAGCACACAAATGGGATTTATTTCTTGTGGTGCCAGGTAATGAAGAGTCTAATTCTATTAGGGTACTTTTTGTGAAAGCCTATTTAAAAGCAAGAATTACAGAGTTCAAACACCAAAACTCACAATTCATGGTTCACAACCAGAGAGACAGAGAAGACACCCAAGTCTGATTTGGGAGTCTATTTGATTTTCAAGAATAACAACTGATTTCTCAAAGGATCAAAGTATTTCTGCAGACACCAGATTCTTCCTTCTATTCCAGATACCAACACAGACTCCCAATGAATTATCAAATAGAGTAACACTGTAGATTACAACTGCTAACATAAAATCATGATCAAAGTAAAAGTAACAGCTCACATCAAAACTAACTGGTCCAATTCTCAGTCTTTCTCACTCTTTTACAAGAGTATTCAGAAGGGTTGAAAAGACTAGAGTTCAGATTCTTTTGAACTGGAGAAGCATAAACAACATTTTAAATAGAATGCTCTCCTTAATATTAGTCTCTTAATCGAAACACACAAGTGAACTAAGACTGTATTCAAATGCAAAACCAGTTTAAAATTACATTTTAAATGGAATGCTGGAATCCTGTAAGACAGGAGAGAAGGGAGAAAGGAATGATTGCTGGAGTGCAATGAACCTTCTTCACTCACGAACTCACTAATGTATTCAAGCATGGTTTGTATTGTGGTAAACAACTGCTGAAAGAATCAGTAAAATATAAAAGAAAGATAAATGCAACAGTACAGAAAAGTTTCTGATGCAAGCTGAAGCCTTAGAATAGTGCAAGTAACATTCGTTTTAAGTTCAAAATCCCTGTGAGCAAGTACTAATTGTGAGAAAAAGTATAAAACACTTCCTTACCAACCACCATAAGAGTAAATTCAAACCCTTTCTTCACAGACTTTCGGTGAACCTGATTGGGAAGGTTGGCAAATCCAACATAGCCGGGAGTTTCTGGATTGGTAAACTGAGCAGGCTGTTGCTAAAAATGAAATTTAAAAAAACAAAATAAGACAATAATAATAAACCACTCAAGACTTACTAGTTTGTATAACTGCTTTCCTCACTTATCTCAGAAGGTTTGAAGCTATGTGACAGACAGGAAACGACTCAGAGGTTCCCACTACCCAACAGTTTCACAAAGAATGCAGAACAACTACAATGAGCAGAGCTTAAAAAAACAAAGCTTCACTTGTTCAGCTATCCATCCAAGATCAACCTAAGCAAAACAGTAACAAAATCCCAAAAAATCGTTTCTCAAAGTATGACAAAATATTAACTGTGGGCACTAATCACTTTTTGAACAGTCTCCACACACAGTTAAAATAAGATAGTTTTCTATGGACTTGAATAAAAAGATGACCATTTCTGATCTATTTTTAGCACATCCAAAGGAAAACCCTGAGCAACTTGTGAAGTGACAGCCATCTGCTGGAAGTGCTCTTCAGAGAGCTCTCTTCAAGTGTGGGGAAGGGGAATTTACACAACAGTGCTTAGAATGCTCACTGTTACAGATACAGCAGAGAAATCCTTACACCTCTTAGTTCCCTCTCCAAACACATTACTCAAGCAGCCTTTATCATGCATTTCACTCCAATAAGCCAACAAGGATGTTTTACCCATCATATCAAATGCTGGGGGCCAAGAATTAGATAAATCCCAGCATGAAAATAATGTTTTAGGTTACAGTATTTTAAATGAAGGATTTTATTGGAAAACCAGTTGATTCTATTAGTAAAGAAAGAAATTAAATCTAAACCACCATTTTCTTAAATGATGCCTGCTCAAAACAAAATTACAGAAGGGAAGTTTCAATGAAGATGCACCAGGGAGCTTTTATACAACTCTGACCAAAATTAAATCCTTGCAAAAGTATTAGTTAATTGCAGAGATTTATACTTGCATGAAACTACTCTAATCTATGTTTCACATCACTCATCTTTCAATATTATGTCTCCTATAGACAGTAAATTTAGAATACCCTTCACCATCAAACTGATGCAAGTTGCACAATTTGTCATTGAAGATTAACGTTTAAAAACAACAAATATGGTTTACATTGGAAGACAGAAATGTTACTCTTACCTTGGACATTTTTAAGGAAGGACAGGAAAAAAATCTGAAAAAATAATAACGTTTTTCAGCTTATTAAAAATTGTATGAGGAAAAAACTCACCCACAAACCAGTTTAATGTCTGCTGTTGCACACTAAATTGAAAAAGGAGCATCCCTGACTGGATGCCAGATTCTGAAACAGTGTCAACTTCTTCACAGAGCACCAGTATTTGACTCCTCTGTACTAACAAGGGGCAGAATGTTCAGCTACCATTGCTCCTATAAAGACAGTCAGACAATAAACTGAAGCAACATGAATCTGGGGTGCTGAAGGCACCAGACATGTGACAAACCATTCTGCAGCCTTGAAAGTCCACATCCCTTCCGGAAACCAACCAAACCAAACACCTTGCTAAAAGACACCTTGCTCTTTAGGGGAAACAGCTCCTTCAAAGCCAAAAAAACTCCCCTAACTCATGTATTGTTTTTCTTTTCAAGCCTCTTTCTTCTCAACATTTCCATCTACCATTGAGTGTTTTGTAAAGAGCTAACAGCTTCAGAAAGAAACTTTTTCTCCTCCTCTTTTATCTAGATTTTTTCAAACTGAGTCATTCTACCTTCTGTTTACCAACATAAAATTTTCATATGTGAAATATAAAACAGACAGGCAGAAAAAAAATAATTTAAAATATTTCTTATCTAAAACTTTTATGCTAAAAAGTCTCTTAACAAAGACTCACCAACCACTAACTTGTGTGATTTCAAGAGATCATGTGATTTACCATGGCAACATAAAAATGTCAGCATGTGCTGTATCTGCAAGTGATAAAGGCTCAATTCCCCTTTCTAGTTCCTCTCCAGCTCACCCTCTTACCACGAGGTATCTGTTCCCACTCCCAAAGCCCACAGTCACCTCTTAACTAGCTAACTTGCACTTTAAGTCTAGATTTGAAATTATTGCTACCTGATTCTTTCCATCTTCCAAGCAGATTTTGTCAGCAAGTTCAGCTTCATGTGAAATTACACCAAACTGCTTCAGTTTGCAGCACCCTTCAGTCTGTTCCTCCCAGCAAAGAGACATCTTGGAATCAAAACAAACCGCCCAGCATTAGACAGCAGAAGTCCAACTTTTTGTGTCAGGCACAAGGTAAAGTTGTTTCAATGTGGGGATGATTCCAGAGTTTTCTTCTCAAAGCTGTCATATAGGTGTATACTTACCCAATTTTAACCTCATTTGGGTTTGATGGGAGTTACAGACTGAAGATGTTAAGCTTGAAGCAATTTGGAGTCCTTTCTCATGAAGCCAAATTTGCTGAGAAAAATCTGGCACCCTGGTTACTGACACGAAATAAAAACTGGATAACATGGTTCTCAAGTGAAATTTCAAGATTAAAACAAAATCTAGTATCTGCAACATCTGTATTTCAGTCCATAAAGCAGTCTATGACCTATGATGTATTCAGCTAGTGAAGAACTTAGCCGTGATCCTTTTATCATGTAAGATTGCTCTGATAGCAACTCTTCCTTCCAAGAGTGTTTCCTGCCCAGTGATGTCATTGATTCCTGCTTAAGCATTCTCCATGAGAGGTTTTCAATGCCAAACAAAACTAGATCCTGCTGGAACACAGAGGAACATTCTTTTAATTTGTGAGACTTGTCTGTCGCCCAACTATTTCTCAGAGGCGGGCTAAGAGCACAGCAAAGTTTCTCACAGCTACTGAGAAACGAAGCAGCGAGCAGAGTTATGCGGACAGCTACAGCTACATTGTATTTTAACATACGGACCAAGCACAGAAATCTCTCACGAATGATCTTCCCCACAGCGTTCCCAGCAGCTCTGAGCGCTCCCACACGGGCAGGAGCACACCGAACCCGAAGGCCAAGGCTCCGTCCGACCGCAGCCCGAGCCCAGGGCACCGCTTAGGGTTGAGGTCGGGGTTAGGGGCTCAGGGTTCGGGTGCCTCGAAGCAGCCTGGATTTTCCTCAGGAGCTGGTCGGTCATGTTCCTCACTCTGCGATTTCAACAGCGCGGCTGGAGTTTTTCTACGAGCGCGTGTTCAGAAGCGACTTGCCTTACACGCTGCAGGAGGGGCCCCGCCCGGGGGTCCCACGGCGGCCCACACAGCACCGTGTCCCGCGCTGAGCGGGCGGCCAGGGCGGCCAGGGCGCCTCTCCTCCCCGGCACCGCCCGCAGCGCCCATCGTCCCGCTCCCTCCTCAACAGCATCACCCGACCTCAACCGAACCCCTCAGGTTCGGGGGTCCGTCTGCGCGGCTGAAAAGGACAGACCCTTTCCCAACGCTGCTGCCCGCCGCCTCCCCTCACCGCCGGTCCCCGTACCGCCGAGCAGAGGGACCCGGCGCTCCCCCGGGGCAGAGCAGGGCCCCTCACCTCAGCGCAGCTCGGTTCGCGCCGCCCTCAGCCGCCCGCTCCCAGCTCCGCTCCCGCGCGCGCACGGCGGGGGGAGGGGCGGGGCCGCCCCGCCCCAGGCCCCGCCCCCCGGGCGGTGCAGGGCCCCGCGCGCAGGCGCGCGCCCCATCGCCATAGCAACCCGCTGGGACGGGGCGGGGCCGCCCGCATGTTGTAGGTCACGCACATCCCCTCTGCTGCACCAAGATGGCGGCCGGGCCGTCGGCCTCGTACCCAGCATAGGCTTCGCTGCGGGCCGACTAGAGGTAATGCCGGGCCCGGCGCGGGAGGGCGGGGGCGGGAGCGCCTCAGGTGAGCGGGACGAAGGCGCGGGCCCGGCGCCGTGGCCGGGCGCGTTCCGTCGCCTGCAGCAAGATGGCGGCAGCGGCGAGAAGGGCAGCGGGCGGGATGCGCGGCGGGTGCCCGGCCCCGCTCTATGGTCGCGGCCGCTGCCATTGGCGCAGCGCGGGCCACGTGCCGCCCGCGCACCCCGCTCCGAGCCGGGGCACGGGGGCCGCCCCGGGGCCCCGCTCCGCCGCCCCAGGTCCCGCTCCGCCGCCAGCGCCGCCTCGGCGGCGGGGAGCGCTCCGGGGCCACCCGGGAGCAGACAAAAGCCATGAGTCACGTCCCGCTTCCTTCCGCTGCGGCGGATCGGCCGGGGCTGGGCCCGCGCCGCCGCTGAGGGGATGCGGCCGTAGAAGCGGTCGCTTTCCCGCCTCCTTTGGCTGGTGGTGGGTTCTGCCCTGTGCCCCCGCATCCGGGCTGCTGCGGGCTCTCCAAGTGGAGTAGTCTCCATTCCCACTGCTCCTGGTCCCGAGAGCTGAGGCTGCGCCATGGGCCGCGGTGGGGGAGGGTTTTGGCCTCACCTGTGACACTGCAGGTAGCGTCAGCCGCCTCTGTGCATGATGCGAGGGGAAATTCAGCCTCCGCTGCCCTGCTCTCTGTGCCTGCAGTGTGGTTTTATTTCGGGTTATTTATAGACCAGGATGATCCAGCAGTCCAGCAGCCCTGAAGAAGGTTAAGCACGGGGCGGTGATGATTCTTGAGCTATAGCTGAAATGGCACATGATAAGTAGCACTTCCCGTGATGGCTTTCCCCAAACAGAAGGGGAGGTTTCATAACTGGCAAGAGTAATTTCTTGCGTTGAAAGACAAGAAGCAAGAGAGGAGATTGTGCTAGAAATGTTGGTAATACTGAGATCAGTTGACTTGTAAGATGAGGCCAGGGCCTTGAATTCACTAAATTTAGAATTTGAAACATTCTCAATTCTCTGCCTGTGAAGTTAAGATTAGTAACATTCGGTCCCAAGGTGTTTGAGAGAGTAATTTCTTGTCTTATCCTGTTGTGTAATGACAGAAAAAAATCTGCACACTCATATGTGCTGCATTGCTTTAGCACATGTTTTCTGTTCAGTAAGGTAAGTGAAGAATCTGCCTAGTGATTTAATCTCCATTTTTCCTACTGGTTCTATTCCAACAACTGTCTTCAGTTAGAAGACAACAGATATTAGTATGGTTTGTGTTCTGGGTTTTTTTTTCCCCAAATCTGACTTGGAAGTGGTGTTTTGTTTATTGTTTCATATGTGGGTTGGGTATCCCTCTCAGTGGTAAAGGAACATACATCAGAGGTGAAGCAGGAAAGGAAGCAGTAAACTAATGTGTAGCTGTGTGTCTGCTGAGGCTCTGTGTCTCTAACCCTTTGTTTAGATTCAAGCTGTTGAAAACATCAGTCTTCCTATTTGTACATGGATTTTCATAAAGCATGGCCCAAATCATAGGCAGAGCCATCCGCAACAGAAACACAACCTTTTTCATAAAGCTCCACAGTATAGTTTTACAGGGCTCAGAATGACAGAGCAGGAAAGGCTCTGACCAGATATGAAAGTAACAGTAACTGGCAGTAGCTGACTGCAGGGTGGCAGAGGCAGTGTAACCAGCCAGCCTGAGCTTTGTCACTGCTGCAAAGTAAGTCCAGATCATTCTCAAAGGACAGTTTTCCAAGTAGCTTCCTTAAGACAGATTGCTCCATGTTTGTTCTGTGTAGATGATTCTGTGTGTCTGCAGCTGGTAGTGTGATACACACTCCTGTCTCCACCTTTGTTGCAAGTTAAGCTGAATTTTTCTGTTGGCTTCTTTTTTGCCTCTCCCCCAGTTTTGCCTGATAGGGTGAAAAAATTGATGCATCTTCATACGATTTTGAAGGTTATTATGGTCCCTACTTTTTCATTAGTCTCACTTACCTAGACTGGGATGATGAGGGAGGTTTCCCCTTGAACTAGAATTGGATCATAATGTTGGTGTTGGTTGTTACACAGCAGAATGGTAACAAAAGTAACTTGATTTTGGTAGGTTAAGGACAGTTATTCTTAATCAAGTAGCTGGTCTTTTTCCATTTAACATTAAGCTGCCTCTGAAAATAGTATGGTCTATTAGAAGAGAGCTTTGTAACCTTGGGCTTTCCATAGCTGTTATCTGAGTGGGAGTCATCCCAGACAAGGTAAACTGTGCAGTTTGCACCTTTTTGAAGAGAATTAGGATGTTTCACTGGTTACAGTATTTTGGGTGATACTGTGTTTTCCAAAGCATAGTATTCTCTTTGTATACAGAAGCTTGTTAAGCTGGTACAAGTGCACTTAGGATTGTGCTGCTGTGAAAGTTTAGGTAACTCGTCCAATCACTACCAGTCAGATGGTCAGAGTAGTCAGCAGTGGCACTGGGACCAGTCCAGAACGTTCAAACTGAATGCAGGTGTGTGGCTAGAATCATAGGATCATTTAGCATGGAAAAGTTCTCCAACATCATCAAGTCCAACTGTTCACCCAGCACCAATGTGTTCACCACCAACCCAGGTGCCATGTCCCTACATCTCCAATGCTTCCAGGGATGGTGACTGATGGGGGGCCTGTGCTGCTTCCCAATATCCAATCCAAACCTCCCCTTAGGAATGAATGGCTCACTTACCATAGCTGGAAGGGTGTCCCCCTGTTCTCTGTTTTTCTAAAGCCTTCTGATGCTTTACCTTTGAGATAAAGTTTCTCACGCACTTTTCATGTAAATAATGATTGTTTCGTGTTCCTTTCTGGAGGAGGAGAGAATTGATGGACTGTTGGGTTGACCAGTGTGGTTGGAGAAGACAATTTTCATCCCCCAGTCCATGGTCACTGTTGGAATTCTATAAATGTCAAGGTTTGTAAATAAACTGCCCCTTTTTTGCCTTGGACATCTCAGTGCCTGAGTGTCATTCTTTTCGTGTCGAATTACGACAGAAAGGTTTTGACAATTTGAGTGGTGCATTTCTGTGGAATATCATATTTATGTGAAAATGTTTCTCTTTGAAAAAAAAGTCACTCAACAATGATTCAACTTTGTTTTGTATTCAGGAATTCCACAGAAGGAAATCCTCAGGCCTATATTGTGCAGAGCTTATAAAATAAACCTCAGATTGAAATAATGAGACTGGCAAGTGTTCCTGTGGCTGTTTTGAACCCTTATGGGAATGTTGTTACAGTCTTGACAAAGATATACAGAGTAGACGTGGCTTCCCCATCCTGGAAATGTTTAAAGCCGGGTTGGACAGGACTTGCAGCAACCTGGGATAGTAGAAGGTTCCCCCCCATGATGGGGTGGAATTGGATGGTGGTTACAGTCCCTTCCAACCCAAACCAGTCTGGGATTCTGTGCACCCCTGAAGAAGTTGCAACAGGGTTTTTAAACCAGACTGAGAAAGGTGTGTTCATCCAGGAGATAACAAGTCTGACTTGTCCAGGAGCACATTACTGAGAGGCCCAGAGCCTGTAGAACTTCTGCAGCATGTGTCTGTGCAATAATTAAGTAGGTGTTATTGTATTAAAATATGAAAACAGATAAAGAAGGGATAGGAAGATAAAGACCAGCTGCAGGATTAGGCCTCTGTTCCTCTTCCTAATTACCCTACCTTTGAAAACAGAATGCTGTTGTGTAGCTTGTTGTGCTTTGCTCATGTGTTTTTTTTATGTTACTTATTGTTTTTTCTAGGCCTTTGGTCTAGAAGCTGTTCCTGCAGAGGCTGCGGTGTTGATTGTGGCCTGTCAGACTGCGTCAGTGGGGCCTCTTGGGGAAGGGATTGCAGAGGACTCAGGACACCTGGAGCTGGTCTCTGGCCTCCAGGTGTTCGTGCTAGACTGGTCATTAAGTCAAGAATCTAGGGCTTGTTTCAAGAGCTCTTTCCATTTTAGAAATTCCTAGGTTTAGAAGAACAATTTTGGGTTACTAGCTTATCCTGAATTTGAAATTACACCTGAGAGATTTGTATTTATATTTATATATTTGTATTTATCTGTCCTTTAGTTTTGAAAGAAAGCACATTTTAGGATATAAACAGTCTATTAAATTTTTGTGATTTGCATTCCCATCTTAAATGGCAGGTCCTGAATGCCTAATGACTCTAGTTATCTTTTTCTGCATCTTCCTTCTGTGAGCTCATGTTGCCCCTTAGCTCTCATGGTGCGACTTCAGTGGAAGGAAATCAGGAAGTCAGGTTGGAAAAAAGGTGTATTAATAAATGAGGAGGAAAAGTTCCAGTGGAAGCAAGGGGAAAAACTGAGTTGGTAGAGGATTTATGTGTTTAAGGTTTTTAATTGCAACAAGAAGTAGTAATCAGGCTGTGTTAGTGTTCTGAGTTTGTTTGATAAAAAAGGTGTGTTAAAGCTCAAATAGTTATTTTTTCCTTCATTTAGGTGATCTTTGATTTTTCTGCCTATACAAGCTCTGATATTTTCCCAGCAGTCTTGCAGAAGTCCACAAATCATTTCTGGCAGTTGCCATATAATACAGATACTTTTCTTTGATCCTGCTGGTAGACTTCACTTGTCTCTCACAACTGGTTCAACGTTGTTGAATCTTGCATCTGGTAACTCCTTCAAGCCTCAAAGATAGCTAATAATATTTTGCAAATAGATATATTAGCACATAAGTAACTTAAGTCCATGTAGGTGCTCCTGTGGGTGCAGAGGGCTGACCTTGGCCACAGCTGCCTGGCCTGTGGGAGCTGCCTGTGTTGCTGAGGCAGCGAGGGAAGCATGTCACTCTTTTGTGAGGAGCAGGGCTTGGAGCAAGGAGTTGTGTCCAGCTAGAGGCACAAAAGAGGCACTTGCAAAGCAACAGGCAGAAAAAAACCAGGGAGAAACCTGAGAGAAAAGATGGACCACAAAAGGCTCATCTGGAGAAAGTCATAATGAGTTTAACTTCAGTGGAAAAACAGCACTAGAAGAAGGGAAGGGATTGGTTCAGTAGCTGCAAGACACAAAGAAATGGTGACTCACAGGAAAGGCTTTGCCTTTGAGAGGATTGAATAGCACAGTCATATTTATGCGACCTCCCTTAAATGATGTTATTTAATTTAATTGCAAAATAAAATGGATTTGCTTGTTGACGCAGAATGGAAGTAGTACCAGATTCTCTTACACTCCACAGCACAGTGTCTGGAACTGTTTTCCAGCAACAGTTTTGCTGTTTTACTGATGATTTTTCAGTGATGAGAGAACCACTTGGGAGAAGTTTGGGGATGGAACAGATAGATTTATTTAGCATTAATGGAAGAAAAGAGACACACCCATCCCTCTCCCCTGAAAAAAGACACCCCCCCCCAAAAACAAAAAAAACCAAGAACACAAAAAAAAAAATTGAAACAAGGAAACAAAGCAAAACCAAGAAACAGAACTCTATAAGGAACTTGCTTATAAATGTATGTCAGTGTGATTCTGGTTAAAGTATCCACACATAACTTGTATGTATGCCATATCCTTTACCTGCATGAGAAATACCTGTGAAGGAGAGTTTCTGGGAGTCCTCATATCATGGTAATTGATACTTGTGTGCTGCAGCTATGAATTCAGCAACATCCCAGCAAATAGCTGGATTTTAAGGAGGAAAGACTTTGGAACCCTGTTGTGTTTTGATTATTGCAATCCTGTTTGGAGGAGGCAGGACCCAGCTTTCTCTCTGTTGTTGAATTGATAGTTGCTTGAGGTCTCTCTCAAAGCCTATAAAGTGCTGTCTGACCCCAGGTCATACATCAGGATTCTGGTTTTACAGGAAGGTTACTGGTATCATATCTCCCAGTAAATACTGTGAGGCAGGTATAGCTGACTGTCACAAAGGTAACCTCTGGCATATTTTTCATCAGGGATTGGATAACTGGAATAATCTTCTTACATCATTCAAATTTCAGGCTTGGTTCCAGGTATTGGCACACAGCATGGGCATCACTCTCCTGTCCCTTTTCCCCACCCATGTTAGTTTTTGTTGACTGGTATTTCAAAGGTTTTACAGCAAGTTGCTGCAAAATCTGCTGAGGCTTTTTTTTCAGAGGAACACTGCCTTGATGGCTAGTGCTCAATTCAAGTGGTACCACCTGCTGTAGCATCAATTTCTAGTTCTCGTCTGCTTTTTTGTAGTCTCCTGGTTTTGTCTATCCTTGCATTTCTGCACTGGGAATTGAACTGGATATTTCACAAAATAAACTGGATATTTGCCAAAAATTAGTGACAAACAAAGCCTAGGGCAGGCTGTGTGGCCAGAACAGGGACCTTGGGCATGAGGTGGGTACGTGGTTTGAGTTAGGAAAAAGAAAGAGAGTAAGGGACAAAGGCAAAGCCAGAGAAAGTCACAGTGGGGCGGAAGGCCAGGAGTGATTGCAGTGGGCTTATTACTGCTCGCCCCAGGAGTTGGGGGCATTTTTGTGTGTCCTGTGGGCACTGGAGTTGGTGTGGACTGCCTGACTTATGCCTCTCCAAGAGAGGAGCAAGGTTCTACTGTTTGTACAGCAGGCCCCAGCTGTTTCCATTGCTCAGGAGAAAGTTAGGTTTGGTGTTATCTCTGTACCAGTGATAAAGTTGAATGTAAACCTGTGCTGAAGCAGTTGAAAGGAAAGCTGAAAAGAACAACTCCCAGAGCAGGCAGGGTGAGAGTGGGAATGGGAATATATTATGGTTGACCTGCTAGTGCATATGCCTTTGTTTTCAAAGTGAATACTTCAGCAGTTGGTGCAGTGTGCTGGGATTTTGGTGTTTGGTCTTACAAGGACCCTTGGAATGTCTGGAGAACAGCAAGTTGTAGGTATATGACTATTGCTTAAAAGTAGAGCTGATTATGTAGCATCGAAGAAGCTTAAAAGTCAATTTTTACTCTTGTTCTTATCGTTTCATGAAATTAAAATCCTGAGTAGATGGCTCTGTTGCTTGTAGCGTAGCTGTGGGTAAAATGAGAGCAAGCAGTGAGTATTTACAGAAGGTTAGAAGTTCTTCCAAATTTAGGAAGCATTACCCCTCTATTTTATTTGAAACCTCATCTTGCTCGGGACACCATTCTATTAATCCAGAAGACAATAACCAAGTGGGTGGAGGACTGAGCAGCACGAGGTATCAAAACAAAAAAATTGTACCCGAAACGGTTCATGTCCTGTTTCAGTTCAGCCCAAAGATGAGCAGGGTAGAACTGGGAATGATTCAGTTATGAAAAGGGATTTTAAGCGTAAAATAATATTATTTGTAACAATTAGGGGGAATAGTTTTACTCTGAGTTCTCCCTATCTCTCTTTCTCTCCTTTCATAGCAGGCTTAGAGTGGCCTTGCAAATTTGGAAGGGAAGACTGTCTGGGTTTTTCACTGTCAGTTTAGATCACCCTGATGTAATTCTGTCTAACACATGAAGAGCCTTTTGCTTGGCCTAGTAGAGATTAGGAATTAGTGCTTGTCTGTGGATATGCTGAGCCCCTGTTGCATGTGCTATGAATAGGACAAAGGGAAGGCAGTACTTAAATAGTGAGGGTCAGAGCATTGCTTTTCCAAAGCGGCAGTTGGAATCAGATATTTACTTTAATTCTTTTTCAGAGGAATTGTTGCCAAATTGAAGGTGGGTTTTTTTCATTTTTAAATAGTTCTGTCCTGCTCCAAACAAAGCACTAGCCTCCCTGCAAGTTTCAGGCTTTTATTCTTTCAAGTGTTTTGTTTGTCGCAATAACAATGACTTTTCTGGGTTGTAGTTTCAAGCTGCTTATTGCAACTGAAGGATAGAAATAAAAATGTAATTTACAGAATTAGAGAGTCTCGTGAAGCCATGTGACTGGGGAAACTGGATTTCAGAGCAAAACATACCAGAGAGCATAGAAGTTTATAAAAGTGGAGCTCTGGCATTCTCTTGAGTCTTCGTTATCCAATAAACATTATGAACTGAGGAATCTTTAAAGTCTTTCAAGGAGCCTTGAACAACTTCGCTGAGGTTTTTTAATATAATTTGTCAAATTAAGGTAGCTAAGCAAGATTAAAAAGAACTGTAACCCAAACAAAATGGGCAAAACCAAATGTCTGTTTACATTTTTGCTTAAGTTGCTATTTTTCTGCTCCTCCCCTGAAAAGTGGCATTGGGGAGGTCTCATTTAGTTTGCTACTGGGTTGTTGTTGTTGTTTTTCCTTATTTTTCTGTATATAGTTATCAATGTGAAAAGAAGGGGTTGTTACCATCTTATAAACTGCTGTAAGCAAGTACTTAAATTTTGCCCTGCAAAACATCAGCTTAAGAGTACCTGGAGAGGGTCTTAGTGGGTCTGGTGACAGGTTTGAGCTAAGGGACACAGTTGACTTTACCTTTTCTCAGTATATGACAGTTAATGTGGGAAAAGGTAAGTTTAGGGCTTGCAAATCCCTTGCCTTTTCAAGCTAGGTGATATATAATGGATGAGAGCTGCTGGCAGCATTTCTTTAAAAAATTGCCACGTGTTCATTTTATATTGCAGTGGCCAATGGAGAGAGAACAGGAGACACTGAAAGGTAAACAAAAGAACTTCAACCCAGTAGCCAAAGGAGAGCGAAGTGAAAGTTTCCATTTGAAGAACAGGAAAAAAAAAATAGTGCATGCTTTGTTCTGCAGTATCTCCAAAATCCTTGTTTCTTGGGTAACTGGGATATTAGCAGGCTTTGGGAAGCACTTCTCAGCTCGCTAATTGTAGAAGATTTTTGTTGTTCTGCAATGTAGAATGGCAAGCAGTGCTGCAACACCACTCTGAAAGCACCTGGGAGTGATAAGCACACAGTGTGGTGGTTATTCAAACTAAAAAGCAAGTTCAGATCAGCATAGAGAGGCAACGTGGAATTTTGAAGTTCTAACTGCAAGTAAGAAACCTTTTTTCGCTGGAAGGATAGTCAGGTATTGGAATAGGTTGCCCAGAAAGTTTATGCAGCTCTGAAGGTTTTCAAGACCTGAGTGAGGAAAGCCCTGAATGCACTGGTCTGACCTTGCTTTGAGCAGGCCCCAGAGACTCTGACCTCTATGTGTTGCCAGATATTCTGAATTTCTGTGATTTCTGTGCTGTTCCCACTTTCCAGGCAATATATTTGTAATCTTTGTTTTCTGAACCACTTTTTCCATTCTTGAGTCAAAACAGTGCTTTGCTTTACTGTGAAACTGGAAGATACTGTATTTTACCCTCATATTTATTCCTTGTGAAAATGTTTATTGGCTCCCCAAGGTCAGGAACCTGAAATCTGCTTCCACTCCTTAAAAATTCTACTCCTTTGCAACTTCTTGAAAACCGAGTTTGTGTTAAACCAGATTTCTCTCACAGTGCAAGTGGAAGGGCAAACTCGGACTGGTCCTCTGTGGCTTCCTTCTGCTTTGCTTTTGAATTGATTTTATTAAACTGTCCATTGATTTTTTTTTTTTTTTCTTTCTCATCTCTGAAAAGGCACAGCACCTGATATCGAAGGGTCACAGCATTCTGAACAACTTGAAATGAAATAACGAGTCCACAGAGAAAATCAAGATGCTGTGTATGCACAGCCAGGGCAACCAAGAGAATTTTGCTGGTCAATTCACCAAATCTGCAGCAAATCTAAAAGCAGAGCTTTTTCTCTTTACTGGTTTTTTTTGGGTTTGGGGGTTTTTTTCAGTAAGTCTCATTTTCTCTGAGTGTCTCTGTGTAAAACCAGCAGTCAGAAGGCCTGATGCTCCTTGTTCACAGCAGAATTCTGTCCACACCAGTAAGTTGTTCCTGTTCTTCCTACCTATTCTGCATGCCCCTTGTTATAGAGCACCCTGTGATGGGCTAGGAAGGGCAGTGTATATATTCTTTGCTAGCTGATGGTTGCATAATTTTATTGTCAGAGTGCCCAGGAAATAAGTCTTTCAAAGACTCATATTTGCCTGAGAGCCTTGCTGAGTTTTGTCATTTTCCTTCAAGATCATCAGCTTTTCTGTTCCTGCAAGAGCATTGCCCTCAATAAACAACATAGGTTACCAGGAGAAAGGCAAGCACCCACCTGGGACCCTGTATTTTATACCACCCAGGTCCTGTGTGAGACAAACACACGTAAGTCACTTGTCTTTCTTCCACCACCCTCTCTTCTTCACAATATCACTAAGTGGTTGGAGCTGTGATTAGTGTCTGGGCTTGGGTAGACTTTTCTCTTTCTACCTATAATTCTCTAATTGAGTATTTACAGTGGGCCTCTGAAGGTGGTGGGGCTGCATTAAGTACAGCCAAGGGGCAGAATTTTGCCTACAGAATCATTTCTTCCCAGCACTGATGTGTGAATGGGGAAGCTCGGTGTCTGATTTGCACATCCCTGGAACTTTTCTTCCTCATGGCAGATAAGTAAAAACTGGTCTCAAAGTCACAGAGACATGAGCAATGTGGATTCATGTTCAGTCATTTCATATGATAAAACTTTTTTTATTCTCTTAGCAGAACTATCTATATAGTTTGACTCCTAACTTCAGTTTTCCAGAGATTTTGTGTAGAAATGCAAATGTTCTGTTGGAAGATCCCTGGCGAGCCACAGCGATAGCTGTAGAGCTGAGACACGTATCCTGCTTTGGCTGAGAACCTCAGTACTCTCTGGCATACAAGTGCTCTGCATCCTGAATCCTCTTTTGCTTGCTTTTTCTAGTGTGATGCAAAGAATACCCCCAGCCCTTTTCTCTTAATGCCACTGGCAAGGGATGTGCTGAAATGGATGCTTTCAGGGGGTAGCCCTTTTGTGGTTTTCTCTAACTTGAGTGTGTGGGATAAGCACCCAGAGTACAAAAAGGGTGCTTATTTATACAGCTTTAGAAATCTGGAGTTATATTTAACAGGAAATAAAATCACAGCACACACTCTTTGGAACATACTTGGGTTGCTTTCCAAATAAGGCTTTTGGTTTCTGGCAAGAAAAATAGGACTCTCTTATAACAACAGAAAATACAAATATGTTAGAAGAAATGCTGTGCAAAATCCCAGCTCAGATGAAGGTAGATGTGCCAGGAAAGACCAGCCTTTTTGCTCCTGTAGTTTAAGGTGCAGTTTCCTTTCCCTTCCCCAAGAGTTCTGGGGTGAAGTGATCGTGGAAAGCTTCTTAACTGCTCAACCTTGCCTTCACATGGGTGAACACATGTTCCAAAAAAACCAAGCCCCAAACCAGTTCAGTGTTAGTTTTATCTCTGTGCGTGTTTGATGTTTTTGCTGGTCCCATTTCTATGTCCTCACTCAGACTGGTGATAGGAGCTGCCAGTCTGATAAGCCATGGAAACTGCACACTGCCCAATCTTTTACCCTTTCTGCCACCCTTTGGTGTTCTCTTTGGGAGGCTTCTTTTTCAGTTGTTCTAACAAGTCATGAAATTGAGGCGTGTTGTAATGCTGCCAAAATACGGGTTGATTGAGGGAGAGTGGTAGGTTAGTGTTTGTCAAGGGATTGGGTATCTTCTTCTGTCTCCATTCCCCTCAGCTACCAAAAATTCCTGCACCTGGCTTATAGAGGAGCCATTTTACACACATCTTCATGGCAAGTGTATTTTTAATTTATTTTTTAATGCGAGACTGCATTTTTGGGCAAGTAAGTAGATAGAACAGACCTGAAGCAATTCCTGCAACCCCCTCTCTGCCCATACTCCATAGCCTCATTGAAGACGAGGTATAGGATGGAACACGGATGGTTGTTGTGCTGGTGGGAGCAGGAGGTTGCAATAAGCCTCATTGGCACCCTCTAAATGTGCTTTTGCACAGGACACTTGTGTAATTCCTGAATGTGGGAGGAAAGGTGAGCTCTTTCCCTGTGGAAGATCTTCCTCTGAGGAGAACAGCCAGGACAGGTTTCCTTCAGCAAAAATGATCATTTGAGGGTGGCACACGGTGAGGTGCTCTAGGCTTTCCAGTCGCTTCTGGGACTGGCAGGCTTCCCACCACTTGCAACTACAAGTAAAGGAAGAGCAACAGACAGAGGAGGATTGCCTCTTAAGCAGACCTGGAGAGGAAGCTGTGATAGAAGCCAGAAATCCATAATGATCTGGCAACTCATGGCTGCAGCAGCACTACATAGAGAAAGCAGAAGAAAGCCGTGCTGTTATCCCAGAGGCACAAGGTGGCATGTCCCCACAGAGGGCTCCTGCTAAACCAGATAATGAGGTGGAGTTGAGGGAGAATGATGTTGGTGCCTTGGTAAGATGCTGTAGGCAGGAGGTTGTGATGCTTCTCTGGTTCCCTGGCACAGGGGATCGTGGTATTTATACATGTTAGAGTTAATTGGAAGTTTGAGTGTTGAGAGGAGCCTGCCTGCTTTGCACTGGAGAGATAAACACGAGGGAGCAAAAGCACCTGAGAAGCAAACTGCACCTTAAGCAAGGTTCTGTGTCCCAAATTACAACACCCTGCACTGCAGCTGCTGCCCAGAGTCTGGAGGTGCTGAGGTTTGCCCAGTCCCTGGAGCTCTGCTTTTGCATGAGCCACCAAATGCCTTGGTAAGCACCAGCCTGCTTGTGGGCCTTACAGATGCCTGTGGCATCCACAGCCCAGGTGGTTTGTGTCAGAGCAGCCAGAGCCAGGTCCTGGAGCAGATATGACGTGGCAGCAGTGGTTGCTGCCTTTCTGTGGAGAACCCCATGCTTGGAGTGATATTCCTGCACCCTCACAGAGGTAACAGGCTTTCTGAGGAGAGGCTGGCAGGGGGGAGATAGATCACAGAGGTGCCTGGGCATGGTGTCAGTTCTTGACTCTTCTCCGTTCAGCAGACTTCCTGATTTCCCCCACAAGTGTGTCATTATTTATAGTTACAAATTGGTTGTGTCAAAAAATTCAAGTGCTTTGATGATGTCCTCCCAGCCATAAGATAAAAAGAGGAGAAATGGAGAATCTACTTATGTTTATTAATAAGTGATAATTTTACTAAAGGATAAATACCATCCATGTTTCCATAAATACAGTGCATGAAATCTCTAATATTTACTGCATGTAATCAAAAGCAGTTATCCCAAAGACCTCAATTTTTTGTGGTCAGAGCTCCACAGAGCAGCTTCTTTCATGTTGTTTGCTAGGATCTGGGAGTGCTCTCTTTCAAAGTGACAATGAGAAAACCAGTCACTAAGTGTGAGTTATGAATTATGAGAAAGATTAATGCTGTGTAGGAAAATGAGTTAATGCAAAAATCAGTTCAAATTCAGTGTATTTTTACAGTGACGGGGTAGGTTTTTTTCCTTGCTTCCCTGATAGTGCAGAGCTAATAATTAAAAACATCTATATTGCACAGAGTAATAAGCATCCTCTATGCAGGAAAGGAGGGTATTGTGCTTGCTGGCTTGCCTTTGCCCTCCTTCACTCTTCCCCATTTGCAAATTAGAGACTGGAATACGAAGCCACCTGGGGCTGGGGCCTCTCTGTCCCTCTCCACTCGCGGGGCCGGGCAGGAGCCCCAGGTGTTCGCTCTCTTCTCTAAGCCGTGGTTTTCAGACTGATCAGAGCCCTCATGAGGCACTGCACACTAATCCTGCATGAAACCAGGCTTGACCAAAGTGGGTAGTCCTGAGCCCTGGGGCCGTCGCGGGGCTAGGTGAGGGCCCGCGGGCGGTTCGGTGCTACAGCAAATACAGCAACCTCAGCCCCCTCTGCCACTGGGCTGCGGTCGGGAGGCGCGTTCCGGGGTGAATCCGCAGGGAAGGTGGAAGGGGCCTGTACCGCGGATATCAGCCGGGGGGCAGGCGGCGGTGCCATTCCGAGGGCGCAGAGCGGGCGGTAGCCACCCGCGGTTCGCTTCCCTCGCCGTGCGCCCCGCGGGCCGGGCTGCCGGGAGCAGGGCCGCCAGCAGAGCCGCAGGCTCCCGGGCCGCTCGGCCGTGCTGGGGCGTCCTCGGTGGCGCAGGGCACGCGTGGCGGGCCGGCCCCGCCGGGAAGGGGCATGTCCCGCTGACGTGCGGGCCGGGGATTGGCAGCGGCCCGGCCTATATAGGCGGCGGGGCGGGCGCCGCGCCGTTCTCCCAGGAGCGCTCCGTTTCTCCAGAAGGGCGGGCGAGCGGGCACCGGCCGGAGTGAGTCACGGGGGACGGGGGGCGGCCCCTCCGCCGCGGCCGCGGCGCCGACGTGGAGGCTGGCGGGGCGGCCCGGCCTGAGGCGGCCTCGCATCCTCCCCAGGGCACCGACGTGTCGGTGCTGCCTGGAAAGTCGGCGCTAACTTCCCGCCGGCCGGGCCGGGCAGGGCAGAGTCCGGCGAGGGAGGGCGTCCGGCAGTGGGAGGTGGGGAGAAGTCTGGCCCCGCGGAGCGGCCTCGGACGGCGGTGGCGTGACTGTGCCGGCCGGCAGCAGCTGCCGCGTATCGCCGGCGTGTGGGGCCGGGCCGAGGGGGAGGCTCGACTGCCTGGGGAGGGGGCGGCCCAGCCGGGCCGAGGCGCGGCGTGATTCCCGTCGTCGGTGGGAAAGGGTTAGCGGCGCAGGCCGAGGCGGCTCCACGCCGTTCCCGGCGGTCTTAGGGTTTGATTCCGATAGGAGCCGAAGCGGCCGGCGGGGAGCGTTGGTCCGGTGTTGGTCAGCCCGCGGAGCGCCGGTGGCGGGCAGCCCAGCCTGCCGCGGGGCCGAGCGCTCCGCTCCTGCTGTGGCTATAGAAGGACGAGCGCCCTGGCCACTGCCGGCGGGGGGAGGTGCCACCGCCGGGCCCGGAGCTGGCCGTGCCCGCCGCGCTACCGCCACCGGCAGCGTTCCGGCGGCCGCGGAGCTGCGTTCGAGGCTGTCACTGGGCCCAACGGGAGCGCCTGTCCCCCGCTCGCCTGATGCGGCCGCCCCCGGCCTGCAACCCGCAGGGCCGCGGCGGGTTGGGGCTGCCGGAGCTGGGGCTGCAGCTGCCCCGTGGCACTGGCCGCGCCCCGGCCCCGTTCCCGCACGGTCCTGGTGCTCTGGGCGCGCCCCCGCCGCCCCCTCCCGTTCGGCCCCGCGGGGGGCGCGGTGACAGCGGGACCCTCCGGGCCCTTTAAGGGCGCCGCCCCGCCCCGCCGCCCCGCCCCCGGTGCCGCCAGTGCTGAGGTGGCGCTGGCGGCGCCGCCCGCCCGGCCGGGCCCGCGGGGCCTGCCGGCTCCCCCGCCCCTCGGCCGGGCACCGCGGGGCCAAGCGGAGGGGCGGCCCCGTGCCGCTGCCCCGGGGGTCACGGTGGCGGTGCGGGCCTGGAGAGGCTCCGGGCGCAGACGGCCCCGCGCGGGAGGCTCTCCCCGGCCGATGCCCCTCTCGGAGCGCGGCCGGGGAAGCCCTCTCCCAGCCGCGCTGAGAGGCACTACCTGTGCCTGCCCCACCGGGCCGGCCAGCAGGACGAGGCCGGGTGCACGTCCTCGGTGGCGGGGCCGCCACAGGGCTCCTCCTGTCCGGGGCCAGACGTGGTGGCGGGGCCGGCGCTAGTGGAAGAGTAAACATGGGGGATGGGTCAGGGCTGCCCGCGGCCAGGGCTGCGGTCGTGTTGCACTCTATGATGCGCTAAGTCGGGAATCGCTGCGAAGGGAGACTGCGTTCTGCCACACAGCAGCTGTCTGTCAGCGCGATTTCCCCAAAACTAGGGGCCCTGGGCCTCCGATCTCTGAGGGAGCCCGTCGGTTTTCAGAAAGCAAGTATTTTCATCTGTGTCCACTCATCAACCAAGAGATTGCCCTGTCCTGTGTGAATGTTTGACAGAGGACAGTGCCTACCACAACCAGCCCAGCCGTGTTGCTGTGTGTGGTTCTCACTGCATGGGATTAACAAAGTGATCATGTTTTTATTAAATATACTTTTAAATAACATGTAACCAACGTTTCCGTCCACGAGAACTGATTGTATTGGCAGTGTAACTCATGACTTTGCCTTTGTTTCTCTTCATACGAATATTTCCCATGTGATTAGGTCTGGCCCTTGCTGGAGGTTATTTTTAGGATGATTTCATTCTCTTCATTGAAATGTGCTCTAGACTTCTGTAACTTCTTCTGGTGCACAAGGCCAGCACTACAGGCAGTGTATTAACCAGGCAGTTTGAAACCTGTTGACCCAGTCAGCTGCACGCTGGCATGACATAGCTGTAACCTTAGTTTCAAAACCTAAGTGGGAAGTCATGGAGGTGTAAGATCCAAATGCAGTGCTTGAACTGCTGGTTTTGACATTACATTTAAAATACCATTCTAATAGTTGCCTCTGATTTTGGCCAGAGATGAATCCCTGAGGCCTACAATATACCAGATGCTTGGGATTGCTAGAGATGAAGAGTATTTGTTCTTAGCTTCTTGTATGGGTGACGAAGCAGAAATTCGTATGGATAAACATTGCCCTTTGATTTTGCATTGAATGTCTGGCTGCTCTCTGAGGTAGAGGCTGCAAGGAAGATCTCTGCAGCTGGTGTGTACACAGTGAAACCAGCAGCTGTGCCTTGAGGTTGTGTCTTTCAAGTCAGTGCTATATTGGGTGTTGTTCACTGATTTCTTATCCTTACCCCCCTCCTCTAAGGAGGAAAACACATGCTAGATCAGCCAGGTGGTGTTTTCTGGAGAAATGAGAGTTACAAGCACATCTGTGCCTTTAGCAAGGCTCTGGCCAGAGCTTGACAGCTGTTTGTAGTGTCTAGCATGCTTCTCCCCCCCGCCTTCATTTGGAGCTTGCCATGAGGAGGTGGCACCCTCATTAGTGACCCAACAGGCTGGAGGAGCTGCCACAGAGTCTGCAGGTCTTGCTGAGATAGTCTGGAACAGGTGCCAGACAGTAAGTGGCTTTCCTTGGATCTGCAGCAGCTTGAGCAGTGCAGGCATGTGCCATGGACACGTAACCACGTCTTACACTGTGGCGTAACCCTGGACAGCAAGGAGATTTCTCCACTATCAGGTTACTAGCCACCCTTTCTGTACACTGCAAATGCCTTGCAGAGATCTGCATTGCTGCAGCAGCTGTACTTCAGCAGCATGACTGGCTGTCCCAGTACCTGCTGCCTCATTCCAGGTTTAATTGCAGCATTAGCTCTATTGCTCTGACAGTGCAGTGCTGCCTTCTGCCTGTTAAAGGCATGTTGAAGTAAGGGAAAACAATGGCCTTGGCTGAGGTGCAGATCAGGCCTGTATGACTCTGTTGCATCACTGCTCTCCCTGCTCTTCCCTCCTTTCCTTCTGACACCATCAGCCTCCCTTACTGCATCGCAGCTCTAGCACAATGTGAGACACCCCGTTGGTAACACTACATTTTTAGGAGTGGTGCTGGTTTGGGGAGCCTTTTCTAACATATTGGAAGGTCAGGGATGGCAACTGTCACTTTCCTGAAAAACAATCAAGTTTGCTGGGCAGAACATGGTCCAAGCAGGGTGTGTGTGAGAGAGGGGCCTCCTGTCCCATGAGCAGGCAGAGGCACTGGGTTTTAGGAGAGTGCAAACTCTGCAGAAGCACACAGAACAGCTCTGGGGGACCCTGGGTGTGGATATTGTACAACTGACCATGTGTGTACTGTACTGGCTTTTACAGTTTCACTTGTATTCCTGAGCACTTTCTCAGTATGTCTGCAGACCCAGATTCAGGAGATGGAAATCCCTTCCTAGCAGTGTCTTTTTCTTCCTGGTTCTGCCTTGTGTACACATTTAAGATAGTCCGTGTAAATTTTCTTCTTCCGACTTTCAGATTTAGGCCTGGAGACAGAATTTAGTGCCTGGTGCATGATCATATTGCAGTAAAAACTGCAGAGCTGGACTGCCCAGCAGCTGAGTGTAGAGAGCCCTGAGTGTTTGCCTTAGTTTGTGAGGATGTCCATGTTGATTCACCCAAGCTCCACTGAACTACATTCCTAACTTGTGACTGATGGCAGTGTTGTTGGCAGGTTTTCAGGTTGTTAGTCTCTTCTGACTAGAGATCTCGCTTGCAACCCTGAAATTTCATGTCTTGAACATCTGTTATTAATTGTCTATATTTTTGCCTGATAGTGGATGGCTACTCTTGTAGGCAGTGTGGTGAAAGAGTAACTACTCCAGACTTCCTGCTGTGAAGTTTGAGTAGATAGTGGCGTTGCCTGCAGAGCTCGTAAGACATGACAGGTGTCATGTGTGGGGAGATACAACTGGGTATGAGAGTGTTTTGGATGAGATGCAACTTTAAAAAGTACAGTTGGTGCTCTGTTGGAAGTTTCAGTAACAGGGTTGTCATGGCTTTCTGTTGTCTTGGACCTAATTTATTTTTTTTATTTTTTTTCTCTAAAGCAAAAGCTGGCAGGCTGACAAACAGACAGCTTACAGGACGGACTCTCTGGCTACTGACCATTTAGCTGGTAAGTTCTTATTTTGGGAGAGCCAAAGATCTTGCTGTTGCTGAGCTTGCTAGACAGAGTGGCTTTCTGAGTGTCTCCCTAAGTCAGGCACCTAAATGAGTTTCTCAAGAAGAGGCAGCTTCCTGGGTCCTTTCTCTTTTATCTCTAGGTCTTGGACTGACTGCCCGGACATTCACATCTTCATGTAAAAGTTGTGCACACCATTAATAATTAATAGATTAATGAGACTGTACTTTAGATTAATTAGAGTATGCTTTAAAAATTCGTGGTGTCCCCCTTTCAAGTGACCTTCTTAGGTTACACATCCTCTGCCTTCCTAGGGAAGAACTCTGGTTTTGGTGACCACTGTGTAGGGAGGAAATATCCCCCCTAAATTGCTGTCTGTTTCAGCAAGGAAATTGGGCAGCCAGTGGGCCCTGTGGGTGCTTTTCAAGAGATTGACTGGAAGAGTGCTCAGTAACAGATACTTTGTTTTCCTGGACTAACTTTGTGCATCCTGAGTGCTGTTGGTAATACTGTTGTCATTGCCGTCTCCTGCAGTGGCATACCCGGATTGTGTGTGGGTGGGAAGTCGACAATGAGCTCTGTGGCAGTTTTGACCCAGGAGAGCTTTGCTGAACACCGCAGCGGCCTGGCTCAGCAGCAAGTGAAAGGTGAGTTTCTGTGATGTGCCTCTAGATCCAGACTGCACAGACCTCTTACCCAAGCTCACCCCATGTGTCTGGTTCCCCGAAAGTGTGCCTTTTCCTTTCCTAAATTAGTGTTTTGCTAGACTCTAGCTTTCCACCGCCAGCAGCACAGTGGTGGTGCTGCACAGTGCAGGGCTGTGAGGAGATGGGCCTGAGCACTTCAGAGAGTTCTGGCTAGCAGTGCTCTCAGCCCTGGCATGGGCCACATGCAAGAGTGGGGCACTGAGCTACACGAGAGCATCATGGATCAGTGTGCTGGGCTGTCATTTCCACCCTTTGCTCTGGGGTGCTGGGGGTGGTCACTAACCATATGAGCTGACTCAGTGGTGGGTTTTGGTATCCATTCCCAGCTGTGAACTGCCCCATTTGGTATGGCCCAGAGCACAAATGAGTCAAATATAATGTACAGGCTTTCCCTAGACTTTGCCCTTACTATAGTCATTCTCTGCCTTTTTCTTGGGCTTATGTTTGTCTTATCCCCTTCTGACCTGCACCCTGGCTCTGGTCCTTTCACTTCTTTCTGCTCAGCCTGTTTTCCCCTAATTGAACCCTTCTTGACAAAGTTGGCAATAAGATGCTGTTTGCTGCCACCATTCACTTGCTTGTTCACTCCCTGCACCCCCTGTGCCAGCTCAGACAAGGCTGGTGGTTTGTGGCATCCACTGCTGTCTGTGCTGGGCTGATGTCAGTCGTGCTCCAGACTTGGCAGCCCCATAGTTGTGATGGGATTAATAGGCAGGGCACAAGCCATTTGCTCTCCCTTGTTAGTGGTGCCTAATTACCATTGCAGTGCCTGTGAACAGGGGCATTTCTGCAGGGAAAGTGACTCATTTGCCCTATTTGCTTTACCCCAGTTACAGCTTTAAACTCTGAAGAAGAGAATGATCCTCCAACCTACAAGGAAGCCTTCCCTCCACTCCCTGAGAAAGCACCATGTTTGGAAGCTGCCCAGGAACCTGCTGGTCCCTGGAGCAAAATTCGACCAATAAAGGCTTCTGTCATCACTCAGGTTGGTGGGAGTGGATGTCTTATCTCCTGTCTTTTCCCCACTCCCAGAAGTAGGTAAGCAGGTGAAGTGAAGCATTCCCTGGAGTATGAAATCCTTGGTATGTCAGCCTCTTTGTCGTGTTTTACCCTGCTACTGCAGCTGAGAGCTAGGACTGCTCTGGAGGGGAGGGATGTGGTGGAAAACTGTCCAGAAGGAGCTCTGCATCCCTGTTCCACAAATAGCTGAAGCAGGCCCGAAGGGAGGATTGGAGAATTCCTGTGATGAGTGCTAATCCCCCTTTAGGAAGAGTCCTAGTGGGGCAGACTGGCTGCTGCAGTGCTCCTGCACTTCCCTGGGCACAGCTGGTTATTGTGCTGCACAAACCTGGGAGGTCAGCTTGCCACTAAAGTCCTGTATGGCCATGAGACAGAGAGGAACTGTCAGGCAAAAGTGCACTGACAGCTTGCTGTGCTCTTTTCTGTGTCTGTGGCTGAGCAGGTGTTTCATGTGCCGCTGGAGGAGAGGAAATACAAGGACATGAATCAGTTTGGAGAAGGCGAGCAGGCCAAGATCTGCCTTGACATCATGCAGAAGACAGGAGCTCACCTGGAGCTGTCTCTGGCAAAGGACCAGGGCCTTTCCATCATGGTCTCTGGCAAGCTGGAAGCAGTCATGAAGGCTCGGAAGGAAATTGTTGCTCGACTGCAGACTCAGGTGAGGGCAGCTAACTGTTTCTCACTTGATCCTTGCTCTTCCCCGAGACTTCTGAATGCTTTGAGACCCTTGGGTGTGTGTGCTTATAAGCCAAAGAGGTGTTATTAGATGACTAATTCAGCTTTGCCATATATTTTCAAAGCATACAGTTGGCAATTTGGAATGGAGATGAGGCTTAAAATAGGGTTCAAAGCTAATTACAGGCCATGGTGTTGCATGAAGGGTGGAGTCTTCAATCTGTGACTTTGTGCTGAGGTGCTAGTGCTGGCAGGGTATAGGCCCCTGACACAAAATGCATAGTGTGTGAGAAGTCCTTCAGAGAAGAATGTGGAGGGATGGGAGAAAAAAAGGTAGAGGGAGTTCTGCCAAATGCTGGAAGCTTCAGATCAGGGCTCTGAGTTGTGTAACTTGAGCCCCATTGGTAAGTAATTGCAGACTCCTTGTTTCAGTTGCTTCTCCTTTCAGTCCTCTGCATTTTGATTTCTTACCTTCAGGTTCTTGAGTTCATTATCAAAATGGTAGTTCTCATTAAGATCCATCACAGCCAGGTATCATGGTCTGTTTTAAAGTGTAATGTCCAAGGTAGTAAATGCAATAGTTAATACCATGTCTGCTCAGTACTGTTCAGCTCATGTGTCATACCCTGCCAGAGGGAAGAAAAAGGGACAAACCCTACATAATGTGCACCTAAAAAAATAATTTAAGTTGTACTACCACAGATCCATGCCCCACTGTCCTCAAATATCTCTCCTACTTGGCCCCAGGTCTGAAAGGTGTGTCTGTATTGTGGCTTCTCCTTGGCTTGGCTGGCATAAGTATGTGGACAGGAAGTTGAAGAGTCACGCCAAGTGATCTGTTTTTGATTTGATTTATTTCTTTTTCCATTGTAGCTTGAACTGTAAGTGCCTAGTTAGTTAGTAGTTACCTATTCACTGGGATCAAGAGCATAGTGGCAATCCTAAGCTTTCAGGTCAGTAAAAACTCACTGAGAAGGGAGAAGTCAGGAATCTCTGTTACCAGCCAGCCCTTTGATGCTAGATTGAGAAAAGTTCTGGATACCCCTCTTTTTCAAGAGGAGCCATCTAGAAGCAGTCCCTGAAGCAGCGTGTGCTGCTTTGAGGACACCTTAGCACTCAGTAATGGTAAGCATAGTTGAGCTCTCTGCCTGCTGGAATAAGTTTCTGGTGTTGAATTTCAGTTTCCTAGGAGTCAGACTATGTCTTCTTCTCTAGCCTTGGCAGCAGATATCAGAGTTCAGATAAACCCTACCCCAGAGCTAAACCCTACCCCAGAGCTGTCATCCCAGTTGCTCTCTGGTGCTGAGAGACTGTGAGACATTGGAGCATAGACACCTCCTCATCTGTACCTGAAGGCCTTTGCTTATTCAGGGTACTGCTCCTGGGAAAACAGAAGGCTTTTTAGGGAATAGTGGGGTTTAGACTCCTGGAGTACAGGACACCTTAGATCAACTTGTCTGGCATAGTATCAGTCTTGTGTTAGATGGATGTGCTGGAAGGCACTGTGTTTACTCCTCAGTTATAGCACTAAGCAGCACCTGAAAAGCTTTCCCTGTACAGGTGAGGGCTCTCATTGATGCTTGGCCTTTGTATTGCAGGCTTCAGCGACAGTTGCCATCCCCAAGGAGCACCACCGTTTTGTCATTGGGAAGAATGGTGAGAAGCTGCAGGACCTGGAGCTCAAAACTGCAACCAAGATCCAGATCCCCCGCCCAGATGACCCCAGCAACCAGATCAAGATCACTGGCACTAAAGAAGGGATTGAAAAGGCCCGGCACGAGATCCTGCTTATCTCTGCTGAGCAGGTACTTCAGTCCTGTGATGTCTCTCATGTCATTATCTGAACAGACATTTTGGTTCTCCATGGTATATTCGATGTTTGTAGCCACCATGGCCACAGCCAGTGGTAAGTAACACTGTTAGTCTGAACAGAGATGTCTACCATTCCACTGGCTGTTTGAGCACTTCCAGGTTCTGCACCTTCTGGTTCTGCCTTTTGTCCATCCCTAAAATCAGATAAGCACTTTTCATAATTTAAAGTGAACCATATTAGATGCCAGCTGAGATAAGACAGGAGATTAGAGGTGAATGTCATAAATTCAGAACAGCAGTATTTGCAGATGGAAAGGGACAGAGCCTGCAAGCTGGACAGGGTGCTTGGGCTAGAGTGTCAAGCAAGACAGCACTGGGAATTCAGCTGTATGTGGCAGAGATGGTAACGTAATATCAACAGCAGTTTCCACTGAGCACTGTTCTGGATTCTTCTAGGATAAGCGTGCCGTGGAGCGGCTGGATGTGGAGAAAGTGTACCATCCCTTCATTGCTGGCCCTTACAACAAGCTGGTGAGTGAGCTCATGCAGGAGACAGGGACACGCATCAACATCCCTCCGCCCAGCGTTAACAAGACAGAGATAGTCTTCACAGGGGAGAAGGAACAGCTGGCCCAGGCTGTGGCTCGTGTTAAGAAGATTTATGAGGAGAAGGTATGAATGGTCCCTAGAGCTTCCCATCTTCCCCCCACCTGCTCACAACCCCTCTTCCCTTCTTGTTCTGCTTTTGTGCATCCTCTGGTTGCATACTCCTCGTGTCAGCTCTTGCTCAGCAGCCCTTGCAGTACATGGACCTGGGTCTTACCATTTCCTTGCTCAGCAGAGTGGGACTTGGGGTGATTCTGCCAGGGAGGTGACAGATCTCCTGCTTTTTTGTGTAATGGAAAATAGCAGACCGCAAAGACCTCTCTGGGTGTGTGTTTTCACAGGTGCTGCAAAGGAAGGAGGGAAGTGTGAAGGCTACAGTGTGGCCAACTGACAGTGTCAAAATTGTTACATGAGTAGAAGTTGCTGAAAAGTAAATTTCACATCAGTTTATTTTCCATTGCTAGCGTCACTGTGAATATCCTTGTTGTGAGTTGTTGGTCTGTTTTTCCTCATGGTTACATCTGTATTTGTACCAGTCCGAATTTCAACACAGATAATCAGCTTATAGCGTGGTGTTGCATTACAGCAATTACAACTGCCTGGGGACAGTTGGGCATTGTGTAATGGCAGGGATGTGTATGTGGTCTCTTCCATGTAGTGTCCCAGGGAGCTTAAACAGAATTTTTATATTTCACCTGTCAATTTTTGAGAATAGGGCTTTCTGTAGGCAGGTCCCAAAGATCCTAGGGTACTGCAGAACTCCTGTGCTCACCTTTGCTTTGATCTTTCCTGGGTGCTGAGCTTCACCGCATCTTGTGTCTCTTCCTTTCACTTTTGTCCTTCCCTGCTCCCTTGTGATTGATGCTCCAGTGCCTCTGCTCCTACAGAAAAAGAAGACTACTACCATCGCTGTGGAGGTGAAGAAGTCCCAGCACAAGTATGTCATCGGCCCCAAGGGTAATTCCCTGCAGGAGATCTTGGAGAAAACTGGAGTCTCTGTCGAGATCCCACCCACTGACAGTAGCTCGGAGACGGTGATACTGCGAGGCGAGCCTGAAAAGCTTGGGCAGGCATTGACTGAAGTCTATGCAAAGGTATTGACTGGATGGGCCAGGCCTGCTCTGAAAGCCCCACAAAGATACATCTCTGAGCACTGACAGGTGGAGGGGGATGGTCTCTGTCAGGCTATCAGAGGTGCAGCTTAGAACTCAATAAGGAGGGTGCAGCATGGGAATTGGAAGTGAATTTTTGTGAAGGCCTCTTCCAGGCTGTCCATCAAATAGCTTCTCTGTCTCTCAGGCCAACAGTTTTACCGTCTCCTCGGTCTCAGCCCCCTCTTGGCTTCATCGTTTCATCATTGGAAAGAAAGGACAAAACCTGGCCAAAATAACTCAGCAGATGCCAAAGGTATGGATGAACTATTAGCTTAGCACCAGTTGAAGTAGAATGTTGTTTAATCCAGCTCACTCTTTGTAGAGAGAAATCTGTTCTAGCATGGATAAAACCAGGGAGGAAATGACACAGATCTTATAATATTGAAGGGAATTACCAAATTCTGCTGCCTCAAACACTTCCCATCCTATGTTACTTTCAAGTGTTGAGTCCTTCAAAGGAAGCTTTATGTCTTAGTATTTGGAGAATTGAAGTAGTAGGAGACCTGGAAATCCTGAGTTCAGTGAGGTTTCTCCCTCATGAGATAGATGGTATCTGGAAAAAGGCTTGGTGAGGAGGAACTTCTCCAAAGCCCTTGCAGACTGCAGGACAGCACCAAAACCTTATGCTCTAGACACTAATATGGGCAGAATTGTAGGTTACCTGCTTCTAAAATCATGTGTACCCTTAGTGGTAGGGATTGATGGTGTAGGCCTGACTGACAGCATTGACCTGGCTTGTGTCTTGGAAAATTCTTACGGGTTTCCTTGCCTTGTGTCTCAAGGTTCACATCGAATTCACTGAAGGAGAAGACAAAATCACTTTGGAAGGACCTACAGAAGATGTGAATGTGGCTCAGGAACAGATTGAAGTCATGGTCAAGGATCTGGTAAGTTGGTGGTACTAGTTCTGGTATATAAGAGGAAAGTGGGGAAAGGTGGGGCAACAGAACAGAGAGGAAGTGTACTCACATCTGTGGGTATCTTCACATGCTTAACAGAACTTGCAGAAGGCAGTTGAACAAAAACCTTGGTTATGAGGCTTTCTTAAAAAATCACAAGCACATCTTTAGTCTTTTGATGCAGAGAGAGCAAGATTCTCTTTCAGTCATAGCTGGAGAGGCATTTAAGTCCCTTTAAATGTTTCTCAAGCATGGTGCTCTCAGCTCAAAGCAGAGGAGTGTTCTGCTCTGCTCATTAGCAGGAGGAGTGCTTGCAGCTAGAGTCAGTGCCTGCACTGGCAGTGGGCACAGGCAGCAGCAGAGGGGGCCTGCCCTGCCTAGCCCTGTGCAATTCTTTGTAGATCAACCGGATGGATTATGCAGAAATCAATGTTGACCACAAATTCCACCGACACCTCATTGGCAAGAACGGAGCTAACAGTAAGTGGGGTGCCTTTCTTATCCTTCCTGTGCTCAGACTTTGTGATTAGTTGGTCATATCATGGCTCTGCAGCTCAACCAGGGTGCTGCCTCCATTACATTGCCTCTGCCCTTCTGGAGTGAAGGTGGCACAAGAAGATAAATGGGCAGTGAGGCCTTGGGATGGCTTTAAAGTCTTGGAAAGTTGAACAGATTACTTTGCTGTGTCCTGGCAGAATTTTTGTGTTTCGGGGAGGTTGGAGAGTTGTCTTTGAGTTTCATTTTAGAACTCAGTTGGTGGGGTAGAAATCTGCATGGTGAATTTCTCCCCAGAAAAGAATTTGGGATTAGAAATGAATGAGTATCTTGTAGTCTAAATATGATGCTGTCTGGGGAAGAAACAGATGCCTCACTCTGGCAAGTGAACTGTTGCCTCTAGATGCCATAGTATCTAATTGTACAGATTCTTGTGTAGCACGGATCTGCTCTTCCTGAGCCCCAGGGTGAAGAGGCACTTTCCCCTGATTCAGCTCCACCCCTCTGGCCTTTCCTCAGAGGCTGATGTACTTCTTAAACAGCCTCTAGTCAAGGTATCTTTGCTTCCAAGTCTTGCCCTGGCAGAGTGTGTCACCACAGCCCTTGCCTTGCAGTTAACAGGATTAAGGACCTCTACAAGGTGTCTGTGCGCATTCCCCCGGACAATGAGAAGAGCAACCTGATCAGAATTGAAGGAGACCCACAGGGGGTCCAACAGGCCAAGAAAGAGCTGCTGGAACTCGCTTCCCGTATGGTTAGTGGGATGTGATGCCTGGGAGAGCACAGAGCTTGAGCTCTTGTGTTCCCCTAGTAACCTTCTGGTAGAGGTGTGTGCCCCTTGCCCACTGAGCACTTGGATCTCATGACAAGTGCAAGTTCCTCTATTCCCTTGGATCCCCTTCTCTGTCAACCTAGAGTGAATTATGTCTGGAGGAAAAACCTTGATGACAACAAGTAAGCTGTTGGGCAGCAGACTGGTAATTACAATTACGTGGCTCACCTGCTCAACACTCCATGTAAACTGTGTTCTCCACAGGAAAATGAACGCACCAAGGACCTAATCATTGAGCAGAAATTCCACCGCACCATCATTGGGCAGAAGGGCGAGCGGATCCGGGAAATCCGGGAGAAATTCCCAGAGGTAAGGCCTTCTAGGAGATGAGGGATTCAGAGGGCATATTTCCTACATTGGTAATAGACACGTGGTCAGTAAAGTCATAAATGTAGTGTCTCTGTGAGTATGAGAAATATCTGATACGTGTCTGCTCATACATCTGATATATGTGAGAAGATGGTTCTTCTGGCCAGAGACTGCTGACACGGTTACCTGCTTCCAAATGGAAAGGAGATGTACGGGATCCCCCAAGCTTTGCACATGTCTGACATGACAATTCTTGTATTTGTTTGAGTTGAGCCTAAGTGACTGTTTCCTGCAGGTTATCATCAACTTCCCAGACCCTGCACACAAGAGTGACATTGTCCAACTCAGAGGTCCCAAAAACGAGGTGGAGAAGTGCACCAAGTACATGCAAAAGATGGTGGCAGACCTGGTAAGGGAGACTTCTATCTGCTATTTTCTCTTCCATGCATGGATAACCCTGAAATAGAGAAGAGTTGTAGTGGCTTGGCTAGGGCTGACACACCTCAAGATGAGGGAACTGTGGACATGGTTTTATGTATATGGGGGCAGGCAGGTAATACCTGTTATTTAAGGGCTATAGGAGAGGGTACATGTCTTTGCTAATTCTTTGAAGTGTCCCATATGGAGAATTCCTTGGGTCTAAGCCTGTTGTCAGAAGCTTGTTTATGAGGTTTCTGGGATGGTGCCTCACTCACCAGGATGGCGTAATCTTCAATTCTCCCTTCCTTTCTCTCTTAGGTTGAAAACAGCTTTTCTATTTCTGTTCCCATCTTCAAACAATTCCACAAGAACATCATAGGGAAAGGAGGTGCCAACATCAAGAAGGTGAGATATCTTTCCTGTCTTCACTGCTCATTATGGTGACTGCCTGCAGCGAAATCTCATTCACTGGTCTCCCCTGCTCATTGGTAATGTAAAATAAAACCTCCAAGGCCTTTTTTACTGACATGGAGACATCTCTCAAATGATTTTGCTGCGATTTTTTTTGATGGCAGATCCGTGAAGAAAGCAACACCAAAATAGATCTCCCAGCTGAGAACAGCAACTCAGAGACAATTGTTATCACGGGCAAAAGAGCAAACTGTGAGGCTGCTCGCCACAGAATTTTGGCTATCCAAAAGGAACTGGTAAGTGAAACAACTGGCCTGTGACAGATTAGGGACATGAAAACATAACTATAGGAGTTATAGAAGATAAAAATATACAAGTGCTTGTAGTGGGGTGTGGCGGGGCAGGGGGAGACAAATATGGATGTCAAGCTGTTCTTGACTCTTCAGCTGAAGTTTGTGGCTGCTCATTTGTTAGGAGTGGCCAGTCCCAATTCCATTTGGTCAGGCATTTCTCACACTCAGCTCTGCAGAGCTCCTGGCCATGTGGGAGTTAGAGGGCAAGCAGAGTCTGTGCAAACACATTGCTATAGCTTGATTAACATCCTGTACTGTCCTCACTTAGGCCAACATTACAGAGGTGGAGGTCTCTATTCCTTCCAAACTCCACAATTCCCTCATTGGCGCCAAAGGCCGCTTCATCCGCTCCATCATGGAAGAATGTGGTGGAGTCCACATCCACTTCCCCACAGAGGGCTCTGGCAGTGACACTGTGACCATCAGGGGCCCAGCCCAGGATGTGGAGAAAGCCAAGAAACAGCTGCTACATCTGGCAGAGGAGAAGGTGAGCCTTGCCTTACAGGGGAAGGAGCAGGTTGGTTTGACCAGCTGTTTCTTTTTGGAGGTTAAAGTGGTTCCCTCTGCCTGCATGGAAGCCTTTGGCATCAATTGAACAAATCCTCTTTTGAGGGATTTGAGTACAGTTTGGGTGATTAAAAGAAAGTTGTACTTCCATCCTTGTGGCAATGAGTTCTTCTCTCATTGGTAGAAGAACTATCTGTAATGCATCTCTGTCCAGACTGATGATATACTCAGAGTTAAGGCTCCCTGCTTCTGTGGTTTGAATGTTCTTGGGTAGCCGCCCTTCTCTGAAACAGTTTACTCTGTAGATCTCCTTCACTTTTTTCTTAATCTCTGTATTTGAGCTCCAGTTCTTCCATTTCATTGCATATATTCAGATTTGAGAGCTTTTGCTTACAAGACCTTGCTCTGACTTGTGGCTGACTGATTGGTCATTTTAATAGCAAGCTTTCTAGGGTCAGCATGTGAACATGTTCTCCCTGGGAATTGGTTGGTTGCCTCTGGGAGTCTGGCTTGCAGCAGTCAGTTAGCAAATGATTGTGTTGCCTTTTGTGCAGGTCAGACCCTTCTCCTAGGGAAGTCTCTGCTCATATTCTCATTGGTCATGCTGAGTGTACAGTTGTTTTTTTTGGCCCTGAGAACTACCTTTGGGGGTAGTATTTTTAATTTAAGACACTGTATAACGTTTTTACTTTCAACGGTGCACTGCATCAACCTTGCTTTTGCAGCACTCTGCATGTGGGTGCAGGTAACATATCTACATGCTGACTGTTGGTGCTGATGGCTATTTTCTATATATTGACATGTTCCATGGGTCTCTGGCTCCTTTCAGCAAACAAAGAGTTATACTGTGGACCTCCGTGCAAAGCCAGAGTACCACAAATTCCTTATTGGTAAGGGTGGTGGCAACATCCGTAAGGTGCGAGACAACACCGGGGCCCGCATCATCTTCCCCACCTCTGAGGACAAAGATCAGGAGCTGATCACTATCATGGGAACAGAGGAGGCTGTCAAAGAGGCACAGAAGGAGCTGGAGGCCCTCATCAAAAACTTGGTATGAACTTTTTCTACTTTCTTGCCTCTCACTGTGGCAAGGTGTAACAAGTCAGCATGAAGGACCTTGCTCGTCCTAAAACCATTTGCTGCCCTTTGTGGCAGCTTAGGAAGATCCTTCCTACCTTGGAGTGAGGTTGGAAGCTGATTGCTGTTGAGAGCAGCCAGCTCGTGCCTGTTACTAGGTCAGGTGGGGTTGACTGGCTGTTGTGTGTTGGCAGGATAATGTGGTTGAAGACTCCATGGTGGTTGACCCCAAGCACCACCGCCACTTTGTCATCCGTCGAGGACAAGTTCTCCGGGAGATTGCAGATGAGTATGGTGGTGTGATGGTCAGCTTCCCGCGCTCCGGCACCCAGAGCGACAAAGTCACCCTCAAGGGAGCCAAGGATTGTGTGGAGGCAGCCAAGAAACGCATCCAGGAGATCATCGAGGACCTGGTACGTTGTAGAAAAGCTGTTTCTTCTCTACTCTGTTGCTTCAGCAGTGTCCTGCTTCAACCTGCTGTATGACCAAGCTTTATGTGCACAAGTCCCATGGTAGTTCTTGGATTTGAACCTCTGCTGTCAACATACACAGTCTGCAGACTTTAGATCCTGGCCTGGGGGTAGCAGCTGGCTCCAAAATGGCCATGCTGTATGAATGAATTTCCTCCTCTGACAATCTTCTTGGTTTTTAGGAGTGGAAGTAGGAGACCACTCCTTGATGTACATCTAAACATTGAAAGATTGGAGCCTTTTTGTGCCTCGCCATGTCTGGCCTTGGGCAGTGATTGCTTTCAGGGGTTTCCTGCACTGTTAGTATTGGCTTTTGGAAGCAGTCAAGTGTCAAACCTGCTTTCTTCTTTCTTTATTTTTTTCGTTTTTTCTAATGCTTCCTCCTCTTTGGGGTATTAAAGAGTTTGAAGCCTGAAGTCTTGTGGAAGCCTTTAATGTCCTGAGTTGAAGACAACTTTAAATCCTCTGCTCTTCTCAGAGAGAAACAATTCTAGGAATTTTTCAGTTCTTCCCCTGTCAGCTGTTGTTATCTTTTCTGACTCCTCTCTGTGTCCATTTTGGATTTCACCATGCACAAACATCCTGGGTTTTGGTGTGAAAGAGACTGCATCACAATAGAGCAACTCTGCTTTCCCCCAGGAAGCTCAAGTGACAATCGAATGCACCATTCCACAAAAGTTCCACCGCTCCATTATGGGCCCCAAAGGATCCCGGATCCAGCAGATCACCCGGGACTACAGCGTCCAGATCAAATTCCCTGACAGGGAGGAAAACCCAGGTACACCTGTGGATGCATGTTTGGATGGGAGTTGGGATGATCAAATGAATGTAGTGTAGCCTACACTCTGTACCAGTGGGCATGTTCTACTTAAAATTTATGGAGAGAACTGATGCCTGGTGTTCCTGCAGTGTCCTTGAATCTGGGCTTAGCATCAACCTTGTCCTCTTGGGAAGGGGACAGTTTCAGGAGGTCAAACTGCAGACCATGTTGTCACTGCAGAGTACAAGGAGAACAAGGACTTACCCTGACAAAAAAGGCTCTGCGGGCTTAGTGAGGTCTCACTGGTGCCTGAGCCTTAGGATCTGGAGGAGGGAGATGATGACCCAGGAGGGGGCTCTGTGCATTGAACACGAGACTTTCCATGTTTTCAGCCCCTGTTGTGGAGCCAGCTGTGCAGGAGAATGGTGAGGAAGGTGGGGAAGGGAAGGAAGGGAAGGACACAGATCCCAGCTCTCCGAAGAAGTGCGATATCATCATCATCTCTGGCCGCAGGGAGAAGTGTGAGGCAGCAAAGGAGGCGCTGCAGGTGTGTGGCTTTCTCAGCCCCTTACCCTGTTAAGGTGGTGATGCTTGTATATAATTTTTGGTGGTGGTAGTAAAAGCTGCTCAGTCCAGGTGCAATGCCAGTGGTCAGTGATGCTGGCTGTAAAGGGGGTCTGCACTGCTCAAAGGAAGCCCCACTGCTCTGTGACTTAGCCTGGCAGCTTGAATCATAGTGCCTGACTTTGCAATTACTAGTGTTTGTAAGCAGCCCCAATAGCCATAAAAGCATGACATGATTGTTTTATGGAGCACAGCTGGGAAGAGGAGGAGTCTGGTTGAGGCTGAGTCATTCCAGGTTCAGCAGACCTTGCCATGCTTCTGCAGTGATGTTTTCCAAATCTCTGCTAGAGTAAAGCCAAGGATATGAAAACAACCTGTCCCACAGGTGGGGCTTCAGATGGCTTGTTTCAAAAACATGCAACAGGTTATTTTGGTATTCCCAGCTGTCCTCTCTTCCTGTCAAATTTGTATCCTGACCACAAGGGAATGTACCTCTGTTTAGCAACATGTTCTTTTGGGCAAGTATATGGCAAGCTAAAAGCCAGGAAAAGTTTTTCCACTGATAAACTGTGCTCCATCCCCTGCAGGCTCTGGTTCCTGTCACTATTGAGGTGGAAGTTCCCTTCGATCTTCACCGTTACATCATAGGCCAGAAAGGAAGTGGGATCCGCAAAATGATGGATGAGTTTGAAGTAAGTTGTCGCCCTTCCTTCCATCTCTTCTGTCCTGGAGAATCTGTAAAGTGACCATGTTGGGGGTTTGGACAGTTACAACATACTCAGGTCTGCTGTGCAATCCAAGACTCCATAATAGGAAAATGATCCCTGTGTGTTTTAGATCCTGGACCCAGGGCTTGGTAGGTTTTGTGCTGAAGCTGTTTGATCGGTGTTGATGTTGTGAGTGTTGCATGACTTGTTTGGTGTCTGCAGGGATTCCTCATCATTGTGAGAGTTGTTTTCCTCCTGGGCCCTGGGAAACAGCTCTGCTGTGCCTACCCATTCAGGAGAATTCTCCAGAGCCTCTGGGGCTGTTGCGGGTTGGCTGCAGTCAGTGTTGTTGAACATACATTTGTTTCCTGGCCTCTCTGGGCCAGCACAGGGGCTGGAGAAACAGAGTTCTATTCAAGAACCATCTAGAAATTGTCCCAGGCAATTCTCCAGGTGGCCCAGCTTGATGACCTCCAGAGGTCCTTTACAACCTCAGCCATTCTGGGTTTTTAGGCTGCCTGGGTGGGAGCTGGTCTTGGTGTCAGGGGAAACCAGCCAAGATGCCAGCTTGCAGTCAGAGGCATCACAAATGATACAAGAATGAGCAGTGATACAAAATGATTATTGCTACTTGTTACTCAGGTGAACATCCAGGTGCCTGCTCCTGAGCTGCAGTCAGATATCATCACAATCACTGGGCTGGCTACCAACCTGGACCGTGCCAAGGCCGGGCTCCTGGAAAGAGTGAAGGAGCTGCAAGCTGAACAAGAAGATCGGGTAAGGCCTGTGCCTGTCCTTCCTTCCAGCCAAACATGGCTTCAGCCTCTGGGTGCAGACTCCTGGAACACCTCATCTCTTAGGGGCACCCTTAGCTGCTCTGTGGGTGTGGGATGGTCATAAATGGGTTACTCAAAGGTAGCTGATTTACCATGAACTGACAGGAGAGTTTGGGAATGTAACTTTGGACTGTCCAGGTCTCTCTCCCACCTTCACGTACTTTTGACATACTGGTGGATGGGAGCCTCACTGTGCTGCCAGTCTGTCTGTCCTCATTGAATCCTTATCACAGCTCTGGATAATAGGTTAGGGATGAGTTGGGTGGTTGTTTGCTGTTTGCAGTTTCCTTCTGAACTTGGCGAAAGCACAAGGCTGCAGTGGATGCATGGCTTGGGTGTTCAATCATGGCCCTGCAAATTCTGTTCCATGCATCTCAGCAGCCAGAAGGAAATGCTGTGACTTAAGTGGACATTGCTGGAACAACCGTGGTGTGCTCCCTGTCCTCACTCCCCTTCTCCTGTTCCAGGCCTTGCGAAGCTTCAAACTGACAGTCACTGTAGATCCCAAGTATCACCCTAAAATCATTGGGCGGAAGGGAGCAGTGATCACCCAGATACGCACAGAGCACGAGGTCAACATCCAGTTCCCTGACAAGGATGATGAAAGCCAGGTGAGAGATCAGACAGAGTGCAAGGATGGCTAGTGGTTGTCTCTGAGCGTCTTCTTGAGAGTTCTGAACTCTCTCCCCTGCCTTTGGATAAGGTGGACGGTCAAGGGGATCAGCAGAGAGAAAGCTTGCTCGGCTGCGTATGAGCTTGGTTTCTCACACATCTCTGTGCCCCAGGCCCAAGACCAGATCACCATTACTGGCTATGAGAAGAACGCCGAGGCTGCCCGGGATGCCATCATGAAGATCGTTGGTGAGCTGGAGCAGATGGTGTCTGAGGATGTGACTCTGGACCATCGCGTTCACGCGCGCATCATTGGCGCGCGTGGAAAAGCCATCCGCAAAATCATGGACGAGTTCAAGGTGAGCAGTGGGGCAATGCAATGGGCCTGGGCAGCCACATTCTCCTGTGGGAAGAGTTTGGTGCTGAATGAGGCTCACAGCTTGTGGTTCCTGTGTCTTGTGACTGTTCACCATCTTCAGCTAGAACAGACATGAAAGAAAAGCCAGTGCTGCCCTGCTCACCTTCAACTTCACCAGTATATGAGCAGCATCCCTGGTTCAGGGTACCCTGGTATGCCCAGGGCACCTGGGCTGCCTGGACACCATAGCCAGATACCAGCTGAAGCATCCCCACATCACATCAGCTCTAAGTCATGTATGTTTCTCTGGGAGCCAGCCAGGAGCTTTTCCTGTTTTGCTGGAACCCAGATGGAATTGGACCCTGGGAATGCTTCCTTGTTGCTCTGGGTTAGCCCTGCAAGCAGCATCGAGTTCTGTCCCTCTCTGGAGCCCTTTTGTTGGGTTTTTGCAGACAGGATCCCAGTTGATCTTGAGAGAGAGGAGGCGGTGTGTATACCAGCTACTCTGATTACTGGAAGTGGGCAGCCAGGCCTCTGTGAGGAGGCTGTCCTCAGAGCCCCCAGCTACTTGAGCTTAACTCAGGGAATTCCTCTGGTTTTTCTCTAGGGCACTGTGGATCCCCTTTGGGAATCATGGCATGTTCTCAGGGCTGTGGATGTGGCAAAGTCAGCTGGCTCTGGGAAGGTCAGGGACCTCTGCTCTGATAGCAAATGGCATCAGCAGCAGGCTTTACTGCAGGGGCAGCAGTGAATGGGAATACTGAGGGATGGGATTTTGGAGACTTGCATTTTGGCTGGGCTTTGTTATTGAAACAAACTGGTTCCTAATGAGCAGCCTTTGGGTTTGGTCCTGTCTTGTTTAGATTTCTGGCACCCATCTGAGGGCAGGGTGTGAGAGAGCACAGTGCTTGTGTATGGGGTGCACTAGGCCAACTTTATAAATTGTCAGCCAGGATTATTCTGTGGCAGACACAGAAAGCTCATTGTACTTTGTGGTGATGGCTCAGTGGTAAAAATGCTTGCAGCAGTGTGAGGACACTGTCTGGAAGTGCAGCCCCTCTGCTGCAGGAGCTGCCCAGAAAACAGTGATCCTCTGGGAGTGAGAGCAGCAGAGGCTGCTGGAAATTGGGCCCTTACTACAGACTGCTCTGCTTTCCTCCACAGGAAACTGGGCAAGCTTTGGGGCCAGCCATATACCTGCTCACCCCTCAGTGTCTGAGCTGTGGAGGTCTGGAACAGACTTGTGGCTGTGAACAGGCAGTAATTAGAGCATCAGTGACATCTGTGGTTCCAATGACAAGGGTCATGGGGAGTCTCTGGCATTTCAGATGTGCAGGTATAAAGTCTTGTGCTGTTCTTTGTGTTCCAGGTGGATATTCGCTTTCCCCAGAGTGGAGCTCCTGATCCCAACTGTGTGACTGTGACAGGACTCCCTGAGAACGTGGAAGAAGCTATCGACCACATCCTGAACTTGGAGGAGGAATATGTAAGTGTTCAGCAAATGTGTGATGGGGCTTAGCAAGAGCTTCCCCACAGAGCTGGATGTCTGAACTATGTCCATGTGGTGTTTTCTTCCACGGTGTTGGAGAAATTGAGCCCTTTGGAGGTGGGTGCCTCCACTGCAGCTGTTTCTCAAACCAGCTGGACTGTCCCCTCTGTCCAGGAGAGGACAGTGAATGAGAATTCTGGGACACCCCAAGATGTGCATGGTCTTTCCTTGTAGCAGCTTGCACCAGCTAAAAGTTGTGGCTCTCAGACTAGTGCAGGCACACCATTTTTGGTCGTTGTAGAACAGGCTGGTGAGCTTGAACAGGTTGCAGTGTAGTGAGATGGAGGGGTGGGCATTTTATTCCAGTTTGAGGAGCTATCCAGACCCCCCTCACTGGTTGTGTTACTGCAGCTTGCAGATGTGGTGGACAACGAGGCAATGCAGGTGTACATGAAGCCCCCCTCACATGAAGAGTCCAAGGCCCCATCCAAGGGCTTTGTGGTGAGAGATGCCCCTTGGGCCACTGTCAACAACGAGAAGGTGAGTGCTACTTGTGCTGCAGGCTGGGGACACAGAGTGTGGGGACACTTCTGTCTGTGCTGGGGACACAGAGCACTCTCTCTCCTTGGTGAGAGAGAAAGCAGCTTTTTGCTGCTCCTTGTGGCCTGAGCACAGGCCTGGGCTCTCCTGTCCAGGTTCAAAGCACTTTCCCAATGTCTTGTCCACTCTGGCTACACCACTGTGGAGCTGTTGGGGAATGGGGGATCCTTACCAGAAAGTGTCCTGCCAGGTTTGTGTTATTTTTAGGAGTAGGGATAGGGCCTGGGCCTTGAGACTCTTGCTGCAGCGCAGAACTGGCTCAGTGTTTGCATCTCTGAGCTGGGACATGTGGCAGCTCATCCTCAGCTGCCCCAGTGCTGCTGCAGGGCTGGCCTGACCCTGATCCAGTGTCCCAGTTACTGGGCTGGGACTCTTGGAGCCCTTTGCACCTTATCTGCACCCTCCTCAGTGTCACCTCTAGATGCCCTGGGGCCACAGTGATCCTTTTTGTCCTTTCCCCATGATGTCTCCTCCTGGGATATCAGCAATGCTGCTTAGCTCAGGGCCTCACCATGTGAGTTCACAGCAGGGCAGGAGCTTAACTTGTTCCCTTTTTGTTTACTCTAGGCCCCTGATATGAGCAGTTCTGAAGACTTCCCCAGCTTTGGGGCTCAAGTGGCCCCCAAGACTCTTCCCTGGGGACCCAAACGATAATGACCTGGAAGCAGAAACTCCTCCAGCCCGCTGACCTGACACTAACCTGCCACAAATACTTACTGTCTGAAATCTGACCCAGCGGCTGGAGCACAAATCAATTGTCCCAAGAGGTCTCCTAATGGTGTCTGGAGTGCTAGACCCCATCCTGCTCCCCTCAGCTATCACCGTGTCTAGGACCCACCCTCATCTCTTGATGGATATTCTTTCCTCCTTTGGAACAAGACTTCCACTCAGATTCAAACACTAAATGTGTGTGTTTTTGTTAGAAACTTCATAATTGACTCCAAGTGGCTAAGATTTGCAGCTTCCCAAGCGCTAGCAGAGCAATCTGCTCTCTTGAGCATGTCTGACTAGGCATTCTCGCCTTCATTAGGAGACCTCCTTTACTGTGGCTAGGAATCTACTTCCTGTCTCATGACCTCAGGAAATAAATTTCCTTGACTTTCTAAAGCCAAAACGTTTGCCCTCTTTCCTTTGTGTTTATCCCAGGCCTTACCTTACCTTTGTAGAGTGCAATCAACTTGTTTTTCCTTTTAACTGCCAAAAATTCATTTAATGCTGATAGCTGACTGTGGGGAGAGCTTAAAATAATCTATAAGGTCAGAAACCTGCTTTTTAAAGAAACAAAACCTTCAGTAGGCTGTAGAGACAACAGAGCTGGAAAGGGGCCAGAGCAACGTGTGGCTACCCTGGTCAGGAGAACACCTGTGAGCGCAGCGAGCGCGCGTCCCTGCGCCGCACCAAGCACAGCCCAGCCTGCACACTTGACCAGTCTTCCAGTGCTTGATGCCAGAGCCGCTCCTTGTTCCCCCTTGGCAGCAGTGTGAGCAGGCAGGAGAGCCAGCACGTGGCAGCGTGGCCCGATGGGCCAGGCCTGGCTCGGCCGAGGTGGCCGCAGTGCCACGGCTCAGGAGCGGCTGCTGGGATGTGCAGAAGGAGAAGCTGCAGCCCGCTGTGCGTGCTGAGTGCTGCAGCAGCTCGGCGTCAGCGGCAGTCACACCGCTCCTGTTGCCTTCTTTCTACCTCAAACATCAGTGTGATGGGGGCCTCTCCATGGTCGTGGGTTAGCAGCCACTCCAGCTGTCACCTGGGCAGCCATAGGAGAAGCAAGAGGAGCCTTGTGTCTCCGCACAGCTGTGAGAGCTGCTCCAGAGGGAAGCAGAGCGCGGTGGTGCTGAGGCAGGCTGTGAATCCATAGGACTGCATGCTGAGCTAGCACAGGGCTTGGCCCCAGGGCTGCGGGTGCAGCTGTGCCGTGGCCCTGGGTTGCAGAGGTTGTGTGAGCCAGGCTTCTGCTCCGACAGCATTGGGGGTTGATGTGTGTGTGAGCCCTCCTGAGACCTCCATCATGTGGTAGAGGGTGATCCATGATCTGTACTCGGGGCCGCTTGCACCTGGGCCCTGTCACAGCTTGCTCAAAGGGTGTTGTGTCTGAGCTCCTCCAGCAAGAGGAAAACCATGTCTTTGTGGAGGGAGGCATGTAGTGTGGGGTTTTTGTGCACCCCCACTTCGCTGCATCGGTCCTACAGAGCTTGTAGTCTGAGCCATTCCTCTGTCCCAGCTGCTTCAGCTCTTGGACAAGCAGCCTCTCTTCTCTAGTGCTACTGACAGAGCACAACTGTGGCAGGCTGAGCCCGGCCGCCTTGCCTTGCCCTCCTTGGGACAGGCCCAACATGCCGATGCTTTTCCTTCCTGCTCCAGCTCTTCTTGGCAAAGACTGCTATGCAGAAGTCAAACCAAAACCTCACAGTGCTCTCCTTTAGTCTGAGAACCAAGTGAAACGGACCATGGCCCGTTGTGGGGTGCCTGGTTGCCCCTGAAGGACAGGGTGGCCTTGGCTCCAGCATGGGAGAAGAGGAACTAGGGTGGTACCTTCCCATCTGCGTCTGTCAGAAAATGGTTGATACCCTGTAGCTTAGGTCTGCCCTGCATCACCAAGCCTGTCACCCCCTCCTCCTCTTTATGCCCCCGTGCCCTCACCAGTTGCACAGCAAGGCTTGAGTTACATCCAGGGCACCCACTGCCTTGGGCTCATGCCCCACAGCCCAACCTTCCACTCTAAAGAAGGTCATGAAGTGATTGTACCTAGTACTGTCCCCCCACCACCCTCCCTCCGCAGCAGACTGTGGCATGTGTCCATTTCTTCTCTTTGACGTCTTCCATATTGTACGTTTCCATAGCAATGATCCCTTGGCCTTAACTTTGGAATTTGGAGACTATATGCAAACATGTAAAAAGGCTCATGAGTATGGATGACACTGGAATTTTATAAATTCTAAAATAAAACCTGAAACAGCTTGGAGTGTGGTGGATATTATTTCTGCTGGTGGGGTGAGATCCAAGACAGCCCATGCTGGGCTGGATTTAGCCAGGGATTCAAGGATTTCCAAGTTTGCACACCTGAGCCTTTGGTGTGGCCGTGCCCTTGAAGGGATGGGACTCACATGGCAAGCAGTGGGTCACAGGAAGGGGGTGAGAGCAGGAAAGGGGCTGGGGCAGTGCCCTTCTCCTAGGGAAACACAAACCTGCTTGGCCTCCAGGCAGCTGGTGCTGGGGATGCTGCTGCTCTAAGGGAGGCATCAGCCATGGTCCCTCTTGCTAAGCTACTCTGCAACTGGAGTCTCCTTGGCAGGTACTGTTCACACTTCATCTTAACCTGCACAGCCTCAGGAATGTCAGGTACCAGCCATGCAATCACACATCCAGGAATGAAACCCAAATGCTGGAAGTGGATGGGAGGTGTGGGTTGGCTGCCATGGTGAGTCCTTACCCCTGCCCCAGCACCACACCCTGGGCTCAGCAGCTGGTACCTCAAAGGTTACCATGAAACCAGAGCATAGGGCCAGCAGCTGCCAGTAAGTCAAGGTCAGGCTGCTGGTCCCTGCCTGCTCTGTATGAGGGAGCAAAGTGCAGCAGGTACTGACCCAGCTTCCTAGCAGTTACTCCTGCTCCCAGCCCGGCATGCCAGGGCACAGCAGAACCAGCCCTCAGCCACCTTCTGCTGGGACCTAAGTGCCACAGGTAACCTGGCCCCGGGGAGTTCATTCTTCACAGAAGCACCTCCCTCCACAATGGTACCCAGTGCCCGTCCCCACTGCCCCACACACAGACGTGTCCACCACACGCTCAGCCCTGGCAGGAGTGAGGGCCCCCAGGACCTCAAGGACATGGGTGGACCTCAAGCTCCAGTGTGGAGCTGGCTGAAAGTCACTCTGCTAAACAGAATGTTTTCTGTGGCAGGCAGAGAAATGCGAAATCTGAGCCTAAGGAAGGAGGCAGCCCAGGCAGAGCACGTTGTTGATGATCTGCTTCCCCACCATGGTGACCAGCAGCTCCTGTTCCAGCTCCACAGAACATCCCTTGGCTGCCCTGCAGGGACAGCGGGGCCCTCAGCCTGCTGGCACATGGAGATCAGCCCCTGAGCATGGGCAGGCGTTCCCACAGCACACACCAGCTGGGGAGGCCAGCCCAGGGTCCCTCCCAGCTGACACTCAGCTCCTCATTGTGGATCCCCAGAAAGCCCAGGTGGTTTCTGAGACAGTGCCAAACCTGCAAGAACCACCTCAGAGCTGTGAGTGGACACCCCAGGCCTTGAGTCCAGGAATGCATTCAGAGCAGCCCCAGGGAAAGAAGGGCTTATCTGGTTCACAAAGCCCTCTTCTTGTTTGCCAGGGTGGGACAAAAGGGCAGATGATGGGTGCAGACTGGAAGCAGTTAACCCACAGCTGGTTGGCACTGCCTTAGTCCCAGGCATCCTGTGGCCATGTGAAGGCTCCCACTCTGATGGAACAGCCCCCCTGCCATGGTGCTCCTTGCCCACGATGGCAGCAGCACTCCCCTGTCCCTTAGCCCTGCCCCAAGGCCCAGAACCTGTTTTCAGGAGCCAGGGAAAGAAGGGATGGGGCTCTGGAGAAGTGCAGAAGCGAAATGAAGTGGGATCCCACAGCTCTCTGTGGGACAAGGGTGGTGACTGGGGGATCTCTGAGTCCCCTGGAAAGCAAGGAGGCTGCAAACCCCATCAGAGCCCCACAGAAATGCAGCTGGTCAGGCAGAGTGGGACACCCAGGAGCACTGGGGCACTGTCCCCCTTCCCCTGCAAGCTTGGGCACTGCAGCCCCTCAGCTGCAGAGGCACCCAGAGCTGGAGCTGCTGCACAGGGTGCCTTCAGCAGCAGATGGAGCACCACCCCTTCTCCAGTGTGTGCTGTGGGGAGAAGGCAGCTCCTGCAGAAGATGAAAGATGAGGCTGCTGGCACCTGTGCTTGTTTATGTGGGCGGCACTGGGGTGACTCTGCTGGTGTGGATCAGCCTGGTCTGGTGGAGCTGACCCAGGAGACGAACACAAACACATCACAGCCCTGCAAGCCATGGCTCCTCTCCTGTGAGAGGCCCCCATGGCAAGGCATATCCTCCCCTGGATCCAACAATCCACAAATCAAGGCTGCATTTACCACAAGGGGATAGAAATCTGGAGTCAGATCACTGGGTACCTTCTCTATGTGTATCCCAGTGGAGTGAAGCTTGTTCAGAAACTTCTTCCTCCAGGTCCTGTGGATGGCAGCAGATCTCTCCTGCAAGTCCCTGTTCTCACAGCTGTCCTGCTGCCAGCTCAGCTCCTGGGGGATGGTTTCCCACACCAGGATCAAGTCTGAGGCAAGGAAAGGGATCTCATGATGGAACCCAAAGCCATGTTTGTCCTGCATGTCTCTCTCCTCCAGGACGTGGTGCTCTCCTGGGGGTGTGCATTGTCTTGTGAGTGAAACAAGAGGGAAGGACATGCTTGCTTTGGAGGGGGCTCCAGCCACTTCACTTGGGTATTCCTGGCACAGGAAGCAGGAAGCTGGGAGAGTTTATTAGCAGGACTGAGGACTGCACCTGTCTTGTGAAAGGGAAGCACTCTGGAGCACCAGAGTGGGATGAATGGGATGAGTAGGATGGTGCCTGCCAGGGCTTGGGGGTCCAGTGCCCTCTGAACATGATGTATGGACCAGCTGCTAGCTCCAGCCATGGAGCACTGGGCCTTTTCCTGTGCTCCTCAAGCTAGCAGACCTTCTCCTGCCCCAGCCTCCTCTCCAGGATGGAAAGGAGTCCAACTCCAATCCAAGCCTTTTCCCCTCACCTTTCCTCATGCAGCTGTTGCTGAAGACATTGGCCATGCTCCTCTTGTCCGGGCTCTGTGGCTGGGCTGGGGGTGAGGAGCAATTCCCCAAGGCAGCCTGGCTGCAGCAGAAATGGGTTGTGACAACCCACCTGGGGCATTTCCATGGCCTCTTCACCCACTGCCACCACCCTGCCCCACCTGGCTGCAGGGGGAGGTCATCTGTGGAGCTCCTCTGTTGCATGGCAGACCCTTTGTGCCCCTTCCTTCCTTCCTTCCTTCCTTCCTTCCTTCCTTCCTTCCTTCCTTCCTTCCTTCCTTCCTTCCTTCCAGTGCTGAGCAGCAGACCCTGGCAATGGGATGCCCATGGCTCATGGACATTGCACAGCCCCACCACCCCTCCTGGCAGTGCCACAATCTGGGGATTCCTATCATCAGGAATGTTTTCAGGTGGAAAGCAAGGAGACATGAGAGGTCAGTGGTCTGGTGCAGTGTTCTCCTGTCGTGTCACCACCCAGGCCCCATCTGAACACCCCTCTCCTCCACCACCTCAGCCAAATGTATGTTGTGGAACAACCTCCTCTTGCATCTTTTCTCTCTCACTGTAAGGTAAGGACTTTTCTGTGGGGTTACCCAGCTCAAAGGCGTGTCCACCAGCATGTGTCATCTGGTGGTAGAAAGGTCAGAGACTCCTTCTCCACAGCAGCAGCTGGGTCCAGTCTGTGCCCAAGCACATCACATCTAAAAGACCAAGCAAACTGAGCTCAATTTTGGAACTGGAAACAGCTTGAGAAGCTGAGCAGACAGGAATCTCTCACACATGGGAGGTGAGTAAGGAGATAAAAAGATGCCTGCAGTGACAGAGGTGGGAGAGCAGGAGAGTGTCACAGCATGAGTGGCAGACAGGAGGGACATGGCACATGCAGGGAAGAAAAACAGTTCTTCCAATGCATCCACCACTTAAAAAAAGGAGCCTGGGAATCTGCACATGTCCCTCCTTGAGGTATTTTCCTTGGTTGGAAGGGACTCATAAGAATCATTGAAGATCAACTCCTGGTCCTGCACAGGACAGTGACAACCCCAAGAAATCACGCCCTGCACCTGAGAGTGTTGTCCAAAAGCTCTTTGAGCTCTGGCACGCTTAGGGCCATGACCACTGGCCTAGGGAGCCTGTTCCAGTGCCCAGCCACTATCTGGAGGAAGAATCTGTTCCTAATATCCAGTCTAAACCTCCCCTCATTTGCCCTTTTTAATAACATCGGGTTGCTCCCAGAAATTATGTGGATTTTCATCATTACTTTCAAGAGACGTGGTGAAAAGAAACACCAAACAGCCTCAGCTTCCCCAACCTGCTCCTGGCTAAAATCAAGGTGGGCAAAGCATCTCTTTGCAGAAGCCATTGACAACCAACACCAATTCTTCTGACACCAGAGCTTCTTCTGGGCACCAGTGAAGCAGGAGAGAGACATCTGCCAACTTCACCTAAAAACTTCAGGGAACCACTCCACAGAGCAAGGGAACAGGCAGGGCCTCCTGTTCCTACAGTAAGGATGGATCAGTGTGGGGATAAAATACTCTTGGGCCATGAAGAGAGGGAAATATGCCATGAAAATCCTGAACTTCTGGTAATTGCACCACTAAGAATGCCCCCAGTTGGGATCCTCAAAAAGGCCAAGCCCCTCCTGGGGAGGTGGCCCTGGGACAGCCAACTGGGCACTTGGTGACCACACAAAGCAGCCACTAAGAGACCTGCACAGAAAGATGATAACACACCTGGAGTTGCAGCAAACGTGCAGTCATGCTTGGGGCCTGGAACAGCAGGACTGTGGTGGGGAATTGGGGCAGGGCCCTGCTGAGCTGGGCACAGGTGCACAGGTGCTGACCTTCACCCAGCTCCTTTCCAGCATCTCAGCTTCTCGGGCACTTTTGGCCAAGCCCCCACATTCCAGCTTCATTTACATCCTTTGCAACTCCTACCAAGTCAAGGGGGTTGCATGTCAGCATTAATTTTTTTCTTGGTTTGGGTCCTGTGACTTCCCAAAGCCCTGTTCAGACCAGTCAGGAAGGCTGGGGTGACATGTGCCAAGCACAGAATCTCCCTAGGGAAAAACATCCATGTCCTGAAAAGCTCTGGGGTGATCTACCCCACAAAAACCCTCCCTCACACAGAGAAGTCCTTATGACATCTGGAGCACACAGACATGTGTCACTGCTGAGGAAGCAATGCAGCCCCAGCTCTCCAGAGTGCCTGGCAGTGGTGCTCCTTCGGGGCAGCCTTTGGTTGTCACTCCTGGCAGACAGCGACAGAAACCCTCAATCCCCACAACAGGCACCTCTGAGCCCCGTGCTGGAGCTGGGGAGGGAGTGTGCTGGGGAATCAGCTGCCAGGCCAGGCACTGCTTGAAAAGTTGGATGAAGGCATCGGGGTCTGTTGAATCCTGTCCCTCTCCTGCAGCTCCCAACCTGAGCCCCAAACTGGCAGCCTTTACCCCCATACTTGATCCCCAGGCCTGTGCCCTGCTTGTCCCTCCCTCAGAGCTGGATCTGAGCTGGCAGGCACGGGGCAGAGGGGTCCTCCCACCCTAATGCTGCTTCTGCGCTGGGGAGGGAGTGGGAAGTGCCACCCCATCGCTGCTGTCGATGGCTGCTCCCCCTCTCTCAGGCTCCCTGTGTAGGAGGGGCCGAGCCTGGGGACAGGGGGAGGAGGAGGGTGGATGGGTGTGCAGGCACCTTCCCCATCTAGAAACGCCTTCCCCCAGCAGCCGGGAGGAGGCCCTGCCTTTGTCTGAGCTAGAGGTGGGACCTGTGTGGCCCTGAGCAAAGAGAGTTCAGTGGGAGCCACGAGAGGCAGCGAGTGGGAGCAGCTCCCCCTTGCACCCGGGAGGGGCTGGTGCCTGGCCAAGGCACCGGGATTTTGGGGCAGCAGGGAAGATTTATGCTCTGTGTTCACCTCGCAGCTGTAAGAAAACAGTTTGTGTTGGTTTTTACAGCTTTGGGGAAATCCCAGCTGTGTTTTGCCTGCCGGGTGCTGCCAGCCAAGGGGCACTGAGGTAACAGAGTAACTGAGATGCTGCTTTTACAGTCCCCAGGGAGAGCTTGGGGCACTGTGAGGGACTCAAAGCAACTCATCCCACCACATTCCCAGTTCAGTGACACAGCAGGGTGCAGGTTCCCCAGGCAAGCCCAGTCACCACATCATCTCCAGCAGCACCACAACCCACAGCAGAGCTGTTGGTGAGCAAATGCAACACAGCCCACAAAGGGGAACTAAAGTCTTTTACAGGGCCACACTCTCCTGCTGAATAGTCCCAATCTCCAGCTGAAGAAGGGATTCATCCCACTCTTTCAAAGATTCAAATTCAGATGAATCAAGCTACCACCAAGAGCACATTTTCCAGCACCCCTCCTGTGTTTTCCCTGTTCCCCTGGACTGATGACATGCCTGTTGGACAAACACAGCAGCAGATGGCAAGTGCTTCCCAGGGTTCTTCAGCTGCTGGGGAGATGCAGCTCAATGGCCCAGATCAAACACAGGTGCAGAGGGACAGCAGCACCACACAGCCATCTTCAGTAGCAGCAGGATGTGATTCAGATTTTCTGCTACCAAACCCTGACCTTGCTCACCTGGATGTATTAACACCAGTTCGTCCCCAGTCCTCTCATGAGCTCGTAGCTGTGTTTAAAAACATGAGCACAAAAAGGCTACACCCCCTGCAGCCCCGTGTTGTACCAGCAGGTATCCAGCACTGACTCACACCTAGGAACTAACCTGGGTGGGGATCCTCATCAGATCTCTTTTCACATTTTTACAGAGCACTGCTGAGCCTTGATCTGGACGTGGTGTTTGCGAGGACATTCCCAACCTGAACATGTGTCACAGTGGTCAGCAAGCAGCTCACATGGCTTCTGTCTGCTGCAAACACTTGCTGGTAAAACCTGCCCCATAAAATAAAAAAAAAAACAACAAACCACAGGCACACTGAAGGCTCTTGTGTTAAGATTTAATAATAATAATAACAACATTTCAAAAACAATGAGTGCATTGTACACGAGACCTGGTTTCAGTGCTTTTTATTGACTCTTTGCCCTGTGTGTGTCAGTGTTCTGAAGACCTGGGGAGTGGTGAGTGGCTAAAAAACCCCGCTGGGCCATTTCCTGGAGGAGGGCAGGGCAGGGAGGGCAGCGGGAGGCTCAGAACCGAACGAAGGTGGCGTCGATCTGCCGCACGCTCGGGAGGGCCAGCATGATCTTGCGCCGGTACTGCGGGTCCTTCTGCAAGGGGTTTCTCTCCAGGTAGACAGTCTCCAAATTCTTGGCTCCTTTCAGCTCATCCAGGTCGCTCCAGCTCTCAACCAGGTTGTCATTCATCTGCAGAGCACACACAGGCATGTTCACACCCACAGAAAAAGGGAAGCAGCGCTGCTGCTGCCTCACTGCTACCAGGGCAGCACCGCTGCACAGGCTTCATGAACACCTTGTCTGCAAGATCCTTCTTCCCCTGGAACCTCTGGGATGAGCTTTCCTGTCTCACATCCCAGCCCTCAGCACTAAACCCAACTGCCCCACGCTGTCCTGGCTGCTGGTCAGATGCTCCACCCCTCAGACAGCAAGCACTGTACCAGGAAACAGCCTGCAGGGCACCAGGCCAGTCTCTACACCTTCTCCCACTCCACTGTGCATTTATGGGCTGGAAATCCTTATATCATCATTTATTTCCACTGTGACATCCATCTTGACTTTTATGACTTCTCAGGAAACATTAAAAAAGGTCCCAAACTGACAAGAGAAGCAACTTTTTCCTCTCTCCTCTACATAAATTTCCCTGCAAAAACTGCTTCTACACTCCAGAGGAAATGCCAAGCTCTCTGATTTGGGTTCTCCTGCCTCATTGTTGGCTCAGCAATTGCACACAAAGGAATGAGTGCTTCAGCTGTCCAAGAAGGAAGCAAAGCTGCAATGTGGCCACATGCTGCCCAACCCTGAGACACCAGCACCCTTTGCTTTTGGATACAGAATCACTGCAGCAATGTCACCTTCAAATAAAATGTAAAAAACCTCACTGGATTGTCTCACTCTGCTACAACTCATCACAATGTTTCTTCAGCCAAGTCACACAACCTTCAGATGTATCAGTCCCTCCACTGGGGATGTGCTGAAGACTATCACAGTGTCTAGGATTTTGAATTCTGTTTACTTGAAGTGTTAGAGCACATTTTTATGTGGCTTTGACTCTGCATTCAGTGAAAAAAAACATAAACTGAGAGATACAACACTGGTTTCCATTGAAAATTCTGCCCTGCTCCTTTTCAAACAAATCAGTTTTTTCAGATGTACTGCTGAAGTGGAACAAAGCCAGGAGGGCATTTTCCATGCTCAGCTAACAGGTCTTGGTCAGTACCCTGCTCTGACAAAGGACTCTAAACACACTGGTGTTTTTGCAAAGGAATCCAGCCAAGTTCAGCTCTGGCCTGTCCTTTCAGGTGCAAGCAGTGCAGACACCTCCTGTAAGCAGAGCAGCAGCAAAGAGGAAGTCAGGAGGAAATTGCAGAGGATCAGGACAGGCTGATCACTGCTCTGCCTCACCTCTGCCCAAAAGGTGCCACATTAAATGGGCTTCTCAGTCCTGTTCCTTCAGGAGTTCCTTACAGACAGGCATGGCCAGGTAACACTGCTCAGCCACACTGCAAGATGAGGAAAATGATCTAAGGAGCCTGAGCTCCAGACTCTAGCTGGTTTTATCTAAAGCTGCTTTCCACTCCTTTTCTCTCAGCATCTGCCCAAGAGTTTAAATAACTCCAAATGGCAGACATTATCCAGCACAGCTCTTACTCTCAGCCTTGAATGCAGAAACTCTGTGAGAGCTAAAGCCCATGCCAGCTCATGAACACCTGCTGCTTCCCCATCTCTCACAGGAGCACATTTGTACACAGCTCCCAAACAGGGCACAGTGCTGATGCTCAGGACAGGGTGTCTCTGAATTTCCTGACCTGACAGGAAAGCCAAAGAGCTCAGCAATTCAGGGTGCCAGAAGGCAACAGAAACAATCCTGAGATGTTAGCTGCCTCATAGGAATGGAACCAGAAGTGGTTTTGTTTGCTTCATATTTACAACACCACAAACATATCAACTGTGTTCTGAACAAGCTCTGTGGTAATCTGTCATGCTCACTTACAGAAGAAGAGCTGCAGAAATAGGACACCTGGGGCTGTTTCATAACCAACCTGAGCGTGAAGGCAGGACCCATCTCCTAGGCAGAGACAGGCTTCTTACCACCCAGCGAGGCTCAGCAATGGAATTTCTAAGCTCTTCCCTTTCCCTAAGGAAAACACCACACACTCTATCCATGCAGACTGCCAAGACCTTAAGGCTGATCACCAGAACCAGAAGAGTTCACTCCAAGGCACACATGTCCATATGCTGCCCATCAGAAGGGTTTCCCCCACTGTGGTACAGACATTTTGGGGAACAGCCCTGGCCTTTGCTCACCCAGAACTCCTGCAGCTCTGTTAAGTGACTGATGTTCTCGATCTTCTTAATTCTGTTGGCTGCAATGTCCAGCATTGTGAGTTTGTTCTAGAAAAAGCAAACACAAGAATATTAAGATCTGATTTCTTTTCATCTTCTCTGTGCCACTTTTTCCAGGCCCAGAGTTGGAAACTGTCAGGAGCAGAGATGTTATTACCAGCTGCTCACATTCAGCTCAACTCCAGCTGCCTATATAGAACAAGGAAAATTGTTTTCAATCAAACTGGGCTACTGACCCCCCAGAAGCCATGTGACAAAAATGAAGGCTGGATGGCAACTGCCAGCCAAGGACTCCAAAAAAGTGAGCTTTCCCCAAAGTACATTAAGAGGAGGATTAAAAATTGGATCCAAAATGTCCCCTTGAGCAGCAGAGTTGAACAAACTCTTAGCAGCAGGAACTCAACAATTTCAGAAAAGCTTTTGCTGGGTAAGAATGAAAATGATACAGGCTTCCACAAAACTCATCCCACCCAAAAAGACAGACATGCACACTGACAGGAAGGCAAGCTGCATGCCATGGCTGGCCTCTCTTACTCCCAGCTCCAGTTCTGTCCTCTTGAAAAGCACTCATGGTTACCTACAAGCTGCTGTCTGAAAGGCTGCAGCAGCCAGCCAGCTGTGTCCAGGAGCCCTCCCATGGCTGAGGATCAGCCAGGTTACTGCTTCAACCACATCTCCCTTCCCCATGTCATGAAAATAATTCTACTCCAGAACATGGGGAGGATCTTTACCCACACCAGATACTTTAACACAGAACAAACACTTGGATACTTGTGGTCTCTCAAGAGACTCAGGAACTCCCACCTAACTGGGGAAACTGAGGAACAAAAACTTCCAGAAAAGGCACTGACACAAGCAGCTCAGGGCAAGAGCTGTGCTGCAGAGTCAGCCCCAGGCTGCTCACATTGTTCTCCAGTCCCTCGATGACTTCGATGCCGTTGTGGCTGAGGTACAGCTCCCGCAGGTTCACCAGGCTCTGCAGCCCCTCAATCTTGGTCAGACGGTTGTTCTGCAAGGGCAGCAGGCTGTTAACACACTCCAAACAAACCCAAACCCACCTGGCTCACTGGGGGAAAAGCATTTCTCTAAAGCACAGCTGGGAAGGGGAAACAGTCTGCTTGGGCCCACACTGATCCTGTGAGCTCAGCTGTTTGATCTCTTGCCCACCTTGCATGAGCAAGTCCCAGTCTCCAGCAAGAACCAGACTCTGACCTTCCCATCAGACTCTGACCTTCCCATCACAAGTTACAGCCTGAAAGTTTTTGGCTGGCTGTCTTAATAAACAACAGGAATAGTGTTCATTTTGCAGGTCCTTACAAATGGGAAGGTCAGAGAGGAAGTTGCAGCACCTTAACCACACTGCACTCTGCTGTAGCTAGCTCTTCATGCCCTGCAGAATAATGGCACATGCAAGTACCACAGCAGGTGGTCAGTGTGTCTTGCCAGCAGCTTTAAGAGATACTAGAATGCACAAGCATTGTCAGATGGATAAGAAGGAGACCTGGTGAAAGAAATCAGCTGAGCGTCTGTTATTCCACCTTTTAAAAAGGAAGAAGCTTTTTCAAAGCTCATTAAGGACAGATTGCATTCAGCACAGGCTTGTTCCCATTTCTTGCCTCCTCAGGAAGAAGGCAGTGACACTGAGCCACTGCCATTGTAAGGACTGCCTGGCATAACTTTCAATTGTAGTGCATTAGGAAACAGTGTTTCAGGAAGGAAGTAGGGGACAACATTCCTTTCCTGTTCTTTCTTCCATAAAAATCAAATATTTGTTTTTATAATTTTATCAGTGTCTCTCAATCTCAAGTAGCATGAAAGGATGAAAAAAGACAACACCAAGAATATCACACTTCCTTCCAGTCCAGGAGTTTGACTCTAAACTGCAGACCTGCTAATGGGGGGCTTACAAGAAGACTGGAGAGGGATTTTTCACAAGGGTATGTGGTGATAGGACAAGGGGGAATGTCCTTAAGCTGAAGGAGGGCAGGTCTAAATTAGATGCTAGGCAGAAATTCTCTCTGTGAGGGTGGGGAGGCCCTGGCACAGGGTGCCCAGAGAAGCTGTGCCTGCCCCTGGATCCCTGAAGTGTCCAAGGCAGGGGCTTGGGACACAGCCTGGGATGGTGGAAGGCATCCTGCCCATTTCAGGGGGGTGGAGCAAGATGGTCTTTAGGGTTCCTTCCAACCCAAACCATTCTGGGGTTCTGTGGTTCAGAAGAGCTGCTCCTGTCTCCCAGGGTGGCTCATGTCACCGAGGTTCTCAGAACACAACCAATACCTGTATGCTGAGCACAGTCAGGTTTGTCAGAGCATCCAAGTTCTGGAGCTTGGTGATTTTATTCTTCCCAAGGAACAGACTGTCAAGATTAGCCAAGGTGTCAATGTTTTCAATTGCCTGTGAAAGGACCAGGGAAGACAGTGTTATTGCAGAACTCCAGCTGATAGATGTGGCTGTCACTTTGTAGCCACATTGTAACCATGTGGTGTATCCCAGGTAGAAGATACTTATTTGTGAAGGAAAAAAAAAATAAAAATCTGTCAGCAGTGAATGGAAACAGAATCTGGGGAGAAAAAAATACAATTTGTAAATTTAGTCCTGCACATCAGTGACTGGGTAAGACAGAGGCAAGCTGTTCAGCTTCTCTGCCATAAGCCAAGTGAACTGTCTCACAGGTGTGTGTGTGTTAATGGATTTAACTACTGGCTGTACAGTCCTGCTTCTGGCAGAACACCCCCACAGCACTCTGAGTGATGTACACTTTTTAAATACACATGCTACTGGCAGAATATAGACACTTGTACCAGTTTAGCTTGAGCTCAGCCTTCAGGAAGAGAAAATAAGGATCCCTGTGAAGCATCAGGGATATTACAAAGGAAAGGAGAAAGCATGAACAAAAGAGTGAAAACAGGGACAAAAAGGGAAAAGGGTAAAATTACAAAAGGCTCCTGCCACCCACAGCTGTGTGCCTGTGACATCTCAGCTTTTCCACATGCTTCTTGCCTGCCAAAATTTCCAATTAGTGCTGGGGAGACAGGCACTGAGTCCTAGCACCACCTGGATTACTCTGTGTGTGTTTACCTGTGCATACAATAACATAAGTAAGAAGGAGATGGACACTCAGGAAAGGTAAGAAACTTTTCAACCTCTATCCTGCAACTGCCAAAAGACTGAACCCAGTGTTGATCAACTCAAATTTGCATTCACCCCCCTTCTAGACTATGAACTTAGCCCTGTTTTGACCTTGCAAGAAAAATTATAGATTTGTTGCTCACTGGCAGCTTCTCCAGCCTGGAGGAGGAAATACTGATGACTCGGTACAGGGAGAGGAATGGAACAGATGGACATGAGGGGACAAAAACCTAAGAACAAGTAAAGAAGTGCTTACTTTACAGCTGCCTCAGTCCAACTTCAAGGGAAAAAAAACCAAACCATTAAATATGTCAGCTCAAGCATAAAGTTCTGCTCCCCAAAAGAAAGAGAGCAAAAAGTGCTGAGTCAGGAGGGATTCCAAGATAAGGGCACTCTGAGGGTTTGAGTGTGCAGCAGAGTAGGCAGGAACAGCCCTGCTGCAGCAGCTTTAATGCACAGGGAAGAAGTCAATCAGGCACCTCAGAGCCCAGAACATTGCCTGAAGAGTCCATAGGTTTGCACCCTAAAGAGTTAAGGATATGTCCAGCTGTGAAGCATAAAGCCAAGGCACCCTACACCAAGAGAAAACCAGCCCAGGAGTTGTAAGTACAATGAGGTTTCTTTGAGCCAAGCCAAGTCACAGGTTACTCACTCCAATAAAGCAATTAGAAGCACAGAACACTGCTACTGGAAGAAGTCAGAATAGAATTAACAGACAAACAGAAAAAAACCCCACTAAAAATAAAGCAATTTAAGAGCTTGTGTTACCCATACAGTGACAATTCTGGGGTTTTTTTTTTTTGTTTGTTTGTTCTGTTAATATGCTCAGGCTCAACACTGAGAAATCACATACAAAATAAATCTAATCTCATTGTTAAAAAGATATTCCTTGGCTTGACAACATTATTGACAATGTACTGCCTACATATAATGCAGAAATCTAACTGGATTTCTTTTTTTCCCCAGATGATAATGATGCTTAGATACAGAACACAGTACAGTTTTGCTTAACCCAACTTTGTAATGTAAGGATCAGTGTGCTGAGTCTGCTCTGCTTCTGGAAAAAGCCAAGTGCTTCTCTCCATAACTCCTGTTCCCCCATCCTATGCAAACTCTAAGGTTCCTAATCCCTCATCTGTCCTGGCTGATGTGCTCACACTCTACATTTACTCCCCTAAATAATTTCATTTCCAAAGCAGAAATTCCTGGAAAACAATTCAGTCCAGTTTAACTTTAGGAGCAAACCAAAATTTTTCCTCTTCAAAAAAGCAGCACACATTTCTGCCTTAGATGGTTGTTTTTAATAGCTGAACTTTCCTTCTCCTCTACAAAGACAAGTGTTCTTCCACAAATCCTGAAACAAAAAGGACAAACAGATCTTTTCCTAATCTTTCAGCATAACAAGTAATTTCTCAGAGACTATAAATGGGCAGCATCAACTTACACCACATTGACTGAAATGCACTCATCTTTTATGAGTATTTTCTAAAGAGCATGTAATTAAAAAAAGCTTTAAAAAAAAAGCTCATTTTGCATGTTGCCAATCTTTTGTGTCATGTCTGACCAGTTCTCTTATGAACTGAGCAAATACAGAGAATCACACCTTAGGGACAGGAGAGACTACTCATAACTGCTCTCCTGTAAGTGGCACAGATTTTAAATTGAAAAAGCCACAAACTGCACAATAAAACCCAAAGCAATCAGCAGTAGAGCACCAAGTTTTAAGTTTTAAAGGCATTTCAGAGCAAAGCCTCAAGAAACTCTTTTTCCTAAACAAGACTGACTGCCATAGCAGGCTGTCAACTGCACCTGCAAATCAAAGTCATTTTGTTTTCAATAGGTTTCATGGACTCAGCACCAATCTGCAGAAAGGGAAGAGAAAACAATTGCTAGTTTTGATAGGCTTGGCTCTCTAGCAGGAAGAAGCCATCAGTTGCAAAAGGAAACACATGGGGGATACAGGAGTTCACTAAAGACAATAATTCACAGATGGTGATTTAGTAGCCAGCCACTAATGCAGAATGCAAGGCTCCAGCACACACAGCAAGAAGCACAGTGAGTGAGTGGAACAATAAAACCCAACAAAATTGCACCAAAATCGAAGTCAATGCAGTGCACCTCCAGAAAATGCCAGTGTCACACCAAGGAGCTGAAAACTCTGCAGCCAACACCTCCCAGAGCAAACCTACCCGAATCCGATTGGACCCCAACTCCAACATCTGTAACATCTGCAAGTTGCTCAGATTCTCAATTTTGCTGATTTTGTTGTTGACAAGGAAGAGTTTTTTAAGTTGGGTGAGCCGATCCAGCCCTTCAATGTGTCGCAGAACATTAAAGGAGATGTCCAGGATCCTGAGGTAAAACAAACCAAAGGTCTCATCAGTCCACCAGGCATGGGTGATTGTGAAAGAGGCATTTGTAAATTGAAAGAGGTATTTGTAAATTGGGGGGGAATGTCCCTGTCTGCAGAGATCAAGCCTTTGCTAGGCCTTGAAGCTAAAGTCATGAATGCAATTTCTTTTGATCAGAAAATGTAACAAATAAAACTTCAAAATACTTCTGTAGTGTGTTAGCAAATAAAAAAAAAAAATCATCTGCCACATGCAGAAGACAGCCATTGTTTTGCCCAGTGGGAGGAAGCCATTCTGCATCTTCCTTGGGAAAGGTCCATGCCTACAAGATCTGCCTCTGACAGGGCCATGGCAAGGGCTCCCCTGGGCAGGAAGCAGCTGTGATGGTGAGAAATGGGGCAGCCCTGCCCCAGTGGGAACAGTTTTGTAATGCACCTCCAGAGTGATCCAGGCAACTGCCAGAAACTCAGAAACCTGGAAGGGTACTTACTCCTTCCCTAACACTCTTAAAAAAAAAAAAAAAAAAAAAAAAAAAAAAAAGAAAACTCCAAAAACTTTACCTGAAATCTCTTGTCATTTTTGCAGGAATAAAAACCTGTTACACAGAGCTCTCACTGCAAGAGCAAAGGGGGCCTGAGAGCTCCCACACCTGTGTGGAAGCTGCAACCACCTGCCATTCTCACTGCCTTACACAGCACAGGTTTCATTTCCAGCTGCCTGTCCCTGGGGAGCTTCAGGATAATGAAACTTGTTTACTGCACAGGTTAAATACCAATAGAGAAGAGACATTACCCTTCACAGAACACCAAAATAAACTCTGAGAGAGGCTTGGCTGAGAAACACTGGAATAAGTACAGCATGAGTAACACAGTGAGTAGCAAACCACCCCCGACCTAATCCTGGTGATTCCCCTGGACTCACTCAAGCTCCACCAGAGACTCCAAGTTCTCAATCTTCCGAATTTGATTGTCATAGAGATCCAGCTCCCTCAAGGTCTGCAGCTGCTCCAGGTTTTCAATGTGCTTAATCAAGTTCTGACGGAGACATAGGGTCTAATTGGTGAGGGAAAGTTGAAAAAGAAACAGGAAAATGGAGATGAAGGACTGCATGTAATGCCTTTTGGCTTACAGACAAAAAGCTGTGTGGGAGGGTTTCCCCGTTTAGTTTTGCTGGGATTTTGTTGGGTTTTGTTTGCTTGTTTGTTTTTAATACAATCTTTTCTTGCTATGCTCCAATTCTGCAGAAGGAAATCTTTCAACCACAATGGTGAGACACAGTAACAGCAGCCCAGAGAGGCTACATAATCTCCATCCTTGGAAATACTCAAAAAGCTTAACTGGAGAAAGCCCTATGCAATATGTTCTAACTGGGCTGCTTTGAGGGCTTCACTAGAGACCTCCAGAGATCCTTTTGAATGAATGACACTCACACACTGAGATGGCCAAGGCAAAAAAGGGACAGTTTATTTACAGACCTCGACATTTATAGAATTCTTACAGTGACCATGGGTTGGAGGATGAAAATTGTCCTCTCCAACCACACTGGTCAACCCAACAGTCCATCAATTCTCTCCTCTTCCAGAAAGGAATGCAAAACAATCATCATTTATATGAAAAGTGCGTGAGAAACTCCACCACAAAAAGTAAACATCAGAAGGCTGAAAAGAACTTTAGAAAAACTTTATAAGAACAGGGCAACAACACTTTCCCATCCACATTATTCCATGTTCAGTCTGCTGTGCTAGTCCAGGATGTGCCCTGATGAATTGTCTCTCATCCACTTCCAAAACAAACTTGCAAGATCCCAAGATTTTTATCAGTACTTGATAAATAGGTAAACACTACCTTCTTCAGCTAAAAATGAAGCAAACTCACTAAATCTCAACCAAAAAAGGGACTCTGTGTGTCCTCTTATAGGTTAGATCTACAAAATCCCCAGTTCCAAGAGGCATTCTCTACTCCCCAGGACTGTTACCTTCACTTTCTTGAGCACCTCAAATCCTTCAATCTTCCCAATTCGGAAATGATTCAAGTCAACATCCTTAAAGAGAAATGGAGAAATTTAGCAGTTGTTTCAAAACAAACCTGGTCTTTAAAGATCCACCTGGTACTTTGTTCTAAGGAAATTATAGTCTTATAAAACTAAAGTTTCCCTTCAAAGAGCATTTGCAAAATGGGTTTGGCACATGATTTTACCACCACAACTGAGACACACATGGTCACACTGGCCTAAACTTGTCAACTGTAAATGCAGTATCTGCACAATGCAACAGCCCTTTCCTGAGTCTGAGCATTACCAAAATTAGAAATCTTCAGAAATTCATTGAGAAATAAATAAACTTTTGCATGAAGTTCTCTTAGCTACTTTACCAGGGCTTAACTGGAACACAAGCTGCCATTTCCAGTTCCAGGCCTCAGATGAGCAGGAATCACTGACAGTTTGAATAACCAGTGGTTCTGTGAACGTTAATTCTGCACTGGCAATCAGCTGAGGCGCTTCCCATCTGTGCTGTTCAGCCCCAGACGCTCCAGTTTTGAAAATCAAAGAGAAACAGAGCACTTTCCCACCCCAGCTCAAACCCTCTGCAGCTAATGGGCTCACGAGGCTGCTGATGCCAAGGCACTGGGCTGGGTCAGTCACTGTGCCTGTTCCAAATCACAGGGCTCACAGCAGCAAACAGCTCACTGAACACGCTCTCTGGAGCTCGTAGCCCAGCAACACAGACACACTTCCACTGCATCTATGCTTAATTTAAAATTCTAAAGTACCAACAAAGCGTTGCAGCTAGTGATGAAAAATGAAACACCTCTACTTCTAGCCTAAAGGCTCTGAATCAGCTCTGGGGAGGATCACAGTAGCCAGCACCTTCAGAAGAATGAGATCTTTTAATCAGGTCAATACTTGCCTTTGCCTACCTTTGCTTCCTGCTGTATAAAGCCCGTAAGGACAAAAATCTGCCTTTACCTCAGCTTCTGGGTCCAGGCTAATGGTCTCCATGTCCACTGGTGTCTCCGCCTCCCCTGCAGGAGAAGCAAACACATTATCAACTTCTGCACCAGACAGGCAAAGGCAGGATAACAGCCAACAGCCAGAGAGCAAATGCTCCTCAGGAGAAGGAACACACGAGAGGCACAGTTCAGACATTCTGCTCCGTTAAAACCACACATTAAAAACAACCACGTTAAAACCATTTCCGTAATGACAGCTCATTACAGAAAAGAAAAACCAAAAAAGCAACTTTCTTATCAGCAGGATTTCATGCTCAGAAGCAAAAGACACACAGATCAGCACCTTGCCCAGCCTGCCTGTGTGGCTGCTGAAAACTGCAGGCTCAAGAGTGGGCAGGATGCCTTTCCTTCACACCTGAGGCCATCATCCCCTCCAAGATACCCCATGCAAAGTGCCTGTGCTCCTCTGACAACATAATCAATCCTTGCCAAGAAGGAATCATAACTGTCCAGTGAGATGACCAGGAATGACCAAGCATCTCAACAATCCCATCCTTCAGTTTTGTTTTGTTTTGTTTTATTAGCCCTGCCACTTTATGCCACTGTTGTGAGCCCTTTTGCGTGGATCTCCCTTTGTTTGAACTCTCTACTATGCCAGACAACACTGTTTATCCCACTGCATGAATTTCCTTGGGAAATGCTTTTATAGCTCTGGAAAACACCCCAGCATTTGCTGTGCTTCTACAGCACATGAGGGAGGGAAATTTACTGGAGAATTCATGCTGAATAATTCATGCCCAATCCCATTTGTTGGAGATGGTGTGCTGGTTGCATCAATTTCTGAAGAAAAACAAAGTCTGATCCAGCTTTGCAAAACTGACATACAGCAGGCAAGGTTTTTCTACTTCATGAGCAAAGCTTCTCTGGGTCCTACCAAAAAGTCAAGCAACTTTAATTACAGTCACATCCCAAAGCTTTGCACTAACTCCTGCATATATGCAAGCTCATTCCCTTAACCCAGTAGCAGTGACTATTTTTACAGCCCAGCATGGTTAAAACATCCCTGTAAATGTCAAGTGCTCCTATTTAATGAGTGTTTCTCCTGCTAATGCTTGGCCTTGTAAGTGTTAGTGCAGGCACAAACAGCACCAGCATCACCATTTTTAATGCTACCATCCAACACCAAGGGTTTGGTGGTCCACAGATCATCATTGACCTTCCTGTGTTTGGGCTGTTGCTCTTGCCTGGACATTTAAACAGGGAAGAGACTCACTGAACTGATTCACAGAAGTGAAAAAGCAATCCTCATATATTTATATATTTTTTTTTAAATAGCACAAATTAGCAGGAAACATTGTATTTTGGGAATGCAAAATGAGCTGGTAATCTTGGGGATGTTGAACAGCAAGATAGAAATGCCACCAAAAATTGACACACACACGTGTGCCTGTCAGCAATTAGCAGTGAGCAACGCCTGCTTTTTCTTATTTTAGCTCCATATCAGGAGCTCTGCACTTCAACAGGGAGTGGGGTACCCCACCCTGCTGCTACCAAGGCTGTACCTCTTTGATCTGTTTCTTGGGTGCAAAGACTGGCAGTGAGAAGTGTTCCAAGCCAAACAAGTGGTCTTGCTCAATTTACAGCCCACAGGTTTGGAACAACAGTTATTTGAGATATCACAGGAAAAAATCCAGATTATGCCCCTTGTACTGAGTCATACTGGCAGTAACTTAGTGCTCACAGTGAAGGAACTTTTGAGTTTCAAGTCTTCTGAGAATTTAAAGTTGTCCAACAGTAAAGCCAATCATGCACTTGGTAAAAAAAAGTCTTCAGTGAAAAAACCATTCAAGTAAAAAAAAAAAATTTGACTTCATTTGGCTGGCAAGCCTGAATATTTTAATTTATAAATACTTGATTGAGGTAATGTGTTAAATACTCTGTTCTGGGGCCTGTCAAAGGGTAGCTCCTCTTAATTTTGATATATGGCTTTGAGAGAACCTCTCATGATAGCCAGTGTGGAAAACAGCACTCAAATCCAAAGCTGCAAAACCAAATCACACAGGATACACATCAAATTTACTAAAAGAAAAGAAATTTAAAACTGAACACACAGGCACTGCTGTTGTGCAATAAAGCCAGCTGTCATGAAGTCTATGCACTGTACATAAAGCCTACAGCAGCCTGAGGGAGATGTGTATCTGGTATCAGCTGTAAATCAGTAGTGGTATGAAAATGTTAAAATACACTTTCTCTCAAAGAACAGAAAAAGGAAAAGAAAAAAGGAAAGAGAAAGAAGAGAAAATGGTTCTAGCAAATTTACAGTCATTCATATGTCATTTTATTTATGAACTGACTGGATAGGAAAAAAATTCTAAACTGACCCTCCTACAAGCACTTCACAGCCAAGACTGCAATTTCCCTTGCAAATTGCTTTACTCCACACTTCTCAATGGGAAAAAAATAATCACTCTGGCAGTGAAGTTTCCTAAGTGAATTTTTGTGTTACCTATGCCTGCAAGCCACATGCCTTTGCAGAGGTGGAAAAAAAATTCCACCATTCAGAAAACTCAAATTCCAGAGTGGGAACAGTCATTACTGAGTTATGTAAGTTCACAGTACCACAAGCATTTCAATCAACAAAAAGCCTAACTACACTTTGAAAGTGCATATGCATGAAGAATATCATAAATAGCTCAGTTATAAGCTTTCTAACCAGAGGCTCTGTTCCTCAGAGAATTAGCTAAATGATGAATTTGAATTTTCAGCTGCTCAAGCTCTTTCTACTTAAGATCTTCTGTGGAAAAAAAAAATGTGGAAAAGTCATCATTTTCCTTTCAGCTGAGAAACTCAAAGCTGGCTGTGGAAACTATCTCAAATGCTCAAAAATTATTCCTCTGCTTGGTTCCTGCCCTAGTTTTCTGAATGCTTACAGTTTGGGAAAAGTAACAATGCAGTCATTATATTCAACAGTACACAAATGTAATTCAGCAAACAAATCTGAATGTGTTTTTCTTGCTTTCACTGGAGTAAAAGTAGATCACTTCTATATGTCCTTTCATAGAATTCCCAGGGGAACAATGTGTAAAACATAACCTCCAACACACAGCTAAATCATGCCAGCTGAGCAAACACTCAGGATTCCAGGCATGCAGAGGAAAGCTGTCTGATCTGCATGGTTCTACCAACTGCACAGTGTGCAAAGCCAGGATCTGCCTATGGAAGAGCATGTCCTCATTAATACCTAAGGGGTTAAAATTATCAACAACAAATTAGACCTGTGCAGAGTGCATTTAGTAATGAGGTTTAAAATTCTAGTAACAATTTACCAGTTTGAAAAATACTTTGGCAAATCCCAATGTGCCAGGTTCAGACGAGGGGGGAGCCACTGTGAGAACCATAATTTGTTTCATTCTTTCCCTTCCAGTACCCCAATAACAATCACACCTTGGTCAAAAGAACGATGTTACACTTCAGACTGCACCAAAAGCTCAGGGTCTGCAGAAATGGATCTGCCCTGACAAGTTCCATGCCAGCCACTGAGAACCCTTCCATCAAACACTGACAGGCTTTGAAGGCTGTCAGCATTTCCACCCCATGCTCTGATACAAACAGTGAGATCAGTGGGAAATGTTTAAACCCGAGAGGACTCAAAGATATAGCCCTGAGATGTCTTAGAACTTTTAAATTAAAACAATAAAGTGGAGAGGTTCCTTCAATCCATCTAGAAACAGTCTTTGTTGCCTTCCAAAGGAACCTGGCAACTCTTTAGGCAAAAAACTACATAAACTAAGGGCAGAATTATGAAAACCTCCAATGAAAATTTCCACGTGAAGTTTCTGAATTTCCCCAAAAGAAAAATACGACTAAAGACAGCTTGCATTTCGATATCGAATATTTCAAAGAGAAACACGGGCAAAACACCGGATGGGCAAATAAGGAAAAAAAAAAAATAAAAAAATCAAAGGTCTAATATTAGGGGTTCCATAAAAAGCAGGCAACTTTATTCTAGCAACCACAAGGCTCCAATTGATTGGAATGGCAAGAAGCTGGCTCTAGGGCAGATCCCCATGGATAGCCAGCCGCCGGGAGCACAGGGAGCTGGCCAGGCCGTGCACACGCGGCCGGGACTCCCGGAGGCGGTGCCGAGGCTGCCACGGTACCTGCGGAGTTCTCGCCGTTCTGCTCATCCCGCAGGCTCTGCTGGCTGAGCTCTGTCACCAAGCGAACCGCCTGCTTCCTCCCCTCCTCGTCTCCCGACTCCTCCGACTCGATCCGCTTATCAACTGCACGAGACACACACAGAAGGGCGGAATTAGGCTTTTCCCCGCCGCGGGGCACGGGGGGAGGAGCAGCAAGCAGGTAAAAATAACCGGGAGTCACATAAAACGACTAGGCAGTTAGTAGAAATCCTAAGTTAACTAAATGAAAGGTTTAGTCTTAAATAAAAGGCCTCTTACCCCTTGTTTCTACTTTGATTTTGGATGCACTTTTTCCTCCCATCACATCTTCCTAAAACCAACAATCTGGGAAGAAGACTGGAGGAAAAAGGAAATTTCTTAGATCAATGAAGTGCAATTCCAAAGATTACGGAGATGGAATTAGAACTATTACATTTTAAGAGCTTTTAGAGAAAAAAAAAATCAGTATCATGTACAATAGTACCAATGACACGAAGAAGCGAAGGCACCAAAAAAAAAAAAAAAATCCTCGCAGATAAGAGCAACAGTCTCCCCAGAACAACCTGCCAGATCCCTTCACGTTTACCGAGCCACAGCTCCGGTGGCCACCCGGGCCTGGAGCAGAAGGAGCTCCTCGCTGGCCCCCCTCAGTAATTGCTCTCGTTTCACCGGGGGACTAAGGAAAACCAGCGCCATCCAGAACCCTTTTTTTTTTTTTTTCTTTTTTTCCTCGTTATCTTTATTTTTTACGCCACGGCCATCTCCACAACCCCACTCCTTCTCCCTCTGGCACACGGAGCCCCCGGGCACCCCGGCGTGCGGTAACACACACCGGCCCCCGGCCGGGCCCGGCCCCACGGACAGTGGCCCTCGGGCTGGACACACGGGGGCTGCACGACCCGCGGTGGGCCCACAAGCCCCCCCCGGCGCGCAGCTGGCAGCCGCACCGCCCGGAGGCGGCGCTCGAGCGGCCGGCCGCGCCACCCCGACCCCCGCAGCCTCCGCGGCAGCCCCGGCGGGTTCTCACCCTCCATCATCTCCTGCGGCCCCGCTGCGCTCTCCGCCGCCATATCGCTCCTCCTCCCACCGCCCCTTCCGGAAACTGCCCCCGCCGCCGCCGCAGCCAATCAGAGCCCGGCGCTGCCGCCGCGCCGCGCCCAATCGCCCGCAGCTGGCGCGCCCAGGAGGAGGGGCAGCGTCACGCCCACCGCCCCGCGCGCACGCGCGCCGCCTGCGCCCCGCGGCCTCCTGGGAGTTGTAGTTCTCTGCGGGAGGGGTGAGAGGCGGCCGGGACCTGCTTCCCCCCTCCACCGGCGCCTCGAGCCGGGCGCGTTACGCGCTGCTTTCGGCCTCGTCCTTCCGCCTACAAACCCCTGGGAGGAATAGCTATTGCCCTGCGGAAGGGCCTTCTACCTGGAGCCTTCCATCCCCGGAGCAGGTCGGCCGCGCTGCCTCGCGGAGTGCGGGGCATCGTGTGTGGCGGCGGCGGCGGGGAAGGGGAGGCCGGCGGGAGTAACGAACACTCGGGCGCTCGAGCTGTTTTGCCTCCTCCCGCGCTGGCGTCCCATTCGCTGCGCTCCGTGCCGCTCTCACGGCGCCGTTGCTGATTGGCTGCCGCGGCTGCTGAGTCCCGCCCGCCGTCCCCTCGCGCGCTCCGGCTGTGGCGGGCCGCCCTGAGGGGCCGCGGCCGCGGCTGTGACCGGACCGGCCCGGCCCGGCCCGGCCCGGTGGGGGCCGCTGGCCGCGGGGGTCCGGGCAGCACCCTGGGTGGGAGGGAGGCAGCGCTACACTTGCTGATTCAAAACTGCCGGTGACTTTCCAAGTTACCCAAAGCGTTTGATTTCAAAACCAGCGGAAGGGGGGCGAGTGTGCTGGCTGGGTGCTCAGCAGCTCTGGCAGAAAGAATTGTGGTGGCGGCCTCCTGTCGGCCACACGTATCCTGCAGAAGCGTCTGAGTTGGAAGGGTCCCAGAAGGATAATCAAATCCAACTTTTCAGTGGATAGTCAGTAGAGGGATGGAACCCTCACCTGGGCAGGATGCTATGTCAGCAGTCCCCTCTGGGTAATGACCACGCAGACCAAACATAGAGCAGGATGCTCAAGAATGAGCATTTTTGCCGTCACTTACAGGGTTGTGGCTTGGGTTGGAAGGCATCGTTTCCTGCCAGCGTCCATCCCTGCTGTGGGCCTGACTCTGTCCTTTGATTCTGTTGCAGATGGTGGCTCCCTAGGCGTGGTGACCAGAGTGTGATCATGGCAGCTAAGGCTTACAGCCCCTCCGAAGGGGCCCTTCTGTCTTCAGCAGCAGGTTCAGTCCTTACTCACTTGAATGACTCTGATACTCTAAGTAGATCCTTCCCCTGGGGCAACAAAAGCAGGAAAAGTCGTCTCTCTGGGCTCTGTCAGCTCGGAGCATCATTGCCTGGTGAGCACACTGGTTTGGGACTGAGTTCCCATGAAGCTTTCAGGCAGTTTCAGACCTTCCTCTTCCCCTTCCTCAAACTCAGAGGTAACAGCAATAAGTATCTGCCAGATGCACTTGTTCAGTAAACACCTGGGCCATGGATTACTGCAGGCTGGGAGAGCTTATGGGGAATACATTTCTTGATAGGTGCTCACAGAACCTTTGAAAATTGTGGTACAATCACTTGGCACTTTGCAAGCCTCAAACGTTGGTGTGGGCACAGGTATTTCAATGTCACATACTGTGAGCAGTTAATTAAGTGGCTTCCAACTAATGCAGTTTTTTAATAAGGGCTTGAGCACTTACTGCAATTATTTAATGACTTTTATTTTTAATTTGAGAGATTTCAAAACATTTTAAAAACTGCTAAGTAAAAAATAAAAGTTAACTAGTCTAGTTAAAACTTATGAATGTTGGCAAGTTGTATGGACTAAGTTTATGTGTTCCAGATTCAAAAAGAGGAAATTTATTAGAATAGTTTCCTGTTTTCTTTAGTTTCACTGATTTTATTTTCTTGTAGTCTCTTTAAAAATCTAGAAGCATGTATTTTGGGATTGCTTGACATTTGCTTCAGCTGACAGATTTTTTTTTCTTTAATTCATTCCTGTGATACTCCAGGAGTAGACTGCAACAGCAACATTGCTGAACTTTATCTTTTCACAGGGGAGAAGTGGAGCTCTTACTGTTTGTCTTCTCTGACAGCTCGTAACGTTTGTACCAGCAAAACTGGTAACTCCTGGGCTCAGTGGGATTCTGCTTCCCTTGGGAGTTCTGCTCCTTGCTCCTTTTCCCACAGCCCAGCTGTGGAGGAACCCAGCCAGCCCCTCCCAGCTGCTGCACGCAACCCAAACCAAGCCATCTTCAGCGTGGATGCCAGAACAACAGAGGTACTGCAGCAGAACCTGCAGCACTGAGCTCCCCAGAGCTGGGACAGCTTGTGTGATAGCAGGCTAAAAATGACTGGTTTTCTCTTGTGTATCTGCAGGTAATCAGAGTGCCATTTTATATTATATGTATATAATATAAACCGAGGCATTTTGGAGCCTGCTCCAGCTCAGTAGTCTTCTAAAGACTGATGAGTTTATTTCCATTGCAGGTTGTAGTTAGCAAAATACACAAAATATTAGCAGGAGCAAGGATGTATTGAGTCTTTTTTCAAACAGGCCAGGGAGGTTGTGGACTCTCCATTCCTGGAAATATTCTAGGCCAGGTTGGTTAAGGCTTGGAGCAACCTGGGCTAGAGGAAGGTGTCCCTGCCCATAGCAGAGGGGTGGAAGTGGATGGTCTTTAAGGTCCTGTCCAGCCCAAACCATTCTGTGATTCAATGGTTCTATAAGAATGCAGATGTGAAGTGACATGAGGGAAGAAAGGAAGAGCAGAATGTGCTTCAGGCCTTCTCTTTGTAAAGTGCCAACCCTGAAATGTGTTTGTGGTGGCACAAGCTTTCTTTATCTGCCCCAGCAAACACTTCATTTGCATTGGGAAGGAAAGAATTTCTCTGTTCCTGTCCTGAGAGGAATCTAAAATTGGGTCCTGAAAACTTTAAAGAGCTGTGCTGTTTTTTAGCTTGAACTGACAGTTTGGGTTTGCCCACTTTAAAGACACTGAGTCCCAACTTGCTCTGTTGCACAGGCTCCAGTGTGCCAGTGACTGGTGTGATCACTGCACACCTTTGAGTCTGGATGCAATTTTGGGGCTTGCCTGGGCTTTGTTTGCAAATACAACTTTGTAGTTTTGCCCCCATGGATGTCGTTGTTTACAGTTAAAAGAAAGCAGGAAACCTAAAAAGAAACCAATGTCTCAAAACCTCTTCACCAAAAGGATGTGTGGGCAAGGGATGTCCTAGAATAAGAGTCTGTAATGAACTCAGAATTGTAAAGAACCCTTTTATTCCCACCAAGAGAAAGGGATATTATAAGACGTTAAAGGAACAACCTGAGGAGATTATGAGCTCTTAAAAAAACATATAGCTTTTATTCTTTGTTTAGGTTTGGTTTTTTCTGTTCTTTTCCAGATCCTAGTGGCCAATGACCAAGCTTGCAAGTTGCTTGGGTGCAGCAGTCAGGAACTCATTGGCCAAAAGCTGTCCCACTTGATATCCAAATCTGGTCAGGAGGCATGGGAAGCAGTGGGTGAGGAGCACCTAGAAACTTCTGAATGTTCATCAGTGGTTTCAGGAAGTGTGGTATGTGAAATGTTCAAGGAAATATTCTCCACCACCTAAAGTGGTTTTGTAGGCTTTGGTTTGGGATTTGTTGGGGTTTTTTTTACATTTTCTATATAATTTCCTGATATATTTAACTCCACAGGCATTTGGCAATAATGCCACTTGCAGGACTGTTTGGTTTAAAAGTTTGCAGATGTGGGAATTCAAAGGGCAAAAGATGATTTAAGGGGACACCTATGAGAACCTTGCAGCTGTCAACACATGTAGTCACTGTGACTTAACCAAATCAGAACTTAAAGGACATTAGATTTTCAAAAAATTACTTAATATGGAAAAGGTGTATTGTGGAAAATTTCTCAATTGCCTGGTCCTTAAAAATATTTTTAAAATTATCTTAATTTGGATTATGCATATTATAAAGGTTGAAGCCATTCAAATACTGTGAAATGTCTGTGTTAGTGCAAAAGAGTGGAATTGATATTTTGCCTAGAATGGGGTTATTTATATGAGAACTGCATGAGAAAAATCTCCTCAGAGATTTATGAGAAAAATATCATTTTCTTTTGCTGCTGTTGTGAGTTGTCACTAGAGAATCCTTGGAAAATGAGCTCACATTCTTTCTGGTGTGTTATTTTTGAACTGAAATTGTCAGTATCTCAGAGCCTTATCTTCCTGAATCCTCAGTTGGATATGGGGTGGGGGCGAAGACCTAAGTTTGATTCAGTGAAACCTGAGATTAAAATTAAATGTCTGACACAGGTATTTATTCTAAGCTGTTCCAAATACTTTATAGGAGTCACTGTGTAAATTATAAACCCATTCTGTCAAAATCATATAAAAATCATAAAAGGCTTGGGACGAGCCTTGCAGGCTATAAGATAAATAAACATTTTCTGATCTGAGAAGAATCTCCTCCCATAAGAAATTAAACTGCTGGTTTTGCAGCTGAAAGTAAGGACTGTGTTGCTAATGGGGAGTGTTCATTAGCACCATGGGACGTCCCTTAAATAAGACATCTCTGAGAGGCACTTCACACTGAATGCAACGTCTTAGAGTGGTGCATTTATTGTTCTGAAGTCTCTTTACACTTCCTGAGGTGGGGAGAGATGATACAAAAGTAGCAACATTTTGTGTATTATTTTCAGACATTTTAATCTCTGTATTCAAACTGTTTGTTCCTGTCAAATACTAGTAAGTAGCCAAGAAATGGTGTTTTTCTAATGATGGTAGGGAGGTATCTTGGCTCAGTATCTTACTCCTGTTTGAAATTTGTTCTAAGTAATCACAGTCTTAGTAAGTCATGTCTCCATTTCTGGGTCTGGTGGGAAGGTGGATGTTACTGGCCACCTCAAGGAGAAGATCCCTGTCTCAGTCTGGTTGAGGCAGATAAGAAGCAAGGACACCCAGCGTTGTGTGGTCGTGCTGGAACCAGTGGAAAGACTTTCAGCTTGTGTTTCCTTCACGGTTGATGTAAGTGTTTCCCTAACAATCCAACGAGATTGCAATTGGTGAGTTTGTGTGTCAGTGGAAGGTGTCTGAAAGGCAGCAGGCACAGGGTGCTGTTTGTGAACATGGAGTGTGTCCATGAAAATTGTCACACCTGAAACCAGGTCAGGGCCTGAACTCAGGGCTGTGCATGCAGGACCTGTGCATGGATCTCTGGTGTGGCTCACCTTGATGTCTTTCACAACCCACACAGAAACATACTCTCCTCAGGGGCCATCTCCATGAACAGTGTTGGTTGGCAGGAGGTTGATACTTTGGGGTATGGATGCCCTTGTGAGGGGATCACCTGGCTGAGGAACAGTTCTGTGAGGAGTGCTGGACACCTCTGCCCCCCTCCTGGTGCAAAGGGCAGGCTCCCTGCACAGTGACATGGGAATATTGTTTTATGATGTGTCTGCTTTTATTAAGTGAGTTGTGTCCACCAAAGGACTGCAGAATGAAATTTTCTGCCATTGCTTAGATAACTGCAGAAACCTTTGTCAAAGCATGGAGTGGACTGTGGCTAAAATGTTAAAATTTTAACAACCCTGTAAATTTTCCTCCCCAGGGAAGAATTACATCATGTGACCTCCTTTATGCTCATCTCCATGGCTACCCAACATTGGAAGCAGTAGTTGGACTCCACATAAAGGACCTGATTCCTTCTGTGCAGATCCCTCCTCTAGGCAAAAAAATCCCAAAGGTATAGTATGAGCACCAACCTCGTTCTTCCATAGCCTGCCTATTTGGAGTGCACGCTCTTTTCCCTCCTTACATAACAGAAGGAAGCCTTTTCAGAGAGAAGCCTGATTCCCCTGGAAAAGGGTGGGCTGCCCTTTTGTGGAGCTGCTGTCTGAAATGTTCCTAACTAGGGATGAGGCCATGCCCTGACCTCTCACTGGAATCTGTCCTGGGGAAAGCCAGTTTTCTCCAATCCCAGCTTTGTGAGACACCGTGCTCTCTCTGTAAGCACTTTAAGATTCCTTTGGGTTCTTTAGCCCATTTCAATCATGTCTGTCTGAGGAGTGGAAGAACACCCAGGTCTTGCAAATGCCATGAAAGTGGGCAGATAGGGAGTTGAAGGAGGCCTTCTTATGAATGCCCAATTAGTTGAAAAGCTGCAGCATAGACTGGTCTTCATCTTCAGGATATTTATTTAGTAGTTCAACACTGGATTCCAAATCCTTAAAAAACCAGATGTTATTCATTTTGATATTCACAAGATTGGTTCCTTTTCTTTTCCTGCTCCTTTTTCCTGAGAATCCTGAGTGCAATAAACCCAGAACATTTGGTGAGTTAGAGGTTTTCTGTTTGAGTTTTGTTTGGTTGGTTCTTTTTGCTTTAATTTAGAAGCTGAGGATCCAGCGAGCTGCGGGCCGATGCAGAGAAGGTACCATGTTTCCTCTCAGTTTAAAGCTGGAAGTCAGCCATCTGGAGGAGGAGCAAGCAGCAGTGCAGGAAGATGAGATTCCACAGACAGAAGGCTCTCTCCCAGCCTATCAGTACTCTGCTACAGTTGTGGTTTTCTCCACCATCAGTGGTCTTATCACTGTCCAGGCCGATGGAATCATCTGTGGCATCACAGATAGTTTTGCTTTAATGCTCTTTGGCTATGAGAAGAAAGATCTGTTGGGAAAGGTAAGATAAGTTCATATCCTCCCAGAGGATTGATGCATGTGGCAGCATATCCACTGGAATTGTGAAGCTGTTTTACACTCCTTGCCATCACAAACCCCCTGTGTTCCACACGTTTGGTGAGGGAGGTATAGGATGACATGCAAATTCCCATCTGGAACTGCTGAGACTTGCAGTGCTGAGGAGCTGCTGTGGATTTCAAGTAGCTCAAAGCAAGCTGCCCAGTTCTATGTTCTCCATTGTGGATCACTTTTGCCTGGCTGCCCATGAGAATCAGGTTCACAGATTGTCAGCATTTGCCCCCATCCTGTGAGAGCTGGCTTAGCTTTATAGGGTTTCATTCTTTGTTTTAGAACATTACATTCCTGATCCCTGGTTTCTATAACAACATGGAAAGAAGCAGTGGCTGTTCTTTGCCTTTACCTCCTCTGGATGATTCCACAGGGACAGAAGGTGAGTGCCTTTTTGAAGATGTCACTGCCTGCCATAGAGTTGGCTCTGGCTGCTGTAACCAAGGGGAAATGAGCAGGGGTGAGGTTCACCCACAAACATGAGAACATTCTTCATAAAAGCAATGCTCCTCCATGCAGTTTTTAGATCTGGTTTCCACTATAACCTCAGGTAAAGAGAATTGTTGACCTAAGATTGAGCTTCTCTCTTTGTTGCCAAGAAGATAAAACTGAATATCCAATTTGGGAATTACACTGAGAATAGAGAATGCTTTGTACTTAAAAAACTTCCCCTCCCTTCCTCCCTCCCTCTCTCCCTCTCTCCTTCCCCTGCTAGGACCCTGTGGTATTTTAAAATGTGTAAAATATAGTTTCTGTGACTGTATTGCAGTGGAGCTGTAGCTACTTAGGATTAATATTTTAAGGGGAAAATCTAATACTCTGAATTGACTTGTGCTGCTGGCTAATATTCAATGTTATGGTTGCTGTATTTCAATCAGGGAGGCATCACATATTCCTCTGATGCAGATTGCATCAGAATTTATCAAAATTTTGCTTCTCTGAACACAGCACAAATAAACAGAAGCAAAGAAGCCTCGTGTTTCTGTCTTTTCTAGCTAGCTCTGCCAAACACAGAGAGCACCACCAAGTTCATGCTTTCATCCATATCACATTTTAGGCACGTTTTGTCTCCCTTTTTTCCCCTATTTTCTTTTTCTCCTTGCTAGAAATGCATGTCTGTGCTGAAACCACTGCACCCACTGGGACAAAGAAGAATTAGTAGACAGTGTACAATTCCTTAGGTAATTCTTTGATGAAATGATGCCCCTAACCTAGGAGTAGTTCAGTTCTTCAGTGAGGAAGCATTGTTGGCACTCAGCCATTACTAATTAAAGGATTGTTCCAGATTCAAACCTAGATTTGTTCACTCATTACCTTCTTCTGCAGCAATAATACTTGGTTTGCTTCATCTTCCAAACTCATGTTTTTCTTCTGATCTGTTGTCACTGGGGAAGGAAAGACCTTAATCCCTTCTCCTTTCAAACATGTTTAGACTCTTTTTTTTTAATCTTACAGCTTCAGTGAGTTACATAAATCCAGTCCAAACCTTTTCATTATATGGGTTTGGAATGGGCTGTATATGTGTGGTTTGAGCCTTTTTTTGTTTAATGCTGCTACTGTATGATCATTTTAATTTCAGTCTCTTTACATTATTGGCATTTTTTAGGCCTCTGAACTTCAAGTAGCTAACACGTGATACCCATATCTGCCCAAGAGCTTTGGTAGAAAAGCAAATTTTGGCAGCCCTAAAACATGTAGATTCCTGCATGTGCTGATTTCTCAAAGTGCAGTAGAATGCTTGTATTTTGACTGTTTTGCCTCAATTAAGCCTTTTATACTCAATTCCTGAGGGAAAAGACAGACCAAGGCAGTTCCAAGTTTATTTTTAATCACTGTAGCCTCTGAAGCCTAAACATAAAAGTTTAAATTGGTGTGGTCTTGTTTCCTGTTTGGTACAGGGAGCAGCTTCTTGGCTGCATCTTTAGCACACCTTCTGTCAAGAGATGAAGAGCAGAAACTGGAGCAGCGACACAAAGATGACAAATTAATACACAATGAGAAGAAACAAAAGAATGGGACCAGTTTCTTTTCTCCTCCCTCACCTCCTGAAGCAGCATCCACCCCCACTAATAGGTAGGCATTTCATAGACTGCATATTCACTTGGGAAAATGAAGAGCTGTGATGGCAACCACCAGCAAAAGCTGATTTTTTTTTCACCTGCTTGATGTCTGTGGGAAGGTGTAGCAAGGGCCTTCCATGCTTTGCTGTCTTTAGAATCTGAGAGCTGTTTGCAAGACAGGCTGAGCTGTCCCTGCCTTAGATTTTTATTTATATCTGCACAACCTAGCATTGTAAAGTTACAGAAATTCCAGCTCTAAAGGGGACCAAATGTTTCATCCAGACTAAGGAAGGTAATTAGGCTCTAACTTCACTCACCACAAATAGTGGATGTTTATCTCCTTCCAGCTGGTGTTGCACTGAAGTCAGGTTACCTGGAGGGAATTCTAAGTGTTATTCCTTCTGGTGCTTGGCATAACTGTCAGGTCATCCATTAAAACAGGTGCTGTGTTACTGAAGTCCAGCCTTTTTTTTTTTTTTTGTACATTTCCAGGTCTTTTTTCTGTTACAAGGTTAGGAATTCTGTAGAGCCACATATCTGATGCTCATGGCCTACCTTAAATCAAATTTTAAGCCTTCCACATTAACAATTCTAGCCTTCAGTGGGTCTTTAGTATCCATTTTAAGGTACAGACTATTACAGCACAGCTCTTGCTGCTTTTTGAAGTGGCTGATAGTGTCATTTTTTGTGCTCTCCTGGGTTTACTAATGGAAATGTTTGCAAAATACCTTTGCCATAGGCTTCAGCAAACCCTGATGGAGGGAGATATCCATCTCCTGTTGGACAGACAAGAGAACTTCTGTTTTCAGGACTGGAAGCATCCTGCTGACATGCTGTTCAGGCCTAAGCACCAGATTGACTTACAAGATGAATCTTGAGCATGATGCTGTTAATACCATCAAGGTTCTTTAGTTAAAAAGAGATGATCAAAACATTTATATGAGTTGTTCTTAATGCCAAACCTGCTGTTGTAGAGACATTTGTATAACCTTGTGTAAGATATATTAAGAAATTGTCCCAACAGATATCCCTAGAGGCTTGTTAGTAGAATATTTTAGGCAAAACCCTCCTGGCCCTGGCTGGTTGGAAAGTGGGCCATCAGAACCAGATGTTTTCTGCACAAAAATGTGAACAAGTCATTTAGATTGTTTGATTTGGGCACCTGTGTGAATCTGTCATTTCAGGAAAGAAAGTAACCTGTTTATCCTGCTTTGTTTTGGAGGGTGTGTCACAGCAGGCTGTTGCTTGCTTCCACACTTTTACCCCAAACTGATCTGAAGATGTGATTCTTAACAGAAAAAAAAGAGGCTGGACCTCTTTTTTTGGGTGAACTTGGAGACCTCACCTACAAGTGGATGCACTGCATGTGGATTTTCCCAGTTGCTGGGAAGGGTTCTCCAGGTCCTCACTGAAATAAGACACTCCCCAGCAATTGCAGACTCTGGATGATGGTAAAGGATTTAGGCAATTGCTGATGGATCTTTCCCAATCTCTTTCTCTTACAGTAATGATTAGATGCATCACCTTGCTTTTTTTTTTTTGCTTGTTGCTAAAGCTGAGTGAGTAACAAGCTTATTGTTCTATCAGATGTATCCTTTTACTTCTGTCTTGCCTCAATATTAATAGTAAAGTAAGAACATTCTTTCCACTGCTGTCTGTGCCCATTCTATTGCCCCCATCAACTGGCAGAACACCTGCCATGTGTGTTAGGGTTTTTTTGTGGTGGTAAATGGTTTGAAAAATCTTTATTTAGAAATTAAGCTAGAGAAAGAAATTATCCATAGGGAAAGAGTGCCATTTGAGTGTACCTGCTCTTCTTTGGTAAATTTGTCAGGATTTTGGGTGCCTGTGCAAACAGCTTTCTGCCTTTTGCTTGTAAACTTGAAATAAAACTACTGGTCCAGGTTTTAAATAGTCACCATATTTAAATGGGTATTATACAGTAGGAGAGTTTTCTTATTTTGTAATCATGATGTTGCTGATAACTCTGAGTTTTTGCACTGAGGACAGTCTTGCTACAGATGGGCTCTCAGCCCACCAGAGAGCCTTATCCCAAAAGCTGGCTTGACATAATGGCACAGTGTAGAACAGTGGAGACTTAAGGATCAAATATTTCTCAAAAGATGCTCTCTGCAAGGCTCTCTCACATCATCTGACTCAGAACAGTGGGATTTAGGTCAGAGCTTGGAGATTGCAGAGAGGAGCAGTCACAGTGCAGTATCTCCTGCAGTAACTGTTGCCTGTTTGTTCCAGACTAGAAGACAATCTAAATGCATCATCCTGTGACCCAGTGAAGCTGCCTCCTGAAGTGACTTGTAACTCACCTGGAACACCAACACTGGATGAGCCATGGCCTGGGACAGCACTGAACTGCAGACAAGACTTTAAAAGCCACATGGTTCCAGGGCAGGTGTCAAAAACAAGCTCAGTGTGTGATGCAAAACATTCCAGCCTGGAGCATATTGTTGTTGACAACTGCCTGCTAAATGATCCTTCCACCTTCTTTGCACGTGAAAAAAACACTGTCTGTGATGTTTGCTCAGGAAATGAAACAGGCTGCAGTGCTTCTGCACCAGGAGCTGCCACAACTTCTGAAGGTGTGAAAAAATCTGAACTGAGCTGTATTTGCTCTGGTCTTGAGGTGCTGGCACTGAGTACTGGTGTCAAGGGGAACTCAGACAATTCCTTAGGTGGTACTGCAGCTCTTGTAGGAGGATGTTGCTCTGATGCAGAGGACTCCAATATGCTAATTGAGACAAATGGTGTCTTTTCTACTCCTCAAGAAAAGCACCTGCTGAGTGGTGTTGCCACAGAAGCTGATTCTGGATGGCTGGCCTCCAGAAGGCATTTACAAAACTCTGAGGAATCCTCCAAAGCATTTCCTGAGAAACCTGAAACCCTTGCACAAACTGTGGGGATCAACTCCAACAGAAATCCCCTGAGAAGCAGAGGTGGGCCTGAAGAACACTGTCAGTTCCTCAGGCAGCAAAATATGGAGATTAAAATAACATCAACCCCTGTGAAACAAGAAGGCAGGCTAAGTCCAGCAGCTCCTGTGACCTGGGAGATTCTGGAAGGCAGCTACATTGGGAATTGCTGTCACAGAGATGGTTCACGATTCAGTAAGTGAAACCTTGTCCCCTTCCCAAACTGTAATTGGGGTGCTCCTTTTCACCCACAGTTTTGCAGACTGCAGACAGTTCTGGTTAGAAGCTCACAGTGGAGAGGAAGGAAGAAGCATCTAGGAGAAAAAAAAATGGTATTTAAGCCTACCCAGAGGGTATTAGAAAATGAGGTGGTATAAAATACAAAGCTGGTAAGAAATTAATCCCCACTGAAAAGTCAGAAATACTCTCAAAACACAATTAGAAAGTGTGAACCTGATAACTTTTTCTGAACAGAAAATACAGACTCCACTGTAAAACTGTAAATTGCATTAACATTGTATAATGGAATTTGTGTCATTCACTCCTTCAGCTGCATTCAGTGGCTTGTTGAATAAAATCCCTGGTTTTTTGTAATCTAGAGTAACTGTGAAATGAATAATCACAATTGGACACTGACCAGCCTCTGCTGGAGATGGGAATTTGGAGGTAGCTGATAGGTACCTCTAGAATAGCTGTGCTGGTGTCAGCCCCTCTGATGATTCTTTACTGAGCAGGTGTTCCCCAAATTCTGAACTTTTTGTCAAGAGCTCAGAATTTTGTCCTAATACATCTGCAGTCTTGTTCAGCACTAAAGTTACATTCCACCATTTTCATTTCCTCACTGTTTCTACAGGCATAGTCTTTGAGGTGAAATGTGCAGAACTGCAGGATCCCACTGTACTGTTCTGTGTCTGGGTGGTGAAAGACATCTCACAGAGCCAAAAGGAAGCTGTAGCAAAGACTCAGCATTTGCTTGCCAGCCTAGCAAACTCTTCCCAATCTGTTGCTGATCTTTCTACTAAAAGTCTTGGAGAAGTAAGTAAAAGTCTTGATGAAATGATGCCCCTAACCTAGGAGTAGTTCAGTTCTTCAGTGAGGAAGCATTGTTGGCACTCAGCCATTACTAATTAAAGGATTGTTCCAGATTCAAATCTAGATTTGTTCACTCATTACCTTCTTCTGCAGCAATAATACTTGGTTTACTTCATCTTCCAAACGCTTCCTACCTTTGAATATAGAGCATTTCTCTCCTTGTTTGACTGTTAAGCTGAAACTAAAGTCAAGAAGTTTTTCAAATTAGTGACATGAGTTGGTGGGGTGGATGTTGCTGTTTTGGTTTTTTTTTTTTTCCTATTTTTTTAATATATTAAAACAAAATCTCAATTGCTATTTTGTAGCACTTCTGGTGTGGGGGCTTAGTGCAGTTACCTTTCCAGCCTGAACAATGCAGTTCCAAACTGCAGGATACTCAAGGAGTACAGTTCTCACTATCAGAACCAAAGATTCCTCCTTTCATCTATTCTTGCAGATGTGTGTGTGTTCTTTTCACACAGTATTTATTAATTTTATAAATGTGACTCTGTGGCTGGTCATTTTTTGCTGCTGTTGTAACCTATTTCTCTCTCCTTAGGCCATCAGATCAGCTTCACTTTTTGACAATTCCCGAAGAGCTGAAGATCTTGAAGGATTAAGAGCATGTGAGGGAGAATATGCAAAAAATTACAGCACTCTCAATCTTATTGGCAAAGGCTCTTTTGGCTTTGTCTGGAGTGCCAGGAGCAAGAAAGATCACCAGGAGGTGAAGTATTTCTTGTAGCACTTTTGCAACAATAATTTAGGATGAAAACTGAAAGGTTCGAGCATTCATTTTCTGTTAACATTACACTCAAAAGCTTCTCTTTGGTAGTTTGGGGTTTTGCTTTGTTTAAACAGAAACCTGTGATGGAAACAGGACAGCAAAACATAGTCTGGTGCAGAATGAGTTAATGAACTAATGAATGCAGCTAATTGAACCTGTTGAAAGAAGTAGACATAAATCTTAACAGAATTATAGGTTTTAGTCTTCTGTTACTAAAGAGAATGGCAAACCTCAAAATCTTTATTGTGCCATGACTCAAGAATGGGGAGTAGACATGTTGAGATTATGGCACCTCCTCTTTTTCAGGAGAAGTGTTTTGGGTGCTGAGAGGGCAAGTTCTGGTGTTTCTCTTGCAGGGATGTTAAGTGCTCATTTCCCTGCACTGCACCCATGTGCTGTGCCTGGTTGATAAGAGAGCTGGCTTGTCAAAGCCTTTGGAATTCAGAGCAGCAACAAATGCATTCCATTTATGTGTATCATTTGGCTTCCAGGACTAAATTAATTTAAACACATTTAAATATACTGTAAGCTATTCACATTGGGTTACTTCCATGCCTCTAGTAATAGATTTCCTGGAAATTAACTTACCTGACACTCAAATGCTGAATGCTGTTGTCTGCCTAGGTTGTTGTAAAGTTCATCTGGAAGGAGAGGGTTCTGGAGGACTGCTGGGTAGATGATCCTGACCTGGGGAGGGTCACTCAAGAAATTGCAATCCTGCAGAAGCTGCAGCACCCCAGTATCATTAAGGTACAGTGGCTCAGAATTGATGCAGCTTGCACTGCATCAGGTGGTTTGTTTGCATACTGGGGGTCTGGTGCTCCTCTTCAGGAGTCAAGTGTCCTGTGTGAATCTGTCATTTCAGGAAAGAAAGTAACCTGTTTATCCTGCTTTGTTTTGGAGGGTGTGTCACAGCAGGCTGTTGCTTGCTTCCACACTTTTACCCCAAACTGATCTGAAGATGTGATTCTTAACAGAAAAAAAAGCTATTTCAAGATAAGATGCATATCTTGGAAGTGTGATGTCACATCTGAACATGTACTAGTTCAGTCAATAATCTGGACACATCTTGTTTCATATTCTTTGTTGGTTTTGGTTTTGGAGTTGGCTTTTTGGTGGGTTGGTTGGTTTGTTTGTTTTGTTTTATTTTGGTTTGGTTTGGTTTTTTTCTTCAGAAAGATAATTCCCCTTGGATTTAATTCTGCTCCCAGTTTTAATTCTGTGCTCTTTTCAAGAAACATTTGTGCTCAGTGTAATGAGACTTTAAAGATTATAATATACACCAATTAAATCTCCAAGAGGAGATCAGTGTTTGTTAAAAAAAAGAAGGCACTTTTTGAGGATGGAGCACATGATTAAATAGGTCTTTTACTTACAGGTGCTGGATGTATTTGAAAATGAATGCTTCTTCCAACTGGTGATGGAGAAGCATGGATCTGGTCTGGACCTCTTTACATTTATTGATAATCAGCCCAACTTGGATGAGCCATTAGCAAGTTATATATTCAGACAGGTGAGATCAGAGTTGCTACATGCAGGTGAGAATTGGTCAGTGCAAGAACCAGGATTCTGTTTCACTTAATACTGACTAATCAGCTGGCAGACTGAATTGGAGTTGTGCTCAATACTTGCAGAACCTTTCCTCACCTTTCTGTAGGGCTGATTGAAATGCTGCCTGCAGAAACCTCGTTAAGGTTCACTTAGAAACAACAAAGAAGCCTTTCCAGACCTTACTGCCTGTGAGGGTTTCCCCTGCAGCCATGGCCCCTCAGGTGTTAGCAGTAGAGCACACTGCCCCTGTCACCCAGACACCATTCATGTAGCAGCCACATCTCCTCTGAGAGAGGAGGGAGACTCACAGAAGCTGCCCCAAGCTTATAAAAAGCCACATTGGTTACAAGAGTAAAGGGCTCTGCTCTTTAAATCAAGAAATTATCTTGGGTTTTAATGGTGGCATAATGCAAAGTAACTCAGGGTAGTTGCCCCCCGTGAGTCAGGAGCTTGCCTGAGGGCTGAATTGCCCTTTGTTTAGTGAGCTAACCACAGCAGCAGTCCCCAAGTAATTTCCCCTCACGAGTTTTGGGTTCAATTCCTTGCTCTAGGGTATGCAGGGATTGCTGTGCACACCCTTGCTGTGCCCAGGCTGCCCTCAGCTGGGGTGCTGATGGACGATGGAAGCCAAAGGGCTCCCTTTAGCCTTGTGATGGATCAGCCCTTTCCTTAACACAGCCTGGGGTTTGAAAGGCTGAATTATTCCCTCAGATCTGCACTGCATTTCTCTGCAGAGGCAGATTTGTATTATAAATAGCAACTTTTCTCCCTCAGCCATCTGCTTTTCTTGTTAAAAACATTGTAGGAGTCAGGATCGTCTCCAAGGTGATATCATTCTCATATTACCCTTAATGATGGCATTAAAGCATGAATCGTGCAGGAAAAAGAATGGAGTTTAGGAGTTATTTATACCAAACTTGGCTCTTAAATGCTTTGTCATCCTGCAGCATGGAAGGCACAAGTAATATCCTTCTGGAGAAATCAAAGGACCCTCCAAATGAAGCTGGGATAAAAATAGAGTAACTTGCAGGACTGTAGCAGTGAGCTCCAATGCTCACAATCACTTCCTGACTGCAGCATCCCCTCCTCCTGCACATCTGTGAGATGAAAGCAGCGAAGGCTCTTTAAAGTGTCTCTTCCAAGAGCACTGCAGCAACGATGACAGGCAGGCCTGAGGCCATTTCCAGTGACCATAATGAGGATGTGTATCTTGTTTAGGCAGTGTCACAACAAGGCACAACGTGATTCTCTGAAAGCTGTGATGCCACATCACTTCTCCAGGGACTCACGTAGTAACACCTAGCTCTTTCTGTCTCTTCCAGCTTGTATCAGCTGTTGGGTATCTCCACTGTAGGAACATCCTTCACAGAGATATCAAGGATGAAAATATTGTCATTGCTGAAGATTTCACAATTAAATTAGTGGACTTTGGTTCGGCTGCCTACCTGGAACCTGGGAAATTATTTTACACCTTCTGTGGGACAATTGAGTACTGCTCACCAGAAGTGCTGTCTGGCAAACCGTATGTCACCCTCTGAAAAGTCTGATTCTTGTGCCATCACACTAAAAAAAAACCCCATGTGGGCAGGGCTGGAACAGAGGAGCCAAGCTGCTGTGCCATTGGAACGCTGCTAGAGTATCCAACCACAGGAACTGCAGTGAGATTTAAGGCACTGCAGTGGCAGAAATCACTGTGGAGGCTTGAGTGCATACAGAGTAGGGCACTCTGCAGCATTACTCAGAATTCTAGTGACAGAAATCAAGTTGTAAAAGCTTGAATATGCACAAAGTTATTTCTAAATCCATTGTCAGGCTTTCTCTAGCAAAAGCTGCTCTTTCAGAGAGGTGGAGTAAGCAAGTGTTGCTGTTGTTAGTACCTTTTCCTTGTGTGTCTGTCCTTTGTATCCTTCTTCTCTCATCCTCTCTGTTCTCCTCTTTTCTACATGCTTCCTTCTATTTGAATTTTTGCAGTTTGATCCCTGTTCATCTCCCCACTGATTTTGGTACTCCTTGGGACTCAAGGATTCTTCCCTTGCAACTTCTCTTGCTGCTGTTTTGGATGTATCTAAATCTTTGCTCTCTTCCTTCTTCTTTCCCTCTCCAAGTGCTCTGTACCTGGCAACTGGTGCCCCACAAGGGGTGGCACTGCTGTAGTTGTACATGCCTGGATGGATCTTGCTCCTGCTCCACAGCTGTTTCCATGGGTCCTTTCCTAAAGGAGTAGGGGGAGAAGCAATGCAAGGAAGAGAGGAAATTCCTGCTGGGAATGAGATGAAAGGTGAAGCAAGCAGCTCTGCCCTGGGAGTTCCACCTCTTACTGTCTGAAGGAACTGGCATGTTTTTTCAGGTGGAATTGAGATAGTTAATTGTTATTTGCAAATAACTTTTGTTTTGAAAGGGCTGGGAGGATGTGTTTGCTCTTCCAGTTAAATATTTACTTGACAGTTCTGGTTGATGATGAAGAAGTTGGAGGGGTAAGTTCTTGTCACCAGCTTATGTATGTGGAAATCTGGGTGCCTGTTACACACACTCATCAACAGAAGCTGCTTGGCTGCTCTGTGGTTGGTTTTATTTCCTGGAGAAGGATAATGCAGACTCCTCAAACACATGAGAACCTTCTTAGAATTCTCACCAGCTTCCTGTGTTAAAATAAAAATTGGAAACAAGGGCTGTCAACACACTTTTTTTTTTTTTTCCCACTTTCTTTAGCATGTAGCTATGTCCTTGCAATCTGAGTTTAGGCAAGCTTATCTCTGCACAGGTACCACGGCCCTGAGCTGGAGATGTGGTCGCTTGGCATCACCCTTTACACCCTGGTGCTTGGGGAGAATCCCTTCTGTGAGCTGGAGGAGGCCTTGGCAGCTGTCCTGAATCCCCCTCACCCTGTGTCAGAAGGTGAGCTCTTCCCATTTGCTTTTCAAAAGGAGCAGATCTCTTGGGAAAGTATAAGCAGTGGTTTTTCACCCGAAATAAAGGGGAAGACTGAAAACATGCTCCCTAACGCGTTCTGTGGTGATTTGGAGTTTGGGGGATTTGTCATTCTTTGAACACAGACTGTATCTGTCATTCCCAACCTGCCCAAACCCCAGCCTGAGCCATGCTCTGCTGTCTCTGCCAGGTCTGATGGATCTCATGGCCGGGCTCCTGCAGCCCGTCCCAGAGCAGCGCATGACTCTTGCCGTGCTGGCAGAGGATCCTTGGCTGCGGCAGCCTGTGAACCTGGCAGATTATACCTGGGACGAGGTGTTTGCCTCTGCTGAGCCAGCTGAGACCTTGGGCTAAAGGCTTCACCTAGGGGTGGCTTAGAAAAGCCTGAGCTCTGTTTGCAGGATAGGTCCCACTGGAAGGTTACCTGCTGCTGTACTCAGTTTATTACTGTTCTTACCCAGGACATGTTTCGAAGATGTGAGGTAAAGATTTTAATGTTGTTTAAATTGTTCATAACTTGGAAAATATTTTTATTGCCTGGTTTTTACTTTTTATATGTAGTTTATATATTTTTCTGAAAAGTGCATGAATAAATGAATGATAACATGTCTGTTGGTTTTCTGGAGTATGTGTGCACAAAGGAGATTCAAAACCAAACGTAATTTCATGATTTGGGTGGGAGGGGTGGGTTGATATTGTCTTTTTTTTTTTAATATCAGAGTCTTCTCTATATTCAGGAAAACAGTCCTTGACTTTGATGAGACAGAGATATGGGGAAGAAAAAATAGGTTCAATAAAGAGAATTTGATCGAGACATGGGTAACAGGAACATTTTGGGGTCGGGCTGCCAGGAAGAAACTGCTGGGAAAAGGCAGCAGTTTGGCCGGCTGCTGCACCTGTGCAGAAAAGCAACAGGACTCTGCTTAATTACTAATTAGCTTTGAATCCAGCTTTGGACTCTGCTATCTCCATCCAGGAGATGCCCTCCCCTGCGTTCTGTAGCACCACGCCCCGGCTCTGGCCCCGGCGGGGATGATGACCCTCGGCCCGCGCCGCTCCGGCGGTGGGATCGGCTCTGCGGGCAGCAGAGCGGGCAAGGCGCTCCGGCCGCGCCCTCCGCACGGTACCGAGCTGCTTCTGCCCGGAGATCCAGCCCTGCGCGCCCGGAAAGGCGGTGCGGGGCCCGGCTCCCACCCCGCCCCTCCCCTCGGTCCCCCGGCGCTGCCCGGGGCGGGACCGCGGCCATGGCGGGCCGGGCGGTGCTGTGCGGAGCAGGGAGAGCGCTGCTGGCGGGCCGGGCGCTCCCCGCCGCCCCCGGGCCGTGCCCTCGGAGCGGCTGCGGGGAGGTGGCGGCGCTGCGGGACATGGGCTTCAGCCAGGAGCAGGCCCGGCGGCTCCTGGCTCTCCAGCCCCGGCTCGGCCCTGAGCACCGGGAGGCGGTGACGGCGCAGCTGCTGCTGCTCGGGCTGAGCGCCGAGGCCGCCCTGGCGCTGCTGGAGCGGAGCCCGGCGCTGCTGCGGCTGCCCACGGAGCGACTCCGGGAGCGCGCCGAGGAGCTGCGGCGCCTGGGGCTGGACGGAGGTAGGGCAGCGAGCGAGGGTGCGGGGGGGACACCGGGGCTCTGCCGCTGACCTGCTGCCCTGCTGCCCGCAGGCCGGCTGCAGCGGGCGGTGAGCCGCTGTCCCCAGCTCTTCCACGTGCCCCGGAAGAGGCTGGAGGCGGCGGTGCGGCTGCTGCGGGAGCGCTGCCTTTTCACGGCGGAGCAGCTGCGGGAAGTGCTGGGGACCTGCCCCGCCGTCCTGCTGGAGGAGCCGCGCACCCTCCACCACCAGTTCCAGGTGAGGGCCGGGATCCACCTTCCTGCCGGAACCGGCTACGGGAATGGGGCTGTGCCTGACACCCCCCGTTCCACCCGCAGTACGCCTACTTCAGAATGGGGGTCCAGCAGAAGGAGATGGTGAAGGCTCGGCTCTTCCAAACGCCCTTTGCCGAGCTCCGGAATCGGCACATCTTCCTGGAGCGCCGGGGGCTCTACGAGACCCCACACAAAGGGCAGATCCAAACTAATAACCCAAAACTGAAGGACATCCTTCAGCTCCCGGAGAAAGACTTCCTGGCCAGTCTGGCCTACTCTACCCCAGAGGAGTATGAGGTCTTCAAGAAGCTGCTGGCTCGAGAGGAGGAGGAGGAGAAGGAAGAGGAGGATGTGGATGCACTGTACACAGAGGATGATGATGATGATGATGATTTGGACAGTGATGGAAGTAAAACACCCCGGGAATGAGGAGGTGAGGCTCCAAGGTGCCCAAGCTCTCTCCTGCTGCTGCACTCTCTGGGTGCTTTGGGCTCCCGCCCCACACCAGCACAAGCTGGTTGGGGTACCAATAAATCCCATGTGTCAAATACAAAAACACTTGTTCCTCCTCCTTGACCAACTACTTAAAAACAAAAACAAAGACAACAGTTTCCATAAAGTGTTTTTATTAAAAAAAAAATCAAACAAAACCCCTAATTTATTTCCAAGACTAGGTTAAAACCTTCTGGCTGCATTACATACTGAGCCAGCTGTGGGACAGGAGGCTGTGAGCCGGCTGCTCTGCTGGCTGGCAGTGGGACCAGGCTTCCTGGTGTTGTGGGGACAGGTCCTGTGGAAACAGCACTGTCCCAAGGCAGGGCCACCTCCCCCTCCAGAGCCCATGGCAGCACTGATCTCATGGCTGACAGAGCAGGGGTGCCAATACTTTCAGAGCAAGGCCCCAAACCCTCCTGCCTGGGTTTCCCCTTGCCCTGCTCTTCCTGGTAGGGAGGGCTGGCTTCTTCTCCTGCCCTGGCAAGGCAGGGCTGCTGTGCTTGCCAGGCAGCTGGAACCAGGCAGCCTTGGAGGAAAACAAGGCATGTCTGTCCTGTGGGAGCAAAGCTAGAGGTGGTGCAGGAAGGGAGTAGCACACTGGCCAGCTGGTCTTGGCTTCAGCTTGTCCCTGTCCCCAGCCTCTGCAGCTGTGCCTCCAGGCTGAGCACGGTTACACTGCTCCCAGGAGGAAGAGGGTGGTGGCAGGAGCCCTGAACCTCCTGGGCCTGTCCTGCTCTGAGAGCATCTTCCAAGCTGCTGCTTGAGACATGTGGCTGAGCACCAGAGCTCTGTGCTGCTCAGCAGGAGGAGAGGGCCTCCCCCCCAGAATGATGCCCCCGTGCTGGGGCCGTGCCGCTCTATACCATAACTGCGCTATATCTCTGGTATGTGTTAATTTATAATATACACCGTGTACCTTAATACACAAATCTATGTTTAACTAGTGTTGGCATACAAACTCACAAAAACTAGGAACGTTTCTAAGCTACACTTTTTCTTGCCTTGCCTGCCCTGCCACAGTGCTGGGTGCTGGTCCTCTCCTCCACAGAACCCTGCAGCACTGGTGCCACAGGGAAGGCAAACTCCGGGTGCAGTGCAAGGGGATGGCATGTGGGGCTGGCTTCCTCACCAAGCCTCTGCTGTGCCCTGCACTGCTGTGGAGGCAACTACAAGTGTGGTGGCATGCCTCAGCTGACAGACTTCACCCTACAGATCACATTTTAAATTCTTTTTAGGTGCTCTATTGGTTTCTGAGCTGGAAATTTGGTTAAAACCAGGGCTTGTTTACAAAGCAAAGAAAAAAGGCAGGCAGTAGAAGCTGCCTCAGTTCCCCCTGCTAGAGCAGAGGAAACAGGAATGCTCCTCTACCTATTGCCCCTGCTCACCTCACCACTTGGAGCTGCTCACCATTTCTAACTCATCTACAGAGGCTGCTCCTCAGAGTGTATTTTTGGGGGCCAGATTTCAGGTGATGGCTAAGGCTTTTTGGTCTGCATTAAACTGTTTTATTTGAGGGTTATAGGTAATTTATAACCTTGGGTTACGAAAACAGATTGGTGCAGATGCTGCTGGCAAGGAGCTGGGCTGATCCCTGAGTGAAGCGGGGAGCCCGTCGCTTGTGCAGAGTGGCTGGGGGAGCTGAGCAGGGCTGGCCCCCTCAAGGGGCACTGGTGCTCAGCTCCTCAGGGGCAGAGGGGGCCAGCAAAGGCAGTGCTGGGCCAGCAGGGGGAAAGGGAGCACTACTCAGTGTGCTGATCCAGCTGCGTGTCCCTAATGGGCTGGAGGAGAGGGAGAGGTTGACACCAGGCAGGAAGGCTCCCCTGCTGTGTTCAACCCAGTGAGCAGATCTGATCTTCCTGGTGTTCAAAAAGCCCTTAGATGTGGAAAGACGAAGCTTCTACTGCTTTAAACCCTGTGGAGGAGCAGGAGTAAAATGAGCTGGTGTGCAGAGTGCCAGATGCCCTGCAGCTGGCCTCTTCCCACCCTGTGCACCAGTCTTGTGCTGAGAGAAGGGGACCTGCTGTCTCCAGGACTGCAGCCTTTGCCCAGCCCTTTCTGTGCAGGGAGCTCTTGTTCATGGAGCTGCAGAGCCAGGGGGAAGCAGAGCATTGCCTCCCACTTCTCTACCCCAGCCACAAGCAGGAGCCCTCAGCCATAAACCCTCACACCCCTCAACACGGTGGCGTGAGCCAGAGCTGTGCCCTGGCCTGCACCCATCTCCCTGACTCCCTGCATGAGAACTGCCCCTACCTGCATGGAGGAGGGCTGCAGCAGGTACTTACTTCTATGGCTTCTTCAGTGTCTGACTGTTGCTTGGCTTTCTGGAAGAGAAGGGAGGACAGCACTGTCAGCCCCAAGCCCCTTGGCCACGGCACTGGCATCCAAGCCTTGGTACCCTCGAGCAGTCCAGCCCCAGCCTGGGTGTCTCCCTGCATGCTGGGGCACACCAGCCAGCCACATCCTCCTGTGCAGCATCACAGGAAGGCTGGCACATGCAGCTGTGGGCTGTACCTGCTGCTTGTCCTCTCAGAACTGGTGCTCTCACAGCTCTCCTTGTAGCAGATGTCCTGATGTACCTTGTAGACTCTCCTGGACCTACACACACAGTGGAGACATGAGTGTAAGGAACAAAAGGGAGAGATGTGCTTTGATGAGAGTGAAGGGGAAGCCTGGGTATTTCCCCTATTTCCTTCCAGGCTGCAGTAGCCAGCCTTGGCAGGAATGGGGCTCAGCCTGCTGTGCCAGAGGACTGATCCCAGCCAGGCCTTTGTGCCTCCATTGCAGGGAGGCCAGGGGCAGAGCAGAGCCCCCCGTGCCCATCAGGGCTCCCCCAGCCCTCTGCTCGCAGATGGAGAGGCAGCCAGGAGCTGGATGGGGTCTGCTGCTGTCTGGGGGTCACACACACCAAATCCAGCCTTGCTGCCATGTGGGTGGGTAACACCAGTATGGAGCTGTCACTTCAGCAACACCCTGCCCTGATGCACAGCTGGGGGTAGCCACAGGGGCATGCCAGGCTGCTCAGCCTGCACTGGGGAGGGGGCAACTGCCAGCTGGGGTTGGAGACGGCCTTGTGCTTGCTCTCCCTTCCCCAAAGCCGAGCTGCAGGGACACATCCCCAGCTCAGAGCACAAGGGGAAGGGGGGAGCATAACCTGCAGGCAGTACTCACAGATAGTGGCAGGTGCCTCCTTCCCACACTGGGAATGACCTGGTTTCCGAGTACAGCCGCGTGCACGAGTGTGGCACCTTCTTGCAGGCTGCTTGGGGAATAGGAGAGGGGAGCTATCACTGAGCCCATCCCTGGCCCTGCCTGCCTGTGTCTTGTGGCAAAGGGTCTGGTGAGGCCCTCCTGGCTTCTTGGCCATGCTGGAGGGCTGGCCTCAACAGAGCTGACCCACCAGTAGAAGCAGAGCCCCCAGCCTCACACTGCCTATGTAACCCTCTGGGTAAGGCAGAGGCAGAGAGCTGAGCCAGGAGCAGGGACCAGACCTGCACTCACATCTCAAACTAAGAGCAGAGCCCAGCCCCTCTCTCAGCTGCCAGCATGACAAAGATCTCTAGCAAGGCCTGGGCATTCTGGGAGCCCCTGGGTGCTGGCAGGGTGTGCTGGGTGACCTACAGCCTAGGGGACTTGTGACAGGGACAGCCACCAACCTGACACTGCAGGAGGGAGCTTGGCCCTCCAGCACAGCCTGGCACTCACCCAGCTGGCAGAGCGGCCCTTGAAGCCTGGGCGGCAGGCACAGTGGTAGGACTCGTCATCTCTGGTGCAGGTGCCTCCATTCCTGCAGGGATTCTTGGAGCAGTTCTGCCCCTCTCCTGCAAAACACGCTCGACCATCAGAGCCCGGGGCCACAGCTCAGCCCTGCCAAGCCCCCTGGCATTGCCAGGGTGCTCCCAGGAAGAGCAGGTGGGCAAGGGTGCCTGCCATGCCTCCAGGGAGGGCAGGCTGGTGCTGAGCACGTTGCCTGTGGGGCCAGGGCTGGGTTCCTGCTGCTGTGGGTCCCCCCTGGGACTTACTCTTGCTCTTTGCCTCACGCAGCTGCAGTGCCAGACTGTCCCAGCTGGACACCTCTGTGTTCTCCAGCTTCACTGGAGCCTCTGGCTCTGGACAATGAGAGGATGAAATTTCACCTTCCAGGCCAGAGCCAGACCCAAAGGCAGCCCCTCCAAGGGGATCCAGCCTGCCCGCAGCTTTGGGGCACTGGTCAGGCCTGAGGCAGTGCTTTAGCCCTTCCCAGCTGGCATCCTTAGAATTGGGTGACACTTTCACTCCTCCTGGAAGGGTCTGGGACACAGAGTCCTGGAGAGGCAGGGGCAGAACCAGGATGTGCAGTGAGGCTAAGGGCTGCCCTCAGGTGCGCCAGGCCCCTTGCCCACCCCAAGGTGTGGGGTTCACAGGTGCTCTAGGGTATCTTGGGTTGGCACTTCTATCCCTCTTCTGGGGATGGAAAATGGGGTCTGGACTAGTGAGGGGTTTCTCACCCAGGCACCCTGCTCAGGTGTGAGGCTGTTCTTGACAGTGGGGGCTGAGGCTGCTGGGCAGGCAGGGGCTGCACTGGAGGGCTATGGAGCCACTGCTCAGGCCCCTGCTGCTGCTGGCAGGGGAGAAGGGCAGCTGTGCCACAGTCAGCATCACCTCCCATCAGCAAGGGTCCTTCCCTGGGCTCCCCCCGCCAGTCACCCCTCTCCTCAGGCAGGGTTCTAACAAGCAGAGCAGATGTTTGCCTGCCCAGGGCCAGGTGAGAGAGTGTCACCCTCCTCTGTAGTTCCCCCAGCCCTACAGCAGCCTGCCTGGCTGCCACCTCAGCTTGCAGGGAGGTGCAGGAGATGGTACTGGATGACAGGAGCAGGACACAAAGGCACAGGAACACTTACGTGTCTTCACAGTGATGGATTTTCCCAGCGCAGTGCCAAACCTGGCGCTGATCCTCCCTCTGCCATCCACCAGTTCTGTGAACCTGGGACAGGAGAGCCATAAGGGTATGGGGCACTGCAGGGCCCCCAGGCTCTGTGTGCTGGGGCTCATGGCAGCTGCATAAAGCATTCACTGGTGGCATCAGGCTCTGTGCAAGTCCCACAGGGTCTCAGGGTAAGGGGCCTGCCTGTCTGAGAACCCCAATGGATGGGCAAAGGCTGCACCCCAGCAGGAGCATGGCTTGACCCTGCACACACCTGGGAACGGAAGCTGGGGAAAGGGACTGGCTCAGCCTGGTGCTTGAGCCGAGTGGAAGAGCCAGGAGTGCTGAAGCAGTGCTACCTGGGGGCTGGCGAGGGCTCCTCAGCTGTGTCGTGATCTGCCAGCAGGCGGAGCTCAGGCAGGAAAGCTGGGGGCAGCCTGTTTCGCAGAACCCGGGGGTGCCCAGCTTGGCTCCACCGTCTCTCTGGAGCCCCATCCCTCTGCACTGCAGACCAAAGCATGAGGCTTAATGGAGGCAGTGTGAGCCAGCAACCGACCTCTCAGCCAGTCCCATCATGCCATCCCATCCCATCATCCCCAGGCTGCCAGGTGACACATGGACACTCCCCACACGCCGGGGACGCAGGTGCTCATCATCAAGCTGGAGCTCTGCATCTGCCCTTCACTAACCCTACAACCCCCACCTCCCATTCCAGTGAACCTGTGTCTTGTCCCCACAGCCTGCTGCAGACACCCCTTGCCAGGGCACTCGTCACTCTGTTGGCCAACTGGTTTACGCCCCCTACCCTGCTTCCCTGCCATCCCACGGCCTCCCTCGTGCTGCAGCCATCCAGCAGAGCCCCGGGAGCACTTACAGGTGGTGACGTGGAGGTGGATGGGCTCGCTGTGCACCTGGCCTTGCTCGGTGTTCTGCACAGCTGTCAAGGACAGGTGGTAGCGCTGCCCGGGCAGCAGGTCCCGCACCGTGTAGGACACCAGTTTCCCGTTGGGCACGTAGCGGCTCTTGACGCTCTGAGCCGTGGTGACGTTGATGATGTACCCCTCCATGGTGCCAACGGGCGGCTGCTCCCACGCCATGGACACAGAGGTGGCAGTGACGTGGGAGGCCGTGAGGTTTTGTGGGGGGAGAGGCCCTGCAGCAGGCAGGGGATGGGGAGGAAAGTGCTCAGAGCTGGTGTCCTTGAATGGCCACCGCCCTACTTGCTCACATCACCTGTGCACCAGGGCCCCAGCTTGCCTGGCACTGCCCAGACTAGCCCCGAGCCTGCTGCAGCCATGGGATGCACAGTGAGGGGATGCTTAACGCTAGGCCCTTGTCAAGATAGAGCCTCATTGCACCCTGGCACCCAGGTCAACCCTTGCCTTCTGACTGCCAGATAGCAGGGGGCCCATGCATGGGGCTGGGCTCATGCTGGTCTCAGAGACTGAGCAACATTTGACAGGAGAGGACATGCCAGTGTCTTTCCTGGCCTCTCCAGGCTTTCCTGCACACCTCCTATCTGCTGTGCTGGCCAGACAGTCTGGCAGCTCCCACACCTCTCTCTCCCCACAGCTTTCCTGCCAAGCCCCTGCACCTGCCAAGCCAGGATGGCAAAGCAACCTCACTCACTTGTCCACACATGAAAAGGGGCTGTGGCCAGGCTCTCTGAGGGGTGGTCTTCCACTCCCAGGCCGCTCAGCGTTGTGACATGGATGATATATCTCTCTCCTGGCTGCAGGTCCCTGTGGAGGAGAAAGGGAGGGTGGGAAGGGGCAAGCAGGGAAACCCGAGGGAGCCAATGCCCTGGCACCCACCAGCACCCACTCACAGGAAGGTGTACTTGGCCACGCTGCTGTTCAGCTCCACGGTGCGGCCTGCCAGGTCCCCCATGTGGCGGATGGAGACCCTCACCCTACTGACAGTGGAATGCTGGAGTCTGTGGAGAGCCCATTGCACCGTGATGGCGCTGGCAGTCACATTCGTGATCTCAAAGCCTTCCACCGGACGCGGTCCTGGCCGGAGCAAGCAGAGAGGAGTGCGGTCATCGTGGGTCGCCCCATCCCTTCCCCATGCGCCCCCAAGGCAGGGTGCTGCTGGCACCTCTGGATCATCTTCCCCAGTGGAACAGCTCAGTGCCACCTCTCCCACTGAACTCATGCTCTCCTGTCCTCACAGCCTGCAGGCAGGCGGGAGGCACATCTATCTGCCCACCCACAGGGCCTTGTGCTACTCATAGCACCCCCGAGTCTGTCCCCTCTGCCCCAGCTCCCTACCACAGCTCCAAAGGGGCTGCAGTGCCCAGGCCTGGCCCTAACCATAGAATCATCAAGGTTGGAAGAGACCTAGGAGATCATCCAGTCCAACCATCCTCCCAGCACTGTCACTGTAACCCCTAAATCACATCACCCAGCACCAGATCCAGATGCCTCCTGAACACCTCCAGGGTTGGTGACTCCACCATCTCCCCGGACATCCTATTCCAATGTTTGACCACCCAAAGAGTGAAAAAATCTTTACTACTATCTAATGTTAATCCCCTGTCTTGGCTTTAGGCCATTTCCTCTTGTTCTCTCTCTGCAGGCCCAACAGAAGAAACCAACCTCCACTATACTCCAACTTCCTGTCGAGGAGTTTTGGAGAGCAGTGAGGTCCCCCTGAGCCTCCTCTTCTCAAGGCTCAACAACCCCAGCTCTCTCAGCTGTTCCTCATATGTTTTCTAGACCCTTGACAAGCCTTGTTGCCTTCTCTGGACATGCTCCAGCGCCTCAATGTCCTTTTTAAAGTGAGGGGCCCTGAACTGAGTGCACTGCAGCCTCAACAATGCCAAGTGCAGAGGGATGATCACTTCTCTAGTCCTGCTGGCCACGCTGCTCTTCATACAGGTCAAGATGCCGTTGACCTTCTTAGCTATTTGGGCACACTTGCTATTTGTTGGCTCATGTTCAGCCAGCTGTCAACCAGCACCCCCTAGTCCCCTTGTGTTGAAGAGCTCTTGAGCCACTTCTCGCCCAGCCTGGAGCTGCAGGGGGTTGCTTTGAGCCAAGTGCCTGGCCTTATTGAACATCATGCTGTTTTCCTCAGCCCCTTGACTGAGTGTGGCAAGGTCTCTCTGCAGAGCCCTCCTTCCTAGCCTCAAGCAGATCAACGCTCCCATCCAACTTGGTGTGGTCTACAAATTTACCAAGGGTACACAAAATCCCTAGGTCCAGACCATCAGTAAATACATTAAACAGGACCAGCTCCAAACTGAGCCCTGGGGAACCCCACGAGTGACTGCTAAGTCCATGGCACACTTGAGGTGGCCATCCTGACCCCAGCATCCAGCTGTGGCTTGAGGCCCCATGAGATGCTGTGCCCAGCATTATGCTGCCATCTCCTCCCCAGACTTTACTTGGTCTCAATCTGCTGTGGGAGATGTGGCTTATGGGCTTTACCACCACCATTCTCCTCTCCTCAGAGGCCATCTTCTTTCCTATGTCTAAGTCCCTCCATCCTGTTTGCATTTAATTTCCACACCTGCCTGCCCTAGAAATCGGGACAGAAGCTGCTCTGCCTGTCCATGCCCCAGAGGCATCTCTGTGCCCCTTCCTCTGCCCATGGAGCAGAGGTCCCTGACAGCCCCTGTCCTTGCTGGCATGTTTCCACACCAAGCTCAGCAGCATGGCAGGGTGACTGGTCCACAGGATTGCAGAAGCCCCGCTGCCTGTCTTACATGGGGGCTCCTCATACCATCCTGGGCACAGTGACAAGGAGCAGAACAGCCTGGCCCCAATGAACAGGGCTCAGGAGCAATCCCCACTGCAAGCTCCCTTCCAGCCCCTGGACAGGGTGAGCCACAGGGTGTCAGGCCTTTTACTCACAGCAAAGAAAACAGCGATTCTCTGTGTCAAGCACTTTCCAGAGGCCCCCAGCTGGGTTTTAGGATCTGCACCAGCAAACCTGCCAGGTTTGATACCATGCTGGAGCTGGTGGCAGGCTGAAGGTGGCAGCACAAACCCTGGCACCTGCAGGGGCCGCGCACGCTCACGACCGTGATCCCCTGGGGACGCTACTCACTAGTGCGCGTGGTGAGCATGACGGGCCTGCTGATATCATTCTTGTTGTTCACGTTGCGTTTGACTGAAAAGACAGAAATATTGTAGGCTCTGCCGGAGGTTAGTGCCCGCAATTGGTGGGCAGAACGACTTCGGTCCACAAAATCTGTCCTGCGGTAAGAGCCGTCGAGGGATACGTACGTCACGGCGTAGCCGTCAATGAGTTGCCTGGCAGCTGCGTCCTCAGGTGGGTGCCAAGAAATCAACACACCAGTGTCCTCCACCCTTTCCACCTTTAATGAGGTTGGTGGCAGCAATTCTTCAGGGTGTGTGCAAAAGCAAAGGGGAGAGGTAATGCCATGAATCTTTAGAGAACAGACCCTGTCAGCAAGCGGCAGAACAGCGGCGATGAGAGGACAAGGTCCTCGCTTGTCTCACTTGGCACACCTGGCAGGGGCTCTCTGGGTGTAAGCCACCCCTGGCTCAGAGGGCACAGGAGGAGCCAGGGCGCCAGAGGCATTCCCTGGTAAGCGCTTGCCACTGCGGGATGGGGCAAGGGGTTTGGGGGAGACCAGTGCCAAGAGGCTTCCCTCGGACGCCTCTGCCTCCCCTCCTGAGGGCATCCGAGGGATTGCCGTTGCTGCAGGGGAAATCTGTCCCCCGTGTCCTGGCGCCAAGCTCGGCACCTGCGGCAGCGACTCAGCGTGCCAGCACCCACCCATGGCATTGGTGGGGCATGGGCTGCCCCCCCACAAGGCGAGCCCCCAGCCCTGCCCGCCTCAAGGAGCGCTGCTGGTCCCGGATGGTGTCGAGCCCCTCGCGGGCGCTGGGCACTGCCAGGCTGGCGTCAAGCCCCACATCACGTCCTGGTGCCGCTGCTGAGGGCCTTTACCTTTTTCGCAGTTCTTGCCTGTGTAGCTGACTTTGCAGGTGCAGCTGTGGGTGCCATTGCTGGGCAGGCAGTAGCCTCTGCTCCCACAGGGGCTGGAGAAGCACGGGTCACTGGCTGTGGGAGAGGTGCCAGGTTTGGCAGCGTCAGCAGTGCCGCTGACCCCGGGGCTGCCCTGCGCCACCCTGCCTGCCTCACCTATCTCACAGTGGTAGCCGAAGAAACCCTCTGGGCACACACAGAGGTAGGAGCCCCCGTAGCTCTCACACTCCCCTCCATTTCGGCAAGGGTCTGACTCACAGGCATCCACTTCTGGAGGTGGGAGAAGGCTGGGAGTGAGCATGCCAGCAGCCAGCTCCCAGCTTCCACAAACGAGCAAGTGACAGACCCCCAAGGGGGCAGTAGAGCAGATGCACAACCCAGGGTTTGGCACAGCTGGGCTGGACACTGAATCCCCCCCACAGTGCACCATGGTGCCCACATATCTGGAAAGGGTGGACACCCTGGAAAGGGAGTCCATCACTGGTAGACACCCCATTCCTTGCTCCCTCCCCACCAGAAGAGCTTCAGCTCTGCCCCCAAAACTACAGGCAAGGAGGTGCATCAGTGAGCAGCCAGGCGATGTCTTGGGGTCAAGGTGTCCAAGACAGTGACCAGCCACCCGGCATGGTGCCAGCCCTGGCAGTGTCCTGGTGCCCACAGTCCAGCCTCCCACTGACCCAGGAAGGGAGAGTCCCTACCTGTCTCACACTGGGTCCCCAGGAAGCCCTCAGGACAGTAGCAAGCAAAGGACCCGGGGAGGTCTTGGCAGGTCCCGCTGTTCTTGCAGGGCTCCGACTGGCACTCGTCAACATCTGAGGCCCGGCAGGAAGAAAGGAGCCAGCTCAGCACAGAGATGGCTGGTGGCTAGGGACAGGGGCTTGGAGAGGCAACATTTCTCCCAAAGGGCATGGACCCTTCCCATGTCTTTTGCCTCCCCAAGCCTGGTGGCCAGGAACATCCCTGCTCCTGGATGCCAACTGCCTCAGGCCTGCTCCCGAAACACATGGCATGGGGACATTCCTTCAGGAACACCTGGGGACACAACTGGCAGTGTGGGGCTGTGCCAAGAGATTCATCCCATAGGGTGCCCATGTCATGTCCCCTCATCTAATTTCCAACAGCCCACCTTCTCCTACCACTGTCCTCTGCCAGAACCCAGGGAACTGGGCTGGAGCCACCTTCCAGAGTCCCACCACCTCCCACGCTGCCCACTGTCCCCAACCAGAGCAGAGTCTCCCTGGTGGAAAATCCTACAGTTGGCTGGGAGTCCTGGGAGAGAAGCCCTTGCCTCAGGATGATCCAAGCACACACAACCCCTGTTAACCTAGCTCCTTGCAATAGAGTTCACAACCTGCTGGGCTTTCCCAAGGGCTGGAGGGTGAGGAAGGGATTGTGACAGTCCTGGAGCATGCCTGCCCCATCTCTTACCCAGCTCGCAGTGGTAGCCGGTGTAACCTGGCTCACACAAGCACAGGAAGGCAGAGACACGATCCTTGCACTGGCCACCATTCAGGCAGGGCTGCGACTGGCACTCGTCGATCTCTAAAGGCATTTGAGCAAGGGAGAGACAAAGCGAGAGACATGAGCACAGGACAGGGATCCCAGGGAGGAAGGCAGCAGACAACTGGAGTACATATCCTGGGGTCACCAAACCATGGTTGTGACCACAGGCCAGTGGGATGGTGTCCCAGGGCTTGCCCTCTCCCCAGCACTCCTCACCATCACATTCGGGGGGGTCGCTCCAGACACCTGGCACACGGCAGACACGGGGATGGTTGTGCTGGCTGAGGATGTAGCCCAGCTCACACTGGTATTCAGCCAGTGCGCCCACCTTGGTGGAGTTGTAAGAAGCCTGGGCATGCTTCACCTCACTGGGGATGCCACAGTCGACCTCTGTGGAGAGACAGGGGATGAATGGGGCCCACAGAGGTGCTCCAAGTCCCCAGCCAGCAGGGGAAGCGCAAGGCCCTTACCAAACTGGCAGTGCTTCCCCACATAGCCCATGGAGCAGGTGCAAGCATAGCCCCCACCAAGGTCCTCGCAGGTAGCCCCATTCTGGCAGGGGCTAAGAAAGCAAGGGGAGGGCACTGGAAGAAGAGCAGAGCAAGGAATGAAACCAGAGCCAGCCCCCTTTCCCCTTCCAGCAGGGCACAAGGAAGAGTTGCAGGGAAGGAGGCTCAAAGCAAGCAGCAAGCTCCTGACAGTCAGCCCCATCGTCCACCCAGGCAGTGGCACACCCTCCTCAAACCTACCAATCTCGCAGTGCCGGCCGGTGTAGCCTGGGGGACAGTCACACTTGTACTTGCCGATGTAGTGGAAACAGGTGCCTCCGTTCTGGCAGGGCCCCGACGCACAGGGGTCCGGCTTACCTGGGGGCACAATGCGGGCGTGAGCCCGGTGGGGCAGCTGCCACCTCTCCTCCCTGCGGGGGCCGGGGGGCTGTACCGATCTCGCAGTGCTTGCCGGTGAAGCGGTAGGGGCAGGAGCAGTGGTACTCGCCGTCCGCCTCCCTGCAGGTGCCCCCGTTGCGGCAGGGCCCCGCGCTGCAGAGCCGAGGCTTGGCTGCAGAGAGAGCGCCCGGAGTGGGGTCACCCAGAGCCGCTGCCTCCCACCAGTGCCCCACCAACCCCTCGCTGTGGGATGCCTGACTGCATCCCGGGTCCAGCAACGCCACAAAAACTACACCTGCGCAGACTGGGGCCTTGGGGCCAGCAGGTGCATGATGCTGGGAGACAGCTGGCTGCTCCCAAGGGCAGAAGCTGTGGCACGTAAATAAGAAACACCAACACTCATGGTGTTGCACAGGAAACAACTGCATCTGCTGCTGCTGTTGGATGTCATGAAGGGAGTCATTCAATCCCTCCCTCTACCCTGCAGGATGGGATGGGTAAACCTGCACCAACTTCCAGCTCTGCAAGTAACTGTTCATCTCTCAAAAAGGTCCAAGCCCTTCTCCCAACCTCTGCCAGGTGCTGGGGCCACAGGGAGCACAGTGGAGGTACCTTTCTCGCAGTGCATGCCAAGGAAGTCTTGAGGACACTCGCAGATGTACGAGTCATCATGAACCTTGCAGGACCCCCCATTCAAGCAGGGCTCTGAGTCGCAGGGGGATGGCATCGCTGCAGAGCCAAACACAGGGCATCACCGAGGACACACGGCCAGGGGTACAAGGGCAGCTTCCCCGCTGGTGAGGGCACCCCCTGCTCACCCCCACCCCAGGGCTGTTCCCACATCCCCATGGAGTCTTACTGTGGTTGGTGCCGTAGTTGGTGTGGCAGACACAGAGGTAGCTCCCGCCATACTCCATGCAGTACCCACCGTCCGGGCACTGCGTGTTCATGTTGCACGGTGTCGTGGTGACTTCTGCAAACACATGGCCAGTGCCAGCCTCCTTCAGTCAGCGGCAGGAGGACAACCACATGGAAACAGGAGTCTCCTAACTGTGCAGGGTCCAAGGAGACAGGACAGATGCCCTGGCACAGACAGTGCAAATGGCAATGCCCAGCCTGGATGCTCAGTGAGCTTCAGCAAGGGAGTGCACAAAAGCTGCGACTCCCCATCGATGGGAGCTGGGCTGAGGCAGAGGCTGGGAGAGGCACAGCTCAAAGGGGGAGTGATGGAGGTGGAAGCATTGCCATCTCACCAGGTGACAATATTTTCAGGCTCAAATTCAGTGTGTGCCCTTGGCACTGTGCTAGGCTCAGGCATGGGCAGTGTCTCCTTGCTGACCCACAAGCTGCCTGACTCAAGCATCCTGGAGGGAATGAACACAGTAGGCAAGAAGCTTTCACCTACCAAATTCACAGAGGAGACCAAAAAACCCAGGAAGGCACTGGCAGACGGTGACATTCCCCTCCAGACAACTGCCCCCATTACGACACTCACAGCCCTCAGAGAGCTCTGCAAGAGAGGAAACAGGAGCTTCCTAGGACCTCTCCTGCTTGTGGGCTGGGACAGACAAGCAGCCTTGCCAGATGCCACTCACAGGGGAAGCTCAAGCGGGCAGCAACCCTGAGGCCCTCAGACACACAGGCACAACCCCCTCCAGGAGGACAGACCTCTGTTCAATCCCAGAGCCCTGAATAGGCTCTCTGGGGCTTCTCCCACTCACGAGCATGAAGGCACCCCTTGAGATGCTGCCCCCCACTAGTGAGTCCCCTTGGTACTCACGGTCTCGACAGTCCTGTCCAGTGTAGCCCTCCTGGCACTCACAGACATAGCCCCGCTCCGTCTCCAGACAGCTGCCTGCGTTCTGGCACGGCTGGGACAGGCAGGCGCCGGGCATGCGGGGCCCACCTGTGGGGAATGAGGAGCCTGAGCTGGACAGGTCCAGTTTGGGGCTGGAATATCCTCTGTCCTGGGGATCCTGCTGGGATCCCAGCACAGTCAAGCAGCTCCGCAAGGTGTTCCCTCCTGGCAGCACCACTGGCCGCTCTGCACACGCCGACCACCAGTTTCAGCAGTGCCTATGACTGACACAGCCCCTTTGCAGCCATTTGCCCATTCCTGCCCGGTGCCCCTGACTGCAGTTCCCATGCCAGGCTGGTCGAGGCACGCACCATACTGGCAGTTGCTGCCGTAGTAACCCGGGGAGCAGGTGCAGATGTAGCGGCCAGGGCGGATGTAGTTGCACGTCTGCCGGTTCTGGCAACTCCGGTCCTCGCAGGAAGATGAATCTGGTAAGGGGAAAGCAAGGAAGTGAGCATGAAAAGAGCCTGGGCTTGGGAGAGAGGCCATGATGGCCAGCAGAACATGGGGGACACAGTCCCTGCCGTGGGTCATCCTGGGGCACAGGCACCTGTCTCGCAGCGCTGTCCCACAAAGGGCTCCAGGCACACACAGGTGTAGTTATCGACCAGGTCAATGCACTGCCCGCCGTTCAGGCATGGGCTGGACTCACATTCGTTCACCTCTGCAAGGGGATGCCAGGAAAGGTGGTCAGGTCATGTGTGGGCACAGCCAGCTCACCTGGTGCCTCCCAGCCTGGATGATGCTCAGAAGGGTGAAGGTGATGGACAGGAAAAAATAGGTGCCACTGGCAATTCCAAGCATTCCCCTCCCAAAACTACATCCAGGAATGAAGCTGACTGGAATGGAAGCTTGCCAGGGTACGAAACGTCACCATCTCCATCCCATACCTGTTTATGTCACCCACCTGTTTGGCAGTCCACCCCTGTGTACCCTGACTGGCACAAGCATTCTGCTGTCCTGTTCACCACCTGGCAACTCCCACCGTTCTGGCACACCCTGTTCTCACATGGTGATTCTGCTGCAGAAGAACATCAGAAAAAAAAGAGGGGCAGGGGTGTCAGCCTAGGTGCAGGACCAGCACATGGCACCCTCTACATGTGGTGATACCAGGCCTAGGCAGAGCACAGACTGGAGCCACCCATGCACCTTCTGTCAGGAGACAGTGGCCATGCCCCCAGTCATGACTGTCCCAAAACCCGTCCTTAAGAAGCTCAGCTCTTTCATCTCCCCACACCTCCTGGATGTCAGTGTGCTCTTCTGGGCATTTCTCCCTCCCTTCCTTCCTCCCCCACAAGTCAACTCCCTTCTCGCCTTTTCCACTGGCGCGGCAGCTTGCTGGGAGCCAAACGCTTTGGCGGCACTTCCACCGGCAGGCAGAGGCCAGCAGTGGGGGAAACCTGTAACCATGGCCCCTGCCAGGGACTGGGAGGGTCTCCCTTGGCTTTGAAGAAACTGGGACCAGAGCATCACCTGCAAAAGCAGGGCCTGCAAGGCTTGTTTGAGCACTGGCTGCCAGCTTTTCTGGCTAAGGGAGTGGTGGTGGAAGAATGCTGGCAGCAGTGCTGAGCAAAGCCCTCAGAAGAGTCAGCAGAAGGAAAAGCTCATGGCCAGAGAAAAGCTTCTTTTGCCTGGAGCAAGCTGAAATCCAAGTTGGCTGTCACAAACTGCTAGAGCCCAGCAGCTACTGCAGGAGCCCTGGTCTGAAGAGCCTTCCCAAGAGCAGAAGTGCCCCTCAAGCCTGGGGTCTCTGTTTTTCAAGTGCTGCACTGCTCACCAGTCTCGCAGTTGTTGCCTCTGAAGCCTGGCGGGCACCTGCAGGTGAACCTGCCAGCACCGTTGAGGCAGGTGGCTCCGTTCTGACAGGGCTGGGAGAGGCACTCATCCACATCTGAAACAGAGCCCCGGGTGGGGACAGGAGCTCAGGGTGGGGACAGACAGACGGCCAGCACACAGCAGTGACACTGGGAGCGAGACCCGCTCCCTGCAGCAAAGCGCTCACCAACATGGCACCTCTTCCCAGTGAAACCAGCCAGGCAGGAGCAGGTGTAGGAGGGGTTCCCCGTGATGCAGTCCTCGATACACTTCCCCCCGTTCAGGCAGGGCCGCAGTGTCAGGCAGACAGAGGCTGTGGGAACAGGCAGTGACTCCTGTCAGCCCCCACCCTGGCAGGGCTCACCTGCCACCTTACAGCCACACCAGTGCCAGGGTCTTTCCTTGCACCCGCCCGGCTCCCTGGGGTGCTTGGGGAGCCCATGGGGCTGCCTGCCTGATGGCGGGGCAGGGGCTGCTCCTTGTGGGCTCCCCCGGGACAGGGGGCAGTTTTACTCCTCCTCTGCAAGGGGGAGAGGCTGCACAGGTCTGCAGCCTGACTGGGGGGAGAAGGTCTGCTCCACTGGCTGAGGGGACACGAACGTGCCCTCACTTATCATTCAGGACAGAGGGAAAGGGGAGGGGAGCACCCATGTACAGAAAATCCACCGATAACGCAAGACACACAGATCACGAATGGGAAAACATGGCCGGGGGAAGTGGGGATGAGGAACCGGAAACCAACAGCTCTGTGGGGGACATGCCAGGACCCCTGGAACAGGGAGCATGGATCAGGACCTGGCAACCTAGCCCCACAGGGCAGGCTGGCACTCAGCAGCCCTCCACTTGGCTCAGCCCAACATACTAGGACTGATGGACATACACACCCCCCAAGGGTGCTGGCCCCTCATGCCCTGCCTGGCAGTGGGCTGGCAGGGTCCCAACTGTGCACATCACCTCCTCCCCAGCTTCCCTCATCACTCCCCACAGGCTTCTTTAAACTAAGAACTCTTCCTCCCCTTCCCATCTGCTCTCCCAGCCCGTTCCCAGCCCCGGGGCAACCATAGGTGCCATCCCCAACCACAGCTGGTGCTGAAGACAGTCCCCAAATAGCTGCCTCCCCTCCCTCCCCAAAGCCCTTCCAGACATCTCTTCCACCCCGCGGAGGTGGGGGTTGAGGCAGGGAAAGATGGGGCTGGAGAACAGTGTGGGGTTGGGTTGGGAGTTAAGTAAACCTAACTGCTGTCCTCTTACTTGTATTGCTGCAGCCCCCCACTTGCACCTGGGCATCATCGATTCTGAACACCCAGCGCCCGGGGATACCCACATTTGTCGTCATCTCCACGTCAGCGATGTCATCAGTGCGGGATCCGGGGATGTTGAAGTAGCGCTTTCCATCACCAGCGTTAAAACCTGCCTGGAAGGACAAAGGCAGAGAGTAAAGAGACATCACTAGTGCACGGGAAAAGGCAGCTGAAGCAGCTGGACTCATCTCTCCTGTCATGCGGCACCACTGGCGGCACCACTCAGACCAACTTTCCCCTTCCACATGCCACAGGCCAGCGCTCAGTCCTGTCCTCATGACAACAGGGTGAAGTGGATGCTTGGCCTGCTCAGTCCCTTCCTGGGGATTCAAATCCCATTCGCTTCCTCTCCACCTGCAGCATCCTGCCTGCTGCAGGCTGGCAAGCAGGGAACCAAGCAAGGAAAAATTCACACATCTGAGTGGGTACTGGGGTTTTTGTGGGTGTGGGTGTTGGCTTTTTTCCCTTTTAACACAACAACACACACAGGGATGAAATAAAACTACAAGCAAAAGCTGTGCTAGCTGTGGCAGCTGCTCTTAAAGGCTGAGGTTAGGAAGGAAAAGGGACTATGAAGCAGCAGCCAAGGCAAAGACCTGTGGTTTCAGGACAACAAAGTCCCCTGTATGGTCTCAGCTTTGGGAGCCAGAGCACACACAGATATTTAAGAAGTCTGAAGAAATAATAAAAAAAAAAAACAAGCAGGGGGAGATTTTCCACCTCCAAGAAACCCAAACAGGAGCCATGAGCTCACAAGGCGGATGTGCTACCCAGGCACCCCAGGGGCCATATTCACCACTTACCTGCGCCGCGATGCCACCGAGCCCAGCAAAGTCCCCCCCACTGCTGGCGTGCATACCCGTGGTCCAGGTGATTGACTCATAGTTAAAGATGGTGAAGGAAAGCTTGCCATCCGTGATGAGGACAATCTGGAAAGTGTTTACCTGCAGCAGAGAGGGGAGGAAAGCAGTGAGGGACGATGAACCAGTCATAAAATAAAGCGACAGAAACTAGATTCAGCAAAGGGGTGTTTCCCTGAACCCCAGTCCTCCTCCATGAGCAAGGGCATTAGAGTTTAATTATTTTTAATCCTAACTTGTTGTGATCCTGAGCTAGAACAGCTCGCTTCTCATCCCAGAGGAATGGGAAAAATGGGGGAAAATATGGATATTGGGCATCTGGAAGGCAAAAGGTGCCTCACTTTTGCCCAAGAAGGCTGACGACATAAAGCCTCCAAAAGGCACAAAGAGGAGGTTTTGGTGTTGCCAGCCCACTACTGCTCTGTCACAACAAGGTATCATGATGGAGTCATCATGGTCAGCTGAGCTCTGCTGACAGCTCCATGCCACAAGTGGAAGGGCTGGCACCACACTGAAGCACACAGCTGGGGCGGCTGCTTTGCCTCAGCTACTCACTGGCGAAAATGAGCTGCCCCCGAAGAAGGTGACTCGGTACCAGGTTGCAATGAAGACCCACTGTGCAGAAAAGCCTGGGAACTCAGGGAAATACTGGGCAATGTCCCTGCTCGCTCTCTCCAGGATGGGCTGCTCGGTGCTCTCTCGGTAATATATTTCGCCTGCCCGCCGATTATCCACATCCGCCCAGAAAGCAGCAACCACACGCCGGTCCTTGGAGATGGGGAAGGCCACCGGCGTGAACTGGGAGACCTCCTTCAGGAATGAGATGATCCATTGTTGTTTACCTGCAGAGAGGAAGGGAAAGAAACGGGTGGCCACAGTTGACTCCTGCTGCCAGCAGGAATCCATGTTTTAGAGGTGCTTTCCATTTCATCTTTCTCTCCCCCTCCCCTTTCCACAAATATTGGAGCGCTTCCCTTCCTGTGCTTAGAAGCAGAGACATGCCTCAGCACCCACAACACCCCCAGCCCCCCGCCCCAGCCGCCTGCTCACTGGAGCGCGGCTGCGGGCCACTGCCTGAACAAACCCAGCCCTGTTCTCCGGGCCAGGGGAAGGGGAACAGCTGCAAAAACTGCAGGAGCCCTGCGCATAAAACAAACAGTGCCCGGTGCGTGGGGCCAGCTCGTGGCACTGCTCTTGGCAGGGGTGAGGCCCTGAGCTCGCTCCCCGCTCTCACGGCTCACAGGCAGCCCGCGGGGCTGGACCCTCCTGGTAGGGGGGCTGTGGGCACTGGCCCATGTGGGCACTGGCCCAGGGTGGGAGGAGCCTTGCTGGGCAGCAATCCACCCACCGGCATGCACAGCACTGCATGCACAGCATTCCGGGTGAGCCACCCGGCTCTTGAGCCCCAGGTGACCAAAGCCCCCGGTGCCTCAGCAGGCTGCTCTCATTAAAGTGACCCCCAGGGTGACATACTTCAAGCTGTTCCTCAGCACAAACTAACTGGGGCAGTCAGGGTTCTGGGATGCCTGGCCCACGGATGCATGGCAGAGGCAGCCTCAGCCCAGGGAAGGAAACTGGAAATAGCAGATGTTGCCGCCTGCAGTGCTACCTCCCAACTTGGGGATGCAGTGGGAATGAGGAAGGTGAAGATACCCCTGCCTGCCTGAACAGGCTGGAGGGGGCAGGGATCAAAGGGAAATGCTCTCACTCTGAGCTCCCAAACTCTCTGGAGGAGACCCTACCAGCACTCTCTCTGCCACAGTGCCATGACTGGGGCTCCAGTCAGCTCCAAGCCACTCTGCTCCCCAGCCCACAGGCGACCGTGGGACAGGCAGGAACACACAGACTCCAGCCAAGCTCTCCAGTGTGCAATGCCTGGCTCTGGCAAGCTCCTGGGCTGCAGGATGGAAAAGGGGGCCTGGTACAAGCAAGAGGCTCTCAACTGGAGAGAGCAGCTCTGGCACGCAGGCAGGCAGTGGTGTCACACTCGTGTGCCAAAAAGGAACTGGGAGCCAGCATCCCCAGGAGCCATGTGGAAGCCAGAACGCCTTCACCCCAGCTGCCAGCACACCCAGGCACGGGGTGAGCCTTGTGCAGCCCCTGGGGGAGGTTCCCAGTCCCTGAGGAGGGTTCATAGCCCCTCCACTGAACACAGGGCAGTCCTTACTGTGACTAAGGGAAAGAGGATTCTGTTTTCCCAAAGCCTCCGTAACCCCACTGTGTCCGCAGAGGAACATTCTTCCCTTGATTAAAGCAAGATGGGAGAGAACCAGAGCCAAGAAGGGCTTTTTTTGTTGTTGCTGGTTTTTGTGAAGGAGGAGGGGGGTGGTTGGAGGCAGCCCTTGAGAACAGAGGTTTCCAGGTGAAGCCAGCCCTGTGCCAGTCCCCCCGGACAGCAGCTCCCCGGGGAGGAGGGCCCCTGGCACATGGGCTTCTGTGCTGGGGGCAGGCAATCTGGCCCTGCAGAGCCGTGGGGTCTCAGCTCGGGGATGTACTGTCCTCTGATCCCTGCAGCCCCTTCAAGACCTAGAGCTACACTGTGGATCCTCTATGGGACAACCATTATGTCACCTGGCTTCTCCCAGCCCCTTCTGTCCTTCCACGGTGGCTCAAGCCACAAGCCTGGATCCCTCCCACCCCGACTGCAGGGCTCGTGCTTTGATCAGGGGAAAAAACATGACCAGGTAGGACCAAGGACCCCCTGCACTGAGCCAAGGCAGCAGAATGGTGCATGAGCCCAGCTCTGAGATGGCATCAAGGCAATGCTCAGCTCTCTCCTCTGCCACCCGGGTCTGGGTCATCATTAAGCCCAGAGCAAACCAGAGAGATGGGATCAAGATGCTGAAGGATTCACTATGCCAGGTGGAAACCACCATGGGGAGCCCAAATCTCACTTCTGGAAGCAAGGCAGCACCACCCAAAAGACTCCATAGACAGCCAGGCACTTGGAGTTGCCCCTCTGGCCACAGCTACAGGGGACACAATGAGCCAGGCATGAGTCGAGTTCTTTGGCCACAGTCCCCTCCCGGTGGCTGAGGGGTTGCAAGGGAGTGTGTCACCGGCAGTCCCAGCAGCCCAGGGGGTGCAGGAAAAGGCAAGGGAATCGCATGTGCCGAGTGGGCAGCCCAAAGTGCAGCTGTCTTTATTCTACATCACACTCAGAGCCCCACCAACACCCCCGGCCTGCAGGAAGGGCCACCAGCCAGGGGCCACCCCACGCTAGGGCTGCAGCACACCGACTCTGAGCTCTCGCCCACCAGATGTATCCAGCTCCCTGCTGCTGGCATCCCTCAGCATGTCACCAGGCCAGTCTCACAAGGTGTGGGCATGCAGGTAACGCAGGCTCCAGCCAGGGCTAAGTCCAGGCTCCCCACGGTGGGTGAGGGCTTTGCCCAGCGTTCCCAAGGCACTGGGGCAAGGATCCTCGCTGGGGACCCCCACACTGAGCCAGGGGTCCTGCATGCTCCCCAAGCCCAGGGCCCACCGCATCATCCTCGGCACGCTGCAATTCCTCTGATGTTTCCAGTTAAGTGGGGACCACCTGATGGCCCCCAAGGAAACTCGGATTCATCCAAGCAGGACAGGAAAGAGGAAATAAGAAGGGAAGAGGAAGAAAGAAACAGAAAAGAGGGAATTAGAGGGAGGGAAAAAGAGGGAATAGAAGGAAACAAATAAGAGGGAGCGAACAGGAGGAAATAAGCAGAAGTAAGTGGGAATTACTCACATAGAGGCCGGTGTGCCCCGCACCAAAGAAGGGGAAGGGGATGGAGAGGGGCCGGAGCTCGGAGCCACCGTCGTCCTGCTTCCGCGTGGCGGCGTCGCCCTGGGCCGGCCCGAAGGGGTAGAAGTCCCCCAGCGGCACCTCCGCACCGGCCCACAGCCACTCGCCCAGTGCCACCAGCACGGCCCAGCCTGCCAGGACCTGCATGGCCGCCGGCAACGCCGCTCGCCTCTCACGGGGGCACCAGCCACGGAAGCATGGCGGGGGCGGGGCAGGGCGAGGCGGGGCGGGGCGGGGCGGGGCAGGGCAGCACGCCCGCGGAGGGGCACGGGGAGGGCGGCGGCGGCCGCTGCCCGGAGCCGGGCGCTGGGACCGATCGCCCGGAGCGCGGCGGGAACCGGAGGCCCCCCTCAGCTGCGGCGCGCGCCGAGCGCCCTCACCCCCGCCGGCCACGCCCCCACCCCGGGGCTCATTTGCATATTCGGGGTGTGGCCGGCCAATGGGCGCGCGGCGCGCGGGGGGCGGGGCCGTGGGGGGGCGGGCTCCCCGCGGGGCGCGGGAGGAGCGCGAGCGCTGGGGGTCCCCCCCTCTCCCACCCAAAGGCACGCGTGGGCACGGAGCCCCCTCCGCGCCCGGCCGCTCCCCCGCCGCCTCCTCTGCTGCCTTAACACACAGCACTGCAGGAGAAAAAAAAAAAATAAAAAAACCTCTATAATTTCTTTTCTTTCCCCCCTGTTTTGCTTTTTTTTTTTTTCCTCCCCCTTCTCCCCCCCCCCCCTTTTTTTTTTTTTTTTTTTTCAGGTGCTAAAAATATGGTCAGGAAATTCTTTTCAGGAATGCCGTGTTTTAGGTTACGCTCCAGGCTCAAGGGCTTCTTTGTCTTTACTGGAGGAAAAAAAAAAAAAAAAAAACAAACCAAAGCAAAACAAACACACCCACCTTACATTTATTATCGGGAAATGGTTTGACTGGGAGAGGCTGAGCTCCCAGGAAAGTCGAGACCTACTCCCAGGGAAGCCCCACTAACAGCACCAATGGTTCTGAATAATTATCAGCTCATGATGGGTTCCAAAGCTGGACCCCAAGATCAGCCTGACTCCTGGGATGTCAATGCATCCAGCAGTGGTCCAGGACCACATGTTCCCCAAGCAGGCAACCCTGTGTGAGCCCTCCTGCCGATCCTGGAGAGCTGACCCTGTCACTTTAAAAATCTCTTGGAAGAGAATGTTAAAAGGAGAAAAAAAAAGAAAAGAAATCCAAAATAAATAATCAGCCACATCCGGATTTCTCCCCTAGGACACTAATAAAGGTTTTATGGGTTTGATATGAATTACCCTCCCTGGCCATTCATGGCTGATTTTCTGGAAGGCATTCTGCACACCCCGCTCCCGGCCCCGGCCTCGGGGGATGCCGTGGTGGGATGCAACAGGGGCACTGCCATCCTCCCCCACAGCCAGCCTGTGGCTCTGGGGTGCCACCCATCTCTTTTGGGGACTGACTTCAGGGCCATCCCCTGGCCGTCACCATCCACCACCTCACACCCCTCAGAACGAGCCCCGTGCTCCCAAGTTCCATCTCCTGGCCCTGCCATGCCATGCCAGGCCTGCCTCAAGCTCAGCTTCCAAGGAACACAGGGATATTGTGGCAGTTCCTGCCCCTCTGCCAGGACCAACCCCACAGGGCCATCCCGGGCTTCCCCTGGTGGGTTTTACCTCCAGAGAGGGGAAGGGCAGCCATCCCAAACGTGAGGGGAGGATTTTCTTCCAGGCAGGCTTTGCACAGGAAAGCATCACCATATTCCCCCATGTTGTCCAGCCCAGCTCCCCGGGACATTAAATTGGAAGCAGTAAATGGAGCAGGGAGAACAGCTGTGGGCCCCAGCTGCAGACATTTCCTCTGGGCCTGGAGCTGGAGCCAGTGCAAAGCTGGGCTCTGTGCTGAGAATGCACAGAGGGGAGTGTGGGGGAAAGCAGCCCTTTCTCCACAGCATCTGGCCAAGCTCTGTCCTCCGCCACCCACTCCATCTCCAGGAACAGATGCCCCTTTCTGCCACCAGCTTTACGGCACCCAGCTCTCTGATGGCCACCACAACGGGGCCAGGATCTGCCACACCCATCCCAGTGAGTTCTGGTGAGGCTGTCAGGCTGTGGAGGGGACAGTGCAGATCCCAGGGGTATCCTGGACTCTCAGCTTCCCTGGCACCCCCAGCTGGAGATGCTCCCCAGCGAAGAACCACCCCCAGGAGCGAGAAACGGAGAGATCCTCCTGTTGACCCCGAGCCTGTCTCTACCTGGCACCACAGTTTCGGGGCTGCCCCAAATCCACAGGCAGCGCCCCCTGGTTCTCCCAGGCACCACTCACTGCCCCACAGTGGAGCTCTCTACCTCCCACAAAAGGCAGCCCTAGAAAACCATCGGGAAAGAGCAGGAAAGCCTACCCGCCCCCCACCCCAGCCAGAGCCTGTGCTTGGGGGACGGGACATGTGGAAGGGGCCTGGGGAGCTGTTAATGATCCAGAGCACATTCAGCGTGGATGCTTGCAGGCAGAGGGGACTGCAGGTCAGCACATGGTTTGGATTTGGCTCTCCCCTCCCTTCCAGCTAATTGGGCCGAGCCCAGAGAGCGTTCCCTGCGGATGCCAAACACGTGTGTGGCACAAGCATCACCTCCTGTGGGGGAGAACCAGCCCTGGAAACTCCCTCCTCAGGGTGGGAGAGGCAGCCAGGTAGAGCAGGGAGGTGTGTGGGTGTTTGAGGGGAGCTGAGGTTTAATGAAAGGGTTTGAACTCGTTATCTGGCCCGGGCTCAAAGAATGCAGCAACACAGATCACGCGCAGAGATGTGGGTGGTGGGAAGGGGCTGGAGGGGGGCCAGGAGGATGGAGGTTACTGCAACACCCAAACCCCCAGCAGTGCCTGCCTCTGCTCTACAGGGCCATGGGAACAGGAGGGCCTCCTCCCCTCTCCCATCCTTTCACCTCCTGCTGCCACCCTGGGACCCCTCTGAACCACAGGACCCAGGCGTCTGGTGGCCACGTGTCATCTGAGCTGTGGTGGCAGGGATGTCGCTGGGCTGCAGCTGTGTCCCCCCCCTGCTAGGGGAGTCCCAAATGGACATGGGCCTGGGGGGTTCCAGGTGCTGTTGCCCTGGGAAGCTCAGGGCTGTTCTGTGATGTTTGGACACAGAAAAGGAGCTGTGGCTCTGCCAGCCGCTGCTGACACCAGCACAAATGGGGATGTGCAGCCATTGAGATGGACACAAATCCTCCTCCCTGGGGAAGCCCTGGCCCGAGGCTCTTGCCCCACCACTGCAAAGCCAAGGTTTTGAAATGCTGAGGGTGCTGCTGGCTCTGGAGGGGTGGGGATGCTATCAGGGAGTGCCCCAGCAACCCGGCAGCACCAGGGGTCACCCCACCAGCTCAGCTGCCACCCTCTCACTCCCCACACCAGTCCCTGGCCTCACCACACATCTCAGGGGAGGACAGGGACACAGCACTTCACCCAAGGATATCCCCAGCTTCTGGGGCAGTCCCAGTGCAGGGAACAGTGCCAAAACCAGGACACGAGGCTGAAACCAGAGCCTGGTGAAGTCCTATCCCTGGCTGAGGCTCCTGCAGCAGGCAGCTGGGTTAATGGCAGTGAAAGCCAACCCACCAGCAGCTTTAATGAAGACTTCAGACCTGTTGTGAAGGCACATTGGCAAGTCCAGCATCACACAGGGCTGGGGCTGGCCACGGGCACCCCCAGCATTGCAGCCGAGCATCAGAAAACAACGTCGGGTTTCCCAACCCAGCTGAAAGCTCCTCGGATGTTCCGCTGCTTTGATTATTTGACAGACCATGTTTTTTAAATTATTCTTGTATAAATATTTACTCATTTTTACAAGAACCATGCTTTGAGCAACAGGCCGTGGCAGATGAAGGGCCAGAGGGGAGGGGGCTGGATGCTGCCTTGCTCCATCCCGGCTCTGCAGGTCAGCCGGGGGTTGAGCAGGAGCGGCAGGGATGCAGGGCAGCGCTCCTGCCTGGGGCCCCGGGGCGGTGCGTGCTGGGTGCTGACAGCACACACACACACACACACCCACACACCCACACACCGCCCCCCAGCCAAAGGTGGTCCTGCCTGTCCCCCTCACTCCCCGGCCATCCCCTCCCCAGGGAACAGAACCCAGCCAAACAGGGGAGCTGCCACGGGAATCGGGAATCGGGAATCGGGAGCCCCGAGCAGCCCCGCACGCCTTCCTGCTCCGAAAACCTCTTCCCGCAGGCACCCCCAGCCGGAAAAGCCCCACTGGGCTGTTGGCAGGGTGGAGATCACGTCTCCATTGCCCACTCCCACCTTGGCACTGCACCCCAGCCCACCCCATCCTCAGACCGGGTCGGGGAGGAGGCAGTGGGTGCTGGGAGCTCCTGAGGGTGTTCCAGGAGGGAAGGGGAAGGGGTGGGAAGGCTCTGGGGCCCCCGTATCTGCCCCTAAAGCCCCCGGTCTGCAGGGATAGCGCCTGCAGCAAAATCTGCTTCTGGACTTCCTGGTGGGGACCCTCTCTGCCAGCCTTGTCCTGCTCCCCAGGATTGCTGCTGTGGATTTCGGAAGGAGAAGGGTGAGCTGCCCCCCTCCCCCATCCACAGATGGGATCCACAACCCAGCCTCGAGTTTTCCACCGAGCTCAGCAGAAATTCACCCAGAAGGTCAGTGACCAGAGAAAGGGATGATCCATCATTAAATAAATTGTTTTCATTTCCCAGGATAAAGGGGAGGAAAAGGGGAGGAGGGGAGGTGTTGTTAGATCAGGACTGGAAAATAAAAGAGCACAAGGCAGGAAAACCGCCTCCTGTACTCCCTGCAGAGAGCAGCCCCAGCTCCTTCCCTGCGCCCTCACAAGAGTTTTACAGCCAAAGCTCTTAATGTGATTATAATAATTATTTCTTTCCTAGCAATTTCACCCCCCTTGGTGTTTTTGGTGGGGTTTTTTTTTTGGTTGGTTTTGTTTTTTGTTGCGTGTTTTTTTTTTGTTTTTTTTTTAATAAACAGCCTATTTTGAAATGTCACTGGGGGAAGCCAAGACTCCAGCTGAGCCCTGGCCAGGAGGAAGGAGCAGGGGCAGGGGGAGCGTGCGAATGTGTGTGGATGCATGTAGGCGAGCATGTGCGTGGGGACACCCCGCTGCAGCCTGCAAGCACACCCGGGGCTGCAAAGCCTGGCCCTGCCCCAGGGATGAACAGACAGGGGATTCTTCTCCCTCCCTCTCAGTCTGGGTGCCCCCTTGAACCCCCCATCTCGCACCCCTCATCTCCCACCCCTCTGTGTGGTCCCCCCCCAAGCCCCAGGGCCGAGCTTTGAAATCTGTTGAAAAGAGACCCTTTTTGCCAAAATAAACAGCCTGTCATGTTAAATTACTCTCTCTTCCTCTCTACCTTCCCTGCCTTTGTCCCCCCTCCCCATCCCAGCCTCTTTGTTGGGGGCCATGCCACTCTGGGGGCTTGTGGGGTGCAGAAGTGCTGGGGCAGAGCATAACCCACCTCCAGCATCCCAGTGCCCCTGTGCCCTGCCAGCTCAACCCACCAGCTCAGCACCCCAATACCTTCCTGCTGGGTGATGGTGGCATCTTGCAGGGTCTGGGGTGCAGCAGTCACGCTGCACAGCCCTACAGGGGCCAGCTGGGTGAGGGGCACTGGGGGCTCATTGCAGCTCCTTGCCTACCTCTGCCTGTGCCAAGTGCTCCCGTGCCCCAGGTTTTTTCCTCTCTCTTGCTTGTACTTGCCTGGTTTTGGGGGGATTGTTTTCTCTCTCCTTTTTCTAACAGAGCAAAAACTCATGGGACTGTAAAACACTGAGATAGAAACAGTGACTATGTCATTCAGGCCAGACTCTCTGCCAGTACCAGGGCACTCACCACCAGCCTCTAGTGACTTGTCCAGACACTCTGCACTCCAGCCATGCCTTCCATAGCCTAACTGACCTTTCCTGCTGGTTCTGGGCCAATGGAGGTGTGCTCAGCTTGGGCTGATTGCAGGATTGAGTGTCCAGGTGCTGCCCCGAATGCCCAGGCATGCAGTGTCCCTGCCCTATGGCCCATCCCATGCAGCACGGCCCCAGCCAGGGCTCAGCCACCCACCCACGTGGGATGGAGCTTCTGAGCCCACCACCTGATCTACACCACTCCCTCCCCACGCCAGCTCTGGCCCCTCCTGCTCAGAGCATTGCTCAGCATCTGGCAGCACCTCCAGCTGCTCCCACCTCTTCTGGCTGGCCGGCTTTGTCAACAGATGTGCCACTGCTCAGCATCACTCCTCCCTCTCACACGGTGCCTGCAAGCAGGCTCACTCACCGTGCTGCCTGTGCCTGGCAGCAGCCTGGAGGATGCTCCTCCAGGACCTGCCTGTGGGGGAGAGGAGAGAATGAGAAGGGGAGAGGAAGTGGTAGAGGAAGGGGGAAAAGGAATAGGAAAGGAGAAAAATAGGGTGAAGAACAGGGAGGAGGGAAAGAGGAAGAAAGGAGGAAGGGAAAGGCAGAAGGGGGAGGGAGGAAAGGGGGAAAGGGGAAAAGAGGAAAAGGGGAAAGGGGGAAAAGGGGAAAAGGGGAAAAGGGGGAAAGGGGGAAAGGGGGAAAGGGGAGATCCCAGCCAGCAGGAAGGGGCAGAAGGCAGCATTTGCAGCAGCAGCCTCTTGACTGTGGCACCCAGAGGTCTGAAAAGTGCAGGTGACAAAGGCAGAGATGAGTCAAGGGGATCCTATCACACTGGCTCTTCCTGGCATCAGAGCTCTGGCAGCAGGATGTCAGGGTCACACTGTGGGCTCAGCCAGCACTGTGGCAAGAGGGCAGGGTTACCCCACGAGCCCCAAGACATCTGGGGGTACAGCCACGTTTCCCTGCCCTGTCCAGCCTTACCTTCCTATAGAAGCACTCCTGGCTCTCAGTTCAGCCTCTGCATGATGCCCACAGCCTTCCCCAGCATTCCTGCCAGGCACTGACACCAGGAATGTCCTGGCTGCTGCCAGGGACAGCATCCATGACAGAATGATGCTCCATGGGCTCACAGCAACCCTGCCAGCAGTGAGCCATGCCCCACCACCCCCATGAAAGTGGTGGCCTGCACCTCTCTGCCCTCTTTTGCCCACATCAGGGCAGGAAGCAGTAATCTCTTGCCTGGCTTGGGTTCAGCATTCTTCAGGATGAGCCCAAGCCACTCTGAAGGGGGTCTGCTGCTTTTGGTCCCTCTCTGGGATGCCAGCCAGCCTGTCTTCCCCACACGATGGAGGAGGGTAAGACCTGCCCCCTTAGCCCTGGCTGAACAGCCACTGGTGTGGGGGGCTGAGCATTCCCTGCTCAGATGGGGTGAAACCTGAAGCGCAGGGCCCAGGAAAGGAGATGCAGAGCCCATCACCCACAGTTGGGGTTTAAAATCTGGCTGAGACTCCCCAGCTCAGGGCACCCACAGCCTCCTGGTAGTGAGAAGCCCGGTGTAGGCTTAACAACTCGAACTGCAGGCACTCAAGGCACTCTGACCCTTGGAAAGCACAGCCCCTTCAGTCAGCTGGCAGAAGGTTAGATGAACATGAGGGACAGACTCCTACCTGCAGGGCAGTTCCTCAGCCCGGGGAACTGAAGGAGGCACGAGGAGGAACTCGAAATAACCCCTGGGGAGATCCAGAAACCTCATCTGGGCTGTTGAAGAGGATAAGTGTGAGCCGCAGGAGGTGGGAGCACCAGCCATGAGCCCCATGGCTCGCTCCCTCCCTCAGAAGTGATCCCCACGCTCCTCTTGGGCCCCCTGCTGCCACGGAGCCTCCGTCACGTCCCCATTCCCTTCCCTGCTCTGACCGAGGGCAGAATCAGTTTGCAGGAAAGCCTGGGATGGCTGAACACTGTCCTGCTGGGAGAGCCCAGACTTCCAGCCATAACCACTGAGCGCCGGCTCCACCAGGCCTGGGAAGCTCGGGAAGGTGACGGCACCCAAAAATGATAACGTGGGCCGGAAACCCGCATTCCGGGGTTTGTGGGAGATGGGCAGAAGCGAGCGCAGGTCTGAGGGTACGGCCGCAGGCAGCTCGGGATGCACCGAGCCCGCAAAGAGCGGAGCGGGGCCGGGGCACGGCAGCGGCTGGGCTGAGGCACCGCACGGACCCGGACCGGCCCCGCCGCTCGGAGCCCTCCCCACGGCGCCTTTGGGGTGCAAAGCCCGGCTCTGTGAGCCCTGCCGGCTCGATGCTCCCGCAGCCCGGCAGGGAGCTGCGCCCCGGGCCGGGCCGTGTGTGCAGGGCCGGGCTCGCCCCTCGAGAGGGGCCCCGGGGCTGCCGCACCTGCGGAGCTGCTGGAGCCTGAGCCTGGTGTTGACAGCGCTGCACTGAGCCTGCAGGGCTGCTCTAGGCAGGCTCAGGGTCCTGCAGCCCTTCCACAGCCCCGCCATACGGCCCAGCTCCAGCAGGAGCCTCCCCCAGCTCCCGTGGGTGCCACAGGCTGGGAGCGGCCGGGCAGGAGGAGCTGGGCCGGGCCGGGCCGGGCCGGGAGGACAGCGGGTCCCTTCCCCTGGGACCGGCTGTGAGAGGGTGCTGCTGGCACGCAGTCCCTGTGCCAAGGGCGGTGTGGGAGAGCACAGCGTCACCCTGCCATGACCCGCCAGCTGAGCACTCGCTGTCACCTTTCTGCAGCGCTGGAAGAGGGACCACGGCGTGACTCAAGCCCTCGCCCTGGGTTTGCCCTGTACCTCTCCCCGGGAGCCACCCAGCACCGGTGCTTGTCAACGCCCGGCTCTGCTTCCCTCCTCCCGCCCCACGACGGCAGCCAGCCCTGCCCTCCCTGCCCACGCACCTTCCCTGCCGCTCGGAGCAGCGTAAGAGAGTAGCAGAGCTGCCATGGAAGCCAACACTTCCCTCTGGCACAGCTACCTCGGGGTGATCGTGTCCCGCGAGAGGCAGCGGATGGAGCATTTCCAGCGGGCCGAGGACATCCTGCTCACCCTGCTGGAGAGCGTCCATGCCAGGGAACCTCGCTTCCTCGTGGACTACGCCAGGAACCTGGAAGCCTTCGAGTTTGCTCTCTGTGCCTCTGAGGATGCTGTCACTCTGGAGATGCCCCTGCGCGTTGACGGCGATGCCCTGCGTGTGCTGGCATGCCGGGCCAGGCACCCTGCAGAGCTGAACACCTGCTGCCTGGGAGTGTGCTCTCCGGGGGCTGGTTTGGAGGGCTGGACTGGTGTTGTGGATGTGATGGAGCACGGAGGTGGTGCAGAGTGCCTGCTTCCAGGCAAAATCCTGCGGCACCTGAAAGAGCTCCTTGTTTCAGCCATCGTGCACTGCCAACGCCTCTTCCTGCTCCAGCCAGGTGCGTACACTGGCAGGGTGCTTCCCGGCCAGGAGCTGCCTCCCGTGCCTGCCCAGCTTCCCAGCTTGGCAGTGATCCCTATGCAAACATGCTGGGACGTATTTTCCTGGGCATGTGGCCCACCCAAAACCTGTGGGAGCAGGTGAGTGAGCGCCTTGCTGTGTGCTGGGATGGGCTTCGCCCCCAGCTGAGGAAGGGGAGATGCAAACTATTCCCTGCCATCCCAGGGCATCAGAGTCATCCTCAGGCATCTCCACCTGGGACTTGGCACCCTTCTTGGTGGGTGCAGAGTCTGCCCAGCCCTGCTGTTAGCCCCCAGGTTGGGTTTGCTCAAGGACTTGGTGTGCTTGGTTTATCCTAACCACATCCTCCCCTCCATCTCTCGGCCTCCAAGTGCCCCCCGCTCCCTGGAGGAGGCTTTTTGGAGAGTGAGCTGGGAGTACATCAGAGCTGGACCAGGACCCTGGGGCATGGGTCTGACCCTGTGAACACATGGGCCCCAGCTGGCAGCAGTGTCCTCAGAGAAGACATGGTGGGAGGGGACCCTGGGAAATGCCTGTAGCAGTTCCATAAGCTTCTTCATGCATTTTCATCTCCCAATGTGCTTCTTGAAGTAAAGCTCAGCCAGGGGGTGATGAAAGGGTGATGTTAGAGGACCAGTGAGTTTGAAAGTCTCTTAAAGTGAAAGTCTTTTAAAGTCTCTTTGAAGGTCTCTCCACCATCTCCTCCCTCCTCCGTGGCCAAGCCAGTGACCTTCATCTTCCTCCAGCCCCACAACGCAGTGACCCTTTCCTGATCCATTTTTTCTTGGACTGCATTGCTTTTCTTGGCACTGCTCAGCCACCCAGAAGCACAGCTCGGTTTGATTGCTTGAGACTTCCTGCCGTGCCTGACCTTGAGCCCTGCCACGCTTCTTCCTGTAAAACCACCCCAGCACGGCTGGGAGAGGGGTTTTACCCGGGGAACTGCAACCAGGCTGCAGCACTGGAAAGGGCTGAGTGGAGTGGGGTGGGCCACAGCAGCACACACCGGTTCAGCCTGCGGGACCGGCTGCGCTCACCTCCCTGCTGCCAAACCCTCTGCCTCTAGGGGACATCAGCGCTGAAAACCTGCGGGAAGATGCCATGGAGCTCTCCCTGCTGATCCGTGGCAGCTGGAAGACCATTCGCTTTGACATCGTCCCGGTGGTGAGGAGGCAGCAGGAGCCGCTCCAGCTCCAGAGGCGGCGGCAGAGCGACAGGGGCTTCCCTGCAGGCAGCCTCAGGAGGGCCACGGAAGAAGCCCACTTTGTCCCTGCCTCTCCCCATTGCTGGAGGTGAGAGACTCGGCTGCCTGCACAGCGGGGTGATCCTGAGCCAGGGATCCCCCCTGGCTGGCGGCACTGGTGGGTGGAGGCAAAAGGAGGTTGGGAAAGGACGGGGGTGTGTCAGCAGGGGTTGAAGTCAGCTCCTCATGATGCCCAAACCCTCTTCCCTGTGCTGGAGAAAAAAACCTCAGCCGAGTTTCAGGAAAGAAGGGGAATGCAACTGAAGGAGCCCCCTGAAATTATTCACTGGAGCTGCACCCTGACTGTGTAGAGGGTGGCAGCTCTCAGATCCCTGCTTGGGCTCCAGAGACAAGCCTAGGCACCTGGCAGCAGCAGGGTGATGAGGTGCCTCCTAAGGTGGGCTGCAGGACAAAACGGGGCTGGACTGATGCATCTTGCCTGCCAGCAAAACTACCCAGCCTCACGGAGGGGCTGAGCAGCTAGCTGGACCCGTCCAAATTTATTTTGGGAAAAGGGTGGTCCAGCTGGATGCTTGGCCCCTTGTTGGGGACCAACCCAGCCTCCCCTCCCCACTACACATAGAGGAGCACAACCCCACTTTGCCCCACTCTTGATCCTCCTGGGAGGGCAGGAGGTGCTCAGCAGTGTTCCCATCTCACTCCACACCTCTGAAGTTCTGCTCTGCCAGAGGCGAGTGCAGGGGGCAGATCCAAGATGCTGCATTGACTGGGACCACATGTGTGGCACGGAGGGATCCCCCGGCACACCAAGTCACTGCAGGTGTACTCCCTCCCCATCCTGGGAGGATGCAGGTCTTCATCTCCCCTCCCAGCAGACCCCACTCTCTTCCTCCAGATCCTCCACTCACCTTCCCATCCTGAAGCTGCTCCAAGGAGTGGACACCCTGAAGGGACCACGTCTGGACAGCCTTCGCCTGCTCGACCAGCTCCGTGACCAGGACTGGGGAGGGGAGGCTGGGAAAGGCACTCTCACTTTCGACCACCTGAAGGTAGGTTGGTTCTGCTGGCTGACAAGCAGAGCCCAGGCTGCTCCCCTGCACAAGGACCTGAACAGCAAGGGTGTGTGCCTGCTGTGCTTTGGGGTGTACCCAGCCCATGGCTGTGTCTGGAAAGGATGTGTGCTGCTGCCAGCCACAGTTAGAGGGCTTTGATCCTTTTTCCTTGGGCTGAATCAGCAACCTCCAGCCAGAGACACTGTGTGTTCAGAGCTGGGGCTTCTGCACTGCTGTGCAGGGCATCATCCTCTGGCCCAGGCTGCCTGTGCCATGCTGCAGGCTGCCCCGTGCCCTGGTGTGCTGGGACGTGCCTCTACAGGGCTGAGGGTGGCATTTCTGCTGAGAAAAAACCTCCTCTCCCCACCCAGCCTGTTTTCAACGCACTGGAACCAAATGGCCGTGCTGGGGACAGCACCTGGGGGCACAATCCAGGTGTGCCCTGCCTTTGGATGGCTCTCCAAGCCAAGGGTCAAGAAGGATGCAAGGATGTTTTCTGTTTACAGAATGCCTCCAGATCCAAGTAACCCAAATCCTGTGTACTTCGCTTTGTGTTGCATTCTTTGATGTTTCGGGGGTGGTGCTTGTGGTTTTTTTAAAGAAAAAGGGCAGATGTATGTATCTGGCCTTCAGAAAGGTATCATCTGCTCCAGCCCCCATGGATTCAGCCCCAGACGTGACCTGCAGGGTGTGAAGGGGCAGCCTTCCTGGGATCAGGCCTTGTGCTGATCCTGTGTTCTTCTCTCCCTCCTCACAGATGGTGCTGCTGTGGAGCACAGAGCTCTTCCCCTCCCCAGAGGACTGGCAGGACCTGGAAGGCTCTGTCTACAGGCTCCTGGTGATCCTTCTCCGCTGCCTGGCCACCCAGCACCTGCCCCACTTCCTGAACCCAGAGGAAAACCTCTTCCAAGGAGCAGCCCCAGACCTTGCCACCCTCTACCATAAAGTCGAGAGCTTTGCCTGGGACCCCCAACGCTTCCTCCGCTTCCATTTTGGCCTCCACGGGTTCAGTGGCAGCGGGCAGGCAGACCCTGAAACCCGAGCCCTCCTGCAGCTCCCCACCGAGGATGGCTCCCACTGGGACACAGCCTACTTTGACCTGCTGCTCAGCCAGGTAAGCCCAGCCCTCCAGCTGAACTGGCCGGGCAGCACCAGCAGCCACCCGGGCTGGGAGGCTTGGGATGTGCTGCAAGTGGCCCCAGTGAGCCCTCTGGCAGGCTGTGGGGGCTGGCAGTGCTGGGGCAGGGAGCTCAGCAGAGTGGGGAGCCCTCTCCCCTCACTCCCCACCTGCCTTTAGTTCCAGGTGTACCGCATCCAGGACGGCGCACGCCGCTCAGCAGTGTCCCAGCTCCTCGCCAAGATCCGTCAGGAAATCCCTCAGCAGAGCTGAGTGGGACCCTGCTGCTGCCCCACTGGGGTGGCTCAAAACTTTGGGGGAGGGTGCAAGGAGAGCTACAGGGCCAGGGAGCAGCGTTCTGCTGTGTCATTTTATTGAGGAAAGGTGGTACAGGGGAGAGGGCATGTCTGCTGCAGCTGGGGGCACACACAGCCCCTTGGCTGCCCTGGGCACTGGGTGCTTCATGGAACAGAACCTGGAGGGGGGTGGCTGCCATACAGGGTAGGGAAGGCCGAGGTTGTTGGTGATGGGAGGGGAAGGGACCCGCTGTCAGATCCTGCATCCAGCCCTCTGTGGCTTGCTGAGGGTCACCATGCCCCGGGGCCAGGGAAAGGGAAAGAACTGAGGGGCCGGGCCACTGCGGGGAGAAGCGGCTTTGAGCCTCATCAGCCGAGCACAGCCCTCTCCTCCATGTCCCCTGCTATCCCAGCTTCTTTCCACTGTTCTTGGCTTGCTGGCTGTTGCCGTGTCTCCTGCCAGCACCCCAGGGAGGCGGTGGAGTCCCTCTGCTGCCAGCTGCCCGCAGCCGGGCGTGCGGGGCAGTGCCAGGCCACCTCCCCCAGCCCCCCCCGCCAGGGGTGCTCACAGCCTGCTGCGGTGGCAGCGCGCCAGGGCATCCTGCAGGGCTCCAAGGACTCGGTCCACGTTGTCCCTGGTTGAGTTGCAGCCCATGAGGCCGATGCGCAGGACCTGGGAGGAGAAGGGTGAGCGCCCGTGCCTCAGCAGCCCCGTGTGGAGCGGGGACACGCGGCCAGGCCGTGTGGTTGTGCACAGCTCCCTCGCTGCTATTTAACACACCGTTCCCCATAAAGAGGTGCCACCCCGCTAATTACGTGCGTGGTTATTCAATTAGCCGGCGATTGTGTGTGGTTGTGCTGCTATGCGTTGCTCGGGGCAATGGGACAGGGCCAGCCACACAGGCAGTGGCGGCCGGAGAGTGGCAGTGAGCACGGGGTTCCTGCCCAGCCGTGGGCAGCAGGAGGGGAGGGCTCTGCCCACCTTGCCCGCCGTGGGGCCCAGGCCCCCAGCGATCTCTATGCCGTGGTTGTCCATCAGAAAGGCTGTGATCTCCTTCCAGTCGTAGCCCTCAGGCACCCTGACGGTGGTGATGGTGGGAAGTCTGGCCTTCTGAGGAGCAGAGAAACTGCTGTCAGTCCCACGGCCCCTGCTGACCCCAGCACACTGCCAGGACAGAGCATCACTGAGGGGGGAGATTTTTTTTTTCTGGCATCAAAAGCTGCCCAGGCACATCTCCAGCTGCACAGGGCTGTGTCCTCATGCTGCCCCTACTCTGTGGAGGTGGTGGGCTTGCTCTGCACCCACCTCCTCCTCCACAAAGAGCTCAAGCCCCATGTCAAGCAGCCCCCGGCACAGCTGGGTGCAGTTGGCCCGGTGTCGCTCCCAGGAGCTCTCCAGACCCTGTGGGCAGAGAGCAGAGAGAAGGTCTGTGCTGCTGACAGTCATTTCCTGGCACCCATGGCTCCTCCAAGCCCCACGGGCACTGCTGGTGCTCCCCTGCCTGTCTGCTGCCACTCACCAGTTCTGCCAGCACGGCCAAGCCCTCCCTCAGGCTGAAGAAGCTGTTGATGGGTGCTGTGTGGTGGTACCTGCAAAACCCACAGGGCTTCAGCTTGGCTGCAGCACAGCAGCCCCTTGCTCGTGCTCGGGGAAACTGAGGCACGGCATCCTCCCTCCTCATCACCCAGCGCAGAGTTGTGACCGGCAGCCAGGGTGATGGGGAGGCAGGGAGCCCTGCAGGGCAGGCAGCCCCCGAGCCGGGACAAAGCTGGCTGGGGAGTGCTTGCAGCCGTCTGTAACACGAGAGCCTGCCCTCACCTCCGCGGCTCCCCGTCACAGCCCCAGTAGTTTGCCAGCCAGCCCATGTCCAGATAGAAGGATGGGGGCTTCGTCTTCCTCCTCAGCAGCTTTTCCCTGGTGAAACAGAGTACTGGGGAGGGGTGGGACCTTGACCCCACCAGCTCCACAGTCAAATCAGCCCTGTGGGAGGGAGGACTCTCCTAAAGTGAGCGCAGAGATTGGCTCCAGCTCCCAGTCACTGCCCAGGGATGGGATGGGATGGGATGGGATGGGATGGGATGGGATGGGATGGGATGGGATGGGATGGGATGGGATGGGATGGGCTCTATCCCCACAGCACTGCTGCTGGGCATCCTCTCCACAGAGCGGGGCCGAAGCAGGTGGCTGGCAAAGGGGAGAGAGAGGCAAGGGCCTCCCCCAGCCCCACCACCCTCCTGGTGAGGCTGGGCTGCTCTTACCTGGCTCGCTCACTGAATGAGATGGGGGCACTGCCAGGGGGGGCATTGAGCACTTTCTGGGAGCCCGAGTACAGGACGTCGATCTCTGCCCAAGGGGGAAGACAACTCCTTAGGAATCAGAGGCTCCCAGCAGGAAAATGCTGAGCCCTCCGACCTAGCTGCAAGTGGTGGGTGGGAGGCACAAGGATGGCACTCATGGCAGGTCCTGCTTGTGTTCAGGCTGCTTTGAGAGGGCCCCTGGCACTGCTGATGGTCCCCCAAGGGGAACAGGCTCTCTGGCTGCAGCTGGACCAGTTTCTAGTGCTGCTAGCCAAAATGCAGGTGGAGGGGCTGATCCCACTGCTCTCTCCTTGTCCCAGGCATGAGCCCCTTTGTCCCCTGGTTGCCCATGATGGCACTGAGGCTCTTACCCTGCTGGTCCATGAAGATGGGGGCTCCCCCAAGCGATGCCACTGAGTCCACAAGCAGCAGGCAGCCATGCCTGTGGGGGGACAGAGCTCAGCCTGGTGCTCCTGCCACCTCCTCTCGCCACATCTCTGCCTGCAGCCCTGGCATCCTGGTCCCCACAGGGGCTGCGTGTCTCACTGGCACCAACTGCTTGCAGCACAACGGAGCCAGAGAAAAGCCCAGCACACATAAATCCCCGGGCCCAAATCCCCAGTGGTGACCCCGGGGTGCCCTCAGCCCCTGCGGGTGCCCTGCCCACCACGCACTGACCGGTGGCACAGCTGGCCCAGCCCCTCCAGTGGCTGCAGCACCCCCGTGGAGGACTCGCCGTGGGTGATGAAGAGCACCAGAGGTTTGTGCTGCACCAGGCCCTGCGTGACACAGAGGGAAGGTGACCACCCTGGAGGTCAGCTCGTGCCCTCTGCACAGTGGCCAGCACTCACCTGCTCAATGTCTTGTGGAGTGAAGTAGGTGCCTGGGGGCTTCAGCAGCTCACAGACATTGGCTCCTGGGAGGAATTTGGGCAGAGGAGAGTGAGCTTTGGGCATGCTTCTCACTGGGCAGTCACCTACCAGCTCCATGGGGCAATTGGTCGAGCATGAACCAGGAGCAGAGCTGCCTGCTGGGGTCTGGCCTCCTACAGATTTGCCCAGTGGAAAAGCCATCGAGCACCATAAAGTGAGTGGCATCATTCTTGGAAAAACTTGGAGGGCTCTCTAGCAGAGTGCTCTTTGGTTTTGTAAGCCATGTCACCGAGCACTGCCAGGACTGGGGCAGCAAACCGGGCCATCCTGCCTCCCAGCCCTCAGCCCTGCCACACCACCTGGCTGCCCCCAGCATACCCAGCCTCCTGGCAATGTCGGCAGCACGTTGTCCCCAGATGCCGTTGATGGCCACCAGCACGGTGTCACCCTGCTCCAGCAGGTTGAGGAGGGCGGCCTCCATGGCACAGTGGCCGCTGCCGCTGAGGGCCAGGGTCAGCCGGTTCTGTGTCTGGAAGGCGTACTGGATGCCTGCCTTGATCTCAGCCATCACCTGTGGCAGCAGGACATCGGCCAGCGCTGCTACTGCTCCTCTTGCCCCAGCAGAGCCGTTCCAGCCCCTCCTGGGGGTGAGGAAGAGGAGGGGAGGGAGGGAAAGCCGGGCTGGGGCAGCTCACCTGCAGCACCTCAGGGTGCATGTGGCCCAGGAGCTGCCGCCCGCCCGCAGCCCGGATGCGGCGGGGCACATTGCTGGGCCCCGGCCCCAGCAGCAGCCTCTCGGGCACGGCCAGGGGCCGCAGCAGCTCCTCCGGCGGGGGAACGCGGAGCAGCCTGCTGGCCATGGCACGACGTGCTGTCCCCAGGAGCTGAGCCCAGAGAAGAGGAGCAGCGGAGGCTGCCTGAGCAGCTGCCAGCATTGCAGCACGGTGTATCCCGTGCCAGCGGTGTCCGGTGTCCCCATGGACCTTGACCCAGAATTCGGTGCTCCCCCCTACCAGTCTGGACTCTACCCCTGGCTGCCTCCTCTGTCTGGTTAATGTGTCACCAGTGTTATCCCTGCTGTCTTGGGCCCCTCATTTTAGGGGATGCCCACTTGCTAGTGCTCATCGCTCTCCAGGTATGCCAGCCTATGGGATCTGCAAGCCCCCAGGCAGTCCCTGTCCCCATGGCCCCCACAAACCCAAAGCTAATGTTTCCCAACAGTATCCCAGCAGGTGGGATCCCTGCTCTGGGCACCTAGATCCTGTGCCACAGGATGGTTGTGCTGAGACTGTTCTGGCACAGCTGCCATGGTCACAGCTCCTCCTGCAAAAAATAGTTCCTGTTGACCAGGGTTCCCTGGTCAGCCTTGCCTTGCAGAGGGACATCTGGCTGGGTGACAGCCTGAAGGAGGCTGGCCAGTGGACTGATGTGCACCAGGGCTCTGGACTGGGACACAGACACAGTCCCTGCCACAGCCAGCTGTGCTCCACAGGCTCAGCCTGGATCATCCCCGTGTATCCAGGCCCCAGGAGGCAGTTGGATATTCTGTCACCTGCTGTGTGTACCCACAGCACATTGCAGCCTGCCCAACCTCTGGCACATTCTCTGCCATCCCTGTCCTGAAATGCAAACAAGCTGCCTGCTGCCAGCTTTAGCAGATCCATGAGTGGGTCCCTGCCCAGAGGAGCCCCTCAGCGAGCAAAGCTTTGGCTGGGGATGACAGCACAGTGGTGAGAATTCCCAGCCGGCAGAACCGGTGCCAGGTGACAGCACATCTGCCCAGCAGCTGGATGGCTGCCACTGAGAGGAGCTGGGGGCAGATGAGTTTGCTCCCGCGTGGCTGATGGAAGCCACAGTCAGCCTGGGGACTGCTGCCCAGCCACCACCCCACCAAAGCGATGACGACACATCGGATGAGGAAGATCACCCTGTCCTCTAGGGAGATTTGGGGCATGGCTGGGGCGGGGAGGGGACGCGTGGCCTCGGGGCTGCCGCGGGGCGAGGGTGGCCGTGCTGCTGGAAACAGCTGGCAGCGAAGGAATAATCCGCTTTCTGCGCTGGCTCTGAATTCCGGGCGCAGATGGGCAGGAGCGGCCGTGCCCCGGGCGGCGGGCGGGGGCTCGGCGGACGGAGAAGAGAACTGACGGCGCCGGGGCCGGGCGCACGGGAAGCCCTGGCGAGGGCCGCTCCTCGGAGTACCGGCGTACCGGGGTAGCGGTGTCCGGTCCGGGGTACCGGGTACCGGGTACCGGGGTACCGGGTACCGGGTACCGGGTACCGGGGTACCGGGGTACCGGGTACCGGGGTACCGGGGTATCGGGTACCGGGGTACCAGGTACCGGGGTACCGGGGTACCGGGGTACCGGGGTACCGGGGTACCGGGTACCGGGGTACCGGGGTATCGAGTACCGGGGTACCGGGGTATCGGGTACCGGGGTACCGGGGTACCGGGGTATCGGGGTACCGGGGTATCGGGGTACCGGGGTATCGGGTACCGGGGTACCGGGTACCGGGTACCGGGGTATCGGGTACCGGGGTACCGGGGTACCGGGGTACCGGGGTACCGGGGTATCGGGTACCGGGTACCGGGGTACCGGGGTACCGGGGTACCGGGTACCGGGGTATCGGGTACCGGGGTACCGGGTACCGGTGCCGGTTGCCAGGCGACGGCTGCCGAGTCCCGCCCCGCCCCGCCCCGCCCCTGCGGCGGTTCCGCAGCACGCCCGGGGCCGGGGGATGCGCTGACGTCACCGCTCCATCCCCGAGCGCGCCCTCCCGGTCCCCGCGTCCCCCTCCGGCCGCCAACCAGCGCGTGGGGCGGGGACCGCAGGGGCGGGGCCGCTGCCACCCGCACCGGCACCGGCACCGACACCGGCACCGACACCGGCACCGGCACCGGGACCGCATCGCGCCGCACGGCTCGGCCTCATGCCGGCGCCCCCCGCCCGCGGCTGAGCGCTGCGCCCTCCGAACCGGCCACGGGCACGGCCACGGGCATCACAGGTAGGGGCGGGCGGCATCGCGCAGGACGGGGCAGCCCCGCCGCGCCCCTCGGGGCGCTGGCCGCGGGGGGGGTCCGGGGCAGCTCCGGGGTGGCGGTGCCGCCCCTCGTGGCCCCGGCAGGGGCGAGGCGTGGCGGGTGGGAGCGGGATGCGCATCCCCGAGGGTCCGGCGGGGCGGGGGGGGCTGCGGCCGGTGGCCATTTTGCGGAGCCCCCCGATGCTCGAAGCTGTGTATGTGGGGGGACACTGCCCTCGGGTCCCCAGCGCGGTGACCGCCGGGTGCCGCCCCATCTTCCAGAAGGATCCAGCCCGGGTGGGGAGGGGGGGGGGAGGGGGTGCGGTGCTGCCCGCGGACGAGGAGACGCCTCGCATCCCAGCCAGGGTGCCAAGGGGGAGGATGCCATCCCCGCAGCCCATGGCGGGGGGCACAGGAACCCCTTGTCACCCCAGAGGCACCCCTGCTCTTCCCTCCGGGGCAGACGGCTGTGCTTATGCCGCTGAGCCATCTTGCGTCATCATCATAATGCTTCAGAGTTAAACAGCAGCGCTGGAGGGAGTGGTGGATGCCCCACCTGGGGCTCTCGCCGCGGGTAGCTGGCAAAGATGCTGCGATGCTGAGCCTCTCCTTGGCCCCCAAGGACGCGCAGCGGCCGTGACCTTGCGCTGTGGAGTGGCCGGACAAGGGCCGCCATGTCACTGCGGGCCAGCGGAGTGGCTGCTGGCTGTTGGAGGGGCAGGTCCCGGGGTGCGGGGCTAGTGCAGAGCTCCTCGCTTGGTCGTCCAGGTTCGCAGGGAGCAGCCCTGCACCTGCCCTATTGTCTTACTCCTCTGCTTCCTTCTCCTTCTCTTCCTCCTCCTCCTCCTCCTCCTCCCCCTCACGGGGCAGTGACCCCTCCCCTGGATCCTGCAGACCCCGTGCGAGCCGCTCTCCTGCCCGCTCAGGCCCCGTGTGACAGCATCAGGGCTCGGGGAGGACAGGGAGCCAGCCCAGCATCTCCCGCACCACCCCACAGCCAGGCACCCTTCCATCCCAGCCCCACGCAGGTGGCCTTTGTGGCAATGGGGGCAGGGAGGCAGCAGACCCTCCCCCCCTCCCCTGGGCATGGCCAGGGGTGTGGTGGCTCTGCCATCTCGGCATGCTGCTGCTGACCTCCATTTTGTCTGGGAGGTGGCAGCTGGCGCTGGCAAGGATGCTGCCACCACCCTCCACCTCCCAGCATGTGGCAAGAGCTGCAGCCTCTCAAGGCCTGGGTCATGTGGGAATCTGTTTTCCACCCCCTCCCTGGCTGCCCTTCTCCGTGCCCAGCAATGCTGGGCACCCACCAGAACTCACTGCCTTTTCTGTGCAGCTTTCCTCTGCTTTGCGTTTGAGTGTCTGGAAGAGAGGATGGAGGGAGCAGGGATGGGGGGTGGGGTTATTTTGCAGCAGAGATGGGGAGCAGAACCCCTCACCCATGCCCTTACATTTGTTACCCGTAAACTGAACATGCATGGAATTCTCAGGGAGCTGCAGACTCTGCCCTGAGGCTGTGTCCCCCGTGGGGTGGGCAGGAGGTGAGGAGGCACGGGGCAGGGTGCCTGTGATGGGGCTGGGTTTCATCTGAGCGTGGGGGGCACTTGCCCTTGTCCTGGGCTGTCCTCTGAGCTGCTTCCCTGCCTGCAGGTGCTGCTCTGGAGAAAACTGCACTGTCATGGCCCCTTGCCCTGTGTGGGGCGGGAGGTGGGTGAGGAGCTGGGCTGGCAGGTGTTGGTGGTGCCTCGTCATCCAGCAACGTGTCCCCTGCTGCCCTCGGGGCAGGACAGAGCCCCGTGGTCCCAGTCGGAGCTGAGGGGCCCCAACAAAGGGTGCAGGGGAGGGGGCACCACAACAAAGCCTGGCAGCTGCTGACAATGCACTGGTGCAGCCAGACAGGGCCTCCACCCTCGCCACTGAGGTGCCGTGGGGCTGGAGTGTGCAGACAAAGGGAAACTCACCTTGGATTTCCCTGGGTGCAGGCGGCTCGTCTTCTGCTGGAGCTGGGGCACTGGCAGCAGGGCACGTTCCTTAGCATCCTTTGGGGAAGAGCTTGCTGGTTGGTGGCACTTGGGGACAATGCTCCCTGTCCTGTTGGTCACCTCTCAGCAGGACAGGCTGCCAGTTGGTAGCCCTTGGACCTGAGAGCAGTTTCATTAGCTAATCTCTGCCCAATTAATCTTAGCTGATCCAGTTAATCGTGGCTCTCCAGGCCTTTTGCTCCTCACTAGAGGTGACTGGTGTGTCATAGGGATGGGCAGAGCCAGCAGGGGGGGAAGAGATGCCCTGCAGAACTGGGGGACAGGTCCAGATGTTCCCCTTGGCCGTTCCTCTCTGCAGCCTCCCCTGTGTGTAGGGCAGCCCTGGAGGCAGCAGGGAGGGAGCAGGGAGGGAGCAGGGAGCGGGGCTGTGGTGCTGGCAGGCTCCCAGGCAAAGGCTGCTCGTGGCTTATCGAATTTCTCTCGATGGCAGCAGATTAAGCAGGCGGTGGCTGCTCTGGCTGTCCCCAGGCAGAGCGAGCTGCCCACAGGCTGGGGGGGCTGCCTGGCCCTGCCCCTGGCCCTGCTGGCTGCAGCCTGGCCCCTCTCTGTACAGGGTGCTGAGTGCCCATGAGCAGTGATGCCATGGGAGCAGGCTGGATTCCTGCCTGCAGCTGAGCCAGGGAAGTGAGTCAGGGGAAGGAAAGGAGGGTGAGGAGCAGCTGGGTCAGTCTGTGCTGGTGGTCCCCAAGGGCACACAATGTCGCCTGCCCTCCTGGCAAGGATGGAGCTGGAGGGCTGCAGAGGAGCGGAGGGAAGCAGTGCATTGCCCACCAAGGAGGCTGAGGGAAATGGATGGAGCAGAAAATGGAACTGGAGCTCTGCAGCAGGGAATGCTGGTCAGGAGAGGAGCTCACACCGCTGGGCAAGGAGAGCCAGATGGGATCACACTGGGATGTGGATGGCAGGGAGAGAGAAGAGGTCCTGCTGGTGAGAAGGGGGTTTCTCATGGCCAGCAACAGTGGGGGAACAGGGTGTGGGGCTGGCCAGGCAGAAAAAGGCAAAGAAAGGAAAGCAGCACCAGTGGAAGGTACACAGCAGGATGAGGTGCATGGAAAAGTGGTTCAAAGGAGAAAGCAGAGTTTCTTCATGGGAAATGATGGGGCTGGAGTGGCTGGGAATGGCACAGGGGTGGGAGGGGATAAGAGCAGGGGCTGAGGTGACTCGTGGCAGGCAGCAGGCAGTCCTGGGGCTGGTCAGCTCACTGATGGGTGTTGCCGTTCTGGGGGTGGGCAGGAAGCAGGAATACAGGGACCTGTCCCACCTCTTCAGAGCCCTGGTAGCTAGAGAGGCTGCAGAGCTGGGGAAAGGGAGCTGTCTTGACTTGAGAGGAGAGGGAAATGTTTGACATGGGCAGTTGTCAGGTGCAGATGGGATTTGGCTCGGGGATGAATCCATTGTCCTTGAGTGATGATGCCACAGGGTGGAGCAGCTCGAGCTGATGGCCTCGTGAAGATGCAGCCCTTCCACATGGGAATATATCCAATCATTTCATGGGAAAAACAACTTCTTCATTCCCCTTTGGCAAGTACTTCTGTTTAATTTTTCCTTTCCCTCATCTGAGTGGGGAGACAGAGGCCACTGGCAGGCAGCAGCCCCCTTTCTGGCTTAGGGACTCAAGGGTGGTGTTAAACACCTGCTTAAAATAATCCAAGCTCAGGAAAGCCTGAGACCAAATGCTTGAACTCTGGAATTTATGGGTGTGATCACTGGCTGAGCACAGTGGGAGCTCCGGAGCCATCCCAGCGGGAAGATAAGAGGAGGGCTTGGGAACTCCAACAGAAGAAGCTTTGTCTCTGCATGCTGTTGGACATGCCAGCTCACTTATAAAATAGGCAAAGGCTTTCTGAATGGCGGTGCCAAGCTTGTAACACTTTCTTGATGCAAATTTTTCCACTGTGTCTATGGTTTCCTCTCACGCCCTTGGAAATCAAACCAGAGGTGTCAAACCTCAGGTAATATTAAAGCCATCCCCTCCTCTTGGGATACTTTCAAATCTGTGGATCTGTTTTTTTTCTTCCCCTCCCCCCTGCCTTTCTTCCACAAATTCCTGTTGAATTTTTCATTTCCACTGTGGGAAAACACATCTCATGTTTAAGATCCCTCCCTACTGCTCCACTTCCTTCTGGTCATGGCCCATGTAACCAGAGCTGTGCCCGTGCTCACCAACGATCCCAACGATCTCATTTCTCCCTGATCTCCTTCCTCCCAGAGCAAATATCCTGCTGACAAAACCCAGCTTTGAAAAGCATTAGGGAATTCACACACACCCTGGCAGGTGGGATGCCAGAGGAGCAGTTCCTGCCCATTTTCTGAGGGGTCCTGTGCTCCATTTTCACCACCAGGCTCAGCATGGGGAGCCAGGTAGCAGGGAAAGGCAGGAAAAGGGGATAGATGTTAGAAGGCAGGAAGGGATTTTGTCGGGTCCAAAAGGATCCTGAAGGATGCAGCAATCAGAAGAAGGATCCCAGGATACTTTTCTGGCCAGTGCTCATGAGGCTTAACTGGGAATGGCCTGCAGAGCACCTGGGCATCAGTGCTGGCATGGACAACTGCTCTGGGAGGTGTTGGTGAGGGGTTTGTTCTGTCTTGCAAGATCTGTGACTAATAATTTTTTAGCAAAAGGACTGGAAATACGATGGTAAACTGGGAGCTTCAGCTGAGTGCAGTGGCCACTGGCTCCCCAGGAAGGGCAGCTGGTGCTGATGCTGCACAGTCTGCTTTGTGGGAGCTGAATGGGAGGCACATGCCAGCATCGACTGTGCTCAACAACCGCCTCCTTTCCCAATGGAATGCCAGTGCTTCCTCCCCGCCCCACTCTGCCCTGCTGCCCAGTCCCTGCTTTGCTGGGCTTGGAGTGCAGGCAGGAGGCTTGGGTAACAAGCAGTGGACTTGCTTGCAGATTAGGGGGCACCTGCTCAGTGCCACTGGCACCCTGGGATGAATAAGCTGCTCCTCGGGGGTCATGCGGATGCTGACAGCTCCTACAAGGCTCTGCCTGCTGCTGGGGGTGCCACCCAAGTGACTCTGCAGGGTGATGGAGGCTCCAGTGCTGCCCTGGGGTAAGGGCAGGGATGGCCCCTGGGCCTGAGCTGGGGCTCCTGACCTGAGGTATGACAGGGAGAAGGAAGAGGTAAGAGGAGGGCAGATGGAGGTAGGAAACAAAACGTCGCCTTTCTGGCAGAGGCCAAACAGCGTTCCCAGGAGGTTCCCTTGCACAGGCTCTCCATTCACCCTGCACAGGTGCAAGATGTGGATTGGGATGCAGGTTCCCCTAACCCCTGTTCCTCCCTTTTGCAGGACTGCTGCTCCCTAGCAGGAGGCGGGTGCGGCCGGCGCCATGGCGGGAGCCTCGGTGAAGGTGGCGGTGCGCGTCCGGCCCTTCAACTCCCGCGAGATGAGCCGGGAGTCCAAGTGCATCATCCAGATGTCAGGGAGCACCACCAGTGAGTGCCTCGGGGGCAGGGGGGCTCTGGGTGCTGCCTGGGGAGGGGCAGGTGTGGTGTGGCCGCTGCAGCAAGCACGGGCCTGCGGGGATCCTTGGTGAGGGTGCCTGAAGTTTTCTCCTCCCCTCCACCCCCGCCACAGGCTGCTAGCTCAGATTTGGGGAGTTTGGGGCGAGGAGGAACTTCAGGATAGGGAAAGAAATCCAAAAGAGGGTCTTACCTCAAGGTGTATTCCAAGGCTTTATTCCAAGAAGGGATCCCAGGGGCAAAGAGGAGGAGCATGAAGGGGCAGGGGTTTTTATCTCTCTCGGGGTCAGGGGTGGGATTTACCTGGCCGAGGGCCATGGGTCAGAGTCAAGGGGCAGGTAGGGTCAGACCAGGTTACAGTCTCTGGGGAGGGGTTTTGAGGGAGAGATCATTCCCTGAAAGGAATGCAACAGGTGCCTGAAGCGTCTCGAGTGGTTTGGAGGAGGAGATGTGGGGAGGATGTCAGCTTTGCACAGGGAAATGCTGTTGGAATGGCAGTGGTGGGTTCTACGTGGCACTGAGCCCCTGGATTTTGGGGACAGTGAAAGGGGCACTATTCCCCAGTAGGCAACGAGGGAGGAATCACGGAATCACAGGATGGTTTTGTTTGGAAGGGATGTTAAAGATGATCTCGTTCCAACCTTCCACTGTACATCAGGCTCTTCCACATCCAGCCTGGTCTCGAGGCTGTGCATGGGCCAGAAAGTGGTTTTTGATGTCACTGCCTGGCCAGGTACCACCCACTGCAGCTGCCAGGACCCATCCCTGCTTCTCTGGGGCTCTTGGAAATGCAACAGCAGCAGGATGGAGGGGTGGGAGGAGGATTTGCCGAGGGAATGGTGTGCTGAGGGTGGGGAGTGTAGCACGGAGGCTTGGGGCTCTGTGTCCTGTCAGGAGCCTGTGTGGCCTTTGCCCCTCTTTAAATAACAGCTGCTGGCAGTGGGGTGTGGGAATGGCAGTCAAATCCCTCCTCTTTGGCTCTGGAAGCCTCCAGATGGGGCAGTGTCTAAAATAACTCCCTGCCTGCCTGCCTGGGGCTGCCTGCGTCACCGGTGGTGGGTGAGACACCAGTGCCAGCCACCCTCGCCGTGCTGGCTGCTATGACAACCCTGCTGGCGGGGAGAGGAGGGCACCCAAGGGTGCAGGGTGACTCTGGGACCCCCCTGGCCACCCCAGGCCTAGGGAGCAGGAATGGGAGGTCTGTGGGGAAGCGTCTGCTGGTCTCTGGCGTCCTGTGGGGGTTCTCCCTTCGTGGTTGGACAGGGATTCTACATCTGCCTGAGGCGCAGAGCTTCTGCCCTCGTGGTGAGGAAGCCTCCTGTCCATGCAGAAGCTTCCCACCTGCCCAGGGCCAGGGAATAGGTAGGGAAGGTGTTCCCCATTCTGGTTCTGATGGGTGGGGGGGACCTGTCGTGCCCCAGTCCCAGTCAAGAGCATCAGGCATTCCCCACTTGCACAGTGGCTGTGTTTTTTCAGAGCTGTCTGTCCTTGCTCATGCTGCAGACCCTGGCTGTGCCCCCAGCCCCTGTCTCTGCCTGCACCAGGCAGGAGCCCTTGCTGACAGTGAGGATTTTCTCCATGAATGGACAAACCACTGGCTAATCCTCTTGGCCAGGGGGCTGGGGAGCAAGTGTGGGGGGCTCAGAATCCTGCTGCTGCTGTGGCTGGTGGAGGCAGGAGGATGCCAGTAGTGCCAGCAGAGCAGGACTGTCTCAATCCCCCCAGCTCCTGTAGACAAACCAAAGATAAACATGTTTGAGGGGAGTGAGAGCAAGTTTTCCCCTTCCCAGGACTATTTACAGAGACCTTTGCATGTGCTGGGCCAGGGAGGCAGGTTCTTCCCCTGCCTCGTGCATCGAGCCCCGTGGGAGGCAGCGGGGCCCAGGGTGGGGAGGGATCAGCCTTTCTCTTCTCTCCTTTTCCTGCAAACTTCCAGCTGCCACAGGCACCCAGCTGCTCACCAGCACTGCTGCTGTGTTCCTGTGGTGCCCTGCACTCTGCAGGCACCATCTCAGGCACCAACACTCCCAGCCCCTCTCCTGATGGCTCCCACCAGGGTGGTGTGGAGGAGACCCCAAGCTTTGGTCCCACAAAGCCATTCATGGTCTCTGTCTGGAGCTCTGCCTCTGCTGCCTTTAAAATCTGGTGATTATTCTCTCTGATGTGGGTTCTGGGCTTTTTCCTGCTTCGTGCCTGCCCACTCACTGCTCTCTGCCATGCTGCTGGCAATCAGGGCAAGGTGAGGGACATCTCCAGAAGTTTTCCTCCTTCCTTGCCCCCTTGTCTCTCTGTTTGTCTTCACCTCCCCATCCCTCCTTGCCTTTTGAATCCCAGTGGCCCAGAGCATTAATCTTTTGCAGCAGCTTTGCAGAAGTCCTATATGCCTGGTCACAGGAAAAGAAAAATTCCATGAGCAGCATCCCTCTGCCTGCAGGCAAATAAAGGGGAATGACAGGGACCTGGGAAGAGTGTTTCAGCTCAGGACAGGAGATGCCTCCTCTTGGGATGCTCCTTTCTCCCCTGTCCCAGTCTCTGGTTTCCCATGCCAGCTGGGCAGCTGCAGCTGGGATGCCTGGAGCTGCTTGGTGCCATCCCCAGCTGCTCCTGTGCCCTGTGCCCAGCGTGGGCTGGCACTGGGAGGCAGAGCTTGTGCAGCCCCATCCTGCCCGCCCCACAACCCCTCTGTACTGCTGCTCACTGGGGTCAGTGTCACCTCTGTGGGCCAGACACACACCTGGTGCCCAGCTGGCACAGTGGAGCTGCCAGGCTGGACACCAGGAGCCATCAGAGATGCTCCATCCCACTTCTTGCAGGACCTCTGGTCCTGCTTCCCTTCTCAATGCCCCTGGCACAGCAGCCAGGCATTGGCAGGGATCAGCCCCCGTGGCTGCCCCTGCTGCCCCTGCTCCTCCAGGGGCCTCCACACCCCTGTTTGCTGCTGCAGGATTGCCAGTTGTTACTTCCCAGCCCTTTCTCTGGTAATTATTCTGCCTGGAATGCAGCAGGTGTCCGGAGCACTGGGGTCAGGCTGCCTGCAGCAGGTAGGCAGGCAGGGAGCCCGTGCCAGCCCCTCTTTGGTGCCAGAGCTGGGCTTCTCTCCATGCTAAGGAGCATCTCAGAAGCACCATGCTGTGGTTTTGTGGTCAGGGCTGGATCCTGACCCCAGCTCCCACCCTTCCCCAGTCTGCCTCGCTGCTGTTGCTGGCAGGGCTGGGTTGTTCTCAGGTGAGAAGTGGTGGGCCCTTTCCAGGGGAGTAGAAGGTGCATCCATTGTGGTAATGGGGGAGGGATCCAGAGCAGAAAACATCCATATGTGCAGCACTACACATCTGGGCATCAGACAGCACAGGAGTGAGCTGCACCATGCCTGGGGCTGCTCAGGAAGGCCTGGAACTGGGAGTGGGTCCCAGCCCTGGCTGACTGAAGGGCAGGGCAGGCTGGGATGGAGGAAGCTCAGGGCTCATGGCTTCTTCACCCTGGGTGGTGGCAGAGGGCAGCTGGGGCAGTGGGCACGGGAACTGTGCTGCACAGGCCTCAATGTCACTTCATTGTCACCCAGCATGGCTGGTGGCTGAATCTCGTGATTACCCCGCTGGTTTGGGTTTCTTCTGATGCATCTGTTGTTTCAGAAAAAAACCCACATCATAAATGCTCTGCAGGAGGAAAAAAACATGGCATGAGGAAGAGCAGTGATGCAGTCTCCAATTTCCATAGCAACGTCCTTTTCATCAGGGGATGACAAAAGCAGACTCTTGTTTCTGCTGGTGGTGTGACACCAGGCATTAATCACCCTGCTGGGGCTGGGCACCTGGGGAGGCAGGAGCCAGAGGGGCTCCAGGGGAGCCCTGACAGGGCTGCAGCTGCTCCCACCCCACAGCTGGTGGGGCCAGCATGGCAGCTTTGGACACGCTGCCCCAGCTGTGGGAAGAGGAGGGCTGTGACCCTCCTGTGCCAGTGCTGAGCTCCCGTGGGCAGGTGCCACAGCAGGAAGGAACCTGAGGGAAGGAGTCATGTCCCCCTCACTGTGTCCAGCAGGATGTTTGGGCAAGGCTCTGCCCTGTTCTCCTGCGTTCTGCTGGCCATGGCACCCACCTCCTCTGCTTTCAGAGCTGGGGTCTGGGGATTCTGGACCCATCTGCAGAGCTGGAAGGGTCCCAGTCCACCTTTCAGGACTCTTTTGGACTGAATCCCATCACCCTTCATGCCTTCCACATGGGCAGGGGGGGAGAGTGGGGTGGGGCAGGCATACCATGGGTGGCTGGTGGCCTCATGTTCCCATCTGTTTGTCCCTAGCTATCCTGAACCCAAAACAGCCCAAAGAGACACCAAAAAGCTTCAGCTTTGACTATTCCTACTGGTCCCACACTACGGTAAGCACTGGGAGGCCTGAGCCCATCTCAAAGGCTGGGCTGGGGAGAGGCAGGAGGGCCTCCTTGCCAAATTTCTCTATGTCCCCCTCCTCTGTGCAGCCTGCAGACATCAACTATGCATCCCAGAAGCAAGTGTACCGGGACATTGGCGAGGAGATGCTGCAGCACGCCTTCGAAGGCTACAACGTCTGCATCTTTGCCTATGGGCAGACAGGAGCTGGGAAATCCTACACCATGATGGGCAAGCAGGAGAAGGACCAGCAAGGCATCATCCCACAGGTATGCCCACCTGTCCCCCTCGTCCCAAAGGAAAAGAAGAGCTGGGAGGAAAGGGGGCAGCAGGGTGGGAGTGAGGCCGGGTTTTGCCAAGGTCTGATAAAGCACTACCGTGCCAGTGAGCTGGCATGGCTCTGCCAGAGGGGTCAGGGAGGGTCATCCAGGCTCTCCAAGACTGGATGGACTCTGGTCTGGCCACACAAGGCCCGTGTACATGAGCAGGAGTGGTCCAAGTGCTGGGCTGCTCACCAAGAGCTGCCGCATGCTGGCCCGGCAGGACGTGGCACGGCTCTGGGGATGCTGGTTCTCCGTGGTCAGCTCCCCAGGAGCCCCTCTGGCACTCATTGGCTGGTTTTTGGGATGAAAAGCTAGAAATCCCTGTGTCCTGGGCACCCCAGGCAGGAGCATCCTCCTGGTGGGGGGGCTGAGCCTCGCTCTTCTGTCCACAGCTGTGCGAGGACCTCTTCTCCCGCATCAATGACACAACCAATGACAACATGTCCTATTCTGTGGAGGTAGGCACCCCACTGCCTGCCCAGCCCTCTCCCAGCCTCCCACCTGGCTCCACAGCTTGTGCCAGTGTGCAGAGCCCTCTTTGGGGGATGCTGGGTGGCTCGTTCTGCTAGCTCTGCCCGTGCCCTCTACTCCAGGTGAGCTACATGGAGATCTACTGCGAACGCGTGAGGGACCTGCTGAACCCCAAGAACAAGGGGAACCTGCGGGTGAGGGAGCATCCCCTGATGGGTCCCTATGTTGAGGACCTTTCCAAGCTGGCTGTGACCTCCTACAATGACATCCAGGACCTTATGGACTCCGGAAACAAAGCCCGGTGAGTTGGAGAGGGAGGAGATGGGCAGGGTTTGGGAAGCTTGCAGTCACTTCTAGAAGGTCCTGCTTCACTTCCTTGCTTTGCCAGTCCAGCTGTTCTGGAAGTGGCAGTCTCCTCCTCATGAGTGTTGGGTACCCTCAGTTGCTTTCACCTTACCATCCTTCTGCTTTCCAAGTGCACTGGAGACAGCAGGAAAAGGCCTGAACTTGTGCATATCTTCTCCCCGAGTCCTCTCTTGTCCTCCAGACTTGCCTTCCCACCACGTACCCTGTCCTGGCATGAGCCCTGCCCCCGCCACCAGCCACTCCAGTGTCCCTCACAGAGAGTCACACCTCCCTGTCCTGCTCTCCCTGCAGCACAGTGGCTGCCACCAACATGAACGAGACCAGCAGCCGCTCCCACGCCGTGTTCAACATCATCTTCACGCAGAAGCGGCACGACGCCGAGACAGACATCACCACTGAGAAGGTGAGAGCAGGGCCTGAAGGGCTCAGGGGAACCCACAGGGAGCCAGAAAGGACTTGGGTGTTCTTTCATCGGCACTTGGGATGAGGGTTGGAGCAGGAGGGGGATGAGTCCCAGATAAGCACATTCTAGGCTCATGGTCCCTTGAGGGACCGGCCCCCAGGCAGGATATTTGGCAGCTGGTGCCCTTCAGCCCTGCCTGCAAGGGTATTAGCCCTGCTCCTGAGCAACTCCTGCAAGGGTGACCCTGCAGAGCCCACTGCTGCCCTCAGAGCAGTGTCATTCTGCAAGAGGTTTTGGCTTCGTGCTGGACAAGGTTTGCTGTGCCCCCAGGGCTGACAGCCTCCCCTCTGCCTGCAGGTCAGCAAAATCAGCTTGGTGGACCTGGCCGGGAGTGAGCGAGCTGATTCCACAGGTGCCAAGGGCACGAGGCTAAAGGTAAGAGCTGACCTGAGATCCCCTTCTGCTGCTGGGGGCACCATGTCCTCCTCCCTCATCCCCAGCCAAAACATCTCCTTTCCTTGCCTGTTTCCTTGCCCGCTGCACCGCCAAAATCCTTGATAGGATTGTGTTTGAAAGGTGCCTGGTGCCAGTTTCACCAGGGTCCCCGTGAAGTCCAGCATGAGCCCCAGCTGGGGGGTGCTGGTTACCCAGTAAGACCAGCTGCTCTTTGCCCACACCATACTGGATATTCCTCACTTTCTCCTGGGCTTTAATGTGGCTCTGAAATGGGGCCTGAGCATCTGGGTTTTTCCTCTTCTAACCAGGAAGGAGCAAACATCAACAAGTCCTTGACCACTCTGGGGAAAGTCATCTCTGCCCTGGCTGAAATGGTAAGTAGCTGAAGAACAGACAAAGAATGGCACCAGGGGGAAATGGGCTTGGGCCAGCACGGGTGGGTGAGCTCTGAGGGATGGAGCATCTCAGCTCCAGGGGATGGAGCATCCCAGCTCCCAGGGGTGGGCAGACACATCCATCCCAAGCTGTCTCTGCGGCTGGGACAAGCTGGGCTGGTGAAGATTGCATCTGCATGTGGATCTTGGCCACTCTCTACTTGAGGGCCAGGGATCTGTGGTGGGTGCCAAGGAAAAAAGCAGCTCCCTTAAACAGTCTCTCCATTTCCTTTGCAGGATTCAGGGCCGAACAAGGTAAGTGCCCAGGCTGGATGGGGAAGGGGGTGTTGGTTTTGAGCACAGTGTGAGAGAGTGGGAGTGGGTTGCAGGGTGGTTTGGGAGTGAGACTGTGCCTGGACTCAAGCCATTCTTCTCCTGGGGGCTGGCAGAATTTTCAGCCTCGTCCTCCCTCTGGGGATTTCAGTGGCCAGCCTTAAACAACCCTCCCAGCTCGGGGCATTTCACAGGCAGGACCTGTAGACCTGGGCAAAGATGCTCAAGGTTGCAGTGGCTGGGAAGAGCCTGCTCCAAGTCCCCATGGCTGGGGACCAGCAGTCACCTTCCCTTTGAGGAGAGCAGGCAGCTTGACAGCCCTTCCCTTTGCCCTTCATTCCCCAGAACAAGAAGAAGAAAAAGACAGATTTCATCCCCTACCGAGACTCGGTGCTGACCTGGCTGCTGCGGGAGAACCTGGGTGAGGACAGCTGGGGTGGTGTGGGGATGGGCGTGGCTGCCAAGCAGGGTGTGACAGGGGACACAAGACAGGCGTGTCCCTCATGGGTGTATCTTGCTGGGCAGGAGGCAACTCCAGGACTGCCATGGTCGCTGCTCTCAGTCCTGCTGACATCAACTACGATGAGACCCTCAGCACACTCAGGTAGGAAGAAGTGCCCTTGTTCTCCCTGCAGTGGGCAAGAGCAGGGGAGGCTGTCTGAGGCCCGGGCACTGCCACACGCTCTCCTCACCTCTGTGGTGTCCCTGGCTGGGGGTGGGGACACCCCGGCCAAAAGGCCAAAGGACTGTCCTGGCACTGGGATCACTTGCTGGCGGGGGTCAGTAACACTTGCCTGCCCAGCAGCTGGGGTTCTGCCCTTGTTCTGGCTGTTGTTGGACACCCTGCCCTTCCCCAGGTACGCTGACCGTGCCAAGCAGATCCGCTGCAACGCCGTCATCAACGAGGACCCCAACAACAAGCTGATCCGCGAGCTGAAGGACGAGGTGGCGCGGCTGCGGGACCTCCTCTACGCCCAGGGCCTCGGGGACATCATTGACAGTAGGTACCATGGTCACTCTCTGCCACTGGCTCCAGGCAGCCACGGGCTGAGGTCCCACCAGCCTGCAGGGCTGATGTCCCCGCAGCCTCCCTGCATCCTGCTGCTCTGTCCCCACGGCAGCAGCATCGTGCTGCCTCCTCTGGTCAGCCCCTGCACGCGTGTTCAGAGCCCCCAGTCCCTTCCTGTCGCAGGGGGAGCTGCTTTCCGCCCAGCAAACCTTCCCTTCTTCCCTTCCACCCACCATCTTCAGCATCCAGCACCCAGCAGAGGTGCCAGGAAGGTGTTACTGGGACTGCACCTGCCCGTGGGCTCCCCTCCCTGTGCTGTCTGATACCCTACTGAGATGAACCCCCTCTTGTTCTGTTCTCTCTGTCTCACCCCCGCTCCCTGCCCTCTCTTTCTCTCTTAGCCCATCCTGCTGCGGGAGGATCCAAATGTGTGTATTCCCCATCACTGGTACTCTCTGTTGCTTCCCAGCTTTCTGGAGATCTAGGCTGTGCCCAGGGGCACCCGTGCAGCATGGGGAGGGCTCCCACAGCCAGCCCCTGCTGATGGAGCTGTGTGTGTCTGCAGGCTGCCCATCCACAGGGGATGGTGCCAGAGCCGTGGTTAGCACCTGGGCTTGGGCTGGTGCTGAAGGGAGCAGAGTCCTCCCACCTGGCCATGCCAAGGGCCCAGTCCATGGGGACCTCCTCCTTCATGCTGTTGTGATGTTTCCTGTCGCTGCTGCTGCTTCTGCTGGTGCTGTGTCTCACTGGGACTGGAGCCTGGCACGGCCCTCGGGTGGGATGGATTGGTGCTCTACTGATGCAGTCAGTGGTGGGTGGTGGTGGCCAGAAGGCTTTGGCCCATGGATCAGCACTATGGTCCCATCCCACCCCGGGTCAGGCAGTGCAGCCAGGCTGTGGTGAGCCTGCTGAGGAGACAGGGCCTGGTTGTCCCCTCCTGGCTCAACTTCCCTGGATGTGGGCTAATGGAGATGGGTGATTAATCCTGCACCTGCTGACCTGTGCCCTGCCTGCCTCTGGCACACTGCTCTGAGAACCAATAACTCCTCAGGGCTGGAGGAGCATCTCCCATACCTGGGTCCTAAGCCACTACAGCTGACTCTTGGGGTGCCAGCTGGCAAGCACCACTGCCTGTAGTCCTGGCTTCATTCTCTGGCTGCCTGGCCAAGGTGCTGCTCCAGCAGGCAATGGGCTTCCTTTGAGCAGACCCTGTGAGGGAATCCCACCGATTCTCCTGCCCTGGCTACCTGACCCCTTTGTAGGGCAGAGGGCCGCCCCCTCTCATCTCCTTCCCTTCTCATTCTCTGCTCCCAGATCTGGCCAATCTGGGGCATTGGGGCAGGGAAAACCACCCAGGCTGTATGAGATGGAGAGGATGACAGAGGCAGTGGCACATACTTGGGGAGGACATTTGATCCCAGACCCAATGGATGCAGGACCTGAGGTTGCAAAAAACTGTCCCTGGGAGCCCAGGACGGCTGCTTCCAGCATCTGCTTCACCAACCAGCCCTGTTCCCCCTGCAGGGCTGCTCCGGCTGGTGGAGGGAGTGCCTGCCCTTGCCCTGTTGCTGTCTGTGCTGCTGTGCTGCTGCCTGTGCCTTTTCCTGTAATTCCTGGCTTTTTTCTCGACGCACCGGCCACTCTTTTTTTTTCTCCCAACAGCTTTTCTTGTCTCTGTCTTTCTCTGTCATCCTGTCTGTGTGTCTTTCCCCGGCCCATCCCTCCCTCTGCGCCCATAGATGTGTCCGACTTTGAGAACAATAACGATGCTGGAGGGGCAGAGCTGAGTCACCGGCATGACAATCTCTCCACAGTGACCAATGCCATTGCTGGGATCAGCCCCTCTTCCTCCCTCTCTGCCCTGTCCAGCCGCGCTGCCTCGGTGGCCAGCCTGCATGAGCGCATCATGTTTGCTCCGGGCAGCGAAGAGGCAATTGAAAGGCTCAAGGTAAGAGGCTGGTGCCCTTGCTCCCTTCCTCCTTCCCCCTTTCCCTTCCTCCTTCCCCTTTCCCTTTCCCTTTCCCTTTCCCTTTCCCTTTCCCTTTCCCTTTCCCTTTCCCTTTCCCTTCCCCTTCCCCTTCCCCTTTCCCTTTCCCTTCCCCTTCCCCTTTCCCTTTCCCTTTCCCTTTCCCTTTCCCTTTCCCTTTCCCTTTCCCTTTCCCTTTCCCTTTCCCTTTCCCTTTCCCTTTCCCCTTCCCCTTTCCCCTTCCCCTTCCCCTTCCCCTTCCCCTTCCCCTTCCCCTTCCCCTTCCCCTTCCCCTTTCCCCTCTCCCTCTCCCTCTCCCTCTCCCTCTCCCTTTTCCTCTCCCTCTCCCTCTCCCTTTCTCCTCAATGCACTGCAGCTTACAGAGGGGGCTCGGTGTTTTCTGGAAACCCATGAAGGGTGATCCTCATGGGAGGCAATACTCTGATGTGCTCTTGCAGAGTGGACAGACTTAGGGCTTGCCCAGACTGAGGGTTTGGGTGTTGTAGGGTCTTCCTGGTGCTGCCTTGTGGGGGAATGGCTGCCTTTGAGCTGTGGGACAGGTGCTTCGGGCTCGGGATGGGCATTTCTGTCGTGGGAGGAGTGCTCCTGGTGCAGCATGGTGCAGGAGTGGGCTGGCAGCGAGGGAATGGAGAGGCTGCTCTTTGTGCCTCACTCTTTGAAGTTGGGACTGAAGGAAAGCTGTGGGTGAAATCTGCTGCAGCTTGTATAAACAAGCCTGAAACTGAGCCCGGTGTCCCACGGAAGCAAGCTGGGCAGGGTGGGCAGGTGTGCTGCCCACACAATGCCCTGACCCCCTGTTTGGCCCTCCCTTGCCAGGAGACAGAGAAGATCATTGCAGAGCTGAACGAGACGTGGGAGGAGAAGCTGCGCCGGACAGAAGCGATCCGGATGGAGAGGTGGGTGTGGGCTGGAGTGGGACAGGATGGGATGGGACAAGTGGTGTCCCGTGGGCATTTCCCATCCTCTGCACTTTGTTAGAGCAGTTGAGTTTCCTGGGGCAGACAAACAGTTTGAATGCCCAGCTGGACCCTGAGTTGCCCGCTGAGGACCCCAGTACTCTCCATGTCAGCCTGCACAGAGGTGGGCTGCTCTGAAAGACCCACCTGAATTGTGATGAGAGCTGTAGCAAGCCCTGCATTGTAATCCATGGGACAAACCCTGGGCTTCCATCCTAGTGCTGGCCCCAGGGGTGCATGGAGTTTTGACAGGCACTTCTTTCTCTTGCTCCTTCAGGGAAGCGTTGCTGGCTGAAATGGGGGTGGCCATGAGGGAGGATGGAGGCACCTTGGGTGTTTTCTCTCCTAAAAAGGTAGGATCATCCTATTCTCTTCTTCCTGGGGACTGGTTTATACTCCTGCAGCTCCCTTCTGATCCACTCTGTCACAGCTGGCCAGTCCCATGTACTTCACTGGCCTTTTCTTGGCTCTGGAACCCATGGGGGAGATCCCAGCATTGAGCCTGCTGGGTACAACATGGGTAGAAATACATGGGTAAATGTCCACCCCCCACTGCTGGCGTGCTGTCCCCCTTCGTGAGGGTATTTGCTGATGATCACTCTCTTGGACTTCAGTGGTAACTTATAAAAATTCATACTTTCAGATATTTAAAATTGCTGCCCCTGAAACCAGCAAGTCCTTGCTAAGAAATGTGGGTGGGCGAATATTCCATCTCTTTATTGCTTGTAGCACTTGGCTTGGCCAAACCTCTTAAGTGTGTGTGTCCTCAGCTCAGGTGGTGATAAAGACTTCACAGCCTTCCCCTTATGTGGCCCAGTTGACTTTTAGGATAAACCTGTACACTGTTGTCTTTGTTTCTTGTCCCAGCTGCTGCCTGTTAGGACTCCAGACCTTTGGGTAGGAAGCGTGGGGGTTTATTCCCCGAAGCAGGTTGGTCTTGGAGGTGGGGCATTGCTGTGGTGGTCTTGGTGCCTCCTTGCTCTTCAGCTGTCTGGCAGGTGAAAACTCTTCTGACTTCTCCAGTGGCTGGTGAGGAAAGTCAGTGTTGATAGCGTGCAAACTCCATTTTGTTATGGGCACTGCACTTTGCTGTCCTTCTGTGTGCCGTGGCTGGGGTGGTGACGGCTCCAGCAGCTTAGTGGAAAGTCACCACCAGCCTTACAAATCTGGACAAAAACTGCCAGGGAGGGAGGTCTCAGCCCCCAGGGCTGTATGTCTGTCCAGTGGGGCCAGAGGTTAAATGTTACAGCCAACTTCTGCCAGCCACCATGGAGAAGAGCCCACCTTTTCCTTGACCTCCAGCTCTGCTGCCCTGTTTGCAGTGAGTCTCTGCTGTCAGCCAAGGCTTGTGGCACCGTGCTGAGGGGTCCCCTCTGCATGCTGGGTGTCAGCCACTATTCTGTCTGGTAAACTCAGAACTTCTCCCCCTGATACTCCTGGGACTGTCCCTGTTCCCTGAAGGTGTAATCCCAGCAGCTAAGCTGGCTGTGGCCAGAGAAGGCTGGGGGAGAAACTTTCCTCTTCTCAAGAACAAAGTTGTTTGTGACCCTGGGGAAGAAAGGGCTGTGAGGGACCTGTTAGGAAGAAGACCAGAAAGTGAAATTGAGCCTGCAGATAGGGCTTCAGGTCTGCACTGCTTTTGGATGAAACTCTGGGACCTGCTCTTTTTGGATGCAGCATCTGGTGTACAAGTGGAGGAAAACAGGCACTTTTACTTCCTTTTTGACCTGACAGAGGGCAGGGTTAGATGACGTATTGGGAACAAACTCTTCCCTGTGATGGTGATGAGGCCGTGGCACAGGTTGCCCAGAGAAGCTGTGGCTGCCCCGTTCCTGGAACTGTTCAAGGCCAGGTTAGATGGGGTTTGGAGCAACCTGGTCTAATGGAAGGTGTCCCTACCCATGGCAGAGGGGTGACACAAGATGTGTTTTTATGTCCCTTCCAACCTAAACCATTCCATGATTCTATAATACACAGCACAGGTGAGGAGGGTCCTGCCCCAGGAGACTCTGAGCCATATCAGGAATTCCCCATGGGAGGGTTTTGGCTTTACATTGGGCCTGTTTGGAACATGAATTTTCAAAGGTGGCCAGAGGAAGGGTAACTAGGACTCAGACCTCTGAGGACGAAAGCAAGGAAGCTTATGGCAGCAGGGCATCTTCATGCCAGCCTCTCAGTTCTCTGCAGTCCCCTGGAAAAGCACCCTTCTGGACGTGTTGCCCTGAAGATACAGAGGGCAGGAGAGCTTGTGCAGAGGCAGCCTGCAGTGCTGCAGAGCTCCCACCTTCCCCCAGAGCACCCCGCAGTGCCTGGCCGGGCTGGGCACACAGGGATGACTCCTTGTTTGTGTCTCCCAGACACCGCACTTGGTCAACCTGAACGAGGACCCGCTCATGTCCGAGTGTCTTCTCTACTACATCAAGGATGGGATAACGAGGTGAGGGCCAGGTCCATGGAGCCATGGGAGCATTGTCCGTGTCTCAGTGCCTAACTTCCCCAGGTGGGTGGGGAGGGGGGTGACAGCTGTCCCCAGGCTGGGCACTGTTCACAGGGCATCCCCAAAGTGCATCCCCAAAATGCAAATCCTCAAGATTTTGGTCTTGCAGTGCACCAAGGGTTGCTCCTGTCAGCTCCAAGGATGGGGTTGGTGGGGACACTCAGGAGGGGCTGCTTTGAGGGAGCATTGAGCAAGATTTCCCCTGCAGGGTTGGCCGGGAAGATGCTGAGAAGAGGCAGGACATCGTTCTGAGCGGGCACTTCATTAAAGAAGAGCACTGCCTGTTCCGCAGTGACACCAAAACTGGTGGTGAAGGTATTGCTTGTCTGGAGGGGCTTCACTGCCCTGGGGACCCATCCCTCTGCATGTCCTCAGCCCCTGCTCCCAGCTGAATGTCCTGCCCTCCTCAAACAAGTTGAGCTTTACTGCATGGCTATGGCCTCTCCATGCTTCCAGATGAGCTACATCCCTCATGGCTGGGAGGGGAGCTCACACAAGGCATGTGGGAAGAAAGTAAAGTGAGGAGATCAGGGCAGGATGGCTGAGCAGACTGTAGATGATTCCTCTGCTCAGGATGTGGAGCAGAATCCACCACCAAAAATGGCAGGAACCTCGGTATGAATGCGCTGTGGGAGATGAGGCCGGGGAGGATGGATTTTGCCTGCTGGAGGCTCTGGTCTCCTCTCACATGCAGTCTCCAGCTGCCCTTATTCCTTGGGACCCCTCTGATTAACATCAGGTTGGCTGAGTCCTGTTAGCTGCCCATGGTGTGGGTGCTGCTGGTGGGTACCACCCATATTTGAGGTGCTGGCTGGGGTGGCTCTCCCTGAGGCTGCTGGAGCAGCGGAGCAGGACGTGCTCTTCTTCTGCTTCCACCTTACCTTCCCTCCGCTCTCCCCTTCCCGCCACCTCCGCAGTGATAGTGACCCTGGAGCCCTGTGAAGGTGCTGACACCTACGTGAACGGCAAGAAGGTGACAGAGCCCAGCATCCTGCGCTCAGGTGGGTCCCTGGGGCTGGCACGCCAGAGCTGCTCCCACCCACCTTCCTCCCTCCCATGGGGGGCCCTGCACCTGTCCCACGTTAAACCCACACCTTTCCCCCACGCCGTGCACATCACGGCTGCAGGAAACCGCATCATCATGGGCAAGAGCCACGTCTTCCGCTTCAACCACCCCGAGCAGGCCCGGCAGGAGCGGGAGCGCACCCCCTGCGCCGAGACCCCCGCAGAGCCTGTGGACTGGGCGTTCGCCCAGAGGGAGCTGCTGGAGAAGCAAGGCATCGACATGAAACAGGAGATGGAGCAGCGGTGAGAGCACGGGCTGAGGTGCCTGGGAGTTGGGTGTTCACTTCCACGTTGGTCATCGTCTCCTTCCCCGTTTCCACCTAGGCTCCAGGAACTGGAGGACCAGTACAGGAGGGAGCGGGAAGAGGCAAATTACCTTCTGGAGCAGCAGAGGCTGGTAGGTGGCCAGGACATGGCTCCTTCTCAGGCTACCCAGGCGTGACTGAAATCCTGGCAGATGTTTGTGTGGGCTGCATGTGTGTTCTAAAAGCAAGGGCAGATCTCTTGTTCCTGGAGTTGTCATCACGAGCGCTGATCCAGAGGAGGGAGGAGGCTGTGTTCCTGCAGGGAAGAGGAGTGTGATGTAGCAGCATGGAGGAAGGCCACACCAGTGGGTTGCATCACCTCTTCCTGTTTCCCCCAGGACTATGAGAGCAAACTGGAGGCTTTGCAGAAGCAGATGGATTCGAGGTATTACCCTGAGGCAAATGAGGAGGAGGAAGAACCTGAGGATGAAGGTGAGGGCTGGGAGCCGCCACCCTCAGAGAGGTTTTGATGCGCTCTGTGGGAGCATGAAGAGTGAACCGTGGGTCAATGTCCTGGTAGTGGGGTGACTGTCCCTCCATGTCCCCACAGTGCAGTGGACAGAGCGGGAATTTGAGCTCGCCCTCTGGGCCTTTAGGAAGTGGAAGTGGTACCAGTTCACCTCCCTCCGTGACCTGCTCTGGGGCAATGCCATCTTCCTCAAGGAGGCCAATGCCATCAGCGTGGAGCTGAAAAAGAAGGTGGGTGCCTGGGCTCCTTTCTGCCTTGCTGCAGCACCCGCAGCAGAGGCCACGAGAACAGGCAGCCAGGAAGTGCTGAGGAGAGGTCGCCAGAGGCAGCACACGAAGCCTTCTGCCCTCCCAGGTGTCTCACCAGCCCCTGTGCCCCTCTCCAGGTGCAGTTCCAGTTTGTGCTCCTCACGGACACGCTGTACTCGCCTCTCCCTCCCGACCTGCTGCCTCCTGACGCTGCCAAGGACCGGGAGAAGCGGCCGTTCCCCCGGACCATTGTGGCTGTGGAGGTGCAGGACCAGAAGAACGGGGCAACGCATTACTGGACCCTGGAGAAGCTGAGGTGGGTGAGGGATGGCTGTGCCAGGAGGGTTTGGGTGCCCACAGCCCTGTGAATCTCTGCCACCATTGGCATCCCCTCTTGAAGTTTTCTCCTCCCCTCTGCCTCCCTTGCCGGACGCAAGATTTGAGAGTTTTTGGGACGCAGATTTGGGGAGTTTTGGGCGAGGAGAAACTTCAGGATAGGGAAAGGAAATCCAAAAGAGGCTCCTTACCTCAGGATGTATTCCAAGGCTTTATTTCCAAGAAGGGATCCCAGGGGCAAAGAAGAGGAGCATGAAGGGGCAGGGGTTTTTATCTCTCTCGGGGGTCGGGAGTCGGATTACCTGGCCGAGGGCCATAGGTCAGAGTCAAGGGGCAGGTAGGGTCAGACCAAGGTTACAGTCTCTGGGGAGGGGTTTGTGAGGGAGAGACCACTCCCTAAAAGGAATGCAATACCCTCTCCCTGCAGGCAGCGCCTGGACCTGATGCGGGAGATGTACGACCGAGCAGCAGAAGTGCCTTCCAGCGTCATTGAGGACTGTGACAATGTGGTGACTGGCGGGGACCCTTTCTACGACCGCTTTCCCTGGTTCAGGCTGGTCGGCAGGTGAGCGCTTTGGCTCCTTGGAAGCGCGGCTGGGACCCACAGATAGTCCTGCAGGAGGAGACGCCGCCGGCGCTGCCCACCGCCTGCGGGGCATCAATCCCCCCGTGGGACTCCAGCGTGGTGGCTTCTCCTCCGTGCCGGCTGCCAGCACCCCGAGGGACCCACGAGCTGCTGGCCACGCTCCTGCTCCCTGCCCTAACCCAGTGCTGAGAGCCACGGGCTCCAGGCTCGGGGGGTGCAGCAGGCAGGACACGAGTGCCGCGGCGGGCACGCGTCCCTGTGCACGCGCTGGTGTCTGAGCGTCTGTCTGTCCGGTCTGTGCCGCCTGTCTCCGTGCGCTTCCTGCACGCCGGGTGGAAGGGTGCAGTGCCAGCAAGGAAGATGGGCCACCCTGGAGAAGGCTGGGGCAGGGGGAGCAGGGGGCTGAGCTGCGTGGCCTGGAGGCATTCCCCCGTGCTGTAGCACGAGGAGGGGTGGATTCTCTCCAGCAGCAGGGGTAGTGGCGAGCCTTTGTGCCACCTGCTCTGTCCCTGCATTCCCTGCAGAGCCAGCAAAGGGGGTCACCCGACACTCACACTGGTTCCACGGGTTGCTCTTTTGTCTGGCTGTTGGTGGCTTTAGAGATGCACCAGATGGGCAGGTCTTTGTTCCCAATGTCCCTTGATTTAAGCAGACAAAAAACCCACCCCAAAACCTAACCAAGAAAAAAAAAAACAAAAAAAAAAGCAAAATTCCTGTTCTTTCTGTTTGGAACAGCTGGTGTTAACATGTCTTCTATCTTGTTGTACTAACCTTAGTTCAGATATCTCTGGCTGCAACAGCTCTCCTCTTTTCAACACATGCATGAGCGAGCGCATGGCTGATCTCACCCCCTCCCCTACCTTCTCGAACCCCGACTCCGACATCACCGAGCCTGCTGACGAGCAGCACCAGGGGCAGGAGGAGGAGGAGGAGGAGGAGGAGGAGGACCTGGAGGAAGACATCTTTCCGGAGTGCCCGCTGTGTGATGGCCGGGATCCATTTTACGACCGCTTCCCCCTGTTCAGTTTAGTAGGAAGGTTGGTGAGGTTTTAGGAGAGCATGCCGGGAAGGACCTAGCTCTTTCGCATGAGGGAACTGCCTTTGGACACGACTCCCACCTCCGGGGCATCCCGGAGGTGCAGGGGGTGGCCGGCTGGGATCGCCGCCCAGCCCGGGCGCCCGGCGGGGTGGTGAGGTTCCCGCTGAGGTAGGGCTGTGAGGAGCATGGCAGTGGTGAGGGATGGCAGGGGAAGGTGGAGGGTGCCTCCCTGTGTGTGGGTACCTTTTTGGCAGAGTCCCTGAGGAGGGGAGCTCTGCTGTGTCTCCCAACACGAAAGGAGCCACCTGGGGGTCTTGGTCCTGGGCATTTCTGTCCCAGGAAGGACCACCTCCCATCTGGCTTGGGATGACCCTGTGGTGCTGCTGACTGGGGACACACAGGCACTTCAAAACCCTGTGTGCCTCTGGCCCTGGCTTGGCTATCCTGGCTGCACTGGTCAGTGTGAGCCCCCCTGAATTTGGAGGCTTGGATGTTCCCAAGTGGTTGTGGGGGATGAAGCTGAGGGGAGTGAGTGGAGAGCAGGGTGCAGAACAGAGTGCCAAAAGCAGTGTTTGCTCTTCCCAGCTCTAGCCAGTGCTTGGCTTGGGGCCATACCTGCCAACTTGGCATAGGAGATGTCCAGGGAGGCTGTGGGGACCTGGGTGTAGGCTCCAGCTCCTCTTTAGCTGGAGCCAAGGACAAGAAACTTTGATTTCTCATACCTGTTGGTTGGAGACCCCCTTGGGCTCCATCAGTCTTGGCCTGGAGAAGCCCACCAGCTGCCCCAAACCTAGCTGTGCCACCAAACCTGGAGCCATCTGCCCATCCCTAGAATGCTATGAGGAGCTGCCAGTTTTCTCTGGGGTTTTCCCAAGGGCATGTGCACCAGGAGCCATTCTGAGAGCCTTTGCCTCAGGCTCCCTGACTGGGTTGAGCTGGGGCTCCTCTTCCTCGGTGTGCCAGAGCCAGGCAGCATGGTGGGAAGGAGGGACCAGAGCAGGCAGAGAGGGTGGAGGTGGGGTAAGAGTCCTGCAGCCTCAGACCGAAAGAGCTGGGTTCTTCCCCTTTTATTTTATTTTTTCCTTTTTCCTTATTTAAAAGAAAAAAAAAATATCAAAACAACCCCAAAACTCTAAAGGGCACCTCAAAAAACCAAATAAGGCCCTGTGGCAGCAGCCCCACTCCATGCTGGGGGTGTGTTCCCCAGAGCTTGGTGCCTCCTGACTTTTGAGTCTGCCCTGGGTTTGGCTCCCCGCGCAGCAGCTCCGCCGGCCACATTTCTTGTGAAGTGTGCTTGGATTGGTTTATGATTGGATCCTTGTCTTTCATTTTCTTTTTCTTTCTTTCTTTCTTTCTTTCTTTCTTTCTTTCTTTCTTTCTTTCTTTCTTTCTTTCTTTCTTTCTTTCTTTCTTTCTTTCTTTCTTTCTTTCTTTCTTTCTTTCTTTCTTTCTTTCTTTCTTCTTTCTTCTTCTTCCTTCCTTCCTTCCTTCCTTCCTTCCTTCCTTCCTTCCTTCCTTCCTTCCTTCCTTCCTTCCTTCCTTCCTTCCTTCTCTTTCTTTCTTTCTTTCTTTCTTTCTTTCTTTCTTTCTTCTTTCTTTCTTTCTCTCTTTCTCTCTTTCTCTCTTTCTCTCTTTCTCTCTTTCTCTCTTTCTCTCTTTCTCTCTTTCTCTCTTTCTCTCTTTCTCTCTTTCTCTCTTTCTCTCTTTCTCTCTTTCTTTCTCTCTCTCTTTCTCTCTCTCTTTCTCTCTTCTCTCTTTCTCTTTCTCTCTTTCTCTCTCTCTTTCTCTCTCTCTTTCTCTCTCTCTTTCTTTCTTTTTTTCTCTCTCTCTCTTTCTCTCTCCTTCTCTTTCTCTTTCTCTTTCTCTTTCTCTTTCTCTTTCTCTTTCTCTTTCTCTTTCTCTTTCTCTTTCTCTTTCTCTTTCTCTTTCTTTCTCTTTCTCTTTCTCTTTCTCTTTCTCTTTCTCTTTCTCGTCTCTTTTTCTCTTTCTCTTTCTACAATTTTTTTTAATTTCAGTTATTTTAAGGATTTTTTTATTCTTTTTTAGCTGCTGGCTCTATCTCTTCAAAGCTTTAGCAAAAATTGGGGTGATTTCACTTTTGTCTTCCTTTGGAAAGGCTTTTCTTTGATCTGAGCATGCCATCTTTGCACCTCACCAATCTTGTGGTTAGTGTCCCTGCCCTCCTTCCTCTAGTGACACACTTGTCCCCCTCCTCCCTGCCTGCCCCACCTCCTTCCCACTCTTCCCTGCCCTCTCCAGTCCTCTGCTTCCACTCCAGCTGCCCTGTGATTTCGGGTGGGTGGGTGCACACAGATCCCTGTGCTTCGGAGGGTTCCCTCTGGTCACAGGGCTCTCTCCCAGGCATGAGGTCCTGCTGGGAAGCCCTGGCATGGTCTGACCACTTCTTCCCAGTGACATCTGAGAAGAGATGGGTTGAGACGGGCCCATCAGGAGATAATGATTTGGCATCACCTGCTTCCACAACTTGAGATGCTTTGGGTGGAAAAAGCCTCGAGGAGCAGTTGAAGGTCAATGGGAATCACCAGAGCAGGGGACTCTCTGGACATGAGGGTTGGAGTGCAAGTGCAGGGCTGCAAGAGCCCCCTGGGCACTTTGGGGTGCCACTGAATATGAAGATTCCTGTGAAGCTGGGATGCCCTGAGCAGCACAGCAGCCACCTGCAGATGCAACCCTCATGGGAACCTCCTGAAGCAGAGAAGTCCTGGCCAGCCCCCAGCACCGTCCCACCCCACCGCACGTCAAGACGCTGGCGGGTGCCACAGGGAGAGGTGCCAGGCACCCCACACCCCATCTTGCTGGGAGTGGTGCTGCTGGCTGATGCCTTTTGGCAGGGAGCTCAGTGCCAAAGGTGACTCGTCACTGCAGAGGGTACGGCACGCCACCCTGGCCAGAGCTGGATGGCCACGGGAAGCTGGCCGGGAGGCGCAGGGAGGCAGCAAGAGGACCCAAAGCAGTTGAGAAGCAGAGAGCAGTGGCCTGACAGGAGATGCTGACTGAGACATGGTGCAGCCATTGTGTTGGACTCTGGCGTGGCACCTCGCCATGGTAGCATTGGTGACCTGGAAGCTGCAGAGGAGAGCAGGGAGGCTCAGACTTGCCCGGCAAGTCCATCCCTGTGACGTGCTGGCAGGTGGCCCAGGACCCCGAAGCCATATGTGTGAAGGGATGGGGAGGGGGGACACACAGCCTGATACCGCCAGCCACACTGTGCAGCCTCCCTCCCAGTGGTCTCCAACACTGCGGGCAGAGCCAGGGCCATGAACCCCCAGCAGGTTCACCTCTGGAGGTCCAGCACCTTGTCCTCTAACCTCCTTCACTCCTGACAGCCTCCATCTCCCTTGTCACCCTTCCTTCCCCCTGTCTTGCCCCCGTCCTCCCCGTGGTGACTCTGCAGCTGCGCCCCCAGTCGTGTTGCAGCACCTCCTGCCCAAGTTCTCCAGCTCTCTAGCACACAGAAGGTTCTCTCGCCCTACGGCTTCACGGTGGCACCAGCGCAGCCCTCTCCCCTCCTGCCTGCCACGGAGGTGACAGTCGGAGAGGTCTGCAAGTCTGCTGTGTCCTGTGGTGTTGTCCGTGGCATGTGCCACCCTCCTGCCCACCCTCCTGCCCGCGGCACGCTGCCTGCCCGCTGCCCCCAGCCCCTCCTGGCTGCCCTGGCTGCCTTCTCTTTAGTTTTGCTTTGCAGCGCTGCGGTCGCGCCCCGAGCAGTGACCTGGGATCCCGGCCGCTGCCGGCCACGCCAGCCGTGCCTGGGGACTCAGGGGTGGGAGCAGTGACCGCTCTCCCCCCTGTTGTGTGTCCCCCCCTTCTCTGGCAGGGCCTTTGTCTACCTGAGCAACCTCCTCTACCCCGTGCCCCTGGTGCACCGCGTGGCCATCGTCAGCGAGAAGGGCGAGGTGAAGGGCTTCCTGCGCGTGGCTGTGCAGGCCATCTCGGGTAGGAGGGACACCCCCCCCCTGCAAAATGTGCCCCTTGCATCCCCTGCACCCTCTGTGCTGGCTCACCCCCATCCCTCCTCCAGCGGACGAAGAAGCCCCCGACTATGGCTCCGGTGTGCGGCAATCAGGGACAGCCAAGATCTCCTTTGACGACCAGCACTTTGAGAAGGTAAGGTGGGACCAGCTCTTGGTGGATTACCCAGGGAGCCCAGATCCCTGCCTGCCACCTCAGTGCTTCCCCATGGGGACCCCCAGGCTCCTAGAGGTGGAGGGAAAGGGATGCGTTCTTGGTCCACCAGGCAGACCGAGGCCTCGGGCACCCAGCAGGTGCATCCTACCCTCGCCCATGTCCCGGGGGGCTGCCAGGGGTGGGAGAGGAGAGCTGGAGGTGCCTGGGTGTTTGGGATGCTGGCGGTGGTGAAAGCAGAACCACCCTGGGGACCCCAGCATCCCTGAACTCCTCTCCTGGCACAGTTCCAGTCAGAGTCGTGCCCAGCTGTGGGGATGTCTCGCTCGGGGACCTCTCAGGAGGAGCTGCGCATCGTTGAAGGTCAGGGCCAGGTCAGCGACGTGGGTCCATCTGCAGATGAAGTCAACAACAACACCTGTGCAGGTGAGGAGGTGTGACAGGCAGTTTGGGAGTGGCTCCCTGCACCCAGCCCCTTGCACCCTCCCCAGCACTGACAGCCCACTGCTCCAGTGAGTGGCTGCTGGCAGACAGAATCACGGGATCACAGAGTCAGCTAGGTTGGGAAAAGCCTTTGAGATCATCAGGTTCAACCTATGACCTGACACCACCTTGTCAACTACCATGGCACTGAGTGCCACATGCAGGCATTTCTTAAACACCTCCAGGGACAGTGACTTCACCACCTCCCTGGGCAGCCCCTTCCAATGCTCAATCACGCTTTCTGTGAAGAACTTATTCCTAATGTCCAGCCTAAGCCTCCCCTGGTGCAGCTCAAGGCTGTGTCCTCTTGTCCTGTCACTGGTTACCTAGGAGAAGAGACCAACCCCCACCTGACTACACTCTCAGGTAGTTGCAGAGAATGATGAGGTCTCCCCTCAGCCTCCTTTTGTCCAGGCTGAACACCCCCAGCTCCCTCAGCTGCTCCCCACAGGACTTGTGTTCCAGACCATTCTCCAGCCTTGTTGCCCTTCTCTGGACATGCTCCAGCATCTCAACATTGTTCCTAAATGTTCCTAACACTGAGGGGAAGACACCCTGCCTTGCTAAGGAACTCCTCCCCCCTGCAGTGACCCCAGAGGACCTTCTCCTGGACAGCCCAGAGAAGCCTGCTCCGGACGGGCCGCTGGAGGTGGCTTTGGACCACCTGAAGCTGGGCAGCATCTTCACTTTCCGTGTGACGGTCCTGCAAGCCTCCAGCATCTCTGCAGAATACGCTGACATCTTCTGCCAGTTCAAGTGAGCCCCTAGGACCCCCCAGCCCTGCTTCTTCCACCAAGCTCCAGCCATCACCTAGGGGCTCGTGGTGAATTTGGGAAGTTTCCTCCACCTCTGAGCCCTTTGTGGTTGGAAGGCAAAACCAAGGGCTGTGAAATCTGCCCAAGCACTTGTTTAATGACTGGCAAAAGGCAAGGAGAGACTCTCATCAGCTTCAGGGAGTCCTGTGCCAGCCAAGAGTGCAGGCAGCAGCCCTAGGGGGAATAGGCTCTTGTTGTGGTCCCTTGCCTTCACTGCCCTCCCTGCTCCAGCACGTCCCCATCCCACAGCCCCTGAACAATCTTCCTTCCCTCCACAGCTTCATCCATCGCCATGATGAGGCCTTTTCAACAGAACCCTTGAAGAACACAGGACGAGGGCCACCCCTGGGCTTCTATCACGTCCAAAATGTGCGTACCCCTCTTCCACCACCCCTTTGCTCCTGGTGGTGTCTCTGCAGAGCCATTGGCTGCATCCCCTCCCAGGGAAGCAGCTTCCTCCTGGCTTTCCCAGCCCCTCACAGACACCCAGCTAAGCCGGGCTTAGACATGGTGGACATGCAGGAAAAACACCAAAAGCTGCTGTCATTCACCTGAAAAGGCTGAGATTTCACTGCAGTGGTCTTGGGGAGAGCACCCCTGAATGGGGGGAGGAGTGGGTGATGGATGCAGGGGACTGACAGTCTTACACCCTTCCACATCCCAGGTGCTGTTGCTGGCTCTATCCCCTCTTCCAGCTAAACTGCACTGTCAGTGGCTCAGCACTCTTTCTCTTCTAGATCGCTGTGGAGGTGACAAAATCTTTCATTGAGTACATCAAGAGCCAGCCAATTGTGTTCGAGGTGTTTGGCCATTACCAGCAGCACCCCTTCCCTCCTCTCTGCAAGGATGTCCTGAGGTGGGCACGTCTGGGCTGTGCTAGGTGCAGTGGGCTGCCTGGGACCCAGGGTGGCCCCAAGGCATAGGGTGGGGCTGGCTGGGTTTGGAGGTCCCTGGGGAATGCTGTAACCAAGCTGGTTCTGTCTGCAGCCCACTGAGGCCATCCCGACGCCACTTCCCCCGTGTGATGCCACTCTCCAAACCAGGTAGGGAACCCAGCCTCCTGCTTCTGTGCATAGTTCCCCTGTTGGGTGGGTGTCCCCTTCCCCAGAGGGACCAGTGAGGACCCCAGAGGCACCACAAAGTGTACTGTGGGCCACAGCACTCAAAAGCCCTAGACACCCATTTCCTCAATACTCAACAGATGGGAAGCCCCCATCTCACCTCCTGCAGAGTAGCAGGGAGGAGGTTCCTTGCCCTGGGTGGCTCAGGTGGCCACCCAGCCCCAATGTCCCACAGGGGTAGCAGCATCCCTGCTGTGCACGGCTGCTGAGACCCCAGCTGTGGGGGTTTGGCTGTACAGTCAAAGCACCAGCACAGGGGGAACCTCGCTCTGGTTGTTCCTGAGCAGTGCCTGGAGCAGCACTGTGTGTTTTGGGATGTGTCCATGCCAAGACTGCAGGCACACTGTGTGCATCCTGGGGGTGGGTGAGGCCAGTCTCTTGCTGACACCCCATGCTGGGCAAGGGAGAAGGCACGCCAGTGATCAGCAAGGTCCCTGGCACGAGGCTCTTGTTGCTGCCTCTGCATGTGCCCTGAGGTCCTCTCCTGCTCTGCCCTTTCCCTGCCATCCCATGCCTCATTCTAAGTGCCAGCAGCAGGCTCAGCCTCTTCCCTGTCTTTTCTGCCCCACTGCAGTGCCTGCAACAAAGCTGAGCACCATGACTCGGCCCAGTGCTGGCCCCTGCCAGTGCAAGTACGACCTGATGGTCTTCTTTGAGATCTGTGAGCTGGAGGCCAACGGAGAGTACGTCCTGCAGGGAGAGGGAGAGGGAGAGGGAGAGGGAGAGGGAGAGGGAGAGGGAGAGGGAGAGGGAGAGGGAGAGGGAGAGGGAGAGGGAGAGGGAGAGGGAGAGGGAGAGGGATTTGCCCAGTGCTTTGGGCAGGCTGGCAGGATTCTGTGTCATGCTGCAATCCTCTCTTCCAGCTACATCCCTGCTGTTGTGGACCACCGTGGAGGCATGCCATGCCATGGGACCTTCCTCCTTCATCAGGTACTCTCTGCCCAAGATGCTGTCCTAGCTGACTTCTGCTGGGACCTGTGTTAACTACTGTCCCTTCTCTCTGGCCTCGTGGGTCTCAGGGCATCCAGAGGAGAATCAGTGTCACCTTGGTGCATGAAACAGGCAGCCTCATCCACTGGAAGGAAGTACGGGAGCTGGTTGTGGGTAAGCCAAGCCAGCCCCCAGCCCACTGAGCTCCCAGGCATCCTCTCAGACTGTTTCTTGCCTACACTCCCATGTTCCCAGATGGAGCTTTATGCCTTGTCTCCCCTCCTGCCCTGCAATAGTAAAGCAGCGGCTGCCTGGCAGGTGACACTGGGACACTGCGTGGGCAGGACACCTCAGCCCCTGCCACCGTGTCCAGGAGCTGGACCGGGATCTCTGAATGGCCAGCACTGGGCTGAATGGCCAGTGGGGCTGCAGGCAGGCAGTCTGCCCCTGCCTTCACAGGGAGCCTCACAGGGCCACTGCCTGTCACCTCAGGGGCAACTCTGTGCCGCCTTTGCAGGTCGGATCCGGAACACCCCAGAAGCAGACGAGTCCCTCATCGACCCCAACATTCTGTCCCTGAACATCCTCTCCTCCGGGTACATCCACCCCTCCCAGGATGACCGGTGCGTGATGCTTTCATTCTTGCTCTTCCCCTGCTGTGGTGAGGGATGGAGGGGATGAGTAGCAGCCCCTCTCTCTCCCCTGGAAGGCTCTTGGCCCTTCTGCTGACCCACTGCTGCCTTGAGGCAGGGTTTGTCTGAGCTGCGCAGGGTCTTGGGGTACAGGGCTGCCAACCCCCTTCCTCCTCCTCCCCAAGGCCTTGCTGTGCTGGGGAGGGCACTAAAGGGAATTTGTGTGTGGGTCCTGCTCTCTGGTGCTGGCTGTGATGAGCTGGCACAGGGAGGCAGTTGGTGCTGATGCCAGGAGGATGTCCCAACTCCGTGGCTAGAGGGGAGGGCTCTTTGTCCTGTGTCCCAGCAAAATTGCTGGAAAGGCCACTTGGCAGCCATGGCAGATCCCTGTCTGTGTGTAAGTGATGCAGGAAAGCCATCCCCAGGCACTGTGGGTGACTTCAGGGGTGCCCATCCCTTCCTGCCTGTTCCAGGGGACTGTCATAGAACCACAGAGTGGTTTGGGCTTAAAGGGACTTCAAAGAAAATTGCATTCCAAACTCCCTGCTACAGGCAGGGATACCTTCCACTAGACAAGGTTGCTCTAAGGTGTCCCCACTGTGGGTTTGGCAGGGTGTGAAAGAAGTGGGACCAGAAGATTTTTATCTCCAAGATCTCCCTGTGTGAGTCCTGTGGTGGCAAAGGGAGTCATGGGGATGGAGGGCAGAGCTCTCCTTTACACCAGAGCTACTGGTGGAACTCGGGGGACTGGTGGGGGTCTCTGGCCAGAGTGTGTGCATACAGGCAGCTGCAGCAAGACTGGGATGGTCGTTGCCAGCACTGGGAGCAGCAGGACTGGTCCTTGGCTGTGTGCATTGTGGTCACTGGTGTAGGAACATTCTGGCAAGGAATGAGGACCTCCATCTGCTTTGTGATCACCACTGTCCCAAGGAGGCCTGTCCCAAGGCAGGGTGTTTTTGGGGGAATGCTGGGGTCTGGGTAGGATTTGGTACCCTGAGCACTCTCAGGGCAGCTCCTGGACGTGACAGAGCAATCTGCACAGAGTATCTGGGCAGCAGAGACATGTCCTGGGGTCAGCACGCGTGCAATGTCGGACCAGGAGACTTTGTCACAGCCTGGGGGATACAGAAGGAGGCCAGATGGAGACGGTCAGACGAGGAGGGCCCAGCCCAGTGGAGCAGTGGTGGTTTTTTGCTGGGAGCTGGGTGGCTGTGCACCTGCGGGCTCTTGGGGCTGCGCAGTTTTCTGTTAGCTCCTGATCTGTTTGATTCTCTGGTCCCAGATGCAGCCATGTGGGACCTTCAGCATGCCTAAGGTAGCCTGGCAGGAGGGATGTGCCTCCTGCTCTGCCTTCCACTCCCCTGCAGGCCATGGGGACACGGCTTGGGCTGGGGAGGATACTTGGGGTGTGGAGAGAAGCGTGGAGACTGAGGGCCCATTTGGGGGCACGGAGCGGTGCACATGTCATATCTGTCCCACATCTGCTCCATGGAGCCTGCCCATGGTGAGGCAGGGGGAGGAGGGGGTGGCCAGCTGCCTGCAGGGCGCTAGCTGCAACGCCCCCCACTTCCACCCCACATGCAGACACGCATGCTTCTCCCTGCAGCTGTGAGGGCAGGCAGAAGGAAGTCAGAGAGCAGAGCCAGTGCCCACTTCACCCTCCTCGCAGCCGCTTGCGCTCCCCGCTTTGCTGCCTTGTGCCACGCAGCCTCCATTGCCTGGAGCAGCCCTGGCTTCCCCTCTGCAGCCTCCCCAGCGCCCCGGAGCCACTCAGGAAGAGGCTGGGAGAGCGGTTCAGCTCTCTCCTCAGCACGCATCCATCCCCGCATCGAGCGCCCAGGGCGGAGGCGCGGGGGGCAGTGCCTGCTGTCCCCCCTCGCTTCCCTCAGCTGCTACTGCCCATCTAAGCCCACACTAACCATGTGATTGTTTTGTGTTTTCGCAGGCAGTTTCTTGATTCGGATATGCCTAGGTATTATTTGTTTCCATTGGTTTTTTTTCCACCCCTCCTTCTTCTCTCCTTTCTTTCTTTCTACCCCCTTGCCTCGGCACGCTCACTCCCGCCAGAGGCAGCACTTGGACATCCAGCCCCTCATCCCTTCACATGCCCCATCCCTCCTCCCTCCTGCGCTGGCACCTCTTGCTCACTCGACCCCTTTTGCTGTTCGTTTGGGCCACGCTCTGGCTGGCTGCCGCTCCCCCTCGCACGCCTGCGTCTCCATCGCCTGAGTTGGGTTTTATTCTTGCTTTTCGACTTTGCTACTCTCCCATCTTTTCTGGCATCTGGCACTGAGCGTGCCAGACCCTCCATTGTCTCCTGCCCCAGCCCCAGCTCAGCCCCTGGTGCTGCTTGGATTAGCTGCAGGGCTGGTGAAGACAGTGGAAGTTTTGGGGCTTGTCCTACCCTTTCCTGGGCACCTGGTAACGATGGCAGCACTGCAGCTGGTGTGGCAGCAGCTGCCCACCCCGTGTGTGGTCCTGTGTGTGTAGGTGTGGCATACGGGCAGCGTGTGTCCGTATGCAGGTGTGACAGTGGGTGCATATCTGGCACAGACTGTTGTACCCCCGTGTAAAGGGGCACTGGCTGTTTGGGGTCTGCAGGCTTCAGCTGGCACCACTGGGTGAGCCTGGCATATGCGTGAGAGGTGCCAGATTTGTGGATGTGCCACCAGCCTCTGGATGGGAGCATTGTTGAGGCCTCAGGGAAGGGGCCCATCACGGTGGCCCATGGCAGAAGAAGAGAGGCACGTGCCTAGGAGACAAGGGATGAAGTGCCCTGAGTCCTGGCACATAACTTTGTGCCTGAAGGTTGTCCTCCCTACAGCAACTCAAAGCTGGTTGTGCTCAGAGATATCTGAGGGCAGAGCTGTACCTGCAGCAGCATTCTGTCCCCTCCCAGGGTGCAAGAAAGTGGATACAGCATTGATCCAGCCCCCCACTGCAAGAAAGGTGGGTTCACACTGGTGCTGCCTATGGTCTCTCAGCACAGTGATACGTTCCTTGTGGACCAGGGGATGGGCCAAGAAGTCACCTGCTGTGGGAGTGGCAGTGGGATGTCTCATCCCCCCAGCTGGCACTGTCCCAGGGGACCGCGCTGGGTGGGAGCTCCTTGCTCTGGGATGGCACAAGGGCAGAGTTAAGGGCATAGGAAGCACGTGTGCTTCCTTCCCAGCTGCTGGACCATGAGGAGAGTGGGAGGCAGAGGATTTTCACCCAGGCTGGTAAGCATCTGTCTGCCCTCGCTGAGCTCCTTTTGGTTCCCATTTGGGTTCAGCTGGGCCGGAGCTCCCTTGGCCAGCGGTGCTATGATGTGTGAGCCCCTTCAAGAGGGGCTCTTCTGACCTGTCGTTTCTCTGTGTGTGTACATGTGTGTGTTTGTCCTTGGGTCACCTTCCACTTATAGCATTTCGCTGGGAAATGACACTAGGTATTTCACGCGCACCCGCTCGGTCTGGTCCCTCCCGCTTTTCTCTTTTTCCCCTTTGCCTCCTCCCTTTGCTTTTTGCTCTTTCTCCCCTCCCCTGAGGCTCCTCTTCTCCTCCTCCTCCTAGGGGAGCGCTCTTTTCTTAAGCAACCTGTGTCTGCAAAGCAATCCTTTGCCTTGGCTGTGTCTCACGCCGGTGGGGTTACGTATTTTATAGACCTTTTGAAAGTGTCACTCTCCCTCTTCTTCCAACATGGGAGAAGTTGCAGTCTAGAACCTCTCCCTACTCCCGCTGGCTGCCCTGGCTCTTGTTAAAATTGCTCCTCAGCCACCTGGATGCTGCTTCAGGGACGTGCTGAAGTATTCTCATGGAGATACGGCTGAACCACAGCTTCCTGAGGATGCTCAGGCGGGAGCCGGGGCCGCAGCAGCTCTGGGCGGTTTTGGGGAGCGGGTGTACCATAAAGCCAAGGCTGACCTGGGAGGGAGCCCAGGAGTGGTGCAGGGCATGAAATGGGGACCCCCCCCCCATGCTCTCACCACAGCCACCTTCTGCTTCCTCACTCTCAGTTGCTCAACCCAAGGAGGGCAGCTGCCACTCTTGATCTGGGTGAGCTGCACCATCATCTCTGGGGTCCTGTAGGCATGGGTGAGTGGGACTAGGTGTCCCCTGCTCCTTCTCTCAGCCTGGGAGCCATGGAAAACACAGCAAAAGGGCCTGAGGCAGCAGAGTGGGAATGGGGCTGGCAATGAGGGTAGAGCAAGAGCCAGGGGAGACAGCCTGACAGGGGCCAGCCACCAAACCATGGTCCCCAGCTTCTCACTGGGGCCCAGGGCTGGCAGACAGGGGCAGCCCTTGGGAAGAGGACCTGGCTGGTGGTGGGGGCTGTGCTCCCAGAGGTTGGCTGGCAGCACACCCCCAGTGCTGAGCATCCTCCCTCCTTTCCCTTCTGGCCATGATCACCCAAATGGCAACAGCCGTTCCTGGCAGGGACTGGGAGGTGCTGTGCCCCAGGCTGGATGGTGGGGACTGGCCCGGGTGCAGTGGGGGTGGCAACCCCCGCTCTGAACACAGGGGTGGGGCATGAACCCTCCTTTGCCCTCCCTTGCCTTCCTAGCCTGCTCTGCCTTGCCTGCACCCCATCTGAGACCCCACTCCTCCCGCGGTCCCTCCTCCCCAAAACCCCGGTCCATTGGCCATTTCAAGGGTGCCGTGTCCTCTTCCCACCATGCCTTGTGCCCTTTGCCTTGAGCCTGTGTCCTCTGGAGTGGCTGTCCCCATCTGTCCCCACTGCGCATGTATGTCCGTGTGTCCTTGCAGGCCTGCTGCAGCGCTGTGGGGGGGACAATGCCATCTCCTTGCTCGCCTGCCAGGGGTTCCAGGGAGGTTGTTTTACTGGCCCTGCTGGCTTCTTTTGGCAGGACTTTCTACCAGTTTGAGGCGGCGTGGGATAGCTCCATGCACAACTCGCTGCTGCTCAACCGAGTTACCCCTTACCGGGAGAAGATCTACATCACCCTGTCAGCTTACATCGAGGCAAGCACCTTGGCTGGGGTCACTATAAATCACCAAAGTCTGGTATTTCCCCTGCTGTTGGGGTGCAGCCAGCTTGAGCCCTTCCTTAGCTAGTGCTTGTGGGGTGCAGGGTTCAACTTGGTGCTTGGGGCCCATGTGGGACCCCTGGACTGGAACCTGCTGGGCACAGGGGTGGGAGAGACCTGCTGGGCTGCCACCCTGCAGCACCCCTGATGCCTCCCTCTGCCCTACTGCAGATGGAGAACTGCACTCAGCCCGCCGTCATCACCAAAGACTTCTGCATGGTTTTCTACTCCCGGGATGCCAAACTTCCTGCCTCACGCTCCATCCGCAATCTTTTTGGCAGCGGCAGCCTGCGGGCTTCTGAGAGGTACCAGAATGCTCCTGCTGGGGACAGGAGAGCCATCACCTAGGGACTGGAGCCTTTCTAGGGCATCCCAGCAGCCTGGCTAAAAAAACTGGGGTGTGGGAATGGGACAAAGCCAGTAATGCTTCATCTCTCTCTGCTCCAGCAACCGCGTGACAGGAGTCTACGAGCTCAGCCTCTGCCGCGTGGCTGATGCCGGCAGCCCAGGTGGGTGCCACGCCTCTGCCCAGGTATTCAGCTGGGGCAGGAAGGCACAGCCAGGCCTTTGGGTTAGGGGCTGTGTGTCTGTCCCCCCAGCTGTGTGTCTGTGCCCACAGGCATGCAGAGAAGGCGCCGGCGTGTGCTGGACACCTCTGTAGCCTACGTCCGGGGAGAGGAGAACCTGGCTGGCTGGCGGCCCCGCAGTGACAGCCTCATCCTTGACCATCAGTGGGAGCTGGAGAAACTCAGCCTTCTGCAAGAAGTGAGAGTTTGGGCTAGAAATGGGCTGAAACAGCGCCATTCACAGCTCCACTGGTGCTGGGGGGATGCCCTACCTTGGATGGCATAGCCATCTTGGTTGTGGGAGGAGGCAGGAATGGGGCTGTGCTGCCAGTAGTCCTGTGCATTGCTGCCAGCCAGGTCCCAGCAGATCCAAAGCTAAGGAGTAAATGGGGTTAAGGGGGCCTGGGTACGGGGGAAAGGGCCACCCCTGAGCCTGGGTGCCTGTGCCCAGGTGGAGAAGACAAGACACTACCTGTTACTGCGCGAGAAGCTGGAGACGACCCAGCGCCTGGGCACGGAGACCCTGTCCCCCTGCTCCAGTGAGGATTCTGAGTCCCGAAGCACCTCCTGCATCTCCTCCCCGCTCTCTGCTGACGGGGCACCTGAAGGCCGCACCTCTCCCCCTGAGACCCCCAGCGAGAGGCAGAAGGAGCTGGCTGTGAAGGTAGCATCCTGCAGCAAACCCAGCTGGGGGGGCTGAAGCCAGGAAGCGGCTTCCACAGCGGGGCTGGGGGTTGTGGCAGGAGAAAGCCCAAGAAGAGTGGGAGGTGGGATGTGCCTCGTGCCCCACTGTGCTCCTCCTCTCTCTGCAGTGCTTGCGCCTGCTCACGCACACCTTCAACAGGGAATACAGTCACAGCCACGTCTGCATTAGCGCCAGTGAGAGCAAGGTACTGCTGCTGCCCCGGGTTCTGCTGGGCTGGTGGGGCCAAGGAGGGATGTGTGGCTGGCAGGGGAATGGCGGGCTGGGGGCCAGATGGGCACTATGGCACAAATCATGCCTCCTCTGGGGTGTCTGCTCCCTCTGCTTCCTCTGTTTTTTCCCAGAACTGATGGCTCTCAGGACTATGCCAGGAGAGGACCCTGCCAGCCAGGGGTCTTGCCGCTCCCTGTCTGAGCAGGAGCCTGCTCCTTCGCACGTGCCTGGCTTTGTGCAGAAACTCTAGTTCACACCTCTGTTACTCCACAGCTGTCTGAAATGTCCGTGACCTTGATGAGAGACCCTTCCATGCCAGCTCTTGGGGTTACCACTCTCACCCCCTCCTCAACCTGCCCATCACTGGTGGAAGGATGTTACAATGCCATGGAGGTCAGGTAAGAAGCAGTCTGGGAGGTTCTGGTGACATATCCGAAGCAGAGCAGCTGTATCACTGGGACACGGTTCTTGGCTATGGATGTTCCCTAGCCATCACTCTTCCTATATTCCATCCTCTCCTCCTTCCCCAGACCCCCCCAGATTTCCTCCAGGGCAGAGAGCCCTGATCTGGAGCCTGTGGTAGAAGGAGAGCAGAAGAAGTCCCCAGCCCGCCGGCCTGAGGAGGAGAAGGAAGCCCAGCGGTTGCTGGTGCCCGACATCCAGGAGATTCGAGTCAGGTAGGAGCACGTGGGGCAGCCAGCAGGGGAGCACCCATGGGCAGCAGGCCCATGCCCTACCATTGACACCTCCTCATGGTCTGTACCCCACACTAACCTTGATCCCTTCTGCAGTCCCATCGTCTCCAAAAAGGGCTACCTGCACTTCCTGGAGCCTCACACCAACGGATGGGTGAAACGCTTCGTGGTGGTCCGGCGTCCGTATGTCTACATCTACAACTCGGACAAGGATGCGGTCGAGAGGGCCATACTCAACCTCTCCAAGGCCCAGGTGGAGTACAGTGAGGACCAGCAGGCCATGCTCAAGGTAGGGCACTGGGAGCCAGCCCCACTCCGCACACCCCAGTGAGTGAAGGACTAAGCTCTGGCTCTCCCCTGGCAGACCCCGAACACGTTTGCGGTGTGCACAGAGCACCGGGGCATCCTGCTGCAGGCGAGCAGTGACAAAGACATGCACGACTGGCTCTATGCTTTCAACCCTCTCCTGGCTGGATCCATAAGGTACCAGGGGCAGCTGGGGGAAGGGGGATGCAGAGAACCCATTGCTGGGGGTGCTGCAGGCTCCCAGTGCTTTCCCTGCTACAGCCCCCAGCCAGATGTGGGGGGCATCTCTTGTGCAGAGCTGTGCCCAGACAGGCTTTCAGCTGGCAAAACTTGGACCATATTACTTGTGAATTCAGCTCATCCACATTTAAATGCTTCAGTCTAGGGCCAGATTTCAGGTTGGTACAGAGGTGGTGTTGTGCTGAGCTCAAAGCAACATCCATGCCTGGTGGCAGGGCCACTGGCCTGTCACTGTTCTTGAGACCATCCCACAGAGTTTTTGAGACTGTTAAGGAAACTTTCCTGTCTGACCATCCAGGAGCTACTCTGGGAGTCACACACGCACCATCTGAGCTGGGAGTGAGGCCCCTTTGCAGCAGGTGGTTCCAGTGAGCCGACAGGGGCCTTGCTTGACTTCCTGCACTCACCAGACACACACTCAGACAAGGTTTCCTAACTGGCTCAGTCACAGGTTTCACATAGCAGAGTCTCGGACATCTCGATCCTTAAAATAATTCAGTCATGGTGCAATAACAAAATAACGGCTGGAGCTGGGTGCCTCTGAGAAAGGACCCTGAACAAAGGAAACCCTGGCTTTTACACACTCTAAGGGCACTCTGGAGTGTCCCTCAGCTGGGCTGTGCCGCAGCTCCCTGTGCCCTTTGTTATGCAAACGATCGGCAGTTCACAGACTTGCCTCAGGCTCCCACCCCTGCAGCTCAAATCGCAGCTGCACACCAAGCCACCTGCACTAAATGTGTTCGTTCCTCAACAAGACCATCTCACGGACTTCTTGAGATCACCTCAAGTGGCAGAACTAGGGGAATAGGAATAAATGCACAGACATCTGTGTCTTCTGGCTAAAGAGACATTAATTTAATGTCCCTCCACCGGTCTGGATTCAAGTATCAGTCTGGAGGTAGGACGCTGAACCTAGGAGTTCACCACACCTCTCCTTGTCCACATCTCTTAACACCTTTTGTCCCTTGTTTTCCAAATCAGATCCAAGCTGTCCAGAAGGAGAACAGCCCAGATGAGAATCTAACCTGAAAAACACCCTCCACCTCATCCGTCTGCCAACAGGATCAAGATAGCTGATTCTGTCTGAAGACTCCCCATGTTAATATCTGATCTTTCACACCATCTGCTGCCCCAGCTCTCTGCTCCATGGACGGATCTGTCTCGATTCACAGCTTCAAAGGGGAAACTCACTTCTGTTTGTAGCTGCAAAAGCCTGGACCCGCCTGGGCAGGATTCCTTGTGCACGTGCCATCTTCTGCCTGTCCCTCCATGGGTGACCTTCATATCACACCATCTAACGCTCCAGAAAAGGTCCCTATCAGAGGGGAGGGAGTGAGAAGGGTAGTTTTGGCTAAAAGCTGGTCTTTGATCTAGAGAGATGGGAATGCAGTAAAGCTCAGAGCTGGGAGAGCAGGAGGAATTGCCCTCAGGCAAAGGGAAAGTGGTAATTTAGTGGTAATTGTGGGGTTTCCCTAATTTACTGGTGTTTCTGCAAGAGACAGCAGAGTAAGATCAGGTGTCAGTACTTCAAGATTATATTTATAAAGTATTTATTTCTATTTACATCACAAAAATCCCCAAAGTTGAGTCCTGGCCCCCAGCCAATGCCTCCCCCAGGCAGGGGAGAGCCTTGGTGGTAGGCTGGGGTTCCAGAGATGCCTTCCCCGGGACATCCCTGGCTTGTGCCTGGCAGCAGTGCAGCTCTCACCCTCATTCTATGCCCTTCCCCAACTATTTGCTTTGCCTTCCCCTACAGTTTAAACACTTTTCCCCTGAGCAGTGGCCAGACAGCCCACCACGTCTTCCCAAAGAAGGCAATTCCTACCTGTCCCATCTACCTCTGGAAGGGAGGAGCCCACAGTCCCAACCGGCCAGGGCACCCATGTCCCTGCAGATGGGTCACTGCACTTGGTCCTACTGGAGGGAAGTGGAGAGCTCTGGGTATGGCTCTGTCTGTCACACCGTGCTGGGGCTACCCCTCCCAACCAAAAGCACTTGGGCCACCTCCACCATCCCAGCCTGGGACCCCCAGGTGTCTCATCCAAAGGGATTTCCCACTCTTAGGGCAGGATACCAACCAACCAACCCTGCAGGGAGTGTGGAGGTTCAGGTGGAATGGGAAAATTCCCCAGGAGCCACGACTAGGAATGACCATCCCACCCTACAGGATCCTTCTTGCCCTTTTTTCAAAAGGGCTTGCACATCCCTTCTTCTCCATGCAGGATGACAGACTCAAAGCAGATCAAAGGGGGTCAGGGTGGGGATGGGGCTTCTTTTTTCTGTTGTAGCTGGTCTTTTCTCACTCTTCCTCTGCTGCAGAAGCGAGCACCCAGCTCCTCCACCCTGCCTCCATCAGCATGTTAATCTGGGGGCTTCCTGCATCGGAGGTGTTTTTGCTGAAAATACCTCCTCCTCCAGCCATCACTGCTTCCCACCTCCTCCAGCAGCAGCTCTCCCTTTTCTCCCATCTCTCACCCATGGTTAGATGTTTTTGTTCAGGGCTTCCCAAGCGGCCAGCAGCATCTGGCACAGCTCCGTGTTGGAAGCTGAGCATCTTCCTCCGTGCATCTCCCAGGCAGTTCCCCAGCTCTGCTGTCTCTTGTCCAGCACAGCTGCGCCTTGGCTCTGCCGCACCTCCCTGCACTGTCTGTGGGGTGTGCGTGTGTGTGTGTGTGTGTGTGTGGGACGTGGTGCTGTCTTCTCGTTACACTCGTGTTGTGGGGGGCACGGACAGGCAGGGACATGGCACAGGAGCAGAGGCTTGCACTGGCCCCCTTGCTGCATATCAGGCACCCTTTAGCTTGGGTTTCAGGTGACAGAGTTTGGGGATTCTTCTTGAGCACACGCTGGTTCTGCCTGGCCTCGCCATAGCTCCTTGGGCGTCTTACCCCATTGCTCCAGCCCGAATCTGCAGTGGGGCTGCTCCTCTCAGCCCAGCTCCCCTGCCCAGGACAAGCTCCCCAGCAAGCTGGGCTATTTTCCTCTCTGTGATCCTTTTTAGATCTGGAGGCCAACTTGTGCCCTTTCTGTATGAAGAGGTGCCAGCCTGGAGGCACAGAGAGGCTGAGCTGGGGCAGTGCAGGGGCCCAGGCTGCAACATCCTGGCTCCCGTGCTCTGAGCGAGGACTGGTTGGTACCATCCCAAATTCCAGTGTAAGGGGCTAAGGATGGAGAAACGGGGTACCTGAGGGGAGGCTCTCCCAGGATGGAGGCAGCTTCTGGCAGAAATGGGACCAGTGTCTGTCAGGCACCAGACACAGGTTCACTGGCCAGGGCTGCGCGGTGCTGCCTGTGCCACAGACAAGACGCAGCCAGCTGAAGGGCATCCTCCAGCCAGAGCCGAGCCACGCCTGAGGCCAGCAAACCTGCAGAGCAGACGGCTCGGCTGGAGGTGGGAGCCGAGGGGAACAGAGCCGCCCGCTGGACGGGGCACACGGGCCACTTGCCATCGTACCAGCAGCGCTCTGACCAGCACCGCGCTCCTCCTCACGGCCCTGGCACCCCTCCCCTCGGCAAAGAATGTAAACCGGAGGTTCGAGCACGACTACAAGCCCAACCGCAAGGGAAATTCCGCAGGGCAGCGGGTGGCACGGAAGGCAGGCGGGCATCGGCGGGCAGGCTGGGGCCAGAGGAGGAGGAGGGAGGCCGCACTCCCCGCTCTCCGGTTCCCGCCGGCGCTCCCTGCCGTGTGCCCGGGGGGGGCACTACTGCGGGTCCTGGCCGTCCGTGCGCACGTGAGGCTTGTTCGGTTCTGAAATAAATGTCGCATTTAACGCAATTCCCGTGGGCTGAGCGTCCTCTCCGGGGCTGGCGGGGGTGGGGGGGGGCGCAGGGAGGGGAGCTGAGGGCGGGCAGCGCCGCTGAGGGGGCGCCCCCTCGCGGGGCGCTCAACCCGGCGGGGCAAGGGGCGGGGCCACGGCACTGACTGACAGCGCGACGCCGCTTGCGATTGGTGGAGGAGACGGGCACGTGCCCTTGAGGGCGGGGCCAGCGCGGTGGTTCCGCTGCCGCCGAGGCGCGGGCCCATTTCCGGCCCGCCGCGGGTGCGGATTGGGCCGGCCCGGGGCGGGCGGGAGCAGCGGCGGCGGCGATGGATCTGTTCGGGGACCTGCCCGAGCCCGGCGCCGCCGCGGGTGAGGCCGCCACCTCCTTCGGGCCTGCCCGGCCCCGGCCCGCGGCCTCACCTGACGGGCCGCGGGCCCCGCCGGGCCTGCCGCAGCTGGGCCGTGGGTAGCGTGGCTCCGCGCACGGCCGGGCCGCCGCCACAGGGAGCTTGAGGGGAAAGGGGGAGGGTGAGGGGATGGGTGAAAAATCGCTGGAGAAATTGCCGCATTTAGTGGGTTTTGTGTTGTTTTGTTTTGTTTTTTGTTTTCCTCTGGGACTCGCTCCGTTGCAGTTTAGTCCGTGTTTTCGCATGTTCTGTATGAACCGCAGTTCTCCGCGGTTTTTGACCGTCTTGGAGCCTTTCCCGTCGCTGTGCTGCTGAGGCGTGTTAACGCGACCTTAGTGGATTGCTAGCAAAAAAAAAAAAAACCCCAAATCTGTTTTCAAGATTAAAGTTCACCTCAGCCCCAGGCAGGTGGTGGTTTTGCTTGTGTAGAAGCTGCTAAAATTAGAAGTGAAAGTAAGGCTCTCCTGGTTGAGCACACCTGTGCTGGCTCGGGGACAGTCCCTTTAGAACAGCTTCCCCAGGGGTGCCTGCAGTGGTTCCTTACTGTGCCCTGGTGCCTTGCAGGGAAGGATGCCCATAAAGGGCCTCTCCTGTTCGATGATCTCCCACCATCCAGCAGTGCTGACTCAGGTATGGCTGCTCTCTTCCTGCCGTTCGTTTGGTTTTCTGTGCTTTCTGCATCAGCATCTCTTTCAGATGAAACGTGTGTAAATCCTGTTCTTTGTTAGGCAGAATAAAGACAGCAGGGTTATTGTCAGTGCTGGTATGCAGGCCAGCTGCTGCATCCTGTTTGGTTTTGTGTAACCAGGCTGTTAGAGATGTTCCACATATATTCCATAAAACATTCCATAACAGTGTTCCCTGGAACAAATGCAAAGCCTGGATTTGCCTGACTAGTAACAGAGGTAGAAATTTGGCTCTCTTTGGTAAACTGACATCATTTCTTCACCTCAGGAGAGATCTAGGCAAAGCATTATTCCCTGAAAGGAGAAACACAGGCAAAGCAGTATTCCCTGAAAGGAACAAAGGCGTTTAGTTATTTTTGTGTTGTGCTCCAGGAAAAGAAGGCTCTTTGCTCTTTGATGGCCTCCCACCAGCCAGCAGCAGTGACCCAGGTAAGGAGCTGTGTCCCTCATCTCTGCTGAGCCCCCCCTCTCTGGGAAAAGCCCAGGGTGCAGCCTGTTGTGCTGGACACAAAGCAAGTTAACCTGGTGCTTAGTTCTCCAGTCCAGATTGCCTGACACTTGGCATGGCAGTTTGTGCCCCAGTTGTTTAAATCAGGATTCTGAATTTTAAAATCAGGCCTGTTCCCAGAGGTGCATTGCTGTCTTTTGGGGACCCTCCTTCTCTGAAAGCTCCCTGCTCTGGGAGGGAAAGTGCCCTGGTGCAGCCACTGCCCTGGCTGCTTTTCTGCTGTAGGCATGGGCTGCCCCCTTGTTCCCTGCTGAAAATGGCTTCAAACCCAGACTGCTGCTCTGGCAAGGCTTTCTGCATGCAGCCTTGTGCCTGCTGTCACCTGGGAGGAGCTGGGATAATTCACTGTACCCACAGGAGCCTAAATCTCTAGAAGGAAGGAGCCACAGTTCTGACATCAGGTTTTGCTTGCCAGCTGTAATTCTGTAGTTCTTCTGAACCCTCTAAAAAATATGCACACTCAGAGTAATAAGTGTCTTTGCATTGTTGTGGGCAGAGATCATAGAGGAAAATAATAATAATAATAATAATATAGAAATGTTCCAGCCTGTAACATTCACTTTCTGAGCAATTAACTGAAAAAAAAAGAAAAAAAAGCCTGGTAGCTAAGGAATAAAACCTGTGGGTTGTTCAGTAATGACTGTGGTCACTTAGTGCTGTGTGAGCCTGCACTCCTGAGTGTGCTTTGTTATAAAAGGACTTGCTGCTGAATTTATGCATGTGAAACAGTCCTGGAACGCTTGAGCCACCTGCATTTTTGCTTTCTTTCAGCCTCCAGTGCTACTAAGGAAGTCTCATCAGCAGGGAGCCAAGAGAAAGGGCAGAAGAGAAAGTCCTTGGAGGAGGAGGAAGAGAAGAATGGCAGGGAAGAACTTGTGGAAAAGAAAGTTTGTAAAGGTTTTCAGACAGTTTGAAAACAAATGTACTCAATTTGTACTTTTGGCGTTGGGCTGAGTAAGTCCAGAACAAAGCTGAGCTTTGGTTCTTCAGTCTGCTTGCCTTGTCAGCCTCTTGTAGGACACAAACTGCTGCAGGGGTCTGTGGGAGCTCCTGGAGCTCCTCTGTCTGCTCCCTCACCTGGGCCTTCGTGCTCTCCCTGCTGGAGCAGCAGGAGCTGAGCAGAGGCACCTCAGCACTGGCAGCATAAGTGCTTGTGCTGCCAAGAGGGGATTGGGTGTGGAACCTCTGTAAGGCTGGATCCACACCACTTCCTTTTGCCACACCCACAGATCTCTCTGCTGGCTGCTAAGGATGCCAGAGAGGGGAGAGACAGGCTGGGCCTTTGGCTTCAGTGCCTGGAGTCTGTGTTGCAGCCTTGGGAGGAAGATGTGTTCAGGGGTACAGAGGAAATGACGTGTCCTGGGAGCATCAGGCCTGGATCTCCTGTCCTTAGTGCCCTCTTTAAAGCTGTGCTTTACTTAATCTGCTGGTTCAGTGCCACGTGCTTCCCCTGCCCAGCCTGTCCCCTGCCCCTGGTTGGTAAGAGTCCTGTCTGATGCCCAGCAGTCCTGCTTGGCTACAGCTGCCTGCTGAAACGAGGGCAGCTGAAAAGGCTGCCTGCTTGTAGAGCTGCTGGCCTTGGGGACACATAAAAACCCATGTTACAAAATAAACATGTCCTGTTCAGCAGCAGGTGCTGGATGTTTTGTTGCAGGATGAGGGCTGCACTGCCAGGACAGGGCTCTGAAAGCTGAGAACTTAGTGGTTTTTAGCCTGAGCTGAGGAGACAGAGGAGTTTGATTTGCATGCTTGTGTCTGCTTTGTTCCCCTTTAGGATCAGTGGGCATTCTGGGACTGAAGGGTTATGTGGCAGAGAGAAAAGGTGAGAGGGAGGACATGCAGGATGCACATGTCATCCTGAACGATATCACCGAGGAGTGCCAGCCTCTGCCCTCCCAAATGTAAGTGGGCCCCAGCTGCCAGAACAGCCATCCTGGGGGTGAGGGAGCTCCAGCTTGCTTCAGCTGTGCCCGTGAGATGATCCTTTTTGCTTTGAACAGCTGATGCTCTTGTCTGCCTGTCTTTGGGGCATGGTTTGGGCTTCTTATTGGGAGACCTGGGGTGAATGATCAGCTAGGTGTGTTCCCAGGTGATTCACAGGGCTGGTGTGTACAAAAACCTCCCTTTGAGGGGTGCTTAGTGGATTCAGTCACTGACTTCATGAGGGCCTGATAACTCCAGTTGTTGATCCTCTATTACCCAAATATAAGTGGGTATGTAAAATTAAAAGAATGTTCTCAGGTATCACCCTGATACTGGATTTAGCTTCTGAACTGGTACTGTCCCAAGAGATTTGTCTTCTGAGAGATCCAAGTTTTTGTCTGTAGCATAGGTGGAACAAGCTTAGGCATGGAAGGTACAGCAGGATTGGCTAGACTGATGTCTGTAATGCTGGAGAGTTGCAGTGTCCTCGAGGTAAAAGTTTATCTGCTTTTATGCCAAGTTGAGGTCTGTAAACCCTTTAGCCCTTCATTTCTTGGGTGGAATATTACAAGAAAGTTCTCAGCTCAGTGCTGGGACATGTAAACCATGCAAATGCTGAATATATGAGCTCAAGAGACCTGCTACCTTTTGTGTCTTGGAGTGCAGGATTTGCAGTCTGGCTGGAACAGAGCAGGGTACTATGGAGAGGAATGTACTGGATCCATTCCCTGGCTGATGGCCTTTCCTCACCTTCTCTGCTGCTTTTTCTTCCCTCCCAGCACACGTGTCTCGTACTTTGCTGTTTTTGATGGCCATGGGGGAGTCCGAGCCTCAAAATTTGCTGCACAGAATCTGCACCAAAACCTGATTAAGAAATTCCCAAAAGGTGAGAGGAGTGGCTAAGGGCTGTAGGACAACCACCACCTTTTCTGCCTTGGCAGTGGATAAGGGAAACCGATCTGTTTGGGTGTAGTCCTACAGTACCCATCCCTTATTCCCAGAGGGCTTGCAAGACTTCTGTGTCTCCTGGGGAAGAGGACTGGAAGTCTTTTTGGCACAAGGGTGCAAATAGCCAATTGTGACTCTAAACAAGTGTGAGATGTGCTGTTGCCAGTTTTGGCAGTGCCACATCAAGTGTGAAAATACTCGTGTGGTGGAGAGGTTTGTGTCACAAGCTCTCCACATACACTGTTGCACAGATTTCTGGTAGGGTAGGCCCAGGATGTGCCCCAGCTGCTCTGCAGAGGCCAAGAGATGCACTGCCTGACTGGGACAGACTAGGATAGATCAGGTGTGTTTTACCTGGAGCTTAGTTGCTGTTTTCTCTGACAGGTGAGGTAGCCAGCGTGGAGAAAACTGTGAAGAGATGCCTTTTGGACACCTTCAAGCACACAGATGAGGAGTTTCTAAAGCAGGCATCCAGCCAGTAAGTGCAAGTACTTTCTGTTCATTTGTATTTCTTAGTGTGCATCTCTGAGGTCTGAGTTGTGAGCAGGGCAGAGGAAACCTTCCTTGTGTCATGCCTGTGCTTTGGCAAAACTCCATGCAGCTCCACTGTGCCAGGCTGAGTGCTTGCTAGAACTAGATCATGGCGTGTTCTGGTCTTATTTTATGGTAAGCAGTCTGTAGGATCCCTTAGACTAAAATACGTGTTCCTTGTGAAGGAAGGAAGCAAAACAGGTCCAAGGACCACCTCTGTCCTTACCAGGGCTTCTTGTTTGCCTTCTTTTTAAAGAGTTGCCATGTTGCTGCTGAAGGGGCTTGTCCCATACTGCCTGAGATGGGATCTCTCTGTTGATGGCATCAGTGTGTGGAAGGAGGGGATCTGTAGGGGCCACTAAGTTTTCTTTGGAGCTGTGCTTGCCAGTCTGGAACACATCCCTGAGGTAGCTTTTATTGCCCTGTGTTGAAAGACCTCCATCTGCCAGTGTAAATTTAAATCTTGCTTTCTTCAACTCTTTAGAAAGCAGAGATGTTGATGAGGAATGTCCCTCTGGGGGGTAAATGCCAGCCTGCCTTGCAGCTGGGTGTGGGGTGCCAAGCACCCTGACTGTCTCAGTCTCTGCTGAACTGACACTCCAACTGTGTGGGCTAGGGAAGGTGTAGATTGCATTCCAAATACTAACCAAGTTTGGTTTGGTGGTTTTACTGTTATTATTTCACAGTGGCACCTCTATCACAGACACAAGGACTGTTAATGGATTTGATTCTGCGATTCTCTGAGAACTTTCAGTTTTAAGTAAATTACAAACTGGCTCAGTCTCTTAAACCTGATCAGAACAAGTTTGACCAGGCAAAAGGAAGATGCTCTCTTGAGTCTGTCACAATAGTGTCTTCCTTTGACCAGCCTCTGGTCAGAAACATGACTTGTGGCAAAGGCATGACAAAGGATTGCTAGCAATAGCTGTGTTGATCGTGAAATGAATCATATTCATTCAGCCACACCTTCAAAGTAAGGAAAAACTGGGTGAAATATGTCTAGAAATTAGTCTCTCAAAGCTAGTTTCAGTGCAGAATGGCATCATAGCCAGGCTGTTTTGTGGACAGGGACTAGTGTGGCAGCTGTAATCTAAGAAATGCTTCTCATTTTACCTAGAGCTCTAGAGATAAAAGCTTAACTACAGGAAGTGAAATAGGAGAGCGGGTGGTGCTGCTGAGGTGGGGGAGGGGGCAGGGATGCTGTGAAAGAAGGGAGGAAAATGTCAGCAAAAAAGGCATTTCTGCTGCAGAGCTGGTTGTGCCTTCCTTTGGCTGCAAAGAAGCAGCTTCCCAAGGAGTGTGGGGTGCTTGTTGGCTCGTGATGCTGTGGCTTTTGGGTGGCCATCAGGGCTGAGCCTGTTCTGCTCACATATGAGGTTGCCTGGGAGCTGGGTGTGAGGGAGAGTTGGTGTGGGAGCTATGGTTGGCAGTATTTACTGCAGCTGGGCGTTGGCTTGCATTCAGAAATCTGTAGTCTGTGGAGTTCCTCTGTCCTTGTCCAGTTTGCTGTTTATCACCAACCTGAGCTGCTAGCAGGCAGTTGCTGTGGGCTTGTGCTACCTGATTGCTGTGTGTTGGCACAGGATGCTTCTTTGAGTCCCCAGGAACACTCTGTAACTTCTTAAGTGTTGTAATCTCATTTTTGTTCCCTTCAGGAAGCCAGCATGGAAGGATGGCTCCACAGCTACTTGTGTCTTAGCTGTTGACAATATTCTCTACATAGCCAACCTCGGGGACAGCCGGGTAAGCAGAATGGAGGCCTCTGATGGCATCTTTGTCCTGCCCAGAGCTTTGTGGGTTGGTTTGTTTGGGCTGTCTGAGTTGTCATGAGCTACTCAGCTGTTCCTACCAAGCATCTTGTTTTGGGTGGGTACAGAGTACTTGTGTGTTGTCTCCCATGGTGTAAAACAGTGGTCTGTGGAAGCTCTCTCTTGATGGTGCTAAATATCTCACAGTATCAAGGAGAGAATATTGGAGTATTTCAGTTGGAAGGGACCTATGACAATCATCTGGTCCAGCTGCCTTGATCAGTTCAGGGCTGCCCTAAAGTTACACCATTGCTCAAATGCCTCTTAAACACTGACAGTCTGGGGCATCAAGCACCTCTCCAGGAAGCCTGGTAATTGATTATATGCTCTACAAAGAAACACTTCCTAATGTCCAGCCTGAACCTCCCCTGGCCCTGCTTTGAGATCAGCATTCCCATGAGGTCAGCACTTCCCTCTCCATGCCCCCTCCTCAGGAAGCTGCAGAGGGGGAGAAGGTTGTCCCTCAGCCTCCTTCTCTCCAAACCAGACAAACCCAGGGCCCTCCCAGGGTTTGCAGCCTCCTCCCAGGTCACACCTTCCAGCCTCCTCCCAGGTCACACCTTCCAGCCCCAGCAGCAGCGTGGTTCTCCTCTTCTGGGCACACTCCAGCACCTTCCCATCATCTCTAACCCTGAGTGCTCTGGGTGAGGCTGCCCCAGTGCTGAGCACAGCCAGGCCATCCCCTCTCCTGTGTCAGGTGTCCCCAGGATGGCATTTGCCCTCCTGGCCATGGTTCCCACTGAGCTGCTGCCAAGCAGCACCCCCAGGTCCTCCCAGCAGGGCTGCTCCCCAGCCACTCCTTGCCCAGCTTCACTCGTGCTCAGCACTGCTCCACCCTGGGTGCAGAACCCAGCACCTGGACTCAGTAATTCTGTGCCACTGGCATTGCCCAGGGGTGCAAATGTGCAGATCCCACTGGCATTGCCCAGGGGAGCAAATGTGCAGATGCCACTGGCATTGCCCAGGGGTGCAAATGTGCAGATCCCTCTGGCACTGCCCAGGGGTGCAAATGTGCAGATCTCACTGGCATTGCCCAGGGGTGCAAATGTGCAGATCCCTCTGGCACTGCCCAGGGGTGCAAATGTGCAGATCCCACTGGGATTGCCAATGGTGCAAATGTGCAGATCTCACTGGCATTGCCCAATGGTGCAAATGTGCAGATGCCACTGGCATTGCCAGTGGTGCAAATGTGCAGATCCCACTGGCATTGCCCAATGGTGCAGATCCCACTGGCATTGCCAATGGTGCAAATGTGCAGATCCCACTGGCACTGCCCAGGGGTGCAAATGTGCAGATGCCTCTGCAAGGCCTCTTGTCCCTCCAGAGAGCCCACAGCACTCCCAATCTAGTATAATCAGCAGACTTGGTAATGATGGTCTTGCATGCAGATCACTGATAGAAACACTGAACAGCACCTGCTGCCTAGGAATGAGCCCTGAGAAGCACCTCTGGCCACCAGTCACTGGCCTGTTGCAGGACTGCTCACTGCAGTTTGGGGCTCTCTCTCAAGAAGCTGCTGCTGCAGGTGCTGTTTGATGATGGTGTTTTGTCAGCACAGGCGATTCTGTGTCGTTACAACGAGGAGAGTCAGAAGCACACAGCCTTGAGCCTCAGCAAGGAGCACAACCCCACCCAGTACGAGGAGCGCATGCGGATACAGAAAGCTGGGGGCAACGTCAGGTGAGTGCCTGGGGCTGTGGATGAGCTCCTCTAAACCCCAGCCTGGTTTTGGGCCTGAGCACTGGGGCTTTGAAGTTTCCTGAGTCCAGTGTGCATCCTAGTTGAGAGAATCTGTTGCTGCCTGAGGCCTCTAAGGATTCAGTTACTGGAGTTGGTTGATGGTTCCCAGAGCCTTACAGTGGCCAAGGCAGAACCCATGTGAAATACCAGCATAGGCATGCTTAAGCTTGACCTACAGATTTGGACCTACAGAGCTGGATTGGATTGTTGGAGAAGTGACTGCTTTCTGCATGCTGTGATGCTGAACAGGACTCATTTCCTTGCAGCATGACTCCTCTCTCCTTGTCCTGTGAGAGGGGCATGGTTTGAGAGAGCACCAAAAGCCCTCAATGTCAGTTGGTGTTGCTCCCCAGGGGTTAGCTGATGCACTGAAGCTCTCTGCATTAGGAGGGAGCTTTCTGGAGCCAAAATTATCCTTACATCTTAATGTTCCTATGCAAAAAGGAGTTTTTTGCATGTTTGGGGATGTTGGGACAATGGCTGTTTGGGGAGCTGGTGCCAAACACAACAGCTGAGTCTTATCTCCCTGGTTAGCTTCTCTCTCTCCTTTGAAGGCTGTTTCTTCATTTGGTTGCATCTTCACAAAGAGAGGACTCAGTGCAGGTGAAGGATCTTCATACCTGTGGAGGCAGAATGCACCCAGGGTGGAGAGGGATGGGCTCAGTTCTGTTCTGCTGCCATGTCTGGAGCACTTTGTTCCCCTTATCTCTGGGAAGCACTTGCTGCTGCTTTTAGCACTGATCTCTCTTTGCACATGGCAAAGAGATGGCCCAGTGTCTGTTAGCTCATTCAGAACTGAGACCTGAGTGCCTGGGAGCCTCTCCCACTGCTTGCAGTTCAATATTTTGGGCCCAAGAGATAAGCCACAAAGTGTGTGAGTGTCAGATCTCTTCTCTGTGGCATGGTTTGCTTCTTGCTTTTATCTCAAGCGGGGCTGCTTGGACTATGAGATGAATGAGCTTTGTGTATTCCCAGAGGGCACAGAAGAGCCTTTTTGGGGGAGAAGGTGCTTGACTGTTGGAAAGGTGAAGTGTGGGAAGCTGTTTCTTTAGGGAGCTTGGTTAATTAGAAAAGCTTAACAAACCAGAGCTGTTTCCTAAGGACTGTTGTAATTTACGTTTCACAGAACTGCCTGCTGCCATCAGTGGTTACTAAAGGCCAAGTGAGCAGGAGCTGAACATGCCATGTTTCTCACTGCTGGGAACTGCCTGCAGCTGAGCCAGTCTGTAGGGCTTGGTGTCCTCACACAGGACACAGGAGGGCTGCTGACTCAGACCTCTTGCCTCTGCCACTCTGCTTCTAGAAGAGCAGTTTGCTGGATATCTTGCCAAAAAATAATCTCTATTCAAACTATGCCACTGGGAATTCAGCTCACATATAACTCTTGCTGCTTCAGTTTGCTAGGCTAAGCAGGACTTGAGTGAGGGCAGGGTGACAGAAAACAGCCTGGAAGTCTCCTGACTTCATTTCCTCCCTCCTCACTCGTTTCCCAGAGCTTCACACAAACATACAGAATGGGAAGGAGACTTTGAAGGGAAGATTAGAACTTGCTGGGGAAGTGGGTCATGGTCTGTACCAGCAGATGGATGCACAAAGTGCCCCCATCAGGCAGTGCACCCGTGGGGAGGGCTCTCAGCGTCTCTTTCCCTGCGCAGGGACGGCAGAGTGCTGGGGGTGCTGGAGGTGTCGCGCTCCATCGGGGACGGCCAGTACAAACGCTGCGGGGTCATCTCTGTGCCAGACATCAAACGCTGCCAGCTCACACACAACGACAGGTAAAGGCTGCCCCTCCTGCCTGGGGAGGTGGCTGTCTCAGCTCTGCTCAGCAGGAGCTGCACACCCCTCTTTGCTCTGCTGTGAGAGACAAGGCACTTCAGACAGATCCCTCCAGAATTACAGGATGCTCTTAGTGCTGATGTCTCTCTGGTTCTGTTCTTTATCACAGCAGTGGAATAATACTGCTGCTCTGCCAAGATACTATTCCTCTTGGAGGAGCCAGCCTCATAGCTACAGCTTGCACAAGTCTTAGATGTCCTTTTGTGCTCTGATTAAGTTCACAAACCAGTGTTCAAGCAGTTAGTTAAGGGTTGAGTTCTTGGGTCTCCATTCTGTCCAGGAGTTGTTTCTAGCAGCTGTAGTGCCCATAAATACTTTTGCATTCAGCTCTGATATTTGAAGATTTGAGATACTTTTCCATGATATGATTGGCAACGACAAATTGCAGTGAGCTTTCGTGTCAGTATGGCCCTGCAGACTCAGAGGTGAGAGTGTAACTCAGTACTGCTGCTTTTTCTGGGATTAGAGTTCCATATCAAGTGATCCACTAAAATATTTCTAAAGATACTCTTGAGTATCAGGCACTGAAGTGATGTCTTCAGAGGCATGTTGCAGACTAACCACTGCTGTAGGTTGGTTGTAGTTTTCCTTGTCCTGCTGACTCTGGTTGGGGCTCCTGGTTAATACAATTCCCTGTGCAAGCAGGGAGTGCACAGCAGGCTGTTTCCCCATCCTAAGGGGGATGCTGTCCTTGCCTTGGGTTTTGTATCTCCTCAACTTTCTGTGGCAGTATTTTGTGTCAGGGTTTTCTTCAATCACAGTTGTATCACTTGCTTTTCTTTTGAATTTGCATATTTAAATTACCACATACCTCAGGAGTGTAGAAATGTAAAGTGATGTACATGAGGGGTTCAGCTTTGTTTCTCTATTTCTTTGCATTAGCTGCTTCACAGGGAAAATACATGATTGAAAAGGACTCAAAGGAAAGAAGCAATTCTTAGAGAAACAATGGAGCATTTGACCAGGATCATCTATGATTTTGCCAGTGTTGTAGGACAGCCAGGATGTCCTGATCTAGGTCTTACATTAGTTGCCTGGCTCTTTGTCCTGTATTTTGAATTGCCATGAATGGTAGGTCCCAAGGGATTTTCAGATGAACTTTACAGTATCTTCCCTTTGGATCCAAGCATGAATGCTCATAAAACTGGACGGATTTGCAAGCTGGGCAGCCAGAAATTCAGCCTTGGAACCTGTCTCCCTTTGATTTCCAGGTTCATTCTGATAGCATGTGATGGCCTCTTTAAAGTCTTCACACCAGAAGAAGCTGTGAACTTCATTGTGTCCTGCCTGGAGGTGAGGAGGAGGCAGCCTGGGGCTGGGTTTGTCGGTGCAGAGGGCACGAAATGGATTTCTGCCAGACTATCCTCCCTTACTCCCCGCATTGTCTGCATTTGTTTTGCTTCCCAATGCTTGGAAAATACCACGTGCCTACCTTTGCTGGGAGCAACCAATGCCTCTGTCCCAACAGGATAAGAATCTCCAGATGAGAGAGGGGAGGCTGGAGGCCGATGCTCGCTTCGAGGCCGCGTGTAACCGGCTGGCCAGCAAGGCGGTGCAGCGCGGCTCGGCCGACAACGTCACGGTCATGGTGGTGCGGATAGAGCACTGAGGGCTGGGCTGGGCTGGGCTGGGCTGGGCTGGGCTGCCTGGGAGGAGAGGGAGAGCTCTGTCTGCATGCCTGGGGGAGGGGGGGGCTGCTGGATGCTCTTCAGTGTAAATAAAGGTGGTGTTTTTCTAAGAGGCTCAGCTCACTTAGTACTAGGGTTGAGTGTCTTGGGAAACGCAGTGAATTCATTCGGCAGGGATGCTGGCAAGAGGCATCTGGGGGCATGAGCTGTGCCAGCTGTTTCAGATGGGACACTTCTGCTGTCCGTATCCTTGAGCTTTGTGCAAGACCCTGGGAGAGTCTGGAGTTCCAGGACTCAGTGGGAGCTCTGGACAGGCTGTACCATACAGACTGTGGGGTGCTCGAGCCACCAGCTTGGGATGTGGAATGGGCTGTCCTCTTCATACTGGGTTAGAAGTTTTTTGACTTGAAGCTGGGCTGTGAGGTTGCCTGCAGCTGAGGGACACAAACAACCCTTGCAGAGCAGCAGCATACCTGCCCTGTGCTTGCAGAGCATGCTGGAGTTTTACCACAATGTTGAGATGGAAAAAGTGGCTGGAGTTTGCTCCTGATGTTTTTTGGAAAAAGTGTTTTCAGCGAATGAACTTGCCAGGCAGCTGAACTGCAGGCAGGCTCTGTGCTTGTCTGTGCTATCTGAGGAGAAGGCATCTCAGGTTTTAGGTACTAATAAGTGTCTGGTATCTCATCCTGTCTCGGTGCCTCTACCAGCTGTTGCTGCAGTCAGAGTGCTGTTTTCCAGAGAAAATTTGGCTTAAGACCAAGTGACAGAATGAAAGCTAAATGGATTGGGCTACCTAAGCACTTCAGTTTCCAATTTCTCACCCTGTGTGTGAGGGGGGCTGTGAGGGAGGGTGATCTGGGTGGTCTGCACTGTGCCTGCCTCCTTGCTCTGATGAGGCACAGCTGCAGTCCCAGGGGAAGCGGGCAAGGGCAGGGTGGTCCCTGCTGGTTTGTGCAGGGCTGTGAGGCTTCCCTGGCTCCCTTCTGTTTTCTATATCCCTGGAACTCTGGGACGTGGTCCCAGCTCCTGGGATGTTTGCTGGAGCACACGATGGCTGTCCTGTTTGGGACAGGTGGCTTGACCATCTTACTTCTATTTCTGCTCCAACAGTAGTCAGTTACACTTCATGGGCTTGGTCTGAGGGTGCACACTGACTCCCTGCATCTCCTGCAGAGGACCAAGGAAGGAAGTGGCCTCCTGGCACAGATTTTGGGTAGTGCTTGTCCTCTGCCAGCTTGTTCTGTTCCCAGCCACTCCTGTGTACTCTGATGTGAGGCTGCACTGCAGGATGAGCTGAGAGGGAATGCCTTTGTTAGCAGCACACTCTCCTGTTCCTGCTCTTGAAAGGCAAATTTGGAGAGCCCAGACAGAGTGCCTGGAGTGGAGTTGCTTCTGTTTGTGGCAAAAGAAACCCTGATGGCAAATTTCAGAAAGGTAATTTGATTTCCCTTCTCAGCTCCCCCTTTTTCCACCTGTTGCACTGTGCCATGCTGCAAGAGCTGAGCCATGCCCCAGCTCGGGGGCTCCTTCCAGGAGGCCACTCTGAATTCCAGGGCAGGAGCTGGTGAGAGGAATGTTAGCTTGTCCTACTCTGACTGTTTTCCCTCCCTCTTCCTCTTATGCTGCTTTTCTTCCTTTTAGGAAAAGTTCTGAAAGCACAGCTCCAGCTAGGATCAGAATATGCAGTGCTGTGGTACAGTTAATTACCATAAAATGTCCATTTTCATGGCCAAGGGGAGAAGGAAGGAGCAGGTCTCACCGTGCTTGGGAGTAGACAGCCAGGTAGAAAAGCAGGCTCAGCCCCAGCTGTAGTGGAAATAAAACAACTGTTTGCTTTAATTTCATGGTAAGACAGGGGCTGCAGGAAGTTTCCTATCAAAGCACTCTACTTGCCTTGGTGCTCAGCAGCATCCTGCTACTGAGGAGAGCTCCAGGACCCCCTTAGGGTGGCCCATGCACAAGTGCTCTGTGTGCAGTTCTCTCCCTTGGGGCTGACAGAGCTTCTGTCCCCTTCCAGCTCTTGAATTACCCTTTGAGTACCTCTGACTTAATCAGCTTTTTTCAGTTTTGTGATCAAGTGCGCTGGGCCCTTGGTATCTCACCTGCACAGGACAGCTCACAGCTGGGCATGTCCTGCTTGCAGATACTGAGTCCTTCTCTGCCTTGGCTCATTGTATGTGGGGACTGGGAGATGCTGCCATGGCCAAGTTCCCCAGTTGGGCAGGAGCTGTGCCAGGAGGCTGCTGCCCACCTGATCAGCTGGGGTTGAAGCAACACGTTGCTCTCAGAGACAGGTTCTCTTTGCTTTGGGAGAAGTCACAATTGAGACTGTCCCCCTCCTCCCAGACCCAAACACCCCTGCCCATAAATTGCTGCATTAACAGCTCCTTTACCAGGCTCCTGAAGGAGAAGCAGCCTGTGGGGAAGGGCAGGGACACCCCTGGGAGAAGGTGGGGCTGGGTACACCTCGGGCTATCTTGCAGTGTTGCTGGCACAACTCAGCCAGTACGGAGTGCTACTAGGAAATCCAACGCTCAGCCTTCCTGGTGCTTCTCCTGCAGCCCTGCCTGGGTCACGTAGGCTGTGCCCATCCTCAGCTGGGGCAGCTATCACAGGCACAGCAAGGAGCCTATCTGTGCTGCCCACAGCCCGGGCCCTGTGCCACGGGCAGGGAGTGCCTGCTGTGCAAAGGCACGGGACAGGAATTTGCTTGAATCGAATGTGAGGCATTACTGGGGCTTTGCTTTGATGGTTAGTGCAAAGGATGTTGGCTCCTTCCAGCAAACCTTCACTGCTCATACCCTGCAGGGCAGCTAAAGCAGTTCATAATTTGGCTTGGGCTGCTGAGACTGTCTGGGCAGGGAAGGGAAGTGTCCACTAAAGGCAAAAATGGATGTGTGGGGCTTTGTACAGGGCACGGTGGGAGCTGAGCCCTAGGGAGAAGGAAACCATCTGCTGCCACTGCCAGCAGTGTTTTCCAAGATAAACTTCTAGGCCTAGCCTTTAGATAAAAGTGAATGCCTTCAAGTCCTGGTCAGGCTCCTTTATTATTATCATCATCATCATCTTCTTCATGATCTTTTGTCCATCTTCAGCTGGTTCTGCAGCACGAGCAGTATCAGACCAGACTGTAGTTTCCTGCATGAGCAAATTGTCTTCCTCAGGCCTGGTGCTGAGCAGGGGAGCCACGATGGTGGCTGGCAGAGGGAAGGGTCTGGCTGCTCCTGGCACAGCTTCAGCATGGTGCCTCTTCACACTCCCAGCAGAATGGCACTGAAATCGGAGCCACTTTGAACTGTGAGGGGAGAGCCTGCCGTGTTGTCCACAAAAACAGAGGCATACTGCCCAGCCTGGGGGGGGAGAGAGGGATTAGCAGGGCCAGGACAGCTGCCCTGGGCACCAGGCATGGCCTGGCAGAGCCAAGGAGAGAGCTCTCCCCTGCACACAGCAACCAAGAGCTGGAGGAGCTGCCCCTACCCTACCTGCTGGGAAAGGAGCAGCACAAGGCCTTTAGGGCAGCCCAGGCACAGTCAGTGCTGTAGTGCCCTAGCAGCACTCTGCCCTGACTGTCTTTGGGGCCTGCAGGTCACCTGGGATGCAGAGCTGATGCCCAGCCCTGGGCTGGGGCAGGGAAGGCACCCTCCTGCCCAGTACTGTCACCGGTGGAGCTGGCAGCACTAACCTGCACGTAAAGGGTGCCCGTGACAGAGACGGTGAAAAGGTCACCGCCGCCCTCCAGCCGGGATACGGTCTCCAAGTTGCTGCAGAAGAGGGAGGGTGGTGGTGGGGGGAGCAGGCCCCTCCTATCCCAGGGCTGCTGGACTCCTTCCCCTCTCCCCGGCCCAGGGTCCCTGGCCTTGCCCCGCCGTACCTGTTGCGCTGGCAGCGGGACTGCAGGCAGATCAGCACCCGCAGGCGGCTCCCGCGGCATCCCCGCCCCTTTCTGCGCGGCTCCCTGCGCACTGTGACAGGGCAGGGGGTGATCAGAGCCATCCCCGAGTGCCCCGGCAGGGCCGCGGGGTGTCTGAGCGCTCACCGATGTGCAGCGTGGCGCTGAAGGCGTAGTATCCCGCAATGGGGGCTGCGTACCGCCCGCTGGTCAGGTTCAGCCCTGGGCCACGGTGGAACATCCCGTCCCTCTCAGGCTGGGACAGGGAATGGCTGGAGTTAGAGGAGCCCCTGTGCCAAGGCAGGTGTCCCTGCAGACAGGGAAAAGGGCCAGGCTGGGCACTTACGATGTAGAACAAGCCCAGCTCCTGCCACATCTTCTGCTCCACAGGAACGTCTTCACGCGTTTGGCAATGGAAGGCTGCTTCCACACGATGCTGGGCCCCGGCCTGGGGGTTGCCTTTGCTGCTTTCCTCCTCCTTATACCCTTCCCCAGCTGTCCTGCACATCTTTGCCATGCCTGACCCCAAACCCCACCGGAGTTTGACGTTAGGAAGGAACCTTCACTTTCCCTGGCTCTGCTTGCCAGCCCTGCTTTGCCTTGTCCTGCCATCCCCACGGTTCCCACCCTGGCTCCCCCACCCCGGTACCTCCGAGCAGGAGCTGCAGCTCTCTCAGCAGCTCCTCCGGCATCGTGGGGGAGGCCGGGGCAGCCCCTGCCCCGCCGGCCTGCGCGGCAGCCGAGCTTGGTTTTCCCGGAGAGCCGGCGCCCGCCGGCGCCGTGTGAGCCCCGGTCCCGCCGCGGCCCCGACCGCCGCTCCCCGTCCCGGGGCTCCCGGCCAGCAGCATCCACGCCTGCCGGGGGTCCACGCGGGCCGCCCCGGGCTCCCCACGTCCCGCGGCCGCTCCCGGGGCCAGCGGCCGCTCCCGGGCTGCCCGCGGGGGTTCGGTGCCGGCGCCGGCGGCGTAGAGGAGCAGCAGGCACAGCTCCGGCAGCCGCATCCCGCCGCCGCTACCGGGAGGGCGGCCCCGGCCCCGCCTCGGGCCCGCCTCGCTGCTGGGCTCTGCCCTCGGGGCGCGGGGACCTCCCCGCGGGTAAAACCTCGCGTGGGCCCTGGGGAGCAGCGCGGGGCCCTGGAGCGGGAGATGCGCACCCCGCCCCGGGGCTCCTCAGCGTGGCGCGTTTTTAACGCTTCCAAAGTACCCAACAACCGGAGGTGGAACAGCTGAACCGTCCAGCCGTGCTGGCTGCGGGCCCAGCCGTCGGGGAAGCGTCGTCTTGTGCTGGTCCATCCCTCTGCCACCGGTACCGTCAGAGACGGGGGTGCTGGGGCGGGACTCACCATGGCCATGGATCACTTCCCTGCGGTGCATGCTCCCACGGGAGAAACCAGGACTATGGACAGGCTGCTGCCCCCAAGTAGCAATGCCAGGCTTCGGGAGGACTTGAAATACCCTAAAATCTTCAGGGTTTTGGACGGGGGGGAAATGCAGTTCCAAAAAAACCCACAAACGAAGAGAGGATTAACCAAAGCGTGTTTATAAGGAAAAGCCTTTTCCCTGCAGTGGTGGGGGAGAACATGCTCCTGGTGCCCCTGCCAGCCTGGCACAGGGGTTTCCACCTCCCACTCACCAACCTGAGCAGGGAGCAGAAAAAGGGAAGCATGGATGTATAGGGTGGCAGGCATCACTGTGGCGCTCCTACCACCCATGGCCACCCTGGAAAGGTTCTGTCCACTTGGAGGTGTCCATGAAGATGGAGGAGGAGCTGTGGAAGAGCCAGAGACAGGGCAGGGAGCCCTCGCAGGTCCAGAGGTCCTTGGTGCAGTCGTACACCTCCATTTCTACCCGGTAGTCCCCGTCCATGCCCTTCCAGTGGCCACCGGTGACAAAGAGCCGGTCACCCAGTGCCACCATCCCACCATTCTCATGAAGGGTGTGTAGGAGCTGCACCTGTGTGAGGGACAGGGTGAGACGTGCAGGGAGTCCTTGGTGATCTCCTGCTCCCACCACAGAGGAGACTGACCCACCAGATGTGTCCCCTTATCCCGTATTTTCTTTCTGTGGGGTTTGGGGGCCTCTGGTGCCTCGTGTGTGTGTGACTGGGAGCAGGAGGGAGGAAGGAATGGGGCATCCTCAGCTCTGCAGGTGTTAATAGAGCCGAGGGATGAGTGGGTAGGAGGGAAAGGGGGTGCTGGCATTGAGAGGAAGCAGCTGGGAACACCATCCCCATATCCCTGTGTTCTGGGTTGACAGTGCCTCTATCCCATATCAGTGGACTGTTTTTGTTATGTCTAGCAGCGCTGTTTTGCTCGCGGGGCTTTTGCTGCCCGAGCAGAGCTGCTTCTGGGCTTTGGCTGCTTCAGCTTTTTCTGCTGCTTGGCTTCTGCTGCCTCGGCCGCTCCTGCTGCTGCTGCTCCTGCTGCCTGCTCTCCGTTTTTTTCTTTCCCCCTCTTTTTTCCCTTCCCCACCCCCCCCCCACAAGACAGGACCGGCTCTGGAACTGATCTGACCCGAGACGTCTGAGAAGACCCGGAGCCCGCCAAAGAAGCTTGGAGCCCTCCCCCTGAGTAATCCTGCGCCTTTCATTCCACTCGGGGTGGGGAGAATTTTCTTTTTCAATAAAACCGGTTTTTTCCACTTTTTCCTCCTCCAAAGAATTTCCTTCCCAACCCCGGGCTGGGGGGGAGGGGTGGTGGAGGTTTGTTTGAGGGGACTCCCTTTTAGAGGTTCTCCCCCTAATTTATCCTAAACCAATACACCCTGGGGGACTGATGGTGCCTGGTCCCACATCCCACCTTCTGCCAGATGTTGGCCTCTGGGTTGTACACGTGGACCTTCTTGGTGTTATCCCCGATGAGGTAGATGAGCCCGTGCAGAGTGGCACAGCGTGGGGCCGAGAGGTACTTGGGGATGAAGGGAGATGTGATCACACTCCACAGATCTGCAAGGAGCAGTCATTAGCAGTGCACCCCACCCTGGCTCTTGATGCAGCTGCCAGTCACTGAAAAAAGCATTGCTATTTCAGGGGGAATCTGAAAGGGAGGAGGGAGACCAGGCAGGCAGACTGGCACCCGCACTGCCCATCCCAGATGAGGGTCTTGCATAAAAAAAGTGGGGGTTGGGGACGTGGTTTGTAGTGGTGCTGTGGGATGGGAAAGAGTCTGAGGAGGTGGCATTGTCACAGGGTATTACTAAGACAGGCAGCCTCCCCCCCCCTGCAATGCCTCAGAGATTCCACTCCACCAAAGCTCAGGTCTGGGCTGTGTCACACATCTGTGACTCAGGTCCATGCTGCTAACAGCCATGCTCCTGGGGCTCCTGGGCCCTGTGCCACAGCCATCACCACACCCCATCAGCACCTGCTCACATCCCACAGGACCATGCCTGCAGGCCAGGGGTGTCACCTGCCTGGGGGGACCCCTCAGTCCCTCTCCCAGGGACAATGCAGGGTCAGCTCTCACCTTGGACAGGGTTGTAGCACTGCAGAGTGAGTGCGTTGTACTTGACGGCGCAGGAGCCCACCAGGTAGAGTTTGCCCAAGCAGCTGGCAGCTGCAAAATTGCTCACGTACTTGAGGGCTGGGCTGATGGCACACCAGCTCTTGTTGTACGGGTCATAGCGCTCCACCTCCACCGCATCCACTGTTGTCCCTGCAGGGTGACAGGACACTGCAGCCACCCTGCTGCTTTGGGGCACCCGTGGAGCCCACCCTGGCAGCACCCACGGGGTGTTTGCAGCCTTACCCCCGATGACGTAGATCTCGCCGTTGAGGACGGCGCTGGTGTGGTTTGTCCGGGCTCTCAGCATGGAAGCAATGGGCTGCCACACCCCATCCCTGGGGCAGAAGCACCAGGCCTGCGTTGTTGACCATGTGTCGTTCTGGGACCCCCGGGAGCCACCTAGAGAGGGACAAGTCAGGTGGGCCACCCTCTCCAAGTGCAACTGTCCCTGGGTATTCCTTGCCAAGGGCCAGATTTGCCCAGGCTGAGAGTAAGGAGAGGATTTTGCTCAGAGAGGAGCCTCTGGCCTCACACCAGTGCCTCATGCTCAGATCATTGTCCCCTGTACTTCACCCCTGCTCCTTGAAGCCCCCACCCTGCACCAGCAGCCCTGGCACTGACCTGTGACGTACACGTCGTTGTTCAGAGCCACCAGGGAAAAGCCCCATTTGTTGTAATCAGGGAAGTCAGGCAGAGCCATCCATCGCCCTGAAACCCAGCAGAGCCAAGCAATGACCCCACAGCCAGTGATGGCACGTTTTAAGCCATCCCTGTTTCAAGCCCATCCCAACCCAACCAGTGTCTCTTGAAACAAACACTAGTTTGGCAAGAGGTGGCTTTGGGGCAGACAGATGGTTAATTAACATGGAAGGAGGTGGAGGAAGTGGGGGGCACTTACTGCTTTTGGGGTTGTAGAAGGCGAAGTTCCTGGTGGGAGCCGGCATTTCCAGCCCCCTCTCCTCATCCTCACCATCCTCCAGCACACGGCCACCAACCACCACCAGCACCTCCTCTAGCTTCTGTGGTGGGGTTTGGGGGTTCTTCAGGCCACTGGTGCCACTCTGCCCCTGAGGGAGAGGCCAGGATGGGGCCATCAGGCTCCTCCTCCCTGGCTCAGGGAGTGGCATTTAGGGGAAGGGGGTACCCACCATGGTGCGGGATCGGGCGACGAGGGCCTTGCTGGCATCTGAGTCACGAACAAGAGGCTCGGTGGCAAGGAGGTTCTGCAGGTACTGGTCAGGCAGCGAGACAAGGTGGGTCAGCTCCAGCAGCTCTGGCAGGAACTGGGCTCGGGATCCCGGGTCATGGCGTACCCAGCGCAGTACAGCCTCAACCAGGCTCCACTCCTCCTGCACCTGCAGCTGGTCATTGGAGAGGTAGACAGCCAACCTCTCCTTGGAGAGCTGGAGGAACTCCTCCTGAAGAGAGACGGCTTCAAAGTTCTCCTGCAAGAAAGACCAGGCCTTGGAGGAGACCTCGGGGCAGCCGTGGCTCTCACCAAACTCACAGATACCTAGGCAGTTGGTGGCATCCATCTGCTGCCGGAGGTAGCGGCTGCAGACCTTCTGGATAGCAGGGAAGTGGAGCTGGCTGGAGGTCCGCATCAGCCCCTCCACGTTGCCCTGGTTGATGGTGACCTTTCCCGTGTAGGCAAAATCAAGCAGCATCTCCAGCGCACTGGGATCCACTTCCTTTAGCTCCACCCGCGCTGCGATGCTCTCAGCAAAGTCACCGGAGAACATGGCATAGAAGTAGTGGCTGCAGAGGGCCAGGACGCCGCGGTGGCAGGGAAACTCCCGCCCGCCCGCCACCAGCGTCACGTCGGCCAGTTTGGGGTTGGTGCGGAACTGCTGCAGCCCCTCCAGCACGCCTTGGGCGTGCGAAGGCAGGCAGAAGTCAAAGTCGTCCATGTTCCTCACCATGGTGCCGGGGGTGGCCGTGGGGCCTGGCAGGCGGGAGGAGAGGGTGTCTCTGCTAGGAAAGGCGATGGTGTCTCCCTCTCCCCCCGCTACGACACCCTCTCGCCTTCCCCGTGCCCGAGTCACGGGCAGCAGTGGCTGCACAAGCGCTTCCCACAGCCCCCCCGCCCACGGTGGCCGTGTTTTCTCCTCACCACGCCGCAGCTGCCCTGCCGGGGTGGCGACCGGCCTTTTGGGGATGATTTTCGGGGTGATTTGAGCCCTCTCGGCGCGGTCGCTTCCGCTCTCAGCAGCGCTCGCCAGCCCGGCCGGCCCGCGGGAGGGAAGGGACCGCGGTCCCGGCGCTGGGCAGGGACACGCCGCATGACACGGGATCAGCCGGGACCAGGGGCACTCGCTATTTTTAGGCGGCACCTGGACACTGCTCCCTGCTCTTAAAGGCACCGCACGGGCAGAGCTCTCGCCGCCGCCCACCCTCGTCGTTGCCCCATCCCGCGGCGCTGCTGCCTTTAGGAATGCGTCCCCCTCGCCAAGGGGGCGGCTGGGCACCGAGCCCGGAGGGACAAGCTCCCACAGCACCCTCCCTCCATCCCTTCGGCAGCAAGGGGTCCCCGCGATTCCCCTCCTCGCTCCTCCGGCTCGCACTGCCCGTGCCGCTATAAATATAGGTCGTTATCTCACTCCGCGGCAGCCGAGGCCTGAACACCCGCCCTGGGAGAGGGGGAGCTGGGGTGCTGAGGCGGCCCGCCCAGCTTGGCAGCTTTCTTCACCGCCCCGGAAAGCCTCGCTCAGCGGGGACAGAACCGAGAAGGTTTTTATTGCAGCCCGCGGCCTTCGAAGCCCCTCGGCATCACTCCTCCAGGCTGAAGATCTCGGCCTCCTTCTCCTTCCAAAAGGCGAAGCTGCGATCGATGTAGCGACAGATCTCGTCCCCCTCCTCCCCGGCCTGCCCCGGCCGCTGGGCCGGTCTGTGCGAAGTCCCGAAGTACCGCGCCTTGATGTCGTCGAAGCCGTCGCGCCAGCCGCGCCGCCCGGCCGCGATCTCGTCGATGACGGCGCGGTGGAAAGCCCGCACTGCCCGCCAGCCGTGCCGGCCCAGCTGCTCAAACACCTCGAAACAGAGCAGGTGGCGACCTCGGCGCTCCTCGGGGGACAGGTCCTGCTCCAAGATGCGGAAATAGCCCAGCATGAACAGCTCCAGCGACAGGCTGTCGTACTCGGCGGGGCCGCCCCCCGCCGCCGACACGAACTGCTCCGGGGAGAGCAGGGTGCGGGCGGGGGGCGGCGGCGGGGGGCGGCGGGAGGCGGCGTCCCGCCAGCCGCTCAGGAGCCTCTGGATGGCCGCTCTCTGCCGCGCCAGGCGGGCCGCAGCCCGCGCCCCGCTTCCCGGCGTCTCCCGAGGGTCCCCGGCGCTGGGCCGTAGGGGCGCGTAAGCGGAGCGTCTCCAGTGGCTCAGGAAGAGCATCACGATCCGTTCCTTCCTCAAGCTGCCCCACTCTGGCCCCGGCCCCTTCGCCTGCCGCGGGGAGCCTCCGCCGTCGGAAAACGCCTCCTCGCAGCTGATGCCCGAGTCGCTGGCGGCCTCGGCCTCGCCGCCCCCGGCCGGCGCGCTCCCCGCGGCCCCCCAGGCGGGCTCGAAGGCGCCGCGCAGGCTGCGGACGCAAACTCCGCACTGCCGGATCTCCCGCTGCGCCAGGCTGCCCCCCGGCTCCCGGGGCCGCCCGCCGGCGGCGGGGAGAGCGGAGGGAGCGGCGGGCGCGGCGACGGCAGCGCCGGGACCGCACACGCCCTCGGCGTTGCCGAGCAGCGCGGCCAGGCTATTGACGGCGCCGGCCAGGCGGCTGCACCAGAGGGGCAGGGGTTGCCCCGGAGCGGGCGGGGGGCTGCGGAAGGAGATGCTGAGCAGTGGGGCGGGCAAGAGGGAGCGCAGCTCCCGCACTAAGCGCCGCAGCTCGCCCAGGTACATCTCGCCACGCCGCCGCAGCCGCAGGCTCTCCACTGCCCTCTCCAACTGATGCAGGTCTGCCTCGGTCAGCAGCTCCCCGAACGGGCCCAGCACGGCTTGGTGGGAGGGCGAGAAGCTCCAGCAGCCTGCATCCTGCGGAGAGAGGCGGTCAGCGACTTCCGACAGCCCGCGCCCCCTCTGCTCCCCGTGCCCCTCGTACCTGCCCTCCCGCCGGGTCCTCGTCCGCCAGTCGGGCCCGCAGCCGCCGCACCATCACTTGCCGCTTCCACTCGGGGATGAGCCGGCCCCGCTCATCGTGCGTGGGCACCAGGGATTCCGCGTCTACCTCCGCGGGGTCCGGCCCGGGGGGCCCCGCCGGCCCAGGCGCCCCGTCCTGTGCAGATGGAGTCATGGGGGGCTCGAAGGGGTACGGCCGCCGAGGGGACGAGCCGGGGGCCGCGGGCCGAGCCAGCGACCTACCGAGTGGGCGAGGAAGGGCTCTGGGATCCTGGCCCGCTGCGAGGGCTTGCGGAGCTTCAGCTCCGCCGGCACCGACCTGCCGAGCTCCATCCCCTGCCGGGCCGGGCGGCTGCTGGGGGCAGAGGCGCGGGCCTCCTCCTGGGGGAGGGCAGCAAGGGGAGGTGGGCCCCAACACCTCCAGGGTCACCCCCCGCTGAGGGGTGACCCGACACATCAGCCGGGACCTTGGGGAGAACCCTTCTCGGGAGACAGCCACGGGTGGATCTGATTCCTCCAGAGAACAGGACGGAGCTGAGGGATCCCTGCTGCCCGCTATCCCCCTGCAGCCAAGGACCGAGCCTGGGGCCGCCCCATGGCCGCCAGGCCTTCTCCGGGCATCCATGCCCCCAGCCCGTCCTCCTGCTCCCTGGGGTGACAGGCTGGCATTCCTCGGGAATGGGGGTGCCCATTGCCCCAGCCCCAGTGGGATCTTACCTGCTGCAGGGGGCTGAGCTGGCTGCTGAAGTTAGGGGGTGGGGTCCTGTCGTGCCCTGCTCAGGGAACACCCAAAGGTGGTGCGGCTGTACCCCCAAAGTCCCTGTGTGGGAAGCAATGAGCAGTACGGGGCAGGAGGGGAGGTTGGAGTGGTGGAGCAGCCCTGGAGAGGACAGGGGCCAGGGCTGCAGTGCTGGAGCAGGGCACAGAGGCATTGAACATTGTATTAATATTTGATGGGGCATCAAGTGGCAGCACCCGGGCTCAGTGGGTGGAACTGGCGCCGTTCCTGGAGATAGTGGCTTGGTGAGTTGGCTTTAAGCCTTGTCCTGCTCTTGGAACCAATGGAGAACGGCCAAGGCTGGGCATGGCCCCAGGCCAGGTGCTGGGGACAGAGGAAACATCTTGCACAGAGGCACGGAGGGCAGGTTCTGGCAGGGGGGGATGTTCAGCAGAGGGTTTTGCTGCACTGCTGCCTGGGCATTGGTTACTGGCATTCAGCCACATTTGTGTTCTTTCCCTCCACCACCATCCATTATATATGGCTAGGATGGACCTGTGGGGCTCACTTACATGCGAGAAATTCAATCGAGGGGCTGGAATAAAATTAAGAAGCAGCAGATCTAAGCCTATAAACACCGATTAGCTGAGGAGGATTCATTACAGAATCAGCCTCTCAAGCCTCCCTGGCTCCAGAGCAGGCTGACACCCAGCTCTCACAGGGAGGATGAGCTTATTCTGCCCAGCAATAGAGCCACGGTGCGAGCGCAGGTTATGCTTTGCTGTAGGAGGGGGGAATTTGCTGAAAGCCCTTTGGCAGAGGGTTGTGCCAGGGCTGTCTCCCCCAGCTTGGAGAGCTGCCTCTGGGATTGCAGCTCTCCACAGTGCAAGGGTGTGCAGGAGCATGAGAGGAGATTCTGCCCTAAACCTCCATCTCTGCCTCTTTTCTCACCCTGTTCCTCGGGAAAGCAGGCACTGGCCCCTTCGGGATCTGCTCAGAGTCTCAGGGGCCTCCTCTTTCCCTTTCCCTTTCCCTTTCCCTTTCCCTTTCCCTTTCCCTTTCCCTTTCCCTTTCCCTTTCCCTCTTCTCCCTTTCCATTTCCCAGCTGCATACCCACAAGGATGAGCAAAGCAGCACAGAAACAACCAAGGATGGCCTCTCTTCTCCGGTTCCAACAACTGCATTCATCCCTCTCCACCAGTTCCTCAGGCTTATCCCACCCTCTGCCCAAGTTCCCACAGCCGTATCCTTCTCTCTCCCAGAGCTCCCACGCCCCCAGTCCCGCAGTAATGAGCAAATGGGCAGAAGAAACCAGGCAAGGCCCTTCTCAGCATCCTGGTTTTCATTTCAGAGGGGGAGACTGCCTAAACAGAGCAGCAGCACGTACACGGCGAAAAGAAGCTACCTGACGCTTCCTGCTCTCTCTACAGCTCTCGCTTGCAGACAGGGCATGTTTGGCGTGGATGTAGCCCCGGGAGCTGTGCACTGTGCTGGGGAAGTGCTACAAGTCTGCCTGAAGCTCCTCCTGCAGCCTGCAGCCCTGACGGCTTCTGCCTGAAATTCTCCACCACCACCTGCTCTCCCCGAGCTGTTCTTGCTTTCAACAGTCTTCCACTGCTGCCTCACGCTTCTGGGCACAGCCAGCATTGTGTCCTGAGGACGCTGCCTTCTCTCGCGCTAGACGCTGCTTTCTTGGCAAAAGGCAGTTTCTCGCTTCTGACAGCTCTGCTATGGAAAAGCAGTAGAGAGAGCCAGCAGAGCTTCTGCTGGTGCTGCAAAAGCAGGGCTAAGTCCCACTCAGCTCCAAAGTGATCCTGTGCTGGAAAAAGCAGGATTCTTGCTGCACAAGCACCTTGGCTTGCTGGAAGCAGAAGCAAGCACCAGTGTTTCTCTGCAGAGTGCCAAAAATGGAGGATCCACATCAAATGGGATCAGGGGGAGGAGGTGCATGTGGTCCCCTGAGGTCAGCTCTTCTCCCCTGTTCCCTCGGTGGCCACAATGGACCTTCCTGCCCCGGCCCATTCCTGTCCAGCTCCTCCAACACTCTCTGGCCACGCTGCTGGGCCTCAGGGGGCTGGGTGCCCTGTCCCCATCGGCGAGTGTTCGGCGCCGGCCACCTCCAGGAGCTGCATCCTCCTGCGCCTCCCGCTGCTGCCGCTGCTGCCACCGCACCACGAAGGGATGGAGGTGGCGGCGGCGGCGGCCACGCGGGGCCACCACGGCTCTGTTGTCCTGCCCCTGCAGCAGGCGGATGGCCCCAATGGGCCCCTGGCAGGTCGGGCAGGTGGCAGCGGCGTCGGGGGCAGCCTGGGGCTGGATGCAGGCGTGGCAGAAGACGTGTCCGCAGGGCTCCACGGCAGCGGGGCTTTGGAGGAAATCCACGCAGATGCGGCAGACCCTGACGGGACGTGGTGCTGATTGCTCCTCCCTGGCCTCTGCCACAGAGCAGTAAAGGGGGCCAGGAGGAATCAGTCAGTGAACGCCCCAGGATGAGAAGGAATGACCCCACACACCCCATTATCAGGGCACTGGCTGCAGGCCCAGTCCTGCTGGGTGGGCTCCACTCTTTGCCAAAGGCTGTATGTGAAGCAGGAGCTCAAAAGTCACATGAGAAGCAGGGAGCAGAAGGGCATTGCTGCTACACTTCTGCTGCAGTGCCCAGCCAAAAAGCTGCAGAAACGGGGCTGTTGGGTGCTTAATGCTGCCACTTCCCTATTTCTCCCTGGAGAAGGATGAAATACCAGGTTTTGCAGCAGACTTACACTGCAGGATTAATAAGACACAGCAATCATTCTGCTATTGAAAATGTGAGTATAAAACTTTTGATGGGCAGAAAATCTGCCAGAGCTGTAAATCCTGATCCTGAGTTCTAGGGAAATATGCAGCCACTCTTCTAAGAGCCTTAAATTTTGTTTTGGTAATCTATTTCTCTTTTGAACTATTCTGTAAAAATCATGTCAACAAATGTTGTTAACAATTTGTTGTTATGTCAACAAATCTGTTAAAACAGAGAGTGAAAGTTGGTGCCAAGTTTTAGAGAAAGAAAGGAGAAAAGAACAGCCCATGGTAACCACCAGTCCAATGTAATTTACTGGAGACTGCTGAGGCCATAGACACAAAAATACATGTCACTACACACTCTATGCTTGCCTTAAATCTGGACAAAAATAACTTGCAATTTTTTCTACTGCCCAGCCCCGCTGTTTTCTGCTGCCGCTTTGGGTTTTTCACTACACAACACCCATGTCCGCCCAGACCCCCACAACTCTTGCAACCAGTTTTTGCTACCGTTTGCCACCCTGGGTGTGCCCGCCTCTGCCGTTCCAGCCGCTGCTGCGAGGTTCCTGCTGCAGCCCATTTTGCCATGCAGAGGGGCACCAGGACCGCCTGCGCCCCGTGAGTTCGCTAAGAAAAGCTCTTTTCCCTCTCTGCCCCCTCACCAGAGCCGCCATTACCGTGTGGAGAGCACAGCGCCCCCTGCAGGCTCGGGGATCGCCGCACCACCCGCCTGGCCAGCAGCCAGCAGCGCCCCTGGTGGCTGTGACCGGAACTGCACCAAAGGGAAAGTGCCACAGGCGGGAGAGGGCTGGGACTGGGGTCCTGGTTCTGTTCGGTGCTACTGCCATTGTTCGGTTGCCTTGTTATATAGATATATTAGTAAAGAATTGTTGTTCTTTTCCCTATATCTTTGCCTGAAAGCCCTGTAATTTCAAAGTTATAATAATTTGGAGGGTTCCCACCTTCCTTGGAAGACATCCGTCTTTTAAACCAAGACAACGTGGAACGGTGACTTGGGAAGGCAAACAGCATCACTCCACAGATCCCCCTCCTCCAGATCTTCCTCCTCTTTCCACCCTTTATAAGCTGAGCATGATGCCATAAGGTCTGGAATGTCCTTGCGTCAGTTGGGGTCACCTGTCCTAGGTGTGTCCCCTCCCAAATTCCCATGCACTCCCAGCACTCTCCCCAGCGCAGCAATATAAGGAGCAAGGAAGGCTTTGGCTCTGTGAAAGTTCTGTTCAGCAATAACAACATTTCTAGATTATCAACCCCAAGTTCAGCACAAATCCAAAATACATTCATGCCAGCCACTGCCTGGAAGAAAATTAACTCTACCCCAGCCAAAACCAACATACCTATACAACCTGAAATTTTATTCAAGTTGGTGATAAAACAGAATACATTAATATCTTTTTATCAATTTTAATCCTCTGACTTCTATTCGAAATACAGTACTAGTTACAGATATTCTGCCTGTCTTGGTTTGACAAGACAGGTGTCTGCCAGGGAAACTGGGGTTTCCCTTAGAATAGAGAATGCAAACCCCCCACCCCTGCCAAATTATAAATTTTCAATTAAGGGCTCTCAGGCAAAGATTTGGGAATAGGAATAACAGTTCTTTACTAGGAATATCAATAATACAAATGTGGTAGGAAACAAAACTACCCCACCAAACCAGCAAACAAACAACAACAATTTGGGAAAGCCCTGACAGAATCAGAGCTGCCACCTGGCACCCTGTTAGTCAGGGTGTTGGAAGCAGTCCAGAAGTGAGTCCTGGGATGACAGACGTGGCTCTGTTGGAGCAGGGACGATCCTGTAGCCAAGAAGGGTCTAGGAGTGATGAGGAAGGGTCTAGGAGTGATGAGGAGGGGTCCAGGGGTGAGGTGATGGTGAGATGGGGTCCGGCGATGATGAGATGGGGTCTGGCGAAGATGAGATGGGGTGCCGTCTTCCTCCCAGGAATCGGGGTGAAGCAAGTGAAATCTGTCCCCGGCCGGCTCAGTTTTCCCGGCAGCAATTGTAGACTCCCCCCACTGGGCAGGGCATCCCACAATAGGACCATGCATGCAAATGGGGCTCTGGGGGGAGCGGGTATAGTCCGGGGGTATAGTCTGTTGATGGCCCATTACCCAAAAGGCACCCGCCCCTCCCCCCCGTCCCCCTCCTTCCAAAGTTACAAGAAATAAAGAACAATTCCCCAACTGCTTTCAGCAGATGAAAATAGAATACACATTTTTGATTCCATAACCCAGGACACTGCCACATGAAAGTGAATTTTCAATTTTCCATTCATAGATTTTAAAGCATCTTTAGAATCTCTCAATAGTCACAATTTCCCCATCTTACTAGAATTATTATTATAAAGGATTTATCCTTTTCCTCATGCTCATCCTGATTATATAAAGGTTTATCAGTTCCTTCATAGCCATTTTCAATTCATATATTTTAATCCTAAACCAGGATTTTTCAACTCTCAAAATGCCGAAAACCATAATTTGATTAAACATCCATTTTTGATATGAATAAATGAGAAGCAAAAGGAAGTGCAGACCCAAGCTTCCCTGACATCCTGACTCCTCAGTCTGTAGCACACATGCACAGTGGTCAGAAATGAGCCCAGGCACCACTGACCCTGTTTGTACCATAAGCACCCCAAGGCTCTTACGCTGACACACAATGAATGAAGGTGTTGATAAAGTGAACTGGGAAAGTGTTTTTCAGCCTTTAGGGCACCCCTCTGGGTCTGGGAAACAGCAGATCTGGAACTTGATCTCCCACTTCCTGGCAGATGCTCTTAGCAGCAGATGGCCACTTCTCCCACTTGGACTTCGGGTTTACCTACCAGAGCATGGGATCTTCTTCCACTGCTCAGAGAGAGAAGTCCTTCTCCTGTGAGACTGTGGGGTCTCTCCTGCACGAGACAGTCCTCTGTGAATTTCTCCAGCGTGGTTCCAATCTCACAAGCAGCAATCCTCCCATAACTGCTGCAGTATGGGTCACTCTTCCACGGGGTGCAGTCCTCCAAGGACAGGCTGCTCCAGCCTGGGACCAGGGCCCTGTCTCTCCTCCACATCTCCCACTGGACCACAGCCTCCTCCAGGCATCCACCTGCTCTGGAGTGGGCATCTCCCCTACGGGCTGTGGGTGGATCTCTGCATCCCCTGTGGATCCCCAGGGGCTGTGGGTGGATCTCTGCATCCCCCGTGGATCCCCATGGGCTGTGGATGGATCTCTGCATCCCCCGTGGATCCCCAGGGGCTGTGGGTGGATATTTGCATCCCCCGTGGATCCCCAGGGGCTGTGGGTGGATCTCTGCCTCCCCCGTGGATCCCCATGGGCTGTGGGTGGATCTTTGCATCCCTGTGGATCCCCAGGGGCTGTGGGTGGATCTCTGCATTGCCCATGGATCCCCATGGGCTGTGGGTGGATCTCTGCATCCCCCGTGGATCCCCAGGGGCTGTGGGTGGATATTTGCATCCCCCGTGGATCCCCATGGGCTGTGGGTGGATCTCTGCATCCCCCGTGGATCCCCATGGGCTGTGGGTGGATCTCTGCATCCCCGTGGATCCCCAGGGGCTGTGGGTGGATCTCTGCATCCCCCGTGGATCCCCAGGGGCTGTGGGTGGATCTCTGCATTGCCCATGGATCCCCAGGGGCTGTGGGTGGATCTCTGCATCCCCCGTGGATCCCCAGGGGCTGTGGGTGGATCTCTGCATCCCCTGTGGATCCCCAGGGGCTGTGGGTGGATCTCTGCATCCCTGTGGATCCCCATGGGCTGCAGGGACACAGCTGCCTCACCATGGTCATCACCATGGCCTGCAGAGGAATCTCAGCTCTGGTGCCTGGAGCACCTCCTCCTCCTCCTTCCCCACTGACTTTGGTATCTCCAGATTGTTTCCTTCACATGTTCTCACCTCTTCTCTTGCTGGAATTAACAGTGCCCTCCCCTTTGTTTTGATTTTCTTCTTAAATCTGTTACCACAGAGGCATTACCAACCTCTCTCATTGTTCCAGCCCTGGCCAGCAGCATGTCCATCTTCAGAGCCATCAGGGACTGGCTCTGCTGGACATGGTGGAAGCTTCCAGCAGCTTCTCACAGAAGCCACCTCTGTGGCCCCCCTGGCTACCAAAAACCAGGGTGGGCAAAACCAACACACTGCTGAACTGCAGAAGTAGGTCCACAGCACAGGCAGCCACGAGTTCCAAGGGGTAGGAGTTCAGTTTGCTTTCTGTCACAACTGAACCTCAGACTCCAAGGCTTCCTGGTGAAAACAGCCTTCAGCTGTACCTTGGTGGCTTCAGCAGCAGTCTTGGCTCACTTGCCAGAGCTCAGCATCCTGTACTTGACTGACATAAATCTTACATGTATTCTGCCCTGATGCCTGTGAAGATTCACCTCCTCAGGGAGACCAGGGTGTTACCAAACCCATGAAAGTAAGGGACAAGTCTGGTGATTGCTGTTACTGCCACTGTGACTGCATGGCCAGAGCCTCCTCCCACCAGGGAAGATTCTGTTCACACCTGTATAGAAGCAAATCATTTGCTGATCAGACTTTTAGAGAAGTCTCTTCAGGCTTCTCCCTTCCTGTTCCACCTACACATTGGATGTGAAAAAAAATCACAGAAACCTGCTACCAAATGGAGCAAAATGACTTCTGGGCATCAGGACAAGGAGATCTCTGCTCAGAGACCATTAGCTGTGGGCAAAAAGCACTTGGTGTGGGCTACGAAGGAGAGACAGCTGTGTGTCTGGGGACACTGGGGCAATGAGTGCATCAGTGTGAAGGTGCACTTGTGAAGGCCCTGGGGTGTCAGAATAAAGAGAAAATACAGCAGTGTGTGTCTACAGGGGTGAGAGGGAGAGGAAAGAAAACAAGCAGACAACTCCAAAGTGCTTTCTGATGAAATGTGCTGTGTTCCAGAGAACAACGAAGCTTCGCAGAAGTATGGACAGCACACTTTACGTGCTCAAGCATCCTCCCGGGGTCAGCGTTGAATTTATTACTTTGTATTCTCTTCTTCTGGGGGTTACAACTATGCACTGCAGATATTCCAGGCTCTTCTCTGAGAGTCATGACAGCTGTTCCTGTCTTGTAATGGCCCGCTGGGTATTCAGAGAGGAAATTATGTGAGCTGGTGCCATGTGAACATTAGAAGGGTGTTAGAAACAACATGTCACGGAGAGTGACTGCACCAGGAGTAGGCAGTGCTAAACCACTTCTACTCCAAGAGACACCAAGGGGGGCAGTGCCAGGAAAGAAGAGGCAAAGGGGGTGAGGTGAGGGGTGACGGGACAAGAACCACGGAGAAGCGGGGACAAAGAGGCACCGAGCAGGGGACATGGGAAGAAGAGGCACCATGGCATGGGCGACACTGGATGAGACACCGGGGCCTCAACGCGGAGGAACGAAGAGGCAACGGGAGGGGGTTGTCGGTAAGGAAGGGGGTTAAACAGGGAGGTCCCGAGCCCAGCGGAGCTCCCGGGGCCTACCGGTCGCTGCCGGGGCCGCGCTCGCTCGGGCAGTGCCGCCGGGGCAGCCCCGGAGCTGCGGCGTCGCCCGGGCCGCGCCCCGGGTTTGTTGTAGTAACGGCCGCGATGGCGGCGCGGCCGCCGCTGCCCGACTCGGTGCTGGTGCAGGTCCTGGCGCTGCTGCCGCTGCGGGACCGGCTGCGAGCGGCCAGGTAGGATCTCCCCGGGCGGGACCGGCCGCCTGCCGCTTCCCCGCCCCGGCGCTGACGGCCGATCGCCTCCCCGCAGGGTCTGCCGGCGGTGGCAGCAGCTGGCGCAGGACCGGGCGGTCTGGACACATGTGGATTTGAGTCCTCATCGGGTACGGGCCGCCCGTCCGCATCGCGGGGCGGGGGCGGAGAGAGCTCCGCTGCGGGCAGGAGGGATGGGGGGAGGCATCACCCCACTGTGGACAGAGATTGAGACGGGGGGGGTCAGATCACCTCGCTGCAGGCAGCTGTTGGGGATGGGGGGGGACCACCCCACTGCAACAGGGGTGCCCTTCCCCACCCCATCCCCTGGAACTAGGCCCTTTCACCCCGCAGATCACCCGCCGCACGCTGTGGCACCTGGTGCGCCACCGCCTCCCCGACAGCCTGTGCACCCTGCGGATACGGGGCGCGCCTCGCTCCGGCGGCAAGCAGCGGCTCCTCTCCCCGGCACTGCTGGCTGCCCTGCGGAAGCGCTGTCCCCAGCTCCATCGGCTGTGCCTGACTGAGACTGACCTCCGCCATGTCCCGTACGAGAGCATGCCCGCTTCTGTCACCACACTGGAGCTGAGCCTCTGCGACATCCCCGATGCCTGGTTCTGCGTCTCCCCTTCGGTGCCACCACCACAGGTACAACACCTCGCTATCCACAGCGTTCCCAGCTTTTCTGACCATCATCTTCTTGACATTTCCTCACAGAACCACTTGAAGACACTGAGCCTCTGTGGCACCTACCGCATCACTGACATGGGGATCCAAGCAGCAGCTCCACACCTGGAAGAGCTTGAACGGCTGATCCTACGGCACTGCATCATTGGTGATGCTGCCATGGTATTCATCGGGCGCCACATGAAGCAGCTCCGCTACCTTGAAATCAGCAATGCCTACTTCCTGACAAACAGGGGGCTGGTTGCTATTGTGACACTGGAGCATCTGGAGACCCTGTGCCTTGACCTCTATGATTTGGTCTCCCTCGGTACTGTTATCGCCTTGTTGCAAGTGCTGCCTCGCCTGAACCACCTCAAATTAGGTGGGACGTGTTTTGAAGATGAACTTCTGGAGAAAATTCAGGAGAATTTTCCACATTGCACTATATCTCACACTCCGTGACATCCTGAAGTGCTATCCTTCCTTAGTACACCTGAAGTGCTTTTTTATTTTTTTTATTTTTTGGTAAAGCCTGGTTTCATATACATAGCTTTGGGACAGAATTCCCATTGGCCTTAAAATATTATGTTTTTTCACATAAATATGTTGAAGAGCTTTTCACGTAACAACAAAGCTAGTTAACAAGCTTTTGGTAGGATTCCCCCCTCCATGTTTTCCATGGATCAGAGGAATAGGAAAGCTGAGAAGCACACCCAGCCTTTGGGAACCCCACTGACCAAAAAGTGGCTGGGTGATGACAAGTTTAAGCTCTGTCTTCTCCTCTTTCTCCACTGCCAAAGATTAGCAGCTTAATGCGTGCAGAATTCAAGGAGTGAAGTGCGGCACAGAAAAAAACAGACCTGGCAGCCAAAACCTCACAATTACCAATTCCTTCTCCTTTCCTTCAAATCCAGATCTTCAAGTCACTTGTCATACTGGTCATGAGGATTCCTGAACACTTGGTCTCAGACATCCTGTTTGCCCCCAAGGCATTGCTGGGGCTGCCATTACCTCTGGGTTTTGCTGGTGACATCCACTTTTTCTCATCACCTTTTATTGTCTGTGTTCACCTCCTCTTCCTCCCCATCCCCCAATATCCTAACACCAGATAACCACCTAAATGTTATGTTGTTATTCTTAAATTTTAGTCTATATTTTAAAACAAATATTGTATTTATTTTAAAAAACTTGCAAGCTTTTAACTTTCATTTGAACATTTGTTTTTAGGACTTGGGGTTTTTTTAACCTGCTTTGGGCATCTCTCCTGCCCCTTAGGACAGCCTTGCTTGTGACAAGAGCATCCCACAGGAAACAGAGCAGGACTACTAATGCCTTTGAGCATTTGAGCCTTTTCTGCCCTGTTTTCATCCCAAATACCCCCTGCTCTCCATTCAGCTGCAGCACATGCAGTAAACCCCTGGGTTTCAGATGGTCCTGGATGGCAGTGACCTCCCTGTGCTGAAATTCTCATTGCTGTTGGGTGGCCTTTGTGCCCTTGCCTGTTTTTTGATCCTAAACCCAGTCTCAGGGTAGCTTCAGGGCAAATATCCAAAGGTAAAATGTTCCAGCTCTGCTTTGGAAAGCATCCCAAGCTGCTGACTTAGTAAGTACTGCTCCATGTTTATCCTAAACAAGGAGATCAACACTGGTGGAATCAGCCTAATTAAAACCTCCAGCATTCCCTGTTCCAGCACTCTCTGTCTGGGATGGGGAGGGACAGTACAACAGGAAAAGGGAAAATCAAAACCAGTAAAAATCCATCAGTCAGTCAAGGCACAGTGAGATGTGGCAAGAACCTCAATGTTCTCCTGACCTTTGCAGCAGGATCTTTGCAATCCTGATGGCACAACGACAGAATTTAATATCCCCACAGTCACAACAACATACCAGTTTTCCATTAACTAATTATATTTATATAATTCATACTGTCTGTCTGGTTTGAGTTATTCATGTTTCTCTGGTCCCTAGGCCTGTTTGAGGTGTTAATACCTTTCTGGCCCCTAGGTTTGTTTTCTATCCACAGAGAGCTCCAGTGGTGTCCCTAGCACATAGCTTTTATAGTAGAGGGGCACAGATTTGGGTTGCTGTTTTGCTGGGCGTGGTGATAATGATTTATAGGGAGTTAACAATGGTACTGGGGTTTGTTCAAAGTATATATGGTTTGTTTTTCTTTGTCGTACCCTGCACTTATTTATTAGCAGTTGCACCCAGGAGGAGTGGGAGGAAGCAGGGGAAGAGGTTTCCCAGCCTTTCATCTCCTCCTTCTCCATTAAATCTGGTATATCACCTTTTCAGAATGTTAAGTTTCCCCTGAATGTTGAAGAGACCACTTGGTATTTTATCTGGCAAGCTTTCTCTATATGGTCTGCAGCTTGTTTAGAGCGAGGGCTGAGATGTCTGAAGGGGTTGAGGAGACCCCTGACCCAGGCATGGAAAATCCTGAGTGGTGTGGGGAATGGGAGAAAATGGGCCAGACCTTGAAGGAATTCTCTGACCCCATAGCCTGGGACTTTCCATGTGAACAAATTCAGAACCTAGATGAGGTGGGGAAATATTTGCAAGAGAACTGCAATGACAGCTCTTAAGGAGAAAAAGCTCATTGCAATAAGCTGGGCCCTGGCATATGCACGCTGCTAGATAGAGGCAGGGGGGCAGAGATGTAAATCAGCAGCTACCCCAGTCACTCAGACTGCAGCAGATACCCCAGTCACTCAGGCTGTAGCTAAACCAGACAGTGAGCATAAGCCAGCAGCTAAACCAGACAATGAGCCTAAGCTAATAGCAGTGGCTCCTACCATAGAAAAAAGCACAAAACCAAACCCAATTGCCCAGTCAATGATGATGATGACACTGGGAAAGGACCCTCAAAGCCAGCTCCAGTTACTGGCTCAGAATCAGAATAAATGAGTAGGAAAAGTACAGAGAACTATGGTGTGCCTGAAGTTCATAGGCTGCCAGGGAAAGAGGACTGAGACTCAACTGTGAATGCAAGTTTCCAAAGGTCCAAGCAAGCTTTTTGTCCCGGCACATTTATCTATGTGAGATGTAGCTGGAAACTTTTCCATTTAGATTTGTACTGCAAGAGCAGCAGAATGTGACAGCACATACAGCTGAAAATGAAAGTGTGTGGCACTGGCATGTTTTGACAGAAGCAGATTTCTGGACTGCTTCTGTCTTAACATTTCTCCATGCAAGAAGTAGATGGACATTTCAGACTCTGAGACTGAAAGTGCATGATGCTACTATACAGCTGAGAATGAAAATGCAGTGTACCATGACTGTGTGTGTAGTTTACAGGCTGCAAGGAAAAATAACTGCCACTTGATTGTGGTGTGAATACAAGTTTGCAAACAGAAGGGAAAGTCAGTGAAGTCTTTCTATTCTGGAACATTTTCTTTGAGAGCAGCGGGCTTTGGATCTCCACGTGGGATGGTTTGGAGATAACCATGGTCCCCTCTCCATCTCTGTCAAGTACCCAGTGCTGCTCAGCAGCTGCACCAGATGTGGCTGTGTGCCCACAAAGCAGCCCAAAGCTGCCCACTGTGGGCACGACTGCTCACGGCCCTCCCATGGAATGAGTCAGGACACAAAGGCTTTGCTGCCCTTCCTCTTCCATGTGCAAACCCTTATTTGCACTGATCTCACACTGCAATGTGAACTCCTTCCCAATTATATGTGTTAATGTATTTTTTCACCTTGGCAGAGCCCAGCCACAACACTGAAAGCATCCAACAAAAATGTAACTCATGAAAGTGCTGAGCCCCTTCCCAGGCCCTGGCAGTCACTGGCAGTGGGTAACATACTCAAATAAAGGAGAAGAGGTGCTGAGGGGTCTCCTTTTTGCTGTTAGTGTGTTTCCCTGGCTAAGCCAGTCAAATCACTCTCTGATCCAGTAGGACTGCTGAGGGAAAGGTACCCTACCAGGATGCTGACTCACAGATCAGGCACAAGGGTCTTGGCTTTCCTGGGAAGCCAACAGAGAAATTCTACACTAAGGGTCAAATAAATCTCCCTGCACTAAGAGTCGAGGACACCTCACCTTTTCATGCGACAGTTGGATTTTTTACACCAGAGGTGTCAGAACAGAAGACTGGGGCTACTTGTTTTCTCTACTCAGTAGCCCATCATGTGCACCTGGAACACCAAGCCAAGCTGGTTTCCTTCCCTCTCCATGGCTCTCTTGCCTTACCTTACGTACCGTGCTGCTGCCATGACTTACCTACCCCTCCCTTGCCTTGTGGTGCCTTCCCTCCCTTCTTTGGGTGATCTTGATGAATTTAATTGCTTTTCCTACTCTCTAGTTCCATGGGTAGAGCTGCTGAAGTGTTACAGTGGGAATGCAAAAGCCAAGCTGTTGAGCTTTTTGTCTGGGTGCCTTTAGTCTGTGAGCAATCAGAGGAGTCAGACTTGGCCCCTGACTGTGAGACACAAGAATTCCGATGGCACAGAGCTGAGAAGGAAAATGCTGACAGCAGGGTGTGTGGGTGCAGCTCGATGGGTGCAGGGGCACTTCTGGACAGAAACAGCTTTCTCAGGGGGCACTTTTGTCAGCTACACTGTTGCCACTGGTTTTCAAGTCTGTAGCCGAACTCCATGAGAGAGAAAACATTTACTAGCACAGAGGAATTAGTATTGAGTGCAGTGCAAACAGGAGTTCGTTCTTGGAAGGGGGAGGTCAGTGAAATCTTTCTGTCCTGACACAGTTTATTTGAGAGCAATGACGTTTTGAACTTGGATCTGCATTTTGGGTGGTTTAGAGCTGGACAAGGTGCATTTCCTTCATTTGCAAGTACACACCGCCATCGTGTGGTGTGTTCTGTGAGCGCTGGCGCTGCCCAGGTGAAAGTCACGCCCTTTCTGTCCCGGCACTATTAGCGTGGGAGCGGTTGGTGTAGGGGTTCCGTTGTGGATCCTGAATCTTCGAGACTTTAAAGGACGGGATCCTGCATATAGCTGGGAAGGAAGGGGAATCGTCTCACTGTTGGCTGGGCAGTTTATCGGCTGCAAAAGAAAAGCAGATTCCAGCACGGCCTCTTTCTTCTCTAGAACCTTTTCCAGGGAACCAACTGCTGAACGTTCTTAGTTTTGTAACTGGACTCTGTGAGACTGCAAGGGGAAAAGGAAGGCCAGTGCTTACTTTTTGGTTTTAGAACCTACAGTAGGAGAACCACTCCTGGACACATTAAGTTTTGAAGCTGGGTTTTGGAGAGTGACAGAGTGTGATGGTACATGCAGCTGAGCAGGAAAACTCCTGACTCCAGGGTGCTTTTCAGAGCATGTAAGTTAAATGTTGAGACAGCAACAGCTTGCTGAGCCAGGGCTGGTCTGCACCTTCCCCTTGCCTTGTAAGCTGCACCAAACACACTGGTGCAACATTGTAGTTTTCTTCTCAGTGCTTTCTACCATGACATTTGCTGAATCTTGGAGTCTAAAGTTAAAGGGCATTGTTTCAATGTGAGTCTCCAACGGGAACATGTGCCAGCACAGAGTGTTTGCCTTCCCCCTCAGGACCCATGACTGGAATTCGGAAGGCAATCGTGGCAGGCACTCTCCTCTTGCAGCCTTTAAATCTGGCACACAACCTTGTGCTCTGCAGATTAATCCTCAGCCTTAGGTAGAATCACAAGCCTGCAGTCTCCTGGAGCCTGGAATGTCAATTTACTGTGGTGCAGAACAATGTAGCAGCACAGAAGCAGCCCGGCACATTGCACTTGCAGAGGTGCAAATCAAATTTCCAGCATGAGCTCCTGGCTGGGAATTACAGTTCATTTCCATAGGAAGGAAAGCGCATAGGCCCAGTGCTTTAGGTGCAGGTCAGAGGTGGCCCAGGGGAGGAAAAGTTCAGGCAGACCCAGCTGTCCTAGCAGCTCTTGTCTGGGAGAAATCCTTGGATGTACAGGTGCATTCAGAGTTTCTGCATGGGCTCCTAGATGAGAATGACAGTTCATTTCCATAGTAAGGAGAGCAGATAGCCCCAGTGTTCCAGGTGCACTTGAAAGGTGGCCAAGGGGAGGCCAATGCCAGCCAGACTTGTCTGTCCTGGCAGCTTTCAGCTGGGAGTAATTCTTGGATATACTGAATTTTGGAGGTGCAATCCAGATTCCAGCCATGGGCTCCTGAAAGGAAAGGAAAGGAAAGGAAAGGAAAGGAAAGGAAAGGAAAGGAAAGGAAAGGAAAGGAAAGGAAAGGAAAGGAAAGGAAAGGAAAGGAAAGGAAAGGAAAGGAAAGGAAAGGAAAGGAAAGGAAAGGAAAGGAAAGGAAAGGAAAGGAAAGGAAAGGAAAGGAAAGGAAAGGAAAGGAAAGGAAAGGAAAGGAAAGGAAAGGAAAGGAAAGGAAAGGAAAGGAAAGGAAAGGGAAAAAAAAAGATTATTCTCCTCCATAGGAAGGAAAGCTCACAGGTCCTGTGTTTCAGGTGCAGATGAGGGGCAACACAGAGGAAGTCAAGGCCAGTGGGATCCATATGTCCTGGCAACTTTTGCCTCGGAGCAATTCTTGGTACTAAAAAGTACTACTGGTAGATTACAGCATAACACAAAACAGTGCAGGATATCAGGGTACCTGTATTAAAGCTAGCAAAAGAAATAGTACTGATTAGGAGTCAGTGGTAACTGACCACTGAAATGATGATAATGTACACAGATTCCTTTCATTTAACCTTCAGGGGAGTGCTGAAAAGCAGGCAGCCCTACTCAGGGGAGAAACTCTACACATTTCCAGGAAAATTTCTGCTTTGTCAAAATTTGGTGTAGCTTTTATAAAGCGAGGTGTCTGTCAGTCAGAAATACAGCTTTATCTTCCAGATGCCAGGCCAGTCTTAACCCCATGGCACCAAAATAGCTCAATACAAGATAGCTTGTCCTGGTTGAGTAATCTGACCAGTTAACTAACAACAGATAAGCTCTTGTGTGGGGAGAGAGATGCTGCTACAGAGGTGGAATCCCACTTTCAGCCCTGGGTGCCTGGCTGCGGAGGACAGCCCTTTTCCTCAGGAAGGAAAGCCTGGTGTCTCAGTGTCTGTGGGGCAGCTGAGAGCCAAGGCCACCCAGACCTGTCTGTCCTGGCAGTTTTTATCTGGGAGCGATCCTTGGACGTTCACAGTTTTAGGAGGCAGAATCCTATTTTCAACCACAGGTGCCTGGCCATGCACAGCTCTTTTCCACAAGAGGGAAAGCTCGGAGCACCAATGTCTTGGGGGCAGCTGAGAGGCTGCGCCTGGGAGGCCAAGATCAGCCAGACCAGTCAGTCCTGGCAGCTTTCACTTGGGAACAATCCTCAGACGTTGGCAGTTTTAGGAGGTGGAATCCCATTTTTGGCCCCAGCTGCCTGGCCAGGCAGGACAGCTCTGTTCCACAGGGAGAAAAGCCTGGTGCCCCAGTGCCTCTGGGGCAGAGGAGAGGCCACCCCCGGGAAGCCAAGGCCAGTGAGACCTGTCAGTCTGTCAGCTTTTGTCTGGGAGTAATCCTTGGATGTACAGAGTTTTGGGAGGCAGAATCCCAATTTCAGCCATGGAGGCCTGGCTACAAAGGACAGCTCTTTTCCACATAAGGGAAAGCCTGGAGCTCCAGTGTCTCAGGGCAGCTGAGAGGCATAACCACGGTGGGAGGCTGACGCTGCCCCTCATCACTCTTTGCCCTGCCTATCAATCACTGCGAGTGGATGACTCCACTCTCAATTACTCCTAGTACCACATGTCAATCCATCTCCCGGGCTGATCCCACCTGTCAATCACTTTTAGTCCTGCCTGTCAATTACTGACAGGTTTATAGCTCTTCACAGCTGACACAGCCCTCACAGTGCAGAGCCCTCGCAGTCTCCACAGCCTTCCCAGCCCTCACAGCTCTCAAAGATCTCCTTGCCCCCACAGCCCTCTCAGTTGTCCCATACGGGAGAGCCCCCATACCCTCACAAGCCCCGCAGAACCCCTTCACCGCCTCGCCTCTTCACTGCCTCACCCTTCCCCGCCTCGCCTCTTCACTGCCTCACCCCTCAGCGCTCACAGCCCTCACGATGCCCGCGCACGCGCTCTGTGCCTCAGATCCCCGGCGCCTGCGCGCTGCTCTCCCCGGGCCGCGGCCGCCCGTTCTGCCGTGCCCCGGATGTGGCCCCTGCCCGGGAACATGGCGGCGCCGGGGTGGGCGGAGGGAGCGCGGTAGTGCCCGGTGCCGTCCCCGCCATGGCGGACCTGGGCCGGCAGCTGCACGAGTACCTCGCGCAGTCCAAGGCCGCTGCTACCACCGGCCCCAGCGCGGCCCCCGCACCGCCGGCCGCCGGCGGCAAGCAGGAGGAGGCGGGGGACGGCGGCGGGCTGCGGGCCTGGCTGGGGGCGCTGAACCCGTTCCCGCCGGGCACTCCCCCGGGCGCCACGGTGTGGCCTTGGACGGGAGAGGAGGACCCGTGGCTGCCGGGGCTGTCGCGCTGGCAGCGGCTGGCGGGCAGCGGGCTGTGCGTGCTTCTGGCCGCGCTGTGCTTCGGGCTGGCCGGGCTGTGCGCGCCGCTGCTGCTGCTGCGCGCCCGCAAGTTCGCGCTGCTCTGGTCGCTGGGCTCGCTGTGCGCGCTGGGCGCCGCCGCGCTGCTGCGCGGGCCCGCCCGGCTGCTGCGGGAGCCCGGCCGCGGGGCGCTGCTGTACCTCGGGGCGCTGTTCGGGACGCTGTACGCCGCGCTGGTGCTGCGCAGCACCGCGCTGACGGCGCTGGGCGCCGCCGCGCAGCTCGGCACCGCCGCCGCCGCGCTCCTGGCCGCGCTGCCCGGCGGTGCCGCCGGCCTGCGCCGCCTGGCCGGGCTGCTCCGCGCCGCGGTGTGCAGCCGAGGCAAGGCGCTGCCTCTGTGAGCCCGGCTCTGCGGCCGCACCGGGGAGGAGCGGCCGCGTCCCCGCGGGGGTGTCTCGCACACGGACCGAGAGCCCCGCGCTGTAGCCGGCTTCTCTTCGCCTCCTCCGCGTCCTGTCACGTTTGGCTGGCCAGCGCTCGAGGAGCAGCAGCAGGGCTGGCGGCCCGCAGCCGCCCCAGTGACTCGGAGCTGCGGGTGCCGTGTGCCGTGTCAGTCTGCCGAGCCGCCCCCGAGCTCGTTCTTTGCCTTACCGCGCTGCCGGCTCCATAGCCGTGGCTTGGCATCGCTCCACCTCTGGGTGGGGAGCTGGCAGCATCCCGCTTCTGCCTCCAGCGTGGGACCATGCGGCTACTGCAGCGGCTGCTGCAGACCGCGGGATCGGAGCCGATGCGGGGTCATTGTGGACGTGCCCGGTACTGAGGAGCAGATGAGGTGCGCAAGGCTGACGGATGCTGAAACACGAAGATGATTTAGCAAAGTGCGATCGAGTCTGGGGGAGAACGTTGAAAAATTAACTGTACTACCTCATTTTGTGCTGACCCCTACACTATGAACACGTACTGTTTTTGCTGTCACCTCAGACCAGTGGTGAATATGAAGACTGTGGCCACTGAACTGCATTTCTCTCTAAAAATCAGCTTTAAAATAACCATCCAGTAAGTGAAACAAACTTTCCTGGGGCCGTGGGTCACAAACACTGCCCGTAATTGGGAGGGGAGGGGGTGTTCCTGCATGATGATGAGAGGATGCAAAGTGCTAATGTTAGTTAAGAGCACTAGCGTTTGCAGGTACTGCTGCCTTACAGCTGCTGTAAGGGATCAAATTGGGCTTTAAAAGGGTAGCTTCAGCTCCTAGAAATTTACTTTTCTGTATATATATTGCTCTCTGAAGTTGGGCAGTTGTTTACTTGTCACAGCCTGACCTTCAAAAACAGATTTGCCAGTAACTGGAGCTGTGCTTCGGTGCAGAAACTGAGCTGCCTTAGCAGGGTGCTGAATTCAGGCTGACAGAGCTGGCTGCTCCAGTTTGGGCCGTGCAAGCAAATGGGACAACGGGGCCTCACCTGCACAGAGCCCCCAGTGAGTACCTCACTGAGCATTTGTGCCTCATGGAGAAAGTAAAGCCCCTGCAATACTTACCTGCTATCACTATTTAGTTATAACATATTCACCAAATACTTAGCTGAATTAAACTGAAGTTGTTGAAAGGGCTATTTAAGTGTATGTAGATTGCTTTAATAAAACTATTTGTGTCCAGTTGTCAGTATAGACATTTCACTAATGGTCACTTTTTCCCATTAAGAATGTAGATCAGAGCTATCAGAATAGCATTAAATTAGCTGTCTTGTTTTTGTAATTTCTAAGCTACAGTATATAAAATTAATTTTATTCCTAGCAGCTGTGTAAAATTAAATCTGAGACAACCTCTGAACTAACAGGTAGAGCCTAAGAGTCTGTGTGCAGCACTGGTAAAAGAACATGACCTGAGGAATACAGAAGTGTATTTCCATTAAATAATTGTGCCCATTTCCCAGCAATAGTGGGTCATGGTATCACAGACTGGGAAGCTGCTTGTCTCTTCTGCTATGCTGTTACCTTCCAAGATTTTGTAGAAAATATATTTTAATTATCAAATTTTCTTAGGACTTTTTGAGCATGATTGTGAAATCCTTCAAAAAATCCATTTAAAAAGCTGCCCCTTGAAGAATATTACTTAACACTACAATAATAGTTTAAGGAATTAACCAATCATCAGAGGAAATATAACTTGTCTATATAAAGCTGGGTTTTCTCTTGTTAGGTACACTTTAACTTGTTTTGGTAGAGGACTGTGGTTTAATTAAAGCCTAAAGCTCATCCTCTAACTCATATATTCTAAGTATTAGACCTCTTTTAGCCCCTTAAACATATATAGGTCTTGCTAAATTAAAAAAAAAAAAAGAGGGGAGGCTTTCCTCTTTGCCAATGATTAAATCATTAATATTTATCATGAAAACTTCAGGACAAATCCCAACTCCCAGACATACACCCAGAGTGCCCAAAGTCCTTCAGACAGAGCTAATAAGCATTTTTTTCTCAAGGGACAAACTGTGTCCTATCAGATGCATTTCAGCTGTTTCTAGTTAATTCCTTTAAGACCGTTTTCTCTCTCCTGAGCCCCATGACAAGGATTTTATAGGCTAATGATCAGTTACAATTTTCAAATGTCATTTTATATACCACAAATTAAAAACCAAGTAAGAAAAGGTACTTGTGACTGACTGAACCAAGAGAACAACAGTTAAGCATCTGTGCTTTGATGGCTTTAAGTAAGATGGGACATCAGGGCTTGAGCCAGTCTTTGGTAAACCTGCCTGTGAGAAGGTGCAACAGCTGCCACTTGTGACTGGGTTGCAGCAGCCTCTAGAACCAAGTCTCATCCTGATTACAACCTGAAATTCAAGGCAGGAGAGAGGGAAGCCTGGCAGTGATTTTTCATGATGTGCTATGCTTTTAATGTAGGCCCTTCCTGAGGGGTGTCTGTAGAACAAGTACTTACATGGTAACATTTTCACTGAGCCTTTAGGTATTAGAGAAGCCTTTTGATAACATGGTGGCTGGAGATGATTAATATGAATGATTTATGGGGAAAACAAACTCATGGTTGGTAAGCAGCTTTATTATGAAATGTGGGAAATGGGAATAACCCCTCCTCCTCATTTCCCTGCTTTAGTAAAACCAGGTAACAATAGCCTAAAGAAAAAGACACTTAAAAAACTTATTATGAAAGTGATGAATTGCACTTCAGCAATTAATACACCAGACTCTGCTGAACACCCACAGCTTTAAACAATGTGTCACACAGCTGCTGTAAAACATACCAGTCAAGCTGCTAAACTTTCTTTTCTCAATTTCCATAAACAGATGCTGTTTTGAACAAAAATCCGTGGCTCGCCTAGGCAGAGTGTAGTATGCCAATCTTTGCTGTGATGTCTGTCTTGCAATCCAGGTTGTGTGACTCACACTGTACCTTTGACAACTTGTTCTAAACACTATTCCACTCTTTTCTGTTTCAGGATGGCAGACTAGCAAGCAGTGGTGATTGCCTGCATTTTGGAATTTTAACGCCAGCACCATTGTAATCTGTAGACAGCTGTGGCTAAAGGTGAAAATGAAACTCTACACATGATAAACCAAAACACTAGGAATCGGCTCTCAGTATTTTCAATGGCTGAGATTTCAGGAGGTAGTACTGTTGCTCCATCTGAAACACAAGTTTGCCTAAATACAACCCTCTGTAGTAACGGGTGAGTAAAGAATCACACACTGTTGATTTTTTTGTTAATTTTTGCGCAAATTACATTCTGTATTCATACAAAACCAACGTAACTCTTTGACAAACTGTACATATAGAAACAAGTTTCTGTCTGGAGGTGAACTGAAATCTGTGGAGATGCTCCATGTTCCACAACACTTAAAAGAAATTCCAGCTCTTGACAAAACAAGAAAATGAGGGGAACGGGAGTGGAAAGAACAAAACAAAGCTAGCCACAATATTGCAGCTAGAGGCAAATGACTGATTTAGGAAAAGAAAGACCCTTGTTAGGAACTAATGCACATTCAGTTATCCCAGTTAAGAATCCAGGTTCGTGGCGTTGCAGGTGACTGAGTCCAGAGTAGCAGTCTTTAAATATTGTCCCTCAAGGACTGGGCATGACCCAGTCAAAGCCTCTTCTATCGGCCTCGTCCACCCCGAGATCCTCCTCTCCGGGACTGGCCAGAGTTCATGTTATTTCCTCTTCCCCAATTGCTGCCGCTCCTCCCTCCTCGAGAAGGGTTACTGACCCCCCCGGGGCCTCCACCAAAGGCTTCATCCCTGTGGAATCCATCGTGGTGCTCTCCATCCAGAGAACTGGACCTCCCAGATTTTTGCGCTCTCTGCGAAGGTCCGGAATTTCCTCGTCCTGCAAAGGAAGCACATCCAGTTACTGCTGTAAGTTTGAGCTGCATCCCTTCTCAGACATGCCGCCTATCGAGCTGGTTCTACTGTGGTGTCATCATTCATACACCAGCTGTAGCTGAGACCTGCCATTTCATGCCTCCTCCCTCAGGACAATTTTCTTATACAGATTTGGTGTCTGATTACAGTTCAGAAAACAGACAACAATCAAGCAATTCCTTGGGAATTAAAGGAGCTTATATTTGATACTGTCAGCAGTCACTGAAATGAAGTCAGAATAGTGATAGCTTTTCCCCCAAACTGCCAGTTCTTGTGCTTCAACACTATCTGTGGTTCTCTCTGTGTTTTTATTGCAAAATATTTTTTAAATCCTAAACAAAGAAATGGCACTGTTGACAAATTGAGACAGTTGAGGCTGATGGTGAAGATCATGTGAGATTACTATTTTGTTCCATTTTTTTCTAAAATTAATGGAAAAATGCTTTATTTTACTACTAACCAGGAACAAAAACTACTCAAGCTCTTACTGCCAGGAATAGAATTTTCTAATTCTCACATGCTGTTTTGGTTTTGATATGTTTGATATAAACATTAAAAACCCCAGCCCAATCCATTAGCCTAAAATAAGCAGTATTTTGAAAAAGGAAAATCAGTGGTAACCTTGTTTTAAGGACACATACTACATTCAGGTATTTTTGCTGCACTTCAGCAAGAGTGATTTTTGTTGACTGTGGTTGGTTCCATGTAAAACAGTCACCAAATTGTTTCACAGAAACATTCATGAAGTTTAAACCTTCAACTGAAGGTGACATAGCCCACATATGAAAAAGTATTGCTCATGGTTTGTTTATCAGGCTTTCTGCCATCATTCTAAACTTTCTTTAGCACATTATGAGTTAATTACCACACTTGTGCCTGGATAACAATTGTTTTGACTTTAATAAAGAATCTGACAGAGTTACTACAATCATTACTGAAGCTGGAAAAGGAATGCTTACAGATTTGATAGATGCTGGCTAAATTGAGAACTACAGCACATGGATATGGAAGGAAAAATACTGGTAGAGAAGTTTATCAGCAGAGTTTTATTCAAAATATCTGTGAAGGAATGATAAAGCCTGCTGTTAATGCCATACTGGCAATAGAGTCCATGCAGAGGAGGAGTGACATGCAGTTAAAACTGAATGAGCTTTGGGACAATGGTGAGAGAAAGGATTCAGTGTTCAGTGGCAGCAGAGACAAAGCTGTGCAGTCTAACAACAAATTCAGCTGCAGGCTGCCAGCTCAGGAAGCAAATGAGAAGGGTGTGTGTCACTGATCACTACCTGACAGTGGGTACTCAATGTGAGGACATGAAAGAAAGACAATATTTACACAAGAAAACAGAAGTCCTGAGATCTGTAAGAAATAGGATCAAGAACTGGTCTGATGCTAATAGGACTGACTCCAAAAGAATGTGTTTTGTGGGTTACAGTAGCTGTGACCACTTAGAAGGAACTACAACACCAGGAACTATTAGGAAAGAAGGAGAAAGTGGAACAAATCCAAGAGAACTGTAGAAATCCATGGTTACACCACATTTTAAATAGTGTGTGCAATTCCTAGTTACCTCATTTAACTTAGAAAAGGATAATTTAAAACTCAAAATAGCACACACAGAGTAACAAGGATAGTGAAAGATACAGAACAACTTCTAGAAAGAATAAACAGACCAGAGCTCTGACATGGAGAAGAGCTGGTTCAGGCTGGAAGTGGAGTTCAGTGGTTCAGAGGTGGCATTCAGTAATAACAGGAACCAACACTCAACTTAATTACAAAAAAAGATATCAAATTAAATTACTGAATGCTAAGCATAGATCAAGGGAAAAACATTTCCCCTCCTTTTTTTTAAGCATAGTCTACTGCAATTAAGTTCTAGAGGTTTGTCCATGGATGTTGTGTATCTCAAAAGTTTATATGATTCTTAAAGCAATTAGAGAAGTACACAAAAGGTAACTAGAAAGCCATTAAATATAAAAATAGTATTTTAGTAAGTGAGGTCTTCAGAGGTTTAGAGAGCACTTCAGGGACGTATCACTCCAGGCTCAATCTTCTTATATTTGAGTTAAAGGATAACATCACAAGCATTAATATTAATAAACAACTATTGTGAAAAAATTATGAAAAATGCTCTTAATGAGTTTTCCAGCTGGAGTAACAGGGAATCAAAAACCAACTACTTTTGAACAGGGCAGTAGAAAAGGGGATTCTGCGATGCTGAGACAAGATTTGGATTTGATCTTTGAAAATCCCTCTGTTCTTATGTTCCTGTAAGACTGAACTTCAACTTCCCAGCTGGTAAAATCAGATATTTAGCAGCTCAGCTTTATCCCCTCTGAACAGAGAAGTTCTAGATAAACTTAATACTGAAAACACATGCCAGTGTTACTTCTGAATTCCAGTCAAAGGGGCTTATTACCTTTGCCCCTCTCCTCTGGAGGTCCACCTGGAGCATCCATGTCTCTGTGGTCAGAGGTTCCTGGTCCATCATGCCAGGGACGTTTCCGTGGTGGCAGTGAGGCCATGTCCATGCCCTGGAGTGAAGAGGAACGTTCTCTGTTGGCTGGAGAGTGCCCATCATGAGGAGGGTGATCTGGACGAGGACCTGTGCACAAAAACACAGGATAAGTAATGTTCATTGGATCGTTACTCCTCATTTTCTGAAGGCAGCCACATAAATTTACAAACTGCCCACACAGTTTGGCACACAATTTGAACTTAAAATTATGTAAAGCTTCTCCTCTGTCCCACTTTTTAGTAAAAAAGCTAAAGGTAAACCAGATTTTAAAGGTGATGGGAAAGAAAAGTGTGGCAGATGTAAAGTGTTCTTTCCAGTATAAACATTTCCATGTATTTTAGAGACAATCATATCTTCATTTATTCATGTGTCATTTGTGCTTTGTTTTCCATGACATTTTACAGCTCTGTCTTGCCCCATATGGGGTTGCCTTTAGTAACACAACTGCAAACATAAGCTGTCAGACATTGCTGCTGAAAAGACAGCAACACAAAGGAAGATTTCTGTTGGCAGTAATATACATATTAAATACACCCCATGAGATGTGATTCAGTCATCCAGAGCTGCCCGGGCAGTACAGGAACACAACTGAAAATCAAGGCTTTGAGGCCACAATCACTTTTATTCAGTAAGACAGCTGTATTTAGAGCCAGTTAAATTCTGTATAGTTCTTTCTTCCTAAATTTAAAAGACCAAAGAACTGCATTTGGCTTTTCTCATGGTAAAATACTGGTAACAAACGTATGAGGTACAGGAAAAAGACATGATTTAATTTTTTTTAAGTTACTATATTGTAGAAATCTACCAACCTCACCAGATATTTTACCTGGCTCTCTGTTTCCATCCCAGGGTTCTGGTTTCCGCCCTCCTTCAAAGCGTGGGAATTCATCTGGAGTAGGAAGCAAACCCTTCCGAGCTCCTGAGCAGTGAGAGAAGCAGGGGACAGGAGTGAGAAGAGACATGGTATTCATGCAAATAATGTCATTTATCCAAGAAGTGCCTTTCCTTCCTCATCCTTGTACTTCTGTGTGGAAGAACATTCCCCTTACCTCTTGGAGCACCTCGACCTCGCCCCCGAGCACCATGGTCCCTTCCTCTGGAGTTTTCATCTGGAGAGTCAAAAGCATCATCTGGCCCAAAATCTTCAGGGCCAGGAAAGCCATCTCTGCCCCTGGGTCCCCGGCCCTCGTGTCTCGAGGGTCCTCCTCTTCGGAAGCTACAAGAAAGAACACGATACAAATGTGGTTTTTAGGCATCATTGAGTCAGCTTCAGTTTAATTATCAACTAATTTCTGAACTGTTTCACTTAATGCTACAGCACATACAGTTACTAGAACAGGATTTGTAGGTGGGAAGGTGCTCATTTCTGCCTTTGAGCACTTTGATAGTAAGCTTTGTAATTTTCTTCTCATATTTCCTTCCACTGACGATGCTGGCTTTTCATACAAGAAAAATATTAACATACTGCATTCATTTAATGAAAAGGTGGGAAAAACAATCCATGAGTGATGATAGATACAAGGTGAGGTAAGGCAAGGAAAAGTATGAGTTCCCCTTAACTCTGATGGTCTTACATTCCCCTTCCATTTTTCCTTTCCATTTCCATGATAAAACAAACTGAAAATATAGAAGCAATGAGAGTCATGGCTGTAAGAAAACCTTACAGGATCTCATTCCTATTAAGCCTGTGATTCTTTTGCCAGACAGTTCTCCTTTTCATTCCACTCTTCAAAGTTTACAATTTTAGCAAATGCATCTAGGCTGCCCTTGGAACTATAGGCACAGTGATGGCTGAACAGTGCACAGTGGCATTCTGCAACCTGAAGAGCAGTTTATCCAACTGCAGTAATGCATTTTGTGTTGCAAAATGTAATTGTGACCCTGAAGTTGGTAACTGCTGTCCAGTAAGTAAAGGCATCTTCAGGAATGTGCTACTATTGGGTTCTGCACTGCATCTTAACTGAGTACAGCTCCTCCAGTGCTGCACTGGGGGACTTGGACAGCTCTTCAGAGAGGAGAATGGCTCTTCCTGAGCTGTCAGTGCCATGTCACGTAAGGCTGCAGCTGGCTCTGTGAATAACTAGCACTTCTGTTCCTGCCACAAGCAGTTCAAACACCTGGAGTGTTTGCAAAGCACAGCCCGGCTGAGGTGTCAGGTGGTGCAGGCACACTGGTGTCCCCACCGTGCCACCCCACGCTACTCTGCCCACCCTCAGTGACAGCACACGGTGTGTGGAGCACTCCTTGCCCAGTCACAGATGCCTCCCACCTCCCCACTGTTCCCAGTTCCACACTGGCTGAACTGGAAGCACCGCAGTATTCCCATGGTGCTGGCTGTGTGCAGCATCCCCTTCCCCAGCTCATTAACGACACAGTGCATCCTATTACAAGCAAAACTTTAGATACTTTTATTTAGAATTTTAACAACATTAACCTTTTAATTACAAATTTAAATATTTTAACAGTAGTCATAACACAATACAATATTTTTAAACTTTTACATTGTTTTTAATAAAAAACAATAGGTCTGTCTCCACCTCCCAGAAAACAAACACAATACAGAGAGGAGGCTGCTGTGCCTGTACAGGTACAACAGTGGATGGAGGAGTGCTTTGTATGGACCATGAACCATTTACATTAACCTGCATGGTTTGGGAAAACAAACTCAACAGTTTCAGGTACAAATGGTTCAAATAATCACAGAGCAATGTTGTTTAGCCTTGACACAGCACAGTCCTCTAGAGGTTTCTTAGAGGGCCTCCCACTTTAATACTGATATGGTGTGATTCGACTTAGCTTGGAAATTACCAAGATTTTCAACATGAGGCCCCAGGGCTGCAGGAACAGGGCCTTTCCTATTTCAGGCAACTGATGGACACAGTTGAGTTTTGAAATCTACAATACCTATGCCTGACACAGCCACAGCTCCTAATATTGTGTTATGGATATCCTTATTTGCCTTTTCACATCAGTCACACATTAAACCCTGCCTTGCATCGGGTTCAGTTCCTGTTTGACTGCTCTTACATCTTCTTCCCCGAGGCCTAGGACCTTACTGTACACAACTACACACTGTGCAGATTAGCAGGCAGGAAGAGGCAGGTCTCTGCAGTAGAAGCATCATGTTGATATGCACAGGTAGAGTAAGAACAGGACAGGGATGAAAAGGATGGGAAATTAGAGAGAAACACACATACACACATTTGCCTCTCATGCTTGATCAAACCAGTTACAATCTCAATTTCAAAGCAAGTCAGCTGAACGAGTGGTTGGGATTAAGTCCACCACAGCATCTGCAGTAAATGGCACCTAGTTCACCTTTATTCCAAGAAAATCATCAAATTTACAAGCACAGTGAGCCTTTTAGAGCCCTGTGCCATTTCATTTCAAACTCTCTGGGCAAACACTTGTACTCTGATAAATAGAATACTCTTAGTTCAAAAGTCAGATTTACAGGTCACAAGGTTCCTGTTTTCCTTCCTGAAACTTTTTAAAAATCAGGACCATAATAAAATATTTTCCAGTCCCTAAGCATTTTCAAGATAAGATCTGAAAAATTTCTACTGAGCTTCTAAAAGTCTTGTCTGCTGTGTCTTTTAAAAGAGTTCTGTGATGCAGACCATTGGACCACTGGACCATCCAACTGGATTTTCTCTGGCTGTACTTTTTAAAAATGGCTTTAATTGTTACCTTCTTTTAGTTACTGTTCATTTCTTTTCATACTCTTCACACAAAAGGAAGTTACATCTTACAGAGCTAGGCAGAAAATAGCTAAAAGAAGAGCTGTATAGATGCAAAGTAAAAGGAATGTAAGAAAATGATTAAAAAGGCAACTAAAACACACAAAATTCACATTATGTGGAGACCACAGCATATTTGTACAAGCACGTGTTCTTATACATAGGGAGTTGGTGGTCAGTGAGAGGCTTAGACCTTGGAGGCCAAATTTCATGTAATTAAACTAACATAAATCTGGAGCAATTTTGCTGATAGTTAATCTCAGAGACAGCATTAATTCCTCCATATTTACATTGGTAACTAAAAGCAAATTTATCCCTTTGTGATTTATTCAGAGATTGTGAGCAATGACAAGGACATTGCTGTAAAACAGATTATTTTCGAGTTCTTCACTTGGCATTAAGAAATAAGTCAGAAAGAGAAATAAAATTTCTACAAGCAAATGCATGAAAAAATAGTCTCGACAGTCCAACAGATGCTGTAATTCTGTCCCTTCTATCTGGCAGTCAGATCACTGTTCCTGCTCCTTACAAGGGCATTGCATCTCATCCTACTGTCTCTACAGTCATGCTGTAGTTTGTGACTGGAGACAGAATCTCAAAATCCACTTCTAGTGTTCAAAAGTTTGTCACTTTAACCTTTAAGTCTCCTCTCAATTTTCATCAAAACGGTCTCAGATCTTCATCCTGTGTCACTGGATCTTCTCTACAAACTTTCCCCCTTCTCTTTACTTACTGTTTAAAGACACGGAAGCTGCTGTGTACAATGACCATTTTTCAAGTTTTCTTCTATTACTGAATGATTTTTATGGACTCTATACTCAGGTATATTAGAGTTTTCATTTCCTTATTGGTTTCCAGTTTATAAATCTGAAACAGATAGACTCCTTAATGAAAAGGAAACCAGGAATAAAAGAGTTCCCTCCATTTACCCTTTAACCCAAGGAAGAGAAATGGATTTATTCTTACCTCTCGTCTCGCCTTCCTCGGAAGCGTGCATCCTCAGGATCCCGTGGGTATCTGTCATCTGAAGGTCTTCGTCCTTCCCAAGCACCCGGAGGCCCACGGTTGGAACCACCTCCCTCGAACTCCCTGTGATCAGGAGGGAAGGGAGGCCCAGGTCCACCTCGCCTCCATTTCTCATCTTGCAGTGGTGGGCCTCCTCTCCCCTCGAACTCTCGTAACCGATGGCCAAATCTCTTGTCCGGGTGGAAATCGTCACGGAAGTCGTCCGGCCGATCGAAGTCGTCGTGGAAGTCGGGGTGAGGGCCCCGCCTGTCGGGCATGCCCCTGCTGTCCCTGCCGTCACTCCAGTCCTGGCCCCCTCGGAACAGGCCCCTCTCTGGGCCGTGCTCGGGGCCGCCGCTGTTCTGCTCGTGCCGCCTGTCCGACAGCGGGCCCAGGTGATGGTTGGGTGGCCCACGGGCATCGCCTTGAGGGACAAAAAACATCACAGCAGGGTTTCTGTAACCATTTCTGAATCACTTCAGATGCTCTAGTTCATACAGTTCTAGAAAGCATATGGGAGACATTTCACATTAAACAATATTTCTGAGAAATTTTTTCCTGTCTATCCCAGCCCACATCTATGGAAGCTTTCCTTTCAGCCAAGGCTCTGCATTGTGCTCCAGCCATTTCTCCCTGGGTGCACTGCACTGGGACAAACCCCTCTTTGAGGAGACTGACTCACAGGAGAACAGACAATATGTTTAATTACCTTTATTAAGACCAGGTCCTTGGTTGTGAGGGCCCAGACGACCTTGTCCTCCTTGCTGCCCCAGGCCTGGTATCAGCGGAGGAGGACCTGGGTTCTGTCCATCCTGTGAGCATGTAAGAAAAGCCACGTGAATTGCCACGTGTGAGTAATTAAATTTTTTTGTAAGAGTGCAAAACAATTTTCTTTCCATAAAGTTTGCATCTGCACAGGTTGCACAACAGAAACAGCTCATGTTCCAATGGTTTCAGCCTCAGTTTTCAGACATTCACATCAGTAATGCTTCAGTCACTGAGAAACACACCCTTCTATAGCAAACAGCATTGCAGGTATTCACATTTTACCTGTTACAGCCAAAGATGATAAAGCTCATATTCTTCCTGAGTATGAATATTCTATAAGAATGTGTTGAATTTATTGAGTATTCAATACAAATACTGTTCCTCTAGATGAGGAAAATGTGTAAATTTGTTTGAAAAATATCAGGTACTGATTTACAGGCACTTAAAGAGCTTCACAGACCAAAGAGTTCATTTGGAAATGAACAAAAAAAGAGATACTATATATACAAAAAGTAAGAATCAAGAATGTTGGGATGAGGGGACAACAGTAGGGCCATAAGAGAACCTGCTCTCTAAGCCTAAGTTAACATGGAAATACATGAGTTTCATTTTTAACATAATGGCACAGTTCATTTTTCTTCATTTTAGAGTTAAAAAAAACAAAGGCAGTAGAGTGGGCAGAGTTTTGTGTGCCTTATGTGATCCCCCCCCCCCCAAAAATAAAGTATGTAAGTGTCTTTTGGTATTTTTTCTCATTTTTTGGTGAGTTTTAAAGGATAAAATAATTCTCTTTCAATTCAGCTGCTGTCACAGACTCATGAAAGCTTTCAACAGGTACCAAATTTATAGGCCCTGCAGCGGTGCATTGCTTGGAAAGCTGTGCTCAGACACTGCTCTGATTCTGCCTTTCAACAGCACAGGCCTGACAAAAAGTCATCATTTGGGGTTTGTGCTTGACTGGAACTGAAAAGGGACAGCTACAGAATTTACACTGTAGCTACAAAATCCAACAAGAAAAATATGAACCAGACAGAGCTGAAACCTGCAGGAGTACAATACAAAACCTTATGCTGACGTGACCAAAAAGCCAACTCCCCCAAACCCCTACTAGAAACCCCTGAAAATGTATTTTTTTCCCAAACATGTCTAGTATGCAAGATTGAGACTTGGCCTTCACACTGACTTGTTAAAACCCTTCCAGACTGCAGGCTGGAAATACTTAAGAGACCTGTACTGCAGCATACCATTGCCTTATAATTACACTGCTTAACTTCACCATGAATCCAAGTTAAATACTTTTAATGCTCTAAATTTATTTTGGAGTAACACTACCTTTTTATTTATGGTTTATAAAGTTTATATTTGCATTTACCCTATCATATCTCAAAATCTTGTTTTAAATTAAAATTTTATATTCAACTGCCATGTAGGTGATAAACACAAGAAAGCACATAAATATGTACTACAAATTTTGTATTTGCATTGAGTAATTTTGTAAGAATGTTGGAAAAATAAGCAAAATAAAAGATATGGCTTAATGCCCACTAAAAAAACCCCCAAAACCCCCAAAAATACTTTCCTAGTGATGGAATGTTGACTTGGGTGCAGAACAAATCCATCCTCTGACCAGGTAAGAGCCAGCTATCACAGTGATTCTGCTGTTCCTGACCAAAACCTTGCTGGAGTTCCAGGATTTCCCATATATTTAGCAGATGCTTGCTTAAAATAAATGTTATGAAACTTCTTCCATTTATGGAAGCGTTTAACCAAAGCAGAAGTTCTTAGCACTCAGTAAATAACTCTCCTTAGCAGAAACCTTGATGACAAACAAACTGTGCTTTGCCAAGATGGGAACACAGAGCCCTACCTCTGCATTTTCATGGGATTTTTGTTTCAAAATTTATTCCAGGGCTTGAACTGGAAAATGTGCAGCATTTAGAAAGAGTTACTTTACTAAAAAGCTGAAAACGGCCTTGTGCATCCCAGCAAACCTCTGCTTCCAGTGTAGCCAGTGCAGGTAACAGTGATATCTTATATGGAGAGATCTTAATCTTATATATTACAATTATCTGTAATTGTTCTGTATTTATGTCACAAGCCCTTGATAAAGCAGATATTCACACACTTCTGCTACTGAAAAGAAAGGCAAATGATATGCACAAGTTTACAGAAGAAAAAAGCCAAATCCAGAACATAAACCAAACTTAAGTCTATTCTTAAAAAAAAATCACAGATGGGGCCTTTTTAAACAGGAACTATTGCTGTACAAAGAAGTAAAATGGAGCAAAACCTGACATTATGAATTTTAAAATACGTTCATTTTTAAAAGCTGTTACCATACTAAAGGTGCACAAGGAAGGAAGAATAGTCTAAAATACCTCACTGTGTCATTTCTTTAGTATCTGTAAAAGCCTTTAAGATAGCAGTATTCAAAGAAAATAACCAGCCACCTGTCAAAAGCACCCTACTGAATTCCAAACAGTGTCAGTGGCAAGGGCAGACAAGGACAGCCCTCCACAAACATGGTAATTATTCTCAAAGGAAAATGAGTCTCCCTGAGATAGCAGTAAGAAACAACTCTGCTGGTTTAAGTTATATGGTTGGGGAACCAACACTTGTTTGTGTAACTTGGGTACTTTTGAAATCTCAGCAACAGTAGCACATTAACAGCCTTCTGGAGGCAATTATTGATTTGTGAGGAAAAAAATATTCAGATAAACCCATAACTTGTGGGCTACTCCAATCTGAAAAGGAATCCCTGAGCTAAAGTTCATTTGAATATTCAGTTCTTCATTGTGATTGGTACTGGACTACACACTAAGTACACTACACATCTAAAGCTTTGACTGAAACTATTGAGTGCAGGTCTAAAAGAGACAAATCTGGTTAAAAACCACCACACTTTTTTTTTTTTTTTTAAATGAAGTAGATTTTTTTTTTCCAAGCTTCCCTTTCAAAATTCACCTAGCACTGAAGGCAATTGAGATAAAGTACAGAACTGGTGCTATCCAGCTAGGAACTTATGAGAGGCAATAACCACAGAGCTCTGTGATGTGTAGTAGAGCAGAAAATGGAAAGTGCTGTGTCCCTCTGTATCCATCTGCACTTAGAGTCAACTGTTAAGTGCAACCAGACCTAAGCTGATTCCAAGTGTGTCAGCATCTATGGTAAATTCATCCCATAGTTCAGATTAACTACTCTGGACAATGGAGAGTTGACAATATCTTGCTTTAATTAATACATATGACTTTTCTCATGGCCAGTTTCTATAATTTGACTTTTATTAGTGCTTGTCTGCTCCCCAGCAAATACCCCACTTAAAACAGTTCAGTGTCTTTAAAAAAAAAAAAAAAAAGAAAAAAAAAATTTTCTCTTAAGGTTACATATTTTCATAGCAGCCTGGTTTCTGTACTACTATTCCCAAAAATCTCTTTTCCACAGTTACCTGTCACAGAATCATGAGTAGTTTGGGTTGGAAGTGACCTTAAAGATCACCTATTTCCAATCCCTCTGCCATGGGCAGGGACACCTTCTGCTGTTTTCCAAGCTACAGAACCCTTTCTATTATCACTTCCATTTTCTGAGGCCCCAGTCCTGCAAGGAACACGCAACCTCCATTCTCTCAGCTTCTGCTGTGCATTCCTACCGCATGACACTTCTCATTGCCACATTCTGAACACTGCCCTTGTTCCAAAGACCACCACGTACCTGATTGAATGGGGGGCGAGGCCCATCACCCAACAGAGGCGTTTTCTGCTGCTGGAAGGGCAGAGGGCCCTGGGAAGGGTGCGGCCCCCTCGAAGGGTTCGGCTGTCCCTGAGGTCCTTGCATGTTTCCTTGAGGCCCCACCAAAGAGCCTTGTGGAGGTCCCTGCTGGCCCTGGGGACCAGGTGGCCCACGCATTTCTTGTGGTGGTCCCAGCATTGAACCTTGAGGTGGGGGTCCCTGAAGGCCCCGCATCTCCTGGGGACCGTGTCCTAGTAAACCACTTTGCATATGAGGACCTCTCATTTCTTGTGGATGACCCATCATCATCCCTTGTGGGTTAGGTCCCTGGTTATCTCTGGGTCCTGGTGGACCCTGCATCCCTCTTGGATTAAGTCCCATCAAAGGCCCTTGAGATATAGGGCCCTGCATCCCTTGAGATCCCGGAGCTCCTTGCATGCCGTGAGGAAGAGGTCCTTGCATTCCTCGTGGACCGGGCGGCCCCTGCATTCCTTGTCCTCCAGGGGGACCCTGAGGACCCAAGTGACCTTGTGGGCCAGGTGGGCCCTGTGGCCCTAAATGAGTCTGAGACCCAGGCAGGCCCTGTGGTCCCAAGTGTCCCTGTGGGCCAGCATTACCCTGTGGACCTGGGGGCCCCATTGGCCCATGAGGGCCCGGATGTCTCTGCATTCCTTGATGTCCGTGTAAATCCTGAGGCCGTGGCATTCCTTGTGGAGGCCCTTGGGGGCCTGGAGGTCCTTGTGGTCCCATGAACCCTTGTGGACCTCCAGCTCCTTGGTGTAATGGACCTTGAGGTCCTATTTGTCCTTGGGGTCCTGGAGGTCTGAACTGTCCTTGTGGACCAGGAGGTCCCATCTGAGGCATATTCATTGGCATCTGCTGAGGTGGAAGGGGCTGCTGAAACCCTTGAGGCATCTGTGACATTGGGCCTTGCCCTGGGAAAGGCTGAGGTCCATGGAGAGATCCTCCTGGGGGCGGTGGCTGCACTTGCTCAGCTTGCTTTTGTGCAAGTCTCTCAATCTTCAGTTGCTGTCCAAAAAAGAGACACAGAAAATTAACTAAGCACAGAAGTATGTTACAACTGAAAATCAGAAGGAGACATCCCATTTCACAGGAATTTAAGAATGCTTTTCTTGTAGTTAACAGAAATAACTAGCTGAATAGAAATTACTAACTGGTAAACCCACTGGTAAACTGAGATGTGGGGGCCTCACTGAGGGTTTCACATCATCACACATTAAGTGCAATATCCTGTTCAATTAGATGTCTTCTTGTAAAAAGGTCAAAACAGCCAAACAGGTGAAACTGCTGCAGGAAGCTGCTCACTTTAGTGCTAAAGTCCAAATCTGTCACAGGAAGGACTAAAGCAAACTTGTTAATCCCTGTGTTTCCACACATACCTCCAGAAGCTGTGGGTTTGTGTACTGAAGTGCTGCCATTTCCTGCTCAATCTCTGCCTGGGATTTCTTTTTCTCCTCCAGCTTAATATCCTCCTTTCTATCATTCAATGGCTCAGGTGGGGGAGGCAAAGGAACTTTATTTTGCATCCATGCCTACAAAGATTAGGAAACTCAAGATTAACTCTGTAGAACAACAAGTATGCAACACATTGCTGCAATGAGAAAGTATATGCTGAAACATTTTGCAGTATGGATACTTGGAAGGAAAAATAATGCTGAATAAAACTTCTGTATCTTTTAAGTTCTTCTCAGGTACAGATACAAGATAGAAAGTATTTAATCAAATATTTTATGTTTAAATAGTAATTAAACCAGCTACTCTGGAAAATTGCCCTGGGTGTTGATACAGGAGAGCTGATATTGAAAATCCAAAACATTTCAAAAGACACACACTTTTTGAAGTTGGAAAAAGAACAGGTTGTTCTGTTCACTATGTATCAGGTACTTACCTGCTGAAATTGTGCTGGTATTGGTTTTGCATAGGGAACTTTTTTCTGTGGCACTTTCTTTTGGTCCTTTTGCATTACTTCCTCCATTCCCCAATCCAGTCCTGGGATTGTCATTTCAATGTCATTGGACTCATCTTTCCCTTTGGCACCAGGGAAACAAACAGTCAGAGCAATGCAGGCTTACAGAAAGATCCTTTATTTTTTGCACAGAGGTTTTCAGCTCATCCCTCCTTACATGGCAAATATGCACAACACAGAACTTTAGAAAAGAGCATCTGCGCTCCCAAAGAATATGAAAAGAATGAAAAAGAAGTCACACAGTATCTGAATTGCTCAGGAGAATGCTTCCTCACAGCTATTACTTACCCATCTGCTCCTGCTCCATGGCTATTTTCAACTGTTCAGGTATTCCCATTCCAGGAATAACTGCCAGGCTGTTGGGCTCCAGATCATCTAGAGACAAAAAACCCCCAAAATACTTATACTTGGAAATTTTTTTCTTTACACTACAGTTTTATGCTTTTGGATTCTCACATGCTCTTACCATTACTATCATATTCCAATAGTAAATAGATATTTTACAACTGGTAGGTCACAATTTAGTTTCATACATGAATTACAGGATATTAAAAGAACTGCAAGTTCAGAGCCATAAATACACCCCAAAAGGTCAGAAACTATGTCCTTTCAGGAAGGTTACATTTAGAGTAGAAGCTCAGAAAAAGAAATAATAACCCATAACTAGTCCCATTTTTGTTATAACAAATATATATATGCATTTTAAATTTTAACTTGTATTAAAAGTGCTGCATTTTAATTCCCCCTCCCCCCAAAGCAAATAATCAAAAATCTGAAGAAACAGATGGCAACTAGAGGTGGCTGAGGTACAGCATTGAGCTGGGCAATCCTGAGCAGCCTAAAATTATTGAGATAAATCTTTAAGAGAGAAGTAAAGTTTAAAAGTTCTAGTAGAATTCTTATTGCTTTTCCTGTTGCAGTTCAGGACTGTGGGAAGCCTTGAAGTGAGATGAAGTTTTCAGGAAGAAAAGTAAACTGGAGATATTGCTAGAGGGAGAGCCAAACCTCCTTCCTGTGACTGACAGAGCAGGTCTTACCTCCTGGAGCTGTGGAAAGAGAAGAAAACCCATTGTTGGAATGATGATCACTGATAACAAGGGGAGTAAAATCATCCTTAGAAGAAGATACAAGTGGTGCCCAGTGGTGTAATTCTGCTCCCTCACCTTACCCAGAAGTGTCACCTACTGACCCAGGCCTGCTCCTGACCCCAATCCTCTTCCTTCCATATTGAGGAAAAATGCCTTACCATATTCCACACCATCCTCTGACATCCCAGGCAGCAGGTTCAAGTTGTAACGATCTCGCATTTTATCTCCAGGCCGATTTCTAGTCCAAAACTTGCTATCAAAAGGAAATGATATGATCTCATTAAAGGGTCAAGTGCATTAACAACTTTTAATCTAATTATTTCTTTGGTTTTTTTTAGTATAGTATCTTGATTATATAAGGATTCAACTCCTACTAAATCAAGTTCAGCTCTAGATCTGAACACAGGGTATGAGCTTCAAGCCAAAAATAAAAACCCCAAAAAGTATTGTAATCAGTTACATAGTTACAAGTTAGAAGACACTTCAAAGTGTAATGGGTGTAAGTGCAAGGCATCAACATCAGATCCTGAAAAAAAATTTCTAATCCATTCCAAACCCTTCTTGCTCAAGTATATTCTTCATATACACTGAATATACATATGCCCCCACAAAAATTTACTGTATTTATAAAATGCACTATGTTTATAGCATGTCCAACCTAAAACCACAAACTACAGCTTCTGAGTGTGTCTGCAATGTGAAAAGACACGACCAGCAGATGATCTGCAGGAAAAGTTGCTGTGGAGATAGAGTAGTTCTTCAGCAAGAAACGACAAGAATTCTTTTTTTAAACATTTCTTCAATGGATTTAAAACTCCCACCAATCAAAATCATATTTGTTACAAGAGGTCAGACTCTACCTTGCCATATCAAATGTCAGTGCCACCTAGTGCTTCCTATTAACATAAGTTGTGTCTCTGCTTTGGCCACTGGTTGTGTAACAGAACCATCCCAATCTATTTATTCACTGCTGCCAAACACTGTTCAAGTTTCTAAAAGTAAATACATTCCCTAGATCTTCTCTTTAAATACTTGAAATTACCTGGTGTGATCATTTGAGCCTGAACACAGAATGTGTCCAAGGGGATGCCATGCCAGACTCCAGATCATTCCTTCATGGGCCATTTCCATTCCACCAACCTCCTTCTCAACCCTGATGCATAAAAAAATAAAAATTAAAAATTAATCATACACAGCTGAATATCTCCTGCAGCTATAATGGAAAACTTTCGCTGTTCAGTGGTTGTTCATCCTCTATCCCATATTTTGTCAAATTTAAGCCTCTAAGTTATTTTTCTGCTGGATGAACTAATTGTTCCCTGTGGTTTTAACAGGCAGTTCACTAATGTAGGGATTTTTAATTGTATATTTAAAACCAAAATAATTACAGCACCTCAGAACAACCTTTAAGATGCTAGGAGTTTCAACCATTCATTACCATCTCAACACATGGCTGGTTCTGTGCAAGCAGAAGCACCTTTAAAGCACATTTCTACAGGAAAACTTTATAAATGAAGCACATTAATAAATTCCTCAATTACAGAGAAAAACTATTACCATAAATATGCAGGTTTAAATATGGACCCAAAGGGGAAAAGAGGGATTTTGTGTTTTGTCTAACAGCTTGCACAGCTGACCAACATCTTTCCAACGTGCTGATGGAAATGCCACATACCCCACATGCCAGAACAACAAGGACCCATCAGAGCCTCCACTGGCAAAGAGCCCTTCGTGAACAGGATGCCAGGCCACAGCTGAAACACACAGTAAGCCACAATCAGAAGGTGTAACACTAGGATTTCTAATGAATGGAAGTAATTTTTAATCTAAGCTTAATAATAACCATCTACATAATTAAAAAAAAAAAAAAAAAATCTGACCTGTGGCCTCTTTCTTATGGCCCCTGAAGACCTGAAGTTCTTCTTTCAGGTTCCGGATGTCGAAGAGCTTACAGAGATGGTCACGAGAAGCTGTCAGCAGCCAGTTGCCATTGAGGTTCAGTTTCACCTCCATCACTGTGTTTTTGTGAGCATGTCTGCAAGCAGAGAGAAACAGAAACAAACTGTTTGTCCTGAAACTGATTTCTCAGACACAGATTAAAATGTGTCATTTGCCAGTCACAAATACTCAGGTCAGTAACAAGGCAGCTCAGGCTACTAAAGCAGAATCACTGGGGCTTTCTGTGCAAAAGCCCTGTGCTTTGATCCTGGTCTTTTGCACTGCAAAGCAACTGGTAACACTCACTGAGACAGCATCCAGCTACCATGCATGTTTCTACTGCAGCATAAGAAAGGTTTCATCAGCCAGATGAAACATTGTTTGTTCTTCCCTATCTCAGTCTGAATGAGAACTGTGTGACCAGACTGTCTGTGAAGAACAAAGTAACAAAGTAAAATTTAAGTAACAAATATTAAAATCTCAATTTTCCAGGTACAGACTTGTCTTCATCTAACCTCTGGATTTTCTGGCACAGCTAAAGCACTAGCTTCACGTTGGAAGCAACTCTGCATGGCTGAAAAATTGTGAGGAAAAGAGCTAAGAAGGAAATTAAGAAAAAATTATTTTATCAATTTAGCTTATATTTATTGGAGCAAATCAAAAGTCTATGGCTAAGAACTTACAGTGTGGCAAGGCTCTGGCCAGTCTTTGGATCCCAGAACTTGATGGGCTGTTGGCTATCTTTACTTCCTGAAACAACTAATCCTTTTGTTGGATGCCAGTCAACACATTTCACATCTGCTCCATGGCCTGTTAAGAAGATAAAAATTGTCTGTTCTGAGATTTCACAGAGACTGAAAAAGTACAGGGTGCACATCTTATAGCTAATGTAAAACTGAATGAAAAACATCACAGAGCACAGGTTACAAAACATAAACTAAATAAAATCTCTTCCAAGTTATTTAGCTTGCCTTCCTTCCCGCTAATTAATGGGAGCATCTTCTCAGATAATACCCTCAAATCAAGCTCACTGGAAAAGTTATCTAAGAAGGTTCTGTTTAAATTGGTACTTTTCTTTAGGCTTTGGCCTTATACAACTTCACAGTATTTTAAATGTAGCACTGCTGAAGAATTTATATGGAGGGGTTGAGGTAAAATGATTCTGTGACACTTCATTTTCAGTGAAAAACTGTAGAAATATAAAGCAAATACCTATTTATTCCTATCCTATCCATATTATCCTTTTGCTGCCCTGTCAGAAAATAAGCAAAGAAATTAAATAATGGATCTGAATACTAAGTTAGTATATGATGAAAAGAAACTTTATGAGATGTGATTTCTTACCAGTTTTAAGGGATTCATGTTTTTCCAAGGCTTAAGAGTTAGCAAAGAAAAAGCCTTGTGATATAATTTCCTTTTTAACTGACTGACCTTGAGAGTGAATCAGTCCTGTTCAGATGAGCTAAAATCCATTAAAAAACCCAAAAACCTGTTCCTTCTGTATGACAAAATGAGGTTTCTGAGGTTAACTAAACAATTCAGAGAAGAAATAACAAACAATAATTTCTTTCTCCAATCTCTCTTCACACCAGCCCACTTCAAGGGAGGGCCCAACAGTAATAGTCCATCCCAGAAAATGAGGCAGTAAGTGAAGAAAAAAGCCATTTGAGAAAGGAGGGTCTGCCTGCAACATGAAGGCACTGAAGTCACAAATGGCACAGAATGGGAGCACACTCCAGGAAAGACTAAAGAGTCCCATCAAGTCAGACAGCTCCCACACAGACTGCTTTGCTACACAGTGGAACACATTAGTTTAAGCAGCACAAGCTGTCTTAACACAGATCTCACTTTGACAAGACATTAGAAATAAGTATCTACTGAAATTTTCCTGAGGCCACAGAAAAATCCAATTAGAATTGATGCTTTTCTGAGCCCTAAAATCACAAAGCAAAGATTAAAAGGATAAAAGCAGTTACTGTTTATTGAAAGATTCTCCAGGTGCACTTAGGGCAAAATGCACAGCAGAATGCAGATGTGATAGAGGGCTGACACTTTTATAAGTTTAGCAAATTAGCATAACTGACAAGAATCCCCAATTAAAAGTACAGTTAATGAAATAATTGCCCCCTTGGCTTGGCCTCCTACTGAAGCCCCCCCCTTTCTCCTAGCCCCACATTGTTTATGTCTACATCCATGGGGAAGTAGAAGAATGGCCTTGGTTCACTGAAGAAGCGAGATTAGAATTCCAGGGATTAGGGATTCCAGGAATGTATCTGTCTAACAAAGTGCTGGAAAGTTAGTGCTTAGAAAGCTAAGCTAGTGCTTAGCTAGTACTGAATGCTAGCTAAGAAACTATATAACTATACAATGAGAGTATGCAGAGCTATGAGTATATGAAAAATATATAAAAAGCAAAAATCCTTTGGCATCAAATAAGGAATATACTTGTATTGTAAAATAGCAGCAAATTGATATAACATAGAGCATACTCTCAAGTGAGTGCAACTTTGCTCCTCTCTGGAAGAAAAGATAGAAAGGGAAGAGGTTCTTGACCAAAGAAGAAATGAATCCAGCCTTGGCAAGTATCTGAGAATAACTGTAAGAACTGACTGACAATATAGGTGAAGGAACCCATCTCCTCTCCAGCCACAGCAGGCAGAAGTGTCTTTGGAATACACAGGGTTTCAGGGAAGAGCCAGATCCTCAAGTTGCCAAACCCATCAATGTGCTCTGGGGGTCTGGGCTACCAACAGAGAGGCACTCTGAGACACAGTGTTTCCTTTCTCTCTGGCTTTTCTACCGCAGAAAGAAGTGACAGGCACTGTCTGCATTTGCTATGACTAAATCTCTCAACTAAAACATGAAGCTGAATACTGAACAAATCTTACTTCCCAGTGTTTATTTGGAAACAACAATTCAGCCAGGAGTAAAGGAGGAAGTGCTCCTCCTCCACAGGGGAGGGGAATCCATGCTTGCAGATTTCCAGCCAAGGATATTCTGTAGGTAGCTGCTATCATGTAGTCCCCAGGGAAGGAGAAGAGATTTTAATACAAGGCCCTTAAAGAAAAACACTCCAATAAAGTTAATGCTTGGTTGAACCATATGAAAATGTGTTCAGACTGGAATGCTAGAGTACCATCAGCAATATGAAATGAACAAAGCCCAGCAAACCCATAAAAATCTGCTACCTGCATGGACTGGAGTGACATTGGCATTGCTGCTCCTGAAATAAAGACAATTAGCAATGGAAAAGCACAGGGAGACACAGGGCTACCTATGCTTGAAGGAAAAGATTGCATCCAGAAAACAAGTGATGCTGGTGAAAGGCCATCTCTGGGTGGGCTTAAACCTAAACCTGGTTTAGGCTCTTCATGAGTTAAACCAGCCCAAACTCCAATATGTACCCTGAGAAAAATATGGCTCAGAATGGGCAATCTTAAACAGAGTAACTGAAGCACCCACGCTTTCAAAGTCTTCAAAAGGGAGAGGCACTGACAGACAGCACTGGGCTGATAAGGCTTCTGACATGGGCCCAGAGCACAGAGCTGAGAGGCAGAAGATGCCAGGACACTCAGAACTTGTAACCAGAGCAGATAATCACTGGGTACTTACCAAAAGGCTTTTGGCTATCAGCACATTAGTACTGTTCATGGGGATCACGAGAAACTTACAATATTTAAAACCATAATTGTTATAACCTTTGTATGATTGAACAGGTAACTGGCATTTCCTGCAGAGAGCATTCATTCAACCAGTGTACACTCTGCATTATGGCAGCAGAGGGGAAAATTGGGCTCCTCCTTTGTAATCTAACCAGTGATGTATCCTGCCCTCCACAGAGCCATCTCAGCCACAGCTCTGCAGAAATGGGCTCAGCACACACTTCGCTTTAGGTTCCTAATGCAATGAAGATTTCTCAAGAGAAAACAAATTCTTCCCTACAACAACTATGCTTTAAATGAACTATTCACAAGGGACGAACTAACTCAGAACACTTACATAACCAAAATAACTGAATAGGATCATCTAATCAGACCTTTCTTAATTTCTTTTAAAATTGAAGCAATTGAGGTTGTATATTACTTTTCCTTCTTTCTGCTGAGAGTTGTGCACACTATTATCTGTAATGAGACACATGATGCAGAAAATACATTTAAAATAACATTCCAGAGAAAAGGCCACCTCACAGATTTTATTTTGCGGTTGTTTTCAGTTCAGTGCTGGGAATCAGCCTCTCCTTTGGTACAAAACCCCCTTGTCCCCAAAGGCCAAGCTCAGAAAACCTTAATTCATGCAAATCTCTGCAGTTTACAATCCCTGTTTGCTGACAACAGCTTTTGCTCAGTAATTTCAACAGTCACACACACAGATCTGCCTCTCTGCTTGGAGCTCCAGGGTGAGAATTCCTCTCTGAACAACTCCTGCTCCTCTGCACAGACCTTATTATCAACTCCCTGTCTTATAGGGAAGCTTTATGGATAAATGAATTGAAATGTGTGAATTGTGTAGGAGTTGTGGCAATGGAAGGCCCATAAACCAACCAAAATGAAAGACTGAAGGCAAAGATTTTTGAGAAACCTAACTCATTTAAAAACATGAGCGAATGTCTGAGCATAAATTTATGTATTAACACTTGATGGTTTTACTTACTACAACTTTTTCCAACCATTTAAAAATTTTGCAGAAAAACAAAGACAGGCACATGTAGCACCTGTAAAAAGCTCAGATACAAAAGTAGTTCCCTTTCACATAATATTACCTTTTAAAGGTAATTAATATCACCTTTCACGTGCATAATAAACGTTTTGAGTGCCCTTAGTCACAATTCCCTTAATTAAAATACTGATTGTTAGTACTTCCAGCTAATTTCTTTGAAGGGCTGCTCTTTAAAAGACACTGAACAGAAATCCTGGCTACTGAAAGACATAACAAGCTATAAGATTACGTGTAGTGGTATTTGATCAAATCAAGTATGCCAGAAGTCTGAAAAGTACACATAAATGAGGGACATGATTTTTTTCTCCCCTCACACTAATTTCTGCATTTATGATTTTCTGAATATAGCATACAGTGTAAAAAAGTTGGTTTGAATCACTATCTCTATATTACAGTCTATAAAATATCCATAGATTTTATAATGCAACAGTGTATAGCAATTTTATCAGGTTTGTTGCTGTAGCTTAACTTTTCTGTTTTATATTCTTTTCCCATGGGATGTGCCCCATTCTGAATGCACATAAATTCAAAGAGAATTTTACAGATGATATTGGAAAATTTCTAGATCCTTCTCAGCAATTATGTGAATGTATACACATACTAAGATGCCAGTCTTAAGGCATCTTCACATCTTAACATCCATGTTCCAAAGAAAATGGGTATTTATTAAACAACTATTTATATTTTAAAGAATTAACAATTATTTAACTGCAATGATACTGTTTCTCATTTAGAATTCTATGTGTTTGGATTTTTTTTTATGCTGTTCTAAATGGGGAGTAAATAAAATAGTGTATCCCCCACCTGGCCTGATCAGATTGAAACCTTTCTGTCACCACACAGTGACATTCACCTTCCTGTGCTCTGTGTACCCAAAACAACACCACACCTCTCAAAGAGCAGAGCCTTTGCACAGGATTATTTCCAAGGGATCTGCAAAAATCCTTAGGTCTTACAAGAACCAAGCTAAGGTTCTCCACACCCAAAAAATAGAGGGCAAGGAAGAAGGGACAGAAAAGAGACCTGCAAGTCAAAGATAATGGAAACACTGTTAGCAGAAAGGAATTCTAAGTTTTCTACATAATTCCATTAGAATTTACTATTTGCTTCCAGCCTATTAGGCAAATTGGATTATTTTACCTGATCCATTTTTATGAAAGGCTTTTGAAATGTCACCTGGCAGTTACCCACTCCCCAGAAATTCCCTGCTTCCATGTACAGCTCACTTAGGAACTGAATACTTCACACCTGAAAGGACCTGGGTACTGGTTTGGTCCCACTGATCAGGTCAGCAGGAAGGGCAGGTTTGTATTTAATTCCAGTAATTTAGTGTTCTTTGCCCTATCCAGTTATGTGAACTATCCTCCTCATCCAAGATGTGTCCTAGGAGCTCTTGCACTTCCTCTTCTCCACTCCAAGACTGCACACCACAGAAGCCCTCTCCCTGAAGATACACAGCCAGCTTGTGCTTTTTAGCATAATATGGGAGGTTGGTGCATAATAAATTAAGGGAAAAGCTCCTTTCAGTCTTCACTGGATTACAAAAAATGCCTCCCACCATACTTTCAGACTTCTGTACCACAAACACAAGTTTTACTGTCCTTTGTTAGAGCTCTCCTTCTAGTTTATTAAACTTGTTATCTACAGTGACAGCAGAGAGACTGCTAGTTTTAATCTTCCTACAGGGGATATCTTCTAGATCCTTAGTATTCCACTAATTCAGCAACAGAAAGGGACGAAATTCATCTTTGCTTAAAAATTTATAAATAATTTTCTTTTTTTACACTTCTATAATTATAATTTCTTCCCAGACAAAAGCCCTTGTAACAGGATAGTTTATCATCTGTGAAATCAGGAGATTAAAAAACAATAATCATCACTAAACACTAACCAAACAGGTGTGGGTAAACAAATCCCTTTCTCCAAGATTACCCAGAACAGGTAATCACTGTTTCCATAAACGAGTTTAGAATTTGTATGTGTTTATCCTGAATTTATACCAATCAGTGAACAGTTTGAGTTCTACAAAACCCTAATGAACTGGCAAAAAAATTTTAAATTTAATGCTAATTGTATGTCTGCACAGCTTGGTAATGGTAAATGCACTGTACAGAAAAATGAATAAAAGTTGTTGTATTACATGTAATTACCAGTAAGGCAAGCAATCTGAATTCTTTACACCTGTGGAAATTCAATGACAATATCTTCTGTAAGGGCTTACTTACAGCAAGGGGAAGAAAAGTAGATGAGCTCCAGTGTACCTGGGAACTGGTCATGAAGGGTTAAGTTTTTAGGTACACACGCATGTTAAACTTAAGAGGAATTGTTTAAATTCTTCAATTCACTGAAGATGAGCAACTCCCAAAGCTGACATGAATTGTTTTGAACAGAACCAAAAAATGCACAGCTGAAGATGTTTGCTAGTTTAGATCTGTGGTGTCAGGTCTGTGTTTTTTAACCATTAAGTTCATGCCAGAGTTTACAAACACTGTAAAGATACCTTTCCCATGAGACATATTTTCTTGTTTTCTAATTCTCGAATTTATTTTTGAGCTTTATCACTACCTGCACCTAATCAGGTTATTTATGCTGTAAAACATACCAGGACAAAACAAGTCTGACTGAGACCAGCATCTGTAACATGTCAAGAGCTGTTTAACACTCCCTTTGTGAGAAAGAAAAAAAAAACAAAACAATTAAACACCTATGTTTCACAATTTCTAATCATAAGACACAGTTAAGTCATATCTAGATGGACCACAGATAATTATCAACACTAGGTTATTTTAGTATGTAAAACTATTACTAAAATGTCACTAATTTTGCTTTATCAGCATCCAGATATTTTAACTTACACCAATTTTATGCACTTAATCCCCTATTTAAATCATTAAGAGCAGCTCTGTCACAGATCACCTATGTGATGACATTTTAGATGCAGCACAATGCTTTACTGCAATACAGCAGTCATTATTTCTACTTAAAAAGTCACTACTGATCTTCAAAGAAAAATCCATTAGAAAGCTCAGAGTTATCTCAGGAGAAATGACGGGGAAAAAAGGGCAGAAAGTGTCAAAAGAGAAGATACACCACATTAAAACTTCCAACACCTTCTTATTCCAAAGAAAAATGCAAGTGCTTAGCAATAATGTAGCTGAATTCAAGGATCAAGACAGGTTTTCCTCACAGTTAAATTATTCATGAAATGCAGACTGGATTCTACTTTGCACTCGGGCACAATTATCTAGTAAAATTCTCATTGCATATTATTTATGATTTCTTTGCATGTACTTATCAGAGAATTAAAAGGGAGTTCTTTAAACTGCAAAAAGTAGAACTTTTATTTTTTGCTGGTTACATTACCTGTAAAGTAGCTGGGACTAGATGTTCTTTTCTGTTAAAAAATTAGCCAGCCTACTTTGAAAGCAGCAACACACTTGCTTTTCATTGACAGAAAATATTTATTTACAAGGGCATTTACATTTAATGATAAGAAAAATATCGTACAAGAAACATTAAAAATGAACAGCAATTGTAAGAAAATCTCTCATGCTTCATAACATCAACATCTGACAGGAGCCAAACCCCCATTCCCTCGGTAAGAGTGTCCCACAGTTTTCTACTGCTTGTTTTCTGGCACCTTCCTTAAAACACCTGGCACTAGCCCCTGGATCTGACAAAGCTTGCACTGCCTCTAAGGAGTGCTGACTGTCTGGGGCCCCCAGACAGGACTGAGCTCATCTAACACAGCACGGCACAGAACAGAGGGAAACAGAACAGGAACAAGTGCAGCTGTGCCCAAGAGCGGAACAACACGTGGTCCTTCGAGGCCAGAAAAAGCATGAACTTAACAGATGAGAAATTCACTGATTTTGTCAATCATGAGTCTGCAGTCTCCATAGCTTTGTGACTTTTTATCTGGGTACAGAATGAAATTGCTGGGCAGCATATTATTTTGTAAAAATAGACCAAAAAGTTTTTCGTACGAAAACATTCCCAGTCAAGTCCTCCAAACATGAACCGAACAAATGTTTTGGAGCCTGCCTATAGCCTGTACCATCAACTTAAAAAAAGCCAAACCAGAAAAAATGAATTTGATTAGAATATCAAATAATTTGAAGCATCACAGTGACAGTTTATGTTAAAGTAACTCCTGAACAGTCAGAACATACACTTGTATTTTATTAATCAAGAACGAAGTGAGGCATGAGTTAAAAACTGGCCCGAAGCCAAGCTTCCAGGACCTGATGTGATTTTAAGATGAACTGAACTTGGAGTAGCTTCAGTAGGGTTTTCTAAACACACATTAAGAAACTAGTTTGGTCACTAATTCCTGAAAACGGTGACTTGGTGTGGTTACTTCCTGCAAATAGGGAGTCAAAATCCCCACCCTTTCTACCAGCACACTTTTGCCAAGCCTTTGCCTGTTACACCTGTGTGACACCATTAAGCAAAGTCTGAGAGTTTTACTGAAACTACAGTAAGTAATGCAAAGAAGGAATGTCAAAACCACAGTATCAATTTAGATATATTTTGAAATGAATTTAAAGCTAATAAAGAAACTTCAATGCATCCTAAAATTCAGCCTGGCAATTTAGAGGAGAAAGGAAGGAAATCAGGGCAGACACTGTAGAGTTTTGTATCTCCTAGCCTCTAGCTCTCTGCTTTGACCAAAATTTTGGTCAAGGTTCTAAGTGGTAAAATCAGAATACTTAGCTCTCAGCTCTGGGAAGAGAACAAAGACTTTGAGAAAAGCTAAGAATAACCATTAGTAATAATTTCCAGTAATTATTTCCTTTAACATCCTGCTGGATGCTCATTTGAGGTCTGCTGGTGATTACAGCTGTTGCAAGAGAGAAGAACAGCCCAAATGCTCTTTAGAGGTTAATTCAAGTTTCAAACCCCTACATGGCCACACGACCAGAGAATTCTCTCAGCAAGCTGCAAAAAACTAAGAAAAGTATTTGTGGATCTCATTTTATATAACTTGATATACCCTTACTGCCAAGTGAACCCAGAAATCTTTTAATAAAAACACCCAACACTGAAGGACTACCAAGATCTTTCAGTCAACCTGACATTCTTTAACTGGAAGAATAGCATTCAAATGTGTTTTCATGGTTAAGATGACAGGGCAGCTTCCTACCTTTTTAACATCCCTTTAGGAGAAGCACTATCAAATGTCAGTTAAGTAAATGACTTTTAAAAACAGCCGTGATCATCTGGCCAGACCCAGATGAACACTTGTCCAGCCAGGTGCTCACTTTAAGGAACAGCACTTTTGTAGGAAAGCTATTTTTCTTCTTGCCAGCCAAAAAAACCCCATAAGCTATTTCTGACAGTTAGTTTACCATTACAAAACATCTCTTAATTATGAGCTCACTATTATGTCAAGCAAAGAAATACTGAGTTTAGGTACACAGAGGCTGGGAAAACTATTTTCTCTGGTCGTAGGGCAAAAACTGCATGACTGACAATACTCCCAGTAGTACATGAACAGCAGCAGGCCCAGGGTGAGGTGAGGGGGCTGACAGAAAGATTATCAAACTTTATACAGACTGCAGGAAAAGATTTGTGTCAGTCAAAAAACAATCCAATTAGCAAGTGTAAAAGATCCAAGAAGGGATATGAAGACAGAGGCCATTCAATTTGCTCCTTGCATTTTGCAATGCCACCAAGGCTGGGAAAAAGCAAACTGGGAAGCAGCAAGTCTACTGAAGTAAACTGCTGGCAGAAAGCAGAGCAACGAGCTACAAAGCACTGCTCTTTCTGAGCAGACCAAATTCTCATCTCAAACAGAAATGGCCTATTTTCAAGCAACTGAAATACAAAAGGACTGATAAATTATGGGGACAGAAACCCACCCAATGAACAGAATACCATGAACTGAAACAGAAAAAAATCTGGCATGTAATTATCACATGTAATATCACACTATTACAGAATCACAGAATCAACTAGGTTGGAAGATACTGGGACAATGTGATTCAGAAAGAAGCTTTTTCCTAAAAAATCTTTAGATTTCTCTCAGTGCTTTCTGTAGCAGCTTTTACAATTTTTTTTATCTTACACACACCAAAAGAAAGAAAATACAAACTATCTTTCCAGTCTCAGGAATGTACAAACCAGCTCCCATAAGCACAATGAACTGGGACCATATATGAAGCTCCAGAGACAGGAGACAGGTAAAAAACAAGTGCTCTTGGGAAGATGGCATACATTTGGAAAATAACAGGCAGAATGAAGCAAGTAGGTTAGGCACAACAATAATGAGAGGGAGGTCATGGCCAGTATGAGGCTGCTCTCCTGGCCTGGAGTGGAACTGATCTGTGCTCTTCAAATAAAACACCTTTTACAGTGCTGTGTGTGATGTCTGTGCCTAAGCTGAGGAATGTGAAAATGCCAGATTTATCTCTAGGCAGCTGGACTTTAGAAATCTTCTGTAAAATAAAATTACTGATTAAGTGAATCAGTGCTGTGGGGGAGGCGGAAAAAGTCACCTCTTCACTTGCACAGATAAATTTCCATACACAGTCTCATAAGCATAGATCAAAGAAAGATGACTCTCATGAGAGAAGATGGTATAATTTCTGTTTAACAAAGACTAGGTAAGAGCATGATACTGCTACTGAAGTGATCCACTGAGGAAACTGGAAAAAACCAAATATATTTGTTGGCAAAATGATGCAAGGTAACAGTAGTGCCAAATTTACACTTTGGTTTTTTAATATTTCTGTTAACACAGCAACTCTGTATTGGGGAGTAAAGTGCATTTTTAACTTTAAAAAGTTAACAAAAAAAAAAGAAGCTTTAACAGGTATAATACCATGTCAATAGTTTATTTTCAGTGCAAATAAAATACAGTTATTGTTTTAGTACACAGAATACAGCTTCATTAGGCTGGTCTGTTTTTGGAATACACTCTCCCGTGTGAATTATCTGCTGCTATCAAGATGCAGTTTTACAGGAGTCATTGTGCCATGAATGTGACCAGCTGCAACAAGCACTACCCTGGGGACAGGTACAGCAGCCTGGGGAACACCTGGCTCAGAACAGGAGCTTCATCTGCTGGAGACTGGGTTTGGACCAGTCCAGCAGCAGATGCCCTGATCTCCTTGAGACAGCACCACAGGCTGTGCCCTTGGATTGCTGCACCTCTCACGGAAACCACTGGGAATTTAGTTCTGCTGCCTGCATGACACATTCTATGGCAAAGCAGCAGTAAATATTCCTGCTATCATGTACAAATGAGTAAACCTTTACAGAAGTTTTCATTGTATAAAAGTAATATAGCCTGATTATCTATCAAGTGCTCTTAGGAAGACTTTTCTGCTCCTGTGTGAAGTAATTTTTTTTTTCTTTTTGGAGGGGGATAGGTTTTCAGGATTATTAGTGCAATTTATCATTTTTCACTAGCAGGTATTTGTTCAGGCTGATTGGAACTAGAATTAGGACAAAACATCTGGTTTTGAACCAGCAGAACACATCTCCTGAACCAGCTGTGTGGTTTCCCAGCCCTGCAGATGTCCAGCCCACAGTAACTGGCATCCAAGAGCCATGGACTGCAACAAACTGAAGAATTCATTACCTCCTCAGTCCTAAGCTTGAGTCCTTTCTGTGCAAGGACTGCAAGGAGTAGATATATCTGGAAAAACATTCTGATGCTCTTCATGTCTAATAAATGCAACATTAATTTCTAAGATTTTTAATAAGGCACTTAATGTCAAATACACTTCTAATTTAAATTCCCCACACTGTTCCCTTTCATACACCAATAATGAACTATGCTTGTTAGATACTTGTGGTAATTGCTGCTGCTAAGTATTTCTCAGAAAAATTGTCTCATGCCTATTCTTACTCACAATGTAAGCTGAAGTAAGTAAACTTCCTTACCAAGTAAATTATTCCAGCTTACAAAAATGTTTAAAAATCTTATTCAAATACCAACATTCTGTTGGAACAAGTCCTTAATTTGGTAAACAAATATTGTGCAACGGGTTAAAAACAACTTGTGCAACACCTAGTAAGTCACTTTTGTGGAATAAATCCCCATGATTTCATTGAATGCCAATGAATTACTGTGATTTACTACACCTGTGGAAGTGATGATACCTGAGATGACAAAGTTGTGCAGGAAATAATGCAGCTTCAACCACTGTGCAAAACACTGATTTATTGCCAGTCCTTTCTAGCTGAGCTTACTAGGCTAAAATACTGGCATCCTCATGGTGAAATTGCAGGCTGAAACACCCACACTAAGTGCTCTTAGGGACAAAGACTGGCTAACCCTTGAAGAATTCCATGATGCAGGGAAGAGCAAATGGCAGTGGGAGAGCATCAGGCAGTATGTGCAAAGCCTGTGAGCAGACAGGACACACTTTCCAGCCAGGAAGGGGTGGCTGCATCCCTCCAAACACGGCTGGCAGGAGTGCACCTGCTATTTAAAGCCTCCACTGCTCCAGTTTTATGTGACCACAGGAATTCTAAATTAATACAAGCACAAAAATTCCTGATTGCATTTTTAGAAAAGCCCTGTTTAAAACTGCCAGCAAATGCAATACGTACTACAGAAATGACACCTCCAACATGCCTGCGTAGGTGATTGGAATGATCTTTTGTCCTCCATTCCTTTAGAAGCAAGGGATATTCCTGACAAACTAGGAGTAGTGTGAAACAAAGAACCTACCTTTGCCCAAAGAACTCCAAAGAATAATTGCAGAGTAATTAAATGTAATAAAAGAACTGTCTCATTGAATTTAGCTTTTTACATTTGTAACTGTAACACCATGTGCTCACTTGTAAGTCTCTGGAGAACAGGGACTTCCAAAAGGACGATGGCAATCAAGAGTAATCCATATTCATCAATATTATCAATAATCCTAAGAGCTAAATATAGCTAAGTCAAGAGAATAATGCCTTTGAGAATGTATGTATTGCTAAAGAGAAAAATCCTTAAAGTCATTTTAAGTAGGCGAGTTCCTGCTAGGGAAGCAACGAAGAGTTGTTGTTGCTTGATGATTTAAGGGCATAAAGCAAGATCTGCAGAGAAAAGGCACCTTATTATCCACCTACATCAGCTGACCTAAAATAAGCAAGTTTCTGCATCCTTAAGAAAGGCTGGTGTAGCCTCTAAAAAAAACCAACAAAAAACCCCCTATTCTTTTCTCTCACTGTATCATCTGGTCTAATTAAAAACACTATTTCTGCATATGAATTATGCATGGGTAAGAAGGAACAGAAGGCAGACAAAGAAAAGGCAGGATTCTTCTTGACCAGGCACAAACAGCAAGCAGCAACACTCAGCACTCTATCAAGCTGCAGACTCGGTTAATCCTTAGAAAACAGAGATACCTTGCTAGCAATTGGAAGTACCTATGCTATATAGAAATATGCTTTACAGCTGTCCAGATTGTATCTTCTGTGTGCAACTGTACCTTGTTCTTGGTTAATTACAATTCAAATGGGATAATTTTGTCTACAGGTTTTGAAATGTGTGGTTACTCCTTTCTAAACTCAGCTGTAGTACAAACACCAAGACGAATCTGGCCTGCACTTTCCATGTTTTAAGACAAAACAACATCTAAAATTTATTTTTTTTAACTTTAAGATAACTGCAGCCTGAAAATAACAGTTAGTAATGTGCAGTCTTCTGTTAAAATGCTTATACTTGGAAATTAAGTAATTTTGGTTTAGACATTACAGTCAAGACCCAGAACAGGTGTGGGAATGAACAGTGAAATATACCCTGTAGACCAGCTCTTAGTTGAAAGAAAAAGAAGAAAAATGATTGCCTAACATGCATTTCACCTGGACATAAAGGCTTATGTTTGTAAACACAGCAGGTCTACTTACGGAGTCTTTGGAGAAGCTGGGAGTGTGATCTAGAGAAATGCAGCTTCAGGAACACTGATGCACAGACAAACCTAGGCTGCCCTAGTCCAAGGAGCAGAGCATCTACCTAAATCACTGTTTTCTTCTTATTTTTTCTTCTAAAGCAAACACTTTCAATTTAATTGTGCTTTAGAGATTTAGAACACAACCTGCAGAATCTTTTTCAAGACTGTGTAATTTTGAAACATAAAGCAGCAAACAAGTATTAAGGCAATTAAATTTGCTACTGGGACCATTACAGGTATTTATATAAAAATTATATATGCAAATGTAACATTTACATATATATAGTGCATATATATATCTGTAGGTATTGGTTTACCTCACTTAGTACATAATCAGCAGGAGCTTCAAAGATACTGAAACCACACAATCACACTTTCCACCTTATTTACAATAAAGTTTTAATGCTTGTAGGACACAGGAAGTTCTGAAACTTCAGTGATGATTATGTCTAACATACCATTCGTTACTAGGGAATGATCAAATATTTATCATCTCAAAAAAAAAGACCCACTAAACATGAAACCTTTCCAACCCAAATAGTGTGCATTTCCTCAAGCATGTTAAAGCTGCCAGAAAAATAAACTAAAAATAAGAAAAGAATTTTTGATTGTCTTTTCAAGATCAGTTCCTTACGTCATATATGCTGGTGCACAGCTGAATCCTACATCAGTAGGATTTTTACTGGCTTTGGCAAAACAGGGGAATTCAGTGTAATTCAGAACCCCCAGACCACTGGGTAAGTCAGGCTGGAAGAAATCTCAGAAGTCTTTTGTTCAATCTGCTGCTCAAAGCTATGAAGTCAGACCAGGTTACTCAAGGACTTACCCACATTCAGTCTGAAAACCTCCAAGGACAGAGACTGCACAAGCCCTAGAATTAAGCAAAGCTCTCACATTCTTCTACTGCCCTAGTAAGAGAACAGGTGAAAAAAAAAGACCCTGCACACGAGATCATCTCTGCAGTGAAAATGGGCTTTTAAATGTGTTTTCCACTGGATGAAAAAAGGAGATAAACTGGTTTTTTTTCTAGAACTTTTAACTTCACAATAATATTTATTTTATAATGGCAACCTATCTAGAACATTTGAACTTCTGGGGTTTCACATTAAACTTGTACTTAAGTAGGAAATTACATACTAATACCATCTCTACATCCATTGGTGCTATTTATCTCCAAATACTACAAAATTGTGAAAACTTCCTTTTCAAAGGACAATATTTTACTCTATCGACCATCTCCGGACTAGTGCCTCCCACAGAAGGTTGGAGGGTGGGATGGAATGCTAGCTCTTCACTGAATCCAAAGATGACACTCAGATTTTTTTTAATCCTTAAGGGTGGTGATTATTTATAAAGCCAGAAAGAACCCCACCTCTTATGAAAAATCTCAAGGAGCACTAGGCTTTGTGTTAAGCAAGAAAGAATGTTAAGGTCTTTGTATCCAAATTCTGAGGATTATAGATGTGCATCAGAGCTACTCCTTCCTTAAATCTTAACACTGAAAAAAAAAAATAAAGCTGAATAAGGCTCTCCTGAAGAGAAGGAAGTCAGCTATAAAGAGAAGTTCAAGTGTAAAAGTATTGTATAATTCTTTAGATTTGATTTCCCCAGCATATTAACAATATGCTGCTAATAATAGACAGGATTCTGAGCTCCATTTTTTTATCAACTCACTTTACCCTTTGAGAACTAGAATAGTTATTTTTATTACAGCAGCATTACAGCTAGTAATTTATAATGTTATTATGACTCTCTTTAGAGGATTTTTTTAAAGTGATGAATTTAAAATAAAAGATTTTAACACAATATCTACAATGTTTTCATGTTCTCCATCATTCTAAATTAACAGGCAGAGAAAAAGACCTATTGTACACATGATAGAAGAGAAGCATCTGCCAGCACACACAGAAAGCTGGGTTTGTTTTTCACTAAAAGATATTTTTCTTCCCAATATTAAGCAGCTAAGGTAACATATTCCTCAGGTTTTTTGAATGAAAACTTGGAGTTTACCCTACAAGCTCTTGGTGACTTGAAGAAGCACATGTTCCAGTCCTGTTATAGTTAACTTTCAGATTTTCAGGTCAGGCTCATTTCTATATATGGTGAGTTCCCTTTAAAAACTAATTTTGGTGAGGAAAAAGTTTCACGCAAAATTTCTTTAAATGGCCAAAACCAGATGAAGATCACCTTCTGTCTTCAATGACAATATAAGTAAAATACTTGCAGTTCTTGTCTACACCAGCAAATTAAACTGCAATGGTAAAACTACTTCTCTATGTGGCTGTAGCTACACCTGGAATAGCTCTTGCCACATATCTCCAGTGGGGTAAAATCAATGCATACACGATGTGACAAATATTAAGAAAATATTGTATATAAAAAAATCAGGAACTAGCGGATGCACTGAACTGGATGGCTTGTGTAATGTATCAAAATAATGCTTTGCAGAACTAGAAATATCAGATGCTTCCACTGAGTAATTACGAGTAGTAATTTAAACTGTCTGGGATAGATGAATTGTCAAACCTCATCTGTGAAACTTTTTAAAAGATATATATATTTTGAGAAGTTTTAGATTTCTCTGCATAGTTACACTTGTCATACTTACAGGTGTGCTTCTTTGAAGCTAAGACACTTAACAGCCCTAATACTTTTGAATTAAAAAAATCCCCCATAAAAAACCCCTTCCCTTTATAAATGAATATATGAATATATAAAAATTTCACAAGTTACTTTACCTGCAAGACACACATATACTTTCAACAGCAAAAATCAAAATGTCTTCCTTTAAGAACCATTTTGTTTTCAACAAAAAGCCTTATCTGTGAGTAGCAAAATTAAGTGTCAATTTGTATTTTCACTGTGAGATAAGGCTCAGCCCCTTGGAAAGTTCTGGCACTGAACTTTGAAAATAAGTCTTCAGTACACACTTGCATGCTTAATCTACTCAACTACTTTCTGCAGAAGCATACACATGTACCTTGGTCATACTCCCAGCTGAAGTGAACCAGAGCTAACCTTAGATCTGAGGAGCCACCTCAGATACTTCAGTTTTAGAGCTGTAATCCAACAAAATTTAAAAGAAGAAAAAAAGAAGTCCATATGGCTTCACAGGGACTACTAAACAGGATAATGAATTTTAACCAGGTGGCAGAGATGGCTTTCCCTAGATGCAGTCAGAATGATGGCATCTCTCACTCACTCAAACAGCACCAAGCTGGGCAATCACCAACCACAGGAGCTTTAACAAGGGCAAGTGCTGGATGCTCCACCTGGAACAGGGCCACCCTGGTTGTGTGCATGGACTGGGGAATGAGGCTGGAGAGCAGTTCTGGGAAGGGACTGGGGGTCCTGATGGGTGGCAAGCTGAATATGAGCCAGTGGTGTCCGGGCAGCCAGGACCAGCCATGCCCTGGGGAGCCAGGCAAGGCAGCAGATTGTCCTGCTCTGCTCTGACCTGGGCTGCCCTCACCTCAAGTGCTGGGGGAAGGTTTGGGCACCACAAGGTAAGAAAGACATTAAGTTTTAGACAGAGTTCAGTGGAGGCCATGAGGATTGTGAAAGGTCTGGAGGGGAAACCATATGGGGAGCAGCTGAGGTCATTTGATCTCTTCAGCCTGGAAGAGACTGAGTAGACATCATTGCAGTCGGCAACTTCCTTGTGAGGGGAAGTGGAGGAGCAGACACTGACCTCTTCACAGTGACAGGAGCCAGGGGAACAGCTAGAGCTGAGTCAGGAGAGGTTTATGTTGGATACTGGGAAAGTATTTCACCCAGAGGATGGCTGAGCACAGAAGTGCTCACAGCACCAAGCCTGACAGAGTTCAAGAAGGGTTTGGACAATACTCTTGGGCAAATGGTGTGAAATCTTGGGGATGACCAGGACTAAAGAGTTGGACTCCACAACTCTCAGGGTTCTCTTCCAACTCATCATACTCTGATTCACTCCATGTTCATCTTCAGAACAAATACAGAGCATGTTCCTAACTCTACTCCAACTCAAGTATCAACTTGAGTCTCTACAAGCCACGACACAGAAGACAAAATGTAGAAGATTCTAGGGGCACTATTAACACCCAGATCAGCACATATACATCCTTGGCACATTCTACACTGTCCACGTGCGTCACTCAGCCATAAAACCCCTGCCTCTCCAGTGGCTGATCCAGTCATTAATTTGCTCCAAATTATTCACAAAATGCCTGGAGTGTGACTTGCCAAGTTCCACCACATGTCATTCTCATCTCCATGCTCACACTGTCACCAGCTTTTCTCAACCCTTACATGAGCTGTTGTTAGTTTTTTAATATCGACACCACACTCCACACTTCCCTCACAGTTCCTCTATGCTTCTTATTTCCAGCCACCTTCCACACAGATTTATTCAGGATTCTTATTTATCATCTTTTCTCCTGGTCTGCTATACAATCCCATTTCAGCAAATTCCCAGTTTAAGTTTTGACTGTGTTTTCCTAAAAATGCAATGCATCACAAGCAGGATCAGCTTTCTCCTGAGGAAGTTAATGCCAGGCAGTTATGAAAGACATGAAAAAAAAAAAAAAAGCCACGATATTTTAGGGAAAACATTTGCAAGCTCTCTCCCCATCTCCCAGGGTCTGGCTGTCCCTGTGAATATGTAATCTCAAATATGAAATTATGATACCATTCGTATGATAAAGCTTGATGCCAAGTGCCTCACTACTAACCCAGAGTAGCACTCAGAGCTAAATGTAAAAATAACAGGAAATAATTTAAGTATGTAGAATAGAAATGATGCAAAAAAAAAATACCAAATGCTTTGTAAGTTTATGCTTACCTAGATGCATAAAAGCTTTTAGTACAGTAATTGGATGATATGAAAAGACAGAAGTTAAATAAATAAAAAGGAGTTTAACTCATACAAGTGGCATCAAGAAGTCTGCAAGGAAAGTTTCTAACGATTATTTTCAGCAAGGAGCTGTGTTTTTCCATTTTTTTCCACCACTTATTTTAAAAGAGCTTTATTTTATCTGTGCTCTCTGAGGAAATGGTGTGTCAGAGGAAAGAGTCCATTAAAAATCTAATTAATGAAGTGTCCAATTCTGAGTATTTATCCACATAAGACTTAATCAGAGATGAATTACTAACATAACTGGCTTAAAGGCTAATTCCAGTTCTTGGGATTTTTTTTGTTGAGAACTTTTGCTATGACAAACGATATGACAAACATGAGTAGATACCCAGAGGCCACCACCTTCAATGGCATTCAGCCCGTCTTCTTTTCAACAACCACACTTGCGCTGAGAAAGGACAAGTAACACCTTATCATCAGCATTCAAATGCCTCTGTAATTTGGAATTTTATCATTACTATCAGTGCAGTCTGCTTAGTTTTTCCTTCTCCACAATCATGAGTAGGGCTGAAGGACAAAGGTCACAGGTTCACCAGAGGCTCTCACTGCAGGTGGATCCTGACCCCTACACAGAGTTTTGTGCACAACTGTTTTTAATTCCATGTGAACTCACAACTGATGGAAATGAAGTTCTCATCCCTCAAGTACTTATAACTAACCTGTAAAAAATGGTTTCACCTAGTTCAGTATTTATCTACCCCTTGCAATCATCAGACACACAAAAGGAAGTAAGAGGCAAGAAATCCTAACAATGCAGCGAAGTTCTTACAGAACCATCTTGTATTTCAGCAGCATTGAGAGCTGGCTGTCCTGGGAAACAATAAGGTTTCTCATTATTCCTCCAATCTTAACAGAATAAATGGGTTACAAATATTAGTGTAAAAATTGCCCTTGGGCTTAACTGTGAGTGACTCTAACTTTCAACTTCAGGACAATTTTAAGGAATGAAAATACTTCAAAGTTGCACCTGAAATAATCTTTTTCTTGCACAGTGTCTTTTCATTCTTGTCCCACGAAAAGCCTTGACAGAAGTGTGCAGTATAACTTTTTTATAGCATAGTGCTGTGGTTCACGTCTTGTGATCTCTTTCACCTGTTCCTTGAGAATTCTATGTATTTCCTATTAATTCTTCAGTATTTTTAAAACACTGGTTGTAGATAAGAACCAGAACTCTAAGAGACTTTGTGTACTAATTTTGTCTCACTAACTTTATGAGACTTTTGAGACTAAGATACTTTTTAGTATGCTCTACACTACTCACAAAACAAACTACAGTTTTTAGGCATATCAGGTGCAACCAGTTCCCAGAGCAGTCCTCAATATCCTCTAATACTCCTGAAGTTGTTTTAGGAAGCAGAGCAAAAAACTTGAAGCTATCACCTTGTCACTATCCTTTAATCACAGAGACAAGCACCTCAACGTAGTGGATCAATCCTGAATTTTCGTTCAATCCAGAATACTTCACAAATAGAAAGCTGATATAAGTCAATACAGCAGGGTAGTTTCTCAACTCTCAGACAAATTTTTACTTCTAACACATACAGAAGTGGGTATTTCAATAAAGCCTACCTATAATAAAGTTTCCTATGCAGAGAAAACCAATGCACTTCAGTCTTGAAAGTAACTGTCAGGAATAAGGTTGAGTTACCAGATGACACCCAAACACTTTTTAGTAGCCTCAAGCAAGAAATGGGATTCTTCCCATCTAATGTAGGTTATACCACCATCCTAACAAGCAGCAGTAACTGGGATTAACTACAAGCTCAGGAAAGGGTATAAGTATTCACACTCCAGGTCCCTTAACTACTTAACTCTGAACAAAGTGTAGAGAAAGATGCTAGGGAAATATATGTTGTATGATACCTTCCATTTAGGAAGCAGGAAATTGTATACAATATTTTTAACTTTTAATCTCACAGAGGCAGGGACATTTCCTAATGAGAGGAGAAAAGTGCATGAGACTATGAAGAGCCCACCATGCTCTTCAAAAAATGAAAGCAGCAGCAGCAGGATTACTGGCATAACACGAACAGCAGAACAGGGCTCCTGCATCACAGATTGTGCAAGTAATCCCATTTGTGTAGGGAAAAAAATGTCTCACAGATTCACTATTAATATCAATTCCTTAACATTTCTTGTGCCTAATGCAGATGAAAAGCACATCCATTTGCTGTTCCTCAACTGATTGAGCTGCAGCACTTCTCTCCCCCAGCCGCAGCTCAGCTTTGGCAACAAAGACTGACAAAGATTGGAGACCTGCAACACTGGCTGGCAAACAAAAACCCCACCAACAAAGGGGAGACTGAGCTGGTCCAATGCCCAGCATTCCAAAAACAGATCATCTTTTTACGTTCAAAAATCCAAGGACTTGCCTTCTCTAGATTGGTGTAGCTGATGCCACTGCCAGCCAGGTCTCATTTCATCCTGAGCTTCTCTTCTGAGTAAAAACCTTCTAATATTCATGCAGGGATGCATTAGTAGACTAGAAGATGTTCCAAATATACCTGAAATCCCAACAGCCTAAAGAAGCAATCCCCACAAAAAAACCCTGAAGGTTTCAAGAATAGGTCTCCTTACAAGAAACATAGTATTGGCAAACATGCATTTCTGGAATTTGCTGAGTTTTCTTTAATTGCTGGGACAAGGGAAAAAAAAGAAAAACCTCACCTAAGGGTAATAAAGTTGGAAACAGAAGTGTTAGGATATTTTTCTTCTGAATTATCCAATGTACAGTTCAATTATACTTCAAGAAAAGGAAACAGTTTTAGCAGTTATCTGCTTCAAGGCTAAGAGCTGGATAATAATGCATGTTTAAAAGTGAGGAACCAAGCTGAAGATGTAGTTCTGGTCCTCAGGTTCCTTTTAGCTACAGAACTCATGTCTAAATTAAGTACAGGATTTGCTATTTGACTGAGGAAAAAAAAAAAAACAAAAACCAACAAAACCTCTGAAAAGATCCTTCCCTTTCAGGCACAAAGTGCAGAGAATACAAATCATACTATAGATTCAAACAGCTTAAGGGTACATTATTTGTTAATAAAGATTGAGAAATGGAAGAGAAGGAAGAAATAAATCCCTCAGTTATGAACAGAGTATGAATTCAGTATGAATAGAGGTGGAAACACTTTCAGAATCTGTGAGCAGATGAAAAGTCTGTTTACCACGATTGCTGTGACTTCTGCAGGCACAAACAAATGTGCTATTTTGTAGGTGATAGTGTTAAAAATTAGATGTTGTTACAAATTGCATGTTTCAAACCCAGGCAGAATGCAATGAAATTTTGATTACCTTTAATTGTTTGAATTAGGCTAAGACAAATCTTTTGTCAAGTCTACACTGGCTGAAAGATGGTTTAATGTATTAATTAACCCTAGTTCAGAGACAGAAAATAGAAAAATGTATCTATGAAGTATTTTTAAAAAGCATGGGTTAGACCATCCTTCAGAGAGCTGGGTGGAGTCATCCTCCCCAAAAGACCTATTTTGGGAATAGCGAATTTTTGAAATCCTGGGAATACAGAGCTCATCTACACTTCAGAATGAAAACATTACAGTCCTCCAAAGCACTCATTTCTACTCGATTCTGGGTGACTGTGAAAGGAAGGAGAAGGACAGGAGATCTGAGAAATCCAAAATCTATTTGTAGCCTCCTAGTCCACGATGTCATGCTGGGAATAATTAAAGAATCATGTGTTTATTAATGACCTACCCAAATGTTCTCAGGGATACATCAGCACAGACACTACCCAGAACACCACTGCCACCAGGACAAATCAGCAATAGCATTATTTCTCATAGAATAAAAGGGACATGAATGTTGTACTGCATACAGTTTTTTACTAGATGTTTTCAGCATTATTAAAAGCCATCCATGTTTATGTTCTTACAGAAATATTCCCAGTATTAACTTCACTGGAACAATTTAGACAAAAGATCTGAGACTGTCTTATTGGAAATACCTTTCAGAGGAAGAAACTATTGACATGAAAATAAAATGTTGCTATACTATAGCCTGTTTTCCATGTCTTATTTTAAAAAAACTTTTTTTTTTTACATCAGTAAAGTTCCTACCTGTGTATTTTAGTAAGTGCACTAAACTGCACTTGTTACCATCAAGATGGTGAAATGACAGAAATTCACACCAGCAAAAGCAACTGGTGCAAAATCAGGGTGACAGCAACTCTACTTCAAGAGAAAACCCAGGCAGTACCCGGGCTGTGAAGAAGCAATGACACCCAATGCTATTTCCTCCACCTGCAAGTTCTTCCAAGACAATTCACTTGAATTATTTAAAGATGGTTCCGCAAGAAAATAAGATTTTAATCCTATTTATCTCTTTAGGGTATTAAAAAGGAGCCTGATAAATCTGCATGTACTGCTAACAAAATGCCTGAACTCCCCCTCCTGTGCCCTGGAAAGCTAGGGTGGTAGAAACAAGAGCCAAAGCAAAATTAAGCAGTGAAAAACTGGCCCACAAAAAGGGACTTAGAGATTGAAGAAATGAGACTCAGAACCTCTGGCTCAAGGTATGAAGAACCCAGGAGGTTGTCCTGTTTCTCTTCACTTTGAGGAAATAAAGGAAAGTGGATACAGTTAATAAGTGTATCTCATGCAGCCCATGTATTCATAGGTTAAACTACTGGAAAAATGTGCAGCCTATTCCAGCCAGCTGAAAGAACTGCAGGAAAACCTTAAGAATTCATCTTGTGTGATTTATCACTTCCATTGTTTTTTCCAATACTCTTCAGAAGGTAAGTCTAGAATTGTTGCTTCAGGCCACTTTTAAAGGAACCATCTCAATAAACAGTAAGCATAAACATTAGTTTGCTCCAGTGCAAGCAAAAGCACCCGCAATAAGTCTGTGGAATTCTGTCTTTTTAACTTCAGCAAAGCTTATCCCAAAAACGTTAATGCTCTCTACAGAATTGCTTTAAAAGCATTCCTTACCATTAAAATCTTCAAATCTGTTTTTTAAAATATGTTCCTTAATTTGTTGTTGAAAAGTCATCAAGAACAACAGTATATTGATATATTATCCCTTTGAGTGCTGATCTTTTTAATTAATACATCTGTCTGTAAACTGATAGTTACATTTGATTTTTCTAATTCTGTGTTACAACTTGAAGAACACCTTAACACATGAAGTGAAACTCTGGACCTAAAGGACACTGTAGAATTCCTTCAACTTCACAGCACCAATATTATCCAGAATGGCTGTATGATGTGTGAAAGTAGGAAACAAAAATAACTTCCCAGCATTGTATTTGATCTAAACAATGTACATAAAATCCCTTTGACATAATGGCACCAAAATTTTAATTTACAGATCACTAACTGGATGGCAATGACATGAGTATTTACACAATTGGAAGGCTGTACTCAGTATTACAGATCATACTTTTAACTATGTAAAAGCAGAATGCATATGGAGAAGCCAAAAGCTGAAGATCAGTATCCTAAAGCCATAAGCACTAACCTCAAGTAAGAGTGAAAGGTTGTAGTTTCCACCAAGAAAATTATGTTATCCATCAGCTTTTTCAAATAACGCTTCTGACCATATTTAAAACCAGTCCTAGAGACCAAGTCCAAGTCAAACCTGTATATCTGCAGAGACATCCTCCCAACAATCAGGGGTTGTTATTTTGCTTTGGTGTGGGGGATTTTTTTGGCTGGTGTTCTTCGGGTTTAGGTTGGAGTTTGGTGGTTTTTTGCTTATCTGACAGTAGAAACGAGGAATAATCTGCCCTGCTCAATTTTATCCAAAGATGTTAAAGTTTTCAAATCACTCCCAACTTACACGAAAGGTGAAGTGTATTGTGGTTAGATGATATAAATAGAAGTAAATGTATTCTTTACAGAATTATGTGCAAGCTAAAAACTGAATATTGAGATGTATAAACTTAAGAAACTGTAGGATAGTTCTATCTGAGGTCTACTCACAGTCAAATGTTAACATACACAAGGCCACAGAAGAAGCTGGAGTGCAAGTTCTGTACTCTATACCCTAAATTAAATGCTCTTCTTCTACCTTACACAGAACACTGATGGAATGTAGAAGTGGAGGGATTTTTATAACCTTGACAACTCGGCATGGAGGCAATCCCTATTTCCTCCACATGGTTAGTACATACCTGGAGGAGGGTACAGAATATGTTTAGGGCAGAATGATTTCTTTGTAAAGCATCCAGCAAAACAGTTCCAAATCTGTTTGAGGCTTTCCAGAGTAACAGGTGTAAATTATATAACCTAGAAATTTGTTTGCCAGGTCCTGCAAAGAACACACCTACCATACTGTCTATGGACACATGCTGTAAAAATATCCTCACTGCAATAATGCTGAAGCTCATTGTCTTTGCAAAGTAGTGGTGTTCAAAAGTAACATGCTTGTAAAAAAGAGGAGACCTTAAGAGTCAAAAGAAACAGGGAGAGCTCTCCTTCCCAAAATATGGAATGCAGGTCCAAGTTGGAGGAATGATTTAAAAAAAAAAATTCCTTAATTTAGGAAAGCACTGAACAAGCTCACACACAGAACTCAGAGCCCATGTTTTTATTCCATACCTCCTTTGCAGATTATCTGCAAATCTACAGCCCACAGTCTCAGAGCAGCCTTTTAATATACTCTCTTACTAAATTATGTACCTTGGACATCTTTGAAACAAAGGAATAGCTGTCAGAAACTACTGTTAGTGCTCACTAGGATTGCAGCAAGAGAAGGCGAAAGGCTCAAGAAGGCCAGTGGAAAGGCACCAGAATTAAGTGTACATAGATGTTGGACAGAAACTTTAACCATATCTAGGATTATTTGCCTGTGCTATAAATGATGTGATCAAAATGTACCTGTGTTCTCTAGTTAGCTACTCTCTTCCTCTTAAGGAATGAGAAATAACCACCTTGCCTCTGAAGAAATCAGAATGAAAGCTATGCCCGTGAAAAGAATGGAATCCTCTGCATGATGATGCATGTTCTGAAATAAGAGCAGTCACGAAGATTAAGCTTTGGAGAAAGATAAATGTATTCCTGATCCAGAAACAGGACCTGGTAGAAACTGTTTCATCCTCATTAGGAGCAGTAAAATGTCCTTCTATCCACCTCCATTGTTTAGAGCTCAAGTGGAGAGCAAACAGTGTAATGACATTGTGAAATGCAGCCTCTCTGAATATGAGGCACTTACAGCAGCAGCCAAACAAAAACTTGTTTGGAGCATTAAGACAAAAATTGTAGACAAGCTGATACTTCTGTATTGTGAACACCTAGTTAAAAAAAAAAAAAAAAAAAAAAAAGGTTTTCCCCCTCTTGAAATACCCCAATCAGTACTTTTGGTACACATACCTCGAAGAATTCTCTCCTCATGGCAACGTAGAAAGTCCCAGATTCTAACAGTGCCGTCGTCAGAGCATGTAGCAAATTTATTATCCGTGGGTGAGAAACTGTTACATGAAGACACACAGCAGGGGAAAGAAGTCAGCATTTAACAGATTATCTATGCTTCTCAGACAGGGCAAAATTATACTGTAATGTGTTATACACTGAAGGAGGCATTTGAACATAGGCACTTCTAAGTGAATACAGTGCCTGCCAAACGGCACTTCACCACAAGACATGAATTTAGCATAGGATTACTATTGCATTGCAGTCCCCTGTCAAATGAGGAAAAAAATCTGTCATTTATTCTTAGCACCTTCCTATCTGTGACTGCACACAGTAGTGCTTTCTCTGCAGGATGAGAAGCAACATCAATATGGTTTGGTAACTGTCACCCTAGATTTTCATGTTTGGTAATACCACAAGGAAGTGACACTGCACAGAAGCACACAAGAACAGTTCTTAGGAAAAAACTCCTCTTCAGCCACAGGTGCTTTGCAGCAGAAAAGCAAAAAATAAGGGAAAGCTGGTTACAGGAAAATGCTACTTGGCTTAACTGTTGGAAAAAAAACCAAACCTATATAAAAGAAACATACCACTTATAACAGCAATTTGGAAACTCCCTCTTATTACACCCCACCAACAACATGAAAAGAATCCTACAGACACATAAACAGCTTCCAGATTCAGCAGTTAACATCGATTGATGAAAGTCACTGGAAAAACAAGGAGTTATTTAACCATGTGAATAGGGCCAGAACATCTCCAACAACTGATAGGTAATCAACTTTCTTTCTGGTGCAGTGAAAGACCACGAGGGAGCCCTTGTGAAATCCTAGATCTTTATGATCAAGAAAGGGCCTAAAGCAGTAGAGGAATTCAGTGCAGGGCCATGATAGTCAGACAGTAACTGAATCCAAAGTAAGCACTTCTCATAACCAAGCTCTGGCAGAAAATGCTGCACCCTACCAAGAAAAATGGTGACTTTAGAGGAAAGTGAGTTTGTGGCAGTCAACCTTTATCACCACGGGCCAGCACCTGAACCCAAAGAAACACTGTTTTAGCACCATTTGGGATCTGCAGCTTCTCTTCAGGCTTACTTTAAAAACATTTACTAAAAATTATATGCAGGTTTGCTCTAGAAACACCCTTCATTTACATCTTACTGATAAGTATCGCTTTAGATTTGATTTTTATATAGACATTTGCACAACTGAGGCATCAACACTGAACCAAGTGATATCCTACAATCTTCTTTTCAATGGCTTTCTTACAGTTTCAAGCTTGAAGAACCCATTCAGTATTAACATTAGACTTCTGTATGTGGCAGTCTGCGTGGGTATTTAGTATTACTGGAAGTCTTGGCTTCACCAAGCCAAGCAGTTCTTCACTTTATTTAGTGTTTTATTATTTTGTGAGAACTATGCAGGTGTTTTATTTCTGAAGGCTTTATATTTTATTCAGTTAGATTATTAAAGACTGAATTCTTTATTTGGAATGAAATTGTTGTCTTACACAGTGCGTATAAAAAGGAATAACTGATACACATCGTCACCATATAAAAATGAAAAGAATACCAGTGCAAAATGCGGCAGACAAATACATCTCTAACATATTGCAGAGGCGGATACTGGGACAATACTACTTCAGAAAGGTGCCAGCAAAACGGTGAGAATGTGGAAACAAAAGGAAATACTGTGTTTATGTGGTGCAGGAAGTTTCCCAGAATCTGACAGAACCCATGCATTTCTGCACCCAGAATACACTTAGAGAACAGTCTAATCATGGCAATAGGTACTACAGAAAATGGTATATTGTGTATAAACCTGGCCTCTCTAATCGCCTCCTTATGTGCCTGGAACATCTTGACGTTGTTCATGTTGGACTGCCAGTATTTCACATATCCCCCGTGGTCTGCTGTCAGCATCCACATATCATTGTGTGACCAAGTCATAGCCCTTACAGGGCTGTCGTGAGCCTGCAAATTCAGAAACAGAACTTCTAGCAAACACATTCAAATACTGTCTGATCCACACAAACACTGAAGTTACTAAAGTTCCAACTTAACAGCTGCAATGAGGAGATGAGAACAATGATGATCTAATTACATTCAAGATGTTGGGGGGAAAAAAATCCCTTACCCTGTACACAATGGTTTTCTAAATAATCAAGAGTATTTGCACTTTGTCTCCTAAGTGTTTATTATTACAAATACTCTTAGTGCATTCTTGAGAACAGTTAATAGAGCAGATGGAGGTGGAATGAGAAGCATTATGTGAATTGCCTGTAGCCATGGCCTGACATGGGATCAGAGTGGAATAAAAGACCTCTAAGGCGCCCATCACCACTCAGACCACAGACCCACGATGAACACGGTGAAGATGTGTTCCTAAAACATGCTCCACAACCTCAAGAAAATACAAAGAAAACTTGATGGATTACTTTACCTGCAATATTGTTTCAAAATTGAAAGTCAGTCCATTCCATAAAGTGAACTCCCCACTAGATGCACCAGTGACCAAGCGTCTCCCCTCAGGAGTCCACTGCAAAAGAAACATTTAACTAAACTGTGCAAATATAACGTCCAAATATTTCTTCACAATTTTCCAAATAAATCATGAGCTTCTTCAGGGACTCTGTGGAAATGGAAACTACTAAATGACTTTCTAGAGGATGCGAGAAGGCAAAAATGCAGAACTGTGCCAAAGGACTTTTGACTTTTGTAACAACAGGACAAAGCCCACTGTAAAAACAATGAAAAACTCCAGCTGTAAAGAAGTAACAGCTTATTGGCACAATGCATTTCTAGCACACAATATCCATACTAAACAGTACTTATGACATCGTGGAAATGTTTTTAAAAGCTGCTATGAGACTCAAACAGCACAGAGACCGAGTTTTCTTTTGAGTCAAGACATGTCACCTCTCTGAAATGTAATAAGGAAGGCAGGCATTGCACCCAAAACTCTTGAGAGTAAAAACTCTTGTGTGCTCAGACCTTACCATTTATTTTCCTAAAGCTCTCCACAGAAAGACTGGACACAGAAGTAGTGCATACACTGCACATGCTATTTTTATTTAAAGATGTTTTAACTGCCACCACAAAGCATCAGTCCAATTTAAATTAAGACAACACAACAAAGTAACTCCAACGCTGTACTCACCCTGACAACAAACACTGGGCATTTTACTTTATTAGTAGATGTCCGAACAAATTTTGTTGTCACAGCATTCATAGGGTTGTTCAGCATTCCTATAGGAGGGACCAACTGTAAAAGAATTAAGAAAATATTTACTAATGGAATTTAATTCAGAAACTTCCAGAAAACAGCACATTCTAAAAACCCATTTGTGGATAAGTAAGGTAGTCATTTGCAGGGATATTACTAGAAGTAAGTTGGTAGAAGTGTTTCAAAGTCTGCATGATTTACCAACTCAAGCATCCAGAAACAGCATCTTCAAGAGCAGCTGTGCAACCTCAGTGCATTATGGAAGTTATTATGCACAGAAATTAAAAGCCTGTCCAACTTTAAGGTCCCCTCATGGATTTCAACAGAACAAAATAATGCAGAGTGAAGATACCCTTCATAGCTTTAAGGCTTTTTGCAGATACAAAAATAACTTCAGCTGACATGCAGAGTCCTTCCTATTTTCTGGACAAATTTTATTTGCACAACTTCATCAGTGAATAGGGAACTTTTACTTACATCATTATAATATCCTGCATCGGGTTGGATCGCTCGCATATCTCGTTGGTCTCTCTGCCATACTCTATTCTGGAAAGAAGAAAACAACTCCTAGTTGATAACAGTGTACTTCACTGTTAACTAACAGAAAATAAGAAATACATGGAGATCCTGTAAGGGGACATTCTAAAGTGCTCCAAGGACTCTAGAATGAACTGTGTTAAGACTTTGGACTCAGGAAAAAGAACATGTGGAATTTATAATCTGTAAGAAAATGAGTCAGAAATGTTTAAAGTGTTAATTTCATCAGATTGAAGCAACTCCAGGAAAGCAGCAGTCCTACGTAACAAGGAACATTACTGTGGTACTCTGCTGCCCAGTGTCAAAGCTTTATATTCAGGACAAGAATTTACACCATTAGCAGCTGTGCTGATGAGCTCCCCATGAAATCCACAGAGCAGCAGGAGCTACACAAAGACCTTCTGCAGCACAAGCAGGATGATGACACTTTCACATGGCTGAAACTTAGAAGACCAAGGGATAACAACGCCTTCAATCAGTTAAATTTTGTGAGTTGTCAAACAAAACCTTTTCAAAAACACTTCTCATGAATTGAGAATTAAATTACAGATTTTGGCTTTGTGCCACAGACCCTACCAATTTGGATCTGTGCACATATTGGAAACAAGTTACAGTTCTAGGTGAAACATTCCAGGCATGCACCACTACAGTTTGCTACAACTTCTTAAGCCAAGAGCAAATGACACATTTTCTTAGTTTGTTTTTTTTTTTCTAGAACCACATTAAATTAAATCAGTAGTACTGAAGCCAGCAGATGGAGATCTGATTTTTTTTTTGTCTGTTGTTACTGTTTCAATAAACAGAATTTTGAGGGTGCTTATTCCTGCCACAGTAAAAAGGTCCCAGTTTTTTAGAATAGTCCACTACTAATAGAATTTCTTTTGGGGCATTCCTAAAACACAAGAATGTGTTTAAAATGTTTGATGTCCAAACAGATCTTAGAAGATAATGGATTAGGTATTAAGAAAACCTTCTGATTGTTAGGACCTACAAGCTATAACCATGCACTGGCCATAGCAGATGGAATTAATTTCATCACATTTTTGCAATGTTGCTCTTGCAGCTGCAACAATGCCACTACTGAGATTTCATTCTGTTTCTTCCAGAGTAACAACCAGTTACTCAGAGTAAATTTTGGATGAGAAAATCATATTTCTTAAGTAATGCCACCCCATCAGGTGAACTAAATAAGCATTTTTACAGAAACATTTATTCAATAAAACTTAACATTTAAGCTTCTCTCTGTTTTTTAACTGTATAGAAATGACTTTCAGAGGCCACACTACAAGCTGAAGAGCTGTTCAGTAAAATGATGAGAAAACAGTTTTAGTGCCCTGATTTTGGAGGGGAAGGGGTAATGGTTCATCTTCAATTTTGGGAAATTTTTATTTCAAAACAAAAATAAGAACAACTACATTACTTACAATCAGTTTTTTCACAAAAGTCAGAACATTACACAAGATATTCAACTGCACGCCAACTTGGAATTTCAAGACAGAACGGAAAAGTTGGTATTTACACAAAATATACAGCACATGCAGGTTTTTTGCCAATGCTCAGCCTCCCCTTTTTACTCACAATATACCGAATTTACAATCATTTGTAATTTTTGTTGAAAACGCAGCAGTAGAGCTCCCAGTATTCCCGACTGCTCTACGGAAACTGAAAAAGCACAATCTCAAACATCAGGAAGGAAAAAAAAAAAGTCTCTAAACAAAAGCAAAAAAAATGAATTTACTGACCTCCAAATACTTGATGACAGAAGGGTTGTAATCTATGGTCTTTCTGTTGACTGCCTTTCTCATGCGTTTGCCATCGAAGGTGAGCTGCTGCATGGCCTGCTGCTGGGCGAAGTCAGGCCGCTTGTAGAAGAGCTGCCGCGGCGCCTGGTGCTGGAAGCGCGGCATGTGGAAGAAGCGCGGCGGGGAGCCGATCTCCGTGGCCATGGCTGTGTCCTGCTGCGAGGCTGCGGAGAGAGAAACGCTGCTCAGCACATGGTCATGGCAAAAACCCCACTGCAGCACCTCCCCGGACTGAAGTGTACCAGGATGGGTAACACCTTCAGAAATTATTGTTTCTAGGCAAAAAAAACATTTGCAGATTCCTCTGAATAATTATTATTTTTCCCCCGTGCCACGTAACACCAAGGTCAAAGCAGGTAAATACTTTTGTTCTCTACCAGGAGGAATTCTGTATTGGAATATGTCGCTATTAAGCTTGCTTTCCCATCCCTAAACTAAGAATGTGCAGGAAAAGAATGTCCTCAGTAAAACAGTATGATCAAATGCAAGAAATGGCAAGAACCTTCAACAGAGGATATTCCAGATTCAGATAAAAACCAGTAAACACCACATTAATCATAAATTAATTTAGCTATTAAAAACTTTTCAAATGTTGACTCCACATCTTATTATTTGACCTAAAAATAAAACTACACTCCTTCCACACAACTTCTTGTAAATGGACCACAGATCACACTACGGATACCTACTACCTATAGGTATATTTTCAATTCCATGACTACAAAATAAATTAATTACACATCTAACAAGGTTTAATAAATATAACTAAGACTCACTGAGAATGTTAAGAAAATGTGAGGGGCAGGGAGAAAATTTCAATATTCGTAATTTTTCTGACAGAGGGAAATGAGTGTAAAACCTCATTTTTCAGTCTAAGAAATCCTTAAATGGTGAGGTCATAGCAATTCCTTCAGAGTTGAAAACTACAATATACAGGCTTTATACACTAACTTCAGACTAAGCAGTGACACATGCTGAACCAATGAAAGTTCAAACTTCATTTTGAACATGTTCTCCACATCTTAAACTCATACTGGAAAACATTTTACCAAAAGAAACTAGCGCTGTCATCAAGGGAATTCAAAAACACCTAGAAACTCTCTTTTGCACAAAGGGTTATGTGTTTACACAGAAGCAAAGTGCATGTAATAAAAAAGAGGAAATAGCAGATTTCTTTTAAAAAATTACATAATCTGCTTTTAAATTCATGAATGTACTTTCCTAAGTAGTCAAAATACTTGTATCCTCAATTTGAAAGGGCTGAAAAGTCATTTCACTGCCAATTTTAAAATCTTATCTCACTTTTTTTGATCCCAGTAGTTCAAAAACATTTCCCTTTTTTAAGCAGCAAAAGAAAGCTAAGATAGAAATGTTAGCTGGAGACTGTTTAAAAGCAGTGCAGATTTTGATTCTTTTTAAGAGGTTCCTTCTAATCACTTAGGAGCAGGCTGCCAGTTAAGTATCAGGCAGTGTGCTGGCACAGAGCAGTGAACAGCTCTGCAAACTCAGAACTCACATTCTGCTGTGACAGCCAGCTGTAAGACAAGCTGGACAAGGAAGGACATTTAACACCTTTGGCAAGTGTAGCATCTTATTAGACCAACTTGGTAACTGGAATGAAGTGGGGGGCAGAGAGAGAACAACTTTCAAAAAACAAACCTTCACCCGGTGGCTGGAAGGCTCCTTTGCCTGAAAGTTGCCCCATTCCAGGCATCCAGGTGGTCTAACCAGACCCCACATGTGTCTTGATTGTCTCCAAACACCCCCACTGCAGACCACCACTGGAACACACAGCTACTATAAAATTCAGGTTGCCTGAAACAAGGTATCCAAGCTTTCTCACACAGGAATTACTAAAATTTCCTCTAACACCACCCTGAAGTCTCAAAACTTGGCAGGAGATATCAAACTGTTGTAAAGAAGGTTTCAAGTGTTAAACATCAAAAGTAAAATTCTATTGTTGGGGGTTTATACAAAAAAAGAGAAAGAGGCTACTTCAAACGAGCAGAACAAGCTGGCATTAAACATACAACTCCATTAAGTCTCCTAAATGTAGGATTCAAGAGTCAGAGGAAAAAAACCCAATAAAAACAAACAATAAAAAACCCCCACAAAAACCAACAACACACCACAAGAAGCCCCAGAAACCCAGATGAAATTTCCAGTACTACTCTTTCTCAAGTCTGAAGTTTGACACTCCCTCATACCAATCATTGCGCTAAACCAGAGGGGAAAAAGATATTTTCTCAAAACCACACATCTATACTCTCTAATAGACAATGCGAAAATAAATGTCAAGAACTGAGACAAAGAATGAAGACAAAGATCTATGCTGAGGCTTCCAAAAAACATTTGGTCAACTATATTTGCAAGAAAACATTACTTCCCAAAAGCCCCTTTTTAGAGAAACATGGCAAAGCAGCAAGTTAATACTTTACTGTCATGTTCCAGGAAAAAAAAAAAATCTATCAAAAGAATTTTTCTGCATTTACTATCATTGGTAAATACAGCAGTAAGTGTGATATGGGTCAATTTAGATTGCCATAGTTGTAGGTGGGTCCAACCAGTATCTAGCTTAAATTAGCATAAACAACCTTCACTTAAGGTGCAATGCACATCAGCAAAAAGTAGGATCCAAGGTGTAAACATGTTAATTACACCTCTTCATGCCTACAGATCCTTCCACACTCATGATTCTGACAAGACAATAAGTGACACCACAACTACAACACGACAGGGGAAATGGCACAGGATCAGAAAAATCAAGCATTTATATTCTGTTTCTTCAAGTTTTGAGATGGTTGCCTCTTATCACGAAAAGCCTTCTACCTGCATTTACAAACTCTGACAAAAGTATCGTTTATCCAGCTGCTTAGGACCATTTTCTTCTAATCATTGCTTCAAATATTATGTTTTATCCACATAATACCCTCACCACATCATGTGTGCATATGACCAGTATATAATTGTCTTAACCCAAGACAATAATCTATGAATAGATACATAAAAACTGTGTGTACATACACATACATTAGTGCATGCACACATCAAGTGAAGCTTCCAAACAAAGCAGCTTTAGAAATGCTTTTGGCACACAATTATCACATGAACATGAAACCAGAGCATTTTTTTCCAAAGACCTCTATTTGAGTCCAACATATATACCCATTTAATAGTTATCAGTATCCTACTTGGTCTTTTGTTGGGACAAATCAAAGCCTCAGCAGGCTCTCCTTAAAATCTTTTTTATCAACACAATACAAGAATTCAGCATGTCTATTAGCTAAAGCTCCTTTAGTATTGACAGTGTGAGTAGAAACATACAAACAAATACTGGAGGACACTGTGCAATCCAGTGTAGTAACATCTGATTTCCTATTTTAAGCAAAATATCAAACTTCTTCTCTACTCCAGAGTCCATCAACAGGAATTTAAATGGAAGAAATCATATTTTCCTTAATTCACACAATTAGAAGCAACAGCAAGATTTGTTTCCAACAGCTGGCAAAAGTCACCTCTCATTTTATTGTTTCTGGACAGTAATGTTAGCAACCAATTGCTTTTTCTTCTAGTTCATTATACTCTTATTGTAGTGTGAACCAATTTTATTTTTGTATAAATAAAATATATTTATTTATTATTTCTCCATGCACCTTTATCCGTTTTCTACTTCCTGTCCCCATAAACACTCCTTTCAAAGCCTCACACATTTTGAGACATAAATATATTTGGGGATACAGAGCCTACAGAGCAAGCCTTTCATTCCCCCCCAGTGGTGCCATAAGGATGCCAGGTCTATTAATGCCATCAAGCAATCCGAGTGATGCTGCTGGAGAACAGAATTAAAAATGAAAAAAACTCTCCAAAGTCTGCCACCCAGAGCAGCATGGAGTAAAGGCAGATTTGGGCAGTTTCCTTGCTTTTTAAAATGAGCACGAAGTCACATACAGTGTTAGTCAATTACTGAAAATGGTTACCACTGAATTCATGTACCCAAATAAGGCTACAAAGGTAATACTGGCACTTAATGTAGTAGTGTTATTACTTTGCCACCTTATTTGGATATGGTTGTTCCTTTAATATAAAAAGGAACCTTGCATTAAATTTTGAAAATTGACAGATTGCAACTTCAATCATGCAACCAAAGCATTTCACACATAACTTCACTAAATCAAAATAAAACAAATTAGGCTACTCAAACCAAACTAAAACCACCACAATGGTAAAGCTTGGAGAAAAAGTGTCATGGCTTATATTAAATACATCACTACCTAGTGGTAGCTCAAAACCACAAAAACCCCCCACCTGATTAATGTATAATCTTGACATATTTCATATGCTTTATGCAAAAAATAAAGGTCATCACTAATGAAATGCCCTTTACTGGTAACTAAAACATCCTTACCTATTTAATAGGTATTTTTAATTGAAGGTAAAGAAACTTGGGTGGAACATAGTGAGTTACAAACTGAAAATGTCAAAAGAAAAGTATGTTTCCAAATGGTAGCAGAGAAAAAAAAGTTATGTTGCAGAGTGCAAGCAGCAGACACTTTGCAAACCCTATGCTGCTCAGCAAACACAACATGCTGAAGCTTGAAAGACACTGCCTGAAATGGCTAAAGCAGCAAAGGAAAATGAGTGCTAAAAACTTCCTGAGCATATCTATATAACATTTCTTTAAACGTGCATTAATTCTACTATGAAGTACACACAGACTCTAAACCAAGCACTTTTACAGTGTAACAGGAACAGTGAGAATTGATAGTACTTATTTGCACTGCAACAGCTCACAGGAGCTCAAAACATGGTTTGTGACACTGTGTGAGAAATGGAATTGGAGAAGAACCATCTCAGCTTCCTGACTGAGAATAAGGTAAGAACTCCACAATGCAAAGGCACCTCACCAAGTTTATTGTTCAGTACATCTTTCTTTGGTTAGCAAAGCACTTTTAAATCTACAGTATACAGATAAATAACAAATTTTAAAAATTAGGAAGTCCTACTGTCAATAGTCATCTCTGAGAAAACATCTCCTTTTTAAATTTGTGTATTAAGGAATCTGTAAGTGCATGTGAAAAAACACACCTGTTCTGAAAAATAATCATATCAAACACAATTTAATGTTATCCCTTTCCCTCTTTGTTACAGAGTATCAACACTTATGATCTGCATTCCAAAAGCTCTGCCTTCCTTTTGTCCTTTGGGAGAACACACATCTCTGTTCTGGAGACCAGCAGTGGATCCTTCCATGGCTCCCCCTTCCTGAGGAAAGCTCTTTCTTGGTCTCCTCATCCAGCCTCTTTCCTTTCCTGGGAATCCTACCTCTTCCCAGTGTGAAAGAATTATGTGAAAATACATACTCCAGACATAAATGTTCAAATTTTTGCCATCTTCAGCATACGTTTTAGAAAATTAAAATAACCAAACCCAAAACAACAACCGAAAACAAACAAACAAAAGAGACACACAAAAAACCAAACAAAAACCCAAAACAAAACAACATAACAACCCCCCCCCCAATAATAATAATAATAAAAAAAAACCACAAAAAAGAAACCCAACCCACAAAAACACAAAAACCATGCATGTACACACACCATTTCTCTATTACACAGAAACAGAGCCAGCCATCCTGGTTAAAGACTGAGAAGAGTGACAGACAAGTTCTTGAAATCATAAAATTTCCAGGCAGGGGGCTACCCAGGAAACAAAAAAAAAGGATTCTTCATTTCCACAAGCCATTTAAGTAAACTGTCTTCCAAATATTTCAAACTAAATGAGACAGTCCCAAAATAATTTCTCTTTTAAACAGAAAATGAACCTGAGCAAGAGAGATGTTTTCAATCAGGGTTTCTGTGTCTCCCTTGCTTCACTCACTGATAGGAATGGAGCAAGAGAGCTGCAGGTATGCTTAAAATCTGCAAAAGTATCAGAAAATCACATTACCAAAGCCACTGTAAAATCAGCACTTGCAGCAGCAAGCTTCTACCACATTTTCCTGAAGTTACACTTAAAATACACCAAAGCAAATTTGCATGTCTGTCAATGAATTAATCTCTCACAGCAGATGAGATTTGGTTTCTGCTCCATTCAGATGCCATCATTTTTCTAAAGAAAAGATTAATCTTACATTTCCTTCACTGCACATAAGGTAAATCCACTCCATCAGAAAACACTGATGAAAATCTATAAAAAACCAAAGCACTATACCAAATTACAGATGTAGTGAAAACAGATTAACCTGACCAATTCCCCAAACTGCTTTGTGTTTCAATTTCCTACTGCATTAGAAAAGCATTTAATCAGATTCATAAAACAAGATTACCCAATGTCTGAAAATTCTACATCTTTGTGAGACAAAAATAATAAAAAATCAAGACTCTCAAGTAATTTTGAGTACTTTTCTTATTACATGTAGGTTGTACTATTTTGATTTCAGAACAGATTTGAGACAGATTAAGCTGTTTCACTAGAATATAATGGTATCTTTCCCACTGATTATGAGAGAATCAGTGTATTAAGCAGGATTATAAAATTAGTTTAAAAACTAGATTCAATAAAGTACAAAGTTGCCCAACTTTTTAGTCAAAAGCAGACCTGTAACAGTAAAAAAAACTGTGTAAGGTTCTTGACCTCTGAATATTTAAAAATCTTATTTCCACTTTTGAATTACATAAAGGCACTGCAGCATGCATTTTTGTGCATTTTTATATGCATATCTGAAAAGATTTTCTACAAGGCATGCAGATGTGAGCACAGGAAGTTTAAACTGAAAACCAAAACCATTCTTACAATTTGAGATACTCCTTAATTATCTACAGGTGCTTAAGGTCCATAATACAGCAAATCAACAAACTGAAGGCAAAAATACTGCCCTGTGTTACACAACACTGCTATTATGCAACATCCCTATTCTCTGCAGCAAGCACATTTTCCCTGGGCTCTACTGCTCTGCTCCCAACACACATCTGCAACCATTCTCTATTGTACTCTATTTGTGAACCAAACTTTCCAAGAAATGGGGTTTAAATTCTGACCACGCAAATCAAGGGAAAGAATTCAGCAGCTTTCCCCATTCCAGTCATTGTGTTTCGATAGAAAATGTAAAAAAATAAAATAAAAATCTAATTTTTTATTAAAATTGCAGAAACATACTTCAATTAGTAATTGTCTAAGTCAGAATAAACTATTCTGCCTAAAAGGCTCACAGATCTGTTCTTATTTGGAAATACTCCAAAGCTTTTTGTTCTATGCACAGTCCAAAATCTACTACACTGGCATGATCAAAACCCTACAATGCAGAAGCACTTTTATCCCCTCTTTAACTTCAGTTCTGTACTTTCACAATGCCCAGTTTCACCACGAAGTTCAGTCCTTTGGTTTTTCAACAGAACCCAAACACATACACACACTGTATGGAGTCGAAAAGGACAGAACACACAACATGGCAAAATAGGATTAGGTTGATGCAGTTTTGGATTTAAAGGGTTTATTCCCTGCAGGAAAAGGAGTGCTGATATTTAATTGACAAATGGGCCTACAAGAACTTCTGAAACAGGAGAGCAAAGTCAGAGACAAATGGAGCTGCCTAAAATCCCACGGGAGAACACCTTCCAACAGCCAGGCTGGAAGTCTGGGTTACAGCCTGGGGACAAGCTTCAACAGCTGAGCCTGCGTAGCTGCATGCAAGTTACACACACTTTAACACCTTTCTTTAAACACTTCCTTCAAAGTCAGGAGTTCTAGTACTCAACAAATACCTCATAATCAAATCACAAATGTTCCCTATTGTATGCTCAAGATGAACCCTTGGCTCATTCCAAAGCAGATATATTTACAGGAAATCATGTGCTTACATACATTATAAAAACCCCTCCAAACACTTCAGTTCACAGGACTCAGACAGCTCCTGCTTTACCTCTCTGGCTACAGTAAACTGCAATCATGAGTGGAACAGCCAGGAATCACTGCCTTTCTGCATCTCACAGAAGCAATTTCTGTGAGCTAAAGTTTCTTGAGCTGTAACTCAAAACAAACATGGAAGCAATGACATGCAGCACGAGGACATAAGACAGATGGCACCTCAGCTAAAAGAGAGACAGAGTTTGGTTTGCTGCCATGGTTTTACTATTACTGATAGGATACCTTGGTTTTACCTTAAAGTTTACTAACAATATTTTTTTTTAATAAAACATTCTTCCTCCCTTCTAAACTTCCCAAATACCCCTTTACTTCAGCTGTTGCTTAGCATTTATCAAGACCTGCATTATAACTACACTGTCTTTTATTGTGACTCCCTGTGATAACATCAATTCATCTTAACTAGCTGAAGATTCACAGCTTGGTTTTCACACTGAAGTGATTACTGATGCTGTCTTACCTTGGAGCTGCTACTTTGTCAGGAAACAAACTTTAGGACTGATGTTTAAAACACATAAACATGCCATGACAAATACTAAAAAATTACGTATTAAAAGTAGTTTAGAAGAAAAAATAAAGCCTGTCATCCTTGCTAATACTAAGTATCAAGACACTCTTGAGCTGGTTATAATATCAAATCTTAGTGAACAAAAAAGTCATAGCTGAATCTGTGTGAGATGCTCCTCCCAGTTTCATTCAATATGCAGCTGGCCTTCCTTGTGAGGAGAACATTGCTGGTTCCTATTCACTTCTGTGAGCCTGCTGAGCAGTCAGTCATTCTGCAGCTCGTACAAACCCATGAGGCTCTGCCTGCCCAGGGAGAACTCTGCAGGTCTCCTTGCTGATTTCCTGGTGGTCCTGGTGACCCATTCCTCAAGCCCCTCTTGACTCAAGTACTACTGTTGGGATAATGGGATGGACAGGGACAAACAAAAGAGGAGGAGAAAGTGACAAGAAATTCTCCAAAAAAATGCTTCAGAGGATTTTATTATCAGTGGAAGGGAAAAGGACTAGAATGACTATGGCAGTTTCTAGGGTACAATTTAAGTAGAGAAAAACAGCAAATTGCTTCAGGAACAGCCTTCTAAAATTCTGATGATTAAGAAAAAAAAAAGTTCATATAATCTAGCAACAGTTTCAGTCCCCTCATTGACACTATGGAACAAAACCATACATTTTAATATACTAAAGACAGTTGAGTATCTGAAACCCTAAGAGTTGCAAATTCAGTGCAAAGACACCATACTTTTTAGTTTTACTTTTTAGTAAAACTTGGGAATTAGTAAGAGTTGTAACATGTTATAAAGATTTACTTTTCACAACCCTTATCTGTTAAATTATTACCAAACATATCCAGAACTCTTGCAACATCTGCTTTTGCACAGAAGAGGAGTTGCAAACATTGACAGAATCAAGAAAATCTTGACTTCATGACCCCAGGAATGCTCACTCCCTGCCCCTCTCTCCCCCCTTTAATGTTACTCAGGCCCATCTTCTGACAGAGCAATGCTGTTTGCCACACCAGTTTCTGGGCCAAATAAAGGCAGAAGAGTGTCTTAAGTTTCTGTAATTACACAATCCAAGTCTGGAAGGGGTAGCAAGGGGCAGGGTGATGGTGCTGTCATGTGTGATCATGTGAAAAAATCTGCCTTTATATGGTGAGAAGTATAAGAAGGTTAAAAAAACACCCCAAAATAACTAAAAGCATTTTTTTCAGCAGTTATTAACTGTATTTCAAAGATCCTTTCTCTACTTCTCTCTCTAAGAGATTTTATACTTCAGTAGAAACTCCAAGACAAAAGAACTTTTTATTTCACTGCATATTTTAATGTTAAAATCCATTCACCACCAATGTCCATACCCGAAGCTGCATCCAGAAGTGGAGACTTTGTGCAACAGAACCCTCATCCTCTGGGCACTTCAAGGTTGTTTACACAGCTCATATACTCAGTGTAAGAACAGAAGAGACTAAACAACAGTACATCCACACTGCAGAATAAATGGTCTATAAAATATTACCCTACAATATTTTCTTCACAATAGCCAAGATTTTTTTATTCTCTTTTCATAAAAAGATGTAGCAGATGCACACATACTTATCCAAGACAGAAATTTGTTATCTGCCCCAACAGCAGAGTAGCTAAATTAGCAACTATGTTTACAGCAAAATATGCAAATTAGTATCTACAGTTGTTATGCCTCCACTTAGCTAGTGAAGAGACATCGTTAAGCAGAAGTACTGGAATTGCAGCAAACAATTCAAACATTATTGAATCACACAATGCTGCTAAACAAGCCTGATGAACCCTGCTCATTATCAATGCTCCCCATTTTTGTCTTACTGTTGAAGCCAGGGAGTTAAACAACAAACAAACAACAAAAAACCAGTAACAAATCTGATCAAACATCTGCTGAATTAAGGAAACAAAAAAACCCCAGCACTTCTAAAACTATTTTGGTGAAATGAAGTTCTGACTGCAGATTATTTATGTGAAGATCTTCAGAACTATAGCTTCTCACCATCTGCTTCAGTTAAGATTTGAAAGTCTAGCACATATGCACACTACTCTTTTGCCACAGTCTGGTGTGGAAGATTAGTACATAACCCCTTGTTTGCTGGTGGTTAGGCTAGAAACTGTTCAATCCTGTGAGGAACAAACTTACAATAGGAAAAAATAAACAGTGTTGTTTATTGTAGTTTCAAGCTCCCAGTGTATAAAATTATAGGTATCACTTGAGCAGTCCTAAGTTTTGTCAGAAATTTTCACCTGTTTTCAAACATAACCAACCTAGATATTTCTTCTATAGTAAGAAACTGTCAATACTAGAACACCTTCTAAACTGATGGGTGATGCACACACATCTCATACAACTGAAAATGAATTAGAAATGCACTTCCTTTTAACTGGAATCACAGAGCCAGTTTTTTCCAGGAATATGTTTTCTGGTCTTTGCTAGTGGATCACAGGCCAGGCAAATGCCTATATACAGTAATGAATATATATGCATAGATATATATGTATATATATATACTGCTAAAAAACCACATTGACATTCTTTAGTAAACAGCCTTTGCTTTGTAGTAATTTCAATAAAAGCATGTGATCATCTTCTGTATCAATACAGTTCTCAGTAAAGTCAAGCTCACACAAAGCCTCTCAAGGAGAAAGGGTTCAGTGTCAGATTCTCCCCAAATACAGAAGTCATCAAGCTTGAACAACAATTCAGCAGAACAGCACACCACCAGAGAGCTTCAGTTCTGGAAGCCGGAGTTCTCCAAAAGTCTAAAATCCCTTGGCATTTCTTTCCTCCTTCACATCTCCTGCCTTGAGAATATCAGCAAGTTTTCCTTTCAAAAGCAGCATTTTCATCACCAGTTCTAGGCTGGTATTTTTGTCTTACTACACAGAAAGCTTGGCAGCTGTGGCTTGTATTAGTCAGGAGTGTTCAAAGATATTACTAGAAATAGCTACTTCATTTATTAGGTTTACATTTGCTAAGGAGACCAAAATATTTGCATCCACCCATAGAAAAAGACTGCAAAATATGCTTTGATTACTGATTGTAGTATGACTTTAGTTCCAAACTCTGTAATTGAGAAACAGTGCAAACACTGCAGAACGAACGCACTTGTTCAGTCTGCACTCCTCCTCCCTGCAATTCTGCACAATCCCCAGTTCTTCTTGTGGTAGAATTGTAACGTTTCACCAGTCTCTGCAAAGAGGTGCAATGGTTTGCTTACAAACACGGCCCAATAGGAGAAATTTTCAAAGGTAAGTGGTGATTTTTACTGGGATGGGGGAAGGAGGACAAGAGCAGCCATTGCTGCTTCTTGTGACCACAGAACTAAAGTGCAGCAACAGCTACTGAGGGAACTTCAGCACTGAATTGCTGAGACGACCCAAACTAAAACTGCTGAGACCAAAACCAAAGCAGCCCTGGCTTGACCCCAGCTGTGCGTTCCCTCCCACGACCCCTCCTTCAAGCCAACATAAACATCTGATGAGCACACTGGATGTGCACCTAAGAAACTTCTCTGTGTTATGAGGCCATTTTAACCAACATCTGGTCAAAACTCAGAGCAGCCTGCCAGGCTTGAGAACTCCAGGGAATGACTCCACTGACCCAGGAGGAAAACCAAAGGATTAGAAGCAGGGGAAGTTACCACTCAACAATGCCATGCCAGATTACTGTACAGGTCCACAGACTTCTGGCTGTAAATCCAGCACTCCCATTAGCAGGAGCTGTGGTGCTGCTTAACCAGCTCAAAGTGCAGCTCCTATCAAACCCCAAACTGCAGATGAATACTCCTATACTCACAGTAAATAAAATACAAGTCACTGTGCTGCCAAAACTGCACCATGAACACAAAACTATACCAAACCCATAAACTACTGAAGACTCCTTGTTATCCAGTCTCTGGCCTCCTTCAAAAAAAGACACATTAACATATTCTTTTGTATAATGTTTCTTCTGGATTTGGGATAATGATTTAAAGGAATCCTCAAATGCTTAAACTGCAGAAACATGGATTAATTCATGTACCCCTGTGTTCATACTGAATTACAGAAAACATTATTATAAAGAACTGATCAGGGCCAACAAATCTATAGAATACTATAATTTTAATTATTTAAAAGTACCTAAATTTTTAATTTAAATATAATTTACAACTACACTGATAATATTTTCAAAACTTCAAAAGTTAATAGAATTAATTTTTCTGAACCAATATACTTCATTATACTGAAGACTAATTAAATAGCACCAAAGAGCTCATATGGCATGTTACTGCTCTTCGCATCAAAATCAACTAACAAAGTGAACAGAAAATTGGAAGTGTTCAGATTTAACAACAGTGTATGGAAAAAAATCCTGTTTAAAGGAAAAACAAAGATGAAGATAAAGTTCTAACTCTTCTACTGATAGAAAAAAAAATGTATCAGGGTTACTTGAGGCAATACATAAGAGAGGAAGCAATGTTTTCATTTGTGTCTAAAGAATGTGAAAAATTGCTCATCCCTTTTTATATTCTATCTATATGTGCAAGAACACTCTTATGTAATTGTTTGAAACAGCACAAGCTTTATCAGGCTTAGACAACAGTGGCGTTCAACACTGTAGAGAGTCTTTCCTTCTACTGGTGAGAGGAAATGGGATTTTTCTAAGCCACAAGTAGTGAAAGTGCTTGGAACAGAAGCCCAGCCTTGGTGCAGAGGTAGAACAGGAGCAGCATCAGCTGCCTGAGTAGCTGGGTCTCCAGCATCCCTGCACACACACTGCAAACCTGTCAGCAGAAGTGCTGTCACCACACCAGGGGAACCAGCCTGCTGCTCTCCTGCTCAACACGCACCTCAATCCCCACTGCAGGTTTCACAACAGCATGACTGGAACACCCAGCCTCAGTGTGGAGAGCAGGTTGAACCAGAAGTGACATTATGAAATGCTGGGAAGCTTTTTTAAATACTAGTGAGCAAGAACAGATTGCTGGGAAGTTTAACACCACTTGGAAAATAGGGGACCAGGGATGCTCCACACTGAAGTAAAATTACTAGCAAAACACCAATCAAAACCAGTTAGCTATCAGAAACTCTACTTCTCTGCTCTCACCTTCAAATATTTTCTATGATAAGAAGTAAAACCCAAGGCTGTATTAAGGTTTTCATCTTTCTCAAGTCCCTTAGCAGATCTCCTCCCCACCACCAAGCTCTAACAGTGTTCAGTTTCTGTATTAACTACACCAACCAGGCCCACAGACCTGGATTTTTACTTTCAATCACACAACAATCCAGTACCAGGAATGTAAACATGGCAAATAAAGAGCAAATTCTGTAAAATTCACAAATAAACTGCAGATAGCTTCTGGCTTGTTTCACAAGTAATTTTCTAAATTATAACCTCTATCTGAGCAAGACCAAAATAATTTTCATTTCCAGTCTTACTGAACCAACTTTTGAAATTCCCTAGATACCTGGCCAGCAGATGCACAAAAGGAAATATTCTGCATGGAATCACCCCAGTACACATTGAAACTGTATTCCTTCCATATGGCTACTCAGCCTAATGTCTGCTCCACGACTGCTTTCAGGTGAGTTCAGAAAACTCCTCTGCTAGGGCTGGGAACAAACAGGAGACCCCTTATCCCCTTCTCAGGAGAGCTCTCCCTGCTGCAGCAAGAGAAGGCATTCCTAAGTACCTCTATCTCAAGCACAGGTTAGGATTATCAGGCTTTTACTTCCTGTGATGATATCACAAGTACAAAACTAATGAGAAATTTTAAATTCCAGCAGTTCAAACAGTGTAATATTTACTGCTCCAAGGGTTCAGTGGAGGACCAACACTCTGGGCAACAGGAAACACCTGTCACTGCAGTGATTGATATTTGAGTCAAAAGGTTTTAACAGCTCTTGGAGTAGTTATTCACACCTAACATTCTCTGCAGCTCTAGGGTTTTTTCTCCCCCCAATCTTTCAATACTTTCATCTGGTTTTAATATCCACATTTTCAGATCTTCTCATTAGAACTATTACAATACAGCTGAACAAGATGTTAAGAATCAGACTTTTGAAACATGTTCAATAATTAGATATTCTTAGAGTAAAATGATGGCAGAATATTGCAGCAAATCACTGAGAAGTAAATGTCAGTTTACTTGAAAAATAACTTAGGAGCAGGGAACCCTGAAGTATTTTGGCACAATGCTTTTTGCATACTATAAACTCTCTGACACAATCTTGCCTCTCTTAAAGGAAGGATAGAATATAAATTAAACACAGAAGTTACAGCATTGTGTTAAGCTAAAAGAATAAAAACATGCTGCAAGAAGGATGAGGGACTACTGCCTACATGGAAAACCATTCCCAAATAGTACCCACAAACTGCAAGAGCAGGATATAATGAGGCTTAAGATTTGTAGAGCACAGAACTGCTTACCTACAACAATTCTGTCAGACAGATGTGTTCAAGTAAACTGCTAATACTAAGAAATACTGCGTTTGAGAACATACAACTATTTACTCATAACAAAGAAGCTCACAACAGTTAGCAGGAGAGAAATAACACACACCTCTAAGAAGGCAGGAAGTCTAATGAGTTCTCTCCAAGGGAAAACCGCTGAGCTATTTTTTTCAAGTTGAACACGTCCCGTAGGTTCGCTACCCATGCACGGGCTGATGAGTGTCAGTCGGTGGAATGTGACACCGCACGATCACCAGCCCCTTCAGCACAGCACAGGCGGCTGCTGCACACGGCTGGGTTATTTCACTGAAGGGAACACACGCTAACCAGAGTGCTGCTTTACAGCGCCATACAGCACAAAATGTGAGCAACAGCCCTCCCAGGATCCACAAGAAAACCGAAAATAATGATTTCCCATCCTTTTAGTAATGTTTATTAGTCCTACAGAACTAAGATCGTTCTTTACTAGCAAATGCAAGTCTCTCACTTAGCACCTGAGAAGTTTAAATACTAACTTTAAATACTACGTCTGTGTCTTTTTTTCTCTCTCCTTAAAACACAGAGGACTACCCTAGCAAAGGACTACATAAGTAAAAAAATTCGAGGTATCTAACACGGTCCGTAATGGCCAAAGTTTCCCAGCCCTATCTTCAAAGCAGTCACAACCCGATCTCCACTCGGACCCAAAGCGGAGGGAAAAACATTAAAAAGCAATAAAATTAAAAGAAGTAGAAAAAACCAGGATTGAGAGAGTCGGGCGAAGCCACCCACAGACACCTGTGCAGCAAAGAGGCCAGGGCCCCTGCTGTCCGCTTCAGGCCCGGCCCTCAAGCACACCCCACCACGGGGTCCGGCCGCAGCGCCGGGGCCCAGCTCGGCTCTCGCCGCTCCCCAGGGCGCCCCAGCCCAGGGAACCCCGGTTCCTGCGGGCGGCCCCCGCCCTGCCCCGGCCGCGCCGCTCCAGGGCCGCGGCCTAAAGATGGCGGAGACGGCCGCGCTTCCCTGGCCGCTCACCCGCCCCGCCCAACACCTCGCCGCACTCACCGCCCAGCCAGCCTCTCGTACCGGGACTCCGCGCCCCACCGACACCTCGCCGCCCGCCTCGTCCTCCCGGCTCCGGCAAGCTCCGCCGCCGCCGCCTCACGATCCGCGGCCGCCCGCCATCTTCCCTCCGCCTCCCCCGCCAGCAGCGCACGCGCCCCGCGCCAGCGCGCACGCGCACTACGTCAGGGCGCGCGGGCGGGGGCGCCGCGCCTGAAGGACCGCGGGCGGCAACGCGCGTGCGCCTTGGCGGGGGGGGGGGCGTGGCGCGCGCAGCTGCCGCGAGCCCGCCCCGCCGGCGCACCAATTACAGGGCGGAGGCGCGCAGGCCGGCGCGCATGCGCGGAGGGGCCGGTCGGGGCCGTCGTGCCTGTGGTGGGTGGGTGTGGAGGGGCGGCCGAGGGTCCCTCAGAGCTGGCGGCTCGGGACCTGCCCCCACATACTCCCGGGACCCCGAAGCCGGCCGGCTGCAGCTTGCCAAAAGCTTGCCGGCGGCCAGAGCGATAAGTGCTTGCGGGCACAGCCGTGTTCTGTGCTGCTCCGCGTTCTCTCACGCTCACCAAACGCCCAGGCGCTACAACACTGTCCGCCTTGTGTGGCTCCTAGAAATACCTTTGGAATGGGCTGCCCGGGGAGGTGGTGGAGTCACCGTCTCTGGAGGTATTTAAGGAAAGATGGGAGGTGGCACTAAGTGCCATGGTCTAGTTGACATGGTGGTGTTCGCCCAAAGGTTGGACTCTCAGAGGTCTTTTCAAACCTGATTGATTCCGTTCTCCTCTGCCCCATTATAGGGCTTCAAAACATAAGCAAAACCTACTAATCTCAAGGCTCGTAATAATCTATTTGTGTAGGATAGTGGAAAAACAACTGAGATCATTTGCAGATCATTCGGTCTGTTACACTCGTCCTTGGTAGTCCTAAGGGTGCTTACAAAGGCGTCATCAAGTAGTAATGCAGGAGTGTAGATAAAGAGGTGCAGAATGGCTTTTTTTTCCCCTGAATTAGTTGTGATTAAGACCTGTGTGTCTAGACCTGTGCGTTTAGATGAAAATGTCTTAAAGCTGCTTGAACAGAAACATTTTACAAAGCAAACCCGGTTCAGCAAGACCAGCTACTAGGAAGCATATGATGCATCAAAAGGGGACACTAAGCTTTATAAAATAAAGATTTGCCACCTTGGTTTTTCTTCTTTAGTTATAATTAAAAAAAAGTTCTTGTGGTCTGTTCCAGATGCACGTGTGGTTTGTAGGCTTGCAGGAGGCCCTGCCAGCCCAGCTCATACACAAATCTGTTTGAGGTAATGTGCTCCAGGTGAGGTGAGCACAAACAGTTGTCACACACCAGTACAGCCTCTCAAGCACAGCAGCAACATAATATTTCTTGTAAGACCTGAAATAATATTTTATTTCTCTCCCTTTTGCAAGATCAGTGAACCTATTGCTTATCATCACAAATAGTGTCTTAACACATCTGTCTGCCTCTTTGTTCCAATGTTCTTTCCTGCAAAATTTTCCTTCTTTCTGGCGTGGTGGTAAAATTACTAGACCTGAATGGGCTTGTTTAAGAAGTTTATCCTAAACAAAAGAACATTCCTTTCAACTAAAAGCTAACAATTTGTGAATCTCCCAGCTCTGATAACACTGGGTGTGTGATTCCCACAGGCTGCACCAGGAGCTAGCCCTCCACTGTGTCACATTATTTATGGTTTGGCTTCATCTCAGAACTGGGGCAGTTAGCAACCTAGTTAAGGAGTCCATCCCTCCACAGGTGGATACCTGGCTGTGTTAACATCGAAGTTATTGGGTTTCTTCACCTTTTTCTTTCTGTGGCAGGATACAGATTGGGTGTCTGCAATCCCTTGGCACAGAACAGGGGCACAGAGAGGGAGATGCTGCCCCGATGCTTTCTCACTGTGATCATAGTAACACCTCTGATCTGTCCTAAACTGTACTTGGGTTATTACACTCTTGGAGTTCCCAGATCTCCATGATCTATTTATTTAAAAGGTCCTCATTAACAAAATCGTATGTGCCTAATGTTTATAAACCACACAACTTTAATTAAAAATATCTTTTAATTTACACTAAACAATAATAGAAAAATATTGAAGCTGTTAAAATTCACTGTCCTGATCAAACAGTAAAACAAACAAACAGAAAACACCACAGAAATTGATGCTGCCCATCACTGAACCTTCTGAGAACCAAGAACAAGTGTCTGCATCCTTTAGAAGTTCCTAAAAAAACACGAAATCACATCTGTATTTCTGCTAAAAACCGAAAACATTGAAAATTTACAAACTGGGGAGAGAGATTAGGGAAGAAACGAATACTTGAGCCACTGGGAAAAGGCCTTTTCAGGTTCTTTGCTCTCACAATACAGGGGGTCCTTGCCAACATGCACATGGAACAAAGCAAAAAGGCAATGCTGGTCTCCAGTCTGAAAGCACCTGCACTGGAGTACCCTGCATCCACAGCTACCCTCGCTCAGCTGGGAGCTGGACTGATCCAGGGGGCTGAGAAACAGCCCAAGTGCTCAGGTTTTTCTGCTCAGATAAAGGGGCTGAGGGTTAACCTTAATACTGGAAGCTGCGTTTAGTCTGAATGTCATCGAGAATCTGTTGTAATTCTTCATCTTCAAACCGGCCCTCCAGGCTGCAAGGGAAGAGCAATAAGGAGACATTGAAGGTTTCACAAATAATCTCTCCCCCTTGATTCATTTCAGTCAGAACTCTCTCCTGTCAGCCCCAACACACAGCCACCCACGTGTGTAACCACCAGAACACCTGTGACATCACTGTACAAAAGTGCTCTAATCCCTGTGCAGTGCTGCTTCTTTACATGACAAACTCTGTCCTTCCCAGAACCTTCTGCTGAGTAATTTCAAAAAGTGTTTTCAAAAAAGGCAATGCAGGTGTAAGCAGACCTCTACATGAAGTCCACATAGCTGCATGCTCATAAGCCAGTCTGTTCTTGCTATGAAATCTTAACATAATATCATGGAATGGTTTGGTTTGGAAGGGACCTCGAAGATCATCTCATTCCAATCTCCTGCCATGGATAGGGACACCTTGCACTAGACCAAGTTGCTCAGAGCCCCGTCCAGCCTGGCCTGGAACACTCCCAGGGATGGGGCAGCCACAGTGTCTCTGGGCAACTGTGCCAGGGCCCCACCACCCTCACAGGGAAGCATTTCTCCCTAGTATCTAATGTAAATCTACTTTCAGTTTGAAGCCATTCCCTTGTCCTGTCACTACTGTTGCAAAGAGTCTCTTTCCATCTTTCTCGTAGGCTCTTTCCAGGTACTGGGAACCCCAATAAGGTCACCCCAGAGACTTCTCTTCAATATAATGACAAATAAGGAAGAAACTGTAATTCAGATGAATGTTTCATTCCCTCCTCTATCTCAGGCCATGAGGTAACCAATCAAGACATGAAAAAGCTACTGCTCCCCCCCACATTATCCCCAAAACAGTTCATCTGCTCCAATGGAAAAAAACTCCAAGGAACACAAGTGCAGCCAGGTAAGAGCCCCAATTTAGGAGGTTCACCCTTGATCCAGTAAATGCTCTCAGAAGCACATTAGGGACAAGTACAAAGTGTGTTGCTGTCGGATCAGTGGGTAAGGGAAGAAGGACTAAGACCAAATGTTCTTCCACCAAGGGAGTTGGATTGAAGAGAGGGTACCAGCGCATCGCTGGCTTTAGGTCACAGGGAAGTATGCTTACAGTGCTTACCTAGGAATCAGAGCTTTTGCTTCCTCAGCTGTCTCAGGACACAAATTGGCCAAACATGCCAGTTCAAACTTATGGAGCTTCTTCTGGAGCAGTAAACTGTAAGGGAAGACAACAATTTGATGAAATTACAAGACAGAAATATAAAGGAGCTTAAACTGAAGCAAATGTTTCTCCTTTTGCATGCTGCTTTTGGCACTGAAGTATTTTTTTTTCAGGAGAAAACACTCATTATATAAATGCATAGAGGAAAAAATAAAAAAAAATCCTATATGCTAACTCCACTTCCCCTGAATTACTCTGCAAAGCCTAGAATGTAGATATGGTTCATGCCTGCAATGTTTTGATGTCTCTAAAACTGTTCCCAGGCACAATTCTGTAAACAAGGGATGTGTTATTGTACACTATCCTGTTTTTCTGCATTCTTTCCCAGAGGAGGGAATTTACTTGATGTCCCTCTGAGTTGACCAATGTGGTCCAAGAATCCCACCCCTTGGGTGGGTTCTCTGTAAAAAGGTATAAGGGGAAGTGGCTCAAAAATAAAGACAGATTGGAGTCAATCTTCAGCCTTCTGAGAACGGGTCCGTGTCCTTATTTCGTGTCTGAGACACTAGAAAATCCTCCCCATTTAATGCAATCAGCTGTCAGTGAAATGCTGAAAACAAAGCAGTTCAGAAGGCTTGACCTGGACAAAACATAACCCTCCATAACCAAGAACTTCTTGCCTCGTTAGGAAGACAAAAGAGACAGAATTAAAGAACAAATCATGCAAGGCCACTAAAATGTGCTTTCCTAAAGCAGGACCAACATTAGGGACCCTGATTCTCTCACACAGCGTTTGCTGCACCCTGCCTTTGCCGCTCACCTGCGCACGCTGGCGATGGTCTCCCGGTTTTTGAAGCGGCTGAAGCGCGCTGTGTAGTTCAGGGTTTTCATGAAGACCTCGGAGAGCTCCTGCTCATCCTCGGCGCTCTCGTTCTGCTGCTTGCGGTGCTCGAGCAGCATGTGCACCTCGGAGTTCAGGAGCGTTTCCGCCGTCTCAAACTCTGCGGCCGCAGGAGGGAACGGCAAGCGTGAGAAAAGGGGGGAGGCGTTTGGAAAGGGGGATCGCACGGGTTTGGTACGTAATTCAGCTCTGCGTTATAGAGAAGTGAAAATGCCTTTCATGGCAATTGTGTGAGCCCTTTCCTCAGTGCCTGGGCAGCATTTCATACTGAAAATGCTGATAAAAATTACACTTGGAGCGACAGTCCAAGGTGTTTGTCTTTTTGACCACGTATTTTACACTTGCAGCCCTAGCATTCACATTTTTTCGTATTTGCGTGGTATGTTTTCTTCACCCAGTTTGGGCAGAAGTAATGCATGACTTGAAAAAAAATGTTTAGAACTCTAAAACTCCACAAAATTCAGAAGCGATGCCACAGTCTTCAGAAGTCTCAGCTCTTGAAGTAAATACAAATGCTGTTGAATGTCTTAAAAAAGGCTTGATTTACTTGAAAAGTTAATTGACCTACTGAAATTACCAGAAAAAAAATTTAAACCAATCTTAAAAATTCCCCCTCCCCCCCTTTTAGCCAAATTTGAATTCATTCATCATCACCATAAGCATGTATATATATATACCATGTATGTATTCCAATAACAATATCTCTCAACATCAGCAGTACGAGCTGTTCAAAGCAACAGGGTCAGAGGCTGCATCCCACAGTGCCTGACAGCACTTTTACACAAGCAGGTACAGGGACTGCTACAAAGGGGATGGTAACTCTTATTTTGCATTGAGCAGTAAATCAGCTTGGGCTAAACATGAGATTTTAGCATTAAAAAATACAAAAAATAGTCTTTCAGAACCTCCCTATTGTTCATAACTCAACAATGCAGCAATCCACACAGTGTCCATTTCCTCCCTTCTTTTTTTCAGGGTGGCTCTGAGGTGTAAATACATTTCTAGAATTTACACTGAATAATTTTCTGAAAAAAACCAACCCTACGCAGACAGAAAATGTCCATAGTTACAAACTCTGGATCGGACAGCTGGTTTCCCAACTGCAGCAGTATTCACAGATTTCCAGAACGGCTGAGGTTGGAAGGGACCTTAAAGCCCACCCAGCTCCACCCCTGCCATGGGCAGGGACACCTTCCACTGTCCCAGGCTGCTCCAAGCCCCATCCAACCTGGCCTGGGACACTTCCAGGGATGGGGCAGCCACAGCTTCTCTGGGCAGCTGTGCCAGGGCCTCACCACCTTCACAGAGAAGAACTCCTGTATCAAAAAACATCACTGAAAAAGCTCACATCAAAAACCAATAACCTTTTCACTGTAACCTGACAGGATTTCTTTTTCTAAAATACCACACACACACGTAGCGACCCACCTAAGAACCGCCATATCCTAGCAATCATAAGATCCTTAAATATATACAAATCATTTATTATCTTGATCTTTAACACTCGAGGCTTAGTAGCTGCTGGGAGGGGCTGGGGCGTTCAGCAGCTCGGCGAGGCTCGTACCCTCACAGGCAGCCGCTGCCGGCCTCCAACCACCACCCGACCCCCGGCCCCTCGCCGCCCCCGCTCGCACCTTTGGGGAAGACGAGCTGCGAGGCGTCCTCCTCCACGTCTGCCGCCCGCGGGTCGCTGCCGCCCGCCGCCATCACCGGAAAGCCGCGGCGGAAAGGGCGACTCCGCCTCACGGGGTGCGGGCGGTGCTCTGGGCCGGGGCGGGAACCGCTCTTCCCCCCGTGACGGCTGAGGGCCCTGCCCCGGGTGAGGGGCGGGAACCGCTCTTCCCCCCGTGACGGCTGAGGGCTCTGCCCCGGGTGAGGGGCGGGAACCGCTCTGCCCGGGTGAGGGCTCTGCCCAAGTGAGGGCGGGAACGGCTCTGGCCCCCGTAAAGGTTGAGGGCTCTGGCGCCCTGAGGGGTGGGAATGGCTCTGCCCCTGTGAGGGTTGAGGGCGCTGCTGTTTCTCCCTCTCTCTGAAGGGCGAGGGGCCGCTTCCACCCTGGGCGCTGCTGAGGATAAGAGAGCTCGGTTGCCGCCGCGGGGCACTGAGGGGAAACAGCGGGAGCAGGGAGGCTGAAGGCTCTCCCAACAAAACAGCCCTCAGAGGTGTGTTTAAGCTTGCTTAGTAATTAGCTCCTTTTAGAGAGGGAAAGTAGTGGGACGCTGAACGTTTTACGTGTGAACAGAGGGCAAACAGCTGTGATAGACCAAGACTCTGCAAGTCCATAACAGGAGGATGTAGCCAGGTGAGGGTCGGCCTCTTCTCACAGGCGACCCTATGAGAGGACAGGGTATTAAGATGCACCGGGGGAGGCTTAGGTTGAATATCACGAAGAATTTCTTCACAGAAAGGGTGGTTAGACATTGGAGTGGGCTGCCCAGGGCGGTGGTGGAGTCGCTGGCCGTGGTGGTGTTTAAGGAAAGATTGGAGGTGGCGCTCAGTGCCATGGTCTGGGTGACATGGTAGTTTTCACTCAAAGGTTGGACTCGATGATCTCAGAGGTCTTTTCCAACCTAATTGATTCTGTGATGATGAACCCAAAGTCTCAGAAGACACGAACAGGGGCCCGAGAGCGGGAGTGTGGGAACACTGAGAGAAACAGCACTCATCCTTCGCATGAGCAAACTCTTCTGCTGCTCTGTCCTTTAGGAAATAACCAAAGAGCTCAAAACTGTGCTGGTGCCCCTCGCCAGACTGCACAGCAGCATCCGTCTGCCCAGGAGCACCTGAGGGCACCGAGGCATCAGATGCATCTTCATTCACCAGTGTATCAGGCAGCTACATCCAGCTCCATTTCACTACCAGGACATCCTCCAGCTGGACAGCAAACCCCAGCCTTAGGAAAACTGTGACTGTGCCAGAATTTCTGCCTATCTCACCGTGATTAATAGACCTCAGACTGTAAGGAATGAGTATTGACATCACCAGTAACACATTTTATAATGAAGGTTAATTTTCAGGCTATCCAGAAGCAATCTACAGACCTTTAAAAGTCATAGGCAGGCTGAAAAGGAAGATAATTCTCCTAACACTGCCAGCAAAATAACTTATGGAGCATTTTCCCTAGAGAGCTCACATGTAAGTGCCTAACCAGCCTAAGACTCTTAAAGTAATCATCTTATCAGCCCTTACTATGTCATCCTGTGCCCTTAAAGAAAGACAAAAATAGTCAGTTGAAGGATTTATGATGAAACCACTCCTGTTGTCATGAACTTGTATCTGTGCCTAGGTGAATGGTTTCCTGCATGCTGAGAAAATGAATGAATTAAAAAAAATAGAAGAATATGAGGAGATGAAATAATAGATTTTTAATATTTCTTATCTGGATGATGAGCATAGCAGAGAAACTGATTGGAAAGTAATTTGCTAAGTGATACAAGCAGAAAAACATTCAGCAAGATGGAATGGAAATATCTTGGGGAACATCTGGCAAATTAAACAATTTCAATTAGGATAACAGGAAAACAAGGAAATCCATGCCAGATTGAGGAGAGAAGCATTTAAAATCACTTGGAATCCTGATGGCTTCTCAAATAACCCGTCAACTCAGAACACTGTGATTCTTAGAGCAGCAGGCAGCTCACAGAGGTTGAAGTTATTAATTTCCCTTTTTGCTTTCCTCCAAGGATCCATTCTACTTAAGTATACAAACCCCAGATTTTACAGGTACAGTTAAAGAGGCTATCATGAAAGAATAAGTCTATTATTACTGATATGTTTGGTTAAGGTCTCAAGAGTAAAATAAAAACATTCCTGAATGGAAGCTGCTTCCCCCACCTTTTTTTTTTTTTTAAGAATTTAAAAAATAAACTTATAAACCCCATAGTAAATATTATTCAGCTGCTGCAACAAACCAAACGTAGCAGAGCACATGACCTTTTGTTATTTTTAAAATGCATGGCTTCTTCCTCACTAATAATGACTCTTTTGGCATTTATCAACAACATACGCATAGAAAAGTAAGGTGAGCTTGATTAAAATAGTCACTGACTAAAGGAACTTTCAGGCACCTTTACTGGTGACATCCTAAAATAAACCTATTGAAAAAAAAAATACTTGGCCAAACATAATTTATCATGAACAAAGTGTCTACTATTCCATATTCCAGGGCAAAAAGCTTTGATCCTTGCTGGAGACATGGTATTGAGGAGCAGATTGTTAGACAGACCTGTCATGGTAATTCCTGTTGCCACAGTTTAAACACAGATCCTGGAACAACTAATTGCACCTACACAGACCTTACAAAATGCTCAGCTAAATATCTCCCTGTAATCAAATGTAGGAAGAACTAACAACAAGGATATCCTATTGCTAGCACAAACCTGTTTTGTAATATGCTTTCCTTCTAGTTCATCAGCAGAAGAAATGTGATTTTTCTAGGAGTTTTTAAAGTTTTCTATACAGTAATTATGTCTTTTCTGTGGGGTGCCAGTGTGATAGGAGTAGATCCTGGTGGAGATCACCACCCACTGAGAGCACCATGTGCCACAGTAACCAGCATTGCACAAGACATGTGTGATTTTCATCTGTGTGCCTAAAGTATAACTCTTCAGGTTTAGGTCTTCACACCATTGAACCTTTATTTTTGCTCCATTTAAAATGATATATCCCAAACCATAATGAACAAACATGTATGAGCAAAGTAAAGTTATATTAATATTCAGTAATAAAGTCATAATAAGACTCTGAGTGCAAAACTACATGATCTGTTTTAAAATACATTTATGACATTATCAATTGGTTTTATAATACATCATTTATGCCAGAATTAATCTGATTATAAGAGCAGTTTAGCTGACCATAGAAAAAATATGGTTCAATAATCTGCATATTGTTCAATTTGTAGAACTATATACTTGTTTTAAAGAACGTGGTAACAATACTCTTCTGTGCTTGCTGTGTTTTGAGAGTGATTATCAAACATATTCACAAGTCATCTTTTCCCAGACTCTGGCAAAACCATCTCAGGAACTTTCCTATCCTACTGCTCCATGTACTATCAGTGTACACATTAATTTATTGAGTTGTATAGGTAAGTGTTCTGATTTTCATTTCTATCTTCAAGATAAAAATGGCATTTCTCCATCACAGATAAAACAAATTCTTTTTTGTGTTTAAAAGAAAAAATGCTAGCATTCTTCCTTTGAAGCATCCTCTAGAAGTTTCTGCTAATCTTGCTGTAATTTGGTAATTTGGTTTGGTGCTAAATGACTAATTCATTTTGTTTCTTATTTCAAACAGAAGTAACAAGAGAAGAAACTGTTTCCAGGAGAATTATCCTGGTTTATATTTAGCCTGGATTGACCTATTTCAGTGTGCAGTCACATGCACACCCCTCTACCTGGCCTCATCCTCCCTGTGAGCTGCTGAGTGTTCCCTGTGGTCACGGAATGCAACATGCATGGAGGAACCTCTGATGAAAGACAGCAAAGGTTTTATGTCTGATTCAACAGGAAACCAAAAAAAAAATCAAGTAGGAAAAGCACATGATACACTAAAATACACAAACTAAGCCACTGTATTCCTGCCAACAAAGCTGAGAGGATACACTTGGTAACTCCCCTCGGTACATGACAGCAGTGGATGGTAGGGATAGGGGAAACTTCAGGATTCACAAGGAAATTCAGCTGGAATCCACCTGGAAATCACACTAGTCACAGCATTGGCCTCACACTGCCTAAAGGATTGACTTTCTAGCCTTCCTAGTACCAGCACCTGAAAACAGGTGTTTGCTTTGTAGTTGTACTGGGATAAGTGAGCTTCTCAGGCATATTGAAGTCAAAACTACCCTCCCCCTTGGTTTGGTTGGTGGTTTTTTAGGGTTTTATGACTATTTATTGGCACCCAGGGCTGCCCTTCCCAAGAGCCACAAGCAGAAAATGTAGCATCTCTAACTACACAGCTCCTAGAGATAAAAAGTTAAAAATTATCTGAAAATGTATGGAAAAAACATGTAAGCCAAAGACCCAATTCAAAACTACGCCCCAGCTCAGTAAGAACTAAAACAGTAAGAATCTAGAAAGATGGGTGTTTTATTCCTCTGAAATAAGGCTTTTAGATCCCCTGAAGACTACAGCCCTCAAGTATGGACAATTTGTTTTCAGTTCATTTTAGAAGACAAAACCCCAAAAGAACAATTTTGGGTTCCAGAAAGATTTACAGTAGTCTGTATGTCTGCACCTTATACATTTCACCACCACGAGAACTCATAGAAAGTTATTGTCAAGCAAACATCATTTCAGGACACAAAGACACTGCTATGCCATTATTAAAGAAGTATATTTAATATTTGGTTTTATTTTTAATTTTAAAATTAAATTAAATTTTAAAATTTAATTTATTTTAACAGTTTTATTTTCCTACTATTTTTCCTTGCTTTCTTGTAGTGAGCCTGTTTGATTTTTGGTGTGTTTCCAGACAGCTGTCACCCCACTCTGGCAACTTCCCTGGTTTTGAATGTGTGGTGTCATTTCCAGGTTTGCTATTCATAGCTGTAATACACTGTTTGTCTTTCTAGATGAGAACAATTTCATCTTCTCCCCCATAAAGGCTGTGAGAACTCACAGAAAGAGGACAGTACAAATAATCTTTATCCATTATGATTTATTCTCTACAATACTTCATTAGAGGATAGAGTTCAATTATTTACACTCAGAAATTATTATATAGGTAGGAGGCAACCAAGTGTAATATAAAGAATTGGTCTGACGTCTCTGCACTGTAGGTCAAAAGAGATCTCCTGCTTTAACGAAATAAATTAACCAAAAAAACCCCAACAAAACAACATGTAGTTTTGGAATACAAACAGAAAACAGCACTAATAGTCAGTGAAGACTGCAGAGGTTTGTTAATGTACTATGAAAACAAATTATTCTGTGCAAAGGTTAAAATGAACTCTTAGATTTCCTTACAGATTTTTTTTTTGTTCTGATAAGTTGTAGATATGTGATATTTTGACCATATAACATTCCCAAACTGAAATGGCTTCAGTTGAGATTGACTGTTGAACAACATGAAAAAAGATAATTAAGAACCTCACAGTGGAAACATTTCAACATTGACAGACTCCAGTGATCAAAGACATTCTCCTGTAGTTACTGTAAAACAAAGACATTTCATCATTGCAGTGAGATTATTTTTCAGTTGTGGTTGTCATGAGAATAAGCCCTTCTAGACCAAAAGGCACTTGCTTCTAAGGATGAGTTAATCCAGATCAAACCAGGTAACAGTTGCTTTGAGGAGCAGCTCTAACCAGCTGTCCCAGCCAAGCAACCACGGAGAAAATCTCAGATAAATTGGCCACTGATTTTGGTTGTCTCCACCTTGAGGCAATTCAAACTACAGCTTGTGCCTAGTTCACCTCTTTCATCCTTATGCATAGCTGCCATGTAATGATCTAGAAACGGGATTATTTCCTGAGACCACCTGTCCTTGTCACACATATCTCTGAGCTGACTTAGCTAGTGACACAGTTTTCAACTGACATTATAGCTGGACCCTTATGGGACTAAAGCTGAGAGGGCCTGTTCCTTAGGCAGCAGACCAGTGTTTCTGATCTGCCAGCTTCTCTTCTCACTGCAACAAGACAAGAACACAGTACATATTTAGAGGCATTTATGTTTTGTTTGTTTGTGTTTTAAACAGACTGAGTGGGGAAATAGAAGTGGGAGAGGATAAGACTTCCCCAGTCCCAAACCCTCTGTCCCACTTCAGGCTTAAACCAACCAAGTTACTCAATCCTAAAATTCTGTTCTTTAAAAAAATGACAACTAACCCTCCCCACCCCACCCTTTAGTCATCCCCTAGTCAAAGAAACTGAAATCAGGAAAACACTATACACTGTTGAAGACACAGAACAGGGCAAACACCTGAAAAAGAAACAGTATAGTTGAAAAGCCTGGCACTGTATGCCTGCATGACCAGTCTCACCGAGCGTGCTCAGGGGTGAAGTTTTAGCACCATTTTTTTGCCTTTTTTTAAACCTTTTAGAAATTAAATTCTAACATAGAACACTTGAACAGTAATGAGTGTAGCCCTATGTATCATACTGTTTGACAGCTGAAAGGTGAGTGGTATGCCTGGAGCTGACCCCACCCTCCCCCATCACTACACGGCACCTGGGGGAGCAATTACAAACTGGAGTGGTTTGTAAGGAGACTCATTTATTCTCAGCAGCAGGAAGTCACGAAACAATCCTTTCATCTTCACTTGCTTTTCAACAACATCACAAGGGAAAAGTGGCAATTTGTAGGAATGACCCAATACAGAAGGAAAGCAGGGTCAATATTGCACGGTTATCCAGAGGAATCTCTCTCACATCTCTCTCCTCCAGCAGAACTTACACCAACCTGACGCAAAATGGCACAAGCGGTGCCTCTGCTTCCTTAGGACCAGGAGCAGCACCTTGCAGTTCTCAGCTTCCTACCAGCCCTATTCCCTGCCATACCACGGCATAATTTCAGGTTTCAAACACCAGCCAATTACAATACACAAGCAGGCTCTAAATATGTGTGCAACCAAACAGCCATGACTCTGCTATGCACTTGTATTTTCTTCCCCGATCATTACTGACCCTCTAGAAGCTTGGAAAATCAACCAACCAACCAAACTCACCCCAAATTGTATTCTGAAGTCCAGTTATCTCATTGAAAGAGTGTCATAAGTTAGAGTTTATGACATCCCTCAATGATGCTGCAGAACAACAGCTGATAACTTCCTTTCAGAAAAGAGTATTCCTTGTGATCATCAACCACAGGAGAAGAAATACAGAATGCACATGAGTTTCATGCAGTTTGGGTAATACAGATTTCCCCACTCACAGAGCCTGGACGTGGCAATGACTAAGCTGAGTAAGACAAATCTTACCAGCAAAACTGAACAGCACCATTCCATAGGCCTGGAATAAACTGGAACACTCACAGCCCCTAAGATCAGTAGTCATACCAGCAGAAGTGGCTGTTCTGTCAAAAGGAAGGTCCCCAAGACTGTCAGCTCAAATTAAAACAAATTTCAGTCACTGGTCTCACTTGTATGACTACAGTCAATGCTTTGCAAACCCCTCCCCAGCCCTAATCCTATCTTGGACTGGACAAATACTTGGAAACAAAATTTGGTTGGAACAGACTGTCCAGGGACACTCAAGGATCTTTTCCTCTGCGTACACAGCATGTGCCATGTCACTCTCTTACAGGCAAAACAGCTTTGTGTTTCATAGCAGGCTTCATCACCAAGAATCCAACCTACCAAGGATCTGAGCCTTAAAGCCTTCAAGGGTTTATTTAAATAATGGATTAATTTTTCACATGTTTTCTGTCCGTGAGGATGGGGTGCTATCCAGGTGTTCAAACCCTCCCCAATATCATGATGTCCGCCTGTGATGCGTGGGGACTGCAATCAGCTCTCAGTACACAACAGATACCAGAGGTTAAAAAAAAATTAAAAAGAACCTAAAAAATGTTTTGTTGGACTCCGTTGCCCAGGCTGCCAGGGGAATGCTCCTACTTGATCTGGGGGGCTTCCATAACAAACAACTCAAGTTTCCAGAGTGTCAGTAACACCCAGGAACGGGTCAGTCCGAAGCAGCACTTTCACTCCTAAAGGTCTTCTGCACCTGACGACAGTTCGTAGGCATGGAGCCCCAATCCAACTGAACCCCCGCTGGGAGGGAAGGCTGAGATAAGGCTTGGGCCCCTGAAGTCCTGTCCCGCTCTCGTCCTCCCCCCAGGTCAGTGGGAAGGCAGACTTGGCAACGGAAGCTAGCATCATAAAATGGTGCAGTAATAGAAGTAACTGGACCAGGAAGAGGAGGCGTCTGCCCCGATGATGTCATAGCCATTGGCAGCAACTGGGGAGTGGGACTGGTCATGCAGCCGTGTGTCAGGAGTAATGATTGTAGAGGGGGGGGGCATGAAGGGTGCCATTCTGGAAACAATGCTGGCGGGAGGCCATGTACTCTGCATAACTGATTGTCACCTTCTCACTGCGGTACCTGCGGGAACAGGCAGAAACACAATGTCACACTACGCCGCACCGAGGGACTCCACCTGAAACATTCACTCCACGCTCGCCTTTAGCTCACAGCCAATGCTGACCAAGAGGAACCCGCTGGTATGAATAACCTATGTGAGCTTGAATTAGCTCCAGTGTCCCAAAAGATGAGTCCCAATCAAGGTGATCATAATTAAAGGGCTGCCTGAAGCAGGACGCAGGAAATAAATGATCGATTTGTATTCTTTCGTATCCACGCGCAATGGACACAAACGGCATGAAAAGTTTGCTGGAAGAAGATTCAACTCCAGTGATTAAATAATCAGTATTGCACTATTGTTTCCTTTTCTAGTTAACTCCACATTTGAAAAGGTAGTGAAAGAAATGGAGAGGTGGGTAAAGAGAGGTTTATCATAGCACATAAATGACTCGGTCCATGTTGTACAATCAGGATTCACCAAATGTGAAGTTCCTTTGGAGAGACTGGAGTTTTCCAAGTTCTTCCACATCATGCTAAGCAACAGCCAGGTACAAAGTGGTTGTGAGTTGCATTAAGACCACACTACATGTGATTTTAATGAAAACCTTCATCCTGTCACCTCCTGTTAAAGAAAACCTTGCACACTCACCTAATTTCTCTAGAAGTAAAGAATGATCTGCTAAATTAGTGTTTCTGTACAAAACCAGAAAGTCCCAATTTTTACCAACATAAAGGGGGCAGAAACCAATAGGACAGCTGGGGGTATAGAAAAGCAAGCAAATTCTGAAAACCAGCCACATCTGAGTGTGGTTTGATTTTAAGACAGCTGTCACCTACAAATAGCTACAGCATTCATAGATGAGCACACTGAGAAAAAGAAGTTCATTGAAAAGATACCAAAAAAAATAAATCAACTTTTTTAACTCTCAAAGGTTCTGCTTCTGATCTTTCACATGTATGGTAATACTAAAACCTGTGACACTTCTCTTAGAAAAATGCTAACTTCAGTCCTGCATGGACCAAACATATTGTGCTTAATTCTATGTGCATTATATGCCTAACACATGGCATTTGTGATTTGGTCTTTCACACTACATCTCCTCTGGAAGAGGCATAAAGACTTACATCAAGCACAAATATTTTAAATCACCCAGAAAACACAATAAAGTGAAATTAGAAGACAATAAATACATCTACTTACCTGGTAAGTTTAATTGTTTTCCTAAAATCATTGGTAATGGGAGCCTTAAAGCCACCTTTCCTGAGTAAGGAGTCTATGGTCTGGATCTGATCCCAGTCTATTGAAAAAGAGAAGCAAGGCAATTTTTTCAATATAAAAAAAAGTTTCAAAAACACAAGAGATGCATTAAAAGGGCTCTAGAAAAACAAACAACTAAACAGGAAACTCCGAGCTTTAGAAATCCAGGTGTTGAACTGGACATACATGGCCTGATGCATGCACACTATCTGCACATGCCTACACCTTTAAACTCCTATTGGAGCTGGTCTATGAAAGAGCAATTCCATATTCCATTCCACGTCTTCTTATAAAGGTCTGTGCCTTGCTATTGTTGCAGGGACCCCGAATTTTTTCATCATGTGCCACTTAGCTCCCTTGAAAATAAGATAATACTTAGCTCTACATAGACAAATTTGGATTAATGCTCTAGTGATAGCACAGTGCACTGCTTTGTGAGAGATCAGAGTTAAAATTCCTACCTTAGTCTTTTGCCCCAGAGCCAGGAGGATGCGACCACTCCACTCTGCTAGGTGGAGGAAAGGAGGAGGCAATATTTTGAGCAGTTACCGTGGTGACCACTACTCTATTTGAGTGGGAAGTGTGCTCCAGAGGGGCTGTGTTTCTAGCCCTCCTCTGGAGGATGCTACTTTAGCAAGAATGAGGAGGAAAGTGACTCTCCTGCTGGTGCTGTGCAGCGTGCAGTTATCCTAGTTGGTGGGAGAAACATACAAGAGGAAAGATGCAATGCTGAATGAGGCTGGAAGACCCATACTTTGAGATCCTCTATTTCTTCAGCCCTAAAACATTCTGGCACTAAAATACAGCTGTGCAAAGATATGGAATGAGAGACAGGCCAGATCAAAACCCAGCAGCAACTCTACCAGGTGTCAGTTGTCACGATTAAGCCTGGTGGTTCCATGGCACCACTATGAGGACAGCATTGTATTCAAAGCCCCAAATGGACAGATTTCAGTTACCCAGTTCTGTGACAGAGTGTACTGACATGCTTGGCTGCCATCTCAAACCCACCTTGTTCCTTAGCAACCTCAGGTAAATACGTGGCTGTGCGTTTGACACCTTTCTCATTGATGAACTCTATTCTGATCCCATGGATTCCAACCTATAGATGGAAATGAACAGCCAGATAAGAGGTGTTTGCTAGCACTGAGTCCATGACTGAGTTGTCACTCCCATAAGGCTGGGCATCTCTCTCTCTCTGGACAGTCTGGCTTTTGCCTGGGTAAGGTTATTCTCTTCCCCACTCTCTGCTCTGCCTGGCAGGTCTCACAAGGAGCTCTCTTAGCCACCCTTCCCAGACAAGCCTCACCAGTGCCCCTGCCACTTCTCCTGTGCTAAGTCTTGTCAGTTTTCCATCTCTTGTGTCACGCAAGAGAGACAAAATCTCTGCACACAAGAATGGTGCCTAAAATTACTCAACTATCAAGTCCACACATATATATTCCTCTTGAACGAAATACACTTCCATGTACAAGGTCCTAAAAACCCTTCATACCTTTGGTCTTAACTACTCTTCATTTCCAGTTTCTATCCACACCATCAAAATACTTCCCAGGTTTTTATACATGTATTTACACTCATTTCCTACGGAGCCAAGTCCATGAACCACTTTCATGTTTCTTTTATTCCCATTCAGATCCCCCCAGCCAAAAGCATACTGCTAGGCCATCCTCTTCCTTCCTTCCTTCCTTCCTTCCCTCCTTCTAGCTTTCCAGCCCCATGTCTTCTATTCCCAGTCTCCTCTAACCCCATACACCCCTGTAATGAAGGAGATACATCACCATGTACTAACCCGAACCCGAATGGAACGAGAGAGTGATGCAGAGTTCCAAATGCACCTGTTCTCACCTCCCAGTCCAGGTAGTCACTGGCATCCTCAAAGTTAGTGAGGAGGGAGACAGAGCAGAAGAGTTTGGGCAGCTCCTCGCGGGTCAGGGGGGGAAATCGGCTGTCCTTAAGTGCACTAAAGGGAAGAGAAGATACATCACCCAATACAAGCACCAAAATAGTGTCAGATGCTCAATTATTCCCCTTTTGATTATGCCTGCATGAAATATGTTTCTCTGCTACTGCAGAGAAAGTCATTTGCATCTCTCCCTAATCTAATGAACTGTAACACCAGTGGCAAGCTTCCCCATGCTGTCCAATGCCTACTGCAGGCAGAGAGAAATTACGTGCTACAGATGTCAAAACTGTTAGTATGCAAGACAGATTTGACAGTAGCCTTAAAATGTCAACTGCAGCTCACATTTTGCAAAGATGTTCCACTACATCCTGATACATCACCTCACTGTAACTATCACACACTCAGGTTTATTTCATTATGGAGCATATTACATTGAACTATGTTGATCCAACATCCTAACCTTGAATCCTTACAGACAGATCTTCAGTGAACAAACTCATTTCATATTTATTTCGTTTTTGACAGTTACCTGGTTAATGTATATTCCCTGAGTCCTGAGTGAAGATTCATGGCTGAGAAGGTCCCGATGCAGCCACGAAGCCGCTTGTCTCGCCCCGTCTTCCACGTCACAAAGAGTGGACTGAAAAGGCAAAAAATAAAAGAAACCCTCCAGCCTCTACAGATATTTGGTTGCTAAGGGGAGACAACCAAGGTATGAAAGAGCCCCTTTGCTTTCTTTCTCTCCAGTAAACCCCAGCAGGCAGGTTTGCTCACCTGCTGTTTAGCAAGCACAAAACCTCACGCCCACACCCCTCACATGCAAACCCCAACACTTCCCTCCACCTTTCCAGCACACCCCCTTCCCCTCCAGCAGTTCTCTGGAAGAACTCCACAGGCACTTTCCTGGCCAGTCTCTGTGCTGTCTTCTAATGAGCAAAATGGTTATTTGATCCCACTGACCTGTCAGTATTGGCCTCACTTTGTAGCATCCATTAGTTTCCAGCATAGGTCATATAGAAATTAATATAGATGATGCAAGTTAGTTCTTTATACTACTATTCCTATAAATCAGATTTGCAATAAAAGCTTTTCTTTTTAAGCAATGTAAAGAAATCCAGATTATTTTTTCTCCCTGTTATTTCCACGAGGATCTGCCTTCTGGGTCCATCCCTAAGGCTCAAGCAGTTTATGTCCACATCTTCTGCTTACCTGACATTTGTATTTACACATATTTTCTCCTGTTGAACACGTATCTAAAACACATTTGTTCCTACTCAAACATCACCTGGATTTCCATTTTCCTGTCTACCATCACAAATTTACAGGCATAACAGTAGATTCTCAAACTCAGCAGGCTCATTTCAAGCTGTTAAACTACAACTCATGATTTGGCCTTAAAGAATAACAAGTCAGAATAACAGAGCTCTACCAGGAGATAAACAGGTGAACATTAAGTACAAAAAAATGTAACTGTGAACATTAAATACAAAATAATTAACTTCTACAGAAGTGAGTGAAATTGCAAAGAGCTGTAGAGAGAAACAGTAAAAGGACAGTGGTGGTTGCAGCTCTACAAGAATGTCCAAACATCTGCAAAATTCTGTAAGGCAACTGATAATGCTGACCTAATTATAAAAGCAGGATGAGTGATTCTGTGACTCGTTCAGAGTGGAGTACTGAATACAAGACATCCATCTTGTGGATTTCTATTGAACTTTAAGTAATTTGATAGAATAGGATTTTCTGAGATTAAAAAAACAGACAGGAGTTTTGAACCATCAAAACTGATTTGACAACACAGCTCAGACACTTGCTTTCCTCGAACTCTTGAAGCTCTTGTAAGCAATGTACCTCTGCAGCAAACCTTACAAAAATACTGAAATGTTCTGTTCAGACAACAAAACCAGCATGGAGTGTGGATGATTTCTCAAACACAGCAACAGAAATTCTGATGTCTAAGCAGTGAGAAGATAATTTAAAGTGCAGCAATAAATCAGTGCCCAGTGACGTTCCTCAGAGCAACAATGGAATTAAATCCATCACAGCATAAATCCATCATTCAGGATCTAGTTACCAGCTGTGACCAACGGCAAAAGTACCACCTAAGAGAGCAATTAGGCCTTGAGTGATAATTGTGAAGGACTTTGCCCACAGAGGAAGTGGAAACATTCTTCCACACCCAACAACAACCTTCTGGTTGGCTTGACCAAGACAGGGGATTTACTGTTCTAGTTTTCCAATAACACTTCAAGGCACTTGCAGGATATAATTTGTCTACATTTTCATCTATCATATAGACAGAAAGAGCAAACAGAAAAAGAGTGTAAGAAAACACATTAGAAAACTTGAAAAAAAAAAAAAAAGGATACTAAACTTACACAGGAGATCTCTGAGAAACACTACTGTCACAAGTTCAGTGGAAATTTACCTTAATCTAATAAAAATTTTGAAAGTACTGCTCAGTCTATGTGACACTCACCCCAAAGAAAAAAGGTAAGGGAGAACATAAAAACTCTCACTCACAGAATACAAATTAAGTAAATTCCTCTTCAATTCAAATCGCAGGTTCACATTTTCAATTTACCTCTTTCCCCTTCCAAAGGGAAAAAAAAAATCCCACAACCCATCTTTCCACCGAGCTGCAACACAGCTTTATGCAACTATAATAGAAGAGATATTATCAGAGGGGAGAGGATAATTGCATTCAGAAGGCTGTATATTTTAAAATACCTTAAAGCACATTTAAAACCATTTTTCATTGTGGTCAGAACAACTGAGGCATAAAAAGAGATATGATTCTGTACACATAGATAAAATTTCACTATTTTCACTGCAGAGAAGATGATGTTTCTGTCTCTGAAGAATAAATGCACTCAGCAAATTGCAGGTGCAGCTGACAATAAGCCCATTGTTCCAGAGCCCCTCCTTGAAAAGTGTTATTTCCCAGATGTACTGAGAAAAGTCACAACAATCTTTTGTCCATGCTCACCCAAGAGCATTTACTGGTACTTTGCAGCCATATCCTCAGCAGATCATGTCAACTGTTTCTTCCTCAGCCACAACATCCCACTTTATATGTGTTTGATGAGGGTTTTTAGGCTGAAAGGGGAATTTCAGCAACTAAAAATTAGCTTCATCAATTGTAACTACAAAGGGAATTTTAAAGTAGAAAAATACAGTTTGTTCGAATCAGGGTTTAGCTTGTACTAGGGAAAAACCTGTCACAGAACAGATCTTATGATGCAAGTATCTTATTATTTGCTTTACATGGCAACTAGAAACTTCCATGGTATAGTTTTAGCACCAGTTCGTAATACCTACTATTAAAAAATCAGACTGAAGCACAAAAGTGGAAAAAGTAACCAATTAACTGCTTGCATAGGTTCCAAATTGTAATTATCTGCAGTAACCTGAATAGTAAAGGGGTATTTCCTTCCTTTGCCAAATTAATTCAGACATAATCACAAGTCTTGCAATGCCACCATCTCTCCATTGATCTGTGATCATCACTGCTAACATTGGAATAAGGGAACTTTACTTCACAGGTATCTACCAGCTCCATAATTCCCATCAAGAGGGTTGTCCATGTGCACATCCCCTCAGGCTGCTGACTGAAATTCGTGGTGGTTTTCAACCCACAACCCTGTAACTTGCATGTTATTACACTGTTTATGCAAAATCCTGCCCTTCACACCTGCTTTTATCTATACTTTAAAGTTCAGCACCAGTTTAAAAACCAGTTTAAGAACAGGCTGTGCCTCTTTCTTCCCTGGCTGTCCAGAGAGACTCTTGGTATAAATCTTTGTTTTGTCCAAAGATCTCTTACAATGACATTAATTATGTCACAAAAGGCCACAATGCAAATTATTTCTGTATTTTCACTTTGCTTACACTTGTATTTGATAACACTTGGCATGAAGTTCATTACAAGACTATCTTAAGTGAGGCAGTTCCTCCTCGTGTGCTGCTCTCCAAGAGAGCAAACCCCATGCTTTTCCCTGGGGTACATCTAACTATTTCCTGGGAGTAACAGCATAAATGCTGAAACACAAGAAGATCCAGGTAAGTATTTGCTGACAGGGATAGAGAAGGGCAGGGCTGGCTATGCTTTGTTGCTGTGCTGATCTAAAAGACTTGTAATTATGAGCACAGAAATAATCAGTGAACAATTTTCAACTTTTCAAATCTGAGCATAAAATTCAACCAGCTGCTATTCCCCAAAGGACATCCTTTTTGAAACTAGTCAACAGAAAAAGCAACAAAATCCAGCCAGAAATCTCCTCTGACACCAAAAGAATGCAGCTCTGTAAAACCATCTCTCTTACCAGCTTAACAGAACAACAGCAAATAACCCTTTGCATTCCAAGAGACAGAACAATAAGCAGACTGACATCCAATGTTCTAAAGGGAGCCCACTTGGCATAGGTATGAATACCAGGAATGTTTCAGCCTGGGGAGTCCCTGGAACTCCTCGATATCCCAGTGCAGAGCATTTCTCTATTGGTTTGTATTTACAGTATTAACCAGCTTACTCTGCAGCAGCATTCAGAACATGGATCCATAATCCAGCTGGAATAATAACTGCATGGAAGCACAACCTACATCCACCCTGACAGCAGAAAGGTGGGCAGACACTGAATACACAGAAAGGAAGTCCTTGACCTGTTTAAGCCGTTGTTCCTTACATCAATTTAAAATTCATTAGCTTAAATTAAGGATGTCAGCAACTTTTTACTTTATCTGTTGTTCTGGAGGAGGCCCTGGAGGAGTGTCAGAAGGTCCATCTGTCATTGATCTTTCCCATATAACTCTTTCAAACAACACTTTAACATTTCCACACCTATGCAGTCAATCTTCAGATAAACATTAGCTAAATCTCACCAAAGTGAAACAGCTTCATAAATCCTTCCCCTCACTTGTGCTCATACACATCTCCCTAACCTTGGTATCGCCCTTGAAAGTTAACTCTCTTGGCAGTGCTGGGTTCATGGTTGCACTCAAAGGTTTTTCCAACCTAAATGACTCTGTGATTTCTCCCCATACTGCCCAGCTAGTGCTATCTCCCTAACAAATCTTCCATAACTGGTAATTTTTGGATTCCCCTCCCTGCTAAACCCATTCACTTGGACAGCTGAAAACTTCTGTGAGTGTCCTTGTCCAATCCTCACCAGCCCAGCACTTGTTTCAGGATGAACTGGAAACTTGTCCCAACTTCAACTTCTAACTTTATTCCCTTTCCATTTACCTTGCAGAAGGAAGTCTCTTCCCTTCTCCAAGTCAGTGTCTCACATCAGAAGCTGGAGCTTCTTCAAACGAATGACGTTATTTAACTGGTTTTTTAGTACATTTTTGTAGGTTGCACTGCTCAGTTAATTTTTTGCAGTGGAATCTACTTACAAAGAAGGGGTCAAACTTTACCAGAACATTACCATGCAGTGGGTTTGCACTCTTCCACAAAGAACACAGTGCCTCGTGGAAAACACCAGACTGTGAGCTGAAGAAGCACCACACCTCTTCACACTCTGCCTAGCTCTCTTCCTGTAGAGCTAAGCATTTTCTCTGTCGAAGGACACTCTTTAAAGCTCACTCACCTCCACCAACAAACAACATTTTAATCTTTTTTGCACTTATAGTACATCCTTTTGTTTCCAGCAGACAAAGTAAGGAGCAGAATGCCCCCCTTCCTCCCTGCACACCACTCTTCCCAGTCCCCAAAGGAAACCCTTCACCCCTTCCCAACCAAACCCCAGCTCTGGAAGCTGCTTCCCAGCTTTGCTCCCACAAAAGGATGTACTCACTAGGGGTCATTGGTAAATCGAGGAAGCCGTGGCTGAGGGAACCCGTAGAGATGACAGTAGAGTACATCAAAGCAGTAGCAGCACATCTCTGCTGTCACCACCAGGTTCTTGGTGCTGTTGGCAGTTCCATTGGGCCGAGAAAGTGGGCTCAGAGCTCCTGAAGTGGGATTCATTCGAGTAATTGGGGAATTTCCTGGGCCCAAAGTCAAGTCAGATACGTTCTCCCTTCCATTATTCCCATCTGTATGCTGGTGGTTCTGAAGAGGACCTGAACTGGAGCTTGGTACAGTTGTGGTCTGATTCCCATGACTGTGCGTTCCACTCCCAGACAATTTGGGCTTCTTCACCCCACAACAGCCAGCTGCCAGCTTGGGCTCAAGTGGAGGAACACAGCGTCTTTTTCCCATCCTGCTTCAAAACTCGCTGCCTGGAGCACTGCAGAACCCTGCCACGGAGGGGTGGGGGGAAAAGTATTACACAAAGAGTTACAGGTGAAAAACCAACAGCTGCTTCCTTGCCTCTGCTACAAACAGAGGAAGAAAACCCTCCAAACCACGGGACCAAACACAGCACTAAAGCCAGTTCAGCAGAATGGGTGTTTTCACACAAAAATTGGAAGAATATGGACACAACATGCATGCAATCACACTTTCCAAGGTGTTGAACACTTTAATAGGTGGCTCATCACAAAAAACCACAACCAGCCTTCCCATAAAAAGAACAAAACTGTGGGAAAACAGAAGAAAAAAGACTTGGGGCTACAGATACACCTTATCCACTACTTTCCCTGCTCCTGCACACCCATTCCTCCTCAGCCAATGCCTGCACCAGTGGCAAAAAAAAGTGCATTTCCCTTCCCTACTCCTGAGTGCTGAACGACAGCAGCCCAAAACGACACCTTTGGAGTTGGACTCCCAGGGGTGTTGCCCTTGATTTAGCACTGGCAAGATCAAAGAGGAGCTAAAAGCACTGAAACCACCATTTTCTAAACTACAGACTATTTTCCAGACCACAAACTGGAATCTGCATTTACTTTCTGGGAAGGGGTGAATGAATACAGCTCCCAAATAAACATGCAGGGGGTACAGGCAAGATGTGCATGACAGGAAGAGCTGAAGCCAGCACAGTCTGAACAGAGGGAAGTGATAATAGCAGGAAACAGGCATGGTATAAAAAACCCAACAATCCAGAACAGTGTTTTGCCTGCAAAGACGAGAATATTAGCTCATGCACCACAAGAAGGGGCGGAACAAACACAGGGAGGAAAGGCTGTGCAGACAGAGATGAACAAACAAGATAGGCAAGGATTACAGGTCAGTGGCAGGAACTGAAACACCAACATCATCCTGAGCTCTGAATACACCAGGGGAGAGAAAACCAGTCTGTCAAATGGGGCTCAAAGCACGGGCACGTCAGTCACAGAGAACAACACCACGGGGGACTGAAGCCACACTTAGCTCTCAGAGCAGCCCTCCAACCCTCCCAAGCTGAGAGCACAAACACAGTACTGGGGGGTGAGGGATGACACGCACTGAAATTCAGGTTGTGACAACTCCCTCCCTTCTCTGCACGTGCAAAGACCGTAAACTTTATTCATGAAGTTTCATCGGTCACAGCAGGAGTCACAGGACTCTGAACCGAACCAGGACCGGTGTTGAGAGGTGCACCTCGCATGCCCGCAGTGCTTGCTCTGCTTAAGAATCCTCACTTCAAGGTTTCAGAAAGATCATAAGGAACAATTTACAAGACCTAATGATAATTTTTCCTTTGATCTCCACTTTTGCAATAACAATAAAATAAAAAAAAAAAAATAAAAAAAGGGAAAAGAAACCGAACCAGAGCAGGTTACTTTTAATAGGCACTGAAGAATTTTCATGGTTGCTTTGTCAAAGTTATGCTTTTCTTTTGCCCGGTGCTGAGCCTTTTGAGCCTTCCCCACTTATCACTGACGGCTCAGCCGCATTGGGGAGGATAAATCATTATTTATTTATTTGGAAGCACAACACTTGATTAAAGATCGGAGACGTGGCAGGGGCAGGGGGGAGCTTCCCTCTCTTCTCCCCTCCTCTGCAGCAGGGGCCTAACAAAGGCGGCCGCTCGGCTCCAGCCCCGCTTCCCGGGAGCGCCCCGCGGGCGGCCGGGGGGCACACCGGGGCACCGCGGAGGCGGCGGGACGAGCCCCGGGCTCCCGCAGACAAACTTTGCGGGGTGTTCGGGGGGGGTCCCGCAGCCCCGCCGGGCCCGGCCCGGGGAGACCCCGGGGACACCCCGTGCCCCCGGCCCGACCCCCCCGAGCAGCACCGGGGCCGCCAGGGGGCGCCGCGAGCGGAACCCCCCTGCGGCCTCCCCCGGCCCGGGGCGGGCGGGCGGACTCGGGGGCCCCCTCCACCCCTGCCTCCCGCACACCCCCGGCGGGGTCACCCACCTCCTGCACCCGTCCCGGCTTCTCCTCCGCCTCAGCCCCGCCGCCGCCGCTGCTGCCCCGCAGCCTTCTGCCGCCTCATGGGGCCATGGGCCTGGGCGAGGCTCCCCGGAGAAGCGGGCCCGGCGGGCGGGGGAGCGGGCAGGGCCCGCCGCGGCCGGGGCTTCCCGGGGCGGCCGGAGGACCGGAGCGAGGCCGCGGGCAGGTCCGCCGCTATCCCGGCAGCCTCCTCCTCCTCCTCCTCCCGGCCGTGAGGTAATGAGGGACGGACACTCATAGTCCGCCAGCCTCCCGGCGGCGCCAACACAACCAAGGCCCCAGGGCGGGCGCTCTGCCCCACAAGGGAACCATAGAGACGCGCGCTTCCGTGCCCTCCCCGTCACGTGAGCAGCGCACGTGCGGGAACAAACAGTTCCGGGGACGGGGAAGTCACTCGGCGCCAGCGCCGCGCTGCCATTGGCCAGCGGGGGCGATGACGGCATTTGGGGGCGAGGCGCGAGGCGGGGAGCGTCCATTGCGCGGCTGGAAGCGGGGGAGTCTTTCCCCCCCTCGCTGCCCGGGGCGTTGGCCCGGCCCGGCGCGCTGAGGGCCGCTCGGTGTGAGGGCAGAGCGGCGTTCGGGCCCGGCCCTGGCCGTGAACAGCTCCGGCCGCCGGGACGGCTTTAGTTACGGTGTAACAGATTTATGGCAGAGGCATAGATAGCACAACGGCATCAACGCAAAAATTACTTTTTTAGTATTGCCGGTTGCCAGCGGGGCACCCAAATCCTTCTCTCCACCCTTCTTCACAGCACCATAAAAACCAAAGCTGAGAAGTAGTTACTTCGTCAAGGGTTTTAGGACATCTAGCAGAAACAGGGGCTCTGCATTCCACCCTGAGAGAATTCTCTGGCAGCGGGAGGTTGGGAGTCACTGAGGGTTGTTGTGGCTGTACGAGGTGCGCTTGGCGTACGTAAGGGAGGGGATAGAGAAAACCACGGTGCTCATTCCTAATGCCCTTCCGACAACACCGGTGAAACACCTGGGCAAAACGAAGAGCAAACTTTGCATATCCCAGAGTACCCACACTGCACGTTCAACCCCAAGAGAGAAACTGTCTGAACCCTTTCAAGACTGCAAAATGGAATTTATGGCATTTCTCATCAAAGCTTAAGCAATAAGTAAGAGGCATAAAAATGTGAGTTGGAGAAATAAGGTTGAGTATCAGTGGATCTTACGGTCTGCTGTAGAATAGAATCACAAAATGGTTTGGGTAGGAAAGGACCTTCAAGCTTGTTTTGTTCCATCCCTGCCATGGGCTGGGACAGCTACAGTTTGCTCCTGGCCTTCAACATTACAGAATCTACATGGTTTCCACAGCACAAGAGCAGCACTGTAATTACTGCCATTCTAAGGTTATGGAACAGAATCATCCTTTTAAGTCTAGATGGCAGCCTTGAATACCAAATTATAAAAACCAAGGTTACAAAGAATCGGGTGAGAATACCCAGAAGAACAGATAAAGAGTGAATTCCTAATTTTGAAGTGTTTAAAAGAATCCTTCCCTCCCTTCTTCCCCTCCACATACCTCACTCTTTGCTGGTAATGCCTTGGATTGCACCTAAACCCCCTTTGCCAAGATATGAAACAGTTCCCAACCCTACAAAAGTCCACTTCATAATCACCAGAGAGCTTTTTGTAGACTCCTTAGGAACCTGGGAGTGTTGGCACTGTGTTTTATTACCCTGACAACATCAAACAAATACTTGACCAGTTGTGAATGTTGTTCTGTTCCTGAAGCACAAGAACTGGGAGGTGACTGCAGCAGTTTAATTCCCACCTTTTCTGGTCTTACCTCTGCTTTTAATTTCAACATACACACACAACTACTGTAACTTTCCTAATACTGAAGTTACACTATCATTATATTAGAATTGCATCTTACAGTGGAAGTGGTTTCATTTGAAGAAGCAAAATCAAGCTAGTATGAAAGACTACCAGCCAAAGCTGAAATAAACTTGGGTTTGCATGTGTTAAAAAAAAACCACCAACAAAACAGTGTGAATATGGACATTCTACTTACCTCTCTAATTATAAAAATCAGGAAATAAGAATAAATAATGTATTTTTAATCTAAGTTCTGAAAGAACTCAATTCTGAATAAAGGCAAGATAGCAGCACTGTAACTGGATGAAGAAAAGAATATATTCTTAACAGAGTTAGTTCATGACACTGAAGTTTCCTGCTGAGGAGACTAAAAATGAACTGATTTAGCCATTTTTCTAAAATATTAAGGTTAAATGCACAAGTGTATGGGAATCTATATTTCATCTGTAGGAAGTGAACTAGGAACTACATTATTCACCCTCCACAGGACAGGGTGCTGGCTGGTTCCCAATGTGCTCCTTCTTCTCCCTTCAGGCTTCTTCCAAAGCTTCGTTTTCAAGTTTACAGCTTCAAGAGTTTCACTGGTACAAAGGTACACAAACTGCTCACATACAAAACCCTCCAATTCCTTTATTCATGTTTGCAGGATGTATGTGGTACGTACAATTAACGTTACACCAGCTACAGCACCTCTGCTGCAAGAGGTACCTCAACACAAGTATCCCAGAGCACCAACACAGACACAGACACTACAATATCACTTTGAAATGATTTCCCCCCTCCCTCCCCCTTTTTTAATCCTTTTTAATCTTGACAGCTAGGACTTCTGAGCTGTTGGAGATTCTTTGTGGCAGATCCCCTAGTGCAGTGGCACTGGTGTAAGAAGGCTGCTTTAGACACTGGAAGGTCAGAATGAGAACTGAATGGCATAACTGAAAGAGGTGCCATTCCCACTGCTGGAAGCTTGGCTGCTGTCTGGGTCCATAGCTGTATGTCAGCCTCCTGGAGTCCCCTGCACAACCTCCTGCCTTACAGGTGTGTCCATACCTGACACATCAGGAGTTAAACAGTGGGACTGGAAAGACTTTAAAAAGGGATGAGCCTGAGAGAAATCTTTGTTCATTATGACAAGATCAAGGACAATCCCTTCACGTCACCAGGCTTCACGTGTCCATCTGTTCCCTAAACTCATCCTTTTTTATTAGATGCTCTGCTTAAAAATAAACCCAAACTACAAAAAGGTTCAGCTCCATTCTGTACACGTTCTCCATTTCCAAAGTCATTAGGCTGCGTTCAAACCTTCTCCTTTCGCTTCAATTTGGACACTTTCTTGACAGTTCCATTCTTGTTTAGAAGCTTCAAAACACGATCCTTGTGATCCAAGACCTTTAGCATGGAGTCTCGAGCCTCATTGATTTGATCCATCACGAGTTTACACCTCTGCATGTTCCCCTGAAAGGAAACACTTGGCATTAACCCCAGAATGCCTGCTCTAAGCAATGCCTTTCCACTTCCCTACTTGTGCCCCTTGCAGCTGTTGACAGAGGAAGTGAACCCGCGTGGGGTTTTTTCAGGTCAGCTTTAGCTTTTACTAACAGCAGCAGGATGCCTTGTAACCAAGGGGATGGTTTTGGGTTGAGAGGCCACAGGACCTACCTGTATCAGTTCATTGATTCGATGCAAGTCATCATCCGTCGCTGCCTTTTTCTTAGGAATGAGTCCCTCCTGCAGGGCAGTCAGTCTCTCATACACATCTTGCTCCAGGTTTGTCTAAAAGACATCAGCCCTTCATGAGAAGGGTCACTGCCAAGCTGGCCAAGACTCGCCCGTGTTAACAAAACTACACAGAAACAGTGATAATCCATTCCCCTCTCAGCTCTCTTGTCAGTGATTCAGAAGATGGAGCCTCTGATAAAATGTGGCACTATCGTTCCTTTTAACATCCTATTTACAGGATTGCTCCTCTTCTGAAGAAACATGGATCCTACCACAACTGCTTCCCCTACTGCTCACAATACTATTCCAGGAATGCAGAGGTTTTGGGGAGTTTGGTGCTAAAATGCAGAGCACCTACCTCACCCCCAACCTGAAACAGAAGCATCCAGGAATGTGGATCAGTGCTGCCTCCTCAGATCAGCCGCACCATCCCAAACAGACGCTTCTTCAGACCTGTGCATCAGCAGGAGGGAGTTGCCAGTTTTGATCATCTGTACAAAATACATCAGCTCTTATGTCTGGATCAAAACCAACACTCCAAGTTTCCAAGCCACTTATGCCACATTCCTGAGAAAGGGGAAGGCACGTCCCACTCCCTTTGGGCACTACACACCAGCTCCTTTATGGCATCCCAGTGTACTGAGTTTGTGAGAATGTCTTCCTGTCTTACACAGCTTCATGTTCCCCCCATGTTGCAGGAAGCTCCAAGCCCCATGCACCTACCAGCTGCAGGAGCTGCGCTGCGCAGAGATGGACCTTCCACCCTTGTGCACGACAGGACACACCCTTCTGATTGGCAATCTCTTGCAGCATGGCCTTCTTCTCTTCTGTCATCAGGAAACACAAGAATACACTACTCAAATTTCAGGAGTTGGCCAGGCCTCTCCTCTCAAACAACAATAACCCAAGTTCTGCTCCCTCTACATCCTAATAAATGACAATGAGCAACAAACAGGAAAGTGACTTCCCACCTGCCATGTACCTGACTGCTGCACTCACTCACTAACAGGTTATCTGTACTTTCAGAAAGATTATATCATAACCCACTTTTTTCTCATGTAAAGAATGTAGTGCTCAATGTTTCAAACACCAAGCACAAACAAGTAAATGGTCCATCCTGTACTACTTCTACTCGCTCTTAGAGGTACCTGCACAGTTGTGAAAACCCAGTTTGCTTAAAAATTCTAAAACACTAGCTAAGAAGTCTGGAAGACAGTATCTGATCTCTGGTTTTCTTGTATTAGGTAAAAAAGTCTTCTTTAAAAGCCCATTTGTTACTTGGCAAGACTAGTTACACGAAATACAGAAGTGATTAAACTGGCAAGTGTCAGGTGGCAAATGAGAAAACTCAGCTGCAGCCTATCGCCACAGCACGTCACTTTTACCAGGATACCTTTTGTGAGCAAGTTTCCATCACTGCACACGAGCAGCTCCATCAATAACCACAGCATTTTTTCATTGACAAAACCACAGCTAGCTCTGTGTGGCCCCCTTCCCCTCCCCTCTGCTCCTGCAGGGGCTGACCTTTGACGCGCACGTCGCTGTATCTCTGGAAGTGGTGGTAGGCAGCTTTCCAGGGGTTGCGGTAATGACGCAGCAGCGTGATCGGCGGCCTGGGACGCACGGGGACGTATCTGACACCTTCCTCATCTGCAAAAGGATCCAGAACTGCATTAGCATCGAGGAGGGGGAGCAGGGCGGCATCCACAAGGACTCCAGCAGCAAATCAGTAACTGCCACCTCATACAAAATGTGTGTTGAGAAAATTTATTTTCCCTGACGTTTTCCCAGCCCTATACAAAAAGAGGTGAGGAACAGATACTTGGAGTCTCTACTACTCTTATTTAGGAAGTGGGAATGTGACAGAGCACCTTCTCTGAGAAAGAAACAGAAGAGAAAATACAGACCCCTGAACGAGAACAAAGACATCAGAGATGTCATTACCTATATACTCCTTTGGAGGAGACTTTCGCTTCTCTGCCTTCACCAGCAAACTTTTGGCAGTGGATTTCTCATCGTCAGTGCTGTTTGTTTCCATCATGTCCCCTTCCTCTGTGGAGATGACATGCTGCTGCTTACGGGGTTTCTTCCTTGGTGAGGCACCGGGTGGCAAATCGCTCGGAGGCATGGAAAGATTGTTGGCCAGCAGTGCCAAAGATGGAGACACAGTACTTGTAGTCAAAGGAGGGACTGCTGAGAGGAAGGAGAGAGAAGAACCCAAACCATCAGCAATGGGAAGACAATGCATTGTTTGAACACTACCTTCAACACTAGTTCCTGTTTCAGCACAGTGTGAGGAACGTGAAGTGTACCAACAGGCCAGATATTAAGCCAGCAGTAATTATAAGGACAAGCCTATAAGCTGAAGTCTTTAGTGTCTCATACACATAAAGAATGATAGCAAAGCCAATTGTCCCTCAGTTGCTTCATATTTGAAGCTTATGTTAGTTTAATGTTACAAAAAGGAGTCATGCTAACATCTATCTGTGTTACTGTAAAAAAAACACCCTCTGTATGTACACGAGCACAGGTCACTGTCTCAGTAAGCAAATCCCTACTCTCTCGTGACAGGAGTCAGATGGAATCAAAGCAGGACTGCAGCACTCTTCTTGCAGGAGTCTGCTTGTACTGCCAGGCTCTCAGCACTGCCCAGCAGGTCACTGCACCAACCAACACACCTGTGCAGTTGGCAGCAGTGTAGCAGGTAGTCTGAGGGAACACTCCCTGAACTTGGAGGGACAATCAGCCATGACCAAGGCTGCAGCACAAAATTTCTGGGATGGGATCTCTTGACAACTTGGCCACAAATGCCAGGAAGAGACAGAACCCCAAAGAGCAAAGAGCTTAATGCTATCTGCCCATGCTCCAGACACATCTGCAGCAAAGAGCAGCTTTCTCAGAGGACAACACACAGCTTCAAGGAGAGTGATAAAACCAACAGCTAAACCTGAATTCTGAAACCCATGAACGTGGGATGCATTTCTATCACTTTGCTGTGACAGGATAAGATCCATATGGATCTGAATTTACTGACCATGCCATTTGATAGCACCTACGGCCAAGCTGGGTAAGTAAGGCAATATAATGAACATTTGGAAAAGTTCTAGAGAAAAATATGCATGAATCACACATGAGGGCCCTAGGAAGTCCTACTCTGGCCATGGATTCCTCACATACAAGAAAGGCCACTGGACTTGAACAGTAGGATTTGTAAACAAACTGAATTTAACTGAGCTGTTCCATAATATGTTGGTACCACTGCTGAGCATGTGCATTTTAGGCAAGGAATTCACACAGACTCTTTGGAGTTGGATCATTTGAACATGAACAAAGCAGCCACAATAAGAAGTGATCTCATGGCAGATAAGGAAAAAGGCAAAAAAGATCTTTACGAAGCATATGGGAACTCTGGTCTTCTGTGCTACCCTGGAAGAGATGTCCTTTCATTTTCAAGATGAAACTGTTGAAATCCTCCTAATTCCTCCACTATCTCCAAACCAAACAAGGCAACCTGACGATTCCCAGCCACCTACCGGATACGGGTCGCATGATGTCCATGGGCTCCATTTCCTCCTTGATTTTGATCTCCGGCACCACAGGGCCCAGCACCGCTGACAGGGCCCCGCTCATGGTGGATGGAGGAGCAGGTGCTGCCACGATGGTGGTGGAGGTGGGTGGAGCAGCCGGAACGGCCCCCGGGATGGTGGAGAGCGCTGCTGCGGGCTGCGAGGTGGGGCTGGCGGCCGCGATGATGGTCGGGATGGCAGAGGGGGGCTGCTGGGAGCTCGGGGGCACGGTGATGGTGGGCTGCTCTCCACCTTGGTTACACACTGCCTCCATAGACACAGGGACTGGAGTGGCCATGGACACGTGGATTTCAGGCTTTGGCTTGCCACTGTAGCGCAGATAGAAGCAAAGCAAAGTGAAGTGAGCTGTATCTCGGTTGTGAGCACCCGGCACAAAAGGAATGAGGCAAACTGGAGTCAGGCCATCCAGTTTTTCCTGCACCCACCTGGCTCAGTTAAGTGTTTAAGAACAGGAGAAGGCTTAATCTCAGTTATATCTCCTCCTCCTCTCCCTTTCTAATCCTTTGTATTGATTACAGATACTACTTTTTTTCCATTCACTGTGACAAACAAACCTCATTACTAATTCCGGGTAACTTCAAAATACTTGCAAAAGGAGCAAAACAGTTTTAAAATGCAGCCAAGAGGAACTTTTACCCAAAACTGCACTGGCCTCATCCTCTGCAGGAGCTCCCACTGTGGCTTACAGTTATAAACCAACAGATTCTAAAGTCACAAAACTCAAGTGAAGCAGGGCAGACGTTGCATTTACCTTTCCTCAGCATTAATTTTCAAGTATTATAGAAAAAAGTTCTGAGGGCTATCTCCCCTTACAATAGCAGAGGGTTTTTGTTTGTTTCTGTGAAAGCTCATCACCACAGCTTTCAAAGGTAATTTCCTCAGCTTCACAAACAACAGAACTTGTCAAGGCTGTTTGAGTTCGTCACAATTTCAAAACAGATTGTTTCCCAAAAGAAAGAAAAATGCTCCAATAGCCAAAGAGCACAACTCAAACAAATATAAGGTGACTATTATGCTGCAGTTGGGTGTTTCCTAAAGGCTTACCCAGCAGGTCTTGGTGATCCAGACGTGCTTCGCATAGTGCTCTCCACACGTGTGCTGGCCACTTCAGGTGGCTGAGGGGGAATTAAGCTTTTCCGGACTGCCAGCCTGAAAGAGACAGACAGATCTAGGATTCCCACCTCCCTGGTGCAAAGACAAACACCCCTGAGAGCAAAGAAATCAGCTCTATCACAAACCAGGACAGGAGTTATGGCTGCTCTCTGTCTTCAGTGTAACCAATTTGCTACACAAAGAGTCTCAGTTTTCAAACTAGGCATTTTATTTTCTTTTAAAATAAAAGATTAGTTGCTCTGGCCTAGTCTCACCCAATTTAGGGCTTCTCCAAAAATGCCAGCTTTACTTTCAGCCCGTCAGTGAGAGCACTTTGCTGCAACTGCCAGGCTCCAGCAGTGGACAAAAGGGTCTGACCATGCCACTGTCCAGCACTCCTGCTTCAAGACTGGGCAAATCATCTGGAACTAAACACTGCTCAGATGGGCATCTGCTCCTTTAGCTGGACCCAACTGTCAGAGCCTGACTCCAGGTCCTCAAGGCCTGAGTGTGGATATTAGGATGATAAGGCTGATTAGGGTATTTTAGAGACTATTTAGTCTCCCGTGGGACTGAAAGTCAAACTGCTGTCCAAAATAATCAACATCTCAAATGGAAACAGTCTTTAATGATCTACCTGACTCTTTAACTTCCCTTTCAGTTTTACAGCCTGCAGCTTCTCTGCCTTAAAAAAGGTTTCCACCCACATAAAAATATGCAATTTTAATCTCACAGGACACATCAGTTCCAAACGTTTTCAGTTGCTAGTTGGGAGGAAATGCATTGTTAATTCTAAAGCTGTCTCCTGCCTCTTTATTAAGGCACTTAAAAATAGACAGGCAACATAAAATATTTTAAGTTACTCCCTCCCTTTTTCTAATCAGATTTCACAGCAGGGTACTAATCCTATTCTTTCCACTCATCCACATATTCTTCCAAGAAAAGCACTAAAGACAAAGCACCCAATTCTAATTTTAGTAGACTATGAACTCTTTCTTCTTATCACACTAAGCAAGTAAGCCTCAAATCCACTTTCCCTCAAAAGGTCACTTTCAAGACTTAGGAGACAAACTGTCCTTCTTCTCATTTTATTACTGACACTACAGAAAACTATATCCTGCCCTGGGGGAGGAAGAGAACTGTTTGACTGATCAGCAGGTTACTTGCAACCATTGCTGACTGAATAATCTGCTACAGTATTCCTTATCTCCACTGCAATGATTCCATTTGGCTGGGCTGGACTGCAGGAAGTGTCACCTTCAGTTCTACTCACCCATCCGTGGCTGGTTTCTTGCGCAGGATGCTGGGGCGTGGGGAGGAGCCCTGGGCTGGAGCACTGGCACTGGCACTCTGGTTGTGGGTTTGCACAACTGTGGTTGCTGCAGAAGCAGTGTTGAATGTGTTGCTAATAGGATTGGCTACAATGGTGGCTCCATCTGCCAAGACTACGGCTGGGAAGGATGGACATGGACACAGCAGAGATGAAAACAGAGAGTGGAAAGCAGCAGTTACTTAAGGGAATGTGATGACAAAGCAGGTGTCTGCAGAGCATACACTGTCCACTCTCTGGGTCCCTCAGTTTCTAACTGCAGTGTTTTCAGACTCCTCTGTAAGCACTACCTTTGCCATGAGCAATCTCATCACTGAACCTTCCGCAGGGAAGACAGAAACTACTTCCTGCCTAACAACTGCTTCTAGGGAAATAATCTTTTCCAGAAGACAAGGAAAAGGCAGAAATCACTAGGGAGATCATCAACACAACTGGATCAACAGAGCAACACTTCTGGTAGAGGAACACATGCCAGTTTTATGTAAGCTACATCAGCTGTGTTTGCATTCTGACCTTCTGCCAGAGCCTGTTTGGCCAACTGAGGGATGCAGAGCATGTGGACAGCCAGAAGTCACTGTGCAGTGCCTGCAGCTATGCAGCAGCATATTCTCTCGGATGCCATATCCCATTCCTCCAGTAAGTTGTTGGGGCTTCATCAGACCAATCATTTATCAGGAAAGATGGTTTCTGTCACAGCTCAAGATCAGGTTATCAACAGCAGAAGGTCTGGCTGTATTCTAATTGCTCCTGGGATCTAATGCACAGCTGGTCAGCTTTGCTCATTTGTAAATTACTTTTCCTACAAGGCCTTACTGAAGGCATTTGTTTAAGCTCATGCACTACCAGTCTTTTCCACTGAAGCAAATCCAATCCATCCCATCCAAGGCTACCCACATGCTCCACCTAGCATGCTTTAAAAATAAATCATTTCAGAAACAGGCAGCAGGTATTTGCTGGGAGAATATGTGCAGGGATGTCTCAGTGTCTACCCCTGGACTGCAAAGACTGTAACATCATCAGTCAGAGCCAAATGTGCAGGACAGCAGCTCAGCTGCTCTGTCTCACTCTGAAGTGAGGACTTGGCTGGTTGCTCTTACCTGAGGTCTTGGTGTCGCCCGGTGGCTGCTGAGCACCGATGGGTGCTGGCTGCAGCCCCTGTGCCCCCATGGGTGCAGCAGGGTGCAGTCCTTGTGTCCCAATGGGTGCTGGCTGGATGCCCTGGGCACTGATGGGGGCAGGCTGGATGCCCTGGGCACTGATGGGGGCAGGCTGGATGCCCTGGATGTGCCGGGCGTGAGATGCATCGACTGTCATCAGCTGCATGGGGTTCAGGTGCACGGTGGAGGCCACTCCCACACCAGTCTGAGCCGTGATGGCCGAGTTGGGCGCCTGGGCTGAAACTGGGAGCAACACAGACACCTCACCAGCAGGTCACCTCAGTTTCCCCTACCACCTCTTGCTCAAATACTAACTTTCCAAAGACTTTTTTTTTTTGCTTTGAAAAACTAATTGGCCAGTCTGCTTGTTGCAGTGGTAAACGTGAGAGTAGAGAAGATTGTCTGCCAGAGGAATTAAACATTAGTGTTGATTTTCATTCCATTTTTTTATTTCAAATTGCAGCAAGAGAGAAAAGATCAGTTTAACTCTGCGTTTAGGCAGACTCCAATTGCAGGCTCAGAAAGCTGTGCTCTATTTTTGCTCACTATCTTATTTTACAGCTTGTAAGTACCAACACTTGGCATTTTTTCCTGCTTAAAAAATAGATTAAAAGTAATCAGAGACCTAAGTAATTTCTTGTGCTCTGAAGTTGACTCAACCCTGAAGTTGAACACAACCTTATCTGGCCTCAGAACAGGGCTCACAATTATAGGCTGGATCCCACAGCTCAAATGAACACAATTATCTTTTAGCGGCAGAGCAATGTTCCCAACAGTACACCTTCTCTAAGTAGCTCAATCATTTAAATAAATTCATAGCTCTAAACAACTGATTCCACCTTTTCAGATCCACTATACAGGGTATTAGAGTTCTCCCACGCAGCACTTAAACAATACTGTTGGACAACTTGCAGACCCTGGATCTCCAGATTTCCAGGCTCTGCAGAGCTGCACCAGGATTTCTGCAGCCACACACAGAATGCAAGTGTGAACTTGCCAACAATGGCCTTGCTTGCTAACAATGCAGAACAAGCTGGTTTTATCATTGTCATAGGATTTCCATCAAGTTCTTGTGCTGACAAGACACTCTGAAAACAGGCATCAAAAACTGAAACCAGGTCCCTGAAAATGGCTCAGTATAAAGTGTGACACATTCAATCTCTTGGTCAGAACACTGTTGTTGCAAAACTTTCTATCCAATAAAATCCTTTTAGGATACTAAGTAAAACACAACCAGCATTTGAAAAACCAAAGCCAACATTCCTCCTCCAAAATTCTGCATTAACTTCCCTTATCTCAGTGATCTTTAAAAAGTCTCCTCTGTACCCCCACCCAGCTGTGCTCAGCATAGGTGTATCTCCCTCCTCATACTCTGAATGCTCTAAGTTGCCACCACCAGCTGCCATAATTAATACCTTCCATGGATTCTTCAAGTCAATTTAACAAGTGAAATGTCTCTGTCAATAAGCTCCTGATGAAGAACATACATCTGCATTTATACAAATGAGCATTACCCTACCATCACCCCAGCACGTCTCCAGAACTGGAACCCTTGACTGTGTGCAATTATGTTCTGTCAGGGAAGGTTTACATTGGATATGAGGAGAAAATTCTTCACATAAAGGATTGTTAAGCCCTGGCACAGGCTGCTCAGGGAAGTGGTGGAGTTCCCATCCCTGGCAGTATTTAAAAGATGTGTGGATGTGTCACTTGGGAAAATGGTTTAGTGGTGGCCTTAGGAGTGCTGGATTAATGGTTAGATTTGATGATCTTAAAGGTCTTTCTCAACCTGAAGAACCTTATGATTCTTTCCTATTCAACAAATGGGCTTTGCCACCTCCCAGTCCTTCTGAATTTCCTCTGTACTGCTCACAGGTAACATGCTGCCAGCAGACACAGATAGGCCACGAAAATCCACATCGTGCATGCTCTTGCAGTCTGGATAGTGGAAATTATCACATTATAGAGAACAGCCCTAAATGACCCAGCAAGGTAAAAAAGTTCCAAATTTTGTCACAGAATGACGGAAGTTTGGGTTGTGCATCATTTTTTTGACTGCAAATTATTGTGACAGCTCAAATACAATAATTGCTCCATTCTTCTAAACAGAACAATAATGCAAGTCTGCAATACAAATTAGTTTTTCCCTTTTTGGTTCAGGTTTCTCTCTCAAACTGTACATTCATGTGAAAAGATATTAAAAGAGCCTATCAGAACACCAGGGAATGAAGATGATCAAAGAGTTGGCTTGGTTTGGAGGAGCCAAACTGTTTTGATTTATAGACTCAAAACTTATAGACACACAACCCTTGGGATATCAAATATGAATGAGAAAATTGTTTCTCATTTCTCAAAAGAGAAAACTGTTATTAGCTGGATTCAGTAGGCTCTGAAGTGGTTCAGCACCCCTTGTCCACGAGTTTTCCCCTCGGTCAACAAATCACCAGAGACTTTTTGGGACTAATTGTCAGAATCAAGCTGCCAATCCTTTTAGTTCCCTCCATCACTAAAGCCATCCATAAGCTAAAAGCTCAAAGGCCCTGAGGCTGCCTGCCCCAGGCTGTGCTTACCTGGATACTGGCGGATGGTGGACACCGAGCTGGTGATGGGGGTGTAGGTGTGGGCAGTCAGAGGGTAGGCAGAAGGGGGGTAGGTAGGTAGGAAATACTGGAACTGGACAGGCACCGACTGCCTACAGGCATCAAAGAGAGCAAGTGTTACACACACGAGTCCAACAGCTAACCCTCAACCCCTGCCCTTCAGCACTCCCTGTGCTTTCCAAACTCATCTCTCATAAGCTACCAATTACCTCAACCAATTACCTCAACTATCATAACTCATTCAAAACCATCAAATCCCATTCCCCTAACGCCCCCCCCAAGTTTTTACAATGTTATTTCCACCACAGCAGGATGTAGAAAGGCAGCAAGGCACTCTAACTCTACTCACACACACTCTCATTGATGGAGCTGTTAGTTCTGCCTACCTGTTGTCATTTCTGGTTTCCATGGCTACTGGGTTTGGAGATGCCCGGTGGCTGGACAGAGGTATGAGGTTACTCCTCTCTGCTGTGTAATCAGACTGGATCCGGGGAGAAGTGTGTGTGATTTGCTGGGGAACCACTTTAGCTGCATAAAGACAAACATGTCATCAATTGACAGTCAAAGGAAAGGCTAGTAAACACTGCAAAGGCAAGATCAATAACCTTGTCAAACAAAACAACCAGCACTACTCCCTTCCCTCTCAACCCAAAACAACCCACCCCACCCACAGGTGATTTCCTATCCAAAATAGGCCAAAAGAGAAAGAAGAACAAAGCATTTCTCATCAATTTATATCAGAATGGATATTTTATACATATATAAGTTATACTTGCTAACAAAGTCACTTAAGTGCTCAGATTATATTAATTTTTTTAGGCTCAGCCCAAACTACTCTAAGGTCAAGAACAAGTTATCTGAGTTTTGAAAGCAGAGATCAGGGCAGACAAGTGTCTGTGGACAGAAGCCAAGAAAGGAAGAAAACGAAAGCTTTACAAGAAACACTGATGTTTCACTCCTTGGAAATTTATGGCTGGAGAAGAAATTACAAGATTTCAAAAGAGCAAGGAGGTCAGCAGGAAAACAGAAGAACAAAAGGAAACTTATGTAGCTCGGTAGGAAACATCTCAGGCACATTTCACATCCAGGCAAATGAAGTTCCCACCTTTAAGCCTTGGTGTTTTACATTCAAGTGAAGACACTAATGAAATTCAGCTAGGCTACACCTAACACCTCAAGGAGCACATGAAGTAACTTAGAAAATCAACTGTGAAAGCCATAGTCTATCACCAAGCAGTTAAAACTTGTAGACTATCAATGCAGGTTTTGAAATGCCAAAAGGCCCAAGTTTGTCTAAAAAAGTCAACAGAAAAAGTAAATGAGCCATTTTATTACCTGCTCCTCCTAGAACATCTATTTCTTCCTGGTATTAAAAAAAATTAGAACAGCAGACCTATTAATTGGTTTCTTCCAGCTTGAACTGATTTTCTTTCCCTCCTTAATTTGCTAACATGCACAGACAGTTCCAGCATACAGAGAAAAACTGAAGCATCAGTTACACCCTTTTCTGAGAACTGAAATCACTCACCAACTGGGATGTTTGAAGTCGTGACAGCTGTAGCATGGGAAGAATGTGAGGGCATTGTCATGGTAACAATGGTGCTTGTAGGCGCTTGGGTGTGAGACACGGAACCTGAAGGAAAAAACCAAACTTAAAAGGAGATCTTTCTTTGGAGCCCTACCATGCCACTGTATCTATATCCTAAAGGGGGCAAAACCCCCAAAGCAGACAAACTCCCCGAAGAACTTAGTAATTTCTCTCCTGATGCCTGCTCATGCACCTTCAAATGCAGTCTTTACCAAGAAAAAAGATTTGCTCAAAAATGACTGGGTTCTAAAATCAAAGATGAAAGCCAACAAAAAGCAACAAACCCCACCCATCACGATGCTCCCACAACAGCATTATGGATACTCACCAGCTGTGGTTGCTGAAGCGATGGTATTAGTTGCCAAAATAGGTGCCACAGTTGCTGCTGCCACTGGAGTACCAGTACTGAAAATGGTTTTCTACGAAAAGAAATTCTTAAAGTTAGAAGACTACTACCTTTATACTTAGTATGGAATCATCCTGCACTGACCCTGTTCCTTTACAGAACATTAATTTCATACTAACTCCTCTCCAAAATTTAACCTTAACCTGCAAGCAGTACACCAAAGAGATCTCAAGAAGCAGCCAGAGGGGTTTTTTTTTTGCTGCCTGCAGTTTACCTGAGCCATGGTGTGCAGCTGTGGTTTCTGGGCGCCGATGGCGGGGTGCGAGGGCAGCGTGATGCGCGTGGCCGTGTCCCGCGGCTGTGCCGGCCGCTGGATGCTGATGGCTGCCGAAGGGGCGTGCTGCTGGATGGACAGCGTGGGCCGGCTGCAGAGGAACACAAGGAACCATCAGGGTAACCACGGGGAGACTGGATATGGGGCATACAACACAGGGACACGCATCGGGCCTCAGCCTCCTCCTTTGTCAATCACACGGCAAAGCAACATAAGGGATTTGAGCTACACCGTTCTGTCCTCGTCTGCCCTATGTACCCAGTCAAGAGGGCAGTCTTATCATAACCCTTATCAGTTCATACAGGGAAATTCATTTCAGCATTCGTGTATCACTTTTCAATGTGTCTTCCTGAAAAATATAGGCCAAATATCCACAAGTTTCTGTTGTGATTCATTTTTCCTAAATGGTTCTGTTCTCCCCCAACATGCATGGTTCATTACCAAGTTGTTGTAAACCACCCCCTAAGTTGCTATTCATTGTAACCCCATTGTTACCCAACCCCTCCTACCCTCAGTATCCCATTGGTCCAAGCCTTGGGTCTGCCCCCTGGCTGGAAAAGCCTATTTAAGCTGAAGACAAGAGGGGGCAGGAGCTGGATCTCTTGGTCTCTTGCTTCCTCTTGCCCCCTCTCTCCCTTCTTCCTGCTTCTCTCCCTCCCCCTCTCTCCTGTGGGAGCCATGCCGCTCCCCCCCGGTGTGGGACCCCCAAATAAACCCTGTCTGATCAACACCCTCGAAAGCTGTATGGTGTCTTTCCTGCCTGTGTGCTGCCATAGCTGCCACATGCTGCCAAGAGAATCCTCCCTGACAGCTCTGGTGAGGTCCTGTACCTCACCTCCCTTCCTGCACCCAGAGAGACTTGTTGCCAGTTCTGCTGCAGAGCTAGCCGGGCAGGAGGAAAAAGAAGGAAAAAGCAACAAGTTCCTACAACAACACAAACTCCGCTTTCCAGGGAGCAGGACTTCAACAGTGATGCCTTAAGGTCTTTCCTTCCCATAACACAGAGCAGCAGTTCATGTTTGTACTTATATTCACAGAATTGCAAGGATTTGCACTGTGCAAGCATTACTCTTTTTGTTTTATACCATCCCAGATGGAGAGGATTATCAGCTCTGGCTGATGAACGTTTCCCCTTGCTGCAATTTCTGTCAAGTCAGAGCATTGTAGGTTTTACCTGAGGGTTGACTCTGTGGCATGTGCTGCTGTTGTGGTTATAACAGGGGACTGAGCTCTTGTGGCTGAGACAGTTGCCACCACTGCAGGAGGAATAGTGCTCGAAGTCGTCACAGGAGGACGAGACTATTTAAAAAAAAAGTCAAACAGAGAACATTCAGAAAGGAAATTCTGCTGTTTAGAGAACAACTAGGAATTACTTAGTTAAAACTGGCTTTCCTGCACCTTGTCACTAAGTTTTGGCATTCTGAGACATTTCCAGTCTTTCTGAACTGATCTGCAAGTTCTCCTTGTAGAGCTTGGAGTAGAGTAGAACTACTCTACTCCAAGTAGAACTGTCCTAAGTTCTACTAAGTAGAACTGTCCTGATTTTCAACAGACATACAGCACAGGAACCAGTAACCAATAAAGTTAACAGGATGGGGTCTTTTGGAGGTCTTAAGGAAAAACGTCAAAGGCCAGTTCCTTTCAGAATGAAAAGAAATTCCAATCCAAGTGCACACATGAAGTCAGAGGTGATTTGGTTCCTAACTGAAAGCACAGTGTGAAGATGTTTAACCCTCTCTCCCTAAGGCTGAACACCAGAACTGCTGTAGGGAGAGAAGATCTACAATCTTCTCCTTATACAAAAGCCAAGATATACAGAAGCATATTATAGAGAGATTTCAAAAATTCTACATCAATTCACATATTGAACAATAAATCAACACCAGCACATTGTACTGGACTTTTCAGACTTTAAAACTCAAGCGTGTCTGAATGAAATTGTCTTCCCATTCTCTAAGCATTTTGGAGACAGATGAAAACCCAGCAAGTCTATGAAGGAAATACAGAAAATAGACCTGGGAGAGATCTGACAGTAGGTTCAGCCCAGTGAACAGGCAATTAGAGGTTATACATTACAGATGGGTGCCAGGAGCTGGTGGTCAGTGATGTGCAGAGCTGCCTGCTGCTACCTGCCTGGATTGGCTGGTGAATGATGTGCTGAACTGCTGGCTGGGCTGCAGCTGCATTTGGCAACTGGGAGGCTGGCCTCAGGACTGTTGTTACTTTAGAACTGGACATCACTGCAGCAGCTGCTGCACCTGGGGAAGAAACCAAGCATGTTAAAATTCTGTGCACCCGACAGCTCCATCGCAACCACAGACAGACCCTGACATCAGCTGGTATTTCAGTTCTAATACACTTTATATTCAGGTCAGTTCATGTGATGTTGGTGTAAAAATAAGGCTTTCAACAAATATACATAAGGCTTACAAAAGCATGTGTGGAGGGGTAGGTATCATTTTAAATTAATCTGCTTTAGAGGTATTTCTTATTCCCCTCTAATAGCCTTGTATTGCAAATCCCATGTTTTCTTATCCCAAGCTATGTAAGTCTGTAGAAATAATTCATTTTGATTACTGGCCAATGTGTAAATAAGTCACTTGATACCAGCAATGATCCCACTGCAACTGACAGAGTTCAGAAGAAAAATACTCCCAAAAGAAGGAAACCAAAAGAACAAGGAAACACCATGCAAAACAAAACAAACAGCTACACCTCCCCCAAGAAAAACAAGACCAGAACTCCACACCATTTAAACCTGAAATTGATTAATTTGTCTCCTGACTGATGACTCCTGATCATAATGAATCACAGTAGCAGGCAAACAGCCCTGCAATCAGTTGATAGACTGGATTGCATACATTCTGTACATGTCCTCAACTGAAATTACTACCTCAAAGTTAATACTCAAACCCACAGAAAAAGAGCAGGGAAAAAAAGAAAATATGTAATGAGAGTCCAAATCTGTGGTAGCTATTCCCTCAGAATCAGGTGAACAACGTTAGTGTAGCTACAGATAAACCTCCACAGTCCTTCCACCTGCTCTAGCTAAAGAAGATTATGTTTTTGCTCACATCAGCTTATTTTTCTTGAGTGAGCAAAAAACATTGAGCATAAAAGGAAATAAAACTGACAAATGGTACTTGGAATTCAGATGAATTTAAAGCTGAACTGCAAACCTAACCCACAAGGCTTTCAAAGCAAAGCTGCAGTCAGAAATCTGACAGGCTGTACTGAGCACAGGGCTGCGTGAAGGGACTGATCTCCTGTTTTACAAGCTGTAGCATCCAAAATCCTGGGAAACAAGAGCCGGTAGTTACCACCAGCATTTAACTCACCGTTAAATGCAAATGCACACGATGTGATGTGTTAGCACGCATGACAATGCACGAGTGGTCCTGTGACAGGGGATACAAGGATGTGGCTCACAACTGCCCAGTGCCCCTGCCACAGGTGAGCAATGCTTGCTTCCCAGAATGTACATGACGTTTTGCAGGGCAGGTGAGTGAAAGTGTTGATTGTTTTAACAGCAAAGAATTAGAATTACAGATGTGCTGGTATCTGCCAGCATTTAAACCACTGTCACATGGTCCTACCCTAAATGGCTGAAGGCAACATAATTCTTAAAAGGCCAGCAGTCACTCACTCACGCTAGCAGTTTTAACATCTGAAGAAATAGCTGTGAGGAGTTTCAGAGGTGTGGGCTAAATGCACCAGCTGAGAGACTCTGAACAGAAGGCAGACACAGCACAGCTGGATCTTTACCTCGGGGCAGATGAGAAGCTCCAATGTGCAGTGGAGGCCCAGGAGCACTACTCCTGATGATGGACATCTGCACGTTGGTGGCCATGATATGATGCAAGTTACTGGGATGCCCCTGCAGAGTTCAAGAACAAAACAAGTCAGCTGTGTTGACAAAAATTAGTAGCCACAGAATTATCGTATCTCAGCCTCAGAGACAGAAAAGAGAATTTGGAGAAATACTTGGTGTACCAAGGCTGCATGCATTAAAAGCTGAGTGGAGAAGGAGGCAGGTGCTTGTACAGGATAAAGTTACAGAGCCTGCTGACACTGGAAGATGTGAACACTTCTCTGTTTCACTGGTCTGTTTTGATAATTGGTACTTGGGTGACAGTCGCCCAGCAGCCACCCTCAAACCACCACAGAGTTGGCCCTTCTAGCACTGGGGACATTAGGGCATAGTTTCATATCACCTCTCCAATAAAGTTTAGAGAATGGTGGAAACCTGGCAAATGCTGAAACAAATTATATTTTTTTATAACTCTAGACTTCCTGGGGGTATTAATATAAGATAAATCCACTGAAATTGCTGCACATCCTTAGCCAGACTAATTCAAGTCCACCTAAAGGCACTTTACATCAAAACCCTGAGAGGTTTAGTAATGAGTGTTCTGACAAACTATTTTCAAACCACCAGGACTGGCTCTGCAGTCAAGTTAGGGGAGAAAAAAAAAAATTCCAAAGCATTATCTATACAGGCTCCCTCAAATTTAGTCACTTGCACTTCCATAAGAACACAGTGCAAACCCATGAACTGTTCAGTGGTCTCCCCTGATCTCCTCCCAGGGAAGCTGAAGAACACTGCAACAATGAATCCCAGCAGTATCTCTACAGTAGAAATTCTCCAAGTCACACTGACACAGCAGGAGCGTTGAAGTAAAGACCCAGCTTTTGGGTATGGCTCTCCCATCACAGCCTGGCTGTGCTAGCTCAGCTGGATGATTCCAACAAATCAGCAGCTTTGTTAAGAAGTAGTGATAACTGAGCCTGAAGTTTGATGCTCCAAGCAGAACTGATCCAACAACCAGTAGACCAAACAGGGAAACCTGCTCTTTTTATCTTCCCTCCTGCTGCAAAAGCCCACCTTAGCTGTACTTGCATTGATCTGACCATGCAGTGAGGTGGACCAGAAGAGCCACCAAAAAAAAAACAGACCTGTTGCCCACTGATGGTTGCCACAGGAATTGTTGGAGCCTGTGGTATGCTGCTTTCCATGGTCACAGTCACTTGCCCAGGGACCTTTGTGGGAGCTGAGAGAGTGGAGGGTGGAGCAGGAGCAATGGGCCGGCTGGGCATGGTGGGCTTCAAGGGAGGCTACAAGAAATGGAAAGAAAGAAATGTTGGCAACTTCAAATGAGAGCTCAGTGTTGAAACAGCAATCATTGTGTGGGGTCAAAGCCTGAGGAGAAAGTTTATGCAACTATGGCTAAATATTTGGAGAGGAAGGATACTGAACATTAGGTTATCCCAAACAAAAAGAAGGCATATTTTGTCCTGGAAGTATGCAGGTTCTAGCATAAGTCATAAGTGGAATCTGTCAGGGCTATGGTATTGCCCTACAGACACTGGATATTAACAGTTAATTTTATATCCTGCAGAGAAAATGGAAGACTTCAGAAACTGATTGATATCACCGTTCTCCTCAAAGATAAACCAAATACACCCCCCTCAAAAATAATGCTGAAATACTAGCAGTCCTCAGTGTGTCATCTGGAACAGCCAAACCCACAGGGCACTGCAGTTAGCAGAAGCATGCAGGGAAAGCTTTAGGAACAAAAGCAGGGAAGCTTTGGGTGTAAATTTACTTTTTCTCAACAACAATTCCTACAGACTGTATTTTTTTCCCCTGCTGAACCCTCTCATTACCTTCATAAGTCCATCTGAAAAAGAAAGCGGCACAGCTGGAGTCAAATGTGCTGGTGGTGCTGTCACTGTCACTGGGGCACCAGACTGGACAGGGTGGTGCTGTGTCAGCATCTGGACCTGTGGGTACGGCCGAACCACCACGGGCTCCTGCTTCTCCTCCCGAGGCTGGATGGAGCCACTGGGGCCCATGTGCTCTCTGGGAGCAACTTCTGACTCGCGACTGGATTCGTCACTCACTAGTGAAAGCGAGAGAAAAAGGTAAGAATTGTTAAAAAGTTCTCTTTAGTCACCCACCAGGTCAGAGATGGGACACGAGAAATACCTAAATTAAAGAAGTTCGCTCTTATAATTAAACATATTCCAGTGAGGAAAAAAATGGGAATTCTGGCACTGCTTCTGACTGTTCCCCTCAGAACTGACGGGCGTGGGCAATGTTGGGCAACCTGGGCTCAACTCTGAGAAGTCCATCTAAACAGCTTCTTTAAACACAGACTGACTAACTTTTCTCTCAAGTAAAAAATATTTAATTATGTAAGTAACTGCCATTAAGTCTCACATCAAACAACATGAAAAACTCTGCATTTAATAGAATATGTGTCTGAATATCAAGCCGAAAAACAAGTATAAACCCTCCTGAAAATGAAGCCGCTCCCCCAGTCAGTTCTGAAAAGCTGTCACCGTGGCAGGGACAGCAGGAGCTGGAATCACAGTTCCCACCCCATTTCCAGCTCCATTAGATGCTCTCATGTTTATTCGTCACTTCTGCTAAGAACACAGAGCAACCGAGCTGAGCGGGACAGGCAACTGCGCACAACCGTCTGCAGCAAAGGCGCATCCCCGCCCTGCCGGCGCTGTCCAGAGCTGGCAGCCGCCCGGACTCCCCCGGTGCTCTCCGCAGGCGGCACCGCGGCGGCTCCCAGCTCGCTGCCACGGCCCGCGGGGCCGCCTCGCTCCTCCCGCCCAAGGCGGAACAGGGTGATGGAAGGGGCGGGAACACCGGGATCGCTCCCCGCCCCCGGAGCCGACAGGCGCGGGGCCGGGATCGCGCTTACCTGTGGCGGCGGGGGCGATAATCCCGGCGGAGCCGCTGGTGGGGATGGGCGGCGGCGCTGGTCCCAGGGCGGCGGGAGGCGCGCCCGAACGGGGGAACTGCTGCGAGCTCATGTCACCTGCGGGTTGGCAGCGCGGCCGTTATGTCGCGACGCGCTGGGCACGGCGCCGCCGTGCCCGTCCTCCCTCCGTCCCTCCCTCCCCTCCCGCTCTCCGGGCGCGGCCCCGCGGCCCCACCCACCCCGGCGCGCCCGCGCGGGCGGGTTCGCGCGGCGCCGGGCCAATGGCGGCGGGGCGGCGCCGGCCAATCAGCGCCCGCCTTGCGCGCCCCGCCCCGCCGCGCCGCCGCGATCGGTCGCAGGGCCCGGATGTGCCCGGCAGCGCGACGGCCCCACCGCCTGGGGCCGGGCCGCACCGCGCCGCTCTGTCCTGCTGCCGTCCCTTCGCGATGCCCCCTCCGCAGCGCTTCCGCCAGCCGGAGGCTCGTTGCCCCCCCTGCCGGCGTCGCGTTCTGAAGCAGCGGCCGCCGCCCCCTACCCGCAGCCCTTCCTCGGAGCCACCCGCGGCCCGCAGATCTGGGCGATGCCGTGCGCCGGCCGCGGCGGTACCTGTGCCCGGGGCGGTGCCGTGCGCGGGTCCCTGAGCCCGGTCGCCCCGCGTCGCCGCCGCTGCCGAGCGCCGCTTCCGCCGCTGCAGCTGCCCGCACCCGATTGGCCCTGGCCAGCTCCGCCCACCCTGGCCTCCCGCGTCTCATTGGCCGTCGAGCCTGCCCCGCGGGGCCGCCGGGAGATGTAGTCCACCCGTGGGGTTGTGGCGGGCACAGATCTCGCGAGGCGCGGGAGGGGCGGTGCTGTGCCCGAGCGCGCCATTGGGCGCGCGCCGCGAGCTCTCCGAGGGGACGCGGGGTGGGCGGGACAGGCCGCGGCCACCGCCGGGCCGCGCACTGCCCCCGCGGACCCGCGCAGTGCCCCCACGGAGCATGCACTGCCCCCACGGACCGTGCACTGCCCGCTGAGTGCCCCACGGAGCATGCACTGCCCCCACGGACCGTGCACTGCCCGCTGAGTGCCCCCACGGACCGCTGAGTGCCCCCACGGACCGTGCACTGCCCCCACGGACCCGCTCTGGCGCGACCCCGAGCTCCGCACCCCGTTCTTGCTCTCCACACCCGGCCAACTTCCCCCCGCCCCCCCCAAAGTCCCCAACACCCATCCTGGGAAGTGACAAGAGGACATAGCAGGAAGTCATTGAGGATCCTTGGGGCGGGCACGGAGGGAGTCACCACCCCAAAAACATCCCAAAACCTCCATAATTCGGGTGGTCCCACACAACTCCCTGGGGAGGCCCAAAGTGCTCCTCCCCAATCCTGGGAAGGGACACAAGGACATGGGGGGGCACTGGGGATCCCTGGGGCTTGGCATCCCAAACCCCCTAAAATTCGGGGGCTCCGCAAAGCACCCCGGGGCTTTCCCGAAGTCCCCAATCCCCATCCTGGGAAGGGACAAGGGGACATGGGCGGGGCACCTCACCCTCCCCTATCACTGGGATAGAGGGGAAAAAATAATAATGAAATAATGATTACAAAAAATCCACAAGCTTTGGAGACGACGCACATCACAGCCCTGAGAGACCACCAGTGCAGGGCTGCCTCGGGTTTGGTTACGGACACATCAGAACAGCACCATTTTTCATGATCTTGTTCACATGTTTTGAGGCGCAGAGATTCAGTCAGCCAGACACCTGCCACTTTCAGAGTTTTAATAATGTTCTAAAATGAAACCGAGAAGAAAACCTTTGAAATTTCAGTATCGCGCATAAGTAATCGCTAGGTGTGCTTCGCAAACCCAAGTGTTTGTGCTGTGAACAGCCCTGCGAGCAGCTGCCGAGGAAGCTCCGGCCACGAGCAGTAGTAGTTCGCTGCGGTGGGATGCCATATGCTGCTTTCAGTACACAGTAAATAAACCAGCAACTGAAGGAAGCAGTTGTTTGCACAGGCTCTCCTTCCAGCACCACACGCTGGCGACTGCTCACAGGCCAACTAACCCCAGGAAAAACACGGGTTCCACCTTCGCTTCGGGCGTTACCTCCTTCAACGGAGACCGCACAGAACCGCGGGAGAAGCCGCCGCTGTCAGCAGGGCGCTCCCCTGGGGCCGGGGCTCGGGCTGAGGGCAGCCCCGGCCCCGCCGTCACTGCCGGGCGCCGTGCGCCGCCGGCTGGCAGCGGAAGCGGAAGCGGCGCGGGCGGCGGGAGCCGGGCGGGCGCGCGGCCGCCGGCAGGTGCGGTACCGCGGTTACCGGCCGGGCGCGGCGGGGCCCTGAGGGAGCGGCGGGGCGGGGCGGGGCGGGCCTGGGGGGGACAGCCAGCGGGCGGCCGGGGCGAGCCCCGCGGAGGGGAGCCTCGCTGCGGGGCCCGCACCGGCGGGGTCCCTGGAGCGGCCTCCGCGCCCCGCGGGGCTCGCCCTGTCAGCGGCACCGGGGAGCGGCAGAGGCTGTGCTGGGGTTTAATGCCCGGCACCATTAACGCCTTGACGGCCCGGGTTTAATGTGTGTTCTGAGGGCTGGGCGGCCCGGAGCGCTTCAGTGACACCATTCCTAGTCACGGGCTAGCCAGTTAATCGCCATCGTTCAGTTTCAGCATCCGTAGCGCGGCAGCGTGAGCCCTTTAAAGGACGTGCTCGCCCAGGGCGGTGCGGGCGCTCGGGGCTCGCTGTTCGCAGCGATCTCTGCCGTGCCCGGTGTCGGGCCAGGTGCCTCAGCGCTGTGTCTGCAGCAGGACTTGCCCTGGCCCCGGCAGCAGCGCGCTTTCCTTTGCCCTTCACCCTCTTGCCGCCAGACCGACCTCGCAGGGCATGGCAGAGGGCACTAACTAAGTGTGGGCTGATTTATTCCTTTCCCCAAGGCCGGATGTGCAGGTTTCCGGGAGTATTTTAAAGGGAGTAATTGGAAGAAAAATAAGGAGGAAAAAGATTTGCAGCCGAGGTGTGAAAAATCTACTTTGCGGTGTCAGAATTCAGATTGGGTTTTGCTTTGTTACCTGGCACAGAGCCAGATCTCCTTGTGTCACTTACGTTCATTCCCGTGCCTCTTGCCTCTTTTTCCATGGTCTATTTTTTCTTTGAGATACCAGTCATTCCTTTGTTTTATGCCTGTTATTATTGAGGGCTTGTAGATATTTCTAATGCGCAGGTTTTCGGTTGGCTAAACTGTCAGGTGACAAATGTGTCCTTTGGTTTCGTTCCTGTTTTGTACAGGAAAAAGCTTTTATTTCAGTCTTTGCCAAAGCAGGCACAAGAGAGCAGCGTAGGAGCTTTAGTCAGGAGTGTTGTTCTTGATATTCATTTACCTATTCCAAATTCCAGTGTATGATTTGCAGAGGATGAGAAGGACTCATCTCTGGGAGGAGCTGTGAACTGTATTTTATTACTGCACTTGGCAGAAGCCAGTGTTTCACTCCACAAATATTGGCTGAGCTTCCCCCTCTGCACACAGGGAGTGATGGCTGTGACCATTCTGTGATGCCATCTGTCTGCTTCCCAGGTGTGGCATAAGGCAAGGGTGGTGTGCAGCTGACCAAGCTGCTCTTTGGAGAGCACAGCAGGATTTTCTGGTTTTATTCCCAAAGAAAGAACAATGTCTAAGCTGTTACTGGGAAATATTTAGCTGGAGGAGTGTAAACTTTTAAAGAGAGTAGGATTTGGTTTGTTTGTCTATGTATATATACAGGTAGCTTAGAGCTACAGATATATAATCCTGTTCTTTATATTGAGATTGTAATAAAAAAGAGGCAGAAGTTAGGTCCTGGCAGCTTGTGATTTATGTAGAATTGCAGCAGGATGTTCTTTCAGGTGCATGGGGAGCATGGAAAATGAATTATCCAGGAAAAAAAAAGATAAAGGAATGAAAGAGTGCTTAAGTGCATATTGGGGATGTAGTAAATATAAATATTCTATAATCAGAGAGGGGCAAAAAAAGCTTGAACCTTTGGAGACTGCAGTGGAAAGCCAAAAGAAGAATTCAGGTCTTCCATAAGCTTAAGACTTGTGGGCAAGAAAATTCTACTCGGCTTTGTTTTGGTGTGTAGGGCAGAGAATAAAAAGTCTTGAAAATACACAAAATTAAGGACAATAAAGAAATGGCTTTTTTTTTTTTTTTAATCCTCATTTCTCCCAGTAGGTTTTATCATCTGAGTCTGTTTGCATTATTTCATTCCTTTTTCAGCTTTTAAATTTGGTGGTGCCTAGTGCAGCCAGGAAATACTTGTTTCTTCATTCCCCAAAAAAACCTAAAGGACTGACTGGGGAACCTCATCCTTGCCTGGCTCATCTGACTCTGGTTAGTCCACGGCTGCTGGATCTGTGCTAACACAGGGTGTGATTTTACCTCCCATAAAATGAACAGCAGGTTGTTTTCCCACCCAATCTGAAATATGTGCAGTTTGCAATACCTCTTAAAGCAAGAAGTGTGTGGTGCTCGTGTCCCAAAACAGAAGCAAGCCTATTTGAAAGCATAAACACAGAGGAAGCTGGAATTGATTTAGGTTTAATTGCATCTCAGGAGTAAGTTTGTAAATTCCTTGCCTCTCTTTAAGTTTCTGGTTTTGTAAGCCCAGGTGAGAGGATGATCATCTCATTAATGAATTGCATTAAGTGCAATCTTAAAATATTGACATATGTCTCAATATATTTGAGATCCTGTATCTACAAGAAGAGACAATACAAAACTTATTCTTTTCCTTCATCATTTTCAGTCTTCTATAAAATGGGAATACTTATTGCAGTTCTTGGAATCTGGTTCAGCTCTTCAGTTGTAAAAGCAGATTCTAAGGCTGTGACAACATCTCTAACTACAAAGTGGCCTTCAACTCCTTTACTCCTTGAAACAAGGTAAGTGCATTGTGATTTTTTTCATTGTCAGATCAGAATATGCTTAGGGGATAAAGTAAAATGTTCTCTTTGTTGTGTGGCACTTTGGTTTCTGGTCACTACCAACAGTAATAACATGGGAATGTGATCACTGCTGTGTATGGGGTGATGGGAGGAGTATTTCAGAGGAGACAGTAGTAGGTTTTTTTGTGTGATAGATGCTTTCATTTTGCATTAGGACAAACATTAATAACAATAAACAATTACATGGTTGCTATTTTCTGCCTCATGAAGTTTTACTCAAAGTATTAGAGGAGTTTAGCATGGTGTTGTAAAATTCTGTAGCTGAATGTATTTTACTTCAGTGTTGTAGGTTTTGATACACGTCTGCTGCTTGTGTGTATTTAGCTCAGTAAGTCTTGAGTTTAACTTTGCTCATGGGAGTTTTGCATTGATTAAAGTCAATTGCTTTGTTAAGAATTGTGCAAGTCTCCCTGGGAACACTTCTTCTATGGTATTGAAGACTTTTCTTTTTAAAGATGTTGTGTAAAAAGAAAGCAAAATGCTGCCTTTTCAGTGCCAGTCTGCTTAGCACTTGTGAAATCCCCCACTGTTTAATTTTGTCATATTTTAGTTTGGAGATGGCAGTAGGACGTTTAGAATTTTAAGTTCGTGTGTGCTTAATTTTGTATCACTTAAGGGTATTGCCAAACGTGGAATTTTGTCTGTTTTACTGCAGATTGTTTCACATGAAAATAGTTGAGCATTGCTGGGTTTCATTCACATGAGCATGGCTTTCATTCAGAGGACAGGTGTGTCCTAGGTGAAATTACTTTTCTGTAACCTTCTCTGGAGAAGCTGAAGACTGAAAATTCTTTAAGCAGTAAAATGCAAAGCATTAATGCCAGGATTTAGATACCCTGATACTGTGAGGCACTGGGACACTGCTGGGGAAAAACTCAACCTAAGAGAGTGTGAAACAGTGAGCAAACAATCAAAATAATGTGCCAAAGACTTGATCCATTGTATTCAAAGGCTCAGGGTAGGGAAGGATTGTTCACCTGGGATGAACTGCAGCATGATGCAGCACTGCAGTGTAAAATCACTCCTGCTGGTCACTGCACTTAGCCCAGCACTGCCATTTGTTACCGGGGTGTTCAAGCAGCACTTACCCTTGGGTTGGAACACACGAGTTACTGTGGCAGATCTTCTGTTGTAGCATCCTTTAGCATAGCAACTATGTGACATGTGAGGACATGATACAGTATTTGTGGTTAGGAGCGTTTAGAGGATGAATTTCATTATCTAACCTTGCATAAGTACCCAATTATATGCTTAATATATGGGAATTGTAACATGATTTGGAGCTGTGACTTCTCTTTTAGCTTGTTTAAGAACAAGCAAGCAGAAAACCTCCACCAAAGTCCACCAAAGCTCATAAATGCAGTTTGTTTCAGCAAAATAAACAAAAATGTGTGTTTCTCATAAAAGAGGGATAGCAAAGAAATGCATTAGGGAGGAGAGCACCAAATGTTGCCTTTTAATGGCATTTAAAGGATCAGTAGGTGCCTTACAAGCTGCTTTCATGTACTGTGTGCTTGTCCTGGTCTGCAACTATTATTCATTTAGGTTTGCTTGTTTTTAGCTTTCCTGCAGTGCTTTTCCTAGTAACACAGTTTTCTCATGTAGGTGGTAGGTGCTAACTTCCTGTAAAGCATTACCAGGTATTAGATTTGTAACTTGAGAGAAAAATTGTAGATCTAGCTCACTCTTCTCATTTTACTTAGTGAATTTTTATCAGAAGAAGGTCAAGAAAAATTCTGGAGTTTTGTTGAAGCCAGTGAGAGTATTAAGACAGCTGAGCACGATGGTAAGTTTTTATTGTTTTTTTCTTGGTGCTGACTGATAGTTGAAAAATATACTACAGCATTTCATCTTCCATTGTGTTAGTCCTCATTTGACTTTTAAAATACTTACTTCAGTAATTTTTTTTGCTGTAATATGCTCAAGGCTTTCAGATATCCATTTGACAAAAGCTGTAGTGGATGAGTCTGAAACATTTTGCTTGCCAGATTCTTCTTCAACAAGAAGTATGAAATACTTTAAATGCCTTTTCTCTGTGTTACTATTTCTCAGCCAGAATTAAATGGGAGCTCTTAACTGTTTCCCTTCTCCCCTGCCCATGTTTACATCCTCAGGAATGTGTCCAAGTGTACTCTCATGGATCTCTGTTGAAGTTCACCCTCATCCATCTGTAGAATTGGCTGTAATGACATTGGAGGAGGAATGGTCATGTGCATGCTCAGAATTAATGTCATGGGCTTCTGTTGGTATAAATCACACTAAGAGGAGAAGCCCCTCTTCAATGAGATTAAGGGATAGAAAGATAACTGCTTGTACTTTGATTTTGCAGGTAGTGATTATTCTTCTTACCAGGAAATGCTGAAAGTGGCCTGCCAGACCCTGTCACCTTTGCAGCAGAATTTGTTGAAATTTTCCCTGTCTTTACGCTCCTACTCTGCAGCAGTTCAAGCTTTTCAACAGGTTAGTGCAGGAAATGCTCAGGGGATGAGCAGAGCATTTTACCAAGGCTCAGGAAGGAGGGAGATGTGGAAGGAAACATTTGAGAGTATGAAACACTTGAACTGATTAACTGCTCTGTACACCTGAGCTGCAGAATGGATGTATACACAAATTTCATCAGGTGCTGAATTTTTGTCTAGAGTAAATTGTAAAGAGTAAATCTCTTGTCTTTTGTCTGGAGCAAATCTTGTCTAAAGGATTGGCATTTTGACATGTCTGCAGATCAGATCTTTGTGCCTGCTGCACTAAGAATTGGTGCATAGATTTTTGTGAGGACCATCTCTGTGGCCCCATTGGTGCTTGTGATGCTGCTGCTGTTCCTGTTGCTCAGCTGAACTTACTTGAAGATAGAAATCCATATATATATATGTGTGTATATAGTGATTAGAACTCATAAGTAAAAGTTCATTGTGTTCTCTCTTCTTTTTTAATCTCGGGCTATTGTATAATTCATTCCAAATTGTCTCACATTAGGATGTGCTTTATTTAAGTAATACTGTAAAACATCTTTCTTGTTCATCTGGAGTCATTTTGTCATTTGATATTTAACAAATACAGATATTTGGGATGTCTAAAACAAAACAAAACAGAAAAAAAAAACCTCAACCAAAGCCCCTACAATTGCAAGCCTTGCTTTCTGTACCTGTAACTAACCTTACAGTTAATAGTAACAGACTGAAAAATAAGTTTAGGCTTAACTCTCCATCTTGCAATTTCACCTTGCATTTAAATTTTGTCATAAACATGGAAGAAGTACTAGTTTGGAATGTAGGAGATAATACTGTTTGCTGCACAGCTACACTGTTACAATTTTCACTTGCTCTAAGGGCAAACATTCAACCTCCATTATTATAAATATTTTATACAGATAGCAGCAGATGAATCTCCACCAGAGGGCTGTACCCTGTTTTTTGTTGTGCATGGGGAGAAAACATGTGAATTTGACTCTCTTGGAAACCTTTTACAGGCAGCTTCAGACAGGTATTTGCTTAATTTCCTGTTACTGGTTTAGCTGTTAACATTTAACCTGTTAGACTTACTGCTGTGAAGAGATTGTAGTAAACCTGTTGTTTCTGTGTTCTTTAGTGTTGATTTCTCCTGTCCACTGCTGGCACAGGAGTGGCAGTCTCTTGCTTGGTGTTAATTCAGATTGATATGGTTGTTTTCTTATCCCTTGCTCTTTGATAGTTCTGCTAGGAAGAGGAATGTGCACAGGAAAATTTGGAAACAAATGGTGGAAAAGCTGGAAGCTATTGAAGGAGAGTAGGAATTCTCAGGAGTGTGTAAAATCTTCAGTATGTGGGGAAAATAGAAAGAGCTGGGCTGCATATTCAAATGAGAGTTAAATTAACAAATTGTTTTATGAATGGCTGAAAGCATGCACAGTGTTTTTTCTCTGTATAGTTTTCTCAGCATTGTCAAAGAAAACCATTACCACATAATACATTTAAAATTCAGATTTCTCTACGAGAACAGAACTTGATTGTAACTACTACAAGAAAAAGAAGGTATAAAATATAATACTAAAAACCCCCACCAAATAACAAACCAAAACCAACCCAAATCCTTACATTTCAGTTTGTTTTCATAATATGAAAACAGTTTTTGTTTTCAATATGATTTTTGTAGTCTTGGTAATTTGGTTCTTTGAAGCATAAAGAGTTTTTTATCAATGTGCAGGCATATGGCACCTAGAGCTCACGTGCTATTCTTCTGACTTACTGGGAATATTTTAAGTATTTCATTGCACTTCAGACAAAATGTAAACAAGGCTGAAAATAGACTTCCCATTCACTTTTTTGTTTGTATACTAAGCCAAGGACCAGGTTCAAAGGAATTTGTGCCCTTGGCATATCTGTTCTATCAGCCTTTTTAATTTTTCGTACAGAATTTATGAATCCCTGTAGGGAGAGAAAGTTAATTGTAAATTTAAGGGAAGTTGTTCTTTTTTAAAATTAGGATTATATTAGATTCAAAATAGCTCTTAGTCACTTGTTTCCTTTTCATATGTTCATTTTTCACAAAGCTTTTATCAACATGCACCAAGTGCTGCCAGCCTTGATATGTGGGCATAGCTTGACATACATATTCTATGAAAAATGATTAAACAGGATAAAAATGTGCATCTTGCATGGAGTGGGGAAATGCTGTGACTCACACTGTGACATTCTTCACTGTTTCCTCTTAGGCCAAAGCCATTTTTGTTCAAGGGGGACCACAAATACCCAGCATCAAACCCTGAAAGTCCTGTGGTCATCCTTTATGCAGAGATTGGCTCAGAGGAGTTCTATAGACACCACAGGTGGCTTATTGCAAAGGCTGAGGCAGGAGGAATCACCTATGTGCTCAGACACTACATTGCTGTAAGTATATTTGTGCATTGTAACAGAGGATTTGAAATAGAGTAACTGGCCTTGCTTTTCAAAAAGAAAACTGACCCAGGCTTTGTTCCCTTTAAATTGACATTTGCCTTCTGTCATTGTTCATTTACTTGGAATACTCAAAGGGTTTTTTTTTTTATTGCATGTAGCTGAGTAATGCAGAATATTTTAACTCTCTTGATTGTTTAAGTAAGATTGTTTGATTTCACAAATCCAGACTTAAATTCCAGATTAATTAGAGACTTCAGTGCAAAAAAAGGTGTTTCTCTACCCATATTAAAGCATAGGAAATAGTCAGATCTTTCACAGTCAGGCCACTTAGTTACTTTAGTTACTTGATATAAAAAGCAAAGATTAACATTAAGGGACCATTTTCAAAGGAAAGACATTGTTTCTGTAGTAATTTTTTTACAGAACCACTTATCATTTCTAGTGCAGTTTATCCTGGTTGCCATCTTCCTTCACTAAATCATGCATAGCCGTTGGTTTAGTATTTAAAGTTGCATTTCAAAAGGTATGAAGAACTGGAGTTCTTGAATTTGTTACCTGAATCTTACTAAATATTGCCAAAACCTGCAGTGTGGCAGTCAGGCTTGAATGTGAAAAAAAAAAAAAAAAAAAAGGCCATCAGCTGGTTCCCTTCTAATATTGTGCTTTTAATAAAATAAAGTCATACATTGCATACACCACTTTCCTTTTATAAAAGAAAGTAGTTGTTTATCAGCGTTGAGAGGAGTACTTCCATTCAAAATTCAGTGTTTCACACTTTAGATCTTGGTGCTGTTATGTGTCTCCTATATACTTCAAAATACTGTTAGAAAGTAATCATGTTTCTCTCATTAAAGACAGAACCAATTATGCACAACATCTTTTGTTACTCTTTTATTTTATTTCATGTCATTCTCTGTGGCAACTCTTCAGTGAGAGTTTCATTTTTGAACTTCACAACTGAATTCCTTTCCACCCTCTATCTCCCTCTGCGTTGATCACACACAGAATCCTGAAAACATTGTTTTGTGTTCCTCTTTACTTTATGGATTTTGATTTTTTTTTGGTTCACAGAGGTAATTCTTGCTTGCTGAACTTTAAGAAGTGTGTTGAAAAGAAGTAGGAAATAAAATTACTAAAGTATGTTTCTGCAGAGTCACTCACAGTGTTTGTTTCTCGTACCCGTTATGTCTGAAATACCAGATTGAGATTTCCTAGCTTTGGGAAGTGGTAGTTTTTATTTTTTGGCTCAAACAAATAAGGCAATATCACACTGTTGGCTTTTCCTTACAGAATCCTAGCAAGGAAAAGGTCTACCTCTCTGGCTATGGTGTAGAACTGGCTATTAAAAGTACAGAATATAAAGCCAAGGATGATACCCAGGTGAAAGGTGAATTCTTATTTTAAGTATTTTCTTGTGACCATTTTAATTTTGCCAAGGTAATTGTCTACTTGTTGTGCTATGAATGTCTGAATTGCAGATATTTTTCTGTCCTTAGTTCTGAAATCCCTTTTGGGAGCATGTTCCTTATGAAGCAGATCTTTGCCATGGCATTTCCACATTTGTGAAATCCTCGAGTCGTGGCCCTGGACTAGATCTTAGCAATGGCACTACTCATGCAACTAATTTTTTACCAGCTACTCTGCAGGTGTAAAGCAAATTTCTCTACTTTAATTTGCCTTAACTTATCCACCCTCAGAGCAGAATGTGTTCCCTGTTCCTGGTTTTTTGTGGGCGGGAAGACAGAATTCTGCATTTTTTTTTTGCCTTTTGCTGCTTTTATAGAGCACTGATCTCTGCTCTACAAACTCCCATGCATCTGCCAAAACCAGTTTGATGGTGTAATCTCTGTGTTTGCTTTTTCTTTATGTGTGCACACACACATACAAACCTCAGATTTTCCTGCTTTGCTGTTTGTGAATACCTTGGTGCTAGTGGTGTTCTCTGTGTGTGTATAGGAACAGATGTGAATGCCACAGTCATAGATGAAGATGACCCTATTGATGAAGTGCAAGGATTTCTATTTGGAAAACTAAGGTAAAATACACTTGGACTTTGTCATATCAAAAAACCTTTTGCAGAAATGCCATTTTTTTGCTTTGCTACTGTTTTTTACTGAGTTTCCTGTATGTGTTAGCAGCATAATTTTTTTTTTTTTTTAATGTGATAGTTTCTTTAAATTAGCACCAGGCTTTCTTACAGGAAACCACAGAAGTTGTTTGACCCTTGTATCCTTTTAGGCAGCTGTATCCTGACTTGTCAGAAGAGCTGAAAGAGCTCAGAAAACACCTTGTGGAAAGTACCAATGAAATGGCACCTTTGAAAGTATGGCAGCTACAAGGTAATCTGGATAGAGGTTTTCAGTGATGGTCTAGAAAAACTCAATGTAAATATGTTTTCTGGTGTTCTACACTATGGAGGTTGTTAGTGGCTGTGTACAGATGACAGAGTTTGACTGTAAATTCCTGCCTTCAGGCCCACTTGGAAAATACTTGGTTTTTTATAGTGCCTTTTTTTTTGTAGAGTCCTGTTGAAATAGTTTTTAGGATTGTTTCACGGGAGTTCTGACATGAAGATTGTTTTCTGTATTGTGAAGTACAGTAAGCTACTTGCTCTTAAACTGACTGCTTTTATGGTCTGCTGAATGCAGAAGGAAAGGAATGTAAAGTTTCTTTCCATGATCACACTTCTGAAATCTCGAGATTTCTCAAGACCAGAGGAAAACTGTATTTCAGAGTCAATTACATGCTGCTCTGGCCTCATTCCCTGGAAAACATCTATAAAAGCCTGTGAAAAGGCTTTTCATCCTCTCAAAAAGAGCAGTTCAAAAGGCTGAGTGTATCTTGTAGCCACAGGGAATCTACCTATACCCAGTGGAAGGGCAGACTCCTCCCACCTCAGCCAAAGGAAAAAAGAGTGCTGGTCTGGACTCACTGAAGCAACTTGTAGGCAGCAAACACTGCTGCAGTTGGAGCAACACACAGAAGTTGAATACAAAGAGGATGAGATTAAAAGAAGTATGTATGGGTGCAGATAGAAAGTGAATTTCCTCAGGTAACATGCAAAAATGTTGAAAGATAAAGTTAAGATGCTTCTGCATTGCCCTGTTTTCAGTTTTGAGTTCTTGACCTCTGTTTTTTCACTTCTAAGATTTGAGTTTTCAAACTGCTGCTCGCATTTTGACTGCTCCGCCTGTGGATGCTCTGATGGTCATGAAAGATCTTAGTCAGAACTTTCCTACAAAGGCCAGGTAACTTCAGTTTTGACTCCTAGAAAGTTTTATTGCTCTCCTTTTCCTGAGCAGAAACTGAGACAAGCAGCATTGGTTGGGTTAATTCTGACTTCCATTTAGCTGGAAGCAAGCACTGGGGAATGTTTATGCTGGGAAGTTCTTCAGCCTATGGTTACAAAGAGGATTTTATGGTGTTTTTCTTGGATGGCAGCTGATGTGGACTGGTAGAAAATTTGCCAGAATTGCCCATGCTATTTTACTGTGAAATGCATCTAAACCTATTGCATTAAGTCATCAAGAATTTATTGGCTGGGTTTTTTTTTGTTTAATGGTCTTAACATTTATGTGTTCACAGGGTTCCACTCTTTTTCTGGGATCCTCTTTGCCAAACAAGCCAGTCAGTCTCATGTCAGAGGCTGATGTGCAATTCCACTGGTTTTTGTATTTTGTCAGTGACTGTCTTTAACATATTCAAATCAATTTCAAAAAACCCAGTAGTAATCTGGCATGACCAGCCAGTCTAGAGATATATTTCTCTTAATAAATTCCATTGCCTGGATTGTGAAGATGATATTATAGAACTTCCTCCTTTTTGAGTAGGTGGGAGATATACCTGAGAAGAGAGTAAAAAGAAACTGATTTCTGGTCTTATTTCCCATTACCTGATGTTGAGGTGTTATTTAGAGTTTCTTAAGGCAGGCATTGCACCTCCCTGTGTTTTCAGGCTGATTTGTGGGCTGTACTCGCCCACTCTGATGATGCAGTCACTAGATCCAAAGTAAGGAAAGGACTGGGAACCCACCATGAGGAGTGAAATCCCCTATTTTCTGTTGTCAGCCTCCATCTTTACATTTTTGGCAGCTGCACACTTTTTATTATGGTTAATGTGAAATTAGACACTGAGAGTTGGCATGTGGTTAACATTTTTGTGCTGCTGGATTATACAGTGTAAGAAAAATGCTGCATCCTACTATTTAATGGTGTCACCAAGTGCAACTGCTTCTTGCTGCATCTCTTTATACTGGAAGGTTAATCATCTTAATATGTAAGGTACAAAGGGTGGGATAAGTAGGTGTCTATCCAGTAGATAAACAGGAAGAGGATTCATAGTGTGATGTTTTTATTTTTGTAGAGCCATAACAAAAACAGTTGTTTCTTCGGAACTCAGAGCAGAAATTGAAGAGAACCAAAAGGTAAGGTGTCCAGAAAGTAACACAGTGCCTTTGCACTTATATTGCTCAGGGTAATGACCCAGTATTTTCACAGACAGCTTTGTACTATGCATCTGGGAAGTGACAAAGTGGTGGATTTTCAAACATGAATGAGGAGCATAATTAAGCTTCTTTGCTCAATTATGAAAGTACTGCTCTTGTTGAGAAATTTTTTGCTTGAAAAGCAGCTGTATTAAGCATCTTCATACAGTTTTGCAGAAGAAAATTGGTTCTTGTTATCCAGTTTGAGATGATGCTTAGATATCTGTATATATCGGTGATCACTAGGAAGTCACAGAGTAAATTCAAAACCTGCCGTGGCTTTAGAGTGATTCATACTGTGTGGAGGAAATGGTTCCAGAGTTGGTGCTTTGAGAATGAAACTAGTGAAGGGACAAAATTTACCAGCTAAATCTAGATGTGCTTTGAAACAGAATCATAAACCACCCCCCAGGTCATAAGGGGCTTCTGGAGGTCACTGAGTAGGCTCTGTATTTGCAAAAGTGTTTCAGACAGCTCAGCTGTGTACTTGGCATGAGCAAAACACTGGAAAAACCAACAGCCACCTGGGAATTTTGTACAGGCTTTTGTACAGAACTTTGTGCAACTAAAATATGCCAGGTAGTGTGGTCTGAATAGAGTGCAAAACAAAAGTTTAAGATACTAATGAAAGAAAGTTAAACAGCAGCATTTGCTATATGAGCTACATTGCCCTGTTCACACATTTCAGTCTTATTTGGTAAAAAAAACAGTGTATGTTAAGTACACACATGTTTAGAAATCTAATCAATGATATTTGGTGAGTCTGGTAGTAAATGCAAAGCTACTTACAAGTCCCCTGAGGTTCCTGTTCTGAGAGAGAAATGCCTTGTTGTTCAGTAGTGACAAAATCAGAGGAGAAGGGATGGGGGTTGACACTCTTGTCCCATGTGGTTCTGGAAGGGACAAAGCATAGTATGGAAGTCCAAGCTAAAGCTACCTGGTGGCCTTTCTGTTGTGTGTTAGGGAAGACTCTGGTCCACAAATAAACCCATGATTTTGTGGATTCGTTTTTATTTAGAGAATACCTGGGCTACTACATCCAGACCAGAGTATATCTAACCCTGCCCTTCAGAGCTGTTCTGTGCACTACTCACTTTGTGTGGGTATTATTTGATAGTTCACTGCTATTATGTTAGAGTTTACTATGTAATTTTCCACAGAAAGACACAATTTAACACTCAGCTTTTCTTGGGTAGCCTTATTTATTTAATAAACAATGTAATTTTTTTTCTGGTCAGAAGCTACTTTTCTGTTCTTAGTGCTTCATGTGTTACTTTTGTTATCCCTCTGTTTGCTTTGCTCCCACTCTTCATGATGGTAGCGTTGTAAAATATCCAAATACAATGTTTCTCCTTCAGTGTCCATCGTACCTCTAAATAGAAATTTGTAACTGGTACTGCAAGATGAGACCTGCTGAAAAAAACCCCCAGCATTAAACTCTTAAATAATATTTTCTGTGCAGAGCACTCTTCTAATGGCTTCCTACTTCTTTTCAGTATTTCAAGGGAACATTAGGATTGCAACCAGGAGATTCTGCCCTATTCATCAATGGACTACTTATTGATTTAGACACTCAGGATATATTTAGGTAGGAATGTTTTATTTTTCCCAATAATTGCATCCTGTTTAGAAACTTGCATCTTGCTCGTGCATTAATGATAAAGTTCTGTAGACAGTTTTGAACCTTCATAATCTAGACTAGGTTTAATTGGTAAGTACTGTAAAAAGCAAATCATGGTTCCTTATCTTACTGCAAGTGCATTTCCAACAAAAAAATCTAATGTGGAAAGTGGAATACCCTTGAAGATTGGAAGGGGAAGTCACCTGTGTGTTGTTCTTTTCACCTGTGCTGTGGCTAGCAAGATTTTGGTTTCTCAGACTGTCAGCATACAGATTTATTCTGAAGACAGCAGACTGATTCTCAGAGGATAAACCACTGTAAATTTTTCACCTGGAAACCACCCTATATCTTTGTCAAGATGTGTTTCAATAATATGTATATATATATAATGGATTAGTTATCTCGATTTAACATTGTTTTTCCTAGTTATACAATATTAATTGAATAAAGTCATCTCAAGTTTCTTAAGATGGTAAGAAATAGATGATAAATAAGAACTAATGCCTGGACATGGCAAACTTGTTTATATCTTTCATCTGTTAACCCTTAGGGTAAGAGCAAGTTACTTGCTGTGGGGTTGGAATTCAGCCCCATTTGGCTTTTCCTTGCAGCTTGATTGACGTGCTCCGCAATGAAGCCCGTGTCATGGAAGGCCTGCACAGCTTGGGGATTGAGGGGATTTCCTTACACAACGTCCTGAAGCTGAACATCCAGCCATCAGATTCTGACTATGCTGTGGACATCAGAAGCCCTGCCATTTCAGTGAGTATGGTTTTGGATAGGAATATTTGGTTTGCTCTCGGGCAGTGCGTTCTTAAGAGCTTTTATCCTTGTCTCACAGTCAGCTCTGAAACTGCAGTGAAGTAAAAAGGATAATAAGGTTATAATTAGCACTTGTTAAAAAGCTTAATTTGTTACTTTTCCAGTTTTCTGTATAGTGTCTGGTTTGAAAACATTTTAGTCTCAAACCAGAGCAGGAGGATTGTCAAACATTTAAATGCCTTTACTTTTCCTTAGTGGATCAACAATCTTGAAGTTGATAGTCGGTACAACTCCTGGCCTTCCAGTGTGCAAGAACTGCTGCGTCCCACCTTTCCCGGCGTGATCAGGCAAATTAGAAAAAACTTCCATAATTTTGTAAGTAATCATCTGACTGGATGAAGTGTGCATTTTGTTTTGTCAAGAGCAGGAGCATCAGCTTTTGCAGCTTACCTCACATATACACTGGATTCCCTGTCACTTAAATAGCTGGCGAGAGGGGATGCTTTTCTACGAGGTTTTGTTCTCACTGTCTTACTAAGTTATGGCTGAGATTCAGAGATTACTGAACATGATTCTGTGGCACCTATTAGATGCCAAGAGTTGTTTTGTCAGTGGACAAAATTATCATCTGATAAATATAATTTGGTGTGTTACAGCTTTGTGATAATACCTGAGATTGGTTAATGAAATCCGTCAAATTTGTTAACTACTGTCTTCTTAGCAGAGTTAAAACCAGCTTCAGTTGTTTCAGTTAGAAAGCATTCATGCACCAAGACTTGAATAAATGATCAACAGCCCTCAACTTAGTCCTGGGTGTCCTTTTAGTCTGTAGGTAAATTACTTAGATCTGATGAAGAGTTTGCAAATTGTGCTCTCTAACTCTTGTCATGTGGTAAAGTGGCCCTATGCAAAAAAAAGAACTCTGATTAGGGGAAAATAGGGACTTGAACCATCTGAAGCTGTGGGAGCTTTGGTGTGTTACCTTTTTCTCTGGAGTTCAGTATTTTTAACATAGAAATTTTTAAATTCTAAGACAACAGTTTCATGAATGAAGGGCCCTATGTGCAGTCTGAATGGCCCAGTACTCTCTGGGTTGGCACAGCAGAGAACATCTTGGCAGCATTGGCTCTCCAGGGCATCAAAACTCTTCACTTGCTGTTTGTATACAGGTGCTGATAGTAGATCCCACTCATGAGACCACAGCAGAATTACTGAATGTGGCAGAAATGTTCTTCAGTAACCACATCCCGCTGAGGTAATCACTGTGTTTTAATGTTTGGGATTTTCTTACATCAGTTTTATTTATGTGACTTTTGCAACTGTAAAATTCTCATTGCTAGGACACTGCAGAAACGTTACAGACCTTGTATTCAAAGTATGTGTATATTTTTTGAACATAACTTTCTCTACCAGCAAAACAGAGTTCAGTTTTTAACAGTCCAAAAGAAATTTAAAGTTTTGGCTAGGAGAGAAGTGAAAAGCAAGATTCTGATGGACTCGTTAGAGATGATATGTCCTAAGTTTTGATTCCTGGCTGCTCTGCTCAGCATCTTCCCAGACTATTCTAGAAAAAAGCCTGCGTTTAAGATGCTGATCACAGCCAGCAGTTGTATGAAGAGTTGATTCTTTATAAAAATGATGACCTGGGGATTTGTGTGACTGCAGGATAGGACTGGCCTTTGTGGTTAATGATGCAGAGGATGTTGATGGACTTCAGGATGCTGGTGTTGCCCTCCTTAGGACATACAATTATGTGGCACAAGAAATGGACAATAATTATGCTTTTCAGACTGTCATGTCTGTAAGTATTAATTTAAAACAGCAACGAATGTTTGAATATTTTCCATGTAGATAAGATTATGTCAATGGGCTAATATGTAGATAATGCAGGGAATTGTTCTTTGGCTTGGTTAGTATGCAGAGTATCTCCAAATACTGGTACCACAGAAAAAAGGTGTCCTTGTAATGTGCTTCTGACTTAACTTTAACAGGTGAGACAAGGTTTCATTGACACTTAACACTTAGGCATGTTCTTCTGATCCTGTCCCTTTGCTCATTCTGTCTGAGTTCTGAACTGCTCCATCCCTTCAATGTTACAATTTGGTTTGAACAGTTCCAGCTGTGCACATTTGCCACATCAAAGGTCAATACAGGTGCTGGTAAATAAATTTCACCTGTGGTTTGATACTTGTACAAAGTGGCAAGCTGGGGCATACTGTGGTGTTAAACTGCTGGTTACTTTAAGACAGTTACTTTTATTCTTTTTATTTTGGGTGTGTATTTCAGCTTGAAGTAAAATCTTGTGCCTTCAAGAGGGAAAGAGTTACCTGCTTTACATGTGAGGTTATAGTGTTCATAAGCATATCCCAAGTTCTGAAGGGAAGGTAGCTCCTTGGATATGCTTTATTTGAGGCTTTTTTCCCCAGAGAACTATTTTCCCTCCTCAAATACCTTTTCTAATTAAAGATGCAAGTTATTATTGAAAGAAATATGTATTTACCTTCTTCCAATCTCACTGGAATGACTACAAGATACTTAAAATGGCTGCAAGTGCTTAGGAGCTGTTCCAGCTGATAAATAAGAGTATAGGTTTTGTAGTCTGGCCTTATTATAACTACTGTACTACAGGTGACAGGTCAGTTTACCTTTGAAAAGGACAGAGGCTTTACAGTTGCAGCTGTAAACTTGTATTCCCCTTTCAGATATATAACAAAGTGAAAACAGGAGATCAGCTGAAAGTGGAACATGTTGTTAGTGTTCTTGAGAAACAGTATCCTTATGTGGAAGTCAACAGTGTTCTGGGAATTGATTCTGCCTATGATCAAAACAGAAAGGTAAGAATTCATGAAACAGAGCTTTTTTTTTTTTTTTCCCCAGTTCTTTTGCTGCAACAGTTTTGAAAATATAATTACATACAATTGCTTGATCCAGTTCTCTTTACCAACCAGGTAACTATTTTGTTACCACATTGGGGGACTTCTAGTAGTACTTTACTGTTTATGTTCAGCACAAGCTTTATATAAAATACATAATACGTATAATGGAATATATATTTAAAAAAATTCTATATGTAAAGAATCAGGAATGCAGACTTTAGTAGAGTTTCAAAGTATTTGCAAAAGTCAAGGTGATGGAGTGGTTCATGGAAAAAAACCAAGAGGCTTAATGTTGGGAGGGATCAGTGTGGAGCTTCTGAATCAGTATTTGAATACTATGTGAGATAAAGCCATGATTATGAATTCAAAATTCCTTTTCTATAGCAAGACATCCAACAAATTTTTTCAAATAATTCTTGAAGTGATTTTTAGGTCTGATACTTTTCTGTATGGAGAAAATTAGGAGGGCAAATCAGTATTGAACCAGTTATATGTGAGATGAAGCAGATTTTATTTGAGGTTTTATGGGGGGATGTTTGTAATTTTTGTTGTTCTAAAACAAATGAAAATACTCTTGCCAGTAACTCTGTAACACACAATGCTGCCTAGATCTGTAAATATCAGGAATGCAGTCAGGGTTACAGATAAGGCTTGTATGCATATTGGTCTTCCAGTGTAGGATAGTGAAGAGAAAAACATTTTAAGAAAATGAAAATCCATGAAAGTATGACATAAAAGTAAGACTTATTTTTATATGAGAGGAGAGGCCTCAACCAGAACATCTAACCAGCAGAACGTAGTTAATTTTAACTTCTAACAGGGTATCTGTCAATGCCAGTTCATTTTTCAGTGGTTACATGAAACAGGGAAATTTGTCTTTACAGAATAACTTCCTGCCTCACAAGTAACTGTTTTCTTACAGGTTTAAGAAACACATTCTTAAAAATAATAAAAAAAAATCTCAACCCTGTCTTACATTGCAGCTATCACTGCTTGCATTGCATTTCCTTCCACAGGCAAAGTCACGTTTCCTGTTGTGCATCTTTTACCACCACCAGAAAGTGCTCATTGGAATTAATTTACAAAATGGTCTTAATGGAGTATTTTGCACTGCTGTATTGTGAAGTAACTTTTTTTGCTTTGAAACTCTGCAAGTTTCAAAGCTACATTCTCTGTGTCTAACAGAAGTGGTGAGGATCTCATGGTGTGGTTTAGATTTGTGGATATTGCACAGCTTGTTAGGAACCTTTGTGGCAAAGGGCTGACATGCTAAAGCTGCTTCTGTTCCTGTCTTTAGGCAGCAAGAGCTTACTATGAGCAAACGGGTGTGGGCCCTCTCCCTGTTGTCCTGTTCAATGGAATGCCTTTCCAAAAAGATCAGCTGGATCCTGATGACCTGGAAACTGTCACAATGCACAAAATCCTGGAAACCACAAGCATCTTCCAGCGAGCCGTGTATCTGGTGGGTGCTGAGCTCCTCTGTGGCTTCACAAGAACCTGGCTACATATTATACAAGACAATTTAACTTTCATAATTGCTTTTTAGCTTTTTTTTATTATTAAAGTTATGTAAGGCAATTATATATGTGAAGTAACAAATAATGCTTCTTCCCTCTTTCCCTCAGGGTGAACTATCTAATGACCAAGATGTGGTTGAGTATATCATGAACCAGCCTAATGTTGTTCCAAGAATTAACTCAAGAATCCTAAGGTCTGACAGAGAATACCTAGATCTTACAGGAATGAGTAAGGGATGCTTTTAATTGTGTTAAACCTGGAATATCTGAGTGAAAGTCTTGCTGTTCCAGTGGAGAGCTCTGGTGGCAAAGCATTAACAGCATTCAAATTGATGACCCAGCCCTGGTGCAGGGCAGGTGTTATGTACAACATTAACTGTCTACTGATTTTCAAAATGGGAATTTGTTTTGTTGTTATACAGACCTTAAGGGGGAGTATGACTCATGAAGCTGAGAAATTATATAATACATAAAGCAGCAGTTTGTTTCTTAGTTCTGACCTTCTTTTGAGCAGGGTTCACAGCCATCTTTGGAATTTCTTCAGATTTAACAAAATGTTCCCTTGCTAAATGAACACCCAATACAGTGACTGCAGTACAATGACATCACACCTGCCTTTTTTGAGTTGCTTGAAAAATAGTGACACAGTAGATTTTTCAATTATATTATTTACATATACTAGTGTCAACTAAGTGAGACTTGGGCAATTCTTTCAACTGACTTCTACCTATCAAATGTGCAGTGTAGTTATTAATGTAACTTGTGAGACAGCAAAATTAATTTCTCAGCCTATATATTAACAGTGAAAATGAGACATAAGCAGTGTCACAGGGAGCAAAATGGGATGTGCTCTTAATGTGCTGGTAATAGTAGTGATTTGTTTTCATTTTACATGGAATAGTTGCTTTGGCATTTAATACTTGTTCTCTTCCTCAGATAACCATTTTGTGGATGACTTTGCTCGATTTACCACATTGGATTCTAAAGATAAGACAGCTGCTGTTGCAAACAGCATGACCTACTTAACAAAGAAAGGTAACATCTGTGGTGGATTCTGAATCCAGATCTGCTTTTGTGTGTGTTTCCAAGCATATGTGCAGTTCTTCACACACACACACACTGAGCCTTGTCAGGCCTGTGGGTAATGGCATAGTCTGTTAAGGATTTCTTTTTTTCTTTATAAGACATGACATCTGCATGGAACAAGAATGTTCCCCTCTTTAAACCCAGTCCAACCTCTTGCTGAATAATGAAGTCCCACCCAAACTGCTCTTGCTGTTCTGCTAATGACCCCCAGAAATACAGCAGCATAAGCAAATGACTAGAAAAATATAGAAGGGGTTTAAGCTCTCTGTCTCATTATTCAAAATTGCTAAAAGTTACATAGATTCAGAAGAAAATTCTAACTGCCCATTATATAAGACATCACCTAACGTGGTCAGTGCTGTTTTTATTGCTCCAGTGCATGCACTGCTTTTCCAATGGCAGTATTGTCACAGTTGCACATAGAAGTGTGAAAACTTGGCTGTACCTCTCCAGTGTAGGAAATGCATGCATAGACATAATACAGAGCCTAATCAGGTCTAACCAGACATCAGCAGGTGTTTCCTTTATCCATTTTGGTTAGATTCCAGAAACAAGCTGCTGTCATTTGACCAAATCTTCCTGGTCCTGTCTCCTGTCTTTACTAGACTGTCCCAAGTGTCCATGGTCCCATCTCCAGTCACTGCCATCCATGTGCACTACCTGAAATGTTCCCATTGCTCTTCCTGTCTCATGCCTGCTCTTCATTCATGTTCAGTCACTTGGATTTGAGCAAGTTTCTTGTGTAGAGCATTAATTAAACCCACCTCAGCATGCTTGTTGAGTGCATTAATTTGCAATTCCATGGCTTGACATGTTTTGGTCAGTGCCTCTTCTGTTGCTTAAGAGATTTAATTAACTGTTATCTTATTACAGCAATGCTGTACCACATTTCTTTTGTAAAATAATGGAGAAGTTATATGTGTTGCTGGCTCAGCACCAGCACTGATACAGCACTGCCATGCTGGTTTTTAAAGAGGGAAAATAACAGCACACAATGGCATGGCAGTGTTTGTAAACAGTTCAGGATATTTCAGTTTTCAGGATGTTTCCTTACCCTATGGTATGAAACTGGTAATATGTAGTGTAACTAATGCTGTAGCATGAAAATCAAGCATCCATCTGTTTGAGAGGAAGAAGAAGTCAAAGCTTATTGCAATAAAATTAGCACCAACTTGTTGCTGTTGGATCTGAACTGTAGTGATTCAGTTATGCCCAGTACAGTGCTGCAGCTTCTTGATACGCATTGGGATTACCATCAAGTTATTAATGTGTCTCTCCTTTTCCCCTTTCCTTTCTGCTCTTTGACCAGGAATGTCTTCCAAGGAGATCTATGGTAACTCATGCTTTGGCATTTCTTATATTGTTCATGGAATTTTCTGGTTCCTTTATAACACTGGCTTTAGAACCAGCAGGCAGTGAAGGAAGCTGTTGAAATGCATGTTTGCTCCAGCATTTTTGTCTTTATACAAAACTGATTTTGTAAACTAACAGCTTCAATACAAAGAAGTGATATGTCTGCTGGGTTCCAACCCCAGTTGGAATGTGCAAGTTATTTATATGTTTCTTTATAATTTGTAATTGAAAAGGTAGCAAACAAACAAAAATACTGAAAGAATCCAGCTTAGAAGGAGCAATGCATGCTGTCTCACATGGGTTTTCTGAATGACCTAATAAAGACTAATATACCAATGCTATTAATTTTCTTGCCAGGCTTCATAGCTTAGGTTCATCCATTGCTTTTCTATGGAATTTTACTTTTTTTGAAGTCTTTGCATGTGCGTCGTAGTTTACCTCCAAGTGAGGAAATAAATTAAGCTTTCCTTCCCTTCACCCTCAAATTTCTCCTCTTTTTTTTTAATAATTGCAGATGATTCCTTTGTTAGACCAGTTACTTTTTGGATTGTTGGTGATTTTGATAAACCTTCAGGGAGGCAATTGTTGTATGATGCCATTAAACATCAGGTGGGTAATGTTTTCATTGGAATGGGTTGGCAGTACTAAAAAAGCACTTGGTAGAGGCTTGTAAAACACCAATTGTGCATCTTCCTGTGGTATGACATGGAGAGACTGGTTCTCCCTGCAGGGTCTCTAATTTCCAGCCTCATCTTTTCTTTAGGGATTGGAACATTGCTGATCTTAAACTAGGACAGAATACAATAAACTTTCTTTTAAACCTGTGGTGTTAAGATGAAATATCTGTGTTTTGGTTTGGAGATAAACGTAAGCATTGCTCTCTGCTCTGTCCCGTTGGTTCTGGGAGGATAACTGAAACATAAAAGTGCACAGCTTACAGCTAAATCACTGGTTTGCCAGACTGAGTGATGGCCACGGTCCTGGATTTCTTAGGTAGCACAGGGTTATCTGGAAGATTGCTGTCACAGTGGTGCCTATATATGAGCTAAATGCTTGATGTTAAATTATTTAATTCATCATTTTAACCTTGTGCTGTTATTTACCCAAGTTGGAATCTAGTATTCTTGTTAAGAAATGCAAAGCTTTTGCTATAGTGTTTATTATATATTTACTATATCTGAAATTTTAGACTTCCCCATTCCCTGTTTTCTTAAACACAGAAATCCAGCAATAACGTTCGAATTAGCATGATCAATAATCCTAGTGAAGAGCCCAACAGCCAGAATACCATTGTAGCTAAAGCCATATGGGCAGCTTTGCAGACACAAACCTCAAATAATGCCAAGAACTTCATCACCAAGATGGCAAAAGAAGAAACTGTGAAGGCACTGGAGGCAGGAGCTGACATCTTGGAATTTGCTGTTGGGGTAGGCATGTCTGTTGGCATTTGCATGGGGAGGGTACTTTGTTTGTTCCTCAAATTAAATTTTAGTGTAGTGTATTCATATGCAGAAGGTGCAGTAACAGAAAAGTAGCATTGTTGGGTTTTGCTGGTTTTTTTTTTTTTTTTTAACCTCTCAGGGGGTTACCTAAATATAACAATCCATCTAAACACCAAGTAGATCCTCAGACACATCAAAGCTACGTAACTTGGAAAAGGCAGAAGGATCATGGGTGTAGGGATCTACTTAAGTGTTTCTTGGGTGATTAAGAGAATAATATTTTTTTAAAGCTAGGAAAAATATACAAGTGCCTTTCTCAAAGTAGATTTTAAAAAGTTAGGCAGGAAGATTGGAACTGGTTTAAGTAGCTGTGGCCCTTCACAGCAGAAGTTGGGATAATGTTTGATGGTGACAAGCAAGAAGTAGGTTTAAGACCACAAAGAAAATGGAGCCAGAGATCAATTTTAGCAAGATATGAAGATGTTCTTTTAGTTTGTAGAGGTCTAGTTTTCTTCCTATTTCAATGTCAAGTATTCTTTTCTTTTAGGGTATGGATACCAATGTTTTCAAAGAAGCCTTTGAATCTCCCAAGGTGGATTTTGTTCTGTCCCATGCTGTTTATTGCAGAGATGTTCTAAAGCTGAAGAAGGGGCAGAGGGCTGTGATCAGCAATGGACGGGTGAGATGATCAACAGACAGTGAATGACACATTCCACATCAGAGAAAGAAGCAGATTTGAGCAGCAGAGTCTGGGGATCAGACATAGCAGTGTCAGCCTGTTTTAGGGTTCAGCAGTCTTTAGGACCACTTCCAGTTTGATTTATTCAAACCTGTGTGACCTTTTCTTTTTACTGTGTGCAGTTAGTTGTTGGTGTTTGGCATAAATTCAGGTCTCTCAATAACAGAGTTGCTTTCATGCTGGCAGTGAATTGAGTCCAGGGGTAAAAGGGGATGATAAATTTTCAGAATAATGCTCCTTCAGTTTACTGAGCAACATGCTGCTGTATTTTGCCCTGACCAAGGTGCCTTCATCTCTTCCACCATCTGTTTTTATTCTAGTTTATCTGAGATGAAGTAAATGATGCTACAGTAGTGTTTCACTGCAAATAATGAAAACCAGCTTTGTACAGCATCAGGTTTTCTTTTGTCATCTGTTTCTAGTCAGGAAAAACCCCTGCAGATCTTAGAGGTTGCTGGGTATTTCAATAGCTTAAAAATCTCGAGTGATGAGTTGTTGTATCCTTTTTTTCTCATTAGCAAAATAGCAGGACTTGTCTAGGTAGCTTTTAGGCTTCTGAAGGCTACAGGAGGGAGATTTACTGGAGTCTTGCTGCACTATTAGAATTGGCCTGGTATTCTGCTGCCCCTTCCAGATGTGGTACTTCATGTATAATGTAATGTGCCTGACCCAGTGAAAATTTGAAGTGTGTATGTTATGCCTTAGTCTTGGCTCTAAATACCTGGATTTACCTGTTAAACTTTGCTGCCACTGACATTAATACCAGCCCAAAGAGTTGGCTTCCACTGAGACTGGGCTGGAGTACTTATTTAATACCTCTTTAAATTTGCTTCAGTGTAGCCTTTACCTAATGATGCTGATTCTGCCTTTTTTTTTTTTTTTTTTTTTTTTTTTTTTTTTTTTTTTTTTGTAGATTATTGGCCCATTAGAGGATGGAGAGATGTTCAACCAGGATGATTTTCACCTCCTTGAAAATATCATACTCAAGACATCGGGACAGAAAATCAAATCTCAGATTCAGCAGCTGGGATTTGAAGAAGATCTGTAAGTAAACATAAGGAGGTTTACAGAGAAATGCTGGGACTCTTGATAATGTGACTTTGTGGGTCTGATTTGCAATTCATTGAAGTGCTGCTTGGCCTATCAACATAAAAATTATTTTGGTGGTACATTCCCCTGTCAGTACTACGGGGATCCTGTAAACTGCTTTTAACTTCAAAGAGAAACATTAGGAAAAGAGACAGAGGTAAGGAAAGGGAAGTCCTAGTTCTAGACAGTTAGTGCACAAAGCAGAGATGAAGTGCTCAAAAGGAAGTCATGTTGAAGTTCAGAAGAACAGGAGTCCCCTGTAGGTGAGTGTTTGTGTTGGAGCATGTAGGGGTAGAAATAGCTTCTACCATTCTTCCCATCACATTTTTCTGTGATGCTGCTTGCCTATTAAGGGCTGGTCAAGTAAGTTAAACATGAGGCTGTTCTGCAGAAATGTTGTGTGATTCTGTGTGATTCCCAGCAGAACAGGTTTTAAGTGTGTTCCAAGCACTTCTGCATCCATTGGGTGTTGGGGTGGTGGAAGAGGGCATAGTTTGAGCAGAGGCTAGTTTTGGACAGAGCAATGGGTTTGGGGTTTCTTTCTGTTTATTTGAATGCTGCCAAGGTTTTTCAAAAACTTAATAAATTATCTGCTGCATTGGAAAGCACTATAGAACATAGTGGAATTCACCAGGCTTATGAGTTTTGTATGAACAATTTAAACAGCTGTTACTATAAATCTCTGAGCCAGTTAATTCAGGAAAAGCTGACAGACCTGCAGGTTACAGTTCTGCTTCTTGGCAGAGGTGATGTACAAATCAATTTTCATTGAACTTTCAAGAGGTTTTACACCTTTAAGATTGAATATATTCTTAAAATACTAGACTGAAAATTTAGGAAATACTAAAAAGAAAGCTGTACTCAGAAGTAATTATCTTTTATGATTGGACCCCTCTCAAAAGTTTCTCCACTTAAGAGAATTGCTTCCTAGTGCTCAGAGTTGCAGTGTAAAATGGGAAGAGCACTGAAACATGGGTTTGATCTGAATGGCTTTCAAGTCTGAGTGGCTGGTGAAGCTCAGGAATGCAGTGCCCGTAACATGGTTGACCCCCTAAAATACAGCTGCTCTGTGTTTGTTAGAGCTCAATTCTTTGGTATACTCAGTAATAAGGCTGCAACCAGTTTAAATTACTGGTGCATAACCCCTTAAATATGCTTATTTCTCCAGAGCCTGTGTAGGGAGGTACTGAAAGTGTTTGGGTATCTGGATTCTGTTTGCCTTCTCACATTGCTGCAGCCTGGCAGAAATGGGATAAGTACAGGCATTGTTTTGGATATCTGCAAGCATTTTTCTTTTCCTTCTTTTCAGGGCAAGTGACTTGGTAATGAAAGTGGATGCTCTTCTTTCTGCCCAGCCAAAAGGAGAGGCAAGGATTGAGTATCATTTTTTTGAAGAACGATACAGGTATAGAATTGCTGAACAATGCTTTTCTGTGTCTTTTAACTTTCCCATTGTTCTATGTTGCATTTAATAAAAAAACAATCTCAGTAGCAGTAGGAAAGTTCCCAGCAGTTTTCAGGAAGGTTCCAGATATTAATTTTATCTCTCTACCTACCTGTAGGTATACTACATGTATACATACATGTATATGCCTATTTTTTTCTCTATTTAGTTTCTGAAGATGCACAATATTTAGGAAGTAATTTCAATTCAGGATGAAATGGGTAGCAGTGGGTTGTAATGCATTCCATGTGTTTATCCACATGTTTGGTACTTTAAAATTGTATTTTCTTCTGTTTAGTGCAGTTAAACTGAGACCAAAAGAGGGGGAGACATACTTTGATGTTGTGGCAATTGTTGATCCCGTGACCAGAGATGCTCAAAGACTTGCTCCGTTACTTTTGGTATGTAGGCAGGGTTGTGAGGAACTTCAAATTCCATCATTTTGGAATGTTTGCTTCCTCTTTGACTGTGTGGTCACCAGTGGCTTTCTAATAGTGTGTCTGAGTTTCACAATGCATTTATCAGTGGAAATACTAATTAGGCTGCACTACACTAACAAGATTGTGCTCAGGTATTGCCCAGAGAGCTTTTAGTTTTACTATTCTAACAGCTTAGTTCCCAGTGACTCTGTTCTTGAGGAAGGTCTCAGCACTGCCAAAAAGAATGCCTGAAGTATAAGGAGCAGGTAACTGTGCTTAAAACCACCAATTAAAAATGGGGGAGTGGTAAAGCAAATCACAAGGAGGGAGGATTGGGAAGGAGCAGGTAACATCCACCCTGAGGTTCTGTCTATAAAACAGTGGTCAGCTCTCCTCATTAGGGATCTCTCTTTCTCATTACTTTAGGTTTTGAACCAATTGATAAATATGAACCTGAGAGTGTTTATGAACTGCCAGTCCAAGCTTTCTGACATGCCACTGAAAAGGTAAGCAGTTCCATGGTACAGGGGGGGCAGAGAGGGAGAGAAACCTGCTGGAATGTGCAAGCACAGAAGCATGGTCAGCTGTCCCATAGTAAGTCTCAATAACTGCTTTGGGCTCATTTATGTAACAGCATCATTTCCCACAGAAAATCTGAGAATTTGTGGATGGCAAATTCTGCTGTTTTACAAGTTGGGTGCTTTTAATTTTTTTTGTATTTATATGAAATTAAATAAATTACTAGTCTTAATGGTCGAGTCTTGCACAGCCTTGCAAGATAGAAATTCTGATCTGTCCTAAGGTTAACACAACCTGTGTTGCTTTGGACAAAGGCTTGGAGACATCAGAGGTCAGGGAAAGTTGATGCCATCTGCAAATTCAATGAGAGTGAAATCTTAGCAGGTTTTGGCAATTTTTGGTGTTCTAACATTTTCTTTCTGAAATTTCAGCTTTTACCGCTACGTTTTGGAGCCAGAGATTTCTTTCACAGCAGAGAATAACTTTGCTCCAGGACCAATTGCCAAGTTTTTAGATATGCCCCAGTCTCCACTGTTCACCCTGAATTTAAATACTCCTGAGAGCTGGATGGTGGAGTCTGTTAGAACCCCATATGACCTTGACAATATCTTCTTAGAGGAGGTAAGAGAAATCATCATGTTCCTACTGCATTTAAATGGTGGTGTTTTGCCAGGGCTTGCTTTTTTTTATGAGAAAGAAATGCAGAATTTTAAAATGCCAATAAATAGAGAGCTGTGGATATTGCTGCATTTGCAGACCTCTGAATGTTTTCTAGAAGGGGAAGCATAAGCTCCCTGACAGCACGATTGCTGTTCTCAGTTACTCATGGATGCCTGACCCAGAGGTTCAGACTACCACAGGCTTGAAACAGATCCTTTCCCTTGCTCCTAGAAGCCACCAAGCTGCTTTTGGCTACCTGTTTATTTTTTCAGTCCTTTTTAACTGGCAGACACTCCTGTGGCCCACAGAAGGACGTGCAGTATCAGTGCAGCAGTGACACCATGCAGCAAAAATCCACTCAGCTGCTGTAGGTTCAGGAGCTTGCTGCTGCTTGAACAGACCTTGAGTCAGACTGTTGGACTGTGGGTCTGGGCAGTGCTGCCCCACATGCAGAGGGAGAATTAGGGAAAAACCCTTATTTATTTACCTCATTGTAAAGGTACTACACATGTATGTGTAACAAGACAGTCAGGCCTCTGGAGAAGTGACAGTATTTACAGTCTCGTGGGCATCACAAATTTGGGTCCCCTTCTCACTGATCACTATATTATTAACTCTCTTTTACTTCTGCATCTCTCTGATATTGTTTGGGAATATGATAGGGTATTATGGTATATCTGGTATTGCTAATCCTGTACTTGTTATTCAGAAGTCTAGGAAATTGGGGGTGTGTTTTATGGTTTGGGTTTTGGTTTAGTGTGTTTTGGTTCAGGAGTTTCTTGCTTTTTATCTCTTACCCTAACTGTAAAGCCATAAATAAAGCTTTGATACTACATTTCAAGCCTCTGATTTCCAAGCCCACCCCTTGGATTAATTGAAAGCCTGAGAGAGAGAGGGATTAAATGCTTCAGGCATTCAAAATGCATTCCTGAGCTTTCAAATAAACAGCAGCTTTGCTTTTGCAGGTGCACCATTTCCAGTTCCCAATGTGCAGTCTGCTGGTGCTGTAGCAATTAAACTGTCATTTTGGATGTGCAATGAGAGGAGATGCTTTGTGGGATTAGAGTAGCATTCTGCTTATGTACTGTCCTCAGGCTACATCTGAGTTTGGCCTGGTAGGGACCCAAGTCTTTTGGGGTTATGGGGTTGTTTTGGTTATTTTTTCTCTTCTCTTTCCTTGGCACCGTTGTTCAGTGTAGAAAAAAAGCAATGGGTGTTTCCTGACAGTACCCTAGCACACTGTAAGAGTAATGCAGAGCAAAACAAAATTTCTATTTCAGATAGCTAATACCAGTTTTAAACAGATTTAGTCAAAATTCTGGATCCTATCATATACTTTTTATGAGATAGCAACTCCATTCTCCAGTAAATGTTAAAAAAAAAAAAAGTGGAATAGAGCAACAATTCTTCCTTTTTTTTGTCCTACCATATCTTGAGATTCAAATTCTTTTGGTCTGGGAAACCCTTAACAATATTTGTGTGAGGTTTGTCACTTGAAGGAGCTGAGCTCTGTGAAGTTTTCTAGGCATTTGCCTAATAATAAAATGACTCTGATAAAATTGGTTTTTAGTTACTATGGCTATTCTAGAGAGTAAGTGAATGACTAAAAGCTGGCACTTCAGAGTATCTGCTCCTTTCAGGTGGACAGTGTTGTGGCTGCAGAGTATGAGCTGGAGTACCTGCTGCTGGAGGGACACTGCTATGACATTACCACGGGGCAGCCACCCCGGGGCCTGCAGTTCACCCTGGGGACATCAACCAGCCCTGTCATCGTGGACACCATCGTGATGGCCAACCTGGTGAGTGTCCTGCTGGGACTGGCAACAGCCAGCTGCAGTCAGCACAGCACTGCCAGCAACCTCTGAGTGTTTTCTGGCAGGGGGCTGTGGGTTTGGGGTGGAACTTGCACCCCACAGCTGCTTGCAAGTGCATCAGAACCACACCTTTCCTCACACTGATGGCTGAAGCCTCTCACTGTCTCTCACCTCCTTCAAGATGCTCTCCTGTCCCTTCAGCTGGCTGAGATATTCTGGAATATCTTTAAATGCTGCCAATATTCTTAAGTAACCCCTTTCCAGGGAAGCTCAGGCAGTTGTTTTCCTGAGACAGGGTCCTCCTTAGGCCATCCACTCTGGTGCTTTAAGCCTCAGGCTGTTTTTGGGACCCATTTCTTCAGGACATCTGTGGCACAAGTGGAGAGAGTCAGGAAGAATAGTTGACATTGTAGAAAATAAAGGAAATGTGAAAGAATGGCATTTGCTGTTTTAGTTGAGGAAAGGTGCTGGAAATCCAAAGGTGTGATTGTTCCCTACAGTTGCTTTTGTAATATCCCTGCATAAGGGATGTGTCTGTTCTCAGTGTCCACACTGGGCCAGGAGAGAGGTAAAGGACTGAAATTATGGCAGAGGAAGTTAGCTACTGGAATGTTTTCTTGATATGTAATGTTAGTGAAAAACTGAAGTGAATTGCCTCTTGTGTTGGTGGTTTTTTTTTTTTATTTAAATCTTTATTTTTTAAAGGTATTACATTTATTTAGATGAACTAAAATAAAGCAAGGAAAAATATTCACTGTGCTCAATATTTATTTTAGAATTCTCACTCCTTTCAATTTGTGCCTTTTCTTAGCTGGAGTATATCCTAGAATGATGTAGTATTTCTTACTGTGGAAAGAAAGATGTCCCTTATTTTACATGTGTTTATGTTGGGGAGTAAAACTCAGAAGTGTCCTTTTTCTAATTAGCTATACCAAAATTTAAAAAAAATGTTTTTTAATTTTCTTTTTAAAGCAGCCTGGCTCACATAGGAACTGCAAGCATTTGAAGCCACAGTACAAAACTGAATGGGACACTAAAGCATCTACAGTTGCATGTATCTTCTATAAGTGTAATAATCTAAATCACAGAGGAAAATATTAAGATCTGGAATCTGAAGCTTAAAAAGACTTGAACAAAATATTTGAAGTTCACGTTGTAATTTTCTAAGTTCTGCAGAAGAGGTATCTTGTAATATGTAAATTATGTTACTGCTTCTGCTGTAGATGAAATACCACTCTCTAGAGCTTCAGAATTCCTTCAGATTTTGTTGTATAATTATAAACTAGTGTTTTGAAATTCTCTTACTCTTTCATAAAAGCATCTTTTTGCAGGAAAAGACTAGGTTTGCACTGATCCCATCAGGACAATGAAGACTTTGATCTAACAAATAATGCCAGACTTTTTCAAGCTTCTGTCTCTTTCAGAAAACCCAATAATTCTGAATGGAATAATTTCTGGTGCTTTTCTCCTGTTCTCTGGGTTTAAATCCTTAAGGTTATGTTAATCAATGGGCTTGCAAATAACATTTCAGATACAAAACTGTGAGTCAAAACACAGAAGCTTAAAGCTAATTTTTCTGCATTTGCATTTTCTGGAAACTGCCAAATATTCTTTTCACTTTACAGGGCTACTTTCAGTTAAAAGCCAATCCTGGTGCATGGACTCTAAGACTGAGAAAAGGCAGATCTGAAGATATTTACAGGATCTACAGGTAGGTCAGGATAAGAAATGCTTCAGTCTTTTTCTTGAAAAACTCCTGAAGTAGTAGGAGGCATTGTAATATGTGACTTTGTAATGGTTCCCTTGCCAAAGTGTGGCAACCTGAACAGCAAATTAAACAGCAAATTATATTTCATACTGAACATAAGTTATGCAAGGTGAAAGGAATTAATTTAAAACCCCATTAAATGTGTTAAAATAGATGTATTTGTTTCTTTGTCATGTCTCAAACCTGTTTTGCAGTGCTGAGGCTTAATAGCTGTATAAAAATGAGCAGAAGAAATCAAGAACATATTTCTGCTTTGCAGTAAAAGTCAGTTTCTTGCTCTATTTTCAGCCACGATGGCACAGACTCTCCACCTGAAGCGAATGAAGTTATTGTTGTTCTCAATAACTTCAAGAGCAAAATTATTAAAGTGAAGGTGAGTTTTAAAACCAGAGGTGCTCTTAAATAAGTCTGTTTGACCAACAATGGGGGAGAAAGTTGGATTAAGGCCTGAAGCTCCCTTCCCATGAGCATACACTGGAGGCAGTCTGCACAAAGCTGACCTCACAGTATCAGGAGTAGAGAGCATCATCTGTAGACTTGATTTGGGTTTTAAATACAGGGAAGAATGACATGTAAGTCCTGTTCCTTGTGTGTGTCCCTGAGATACAATTGCCTGACTGCTTATACTTCAAGAAAAAGCCCTGTATATGTCTAGTAATAAACATTCAGTGTGTCCATTGGGCCAGCATTTTATCTGTCCCAGATAAATTGTATTCATTTGGCAATACATTTTCTGTCACTGTAACACAGGCTAGGTGAGAATACATTTGAAACAAAAAAGAAAAAAGGTAAATGACTGATCTACTGTCTCTTAGGGTTGCCTATCAGGTAATACCATAGCTGAGAAGTTTAAGGAGAATGACTGATGGCTGTAACAGAGCCAGTTCACACCTGGCACTATTTACTTGTGCTGGATTAATTTTGGGATATTCTTTCCATTCACTATCTTGTCTGTGTACCTGCTTTGGAGTCTCAGTGGCCAATTATACCACTCAGAGACTGGTGCAATTGGTGTATTGAATTTTTGGTTTTTTTGAGGGATGGGGGGTGTTGGTTTCTTTGTAGATTTTTCTTTGCCAGTTTCCATCATCAGGGTTGCTCACTAAACATCTCCTAGAAAAGCATTTTAGCCATCCAGACTAACATGCCTTTGGTGTCTGAAAACTCCCTTGGAATCTGTTTGGAAAAAATCACTTCATTACTGAGCTGTTTTCCCAGACAGCTTAGGTTACCTGTCAGCTCATGGGCTGTAATTCAAGTAGGTAAAATCAGAACCAGTGTCAGGATAACACTCCTGACAATATTTGCTCAATATGTAGTTCCAGCTCACTAAAGCTGTGTTATACTTCACAGGTTCAGAAAAAGTTTGATATGATGAATGAAGATCTACTAAGTGATGGCACCAATGAGAATGAATCTGGATTTTGGGAATCTCTCAAATGGTAAGACTACTTCAGTGATAACCTACAAATCTCTTGAAACTGGAAAACTCTTTGGCAATACCATGATGCCTGTGAAATTCCCCAGCTGTCTATTCAAACTGCTGGAATTCAGGGCTGTCATTCATTGGATTCCTCTGTTGCTAGAGATCTGGGCTCCTGCTTTGCACCTGCTTTTACCTTCCCTTACCCCCCCTGCTACTTGGGAGCCTGAAAACATTGTTCCTTCCCAGGAGCTGCACCTCAGCCAGTGCTCTCTCAATCCAGAGGTGTTCATGTCTGAGCTCCTGGACCTTGCCTGTCCATGTGCACAGCACTCTGCCTTGGGGGAAGATGCCCTGGGCAGCAGGGAGTGACACCAAAAGCCCACAGACCAACTGTATTAAAGCAAAAATGTATTCATTTTCTGTATTTGCAGCCTTTCCTGTAGAGCTGGCCCTTCCTCTCTTGTCCTTCACAGAACCCTATTTTTCTTTTCAGGGGATTCACAGGAGGACAAAAGAATGAAGATGTGAAACAGGATAAAGATGATGTACTAAATATATTCTCTGTGGCTTCAGGACACCTATATGAGAGATTTCTACGGTCAGTTGAGAATTTATAATCCCAATGTGCCAAATATTAGTGCCCTTGCACAAGGAAAAAGGTTACAATTTGCAAGAGTATAAAAAACCTTTTTCAATGCTTCAGAAGTCCACTAGAACCTGCACCTACTGTGTCATAGGAACTTTTGTCTGCATAGCATTCATGAGTTAAAAATAGACTTAGTTTAATGGATGGTGTGTTGCTGTCCTAAATTTTCTCACTACAATATAACCAAGGTATTGTTAAGAGGTTACAGAATAAGTCACAGTTGCTTTGGAAGAAATCTGAGCTTCTATTGTTCTCAAAGGACTGTGACAGCCAACAGGTTGTATATTCTCTGCCTAGTTAAAATCTAGAGATGGTGGGGGTTTAGTAAATTTGTAGATAAAATGAAGCAGTTTACAATAGGCTGAAGCTACCCACTTTTTCTTTATGCATGAAGTTCAGTTACCTGACACATAACTGCAAATAGTTTAATCATGTGGCCCAGCAATTTGTAATTTATTACAAAGCTCATCTTTCCTGGGTGCCACTTGTTCCTGTAACTGCTGTTTTTTTTGTTTTTTTTTCTTTTGGTAGCATAATGATGTTGTCTGTGCTGAAACACACCAAGACTCCTTTAAAGTTTTGGTTTCTGAAGAACTACTTATCACCTACATTCAAGGTTTGTTACTAATTAGAAATTTATTTGGTGGTGGGGGAAAGATGCCACAAGCTGCTTCCCCCTCCCTTCCCAAAGCTGCACCAGCATCACTTAGCTAAAAGTGTACTCACCCAAAGTTGGAGAAAGCCTCACAGATGAAAATGTCAGCTGATGTGACAGTGGGCCAAGTTTTTCTAGTAAAAAAATTCTCCCAATGCTCTTTTCTTATTTTACATGCTCCCACTTACACTGCTTTGTACACCCCTAAATAATTGCCCCATCTGTGAATTGTTATGTTTTGAGTAATGCATGCTTTTAAACTCATCTGTGGATCACTATGAAATGGTTCATAAGGAACTGTGTGGACATAAATGCTGAAATATTTAGTTGTCTCAGGATAGTTGTCTTTACAATTTGTGTTGATTGTTCAGCTTGGGGCTCAGTGCTTTGTGTGAACTAACAATGAAACTGATTTTCTTTGTGGTATTTCATTTTCTGATGTTCTGTGCCTTAGACTGAAGTCTGTCTCTTGTAATGTGCTTTTCTTTTTCCTGCAGAGGAACAAAGAACTGAGATAAGCTGCTTTTTTCCCCTCCCTCTGCAGGAGTTCATCCCCTACATGGCCAAGAAGTACAATTTCCAGTATGAGCTTGTCCAGTATAAATGGCCACGCTGGCTGCACCAGCAAACAGAGAAGCAGCGCATCATCTGGGGTTACAAGATCCTCTTTCTAGATGTACTCTTCCCATTAGCTGTTGATAAAATCCTGTTTGTGGATGCTGATCAGGTAACACAGAGGCTGGAGTTATTTGATCTTTTGTTTTTTCTTTCCTTCTTTTTTTTTTTTTTTTTTTGAATAATAAGTTCTTGAATACAATATCCATATTGTTGGAAGGGTTTGAGCCATTCACAGGCATGACTGGAGGTTGATTCTGTAATTATTGCATGCTTTACTGAGGACTGGGTTTTGTGCCTGTTTCCACAAGATTGATTTTGTTGGCCTCTCTTTTACTGTTATCTGGTTCCTCATTCACTTACTGTGATTCCAGCTAGTTTGCCAAATGGATTCTCGTGTCACCCTTCCGTTTTTCCAGTTCAGTCTGTTCCCCCAGCCTGCAGATCACTAACCACAGACAGTATTTTCCTAACCACCCTGCCTTCCCAGCCCCTGCTTTTAACTTGGCCTCATCTGAGTGGCTTTCAGAGGAGGAGAAGGCAAATCCCTTGTGCACAAGGCCATGTCCTGCTGCAAGGCAAACAGGACTGGGAGGTTTTGTGTGTGCTCACTCCTCAATGTGTGGAAAGTGCAGGAAATGTGCACAGTGAGAACTGCCAAAACTACTCTCAAAAATACATCTGAAAGGAGAAGTACAGATTATCAACAAGTGAGAATAAACTGCCTTGGGGGTTTTGGCATGTGGACAGTGTGATGCCATGCCAGGTCAAACTTCAGCTGAAGGATCAGTTAGGAGAGATTTCCAGTTACCCACTTGTCATTTTAGATAGTTTGTTTCTCTGCTTGTGAGAGATATTAAGGCATTTTTTCCCATTAGAGTGGTATTTTTAAAGTAGTGCTGGTGTCACATCTGTGTCAAAAAGACATTAAAAACTTTCATCCCTGAAGGGTCTGCAAACACTGAAGAGGAAGGGATACCAAGAATCACAGTAGAGTTCATGTATAGTGAGAGTTCTTGCTGCTTATTAAGAAACAGTTTTGCACTTCAGCTGTCAAACCAAGCCCATCAGCTTATTTGGAACTCTGTTTTATTTGCTCCAGCTCTAAGGGCAGGGGAGACAACACCTTTTGTGCTGTATTTTTGTCCTACATACACATAATGCAAAAGACTGCCACGTACGTCAGGCAGTTCTTCCTTTGTCTGTTTGCTCAGTTTGAATTAAATCCTGTACAGCATTTGCAAATAACCCATGGCAGGCTCCTAGAAATCAAAATAAAATGTCCTTTCCCTTCAGATTGTGCGCACAGATCTGAAAGAATTGAGGGATTTTAATCTGGATGGTGCTCCTTATGGATATACTCCATTCTGTGACAGCCGAAGGGAAATGGATGGCTACAGGTTCTGGAAATCAGGCTACTGGGCAAGTCATTTGGCTGGAAGAAAATACCACATCAGGTACTGAAGAATTCTTGGTTGGTTGGTTGGTTGGTTGGTTGGTTTTTGATTGGTTGGTTTTGGATGGTTGGTTGGTTGGTTTTTGGTTGGTTGGTTTTGGGTTGTTGGTTTTTGTTTGGTTGGTTTTGGGTTTTTGGTTGGTTTGTTGGTTGGTTTTTGGTTGGTTGGTTTTGGGTGGTTGGTTGGTTGGTTTTTGTTGGTTGGTTTTGGGTTGTTGGTTGGTTGATTGGTTGGTTTTTGTTTGTGGGTGGGTTTTGTTGTTGTTTTGGTTTGGTTTTGGTTTTTTTTCAAAATAGAGGCATCAAGTTTTTGTTGCTACTTAGACTTAGCAGAAAACTAGCTGAGGTATGCAGTGCTGCATGAACCACTTCTTGCTGCCTGTTGCCTGTTTAAGGTTCCATGACCTATGGTCCCTTGGAAGCACTGAAGGGACACTGAAGTTATTTTCAGTATGCTACAACTTTTACAGATGAAGAACTGAACTGTTCACTAACAGACCTCTTCCTTTGTTAATAACAAATGTTAGAACAGAGTTTGCATGACAGCAAAACTAAGACAGATTTGTTGGAAATTCTTTTTGGTACATGCCATGACCCTGCTAAAACTGCTTTCCTGCCTTGTAATAGATCATCTGATGTGCTGCCACCTGAGATTGTTTTAGGGTATTGTGTCTCAGGGGTGTAGTGGGGCTGCAGTGTTCCAGCCCCAGGGAAATGGCATTTCTGATTGCATCATCTCCATGTAGTGCTCTGTATGTTGTGGATCTGAAGAAGTTCAGAAAGATAGCAGCTGGAGATCGACTCAGAGGACAGTATCAGGGTCTGAGTCAGGATCCAAACAGTCTGTCCAACCTTGATCAGGTGTGTTTTATTGTGTTTGTTTTGTTTTCCTGGGCTATGGTGTCAGGTTGGGACTTGGGATTTCTTCAAAGGACTTTGTTTGGAATGGGATGAAGTGTTGATTCATCACTTTCTATTTGCATTGGGAAAAAAGAAAACTCTTACAAAAGTTCACCTTCACAATACTGTTGGTTTGGGAGGGGGGTTGCTTCTCCCATTCTGCACCCTGTGGAAACAGCTACTAACTTTTACTCTGCACAACAGGATTTGCCAAACAACATGATCCACCAAGTACCAATTAAGTCCCTCCCCCAGGAGTGGCTGTGGTGTGAAACATGGTGTGATGATTCCTCAAAGAAGAGAGCAAAAACCATTGATCTGGTGAGTGCAGGATGATTCCCTCACTCTTACATCACATTAAAATACAGCAACCAGTTTTAGAGGCACTTCCCTCCCTCTGTGGTTGCTACTTGGGTTTTTTCCATTGGCTGCTGTATTTCTCTTACCTGGAGAAGTGGCATTGTTATGAATTTGGAAAGAGACCTGGCACTGTTCTCTAGCTGAAGTACAGGCAGGTGTTGTTCACCACCAGCAGATTGATCCCTGCAGGGGGAAGCACACCTCTGGGGAGTGCAGAAACCTTTTGTAGCCTGTCTGTTCTGTTTGCAGTGCAACAACCCAATGACCAAAGAGCCCAAGCTGCAGGCAGCCATGAGGATAGTTCCAGAATGGCAGGACTATGATCAAGAAATCAAACTGCTCCAGAGTAATTTCCAGAAGGAGAAAGAAATGGGAACACCAGCTAAGATGCCAGGACAACACACACATGGTAATCTTTGTTTCTGTCCTTCTAAGACTTTCTCTCTGCCTGTTGGTCTTGTGCTGTGTCCTCCCTCACTGTGAGCTTGAACCATGCACAGGGCTGAATGAGGCCTGAATTAAATCATCAGGGAGTGTAATGGGATGGAAGGACCTTGCTGAGCAAGTCTGTAGGTGTAATTTAACCTAATTGTAAGAGCCAGAGCACAGATTTGTTCCACTTCTCTAGAAGACCCTCACTGTTCCTGCAATTTTATGAGCTTGGCCTTATCTTAACCCTTAAAGAAATGCTGCTACACACTGTGGGTGAGAATTGCTCTTCAGGCACTGGTACCTTGCAAAGAACAAGTCTTGGGAGGCTATACTGATTTTTCAAACCAATCTGCCACCTGAGGCAGCTCAAACTAAGTGCTTATTTTTCTTTCCTCTTCTACAGAGCCAGAAGCACACGTGGAATTATGATCCATGGAGACAAATCCAAGTTAGACTCTTTCATAGACAATTTTTATATTGAAAGCTAGTTTTTTTCTGGTGTGTCTGCAAAACTGCTGAATAATTGAATGGGATGATGTATGCATTTCTATTACTTGCCTTTGGGTTAATTTCTGCATATGAAATAGGATCTGGATTGCTGGAATTGGCATTACTGGTGTTTTGCACCTGTGGTGGAGATGAAAGACCCCATGATGGAATTTAGTGTTTCAGAAACAAAACTTCACAATCCACCAGAAGAGCCACAGCCTGTTCCTTCAGCTGTTGCTGCCTCCACCCCTGATGAAGCTCCAGTTTAGCCTCAGATCTAACTCCAGAGTCTGGGAATTGCAGGCATACGTCCTAACCTCATCTGATGGACATGTTTTTTCCAGGTAACATTATAAAGCTCTAAATTATGCCTTGGATTTGGGACACTGTTTCACCTTCAGGTTTTCAAACCGTTGAAAATACTCCTTGGATTTGTTCAGTCTGCCCTTGATTTTGTAACAAAACCAGCATTATTTTGATTTTCTATTTCCTGTCTTCATTCATTGCCCAACTTTTGATGGTTTGGCTTAATGTAAAGCTACCACAATCTAGTTAAATGCCCATCCAAATGCAAATGCCCAAGCTTACAAAGGGAGCAGAACACAGAATTTGGCAGCTGAGTTCATCCTAGCCTATATGACTTGAATCAAAGTGCCCTCCCTTCCTCCTGCTCCAAGTGTAAATCAGTCCTGCAAAACTGGTAGGGCCTTACTTTTGCTGTGGTTCACTGATTCATGAATGTTTTTTTTTTTTTTTTTTTTGTTTATGAAAAATCTGTGGAAGCTTGGAAGTTTATCATCATGTAAATTTCATTAACTTTATTTTCCTTCAAACGGAGATGTTGTCACATCAATAAAAACTTCAGAGTTCATAGGTCTTAAGCTTTAGTTCCCACTCAGTCCTTTGATCATCCTTCTTCCTTGCACACATTGCAGTCCTAATTTGATTTTGGGGTTTCTGGATATTTCCCTTGCATTTGCTTTCATTCTGTGCAGAGACAAGAAGGTCTCTTCTTGCAAGGATTAATTACCCTGGGCTAGTTTTATCATTCATATTCATATCTTCATTTTTAAAGATGCTGCTGCCATAGTTCTGTACTATGAACATACCAATTAAAGAAAACCCTCAAACCCAGCTTCCCTCATTCTGTAGGGTTAATGGTCTGCTCCCTGTAACACAGAGGAGTTGAAGAGTTGAAATGTAAGAACTAAAAGGAGATTTCTAGTACAAAATACAGTCACCTATGCCACTTGAGAAATCCAAACTGTTTTGATTTTTGTGCCTCCAGTGTTTTTATACAGGTAAATTTTTTGTGCTGTAAGAACTTCAACCCAATAATCCTGATGTGAGATATTCCTCTGGAATTGCTGTGTTATAAATCCTGTCATGTTTTGGAGGAATCTGAAAGAAGACATCAGTTGTAGTGTTTAAACTGTTCCATAGGGCACCTTAAGAGAAAAAGCAGCTCTTCTCCAGCCAGCTGAAGGAAGGGCCCAAACTCTTTTAAAAAGCACATTAAGAGCAACTTACAGAGTTTATCAGCTTAGGTATTTCCCACTTTGTGGGGTTTTAAATTCAGATAGTCTGTCTGGTGGCTCTGGAAATTACAGGTGAGGTGCCTTATGCTTCCCATCAAAACTGTTCCACTTAAGGATAAGCAGACTACAGTAGCAGAACTTTTTTCTGGTGTAAAAAACAATACACCTGCCAACAAATTAATTACCTCTTATGTCAATTAGCCTCTTTTAAACAGCTAAGACAGCACAGGTAAGATTGTCGTCTCTGTGTTCAGCTACAAATCACTTCAGCCTTGCTGGAGCACGTGGAATGGCACAGGAAGAAGTGGGCAGCAGCTGTACACCACCATTCCCTGCAGGGAGGGATGGGGCAAGAATGTGCTCAAGCCCTCAGAATAAGAGCAGCTGTCTGTGAGACAAGGTCCTTGCCTATCTAGAACCATATTTGGCTTGCTCAAATTATATTAGGAGCCACAAGACTGAGAATAAAGCAACCTCTTAAATTCAGCACATTTACAATGCTGTGTTGAATAAGAAAATACTTCTAAATTAAATGTCAGTTACAATATTTTTAAATATGCTCCTTCATTCTGATAGTTAATGTATGTACTTAAACAGCCACACTGCATCCTTTCTTTTTTTTTTTAATTATAGGATCTAGCTGGCTATGGAGGATATTTTTGTTGTCTAATTAACAGACACTATGCTCTTCAGTTTTTATAAACAAATAAAAGTCATCTAACTCACAACTGATACAGAAAGAAACCAGAAGCATACTGTGAGATTCTATACCTTTGCAGTACTCTTAGGAGTCCTGTAGTCCTGATCTCAAGTACAATCCAAAATGCACATTTTCCTGAGCAGCTGCTATTTACTTCCACTCAAAAATAATGATCAAAAAGAGAACAATCACTTCTTTGTGATCTGTGCATATGTTTGCTCTTAGATGCTCAATGGGGCCTTGAAAGACAAAGAGTTTGTCACCCCCATCTAGAAAGCATCTGGGAGTGGGATGCTTAATGAAATAGAGCTGCTGCTGATCATGTCACTGATGGCCTGGTCCTGTAGCTTGTAAGACTGATGACAATTAGGAAATGGGACTTGCAGAGGTCTTTGCATCCCTCAGACTAGAAAAGCCACTTCTGGGGCAAAGTGAAGACATTGTTCCCATCTCTGGCTACAAGTAGCTTGACCTCTTGGTGAGGAGTTCAGACTTGAGAAATGCCCTGTACTTTTATTATAAAAGGAAGATTTCACTACCTTACTAAAAAGCAAATAGCAAAGAAACAAAACTTGAAGATTTCTCTTTAGTCTACCTAGACGGGTTTATAAAGAAAATGAAAGAGACATGTACAAAGCAGTAAATACCCAGTAACAGTCTTAGAAACCAAAACATTTTTTTAAATTTGTGACCTGGTTTTACCCAAATCTTCTGTATTCTGTTCAAGAATATTCCATAACTCTGTGTGGCACCGATCCCAAGTGACCCAAGGTATGGGGAGTTCTCTTTCCTGAATGTTACTGAGATCACAGTGGGTTCCCCAGAACAGTGGCAATAACAAGATCCACCACAATAAAACCTCTGCTGTTCTTTACCCATGACTCCCCTGTCAATTGCTTTGGGGCAGATAACTGAGGCTTTAACAGTGTTCCTTGGAGTACATTTTCCACTTCTTGTATGCAAGTGTTGGGATACTGTTGAAAATCTAGATGGGAAAAGGAGGAATTCCTCCTCCCAGCCAGTCTTGTTAATCATGGTATTTGAGTAACCCCTAAACTGAGGCACTTCTGTTAAACAATAGCAATATTTTATATAAATCTACATTTCAGGTCTTTTTTTGGAACTCTACCTACTAAAAAAAGAATGTTTCTGTGTCAGCTTTTTGTCATTTCTTCATTTGATTTGGTTTTATGCTGATATTTCAGTCAGCACTCGGAAAGTGATCCTTCAGAAATACTTCCAAGTACAGAGGTGTGTCTGAAGTTCTTTCAGAGTTGGGAATGAATTCCAAACTCCTATGGGACTCTCAAAGCCTCTTTACCAGAGCATCTTTATTAATCAAAGAGCTATAAAGTGGACAGCCTGACACAGGAAGCCCAATGGAATGCTCCAGAGACACACGCTTGCTTTCTTACAGTGACTGTTTGAACTTGCTCAGGTTTGGAAAGTGAGACCAAATCCTAGGAGACAACTAAAAGGGAAAGAGGAAGCAGCCAAAAAGAATAAATGCACACCATATGCCTATGACCTCCTCAAAAGCATTTTGCACTCCTCCCCTTCTGCCTTTTGAAGTACCTATTTAAGCCTGTAACTGTACAGACTTAATGCTGAAGGACTGATCACCCTCCAGCCCAAAAGAGCTGCATAAATGAAAAAAATTCTGATGGGGAGAGGGAATGCAAAAAGTAGTTTTGAATATTTTTTCTTTTTTTTTTTTTTTTTTTTTTTTACAAAATTTAAAAAAAATTGTATTAACCTTAATACAACAGGTTTCTTTGATGGGCAAACTGTCCCATTCCTTGATGGTTTGCTGTGTACCATTTAGGCTCTTTCTGGGGAAAATAAAAAGCCATATGAGGGTAGGCAGCACTTTTTCTACAGGTGAACAAATCACCTGTCCATGAGCTGCTCTTGCTGCCCATTTCCATGTATTTTATTTTAAAAGGAAGATTTCACTGCCTTACTAAAAAGCAACCAGCAGAGAAATATGACTTTAACATTCCTCTTTCATTTACCTATATGGGGTTATAAAGAAAATTATTTCACTGACTTAACAAGATGAAAAGTCATTAAAATGCATTTCAGAGTCAGACAACAACAATTATGCTGCCCTTGTCCCCAGGGCTCAGACAGAGGGACAGGGATACCTCACACCAGTCTGCCATGCACACTGTGCTAAGCCTGAGGGGATCCTGCTCCCAGATTGCTGGTGTGGCCCATCCAAGGCACACCTGGCAGTTCCTGTGCACACAGAAACATCCCTGAGCTTAGACACAGCACACACCAGCCCTCCCAGCTGTGCTCTGGGTGCCCTTCCTGCCCCTGGCCTGCAGGCAGCTCTGTGCTGTGCTGGCAGCCAGCACTGCCTGCAGAGTCCAGGCCACTGGGCTTAATCCCATCCCCAGCAAACACAAGGTCTGCAGCACCAGGGACCCCCCTTTATCCACACATCTCAGGGGCTTCTGGCTGAAGTTCTCTGCAGGCTCTGCCAGCTCAGCCCTCCCACCACTCCTTGGTGCTGAGTGGAGGTGCCCAGATTGCCACTGCAAACCTGGAAAGGGCAACCAGAACCAGCCCTCACCAGTCCTGGAAGTGCTCTCCACAACTGCACATCTCACCAGGTGCAGCTGTCCAGAACACATCTTCACATGCTCTGTGCAACAAGTGCAGCCTGATTTGCAGTCACTGCAGAAATGCAGCCCAGGGAAGGAGTTAAACCTGCACCCTCTGGGCTAAGACTCTCCAGTCTGCCATCCCTAACTCAGCAAGGCCAGCTGGTTCCTCAAGGACCTGACCTTCCCAAAGCCTGCCACTCCCCCAGAGCAGCCCTGCAAGTCAGCACAGAGAAATTAATTCTGACACTGGATTTACACTCCATGCTTCCACCTTGGCAGTATAAATATCCCAACATTCAAAGCTACCCACAAGGAAATTCCTCTCCATTTACTCTGCCCAGCTCCTCTTTGCCACATAACTCTATTTACCCAGCCATGAGGACTGCTTTTGTGTTATACACTCCATCTGTTCTGAGTCAACACATGGATCTTCAGTGACCTGAAGATAAGGACCTCTCCCCCAGTCTCCCTTTCTGTCTGCAGCATGTTTGCTGGCTGCTCCTTGGAACCCAGGTAATTGAGCAGCATTCCCTGACTGGGACACTGGGAAAATCACTTCTGACTACCAGGGTTTATTGCTGCCTAGACTTTATTAAGACCACTGCTGGGAAAAATTGCCTTATTCTTGGAATACATTGAATTTGTTCCTGATTAGGCAGCTTGGAGATGAGTGAGGAACGAGAACAGCATTTCATCTGTGTGAAGAGCTGGAACAAAGAACTCTGCAATACACCTGATTATGGCACAGCAGGGTCCTCTCCTGCTCCTGGGCAACAGGAAACATGATCAGCCATCAGACATTCTCCTCCTCTCACCTGAGCACAAATGCACCTGGAGACTCAGAACCTGCCTGGCCTCAGGGCTGGATTTGCTGAGGATCTGATCAGCCTGCAAGGTGTGTGTGTGTGTGAAGCACTCCCTGACAGCACCACTTAGAGAGCCAAGCAAGGATTGACCTTTTCCAGCTCACAGAGATGAGAGGGAAGGACCAGGACATGCTGTGACCTCCCACCCAAGGCTGCTGCATTTCTCACCATTCCCCCTGTACTCAGCAGAGTCACCTTGTGTACAGCTTTTGGCTTCCTCCTAAAAGATACAACAGAACAGAGAACTGCTTTGCTTCCTTAAAATTAATTTTCAGTGTGCTGCTTTTTTTTTTTTTCTTCCCTTTTCTGGGGAAAGTTTTCACCACACATACGTCTCCTTCCTCTGCTGGTCTCAGCCCTTAGACTCTTACAACCTTTTCCCTCCATCTTGGTGTTTATTTACTACAATAAATATGCAGTAGGTACTTCCAGACATCAGAATATTTCCCTTAGCCTCTAGACTGTTTTCTTGATATTCTCTCCTTTGCTTGGTTGAGTGTTTTTTTAATTTTTTTTAATAAATAAAATGAAAACTTGGCACCAGAACTGGATATATTCAATTTCATCAACACTACATCAAGAAGGCATGGCTGTGTGCATATGTATTTCTGTATATCTGTCCTCATCCTCTATGTATTTGCCTTTTATATCATCAAGCTCCACAGGAATCCTTCCACCCAACCCACTGAGAATTTCTTATGAACTGCTCTGTGCACAACAATCACCAAAATTCCTTTTTGACTCAGGAATACAGCTCCCTATTTCCTGGAAGTCTTTGTGTTTCATATTCCTAAACATGCAGTTTCAAACTTGCCAAATTACTAAAAGGCTTCTGTGGTTCCCCTGCAGAAAGAGGCCTCAGGGTTTTGTGTGCTGTGTGTGATTCACTGCTGCTCAGCAGCTGTCACCACAATTGCTTCCAGACCTCCAGGAAAGCACCAAACAGCACAGATCACAGCAGGGGAAGAGAATCTCAAACACCTTTCTGATAGGGATTCCCACTAACTATTACTACTAAAACTTGGCTAACTGGGTTTTAATTCCTTTAACACTCACCCTAGCAATACAGGAACATTATTTTGGAGCATCAAGGTACAAGGAACAAGGATTTTGTGGACTGGTTATGTGTTGCTATTATCCCAAACCTGTAATTCCTCAAAGTTACACTGCTTTGACAAGAATTATGTCCCATAAAAACCCTTCAAGAGTAATTTTAGGTCTCAAGGCACCCCTGATCTGCCAGGAGCTTCCCCTCTGGTTTCAAATTCATTTTTGGACAAGTAGCTCTTTGCTGAGCTTCTCTGGAAGCCTTGTCTTCCATACCTTATCAAAAACTAACTGCGTTGGGCCAGTGATTCCTCCAGCCATCTCTTCAGACTTTCTAAATACCAGCTATTGAGTTGTCCCTTTAAAAAAAAAACTTAAAATACCAGCTGGTCAACATCTAGTGCACCAGAGTGATGGAAGATATCTCAGTACAACTGATACTTTAAAGATTTTTTACATACAGCACAAACATACCTATTACGTATCCTGCTTTGTATTAAAACAATTTTGCCACCTTCACCTAATAAAGCTTAATGAGTCAGGAACATTTTCCCAAATGTTTTGATGCTTGTCCTTAAACTGAACTGTATTTAAGATGTGTTCAGGACTGTGATTTTCCCTCTTGGGGAAATGAGGCTTTATCTCTGCTGGCAGCCACCAAGGCCAGTTAGCAGCCCTGCTGACTGAATTCTGCTCCTGCCCCAGGAGTGTGGCTCCAGCTCTGGATGGAGCTACATTGGTGGGGTTTTCTGGGAAAACTCGCTGCTGCTGAACTGTTCAGATCCCTGTAAGAACACATTGCTCTGTTTTCTCACACCATTCCTCTGGGATCTTTCAAAAAAGCCTCAAAAGTAAACGGGTGGCTGCTTTTGCCCTCCTGAATCTTGTGGTTATTTGTCCCAGCATCACTGACTAGTGGTTTGGAAGGTCTCACCTGAGTCCCCAAGGCCAGTGCCTTGATACCACAGCCACTTCTGCAGAATCTCATTCCCAAATGTATCCAATCACATGAAATGAGCTGGCTTTTCACTCTCTGTTCAGACCTCACCACAGTGAGTGTTGCAATCATCATCCAGTTGCCCACCTCAGCTCACACATAGGAATGTCACACTCTTTTCCCCTCACATCAACATTTAACTTTAATTTGTACAGCTTTTTTCTTTTCCCTCTCTGCCACCACCCCTTTCTCACTGAATAAACCAGCCAGGTTCTTAAAAAAAACCCCAGGTGATCTTATAGTAGGAGACACAATTAATTTTCTGTTGGAAGCTGGCTATGCAGGATCACACTGGTGGGCTCACTAAGGCAGTTTTCAGCAGCGTGGTACTTTAATATTCCAAAGAAAAGGATTCTGAGTGTACTGCACAACGATCTCAGATGTTCTGAGCTGTAGATGGAGCACTTGCACTGCTTGGAAAATCCACAAGTGCCTGCTGACCCCTGCCTGCAATTGCCAGCAATTTTTAAAGTGGGAAAGACTTTTTTCCCACGTGGTCTACTGTGGCCTTCCATGAAAAAAAAAAAAAAAAAAAAAGAAGAAAACCAACATGCCTCACTGCTGCACTCACATTAACACAGGCAATGAGTACCAGCTCTGTGCAGTACTGATCACTCACTAGAGTTGCTGCTGTTACATGATATGGCTTTTCAATTAAATTTAAATATAGTTACCTTGAAAAGGTCTCAGTGCTTCCAGGAAAAGGAGCAGCCAAACAGATCAAATTCTGGACCTATTGTGGCTGGGTTTTCCTTTGTTTGGCTGCTTTGGTGATTGGTTGAGGGGTTTTTTTTATTAATAAAGAGTAAAAATTAGAATATTTTATTTATATAAATATATATTATTTATATTCATATTTTATTTATATTTATAGTTACAACATCAATAAAAATAATAAATAAATAAAATTTTTTCTGCAGTAAAATAAAGTGAAACTATTATTTCAGTTACCACAAACTTTCTAGAGCAAATCACAAGCCAACACAGAGACCTTTGCACTGTGTGGAGGTTTATTTGGCCCACTGCCTTGTATCCAGTCACAACCATCACAAGCTCTTCGACAAGAGTGGGCAAAAAATCTCGTAGAAGGTAATTCAGAAACACCTGCAGAGTTGAAGAATCCTCTTCCTGCCTCCTTTTATGGCAGAAAGGACTCAGCTGTAAGGGCAGAAGAATGACCTTCTTGCAGGAAGATCCTATTTCCAAGAGAAGCTCATGTCTCACATCCCACTCAGAGAAACACTTCTGCCTGCGTAACTTTAACACCTAAAAACCAACATAAGATTTAAACTCAAATATGTACTTTCCAGACTCTTATTCTCTTCACTGATGTAACCAATAGATTTGGTTTCTTTGAAGGGTGAGCACTGGATCATCCCTGGAGCATCCCCCTCCTTCTGTGCTTGCAGAGCAGCTGAGGGCACGCAGTGACTGACTCACAAAATTACCTGTTACCATCAGAGGGGCACAGAGAGCTGCAGATATGCTCTGTCTACACTTTGAAGCACTGAGTTCCCACATTTTTGCCCGAGTTTCCAAGACTTTCTGCTTACTTCCTTTGGACAAACCCACTGGGGAGCGAGATGCAATCCTCTTCCTCATTGTCACTGTTCCTGCCTTGCCTGTTTTCCCTCCACCAGAGCTGATGCATGAAAAATCTCTTGCCAGCTCATATCCATGGAATAATGAATGTACCTGATCACTCTGTGCTGCTGATCAAAGCAAGAACTGAATTCTAAAAGCAGAAATGTGATCTGAAGACAGTCAGCCCCATCAAGCATAAACTGAATATTTTAACATCTGGAAGCTGATTTTAAAAGCTCTTCAGCAAAGGCCAGGAGTTTTAGGGATGAAAGTGTCAAGGAATGAGATATTAAAATGCTCTTACTACAGGGATCCAACCTTGCCACCACCTAAATGTTGTCCAGCTTGTTTCTGATTCATTCATTGATGTAGGGCTGTGAAGCTTTCATGTCTGTGCAGGAGAGAACAAGAGAGAAGCTGCTCCTGTAAATCAGCAGCTGCTCCCAGCATCACCCCCAGCACTGACCAGTGCACCTGGACCAGAGACAATCTGAGAAGTTCATCTGCTGCCAGCACCAACACAGACTTGGAGGAAGAAATTAATTGCTTTAGACAACAAAAGTCACTACCCCAGTCACTACCCTACAGCAGCCACAGAAAATCAGGACTTAAAATAAACACTTGTTTTAATTCTTTTTCTTACTTTCTTCACATTTGAGACCAATACGGAGATGAATCTGAGAGACAACATTTCATGTCATGATCATCCAATTCAAGCTCAGACCCAAACTTCCCCCTGCTTGGATCTACAGCTCCCCGAGGTGGAGAGGGAGGGGACAAGGAGTCACATGCCTGGAACACTGCAGGAATCTGCAGCTCAAAATGTCTTTCCAAGACACACAATACTTAGCCCAGGTGTGCCCATCAAGAAGAGGGGAGTGGTTTCTCAAGCTGTCTCCTAAACTTTCTCCAGCAAGAGTTCAGAAGTGTCAGAATCACACAAAAAAAAAAAAAAAAAAAAAAAAAAAAAAAAGAGACAAAAAAAAAAAAAAAGAAAGAAAAGAAAAGAAAAAAAAAAGGCTCTGTGTGCTCCCAGTTTGTGTCACAGGAGAGCCACAGGTAATTGAAGAATTACTGAAATCAGTAGCCAGGCTGATAATCGAAATCCAAGACACAACCAGAAGGAAAGGAAGGAATTAATTCATCACCTAATTATAAAAGCAGCACACAACCTTCTCTAACTAATCTAGTAGCAGAAGGCAAGTGATCAAATAAAAACAAGCAGTACTGAACTACAAAGATAGAAAAACGAACCAAAGAAACCCACTATTGCTGAAATGATGGATTCATGACCTGAAAGCAGATACATTATTTATTTAAATTATTTACGTTCTTTTATATTCCCTTTTGGCTCTGACTTGCTGTCAGTGGTGTGTTACAAGGTCATTAATAATGCATAACAATAAATAATATATCCACAGTCACACCAACTGAATTTTGTTTGTAACTGTGGCCCTGTGAGCATCTTGAATTTATTGTACTTGGGGCTTTTTCTGAATGGTGGCTAAGAACTCAGGGCTGCGGGCTGCAGGAGGAGCTTCAGGCAGACTTGTAGCACTTCCCCAGCACAGTGCACAGCTCCCGGGGCTAGATCCACGCCAAACACGCCCTGTCTGCAAGCGAGAGCTGTCCTGAGAGCAGGAAGCGTCAGGCAGTCTCTTCTCGCCGTGTACGTGCTGCTGCTCTGTTAAGGCACTCTGCAGAGAAGATCTCGTGTTTGCTTCTGTTTTCAACAAGCCAAGACGCTTGTGCAGCAAGAATCCTGCTTTTTCCAGCACAGGATCACTTTGGAGCTGAGTGGGAGTTAGCCCTGCTTTTGCAGCACCAGCAGAAGCTCTGCTGGCTCTCTCTACTGCTTTTCCATAGCAGTGCTGTCAGAAGCGAGAAACTGCCTTTTGCCGAGAAAGCAGCGTCTAGCGCGAGAGAAGGCAGCGTCCTCAGGACACAATGCTGGCTGTGCCCAGAAGCGAGAGGCAGCTGTGGAAGTCTGTTGAAAGCAAGAACAGCTCGGTGGGAGCAGGTGGTGGCGGGGAGTTCCAGGACACACATGTTGTAGTGAGGGCAGCTGTGAGAAACCTCGAGGTCCCCTGAATTCAGGGCAGAGGTTGGTGAGAAAATAATTAGGAGTGGGAACGAGGGTTGACACTTGAAAAAGAATAATTTAATAAGGGATAAAAGAAAACAGGGATGGTGCCCCAAAACTGTGCACAGTACCCAGGGGAGCTCCATGGGGGTAACCAGCCTGAGACCCCGAACAGGAAAACATGACAATTTATAGGGTGGGTCTGAGGGTAAGGGTCCGACCAGAAACTCCAGCTGGGAACAGAACCATCTTTGTACAACACAACTGACCAATCATAAACACACAACCTTACATGGAACAGCTTCATTAACATGCAAACTCCCATGAACCTTTGCTACTCACACATCTGGAAAGGGCCTTAGGGTTAGCGTTGCTTCAGCTTGGCCAGCTCCCACACACAGAGACTGGTTCAAACCTATGAAACAACAACAACATTTTGAGCTAAATTCAGGAGAAAAAGCAGACATGGAAGTGCTCAGTTGCTAGTTTCAGCCCAGACAGCTGCCAGGAGGCACAAACTGAGGCATCGCCATGGACGTGCTGGTGCTTTGTGTTTGCTCTCTGCAGAGAAGCACTGGTGCTTGCTTCTGTTTCCAGCAAGCCAAGGTGCTTGTGCAGCAAGAGTCCTGCCTGCTCCAGCACAGGTTCACTTTCCAGTCGAGTTGGAGCTACCCCTGCTTGCAGCAGCACCAGCAGAAGCTCTGCTGGCTCTCTGCTGCTTTTCCATAGCAGTGCTGTCAAGAATGAAAAGCTGCGTTTGGCCGAAAGAGCAGGGTGTCTTGGGTTATGGAACCTAAAATGTGTATTCTATTTCATCTGCTGAAAGCAGTTGAGGAATTGTTCTTCTTTATCTCTTGTAACTCCAGAGGGAGGGGGGCAGGTGCCTTTTGATAATGGGTCAACTGTTCAAACCAGGTAGGGCAGTGTTTCTTATCTCTTTCACTGCCTGTCCTCCCTCCAGGGGAATATTTTCTGCTAACAGACCATTAAGACACCCCTAAAAGCACACATCCCCAAACTTACCCTCCCCAAGGTAGTACATCCACATTCCATCATCCCAGTGTGAGATGCTCCACCCAGTGGGGGGAGGCAACCATTCCTACCTGGATAAAACGGGGACTCAGGAACACGAAGCTGTCTGGCTTCCCCCGATTACTGGAGGAAGACTGGACCCTTCTCACCATCCCTGGACCCTTCTCACCATCCCTGGACCCTTCTCACCATCACTGGACCCTTTTCTACAGGATCATCTCTCCTCCAACAGAACCACATCTGCCACTCCAGGAGGACTCACTGTGGGCTGTTTCCAACACCCTGACCAACAGAGTGTCAGGTTGTAGCTCTGACTCTGTCAGGGTTTCCAGGATTGTTGTTTGTTTGTTTGCTTGTTTGGTTGGGTGGTTTTGTTTTCTACTACATTTGTATTGTTAATATTCCTAGTAAAGAACTGTTATTCCTATTCCCAAATCTTTGCCTAAAAGCCCTTAATTGCAAAATTATAATTTGGAGGGGGTGAGGGGTTTACATTCTCCATTCTAAAGGAAACTCCAGCTTTCCCTGGCAGATACCTGTCTTTCAAAACCAAGACACAGTGCTCTGCTGCAGAGAAGGCAGCGTACTCAGGACACAATGCTGGCTGTGCCCAGAAGCGAAAGGCAGCCTGTTGTGATTCATTTTTCCTAAATGGTTCTGTTCTCCCCCAACATGTATAGTTCATTACCAAGTTGTTGTAAATCACCCCCTAAGTTGCTATTCATTGTAACCCCATTGTTACTCAACCCCTCCTACCCTCAGTATCCCATTGGTCCAAGCCCTGGGTCTGCCCCCTGGCTGGAAAAGCCTATTTAAGCTGAAGAGATGAGGGGGAGGACCTCTTTACTTGCTCTGGTCTCTTGCTCTTGCCCCCTCTCTCCCTCTTCCTGCTTCTCTCCCTCCCCCTCTCTCCTGTGGGAGCCATGCCACTCCCCCCGGTGTGGGACCCCCAAATAAACCCTGTCTGATCGACACCCTCGAAAGCTGTATGGTGTCTTTCCTGCCTGTGTGCTGCCATAGCTGCCACATGCTGCCAAGAGAATTCTCCCTGACAGCTCTGGTGAGCTCCTGTACCTCACCTCCCTTCCTGCACCCAGAGAGACTTGTTGCCAGTTCTCCTGCAGATGCGAGCCGGGCAGGAGGAAAAGCAGGAGAAAGCAACAGCCCAGCACAGTGCACAGCTCCCAGGGCTAGATCCCTGCCAAACATGCCCTGTCTGCAAGCGAGAGCTGTCCTGAGTGCAGGAGGTGTCAGACAGCCTCCTCTCGCCCCAGAACTCTGGCTAGACAGTTCCATACAAACCACCTCCTCTGTCCTTCAAACAGCCTTTGGGATCCACAACTTGCAAGAACATTTTCAACTGTTTGAGTTTGTCACACCCACATGAACCATAAAATCCACCAACTCACATCTCCTCCTGCACTTGAAATGGAATTTCATGGGGCACAAGGGGTTCTCTGGAATGCAGGAAGAGCCATTCATTCAAAGCCTTAGCCACACAACACCATCCAGCTTCATTGTGATGCCTGGGGGAAAAGCAAGCAGCCCAAAACAGAGCCCAGGGTTCTGCTGGTGAGTCACCCACAACAGCAGAGAGTGAACTCCTGAGCAGCTCAGGACTCCTCAGCATTTTGATAGGAAAAGGTAAAGCCACTATGGAGAACACCATTTCCATTCAGGTAAAAGCAACAAGTGACCATACTTCATGTGTCCAGAACCAAAAGAGAAGCTCAGTATACAACAGGAACACAAAATAGAGATATTCTAGCTTTAGAAAAGGGAAATTTGGATTTTAAACCAAACCAAAGCAAAAAACCCCTAACTACCAACCCTGCACTGTACTAATGCTTTTTGGTGTTACTAGCAAAGTAGTAAAATACCAATCAGTCCCTTCTGCACATCTCACTGTGAGTAAACTGCAGAATGGGGCAACACAGGTACATTCTGAGCTACATCCACTTCAAGTATAGTCCCAGAGAGAGCTCGTCCCAGCCCCTTTTCTTTCACCCACTGCATTAACTACACACCTGGAAAGCAAATAGGTTTAGCAAACTGGTCTGATGAGAATTAATGTTTGGAGTTGTTTTTGTTGTTGTTGTTGTTGTTGTTGTTGTTTTTGTTTTTGTTTTGTTTTGTTTTTGTGGGGTTGTTTTTGCCAGTCCAGCTTTCCAAACAGGCTGATTCTAAGGCCACATCATCAGTATGTACAAAAAGAGTGGGAGCACATGAATTTAAAAAGAAAAAAAAACAAAACCAAAACAAACAAACACAAACAAAAAAGCCCATCTTTAGTGGAAGGGCAGAGATAGGGTTGTGAGATGGGACTAAGCTCATTTTTCACAGCTGCTGAAAATTACATAAAATTAGATGCAATGTAGAAGCAAACCTTTAAAGCAAAAGCAAGGAATTAAATTAAGCAATCCTGTAGTTGACAGTGAGAATACAAATGAACTTTCTGATGCCTGTTCCAAGTTCCTACATTAACAACTCATACTTCCATTGAAGCTGTAAATAAGCAGCCTAAGGGGAAAGCTCCCTTTATATATATTCCTCTGCTGTCATGCAATATATTCACATTCTAAGTATTTACTTAGCACCCACCTATTATTTAAACACATTTGAATATAGTACAGCAAAGTATGACAAGTATGATCACAATCCAGAGCTGCATCAAATCTCTGATAGGAAATGCAGAAAGACTCTTAAGCTGTCACTGAGCTCTGAGTCAATTAATGAGGAGGGGAGCAAATGGTAACACCAAGCAGGAGACTGACAACAAACACCAAACTTAACAATTATGGCACAGCTGCATCAGTGTGCAGAAACATTATTTATTCAGACAGTTTAAAGGCAAAGCAAAGTAACTTAACAGAAATCCAGGGATCTGACCCTGCTCTAAGGTCAGTAGAAAAACAATTTTGACTGAAATAACCATTACTTATCTGCAAGGAGCTGAGTGCTACACCACCAGGCATCAGCTTTTCAGGCATCTGCTGAGAGCAGATCCAGAACAGGTGTCCATTTTCTCTGTTATCATAGAGTCTGTAGCAAAAACCAGAGCTCAGTCTAATCAGCAGTTTCAAGGTAATAATTCCACACCATTTCGTGGAAGCAGAACTTCACAGCTCATCAGGTAACAAGTGGAAAAACCACTTTTGTCCTAAATTAGTTTCTTTTCTCCTAGTGAAGATACCATCAACCGCCCTGTCACTAGGTATCATTGGAGGCCTGTTTAGTGTAGAGGCCATGCACAGGAAGAGATTTCATCCCAGAGCTCAACTCTCACACTGACCAGCGACCACAAATTCTCACTTTCTCTCATCAGTGCTTGCCAGGATGTGAGTATACAACATTATGTGTAAAGCCTGTGCATGTGTGTTCTTAATGCAGGCCACAGACATGGTTTGTGTGCAATAAATGGAGAATGTGTTCAGTTGTAACACAGCAGATAGAAAGCCCAGGTTACCTCTGACAGCCTGGACTTCACCCCACAGGCACAGGGACCCCTCCCAGATCTCCCTGAAACCTTCCCATCCTGTGGCGATTTTTCCTACAATCCAGCCAACAGAAAGATGCTCCCATAAAATACTTCAGGCACAGCCTGAAGGCTTGAAGGTCTGACTCCCTCTGAATCCCTCAAGTCTGGCTTGGAGGTCTGAATCCCTCTGTTAAGGCAGAGGCAGATTAGGAAACCCCATGCCAGCCTCTGTGAGCTGTAGGGACACCAACTCCTGCAACCTTGCCCTTGGCAAACAGCACAAGGAGGTGCAGCTGGGTCAGCCACAGCCTCCAATAATCATTGCATCTCTGGGATCCCTGCAGCCCTCAGCAGTGATCTTGTTTTTATGTTTTTCAATCTAAACCAGTCACATTTAAAGCGACAACCTCACCCATGAAGGTGCAAATTATAAATCCTGCAAGGAGCAGCTCAGTCAGGGTGAAGCCACCCAGAAATGCCACCACATCAGCAGCTGTGCTGACATCAGAACACCCTGCCCTGGTTATTCTGACACCCCAGTCTGGTGAGAATCCCACAGACTCCAAGATTCCCAGAGTTACTCAACACAAGCCTGTTCCTTGTGCAGTTAAAGCATGCCATGTGGTGGCACACAAAGATGTTGAAAAATTCGAATTATTAGCCTTCAAAAAATAAAAATTGAATCCTGCTGCTCTAGACTGTTTCTGTACCAAAGGCAGCAACCAAGCAGTGGCTTTGCTTGCATTCGTATTCAAAACCAGCGGAGAATATCCAGAAAAAAAGATGCACAGTAAATTCCCTGAAAACTGGCTGCAGTGCTAGCTTGTCTCTGTAACACTGGCACCTCTATTGCCTCTTAATACGGTGCAGGAAGTCCAAAGCCACAAGTCTGGTCAGGCTCCTGTGGGCATTGGCATCTGAGGGAAGTCAGGGAATTGCGGGCACCAGAGAAAACCCCAGACTCCAGCTAAGAAAGGATTTGCTAATTCCAGCCCCTTCCCACCCATCAAACATGGGCAAATTGCTTGCAAGTGCTACAATCTCAGTATGGGATTTGGCTCCAGTGGCAGAAAAAGTGAATGTAAGATCCAAGTTTTCAAACCTAGCCCGGAATATGTAATGTCCTGGAGATCTGCATCCCCTGCCTTGAGTGGTGCTCAAACAGCTGCTCCTGCCAGCCTTGGACAGAATGAAGCAGCCTGTGTACTGTCCTGTTCCATCCAGAGCTATGGAGAGACAGGTTTTGCACAGAGTGAAACCATTCCTGAAAATTTAAACAGCTTTTGGATCAGGACCCTAAATTCTAGGGAACAGAAATGCTTGTCTCAGACTGGCTAGGAGAGCAGAACTCAGAATTACACAAATGGGCAAGAAGAGATTCCTAAAACCCAGTCTGTGAGACCTGACAATGCTCAGTGGTGTGCAGAGACAATAACTTTTCCAGCAGAGCTGCAGAGAACACCACCTAATGTGCACAGGACCTGAGGCCCCTTTATGGAGCTCATCCAAAGCTGTATCTGCCTCTGCAGACCATGAAATCCAAACACACTCCTCAGGCTTTATGCCAGGTGCTCTGCATCAGACCACACTGACCAAGTTCTTCAGACAGCCTCAATATACAGATGGATTCAGGATCTCATCCTCAGCTCTGACCTGCTCTCCCTTCCCTCCCTGGCAGGCCAGGTTCCCATGGCTCTGTGCATCTGAGTACTTCAGGTGATGCCTTAGGATTGTAGCTTGTATATTTTTCATGTATTTGTAACCCTGCAATTCTTTAGTGTATAACTCTAGACTCTATACACAGTGTGAGCTGCTGCTTTCCCATTTTAGTCAGACAAATCTATTCTTCTCCAGGCCTGGGAATCAAGGACACCTCACTGTCTCAGGCCCCAAGAGATGTAAACAAAAGTGAGTTGGAGGGAGCAAACTTGGAGTAAATGACTTCATTTCCTGAAGATTATTGGAAGATTAACTCTCAATATGCAAATGAACCAAACTTATAAAAGTGTGAAAACCCCTGACGTGTCATCCATTTTTGGGTGTAGCCCTGGGGGGCTTTGTCTGCCCTAAATGTACCTGGAGGCCCTTCAATAAATAGAACTGCTTTTTATTCCCTTAATTCTGCCTGGCCTCTGTTTTTAGGTAGCCCAAAAAGGCATCACAGGAGCAGTGTCACAGTTGCTCAGCAGCTCACGGATGGGCAGACAGCCTTCCAGACAGGTCACTTACTCCAGCTACCTTTAAACACTCTTTTCCTTCTTCCTCCTCCCTCTTTTTCCAGAGCAGAGTTGTTTTTCTGCCTGTGGGGCTGCAGGGCAGGGAGGCAGCCATGCGTGCACACATCCAGCAGTTAACTGTGCATGATTCCCTCTGGCAGTCCTGTCAGGACTCTGGTGTTTGTATCCATGAGATGTCACTCTGGGAAGGGTTCTTACACCTGTTCCAAGCCCCCTCAGAATTCACAACTGAGAAATACTCGTTACTGCCCAACAGTCTTTTCATTTCAATTCTCATTCCTGGCTGATGTTTTTCTTTTTTTGAGAGGAGCCCAAGATAAAAGTTGGCTGTGGTCTTCCACAACAACACATGCATGTTTCCTAAAGATTTCTGAAAAAAATGAAAAAACTTCCAAGTCCTGCAGCGAAGTGCATCACCTCTCTTGGCCTCAGAAAACACAGTTCATCACAATGCTCTCTCAGAGCAGCAGCCTACAAACTCCTCCTGTGGGAAATTCCTTGACCTGGAAAGGAGATTACTCCTTGGAGTTCCAAGGAGCAGATTACTTTCCTTCTCACCAGCACACTTCTGAACAGAGAAGCATGAGTGATTTCTCATCTCTCTTTTCCTTTTTAAAGGAAAGAGAGTTGAGCAGAATGCTTTTTAGGACTGAACACAAGCCTCTGTGTTTTAATAAATACCTCCTCGAGCCTTCTAGGGGGAAGACCTGAATTACACCTGTGAGCCTTCAGCAGGAACAGCCTCACATGAAGCTGATGGAAATGCTCTCAAATGCATTCCACATCATGGCTTACCTGATCTACAGAGCAGGCAATGAGCCATAATTAAATATTCCACAAGACACATGAGCACTTGCTCATCACTGTGTGTGGAGGGAGTAGTTCCTACTCAGCTGTCACTTTTGAAAGTAGGAACTGTCTAATCCTTACTTAAACCCTGACTCCCTTTCTCTCCCACAAGAGAGGCTCATTCTGCTTTTCAGAAAATTCACTTATTTCCCCGATTTCTGTAAGAACCTTTTCCAGAGAGTCAATCTGGACTGGAAATTCCTTCAGCCCTGTATGCTGTGCCAAGTCTCAAACAGTAGAGCAGGGGGTAATTAAAAGGAGCAGATAATTTTGACTGAAAGGTGACAAAACAGGAGCTTTGAAGGGAGCAGGGAAGGATTCATTTGCAAGAAGCTGTGCAGTGGTAAAAACCTACAAAATCAGCAGGTAGCTTGCAGCAGGATAATGTGCTGTTGAGTACACTGGTCACTGTGCTGGACAGGCTGGTAGCTGCAAAGTTTGTGTAACAGAGCAAGTTCATGGCCAACCTCTCAGCTCTCCTCTTGTAATTCAAAAGCAACCCAGGTCTGGCTCCCCACCAATGAGCATGACCACTGAAAACAGCCCATACCTGAACCTGGGCTTGAATTCTCCAACAAAAACACAGAAGCAATCTATTTTTCTGCAGTTTTACAATTAAAACTCTTGCTGCTGGGGCTGTCCCAACTTCTCAGTTTGATTTCTAGAGCCTCTCCTCTCCAGCTCTCCCACAGCCAGGCTGCCCTCTCGTACCCACATCCACAGGGAGAGCTGCAGCCCACAGCTTCCTCAGGCTCCCACCCTCTCCTTCCTTCCCTTTCCTCTCTCTACTTCACCTCCTGCTCTGCATGGCATTCCAATTTGCTTCTCTCAAGCTGTCACATCCCACCCTCTGCCCAGCTGACAACGTGCACCTTCCTTGGAGTCACTCAGGTCTCCTCCTGCCTTGCAAAAAAGCAACCCAAATGCACATTTTAAGAGTTGGTCCACAAGTTTCTTTCTACCAACTTACTAAAATCAGACCATAAAGTTTATAAAACAGACAGCTGGATTTGGGGTAATTGTCCAGCTGTGTTATACCTGTTACCTTCCATTTCAGGATTTCAAAATGATGTAAAAATACAAAATTGAAATACCCAATTCTTCACCAGCCCTATAAGCTTTCCATCCTTAGGGTATAGTAAATTCTCTGCTATCTAGAGATCTAAAAAAAACCCAAACCAAATCATCAAACCCCCCTCCCAAATGAGAAAACCTGCCAAATTGTGACTGGAGGAGAGACCCTACATCACTCCCAGCAAAGCAGGAGACAGCAGCTCCAGCAAGGTGAGGGCTTTGAGGCTCTCCACTAAATATCCAAATTCCCTTCCCTCTGTGACAGGCTCTGTGCTCCTCACCTGCAAGGATGGGTCAGCAAAATGTGTGATCCTAAAACTCCACAGCTCCTGCACTGCAGCTCTGGTTTGGCACCTCCACTCTGGAAACAGCAATTAGTGGTGCTCAAAATTATCTTCTATATTATCTTCTAATTATCTTCTAATGCCAGTAACTGGGATTCAGTCAGGTTTTAATATCCTCTATCTAGAGTGCCAATCAGACCTCATAATTTTCTGGGTCAAATTGCCTATGGAACTCTGTAGTAGTTGAAACTCCTGAAGCTGTAGTTTCAAATCTTTCAAAGTAGAACCTTGGGAAGTTTTTACTCAAAGAAAAGAAATTAGTATTTCATACACCTGTAACAACTTTACCTCATAGCATGAGAAAGTTTTGAGGGAAGAGGCAGAACAGCCCATCTGGTGATAATAATAAATCTGACAAGAGACAGAAATTGTAGGATTAAAGATAGAACTTCACTATATTAGGAGAAATGACTAATTAACTTGTGATTCATGCACCCTAATGGAGTTTGAGAGCCCCATCAGTGTCATCAAATCATTGTCCCCTCAAAATCATGGCTCATTGCCTGCTCTGTAGATAAGGAAAGCCTGATAGGGTAACTGGGCATTTGAACGGGATGACAATAATGTTAAGGAGGAATTCTGTAGTTTTACATGCCCCAAATAGGCCAGTTTCAAAAACAGTTTAAGGATTTTTTTTTTTAATGCACTTTTTGGGGGGACTAAATGTAAATCTGACAAGGGGTAGCTTTTATTTATTCTTAAGGAGACAAGACTGCAGGTCCTTAAAATGTTGACAGTGAGAAGGTCTTCCCTTACCTTCCCATTAAAACCACAGGTGATTCCAGAGCCCAGGGGTGAGGCAAAACCAATTCTCCTTTCTCATGATCTGTGTTACAGGGCCCTGAGGCAGGGGCTCACTGTCCTCTGTGTTTTTATGACACAGAGGACACATTTGATGAACCAGGATACAAATGCTACAATGTGATGAATGGAAACCTGAAGCATTTATTATGTACCAACACCCCAGAAAAGGAAGGTTTTTTTTTTTTTTTTTTTTTTTTTTTTTTTTTTTTTTTTTTTTGTAGGGGTTTTGTTTGTTTGTTTTTGTTTAAGAGTGAAGCATCTGTAGTGAGGGGAAAAACCAGAATTCTAAAACAAATGAAAAAAGCACACTGACCTCTTAGGTCAGTGTTTTAAGCACATTTCTATGCAATTCTTTTTTACTACACACCACCACTTTACAATATGAAGGACCTTAAATATGACAGGAAGGATAATTTGGCTGATGCTCAATATTTAAATGGAAGCTGCCTGACATGGCTGGTGGGTCAGACATGTCTGTGGTTATCAAGGTGGCAGAGAGCTCGAGACAGAGTTAGGGGAGAGGAGAGATGGGCAGTTAATCAAGGTGACCTTTCCATTTATTTTTATCCTGGAGCATCTTCTCTGCCAGCATGAGAGCTTTGGGTCCTATCCTACCCTTGAAGAGTGTGGCACAGTTTGGTGACTACCAGCTTGTCTGTCTTAATCCCCTTGTGCTCATCCTCTCCAACACTCATCTTCCAGTTTTCAAGACATTTCAGCATCATTTTAGTCACAGAAAATTGTGCCTGGATTACTGAAAGTAGCATGCAAGTGAATAAATGGAAGCACAGAAAGAATCAGACACCTTACAGGCAAAGTCATCCCCATGAGGTGCCTGTGTTAGTAAAAAAGAAATTGAACACCAGTAGGAGAGGAAGGCTTCAGGGGAAAACACCACAGACAACTCAAACCCAGATTTTGGAGGGTGAGAAACACACCTAAGTGCTTTTAATGCACAACAGGCTGCTCTGGACTACCTGAGAAATGAATGATAGAGGCTGTAAGGAACACACCACCTTCCCATCCAAGAAGACAACTGCCTCACATCCTTTCACTGCCAGTTCCTGTGGGCTTTGGCCAGCCCAGACCTGCAGGCCACCTTTACAAAGAACGAGGAAGGAAATTAATGGTTTTCACAAAGAAGCCACAGGAGACTGGGGAAGAAATAACCCACAACCAAAAATGTAAGATAGCTAATGAAATTCCCAAACAGAGAGAAAACAAACAAGGAAAAGAAATATGCTGATGTGGTTTGTAATTCTAGTCCTGCCACAGATGTTACAGGCACTGTGAATTTCAAGTACCTCTACTTAATAGAGAGGTTTTTTCTCTTGTCAAAATGAGTAAAATATACACAAAAGCAAGAACAGGCCTAGAGCAGAAAGGCCCTAACAAGCAATTGCTAACAAATGGAAGATCACTCGATGAGGAGACAGTAAAGCCTGTTGGGTTGGCATGCAAGCAGAAATCATTATTTATTGCTGCAATTGTTCCTCCCCACATTGCCCCTGCGGGTGTATGGTTTGATTTTCTTGTGAAAGTCCTTAAATGTACATATCAAAATCCAGACAACATGCAAACATCTCCAGAGCTTGGCTGGCAGGCCAGCATCCATCCCTGCTGGAGGACATTGCTATCCCCCCAAAAAATCACACCACAAAGTTCAGCTTGGTCAGAGGTTTTGTCCACTGAGGCTTGTCCCTGTCTCTGTGTGCTGCCTTGGCAGAGCTGATCTTGGCTTTGCCCTTTCCTGGGACAAACTTGTGAATTTAACTGCCTGTGGCGTGACACTGCACACTGCACTCACTAGGACAGAGGCACACAGGCACACAGGGAGCACAAAAATTACCTCTAAATTACCTGCAAATACCACTAATTAAATATTAAAAAAATTATATATATATATAAATAAAAATTAAAACAAACATACAAGATATATATATAAAATACATGAAAATATATACAATTATATATAATACATTAAAAAATATTTACCTTCAAATAAAGGCACTGAAAGGGAAAACCAAAAAGCCTGCTTATGGCCTCAAATGAAGCACTCTTCCCAAAATATTATGGGTGTCATTCTGGAAGGGCAACACACAAAACCAGAGATGAGGCTGTGCCCATGAGAAATAGGACTTTCATTTTGCATGTTGCTTTGAGAAGCTTTCCCACTGCAAAGAAACCAAAAGTGTTCAGAAAAAACACATGAAAAGCTGTGAGGCTGTTCTGCGTGAAAAAATTCCGAATGGATCAGGATTTCTCCCAGATCCAAGCTGCCACAAGTTGGAAGGCTGGCTGCCCTTGGTGTTATAGATACAAAAAGGAAATTAAAACTTTTTAATAGTTGTGTCTGTGTACTAGCTGTGTGTTTCAATTTCTGTTTGTAACTGTGTTTATTTTCTAACTAGTTCTAAGTTGTTGTGGGCATTCGCTGTTGTGATGTTGTTGGAGTAATTGTTAGATATTGTTGCAGTGTTTAGTTATCAATGTTAGTAAGTTTTGTGCGGCTGCCTCCCCGGATTCAGTTCAAGGGACAACACGAGAAAAAAGGGGATCTTCTACCCTTCCCCAAATCACTCAAAACCAAGACCAGCACCCAGTGCCTGCATTGGAGAACACGACCATCCAATCAGAACAAGGCGGGAAGAAATGATTGGTGTAGAACGCACGCCGTTAAGAGCCAATGAGAGCCCGAAGAATGCACCAATCAATAAAAGGATCCAAAACGGACCAATCCCTGAGGGGACTGAGACTTTAAAAGGGACTGACCACCCTCAGGGAGGGGCTTCTCTCTCAGGAACTGGACTGTGCTGAGGGGTGGCCCGTGCGCACGTTTTGGTTTCTCTGACTTGCCGTGAGGGGCTGGGACTAGCCCAGCGTCCTGTTCCTGTAGCCATTTTTATACCAATAAACGCTTGGCCTTTCCTTTTTAACATCTTTGGATCTACGGCCTCGTCATTAAATTGACAACATTGTAACATTGCTGTGCCAAAGGCCTCCTACAAACTGATGTCAGGAACCTGGGGGGCTGAGTTTAGTTTCCCAGGGAAAAGGGCCACCGTTTGTGCCTAATGCCCCGTGCCTGACCAAGGGCTTCTGCCAGCTCAAATCCCACTAAATTTTCTGCACGGATCAGGATTTCTGCTAGATCCAAGCTGCTACAAGTTGGAAGCCTGGCTGTGAAATACTCCCCCGCCCCTACCCCCGGGCTTTCTCTCTGGCTAGCTCAGTCTCTTGAGGGGCTTTGGAGGAAATATCTCAGGGGACAGGATAAAAGATTCCAAAAGAGGCTCTTACCCCAGGATCAGTCCAAGGCTTTATTCTCGAAGGGTTCCAGGGAAGGAGGGCGAACAAGGAAGAGCACGGGTTTATCCAGTCTCTGTTTCAGGATAGATATCTGGCCCTGAGCCAACAGGTTAAAGGTAAGAGGAAGTGGGGTCAAACTCTATGGTCACAAGCTTTAGGGGGTTCTGGGGAAAAACCATTCCCCAGAGGAATACAACATTGCTGCCCTTGGAGTGCCAAAGGCCTCCTACAAACTGACGTCAGGAACCTGGGGGGCTGACTTTAGTTTCCCAGGGAAAAGGGCCACTGTTTGTGCCTAATGCCCCGCGCCTGACCAAGGGCTTCTGCCAGCTCAAATCCCACTAAATTTTCCGCAGGGATCAGGATTTCTCCCAGATCCAAGCTGCCACCAGCTGGAAGCCTGGCTGCCCTTGGAGTGCCAAACACCTCCTACAAACTGACATCAGGAACCTGGGTTGCTGATTTTGGGTTCCCAGGGAAAAGGGCCACCATTCGTGTCTAATTCCCACCCTGTGACCGGCACTGGGAACAATTGTCATGAAGGGTCCCTTGATATTATTAGCTCAGCTGCTCCTATCAAACAGTTTCTCCTCCAACAGGACCCCATTCTCCATTTTTACCTTCCAAACACCTGAATGTTTTTCATTTTAGCTTCTACACAAGGCCAGACTCTCCTCAAAACTAATCACTACATACCCTTATTCCTTGTGTTTCTTGAGAAAAAACCCTAAAAAGCAGTAGATCCCTGAGTCCAGAATGTTACACTCTTCTCCCAGCAGCACAGTTTTCTGAGGCTTAAGCTCTCCATCCAGGGAGCAATGCCTCCATTAATGAAATCTAACAGCAGCATGGCTTTAGCATTTCCAGTAACACAAAAGGAATGATCATTCACCAACCTAGGAAAATTTAAAAGCCCACATGGAGTTGTGGCTAATTCGGTTCAGTTTATAAATTCCCACTTAGCATATAAATATTTGATATTAAGGAAAGAAAAGATCATATGATCGGTAGAAACCAGTCCTGATGGGGGCTGCTGTAGAATGCAAAACAACTGAGCATTCACCAATTTGGCTGTGAGCTCTTGCTCCAAAAACAATGTCTGGCACTAATAATCCAATCCCACAGACTGGGCTCTACAGGAAAGTTATTCACCATCTCACAATGGCAGTATGATTTATATGTGTTGTCACTGCCTATGCCAGAAAACTGATGAGTGATTACCACACATTCATTTGAGGATCAGGTATCCAGCCTGAATTATCTCGATTAGGCCACGTGGAATTTCTTTACCATTTACAGCACGACTGAGTATAACATTTGGTTTAAGTCAATAAGGAACATTTAAATGGAATCCAGTAATAACCAAAATATGTTAAAGCCACTTGAAACTTGAATTAAATGCTCATTTTCTATCAATATTACTCATTCATTGCACAAACATCTGGATTCCACGACCATAATCTGATAGAACACATTAGCAGGGAAGAACAAAATAAATATATAAATAAAATTTAGGCCATTAAACATTTGCAAATGACTGCTACCCCTCCTCCATTCCCAGCTAGAGGATAGATATTCAACTTTTCCCTTGTGTTGTTGGCTGGATGTTGATTAAGAAGCATTTCAGTTCTGCAGCTCCCTATACAAAGATCACAGGAGTCCTGAGTGAGATCCTGCACGCCCTCCATCTCTGGGGACAAGCCTTCTGTGAAGCAGGAACAGGAGTGGGCCAGAGAAAGGCAGGGACATGAAAGCACTCAGGAGTAAAAAACCTTATGAGAAGAGCATCACCAGAAAGAGAGAAATGAGTAAATTCACTTTGAACAAAGAATTTCTAAGCCCTAACAAACAGTATCACATACAAAAGCTCCTGCCTGTGCTACAGTGTGGTCTGACCAAGAAATAGAGACTTATTCCTTTTAGGCTTGGAGATGCTTGCAAAATCTGAACTTGCATGGTTTCTTTTCCAAGCCACTTCCTTCCCAGATCAATTAAAGCAGACAGGGCCTTGCTAGAGAAGCTTTCCCCACTTTAACCTGTGATTGCTTTAAGAGATACATAGCAATGATCTATCAAATCCTGCTCAATTAATGGATATTTAATTGGCTACGCCCCCTTTATTTGAAGCTTATGAAATAACTGCTACTGTAAAACTCAAACTGCTTTACTGTTAAGCCCACAATATATTCTTATAAGTTTATGCATGAATCTGCCTTGGTTTCCCCCTGCAGGAAAGAGGGGAGCTGATGTGCCCAAGTCAGCCATGAACATTTCCAACTGCAGAAAGCCCATAATTTTTTATCTGTGTATAAGTTTATTTATATCCCTACTCCAAGTGCCACTGAAGTATTGCATCACAAAGTGTTACACACTGCAAGGCCTGGGACTCTCCTAAAATCTGTCCCCTTTTGCACAATCCACAGAAACACGCAGTCACCACCAGGCACACATTTAACTATGCAAGGACCTACGACCCTCTTTCTGCTCTGTGACAAGGAAGAAGCTCAGCTTTACAAGGACCCACACATGGATCCTCGGAAAGGCAAAAAGGGAACCTGTACAACCCAAAGATCAATGTGGAAAAGCTTTGGCATTACAGTGTTAAAGCAGACTTGCTTTGCTTTTCCTTGTCCTCTGGACAGTGGCAAGAAAGGGGTAATTAAAGAGTTAAAGTAGCTCTGTGTGAGCTTGTGAGCCAGAGAAACACAACCTCTGACAAGATCTCAGCACCACCTCCTCTGATGCAGTAGAGTCAGGATCAGCTTTTCCATTCAGGAAGAGCAGGCTGTCACCTGGGGCAGCAGAACAGCCAGGGGCTCTTCATTGTTGGGGTAACAGCAGGATGCAAAGGAGGGCACTTTTCAACTGACCTGAGGCAGCACATCCCCCAGAGGCAGTGCTGGATAGTGTAAAATCACCAGAGATAGTAGAAACAGGAACGTTTTGCACACAAGAATAAAGAAACTGAGTAGTCACCAGTGTAACCAAGAACCCCAAACTCTGGAGGTTATTCCCCCAATAATTTCTCTGCTTCTCTTAACCCTCCTTCAAGCATCCATTCTGCTCTTTTCCCCTTCTGCAATAGCAGAAGCCTCCCTTCTACCTGCTAGCTAGCTACCCTCCCTCCTGCCCTTTTCCTGAAGGCTCCCAGCATGGAGAGCAAGAACCATTCTAAAGGTTGTGTAGGAAGACCACGTGCAAATGAAAACATTTTATCTGCCCAGACTTCTTGTGGCAGAGCATCCTCCTGGCTTTTGGAGAGGTCAAGGAGGAGACAAGCAGGGCTTTGAAACAGGAAGAGCAGGGCTCCCACACAGCAAGACAAGCTGTGCCTGCACCTTGGCCACCACTCTGTCCAGAGAAATTCCCCTGCAGCTCAGCAGGATGTGAGAGCTGCTGGGCAGTGGCAGCAGCAAAGGAGAGGGGCTGAGCCGAGATTTCTGCCTGTCCCCTCCCCTCACAGGTGTTCCCCTCACACCATCACTCACACCTGAGCCCTCCAGCAGCACCTCCACGGCCCCTCCCTCCAGGTGGGAGCTGTGGGGATGCTTCGGTAAAATCACAGCTTTGGTACTCACTACACTTGCATAAAGATCTTGCTGCTCTCACTCAGGATGCTTTATCACCATCCTTGTATCACCATCCTTGTATCACCACCCTTGTATCACCATCCTCTTTCCCCAGCTCACTTTCACCATGCAAAACAGGCACGTGGCTCAGTTCAGTAACTGCAGGAGGTTATCACACAAAAATGTACTTCTGAGCATGAAACAAACAAACAAACCCTCTGTCAATTATTCTGTACTATTTGGTGTAACATCCTCTATACATGACCTGCAAATGTGTTCATTGCAGTGACCCTGAAAAAGCAAACCAAGAAGGCTGTACAGTATCAAAGGTAATTTTTAGAAGATGGCAGGTTCCATGAGGTTTAAGGGCTTTTTGTGATGTTGGCTCAAACGTAACAATAGGAAAGAACAGACTGCAGTTTCTGCTTGAATATTTCTTGTCCAGGAGTCTGTTTTTGTAGCAGAAAACAAATGCTCTCCATCAACTGCAGTGGCAGCTTTATCTCTCTGTAATAAACAGGCAAGACACAGTACACTGAAACAGCATCCAAAGGCCAATGCAAAGAGAACACTCACAACAGATGCTCAGTTTTAGGGTTTATTTCATCTGCTAACATTCATCCTTGATCTAGACAAAAACAATTAGATGATTTTTTTTAAGTTTTATTTTTCTTGTGGAAGAAAAAAAAACCTTTTAACACTTTTTGTAAGATGCTATAAATAAATATATAAAGCTTTAAGTGTTACTCGGCTCAAGTTAAACAATTGCCTTTTATTTTTTTGTTGTTTTGAAGTTCCTGAAGTGGGGGGGGGAAGTGCAAACCATACACATTCAGCCCAATGGAATGAGTCCAGCCAAAATCACCTTCAGAGAAGCTGAATCTGTCTGATCTACAGGATGGAGGACAGAAGGCAGGTAGGGGGACAGTCGTAATTTTTTACCCTTAGTCACACAACTCCTAGAGGAACTGAGTTCCTTGGTAAGTAAAGCACACAGGAAAGGGGAGAGGAAGAAAAAGAAAATCCTGCCTGCGTTGCCCTTTCCCTCCTCTGTGCAGACTGTGCAGCAGAGAGGAAAGAAGAGACAATATATGCAAAGTCCCAGATGAATAGAAATGACAATGAAAACCAAAATCAGATAGCTGTAGGGACAGTGAGAAATCCTCTGCCTGTTGTGTGTTTGACTGGCAGACTACACATAAACACAGAGGAACTTCACATTGAGAGAGGATGGGGATTTTGTCTTCTCCTTACGGGAAAAAAATGATTAAGAGGGGCAATAAAAATAAGTTAAATCATATTCCAATATGTACAAAACAAATCATGCTCAGTAAACCTTTTGAATATAAAATTATTCATTATAGTACAACTCTCTCAATCCAGTCTCCAGAATTGACACCTGGGGGAATTGAACAGGGAGGGGGAATTGTGGGGCTCTGAGGAGACAGACTCATTTGCAAATCTTGGTTTTCTTCAGCCTGCATGGCTAAAAATTACAGAGCTGGGACAACACAGGCTTTAACACCCGTGTGCTAATCAGGGCTTGCATTCACCTTGGCAGAATTCTTGTGGATGGGGTAAAACAACCAGCCATGGGTAGCTGGGACTGTGTGCCCTGGCTCACCTGAGCTGCTGCTCACTGACCTGGGCTATAAAGGCTTGGAATGCTCCTGATCAGGCAGTGAACCCCCTGTTCACTCCTGCCTCTGGAGCATGACCTGCTAATATCAGTGAAAGTGAAAACAAGAATAAAGAGAGAAGGCAGTCAGCCCTGTGATTTGAATCCAGCAGTGGCAGCTGCATGCCAAGCTTTGGCTCTGGGAATACACTGTTAATCACAGTTTGGGTGATGAATTCCTGTAGTGCTACCCCTTTTTTGGGATGACTGGCAAAGTCTATGGGATGGGAGGGGTCTGGGTAACTCTGAACACCACTAAGACACTGGAGGTGCTTTTAAGCCCAAGATATGAACCTCAGTCAGGCCCTGTGCTGTTATCATCACCCTCTGCAGCTGTCCACTGCTCTCTGTGAAGTGACTTGATGGGCTCAGAGGGAAAAACTCCTAATTGTACTGTCACTGGGGAGTCCTGCCTTGGTCACACTTTCAGCAACTGCACTGCTCTTTTTTGGTCTTACAGGACAGTCCTGGGAGAGAGGATTCAAAACCTTATTGGAATCTTTCTTACGCTGCTTTCATTGGCATCCCAGTTTTATAAGCAAGTAAGGGACTGTGGGGTGAAAAAGCATCAACTGAAGTGCTCCTCATTTATTCCAAAATGTTGGGCATAAAGGGAGAAATTCAGACAAACCAGAAACCCACACTGGTCCTTTGCTGTCTTTTCTTTTTTTTTTTTTTTTTTTTTTTAAATGACTTTGAACCCTGTGACAGCCTGGACTGGCAACCTTACCCATCAATCCTGCATTTTGTGACCTGGATAGGGTACAAGGTGGCAACTGTCTGGAAAGCTTTGGATGAGGCAAACTCCCTCAACAGAGCTAACTAGGATGAGACAAACCAGCAAGAAAATGTTTTCTTCAGCAACAACACCCACCAGGCAATGATGTTTACACTGTTTAGGTGACTAGAAGCAAATTCTTAGCCCTAAGAAGTCACCAAGTCCCTAAGAGACAAGTCCAATCTCACACCTGCCTGCACTGCTCCCAGCACTCTCCTGAACTGACCTGGATCATGATGCACTGACAGACCCCCTGAAGAAACACTTCATGTACTGAAGAAGGTCTTGGCATGTCTGGAAGTCACAGGAAAAGCGTTTTGGAAGAAAGGGGAGGATATTGAACAAGAATCTACTATCTGACCACTACTTCTGCCAGAGTGCCTTAAAGCCGTTGCTGTCCATCCATTTTAAAACTACACACACACTTTTCATGTTATTGTAGCATCAAAATCTCAGTCCTAAAAAGAAAAAGGAATAGTACCACTTCAAAGTGTGGTACATAGAAATCACAAAAAACTACATTCACATTATTGTTAAAAAAGCTCCCTTGCACCCACTAAAGGAAGAAGATAGTGCCAGGTATGTCCTGCAACCCATGTTCTGGTACACAGCACTTCAAATAAATTAACACATGGCTTACAGCCAGAAGCAGACCAGCACAGCAGCCAGGGTGAGGGATGGCTTTTGGGTGATTCTGTTCACTTCCATTACTCAGAATCTGTTTCAAAGTGCCCTATACTTTTCATAGCTTTCACACCCTTTTAGAGTCCATAAATTTGTTACTCCCAGTGTAGAGGTGGAAACTGAGGCGTTTCCTGGGTGCAGGATTTAAATCTAGAAACTTCTGCCTCAGCACTAAGAGAGGTCAGCCCTCCTTTTGTGGTTGAAATGAAACCGTTAACCAAAGACAGTTTTCAATATAATTTCATTTCTTCTGCTTGTTACTGCAATACATTACAAAGAAAACGTTGGAACAAGGTCTTTTACTGACATGCTTCTAAGGTCAGAGGCTGCTTCTGATTTAGACAACCCTGCAGACAGATTTATTAACATCCAGCTGGTTACTCAGAGCCTGTAGCACAGGAACAGCTCAGGCAGACACAGCCTAATCAGGGTACTGGTGTGAATCACACACAGCCCCAGCAGTGCGACGCAAACAGGGATTAGCTGCAGGAACCACTTGTGCCTTATGGATCCACAGCACAGGACACACCCTGAAAAGCTTTTGGGGAAAGGTGGAAATTGTGCATGTACAACAGTTGCTTTTTCTATCTGATGTGCTGGTTTTGTGGGTAAACAGCTTGTGAAGCTGCATTTTTAAAATACAAATGTTTTTTTTAGTTACAGCAAAACGTGAAAGTGCTGGCAGCCAGCAGACATAGCTTCTCCCAGTTTTGGAATTCAGAGATGAGCAAATGGACTTGTAATACCTTCTCTGCCTCCAAGCCAACCACCAAATACTGCTTCAGTTTGCTTCCCAATTTTCATCCAGGAGGAAATGCTTACAGCAAGGCTACACATTCCTGGGAAGAGGAGCCATTCTGTGGCAGAAGCACTGACACAGCCTTAAGGACATGGACATCACCAGCACACACTGGTACCAGCCAAACCTGTGGGTGACAATGTCCTGCTGTGCCTGCAGACAGGTGTGTGCTGTGCACCTTGCAGCAGCAGGATACAGACCTGACCAAAATCCACCTGAAATCAACAGGAAATACATCCTCTGACTTTGGTGGACTTTGGCTCAGGGCTGTAACAGGGTTGTATTTGAGCCCCACGTGCTCTTTGTATTTTCTCCAGTTTTTAGTTGTCTTTGCTCTTCAGGAGAAGAATGTCTCCAAAAACAAGGTGTGTCCCCCAGGGTGTGCACAGGAGAAGCCCCTCCTTTGCAAAAACTCAGTCTGAACTTGAATCTGCTGAAAACAGTGCACAGAGGCAGAGAAAGAATTAAAATACAAACAAAGCAGCACATCAGTGGATTTGTGTGATGGAAAAGGGATGCTGTAAAAATGACATGCTAAAGTTGAGTGCATCAGCTCTCTGCCTCTCCTCCAGTGATTTCAGTGCCATATTTGATTTGCAGTTAACTTGGCCTTTGAAAATCAAATCAAATTCCATTTGGTTCAGAGTTTACTCTAAACAATAGCTGGTTCAGGTCTTACAGGCTGAGTAATAACGGAGGGAGACACGAACCAGGCAAAAACTACTTCATTTCCATGCTTCCAGCCAAACAAAGAAGTGCTTGCAACAGCAAAAAAGGAAGCTGTATTTTAATTTGGCAAGTGGGAAGAGGAATTAGAGAAGTCATTGTTGTTATGTGACTCACAAGTCAGTAAGCAGAACCTGGTTAGACTGTCCCTGCACTGGAGGATTAAACTTACATGAGGCCCTAAAAAACAGCATTGAAAGAGTTCTGCTTTGAGAGTGGTTTGAGACTAAAAAAACACTATCCATGATTCCCCTTTCCACTTTTATGAACACAGCTTGCTCATTTAAAGTAAGGGCTGCAGAACAGGCACCCTGCCAAAAGACAATGTGCACTGTCTCATAATTAATTCAGACCCATAGTCAGAAATTTTCACAGCTCTTGAAGAGAGCCCCATCCTGTTCCCACTTAAATCAGTTCTAGTGATTTCACTGGAAGCAGGCTGATGCCCATTACCTCTTGATAAAAACAAGTAAAAATAACTGAAATAATACAGCTAGAGTACATCTGTATGCTTATTCTGGGTCACTATTTCACATAGCAACAAACAAAACAAAATCACCCCCTCGCCACATTCCCATTAATGACTTATCATTTGCAGGGTCTGAATTTTGTGCGGGTTTATGAAGGACTATTTAAAACTTTTATTCCTTTTTTTTTTTTTTTTGTAGCATGTAGGATAGGGTTTTTGTGCGCTGTTAACACACAACGGTGGCTTGTGTGGTAGTGGTGTAAGCTGACAGAAAAACATGTGAGTGCAGGTTTGAGTCTATGGTTGGCTTTTAACTTGTTTTGGGACCTGTCTGGGAAACAAACCTGGGAGTTTTGTGTATGAATTCCCTATTATTTTTGTGATGAAGCTGTGTATGTATATGTGATACCAGTGCAATGAATCAGAACCACTGTGCTAAGTACATATCCCAGGCCATAGTCAATTTGCTTTAATGTTTCTCATCCTCTGACTGGTTTTCTTCTTTTGTTTTTCCTTTATGGTGCTGTACTTTCTGGCAGTGGCTGCCAGTTGAAATGCTGTGACTGCCTGTGTGCTCAGATCCCAGCCTGACAGGATGGCCCATCCTCAACTTAGTCACCATTAACAGTTACTGACAAACAGTGCAATTCCCATCCCACCTCCCCCACAAAAGAAAACCTCTGTTTCCCTTGTTTTTTAATTGTGCCTCTTTAGATCATTATGCTCAGGGGATAAACAGATTTTTAAAATTCCTACTTCTGCCATTTGTGTTAAAATTGTGAGGATAAGAAACATTCTTTCTGCATTTGGCCTTATGAGTGGGTAACTGCATTTGTGCACTTTTTTACCTCTGCATTAGAATGTTGACCCTTTTTTTATTTTTATGCATTTATTGTTTTTTTTTTAAGAATCTCATCGGTCTTGTAAGAAACAGTAAAAAGACCCTATGCTTAAGGAAGCAACCTATCTTCTGTTTTACAGACTTGTTTTTAAATAAAATATTTTTTGTCGGGTTTTTTTTTTGTTTTTTTTTTTTTTTTTTCTTTTTTTTTTTTTGCAATTTTACTTCCACGACCTCTTATATGGAAACCCTAGAACGTCATTAATATAAAAGTCTGCCTAGGCTACCACTTCTCTATAATATGGCTCATGTAGTCCTCAGTGGGCAAGCGTCCTTGCTCCTCGGTCTCTTCCTTGGGAAGCGCTTCGTTGGACCGGTGGAGGAGCCTCTCCTCCCGGTTCTTTATCCTCTGCTCCATCCTCTCCAGCTGCCGTTTGTACTGGTAGCGCTGCTGGAAGAGGTCCTTTGCATAGTCATAGAGCTGCATGTCCAAGTCATTGAGCTCCTCGATCCTGCGGATGGTGTCGTTGTCCACCTCCACCCCGCCCGCCCGCGTGCTGTTGTACTGCATGAAGGGCCGGATGAACTTCAGGTTGAAAGTCCTCTCAAATAGGTACTGAGTCTTTCTCTGGAACTCTGTCAGGCCGAAGAAGGCCATGTCCTTGAGGTTTTTTTTGGCGCTCTCCAGCAGGATCTGCGCTCGCTTGTTCTCCGGGATGAAGGACATGTTGTAGCAGCCCACCAGGCTCAAGTCGGCCAACATCCTCACCTGGCGGTTGTTGGCCAAATTGTAGGGGCAGTCCATGAACTCCTGCAGCGTGCAGCCCGACCAGTCCGTGCCCTCATAGCACGAGGGCAGCTCTTCAGGGGTTGGTGTCCTGCCATCACACATGTGCAAGGAGGTCTTCCAAGTAGCTCCCCGTTGGACGTGACGCCATTCGCTGAGGTAACGAGACACGGGGTCTCTCAGCAGTGTGATGTAATAAAATTTTCTACAAGGAGAAGAAAAAACAGAATAAATATTCTGCTAGTAATAGGACAGATGCTAAGCAAGCAGGGATCTAGTGCAGACAGCAAAAAACTAAACATCACATCATCCACTCCACTGTACTTGTGGGTTATTTTTTTTCTTGCAATATCTCACACAAAGCAGTTTGTGCAACATTAGACATGTGTTTCCCTTTCTCATTTTAGCCTTGCCAAGTAGAAGCGCCTTCACCAGCATGTCCATTCCCAGCAACAGACCACAAAGTCAGAACAAATCACCACGACTGAACCTGTCTATTGACTTCGGAGAGCAACTGTGGCTCCTGGCAGGGCCTGGCCTTTCCCACCAGGCACTGTGTGCCCACTGTGGCAGCCAGGACCTGCTCTGAAGGACAGCCCAGCAGCCTCTCTGTCTGTGAGCTGGGCCCATCACTTCCACTCCATGCAGATGCTGACCAGGACACCTACTGCTTGATTGATCTGGCTGCCGAGCTGAAATCTGGGAGTCTGCAGTGAGTAGCAGGATAAAACCACAGGAACATAAATGAAAAACAATGGGAAATCAGGAATGCAATATGCTTTGCAGGAAGAGAAGGCTGAGCTGACAACCAGCAATAATTTATTCCCATTTCAGTCAACCTGGTATTAAATCAAACAAACTTCAGACACACTTTTGACACAAGACTAAATAGAAGGGAAAAGCCAGGCAACCAGGAAGAACAGACATAATGACATGGGGCATTCTTGCTGTTCTAAGTATAATGAAGTCCCCAACAATACAAGCTGTCCCTAGAATTGAAAACATGACAGCTGTCTCTAACAGAGACCCTCTGGCTTCAGGGCATAAAGTTCTGATTGACAGAGATGGCAGTCTGCAACAGCCCTCTCCACACAGAGGGAAATGGGCCTTTTCTTCCCTAACTGCCAGCAGTGTGGGGCTGAGGGGTCTTTGTGTTCCTAGAAGGAGGAAATACCTTCTCTGGCTCCTAGAGCTGGCATGTTCTTGCAGGGCATGGGGCTGTGTGACACGGTGCACACACAGAAGCACCTGGCTTTGGCAGGGAAACACACACATGCAGCTGGAAGTGTTTCACACAGGCTGGAGGATTCATGTCCCCATCAGAAATGCATCTTCAGAATGCTGCTGGGGCTCATTGCCACGGTTCAGGAACCCTGAATGGAATGGCCATTGAGATGGCAGTGAACAGTTTTTTGAGGAAAAAAACTGTAAAAGTATTCTGTTTCGGCTAATTTTAACACACTTCTGTTCTCCTAGCACCTTCAGTATTATTCTTTCTAGTAGTAACTTAAATTTCTGCAATAAGAGCAATTTAATTTTAAAATAATACATCAAAGCCATTGCCCAGGAAGTCTCACATTAAGTAACATTTGCTTTCCTAATTCATTATAAACTTGCTGAAGGGCTGTTCCAAAGCAGTCAGTTTTGATCTTTCCAACAATGGCAATGGGTGTCCTCTCCAGCTCCAGTTCCTCTCCTGCTTTCTGCTTTCATAACTAGGGCTGGTAAAGACATTTATTATTTTTGGAAACTATTCCCTCTCTTTTCAATAGCAAGAGTATCTTGCTGTCTAGTAATGCTGTCCAGTACTGTCTGTGTACAGGGAGAGGGGAGAAAAAGGAGAGCAGACACTTTCTTTCAGTCCACCTCTTTTTCCTTCCTTCACCTTGCAGCCTTTAGTGATTTCACTGCCCTGGCTGAGAGGCAGCTGTAATTTATACAGACTGAGCTAAGAAACCTCCAATAGATGGGATAAAATATGGCAGTGGAAAGAAAAGGAGAGCAGTGATGAACGCCAGATGTTCAATGACAGACATTGGTGCTAAACACTATCAGCAGCTTTTGACTTGTGAACTGCAGTGGACTTTTTATTTTCACCAATGTAATCCAAAGGTTGCATTTTTCACTGAGCAGGTCGAAGCCATTTATTATTTTGTGGGTACAGAAGCAACTAGAAGGTCGCTCCTCCCTGATCCCTAAGATCAGGGATTCATTTGTGAGTGAGGTATCCACAGACAAAGGAGGAGCTGATTCCTGTCCAAACATGCCACCTGCACAAGTATGGATAGGGGGGAAAAGGGAAGAATTAGTATCTGCATTTGGCAGACAGGGGAACCACAAATATTAAATGATGTGCATAAAGTCAAATACAAGTGTCAGGGCTGGCATGAATCTGATTCCTGCAAGCCTGAGTCCAGCTTATCTTCTCTCTCTGTTTAAACTTTAGGAGACTGTTAGTAAATCAGATTAATAAATATCATGCGAAGCTTCTGGAGTCCATTGAAACAGAGACATTGAACAGGACATGGATTGGAAAAAGTTTAAAGGAGCAAGTACTTCTTTCTTCACTCCTGCACTGTAAGAGCTATTGCCTTAATTGATGTAATACCCTGGTAAATATTTTACCATAAGTGATCTTTTGCAAAGATTCATCTCAATGAATAGAAAGCACAGGAAAGCAGGTTACAATTTTTGAAATTCTATTGAATCCAATTTGCCCCTTTCCAGGTCTGTCACACAGAAAAATGCTTGAAGGAAGGAGCTCGCCTCCTAAGACAGAAATCAGATTTATCTTTGGAAACTGGAACCAGGCTCCTGGAAGTACTGAAGGCAGCTGCCCCAGTGGGGAATAAATAATAAAAAGACAGAAACAAAACCAACCAAACAAAACCAAACAGAGACTTTAAAGCAAAAGAACAGTTTTAACTGCCTAAGATGAGATGCACCACTGATACAGTGAAAGTTGTGCTCCCAAATCTGCATTTAGCTTTCTAGAAAGGTATTAATTTCCAAGGAGCAGATTCCCTCAGCCCTCGGGCAAGTGAGCAGTACACCTTCCAAGAGACTGAGACCTCAGGAGCCAGAGAGGTGAGCCACTTGGGTATTAGAGGGATGGCTGTGCAGGTGTTCACACAAGGCACTTCAGATACTGAAGTTTCTGTTCTTGAAGTATAACTTGGGCTTGCCTTTAAGTTTAGAGAAAAAATAGGTAACTGTAAAGCATTGTCCATTAGCAGTCAGAAAGCTGGGGGAATCCTGTTCCAGCATGGCTGAGAACACAGGCAATGCCCCCTGTCAATAGTGGCTTGAAATTCATGAAGAACCACATGGCTGGTGCTTCTTTTTTTGTCATCAGAGATAAAATAAACCCATAAACCCCATGCAGCTGTGAGTGCCCTTCATTCAGCATGGTGTCCCAAACAGCCACTTAGCTTTGGCGCTCCTAAAGACTCATTGCAGAAGTGCGGTCTTCTCCTAGTCCAGATGGTTGCACTCAATACTGCCTCATAAAGAGCCCAAGCAGCCCCAGTTTGGTCATGCAGTGTCACATCTCACTGGCCTTTCTGGACTTAACAAGCTTGAGCAAGACAAATGGACATTGGAGTAAGATTTTTCTTCCCACATGAAGCTGAGCAGAACAGCATCACTGCTCTTGGGGGCTCCTCTTCTACACCCCTGGGGCTGTGATCCCCAAGGGCACAAAGACAGGCAGAAGACAAAGTCACACTTCTGCCTTTTCTTGCATTACTGCTCCTGGCAGTCCCAACATGAAAATCCACCTGAAGCTCTCTCTGAGGCATTTGCAGAGTTACAACTCAGACCTGCATGCAAGCTGCAGAATGTCCAAGGAAGGAATCTCTAGCATATTTATTAAACAGAACAGAATAAAAAGATCTTTTTGACTAACAACCCTGTACCTAAACTGAAGTTTCAGGAAGAACAAAATCCAGTATTAGAAAGGAAGGCAAATCTTGTGGTCATAACACACAAATGAATTCAGGAAACTTCACTTTAAGTGCCCATTCTGTCAAAATTAGCCTGCTTGCCCCAGACAAATCTCTCTCTCCCTGCCTCTGTTTCCCATGTGGGGAGGGCTGACAATGTCTCCTTTGTCTATTTTGGAAATTCAAAACATAACATCTTTGGGAGCAGGAGCCGTCTCCTTGCATGATTATGCAAAGCCCCTGTTCCAGCATGGATTGAGGTCAGAGGACAATAGTTAACTGCAGGCATATTTTCATGACACAGGCGTCAGAGGCACCACTGCCCCACAGGATTCCCACCCAGACCTCTCCTTCCCATTCTCACATAGCAGCACAAAGCAGCCTTAGTTTTGCCAGCAGAGTTTTGGGTTTTTTTTTAAGCAGGGCCCTGCTGCAAATGCAGTCACTGAGCAGCTCGGGGTTAAAAATAACCCTTTCTTGCGTGGCTGAAGCTGCCATTTAGCAATGTTCTGTCTTAATTCCTGTCAGCAGGTTCCTCAGCTAATGAAGGGGAAATGAAACCCTTCTTCCTCTAAAAACTCAATTCCTTCTCTTTTGCTAATAACCAGTCAAGACAATTCTGATAAAGTGACAGATTCTAAATATGATGCTTTAATTTCTCTTCAGTTCATTTCCACTCTTTTCTACATGCCAATGCATCCTTCTTTTACTGCTGCTGCTCTCTAAATTCTGCCAAGAACTGCTTATTTGACTGTGCCATTCCCTATTGTTTCCTGTGCTTAAATGCTTCCTCCCACATAGCCAAACATTTTTTTAATTTTTAATTTTTAATTTTTACAGGTTCTTTACTGAGCTTTCAAGCATTCCTCACAGGAAAAACATATTATTTAACAAGTCCATTTTGACTACTGTGGTGGCTTTCCATCAGATAAAGAAGAAAATACAGCTAGCCACTTGCAATCATAAATGCTTCATCTGCCTGCCAGGAGGGGGAAGGGGAAGGAAACTACATAGGTCAGCTTCAGCCATATAACCTCAATCTGTCAAAGCAACATTCCCCCAGGCTACAATTTTTCTACTGCTAAAAAAAATAAAAATAAAAAAACCCCATTCTGTATCTGCTGAATTAACTGAGCAGAGGGTCTGCCATCTTGCAGTAATGAGGAACGTTGTGTTTTGTTTAAAGATGTAGTAATGTCAAATTTGTGGCTGATTTAAGGCATCCTTGCAAGTCAAGCCCGTGTATTGTGCACTCCACAAATCCCTGGTGAGGGTCCTTATTCCATTTATGCTGGCTCTCACTGCAAGTAGTTTATCACTGAAACAACCACTGATTTTGCCTCCCAGCAGTGAAATGCACTCGTGCACCTGCCCTGCTGTTAGTCTGCAGGGTCCAAGGGAAGAAGAACCAGAGCACTCAGCACCCCCACTGTCACCACCTAAACCCTCACTTGGCTGGAACACTGAAGGGGGTTGCCAGGTAAGGGTTTTCTCCACTGAAAATGAGCACTGTATCCTCAAGGAACAGGCCCAGCAAGGACCTACAGGTAAGTAATAAGTATAGGTGAGTCACAATGGATGAGCTGAGAATGGGGCAGATGAAAGTCCATAAAGCATTTATATTGTCATTATGAAGTCATCCTAAATGTTACCTACAAACAGCTGGTGTATGAAGAACAGTTTCCCCCTTCTGCACAGGGAAACCTTCTGCTATCAAGGGAAACTCTGGGTGACTCTCTAGCCAGCACTCACCTCAGTAAAAGCTGCCTCCTGGCTTATTTACCAAACCCATGCTTACCACTTTTAAAGCCTAACCTTGCAAAGACTCCACATATTTCCCTGCTTTCCTCTACAGTCAGATTTCTTGCATAACAAGCACATTCTCAGTTAGAGATTGGAATTTAATATATGTACAATGATTACTTCCTTTGGTAGCAAATAGCCCTAATTTTCCTCAGTCTATTTCCTCTCATCTGTTGTTCATTTAGACTCTTCCTGCATTTCACACACAATAAACTCTTCAGTCCTTTAAAAGTCATAGAAACAGAAAGAAAACCCCAAACAAACAAACAAAACAAACCTCTTTTCTTGCCCTCTATGTTTAAATAAAGATTGCAACACAAAACCCCAAAAGCCAAGAAACTGAGAAGCAAACCAAATCCTCCAGCTCCCAGACTGGGTAAACACCTAGAGCAGTGATTTTCCTTGCCAGGAAAGGAGGGGGTGTCAGTGCTCACTTTGGGAACCAGGTTTGTTTTGCATAATTGTGTTTGTTTTGCCTGATGGTCTCTGCTCTTGGGACTTGGCTGTATGAAAAGAGAGGACATGTGGAAATGTAGCAACAGCCACCCCTCACACAGGCTCTGATAACCCCTCCAGATCCTCACTCAGGGAGTCACCCTGGGGGCTGATTTCACCATGGGCCGATTCAGAGCCAGCCCTGAAGCAATGCTCAGGCTGCTCCAGGAGCTTGAGGCAGACAGAAGAGCCCCACCTCTCCCTTTTCACCCATGTATTTCATAAAATGTGGGCAGTCTGGGATGGTGTGCAGTCCTGGTGATGCAGCCTGTTGCCATAGCATGCTGATCCCAGTGCAGAGCCTGCCCGGAAATCAGAGCTCCTGTGGGTTGCACCTGTGTGCACCAAACACCACGGCTGTGGGCAAGCACAACAGAGCCTGACAGTGAAAAAGGAGACTAAAGCACAAGCAGAGCTCAGGCACATCGGGAGAGAAACACCCACCCCTCCATCCACTCAAAACAATGTTGAACAAAAGCTCCCATTTGGTGTTTGCAAGCTATGCATGGGCTGAGTCACGGCCTAAAACCACCAGAGACACTCAAACACAACTGCAAGGCCTTCTCCAGGCTGCTGGTGAAGAGACCTGAAGATGTGAAACCCAGGAAAAGGTGCATCTGTGTGCTTGATCCACACTGCAGCAGGACAACCTTGATTTTGGGACCTGTAGGAGCAGCAATGCTGTGTGTCTGCACACATGGTGGCTGCAGCACGGTGTGAGGTGTCTCTATTTAATGCTGACCTACAAAGAAAGGTAGGTCTGCCAAGCAACAGCTCCAACAGTATTGTGTATATGCTCCTGTAATGTAGATATTCGTCCTGAAATGTCCTGGCAAAGGCAGCAGAGCTGGAGTGGAGGCACAAAGGATTGAAGTCAGCCCCAAGAGGGGTGAGACCTGCTTTGTCACAAAGTTGGGAGGGCACATGGAGCCTTGACACCCATGTTGGGCGTGGCAGAATGATTCAGGCTATTCCATCCTGATTGATATGTATGGTAATGCAAGGCAGCATTTTCTGTCTGGAATCAAATGGAGCATCCAGGTAGCTATGGCTGGGCATTCATTTCTCTGAAACCAGCAGAAATGAACACTTTCAGGACCATTTATCTCCATAAATGAAATGAGGTGCACTTTTACCTCAGATCTCAGTGCTGTGCAATGCTGGCACTCACTGTGTTCGTACTGCACTGTTACACAGCCCCAGTTCAGATTTGTTAGCAATGTACTAATCAGCTTTTACCCAGGAAGCAAGCGTGGTCCTATCATCCTCGTGTCTCATGACTTTTTTATATCCAATTAGCAGAATAGACACAGATAATGAGTTTTAACAACATCTCTGCTTTTCATAAAAAATGCACTGCTGTGTGAGCACAAGAATTTCCTGTTGAACTGTCTCTTTGCAAACAAGTTAATCTAAAAAAAAGATGCATGGCGTACTATGAACCTTAGGAGTGAACCCCCAGCTCATTTTTCAAAATGACAGATATGATGAAAATTGGACAAAGGCTTGGAAAAAAACGTGGGGGTCAGGGTGAGGGGAGCAAAAGGGGGTGGAGAGAAAGGCATTCCAGAGCCCTCTGGAGCCTTGGACTCCTCTAGGACCCATTAAAGGCTTATGTTACTTGCACCATTTATAAACAAGCACTTTCTTTTGCCATCATAATTTTCCTCATGTGAGGAGCTTAGGAAGTGTTGACTGCTGTCTTCTACTGAAGCAAGGCACCAAAAATGACAGCGAGTCACAAATCAAATTGCTTTGATTGAGTACCTTTCCCGAGTTTTGGGAGGGTTGTTGTGATTCCTGAGTGACCTCAGCAAAGCCCCTAATCGATAGCACATCGGAATGCTGACAGATGGCAGAGGGAAGGTTCGGTGCCAGAGGGATTACATCAGTGCTGGCAGGGAACAGATGGCAGAAAGGTGGACTGCAACCTGTGCTTATTCTTTGCATTCCTTTGCTTCTATTATTGCCCCTGCTGTCAGCAAGGTAGGAAGTTTCAGGAGGGAAAAACACGGCCATTCTCTGAAAGAAAATTTTTCACTCCTTTCACGTACTGGTACCATCACAGAGACTTTCAGTTACATTGATTTTGGCATTACAAAACATAGTAACACATTACACCCATATTCACTATAAAATATTTGCTAGAAAAGTTCTATATAATTTTTTTTTTTTTTGAGTATCTTCCTGTGTGTGGCCACATTAGAACCAAGCAAGTAACAAATCAATCCCTGAAGAGTAATGACACATTTGCAGTGAGCCACTGAACTTTTCATCTCTGTGGCAGAGTTCAGTGTCCCCTGGACATGTAGCACAGGACAGCAGTTTTCACCCCACCACTGGATAAGTGGAAAGCATTTGGGGCCTCATTCCAGCTGCAGGGAATAAAAGCTTTTCCCTTAACACACTGCCAGTGCAGGCTGCCAAGTCAGAGAGCTTTCTGCTGCGTCGCTGGGGCTGAGCTGCACTGGTTCTGCACAGAAATCTGCAGCTCCATGCTTTGTCCTGGGGGGAGAGAGAATGCCAGGGATTCAGCCTCCCCAGGTGTCAACATGGATGCAATGAATAAAGCAAGTGAATACTTTAACTAATACAGTATTATTTCTGCATCTGATGCCTGCACACTTCAGGACGCAGAACATTGTCAACCAGAAAAAAGAAAACCAGAAGCAAGCTGATATAGAGCAAAGACAAAGCTGAAGTAACTATGCAATTTGTAAAGATATTTATTTGAAACAGCTGTAAATAAAGCAGATAGGCTAGAATTTGCATTTTCTTTTGAACTGCAAGTCAGCTTCTCTTGTGAATCACAGGAGCTCCACTGGCTGTGAGATTCAAAAAAGTTTCAAGGAAAATGTAACAGCATGATAGACAGGAAATATGGCTCCTTGAAGAAGATTAAATTATATAAAAAAAACTACAGAGGAAGATTAAGGGAGCAAGAGTAGTCAGAGAGCAGATATTGATCGCTTATGCAGGACAATTGAATTCCTTGGCAAAGGGAGGCAATATTTGTGTCAGGCAGCTGCAGCTGCAACACAGCACCCCTGAGCTGCTCATTGATCAATCCTGTTCCAATCAAAAACTGATGGATGGCCACTTTTATTGATCTGAGTAGGAAAACTCTGGAAACAGAACCGAGATGCAGAGGATTTTTAAACTGGACTGACAT